>OZ010656.1:58902079-61402079 GCA_963932375.1 Phania funesta
GCCATCAAAATTGTATTTCATTTGTGCTGGTGACAAACATTTTGTGCATGTTTGTGTGAATCTTTGCATTTCCATGCCACTATCTTCTTCATCCTCATCGCAGTAGTCATCATCATGCACCCAAAATGACAATGACCTGCTTGCTTTTCTGCTGTTAACGCTGCTTTTTTTCTCCGTACATATATATTTGTATTTACATTATCATAGTACTGTTGTTTGTAGACACAGTTGTGATGAAACTAGTAGCAGTTTTAAATAATTGATTGCGAAATTAAGCAGTTGTTAGCAAAAAAACAGAGGAGTTTTGTTTAGAGCGGTTAACAATGTATTTTATTTTATTATTGTAAGGGCTTATTGTTAAAACTTTAATGTTTTGTTTTGAAGTTCTTTCAACTTTCTCGTTTGGTTTGAAGAATTTCAACATTAAGGCATTTATAGTTTTTCTAAATATTCGGTTAAAGCTTTCCTGATGAGCTGGCTTAAGCAACTAGCGAAAACTGCATATACTCTATTTTGCTAATTTAGCTAGAGATTTTTTGAAAGGTTTTTTTACGCCGCACTACACCCAGCGGCTTCTAACGTCCTCAATTGCAACGTTAAATCTTGGGGGTTTTTGGTTAGAAGTAGATTTCAGTAAAATTGCGAAGTAGCTGTGGGTTCCACTCTGCAATACGGGATCTAATATCTCGTATAAAATAATTCTCTTCATATAATATGCTTGTCATGTTGTTCTTATATCAATATCACTTCGGTTTATAAGGTTAGCTTTGGGCTTAATATAGCGAAACAGATAAAAAATGTGTGATTTTTTTCATATACTCATAAAAAGTGCACTACGAATAAGCTAGAGACGAGGGCTATCTGAAAGTCCCGGAACTTTGAATTAATAAAAATGTTTTATTTCTTTTGATCTCGATACACTGAGTCTTTTGTTTTCATAATTTCCTTATTCATTCTAAATAATAGATACTCTCTAGGTCCTCGAAATAGCACTTATTTCAGTGATGGCCCATTACTTCGAACCAAATGACTTATCTCCCAGCATTTTCTGCAGGTTTGATAACAGGATATAGTCACTGAAGGCAGTTCGTAGAGATGTAAATAATATCAAGGTGTAGACTTAGCTTGAGGTTTTGTGGTGCGGTAAGTTTTTCAAAATAAAAAAAAATAGTTTCCTCGTTTTATTACACCGCATGCATCCTAAAATCCATCGTCATGATCTTGTTGGCTGATAAAACCACTTAGATCCATATTTCGTACTCGCCAGACACTATTTTAAAATGGTCACAAGATTGCGCTTGTAGTGGAGTGTACAAAATCACGACACCTATCGCGCTGATAGCTTTCACTTGTGTAGTTTTTATATATCCAAAATATCATGTAGCCGCTTATAGCCTCGGCTGCCCCAGGCAGTTTTACTTAACAATCGTCCAATATCACCCAATGTATTTTATCGACAATTGTTTGGCTTGACGACATCTTATACATTGCAGTTATTAGCATTGAATTCGGTAAAGGAAAAAATAAAGATAAGTTCCGCGACTCGGATAAATCGCATTTGCTGGGTGGACATCCTATCGTTTTCCACCCACAAATGTTTTTACTCCACGTATAATTGATCGGTTAAAATTGCAGGGGAGATTCTATAAGTCTGAAATATTTAATTGGTTCCCGACAGGATGATTTCATCAAGATATTTGGAACTAATTTTCGTCATCTCTTGCATTCAATGACACTGAAGATGGCTCATAGCCGAAGTCGAGCTTTCTTCAAATCACACTTGACAAGGGATGAGGAAAATACTTTCCAAATACCTTCATAAAACGTTTCCTTTTGCATTGTGCTCGGCAGGAGTCCAGTAGTATATGTATAACCCCAAAACTCCCTATTATTGTCAACCAATCTGTTGATTATCAAATTTGTATATTTGCCATAACATTGATGGCCCTCCATATTTACATTGACAAACGTTGATATAAATGAATGGCTTGTGAGCTCAGCATACAAATCGTTGCACCAGATGGACAGTAAATTTATATATAGACTGTCCGTAAGTCTATGCACTAGTCTATAGCCAGTTTACATATTTAAATATATAGTAACCATTTTATATGTTTTATTTTCTTGTGTGCTTTTGCTGGTATCGTGTGTGCCTGCCTGTTGGTCAAATACAGACAGTTATCGATGCAAATTTAATACGCAAACAAAATGATTAAATTGAAAATCTCATTTGTATTAAGTGATTCTTAAGCTAACATCACATTTAATATCATTCATTCAATCGTTCATTCTCTTTTTTTCCTTTTTTGCATTTTAAAGTAGATGTTTTTTTTTAAAGCGGCAATCAAAAGTTAAAAAGGCAAAGTGAAAATTGGCACGATTGTCTTTGTTTTTATTTTTTGGCAGGATGAAAGCTTTTAGTTTAGTTTGCATAGTTGTAATTCATATCTGCATACCGTGTAATGATTTAATTTGATTTGTTTCTCTCCGTTGACTACTTTGTTTAAACAAACCCGAATGAATGAATTTTAAATGAATTCAATTATTGGCTTAAAAAATTGAAATAAGAAAGCAAACGTATAAGAAAAAGCCATTTAACTTGTAAATAAATATTTACGAACTTCTCTTATGAGACGCTTTTAGTCTTATCGGTCATCAAATCCATGTAACCACATGAAGGGCTTGCGAGACAATTATAATTGTAATTGTAATTATTGGCACCCTTCTAATGGATTCTGCGCCATCCTGTCCTAAACCAATTTTTGGCCTGCATGGATTGTAGTCGAACGGTTCAACATCTGGTCTATATGATACGAGTAGGTGAGGTAAATGTTCCTATACGCTTCCAAATAGTTTATCACACCTACAGAAACCTGAAGATTATAATTGTTATGATGGAAAATTTAAGTTTCGCGTCCGGTAGAATATTTTGTTCGTTTTTCTTTGATTGATATAAGCAGTTCGCAACACAAAACACCCTTTCGATTTCTTCAAACGGGATAATAAATCCATTTTTTATCGCTAGCCTTAATACGCTGCAAAAAGCCTTCAATGCGAAATGGGCGTTTGACGACTCCGGCTTTAGTGTATGTGGCAACCAGTTTTAATGCTTAAGATTAAATTTGATCGATTTTGAACGGATTTATATTTAGTAAAGCCTCTAATTCGTCATTTTGATCCTGAACGTTTTTTGTTTTTAGCATCTAAATTAACCTCTCCTTACGTGCTTTCAGAGAGCGCATGCTTTCCTTAAGCTTTCGCAAGTATATGGTCTCCATCTGCAGATAGAAAATTATATGAAAACTGATTCAATAAAAAACCTCGATTTTATTTAAAAAATTATTTGCAATCCACTACGAAATTTGTTGTATTAACGAGATAAATTAGTTTGACGATTTTTCAATTTAATTTTAAAATGTCAATTAAAAAATTTATCGATTAAACTAAACAATTAATTTAAATTTTGCAAAAATTTCATTAAAAAAATTAATTAATAAAATCAAGAAATGAATTGAAAATTTAATTGAGTATTTGTGAAAACTATCGCAAAATATTAACTTTTCAATTCATTTTTTATTTGGTCATCATTTACTTCGATCATAGCGTAAAAAAAAATTATAAATCTAAATACTCAGCACAAAATCTCTTTTTGATGTCAATATCAAAGCAATAAAAACTATGATTTTGACAAATGACTATACATTTTGATGAAAAATACATGTGTGTATGGAACCATCTGTGACAGCGTGAATTTTTATTTTATTGCCAATACAGCATATTTATAAACATAATTCCAACTTCCATGATTGGCAAAAGTATAAACTCACATAAATAACTGTTCTTCCACAATTCGAGCACACCCGTCATTGAATAAGAACGTCTCAGTTGCATTAAAAAGCAAAAAGCGGCAATTGTACCCAGTACAACAAGGCGTAGAAGCGCCTGAAGGCTTCTGGGGGCTTAGTTCGGTTTGTAATTAAGAACCAACCCTGTCACTTAAAAGTGATCATGTGTGATTTTAGGGGTACAAAAATGCGTAAATGCACGTGCATGATAAATATGATAATATAGTTGAATTTTATGGTTGTAAACAAATAATAATATGATAGTCTAAGAATGGTAAAAAACCATAAATTTTATGTTACAGACTGGTTGTAGCTGAGATATAAACACAGGCGACTAAAGCCAACTTACGCGCTAACCACTAGAGTCACATCACACTCACACTTTAATTAAACATTAAAAGAACTTTACATGTTGTGCCTAATTAGGACATTTTATGTTCAGAGTTATTATATAATTTTGGTACAGTAACAATACTTTGTTTGTGGTTAAAATTTCAGTAAAATTGTGTAGTTCAACTCAACCATGTTGGAGTTTTTTTGGATGGAAATCATTTAGTGATTTTAGATAACCATTATATGCTTGCCAAACAATATATTGTTGTAGAGAACATAATATGACTATTGTGACCATGCCACAAGCATGTTTCCTCTTTGTGAGAACGAATTATAGAATTATCAACAAAAGAACAATTTACATATTTTATGCGAAAGGAACACGCACCTCAATTATGTGTCAAGCTATTAATGCACTTTATCTCCTGTAAGGAAATAAATTTTGTAGCTTTTTCTGCATATGTATGTGTATGTATACAAAATTATAACAGCTACTTACGCCCTAATTTATAATAATATCATAAAACTTTGCTAAATTATTTAATAATAACAAACACCCAGCAGTGTTAAATAATGTAAAATTTCGGCTGTCAAAAACAAAAATTTATGATCAGAAAATTGTTTTTTTTATGGCTGGGCGAACAAGTAGTGATCACATATTTTATGTTTGCAATAAACAACACAAATTTAGTTTTTAACATACTCTCGTACATTATAATTAAAACAGAATAAAGAAATCATATTGAAAATGTTGTCAAAATATTTAATTAAACATGAATAAACACGATTAAATATGACATGTGCACGTAAGGAACAGGGGCTTTAGCTGGCACAGTAGTAGAACGAAGGAAGCAAGCAAGTTTAAATAAAAAAGAAAGTAAAAAGCGATTAAAGCGTAGTCTCCTATATCGTGTATTCTGGCACAACATTACTTAATGCAACTCATGCTCACTCATACCTCAGACGCACTGCAAGTGATAAGTGGTGGTCATTCACGAAATACACCCCTTTCTTTTGGAGTCCAGGGTAATTTATCCCTTCTTTTTACCAACTTTCGAACACGAGCGCTAAACTGATAACCATGCGTATGTCTGCAGTTGGCTTGTTTACACTGGCAACACGCGATTTTTAAGTAAATAATTTTTCATAAAATAACATATTTTGCCAAGTTTACTCTAAGTAAAATTAATTTCATTTAAAATGTTTGATTAACGCCAAAAATATGCAAAAAATATATATAAAACACTTCTTTGTGAAACTGCCTTCGAGTGGCCAGCAATGGAGGTTGTACTTGATGAAATTTAATGGTAGAAACGGGAAAATATGTACCGTTGTTTCTATCAGTTTGAATAAATCGTTTGCAAAGCGCAAACGAAAAAAATATACTCATCAAAGCGTTAGCAGTAGGCTGCTGATGACCAAGTAAAATGTAATTTGATGAAAGAAGTACAGGTAATTTTAAAGTGGGAGAATTTAAAATGACCTGCAATTACACGACTTTAAATCCATGATTACACTTTACCGATATCAGATTGACTGGCCAACTTAGGCGAATGAACTTGATTCGACTTAACGACAAATACTTGTCTCGTTAACCGTCAAGTAAGAGATTACATTTGGTTTCATCCAAACTTAGCCTCGCAAAATTCTGGAAGTGGCTTACACTGGCTTAAGAGTAAAGCGTGATCTGCAATTTTATCACATTATTACAACTTACCTTTAAAGTTCGTAAAGGTAGCTTTGGTTACAGTGAAGGCAACCTCAAATTGAATCCCTGATTAATGTAAAAAATATGTTAAAAATCGTAAAAGGCGTTATCGATTTTAGAGATGGTTGAATTTCCAAACTCACCTGTATTCAAGGTTTATTAAATTCTTGTTTACTTATCACAGAAAAAGATTAAAATAGAAAAGTTTAATTAAATTTTGATTTGAATCAATTATTTATTTACTTTTTATTTTTAATTTTTTTTTTTTAAATTAAATTCCTTAATAATAAAATTATTTATTTAATTAGAAAATTAATTGAACCAATTAAAACATTAATGGAACCAATTAAAAACTTAACTTAATATTTAGTTGAAACCAAACAAAATCTTTAAGAAGTGCAAATACTTTTTACAGTAAACTCACTGTTTAGTATGCCACATTGTCTTGTTGGTACCACTCATGGTCAATACCGGCATGCAAAGCAAAACAAAGCTGAAGTAACCCAAGGTTAGGAGCAAACTATAATAATTGAATTATGTGGTTGCAAAAAAAAAATAAATTATTATTTTTAAAATAACTACTACATATTTGGCACAACAATATTTTGTTGTAGAGACCGTAACATGGTTGTCCCTACCTTGCCACAACCATGTTTTTCTTTGTGTGCATCGTACTGAAACTAGGGCATTTCTCGTATCTCTATTAAACAATGACCACAATGGGCCCCAAATATTAACAAGAGTTGGATTCTATGCTACAAAGACGGCTCAAAATATTGCCGTAGTTTTTAGAATATCCAAAAATATTAATTTTATGCTAAAATATTAGAAGCTTAATTTATGTAGTTATAAGAGTAGCTTCTTTAAAACATTGCATATTAGGAGAGAAGTATTCCAGATACCATATAAAGTATTTGATCAAAAACAAAAGGACAGCATTTTGCGAGTGAAAGAAAGTGAAAGTTTTAAAAACCAGGATTACACAGTTTTAAGATGCCTATCCGAGAATTTGACTTCCGATAAAACACAACAAGGACGTTAATGATGAAGTACAAACCATTACCAACGCTATACTTACTATTGTGATCTGATTAAAAGGGCAATGCCGTGTCCAAAAAAACTAAAAGAACGGTATGAAGGCGCGTAGAAAAAATTAAAAATAAGTTTCTAGAATCAGCTTCAACTAATCTTTAAACCGAGCGGGTAACTGGCTCAACATTTTTTTGTATAAGGATCGAACCACCTTAATGATCACTATACAAAATTTCCAAAAAATTTAAGAGACAATAAGTCTTCCCATACACCTGATGTAGAGACATCATTTATATAGCCTGGCGATGGGTAAATGACAAGTAATATATTATATCAGAACTGTCACAAAATCTGTGAATATAAAAACTTAAACGTTTAAACAGCAAATTAAAATTAATAACTCCTTTCATTTGCCACCAGTTCAGAAAACCCGTAACATATTATTTCCTGGCATTTCTCAACTTTTTCTTATATGGAGTTAATCTATTTCTGCAAAGAGCGGTTTAGTTAATAATATAAAACCCTTTACCTTAGATTCTCTGTTTTCCCGTGCAATAACTAAAAACAAACAAAATACTGCTCGATAAAAAGTCCAATTTTAGAAACTTTGCAAGTCTCTCACTCATAAATAACTAACCAGCCATATTTGTATATTTTGCCAAAAAGAAACTGGCTAAAAATAATACCCTTTTGTTTTTTATTCGATGTTTGCTCATTTAGTTCGAACTGTACGAAATAGCCTTCGTTATCAGTTGGTAATATCATTATCAACACCATCATCAAAATATTTTGACCCCCACCACAACACAAAGCACCAATGCCAATAACAAACAACATCATCATCACCAGCGTAAGCAACAACATGCACTGCAACGGCGTCGTTGTAGTCATCGCCATCACATCGTCATTGAATTAAAGTCTACATGCAAAAATAAACACCTTCCAGTAAGTAGATGTTTTATATCAGCTTTGCAAGTGTCCAAGCCAGCAGGTACACGGTGAAAATTTAATTGAAGCCCGGCAGTTTTATATAAACGTTTATTGGCGAAATTATGAAGAGAAACACTAGGTTCACAAACGAAAATCGACATCGATCTCTGACTTGCGTAGCCTAACAATATTTAATATTTCCTAATAATTTCAAATGTGCACTATTTCTTATTAAAGCTCAAACGTGATGTATAATTTCCGGGATCATAACATAGGTTCGGGCAACTTTCAACTTTGTGTATGCCACACCAAAACAAATTGTGTGTTGTTTTTGTAATCGTTGAAAACATGCTGCCACCTTTTTGGAATAATCTCTCCCTATTTCGTGGCTGACACAAATATATTCGATATATAATTTGCACGCGTCAAGTAGCACCCAGGCTTCCAAATAAAAACGCCAATTGCAGTTTAATTTTAAACAGGTACATGGCTTAGGGTGCGAAAATGTTAAATGGCCCCTCCATTTTTTACTGCACTCTCACTCGGTTCTCTCTCATTCTCTAATAGGGAGGGGCAGGCTCTACCAATTCTTGGCGATTATGATTGTAGTTAATTTTCCCGCTTATTTATTCATTTGTCAGGCGTTATAAAAAGCAAATAACAGCATCGACCGGCCGGCTTGATGCTTTATGATTTTTTATTGTCTTCGTCCTGCTGCCTTCAAGTCGATCAATCGCTCAAAATCAACCTGACCTTTACGTCAGAGTCCTCGAAATTTTAACTTGTCTAATGCGTGCCATCGAGCCAAGCCACGTCAGCCGCTCCACATATAAAAACTTTAACGACGAGCTTTTCTAATTAAGCTAGCATGGTATTGTAATACGGTAAAGTTAAGCTGATTTGATTTACCCCTTCTGCGACCAATATGTGTACATCTATACACTTAGGCTTTCAAATAATTACAATATTTTTAGTGTTGATTATCGGCGGTTGGAGGCTATTCTTACACAAAACTAGTCGGCCCTACTAACGAAACGGGTGTAGCTTCGGAACTCTACGAACAGAATTATCGTCAGGTATAAACCTGTTGCAAAAGTTAAAATACTTATAAAGGAAAAACTATAAACTAAATGAGAATTGTAAGTGGTACGTAGATATATAACTTGGTTTATAATAGCCGGTATGTAAATGATACACACTAAAACACTTTTGACTTACAGCTTCACGCAACTTATATTATTGAATATTTAACTTCGAGCGCACCCATTGGAAAACCTTTTATTATTCCTAAAAAAATTCTTTGTAAGAGAGATAATGAGAAAGTTTATTAAAATAATAATATTTCTTATAACAGCCGAGCAAATATTTCTTTCACTGTACATTTTCCAAATTCGATTTATATCCTCAACTCCTCAAGTCTGCTCAGGCTTTCTACAAAATTTGTTTGCCAAAAAAAAACAACATCGAAACACTCACCAAATTTAATGTTCACTGACTTGCATTCAACACCTTAATTTAGTTTTAACCAAAAACTAGAGTACGTAGCTTTGTTTGTCCTAAAATTTTTGTTTTTAAACATTTCTTAACAACCTTTTATTTGTTTACAGACATGTCAGGATGAAAGTGGTAGATAAAATGCAATTACATGCGATTATCGGTAACAAACAGTCCCAGAAGACCGACCAACCAACCAACCAACTATCCAACCAACAACAACAACAACCAGTAGCAAGCAGTACAACAAGGTCCTGACTTCTTTCGACCGCTAACTAAAAATTTACTACAATAAAATTTGTATGGCCGGCAGGACAGTGTACGAGTACAATTTACAACCACATGAATCTTGAATGAAATATGTAACAACAAATGTAAGAAACGACTGTCATAAAATTATGAAATGTATAATTTACAGTTAGAATAACAGTGTACATCAGGGTTTGTGGACGAACCCTATGCAAAACATAAAGTTGATGTAAAATGTCAAATTGACCATTGACTGAGCAGCAGCAAAAGCGCAATGTTGCATATGGAAAAGTGTAATTGAGAAATTTAAATGTCTCATTTTATATATTTTTTTCTTCTTAATTATTATAACTAAATTTTAAAACGCCATTAATTATCTTACCCATACATGGTGAATAATTTTGACACGATTTTATAATTAAATTTGAGCAACTTGCCAAAAGGGGCACAATATTTTCTTACACTTAGATCTCTCAAAGGCCATTTCAAGCATAATAACAAATAGTCACGATTTTCCAGGGACAAATTGGTCAAGCAAGATATTGTACGCTGTTTGTTTTAACTTCAGAATCTGCATCTTTAAGTTGTTGTGTCTGCTTAAGCTAGCTTCATGCCCGGATGGATTTATTTTAAAAAGAACATACAAATACATACTTCAAAATATGTTGGCATTAGTGACAATTTTTCATCAGAACACACACGCAGTTCCAAAAAAATCTTTTCTTGTTTTCCACAGAAATTTAATTTTGAAACATAGGTTGTTATTGCTGCAGCCCATAAATAATTTAAGCTGCCTTTCTGAGTTGTCGTAAACAGAACCTATTAAAGCGCACAGTAGTGCGCCATGCCAAGTTCAGGCGTAATGCTCACAGTGTACGTGAAATCATTCGCTCTGTATTTACCCCCCTCATAACTTAGCTCATAAAATAACTTTTATCATAAAATAATGAAACTAGAAACATAAGGACTCTACACTTATAGGTAACCTCATAGGCTAAGTTTGAAAGTTTTACCATAAAAGCTTCCCGAGATATGTAGTTGTAAAAAGTGCATATTATGATACATATTTACTCATTTACTCACTAATACACTTCCACTGTAGCTAGAGAAACACAAGTAAACAGTAAAACCTGAAAACGAGGACTTTTTATTTGGGTGAGGGCTATCACTATAACTATAGAGTTGAAATTTGGTTCATAGGTAGGCCTTCGGGAGTTAGTAAACAAAAAATCTGAAAACGACCACTTCTTATCTGAGGGGAGCTAGGGTTCCCCCAAAACATAAATGTGAATATAAGGTTAAGTTCGTATCCAAAAACTTCAGCCGTAAAAAGTACTAGGATCAAAATGAGGACCAAGTTCTTCATATGTCCAATACTATTCCTTTTCCAGGCAACTTACTAGAGTTAGCTATCTCCTGTGAAAATCCCTAAGCCAGCAAGGGAGGAATGCGAGAGAGATGGTGAAGAATGCCTCGAAAGTGGTGGACTCTAAAGGTACTCGTAAGCTATGGGACCGTTAGACTTCGAAGAGCTGAAGAGGTGAATCTCTGTAGGAATTCCGGTGTTTACTGGCCAATAGAGGAGTTGTAAAGAGAATGACAAGAAACCCTCGTAACGGGTGGAGCGGCTCAGTATCAAAAGATACTCCTGAGGAAGTGGTTGAGACGGTGTATGTGAATGTTCTACAAATCGGTTGCCTGGAATCAAGTCATAAACAAAACGATATCGAAATGCGCCCGAAAAAGAAGGACTGTCCATTCATAGTTCATCGAAAATTATAGAAACTACCACTCTATGACAATTTCAAAGCTCAGCGCCTCCAATTCGCAGAGAATACAATAACGTGATCGAATAAGTGGTTCAAAAAGGGGCCCAAAAACAAGGAGTGTCCATTCTTAGTTCGTCGAAAACTTCAGAAGAAACCACCACTCTATGACAATATGACAAGCGCAGCGCCTTCAATTCGCAGAGAATACAATGACGTGGTCGGATAAGTGGTTCAAAGTTGTATTATCTAACCAAAAAAGTTTTATATCGACAGCCCAGATGGATACAACTTTAACTTCCACGACTTAAGAAAGGAAGAAAAAATTTTGCAACGAAGACAAAGCAGGGAAGGCGGAGTTATGGTATGGGTTGCCATATTCTGGTAAGGCACTATAGACTTGGAATTCGGAAACGAAAACAATTACTGGAGCATAGTACAAAAGAATATTAGAATTTTTAACTTATTTGGAATAATACCGTGGACCTAACAACAGGACAAACCTCCAAGCGAGATGTAGAACCTTTAAATTCGCTTCCGTATTCTACGGATCTTAATATAACGAAAAATATCTATTGGTGGCTTGTTAGAAAAGTATATGATGGAAAATAATTTGGTACAAAGGAGTCTTTTAAGAACGCAATAAAAATGCCTGTAGCTCAATATCCCTAAGCCTTGCAGCTCAATGCCTAACCGAATTTTTAAAGTAATTTCTAATAACCGCCGCGGTGCCCACTAGTAAATATTGTTATTTTCTTATTGCTATTAAGATTTAATTGAACTAATCAACGATTTAGTCTAAATTTGGTTTTTCCTTAATCAAGTGATATACAGAAAGTATGTAATTTATTTTAGCTAAATAAAAAAAAACAATTTTATCGAACCAATAAACACAAACAACGTTCTCGATTACTTACGTTATTAATTGCTCGAATTTAGCCTTTATAACGGAAAAATTGTGTAACTCCCCCACACCTGGTTTACAAGATATTTTCGTTCAGAGTTGGTCAACTTAAAGTCCTTATTTAAATGACTCACAGTGTATGTAGTACATTGTAATGGGAAACATAAGTGAAGAATTCACCTGTTAAGGTGGAAAACTTGTGCAAATATTTTCACTTAAATATACAATGTTTGCAGAAAATATTTGAGAAATGTAGAAATGTAAAGTGCGATTTAAGTTTAAACTGTGTCTCAAGATTTCGAAATGTTATATGACACTGGCAATTAACACGGACAAAAATGTGTAGATAAAATTTCTGCCTCGAAGTGTTTTATAGCAAAATCAGAATATTTGTTTTTAAACGATTGGTTTGGTTTGAAAAGTGCAATAAGACATTAGCACGCAGCTGTTGGACAAAAGAGATAAGAAAAAAAGTGTTAACAAGTTGGAAATGGTGCATGGACTTACAACGCAGTCATGATCATAAGGAAGGTTAATAAGCCTGTGAATTTTCAAATGAAGCACAGGTTTTTATGTTTAAAATTCCTTATATTTGCCAACACAGCCTCTTTTTTGTCCGGCGTTTCTACAATTTGTTTATCAATTCCAAAAAAAAAGATTTGTTGGGATCATCAAAATAGGTATTTGTTTGTGTGATGATGTAATCTCTTTCCGCCTCTTGTCTAGTCAGGTTTGAAGGCAAGAAATATTGCCTCGGGTCTATATCCGGAGAACAGGGCAGATGAAGGAGTAATTCGTAGCCTAATTCATCGATTTTTGCCATGGAAAGGGTATCTTTGTGCACTCTTGCATTGTCCTGGTCTAAAAGAATTTATTTCTTTGGCAAATGTGGTGGTTTTCTTCAGATCCTCATGAAATTGACCGACTAAGTTGGTATAATATTCGACGTTGATTTTTTCACCCCTATGAAGATAGTCAATGTGGATTATACCTCCGGCATCCTAAAAAAAAACGATCGTTATGACTTTATTGGCTAACAAACCAGCCTTGGCTTTCTGTGACTGTTGTTTGGTCTCTGGCGTATTTTGTATTGCGGTGGATCCAGATTTCGTCCACCGTTACGAAACGACATAAAAACTCGGCCATATTATTGTTGAACAACCCCAAAGACTCTTGCAAAATTGTTACACGTTTGCGTTTGTGGTCGATTGTAATAAACGCGGCACCCATCTTACGGAAATATATAGTGGGCGTTCAGAATATTCAATATAAGAATTTTTTACCATTGAAATTGGTGGCTCAGAGTTCTCATAGTATTTATCAAGCTTGATTTAAGTGATGGTGTTTTGCCGCCATAACAATGGGAACACGAAGTTTACTTTTTACCATTTTCTTCTCAAATAAGGCGGTATATTGCTACCAATGGTAGTCAAACGTAAACAAAATGACGCAGCTTGTTCAAATTTTGTCATGGCGTACTTGACAGACGCCCGTTACACGTAGCAGTGTTTCGATTCCAGTTAAGAGGCGGGAAATACAAAAAGAAGCGGAGTTATTGACCCGTCCTCGTACATACATAATTAGGTTTAATTTTACACTACCTAAAACACGGCATGACTGATCAGCATGAAATGAAAAATCAGTATGAAACTTTGCGATATTATCGAAATCAACAGGCCGCGCGCGGATTTCCTCTCCGAAGAATACTTAGAGAGAAATTAAGCGTCTTGAGTTTTTTTAAGAGATGAAACCACCAAAAATCATTTTAAGACAGTGATTGCATATTTTATATTTGTGGTTTTTATAAATAACTATCCAAGCCCGGCGCCCGTTGCTACGCCCCTTAATGAGCTCAATATGTGTGCAAAGTTTCAGAAAAATCTATGAAGTGCAAGTAGCTGAAAACTTTATATTTATTTTGTATGGGCGTATTTCATTTTTACGTATATGTAGATGGGCGTAGCCCCGCCCACTTTGTTTTTAAAATTACCACCCATAAACACTCACTGGAATGTGTACAACAACTTGCCAAAGTTTGACCCCGATCGGCTTTACGGTTTCGGAGTCTTACACACAGACAGAGTTTCACTTTTATATATAAATATATATATAACTTATGTCGTTATTTGTTGCCTGTAAAATAAAAAAATAAAATAGCAATTTGATTTTTGTGGGGCTTGTTTTAAAATTGTAATGTTGGTTTTAAGAATTTCGGGGGTAAGACCTTTAAGTTGGGTAAAGGTTTCCTGGTAAACTTGCTTAAAATAAAAAGAATACGACTCCGAAAATTCTTTATTTAGAAGCGTCTTTATTTGGGTATAAAAATTTGTGCATACATATGAGCCAACAATGGCACAAGGAGGCTTCTTTATTTACATAAATAAATTTCTGCACATACATTGTTATTTCTGAACGCATTGGAGAATTTAATTTTCGATTTTGTTTTTATTTTATTTATCTTAACCCTGTATATCTTTTAACAAATACTACCTAAGTGGACATAAGCTGTTTTATATGTAAATTTCTCTTGCCAATTTTCTTACTTGTATTAGTGTTACAGAGGCCACAGTATAATGCAAAAATTGTTTCTTACTGCTTTGAGGACATACGATGTTATTAACAAAAGTCATATATTTAGGTACAAGTGTTTTACCAAAGACTTTTTTAATACTACATCTTAAATAAAAATTTAGATAAGTATGGCTTCTGAATTCCTGTATATATTTTTTATCATTTCAAAAATTAAACAAATAAATAAGAAATTTTTAATCTTTTTGTTTAATTTATTATGAAGATCTTAAAGTGAAAAGCACTTTAATTCCGTACAAAATCCGTTAAGATAAGATCATATACACTCGAAAATACATATCTCACTCAATGTCGCACTGTCAAGTATAAAAAATCGCATACAATGTAGTCACGATCATGATTGATTATTTTTTCCCCCATACACTTGCCAACAAAAGTACACGCACAGAAACAACTACTTATACAATCGTAAGTGAATAATAATGAGTGGGAATCTTTTGTTGATTTGTTTCTTCAACAAAGATCTTTTATTAAGGTCGTAAATTTATGATAATAAATCATTTGACTGAATATTCAAATTGTTGCCATTCGTTACCTTAACACAAACCATTTATAGTTATGACACAGGCACATTAAGTGTTAAATACAAAAGTGCAATTTAATGTCAAAATATTTCTGTTAATCCAATAATAATTTCCTACTTACAAATTCACTTTTATGTAGATTGTGTAATAAAAAGACTTTTATATTCAATTTATTCATCGTCATCATCAAAAACATTATCTCGAGTTTGAGTACGAAACTTTGTAGTGCTGATGAGCATGATAATGATGAAAAACGTAAAGTTGCTGCTTAATCGGATTTGTAGAGGAGCAAAATATTACAATGATTAAGCTTCTTAAAAATCAATAAAAATCTATTTGAAATAATTAGAAAGAAAACAAACAGAAACTAACTGTTTCAAGAGAGATAAAAAACATTATTCAAGTCAATTTTGTGACAATATTTATTCATTCTGTCCGAAATAAAATCGCATGCAGAAATTTTATATTTCAAAATAGATTTACTTCCAAATACATACAAACCACGATATTTCTTAATTACTCTCTTCAGTTGGGCAAAATAATTAGCATCGTCGGTATTTTGGCAATAGTCTTATTTTAAATCATATTTTTTTTACTTTATTTATTTTTCACAATCAATATATTGAAGACAACGAGGCAGGCATTGCTTAAATTATCTATATTAAATTCTTTGCACAGTGGTTCTGCAATTGTTAAAACGAAATTTCGATAAATTATTAAAATGTGACCAGTAGCAAATTTCTCAATGAGCCGTATTTTCAACCAATATTTAGGGGTCTTGAGAAAAAAAGAGGTGCTGACAAAATACACCTGCCTCATTTAATGACTAAACTCTTTACGCCAAAGGGTGCTTCCTAGCTAGCTTAAGGACTCTAGACATCAGTCTAGCTTAATACGTAATTGCCTTTTTTTTCTTCCCACTTTGATTAGACTAATTAAAACTGAAAAGTTGACAGGAGGCAGCCAACTTAATTGTGGACTAATTCGAATTTGTCTCTCATAGCCTCTAGAAAAGAGCGCTTAGCTAAAAACATCTAATCAGAATGTTAATCGAGGAATCGATTTTAGTTGGCTGTACTTGAAATAGCACATATGTAATCGAACACACATCTGACTGAGATCCGCTGACAAATGCACACTGAAGATGGAGGACAATAGGCATAAGGCACTCTCTTAAAGAACGTAAGGCCTACCTAGTTATTATTTTGAGCTTTTTATTATTACGGTGCTATTTTCTTTGGAAAGGGATAGACTAGAGTAAACAGGTAGTAAAAAAGAGGGTATAATTGTATTGTTGTCTTACTGTCCAACAGTGCTAATTTGATATTTGTATCACTGCCAGAGGCTAACGGAAACTCTGGCTGTTGCATTGATCCACGCATTACATTATGCGATTGTTCAGACAGAAAAACGATATTACCTTCATTGGAGACGGCCGTGATTGTAAGAAAGTTCAGCAAGCATTCATTCATTTTACTCAAGTTACGCAAGGTTCAATTGAATACGAATAAGTTTTAAGGCTCAAATAAAGAAGCAATACTTTTCCGCTTTATTTATGGATATTCCCAGGCGTTCGATCAATTATCAACTGGTGGGCTACTCACTAAAATAACTCGAGTATTTTCTAAAGACTCTCACAATTTTCTTAAGAGCAATTTGACAGAGGGTCAGTTTCCTAAAACTCGGCAAATCAATGCAGAAATCCTCAATATAGTATACTACAGCCGCTATTGTATATCATCTATACAGTGTATACGCCAACACAAGCCCATAGGCGCCAATGTTGGCAGACGACATGGCGTTTGGAAGTGTTAATAAGGATCCGAAGGTAGCAACACATTCATAAGCTAAAGGACTGCCTAGAATAGTGGATAATTAAGATAAATCCATCGAAATCTGCACGTGTAACGTTTAGCCTCAGAAGGTAAAATGGTCCACTAATATGATTAAGTATTTGAGTATCCACATAGATAGATGACTAACTTGGCCACGCCATTTTAAGACGAAAACTGCGGTCAAAAAACTTAGAACCAATCAACTACACTGGTTAGTAGGTCCTACTCAAACCTGGGGCCGATTTGGTCATTTGGCATTAATCTGAGGGGTACTGCTTGCGCATTAAATATCCAGAAATTATAAAGAAGACAGTCTAGAATTTTACGACTTTTCGTCGAGGCTCCTTGGTGTATACAAATAAAAATGTCCATATATCCAAATGATCTATCCAGGAAGAAATAAAAATACCTGCAAATACGCCAAAAGCGGCTCATACACGCCTTTTCTCCGATAGATAATTTTCAGGGCTTAACAAATCAACCGGCGACATTTTAATTGATGATAAAATCCAAATATTTACGGGAACTTCTCAAAATAGACAAGTAACAGCTTAGAAGTTTATTTATTCATGAGAATTAAGTGCCCTATTGGTGCCTACAAATTTCTGTTCTGTTACCACATTCTTTGGCGGACTCAACCCATTTTATACCTTAACAAATCTTATTAAGAAAAAAATATTTAAGACAACTTGTTAACGATCATTTTCTAACGAAATTTATTCGTTGCGATAAATTTGCCAAACAATTAAAATGAATAAAACAAATTCTTCCTCATAAATTTCATAATTTCGTGTTTTTTTCGTTTAATTCTTTTTTTTTTTTTTTTTTTTGCCTCAACATTCTTAAGACTTATGAATTATTATGCAATATTTATGTTTGTTGGCCTTTTTACATTCTTCATTCCTTTGTGCTGGTCTCTTGCAACTGTTTCATTGCCAAAGAATAACGAAGAGACAACAAAAAAATGTCAGGGGAATTCATCAAATAGTTCATTCACCTTTTTGGCTAAAAACAACTCTACATAGTTTTGCTTGTACAAACTATTGTTTTAATATTGAATTGAATAATTTGCTGAATAGCAACAGATGACAGGATTTTGCACGAGCGAATAGCAGGAGTAGCAATAAGCGATATTTTAAGGACATACGGAAATATTTTAGCTGGCCAACTGTGTTTCTTTCTGTTACTTGTAATTTATATGTTTAACAGCGAATAGTTATTATTCAGGAAACTAGGGACAAAAGTCAATGAACTTTTGTTGCAGCTTATGAATGTGTGTGTGTGTTAAGTAACCTTGTAAAAACTTTAGTTTTATAGATTCTAAAACACCTGAGCGTTAGGGGTTAAAAAAACTAAATACAAGAGATTTATTTTCTAAATATTTTATTAAAAATATAATCACGCGAATTAAAAGAACATGGTTCGTGACTATGCTGCATGAGAACTATATGATGTTCTCTGCAACAATACATGATAGTGGCAAACAGATTATGATACAAGTAGTAATTTGTAATTGTGCTTTTCCATTAGAACTACCAGCCATATGTTATTGATATATTTTCAATTTTAGTCATTTTAATTTTTTTTAATTAAAATTGCATGAAATAATTTGTAATTCAGTTTAGTCTTTTATTTTAATAATATACATTTAATTGTTACTGAAATACAATTGAGAGGCCTGAGGTCTTCATTACGACAGAATTTGCTTTATCCGTCTGGATTGACTTATAGGTTCCACCAAGTTCGCTATGTGCCGCTGTAATTTTAGTAACTGGATTATCCGGATCATTAAATTACACAATTTCAAACAATAAATTGGATTTATTAGAAGTTAAGTTAACGGCATCAATGCTTGAATGACTCTAGCGCATTATGGATCGGCTCTAGCGCATTGTGGAATCTTAATTTTTGTAACTTTTTCAGACATTTAGGGTTGTGTCTCAGCATTGCACAGTGGCTGCAGTTTACATACCGGGATAAAACTTTTACTGAGTTCTGTGAAAAGTAGTCTTTAATATATAAAAGTGGGCGTGGTCATATACATGTACGCCCATTCCCTCCCCACAAAAAAAATTTGTATAACAGGCTAAAAATTTTCTTGTTGACTTAAGACTGTAAAAATGGGTAATGACAACATGGTAGGTACCATTTTGTCTTCGAATTCATCCATAGTTACTGGTTGGTTCACAGAAACTTATGACTTCACTTGACTGCAGAAAAACGAATCCTAACGATCTTGATAAAACTGAAGCATTTCGAGAAAAACAGGTTTTCAGTAAATATCCCGTCAATTTTGGGTCCCAAATAATTGGTAATTATTAATACGGTCTGCTCGTATTACGTATGTTCTCTTGAATAATACGCTCTACAACATCAACTGCTTGTCCGAAACGCCCTGGAAAACGTCTTTGTGGATGCGTATAATCACTTATATTAATACTTAATCGAATTAGTCGCTCGCTGAACGCTTGTGTAGACGTTAAATTGTAAGTACCATGATTTTCGAAATAAATTTCCATTAGTGATAAAATGTCAAACCAAAGTGAGCACAAGTGTTATCAGAGTTGCCAGATCTGATAACCATATGATAATATAATCTCTAACCCTAATATTTTTATAAATCCAACTACAGTAATAATAGAATGAGATCTACAAATTAGACATTTTTGTAGCCTAAACCAGTTCCAGTGAAAAGAAAAGCTGCAAAAAAGATCCCGTGGGTCGAGGTGTAAAGGGTCTCAATAAAAATAATACTACCTATAATATAGTGATTGTTATTTGAAGTGACTTCTTTAAATACACTGCATTTTTTATTAATATAATAAAAAATTTAAGTCAACGAAATTTAGTCCTCGTTATTTTTAGTGCGTTGAGAAGGCCTTCTGGAGGTGATATTTTGTAGCTTTTTACTAATATGTTGTGAAACTGAAATTTTTAGCAAAAATCGCTGCACAACAAAATTAATATATTTAATTAAATTAAAACAACAAGGTTCTGACAATTGGCTTCGGAAGGGGGGACCAAACAACATAAATGTATCGGCGTCTTGAAAGTTTACGTCAGGCCTTTATTTGGGGGACTTAAAATACCACGAGGAACATTTTTGTGAAAAATTTTAAGTATCTAACTCTTCCTTGTATGGGGGAAAAAGATTCCCTTAAACAGCAATATAATCAGCTGAGCTTACAAAAATAATTTCATTTTATGAGGCTGCTAGATTGTATTGAAGATATGTTCTACGTAAAATTTTACTGTTATACTACATTTACATCTACGCAAAATCTAGTAGATTTCAGCTCAAATCTCGAAGAAAATCTCTGCCGTTTACACCAATGCTTTTTGACGTATTATTGGATTTCATTTTCATAACAAAAATAGCTGACTGCAGAAAGCATAAAAAATTGGCTCTAAACTTAATTAAATTCGTGCTACAGTTGTTTTTATACACATAATTACATATGTAATATTACTTACACTTTATTCATTATTGTTTTATCCATATTGAAAACACTTATTTTAAACTTTTATTATTTTTTTATTGTTGCTGTAAATATTTTGTTTCTACCGCGCTTTTTTTGTTACAAATGTCAAAATTTTCTTGTTCAGCGCTGTATATTTCAGTACATTAGCAAAAAATACATAGTTGCATCATTTAGTATTGCAAGATTTTGAGAGATTTTACCAAAATCTAGTTCGTAAGTAGATTTTGTTTTGTATGGGAAATCTGGTGGAAATGAACTAGATTTCGCTCAAAATCTCATAAATACCAGATTTTGCGTAGATGTAAATGTAGTATTAGTTATCATACAGAAGAAAGCTCTGGACGAAATATTTATTTATAAAACGATGAAAGCAAGTTTGAGTACTTTAGAAAGTCTTTACTTATTTATCCGGGAAATTCTATTATCGTTACTAAGCAATTTCCAAACTATTTCGGCTGTAAGATAGTAAATACTTCTGCTATTAGAGCGTTCTTCAATGCGGGTATACGTCTGATATAATTGTTCAGAATTTTCGTCGGATTATGTTGCTATCTCAAACTCAAAGTAATCCATGTAGGAATTTTCCCTGCCTTACATTTATTCGGGCAGTGGGTGAAGAATTTATGCTTACGACGTCTTTAACGCTTTTCCATGCGGCAAGCGCAATCTGTCGAAGCTTTTGGTTACCTGCATAAGCGTTTGTATATCAGGGTCGAATTGCTTTAATTATTTTTTTTAATATTATAAATAAAACAAGTTTTTTCAATCTCTTGTTTTTTCTTGGCTTTATTTAGGAATATTTTTGTAGGAAATATTGTCAGCTTTAACTTTTATATCAAGATATTATTGCTAAAAATTATTGCTTGAGACCTAATAGCAATAAACTAAAAAGTATCGTTTCCCTATATACATCCTTATCTATATCCCTCTCTGAAATTTGTTTCCTTGATTTGCCTAGTTTGACTGGTCTTAACGCTACTTCACTTAAAATATATTCATGTGTTTTACTTTTATTATATACGAACGAAACTTCGAGCTAATGTTTGGAATCTCAACTGATTGAAACACTTCAGCAAGAAAATCTCGCACTACATTATTTATCGAGTAAATAATGGAACGTTGGTACATATGCATGAATGAACGAACCTATGTACATTTGTGGCTTTGTGATTGACATAAATACATTTTGTATACGACTTTATATATTTATTCCTTTTTGTTTAGTGGTTTGTCTAATTCAACAGCAATATTATTTTACCATTTATGAGAATCATACATACAAAATAATTATAAAAAGTACTAAAAAATTATGTACCATATACTCACGCACAAAGGTACCTAGATAAGATTATTAAACAAAAACAATACGAGTAACACATCATAAAAAAGTTAATAAGCGAATGCTGATATGAAGAGAAGCAAATAGTGAACAAATGAAACACAAATATGGGGTATAAAATAAATTGCTAACGTCGTCAGAATGTCTACTTAGACAAATGGTAAGACAAAAAATAGCAAAAAAAATATTTGTAGCATTTTTATAGCACACACATACATACAGCTCTAGGAAATATGTTTTTTGCATACCTACCTCTTTTAGCGTTAGATAAATACCTACAAGTGTTAAATACTTTAACATTATAAAAGAAAAAGTTAAAAAAAAATGAAACTAGAAAAGGATTTGTGCGATTTATGCCACAAAACAAATTAACCCATTGTTGTCGTAAGTTGTATTCAAATACTAACAAGAAATACTAAAGTAACATGACTTTTCACTGCGAGACATATCGATTTGTTAGTGCACGTTTAACTGCCGCCTACTTTGGATCTTATTTCAGTTATTCCTTTTGTTTATCAGTTACGTTAATTTCGTCTATACTAGTATTTCTAACAGCTTAAATTGAAATATTACTGTGAAAATAACGTAAGTCACAGATGTTTTTTTCTAATTTCTTCTAATTTCTGTAGAATTGTTTAATATACAAAAAACATAATATGATTGAATTATATGGTTGTCAACAAATGTCATTATTGGAGATATTATGATCCTGTCAGAACTGTAGAAAATAGACACTCAAAGAATTTTGTTTACTGACTGGCAGCTGCTGCTGTATAAATAATATAAATAAAAGAATTTTTCATATTATGTTGTTATAATATTTTCGTATAGTTAAAATACTTTGTTTATGGGTAGAATTTTACCAAAATTTTATTGTTCATCTCAACTATATCGCAATTTTTAAGGATGGAATTTATTTAATGATTAACTGTAAGCAATAACTTGTTTATTTCAACTAAAGTAAAATTTAAAATGTTTTCAAATAATCATTCTTTGATTAACACAACAATGTATTTTTTGTAGAGAAGGTAATATGGTTGTAGTGATAATGCGGCAAACATGTTTTTTTGCGTGCTTTGTGAAATTTCTTAATTTACTAAATTACAAATACTTTCATAAATATTGCGTTAACTGGAAAAAATCTCACGAATTAAATGAAAGCATCTGGCATGAACATTTTTTATTTTAACACCACTGACTGGGTCGCCTAACAAGCGACAGGGTTAAAAATGAAGCACAACTAATTTTGAAGATTTTTATAAATATTTTTTCAAGTTAAACGAATGACATTTAGGTCTGAAATGTTAAGGAAAAGGGTTGAATTATCAAATCAATATGCAAATGAGTTTTTATAATTTTTTCTTTTTTTTTTGCTAGAAAAATACAAAATTAAAATAATTATAAATGTGCATATGTCAACTTAAATAAACATCACAAGTTTTTTTTTGTGAAAAAAAAATTTTACAACAAATTTTAAACAGTCCCAAGTGTTTGCAAGGATTTATTAAAGTTGACAACTGCTATCAGGGGCAGTGTTATACATACAATAAGCTTGTTTCACACTAACGCACACACACACATGCAGAGGGACTTTACAATCTTATTTTCCTTTTTTACATAAAAAAAGGATATTGAAAAAATATTTCCAAAAACAATTAACTAAAAATCGGCTTTTGAAAGAAGCAAAATAGTCAGGCGGTCTTCATTTGCCTTGACAGTTGTTGACTGATGGAATTGTGTATGTATGCATGTGTTTTTAGTTGGTCTGTATGTTTGGCTGGTTGCATTTCCTGTACGGTTTCGTACTCATACTACAGTTACTACTGCTGCTGCCGTAGCTTGCTACTCTAACTGCTTCTCTTGCATGCGGCTGTTACTCATATTTTTTGTGAGTTGCTTTCTATTCAGATGACATTTCCTTCCAGCCAGTTTAACCCTTTATTTAACTGCTTTCAAGTAATTTTAATAATTAATAAAGTGTTGTGTGTTTGTGGACATTAAAACAAATGGAAATAACCCAAACTACAGACATTCATTACGTATGTACATCCATTCAAACAAACACTCATGACTACAAACACTTTTATATTGCAATAATGTAATCCCTTTTAACTCCAGCACTTTGTTGGTGAATGTATGCGAGTGTATGTGTGTTTGTACTGAGGGTTCAATAATTTGTGTAAAATGCATTTGTCACTGCATTTAATTTGCACATTCATGTCGTGTTTCACAAGGTTGTTTTTGTTTTTTGCTCCGCTTTTGGAAACGATTCAATTTGATGTTTATTGAGAAGTAAAATAATGGAAAATTCTATGACCACATAATTGAATGTTTATTACCCAGAACACATGGTGAGAAACGATAAACGTATTATCGTACTTAATTCATTATTTAAATGTTTATTAATAACGGACAGCCGTCATATTTAATGGCAAAATTTTATTATAAAAAATGTTTAGATTTTGTTGGATTAAAAATTTATGAACAAAATTAAAATCAAAACGAAGTTTAAAATCCAGGTCGCAGTGGTGTTTTTTATAGATAAAAATATGACAAATGTTTGCGGTCAGGCGCCATCAAGCGATTTCACACACGTTCGCAAAAGGAATTAAATCGCCAATTTTACAAGTTCGCATTCCGGCAAAAACTTTAACGATTTTTTTTAGTAGCATTTTGTACGGAACTACATTTGGATCATCTGGATATATGCACAGATAGCTCGAAATGGGATAACGGAGTAGGCAGATAGGTAGGAGATACATAGGAAAACTGGACCACGCCGTTCTTGATACATGTCTATTCGTCATCGAAACTGGTCCAAGAATACCGGCCAACCTTAAGCCGGATGACGGGACATTCAACAATCACCATAAAATGGAGAGGCGAACATTGAACCAACATGGCCAATTTCATTTCCTCTCCGATTTTAAAAGACAATTTACCAATGCTTAATACGATATGACTCAGGCAAGATGGTCGGAAGAACTTAAATGGAGGAGTACTGTGCGAATCTGACCACGTTTAGATAGCGTTCGAACTAGAGATCTGCTTGAATTTTAGATTACCGAATTTGCGTTCCTTTCAAATGACTTCATATTGAAGAGCAAGAGGAAGCAGTTTTTCATATCGGGAGTAGTTTGTTCGTCAGCATTACCGAACTATTGGTGGTGGGTATAAGGAGAATATATTACTTCAAAAGTGGTATAACTGATTTAATGTTGACTCTACATAGTCATAGGCAGCTAACACAGAGAGACCGGATAAATGCACCCACGTTAGCCTGTTAAACAAAACCTAACACAGCATTTTGCAATCACGTTCTCGAATTATTACGAGATCAACAACTATAAATTACGTTTATTTCCTTGCCTATGACCTCTTATCAAACTTAAACATTACACAAAACAAAGTTATTCTCGTATTAACCTATCAGCATAAAAAAGGCCTCTATAAGGCGGTAATTTTAGTCTCTTAAAAAAGCTACACATCATATTATTTCCACAAACATGTTTCATGGTAGCTCTTGCCTAATTATTCTTGAACTTGGCCGTTCGCAATGGTTGAACCATGAGGTTGGCTTTTAGGTTTAACGATCAAACTATAATATATTGCAGGTGAAACCGAATTTTTGTAGGTTCGCGAAAAGTTGAATCTGACATTTGAATATTCTCCCAGACTCTGCTTTTCTGCTATTATTAAAATACCTCGAGGAACTGTTTTCGAAAGTTTCGTAAAATATCTAATTTTTCAAACTTTCCATACAGGTGGCTTCTTCTCTCTGGACCTTGTGGTCTATTTCTAAATAATTCTTATAGCAGCTATACTAATGACGAGAACGAACTGCACACATCATCAGCATTCTCTGCGTATTCCCACTGAATATCGTATCTGTCGCAAGCATCATCAACTAATAATGAATTCGAGAAGTCTTCTCAATATTTCATATTTTCGGCCAGTTTTCAATTGGGTTGCAACGAAATCTACCTCACTGTAACCTAATTCTCATTGTACTTTTTTCCAATTTTTTGCTTTAGCTAGCTGTCAACTAGCAATGGAAGCAATTTTATTTATTATTACTGTTACGCCTGTGATAGATTCTTTTTCTTTAGCATTCCCTTTCAGAAGCTAAGGCCAAATTCGCCCCTGGTTTGACTTAAGAAAAAAATAAAGGGCCTAATTTTATAAAACACAACGCAACGCTAGAATTAATATGGAAAATAAAAACAGAATTTGAAAGAAATCAACGCCACAAAATATAAGGTATTGATTTTTATTAAAAACAACGAAAAAATATAAAAATTTTTAAAACTTGGTGTTGCGTTAAGTTTAATAAAATTAAGGCCAAAGTTTAAAGAAAAATCCAAATTATTTTAACATTGACAACCCATTAATTATATCATTACTGCTTAAAATATTTTAATCATTCCGATAGCTGCAATTAACGCCCTCCGGCGTCTAGGATCTAAAATAGCAAAATGTTACACACGACCTAACAAACTAAATCCACTCACGATTTCTTCGATAGTGGATGTGCAAAGACTTTAGTTCGTCTACCATGACAAAGCAAAAAAATAATTAGAAACTAATCAACATTTGATATTGAATTTCAAAACCATCAATTTCAAATATTTAATATAAAAATCACATGCGAGCAAAAAATTAGGTTTTAAAGCCATTCAGCTGAAAGTGCTTGCAAGTTCCCTTTTACTTGTCCTTAAAATGTTTTCAAAAATAATTTTACATTTAGCTTCATGTACTACTGTGGGCACAAAATAGTAAGACTTTTTAATTTAAATTTCGCGCGGAAATCCATTCGTCGTTGGTATGACTGTCAGTGACATCTGTGCCAAATATCTCATCAAAGTAATCATTAGTGTTTAGTATACGCTTGTCTTTCTGAAGTACAACAACTGCGTTCGGCTATTTTAACAATGAGTGAAATTATTTAACAAAGAAGTTCCATTCAATTTCGTGTGCGAAAGGAAATTTCTGGTGCCGAAACGTTCAGAATGTTGCAAAAGAGGCCTTCGGTGATAATTGTATTTTGCGAGCAAGTGTTTTTTATTGGTACAAATTATTCAAGGAGGGTCGAGAACACGATGACGACGAACCACGTCCATTACGGCCATCAACATCTGATGATCAACACGTCAATAAAATCAAGGTGTTCGAGAATCGACGATTAACAGTCAGAGCCCTTATATCGTTGGAATATCGGAGGGATCAGTGAAAATCATTTAAAAAGATCATTTGAGCCTAAGAAAAGTGAAATCACGATTTGTTCCAAAATCACTCATTTTTCTAGAAAAACAGCGTCGCGTTGACGTCTGCCAAACAATGCTTTCCGACTACCAGGATGTCACGACGAGTCTTGGATCTACGCTTAAGCCGAAACCGAAAAAACCACGTCAAAGCAAGTCAAAAATCAAGGTCTTGTTGACAGTTTTCTTCGATCATCGAGGTGTGGTGCACTCCGAATTCCTTCCAACCGGTCAAACTGTCAACAAGGAATACTATTTGAGTGTTATGCGTCGTTTGCGAGAAGCTAATCGTAAAAAAGGCCGGAATTATGGGCTGACATCTCTTGGGTTTTGCACCACGATAATGCACCGTCGCATACCGCATTGATTCTTCGTGAGTTTTTCGCCAAAAATTCAATCAATATCGTTCCACAACCACCGTATTCGCCTGACTTAGCTCCGTGTGACTTCTGGCTCTTCAGCAAACTCAAGCGACCGCTCCGGGGAAACCGTTTTGAGTCAATTGAAGACATTAATCGCGCATTAAAGGCTATTCCGGAAACTGACTTTAACAACTGTTACGAGGATTGGAAAAAAACGTTGGCATAGGTGTATTGCAGCTGGGGGAGGATTACTTTGAGAAATAGATTTGGCAGAAAAAATAAAGAAATTTAAAATTTTGAACAAAGTCTTACTATTTTTTTCGCACAGTAGTATATAAAAAAGACAGTTGATATTCCAAGCAAAATTCAAAATTAGTTTTTTATGCCCTTTATATTTAAATGATATATAGGTTTGTCTTTTCGTTTGTAATTTCTACATTATTTGCTTCAGACCCAACAAAGTATATATGTATACTTTGGCTCCTTATAGAAAGGGAAGTTCAATTAACGATGTCCATCTGTCCGATTGGGCCATATCGGCCCACAAGATCCCAAGATATTGACAAAAAATTTTAACTGGAATGAAGACAAAATTTTGTTGCGAAAAAATGAGAATTTAATAAAAAAAACCGAAATTTTACCAAAAATCATAAAAATTCAACAGTTTATGGAACACGTCGAAATTTTAACAAAATCGATGTAAACCAAATATATATAAAAAAAATAAAATATCACCACAAATGGGGGATTCACACAAAAATTAAAAAACTAACCAAAGGAATAAAAATTCACCAAAATATTTAAAATCATAAAAGTTATATATTTTACAAAAAAAAAAAAACTATAGTAATGTAAAAGTAAAAAAAACATTATGTCATTCACTATTTATGAATTTATCACAAATTAGAAAATTCACCACAAAACCAGACTCTGACTCAAACACTTTAAAGTACAAAATTCACATCATTTTCCGACACTCGCATCTCGCACAAAATTTGCGATTGTGATTTCAACTCGCATGTGAGGTGTGTTCTGTAACTCGCATTCGCAAGAGTTTTGGCGAGTTCAAGTCGTTGAAGAGTATACTGAAGTGAACCGCTGTATTTAAACTAAACTAGTTTTTAAAGAAACTACAAAGTTATATATATATATATATATTATAAACAGCTGACACGAGTCATCTTCGAAAAATATACGCAGCTAGTGCTTTAATTAATTCAAATGAAATGCCCGGTATTTTTTGTAATATTCTAGGTCCAAGTATTAGACATATTAAAAATACAGAGTTTTCTTTTAAAACTTTTCAAAAGCAAATCGCAAGTAAAACTCGTGAGTTGCAGAACATGCAAAAATAAAATTGGCGATTTGCTACTCGCATGCGAAACCAAAACTCTATATTTTGTCAAAATTAAAAATTCAGATATTGAAAACAAAATTAAAATTAGTCTTTAATTTTGAACAAATATGGCCAATGTGTGTCTGTTGTATTTGTTTAATATGACAAATCATTTATGACTTATCTTCATAAATTATGTCGGCATGTGTTTTTGTTTTTAAGTTTTTAGATTTAAAGTATTTGTTTGGATGTTTCTCTTTTTACTGGGATATTGTGCTGACAGGTCTCATAATTCAAATCAATTTTTCTATTCTTTTTCACTTGAAATATTCCCTAACAATATGTGAATATGATAGATACATACACACATATATTCGTATGTATCTCTAAAATATATGTTTGACTTTGTACATAATTGTTGAAATGTGTCTTTAACAATATGAAAGGCGCAATTTATTTACACATGAACGAGTCAATTTAAAAATTTGCAGACTTGCTTCAAATTCGTGCATGTCCGTGACTACAATTCGCAGAGAAAGTGGGGTTAAAGCAAGTGTTTGTCGAAGACCCCAGAATAAATTACCACTCAATGATAATCGCAAAGAATACAACACCTTGGTCGGATAAGTGGTTGAAAATTGTGTATTCTTACGAAAAAGAAAGTTTAATATCGATGAGCCAAATGGATACAACTTATATTTCCTCGACTTAAGAAAGGAAGAATTATTTTTGCAACGAAGACACAGCAGGCAAGGCGTGGTTAGGGCATGAGGTGCCACAACTTGCTATGGCACTATCGACTTTATGTTTGAAACGGAAGAAATAAATGGATCATCGTACAATTGGTAATTAGGAGGCGCTTTTCAACAATTTTCAAATTTCGTTGGACCCATACTGTGGACCTAACAACACGACAATGCACCACTTCGCACTGTCAAAGTTATAAAACAGTAGACTCATGAGCAAGATGTAGAACTTTTAAATTAGCTTCCGTATTCTCCGGGTTTTAACATAATGGAAAAGTATACGAGAGTCGAAAGCAATTTGATATAACGGTGCCTTTAAAGGTCGCTGAATACCCCTCAATCATATAGGATTTCATTACCATTCACTCAATGCCTAGCCGAATTTTTAAAGAAATTACTAATAATGGTGGTAGCACCCATTACGAAATCTTGTTATTTATCTATTAAGTTAAAAAGCACACGACAGGGATACCAGGGATACGTGACCAAGGGGAGCTTGGTTTTTAGTACACGAACTCTGGATACCAATCCAATCAAGCTACCCGTGCATATGAACATATGTGTGGGTGGACATCTTTTTCTCTATTTCTTGTAAGAAATATGTAAATTCTCTGAATGAACTCCGGATTTTGGGACGAAGCTTGGGGTTGGCGGGTCAATTTCTAAAGGTACTCCTAAGGCGCGGAACCGTGAGATTCTGATAAGAATGGACAATAAATTCTCGCAAGAAGTGGAGCGGAGAAATACTGAGGAGATGGACAAGAAAACCTCGCAAGGGTTGGCAGGACTAGTCTCCAAAGATACTCCTAAATAAGATGCTGATATGGTAACGCAAATTGTGAGTGAATGTCCAGCACTGGATAGCATAAGACTTAGGACCACGGGCAGACACTTGTTAAATTACCAGTCGACAGTCTGAGTCAAGAGGAAAGGCTAGGGTTCGCATGCGACTCAATGAAATTAAGGTAGACGTAAATTAGAAATCAGTTGCCTTAAATCAATTTAAGGCATAAAGTAAGCATTCCGTGTCGATGTAATTGCTTCCGTTCTACCGGTTGGTTGTCTTTTTCAATTATTATTTAAGAATCGCAGAGACTGACATCAAATATATTTTCATATGCCCCACTTGCTTGTTAAACCTTTCCCAGTCCGAGTATTTGCAAAAGTGCCATTCCCCAGTCATTGTTTCAAAGATGTTTGGTAGATGAAGTACGTTCCAGCAAGCTATTGAACCGTGACAAAAAGTATAGGTGAAATATGCCCAATGACATCTAAAGCGTTGGGCCGTGAGATCCCGACAGGTATGTAGTGCTACAATTATTAAGGGGTATGATATTAACTGCAGCCTCAACTTTCGTTCTACTGAAACAGTAAATCGAAATAAAAATTACAAAACTTTTTCTTGGTAATTTAAATAGAGAATAATCTAGGTTTAGTGCCCAACATCTAAGATCACTTTACTTCGCCACTACACCCCAATGATGAATGCTGCAAACACCCCAATGATGAATGCTTTCAGATCAAAGGCGTAGGACCTTGAATTTAAACTCCCTATTTTTTTAAGTGGACCAAAGATTAAGTAAAACAAAGTAATGTGTAGACACCAAGGCGTTAAGCTCACACTTTCATAAACATAAATCTAACTCACGTTTTGCAAACGTTTTTCCAACATTATCAACATTCGTTTCCAACAGAAATACTTGATGCCAATAAAGTTGAAATTAAACATAGATAGAAAAAAATGATCACTTAAAACAAATCTAAGTATCTGTACAACACAACACACTGCATACAATCAACACAGCATTGCAACCTCGAAAGCAACATTGAAACAATATCGACGTAAACACATTTTTATCTAAATACGAGTAAATCCATCCATCTATGGCAAAAATATCTATTTTAGAAGTGAGAGGAAACTTTTATTAACACGCAAAAAAAATTAAAGATCTTCATATGAGCAGAGTTTTGTAAACATAATAATAAAAGCAAAAAGAACAACAAACAACATTAAAAGTGGCACATGAAGACAACCACAACAAGGAAAAAATACTATTACAACCATTACTTTTCAACACTTTCAACATTACGATCTAACTATAAAAACAACAACAGAAACAACAACATTAACAACAAAAAGTGCAAAAATCTAAGACGTTTTTGTTGTTGCACATTTAATATACTCTACGGAATGAGTACGAATGAGTTGAGGCGGATGAGAAACATTCAAACTATTAAAATGTCGACGCAATGAGTTACAAACATTTTTATTGCTAAAACTTAAAAACTAATAAAAAAAAATATCAACAACAAAAACTACAAGAAAAAAAGAATGTGATTTCAGAGAAGAACTTCAAGCGGCGCCTAGCCATAATAAAAAAAAATATGTTAGAAAAAGGTTCAATTTTTTTAACAAATATATTAAAACGAGACGGATTCCCAATCGGATGCTCGCATTAACACAGTTTTCAAGCTCCAGTTGGCAAAACAACTCTTTATCGAACTTTTGTTTGACACTATAAAAGCGAGCAGCTGCTCTCCAGCCATCATTTAACTTTAATTCGCACTTAATTGAAAAGAACTCAAATGCTTTTGAAATAGGCTTTTCCATACGCAGCGAAGCAAATCTTCGACCGTAGCAGTGAAAAAGACGCGAACCTCACACTGAGTGGCTAACGCACCAGCAACTAGCCTACCAAAGTAGCCGCGTAATTATTTGACTAAAAACGAAATATTCTTATATCTTCAATTTAATTTTTAAAAGCTCATAAGAAGACGATAAATTATGGTTTAATGCACTTCTCAGCCGCTTGTTTTGTGGTCATTACACATGATATCACATTAAGTTCACTTATTGCTGCAATAACTGTGCTATTTTTATAGTTTTTTCCATCTGCTGCTATCTGACGATAGTTTATGCATGACACTGTGCACATGTTATAGATTCTTGTGTTCCTTGAATTCAGTCGGGAGTCTTCGACACGTATTCTAAGGTCTCTGCGAGCTGACATCCTTCCAAATGTGGAGAATTACCGATTTCGGTTACTTGGGCACTATCAGAATATCAGTGGGTTTTCTTATAACTAACAATTTTTATCTGCTAACGTAACTACCCAAAACAGTGAGGTTGTGCCAAAACATCCAGCCGAGACGACTGTGCCATAATTTATCAGCAATACTTCAACACTTCGTATACCAAACTTAGTCGGCTCTACTTACGAAACAAAATTCTCTTCGGATACAAACCATTTCGACTGCTACGAACTCAAAATATTTATACAGGAAAACTATGAACTAAATGAGAATTGTTAACATTATATTTTATTTGAATCGTTTTATCTTAATTTGGTTTGTGATAGTTTATGCGGAACGGTTCGATTGCAAAAAGCGTGGCTTAGGAGTATTAAGATGATGTGACATATTGAAAACCAGTTTATCCTTTAACCGAAATGCAATTTTCAAAGACATGGATCTTGACAAGTTCCGAAACAAAAACAAACAACGAAAAGTCTTTGGAATCCTTTTCTTTGATTGACAGACACTGCACGTTTATTTGGAGTTTCTCCCATTACACTACGTTTTGACTAGCCATAAATTTGTTCGGACATAGTGAGAGCGTTGGCAGAATAACAGGAAAAAATAAATTCGTGGCTTTCTGTGTGGATGTTCGTGTTCAGTTTGAGCATAACTTTTTGTTATGCTCAAAAGTTATGCGTGTTTCCATGTTCTCAGTATAGTTTGTGTACGGGTGTTTACAGACGATCAAACACATTTTTTATTTCGCCTTTGTGCATTTCGTTGTACGAACAACTGATCGGACTGAACACGAGCATACCACCAACAGCGACGATCTTCACAAGCCATATTCCTGTGCAAACAGCAAAATATACCATTAAGGCTAGTCAAGACGGCATGTTAAGAAAGAGGGGCCACTTTTGATGTCTTATATAATCTCTCCTGCCAAGCTGCTATTTAATTTTCTGTTAGGATGCAAAATATACTGTCGAATAAGCTCCGAATTCGTCAAATTAGGTTGACCTAAAAGACTTGCCACAAATAAAACTAATTTTTTAATTATAGTCTCCCCACTTCTGGATTGTTTATTTTTGCTTTTTTTACCCGTTCAATAGCGTATTATTTTAACACTTTCAAATGCTTTTCCATTGAAAGGTGCAAAATACATAAAATATGACGGAAACTTAAGAAAAGAAACTTCAGTAAAAACACACAAATTATTATGTTAAGGAAATATGTGTAAATATGAATATCTCTACAACGAAATATCTTGTAAAATATTGAAGTTAAAAAAAATCCACAGAAAAGATGAATGAACTTCATACGTGCATACGTTTGAATGGGCAAATGTTCAAGCACATAAATCATAATTATGCTTCACATACCCAGACTTAACAGGTTGAAAACTATTTCGATGCTCAAGTGTTGTTATAATTTATGAAAACAACACAAACTTTCACCTCAGAATATCAATCTACGAGTATTGGCGGTCCATTAAATTAAACAAAAGTCACGCAAACGTTAAATTGATGACTTTTGGGGTGGCCATGTGAAGAAATATGAAATGTTTGATGGAGCATCCACTGCAGCGCAATCGGCATCTATTCCACCTTCCTTAAAAACCGAGTTTAACAGGATTTATTTAACTTAAATCCAAGATAATAAAAAAAAGTTTTAAGAAATATCAAGGCTGAGGTAATCTTTATCTAAGAGCAACAGAGTATGATTGAATTGTATGGTTGTGAACAAATCATATATATTGTTTTTTTTTTTTTTTTGTTAATGAAGGGGGGATATCGAAGCAAACTTCTTGCATTTTTCGGTCCCTTTTCGACCACCTTCGCTCTTTTAATAAATTTTAGGCCGATTTGTACGTCAAAACTACCTTAGTTTTATCGAGTCTCGTGCTAACCATAATCTTTACTTTCTACTTTAGTGATGTCAGAGTGTTGGTTGGTAACTGTCGACGCTTCTACTCTAAGGCTTAGCTCCCCTGGCATTCACGTTTACTGTCTGCCCTTGCGCTAGCCAGTGTTGGACATTCACACATAATGTGCGCATATGTCTCAGCCCCTTCCAGGTACAGTCTGCAAGTATCATATTCCACCATCTTCACCAGATGATACTTAAAGTTTCCATTACCTGTCACTAACGCAGAGATCCAGCTTAAGGAAACCTTTTTATATCTAATTACTGGCCTTCCTGCTGAGGTGATCTTTGAGCACCATTCGATCCTGCCTACTTGTGGCAGCCTACCTCCCCCTGTTTAGGTGTAATGAGTTTACCCATTGTAGTAATTTAGCTCGCACTAGGCCATTCCCCAGTGCAATTCTGGGTTCTGGTCGACAGAAATCCACATCAGAACCTCTAGTTAGTCTGTTGCTTCATATTCAGATGTTCCTACGTGTCCTCCAGAACTAGATTGGAATACACGTTCACTTGCCTCATGAGTTTTATTACCGTCTGATTGTCAAGTAAAATGAGAAACAAATCATATTGTTTTTGTGGATAATAATAATATGGTTACTTTTACATGATATAAAAGCATTTTTCTTTCATTCCTGCGTCAACATTTAAAATTTTGGTTTTCTTAATTTTTTCAATTCTAATTCTTGCAAAAAGTTACTTTTAATTTTTTGCCACTACGTTTCACCTTAAATTGCTAAAACTAAACGGCTTTTTCTGCAACCTACTCATGGATACTTTCGCAATTATAAAATGTATTTTACAAAAAATTAAACAAAACATATTTATACATTGCTAACTTTAACTTTAATTATAAAAACAGGCCCTAAAACCCATTGAAATACTGGATATCAACAACCCCATGATGCTGTTTCTGTTTGCAACCGTAACCAACTTTACAGCACTATCACTTCTAGTCAATTTCTCGAAAAGCCCCTGTAGAAGTATGGAAAATTACAGATATTGAATTAATAACAACCTACTGCCTGCACTTCACCTGCTGTTGACTTAAGTTGTTATGATAGCTTTTTCAAAGCATTTAACGACAGAAATCTCAGCCAGATTTTGTATTTGTTTTCTCTCAGTAGAAAAACTTTGTTTGACTGACTGACTGTCAAGAAAAGTAAACCGGCAACAATGTTGCACTAACACATTTCACACCTCACGTACTGCAGCGTTAAGAATAGATCGTGTACTTACATTGTTTCACGTAAATAACACTTCATACGAGTATTCATCTGAGAAACAAACAAATGTTCCAACAGCAACAACAAAAATTACAATTAGTTCAAATTACATTTTACTTAAATCGTTCATTCATTGAGAACTTAAGGTCGGTCTATCTAGTCTAAACCATACATAAGTAGCTTAGTCAGATGTTGGTATCTTTACAATGTGGCAAAATGGCTTTGAAAGTGTCAGAATGTTCCTGCATATCGGCATTTCCACGTACATAAGTATATGCATGTGTAATATTATGTAAAGGCATGTAAATAAATAAAATATAAAAACAAAAAGAAGACTAAAGTACTTAAACTGATGAAGCCTTTCATATTAATTAGAACAAAAACAATACAGCTCCTAACAACAGCAAACACCTCAGCAGGAGAAATAATATTAGCCAGCAGTATTAGAAAGTAGCAACAACATCAGCAGTTGGTAATAAAAAACTACAACTAAAAATTTAAGTATTTGTACTTTGATGACCGAAGCTTAAATGAAATTCAAACAATAAACAACAAACCCTCTCTAGAATGTTGACTATGAAAGCAACAAACGCAACAGCAGAGGTGCAAACGCAATCAACTGCCTTCCACACATTTATTCTCGTTCATTCTCGTTGAATAGGGTTTCTATTAAAAGGCCGTTTGTAGTTAATTTTGTTTTGTGGACACATACAGTAGCCTCACAAATCGAATCAAATTGACATTTTACTTCTTTAAATGAACCCCCAATAAGTGTAACACCGAACAATGGTATTCGGTTGCAATGTTGCCTGGTTGTGCAACTTGATCAACTTACAATTCAGTTTAAAACTTACTTTTAAAAAATTCCGTAAATTTCTAATATCTCCTAGAATGGAAGTTATAATGGTGGACTCAGTTTTGATGGGCAGAAACGAGCGGTCATAATTACGGGTCCATAATACTGAGGGGATTGGTGACCGTTAAGCAGGCTAAAAGGAAAAACGGGATATAACTCTCCCACTTCCTTAAAGCGATTCTCACATCAAAATTTTATTCTGGCAGTAGGAGCATAAAAATCTTAGATATGGACAAATTAAGGTGATCGGGCTAAAAAGGCGCCAGATATTCACAATTGGAGTTGGCATTTTCAAATTCACTCTTCGTTGTACATTGACTGAAATGTTAGATATGAAAAAGCCTCGGCAAAGAAAAAAAGGAATACTTTGAAACCGAGTTCCATAATCATTCCAAAGACGTGGCCCGCGCTTTCACTAGTAACCACCGATTATCATTAAGTCGCAAGGTAGTGAGCCAGGCCAAGTTGAGACCCATACACAAAGTGTGTATATTACACGAAATCATTCGCCTCTGTTTTTATCCCCCCTTCTCATAAGTTTGCTCCCTTGGAACTTGAAACATAACGACTCTACATATAGATAACCTCATAAGCAAAGGTTGCGAGTAAAAGCTTTCCGAGATATGAAGGTGTAAAAAAGGGAATAATTCAGTATCTAATCAATGAGTCGCTCATTATTTCACCATAGCTAGAGAAGTGAAATTTGGTATTGGTAGGTCTGGGGGAATAAGTAATTTCAAATGGCTGAAAGCGGAACTTTTTATTTAGAGGGACTGCACTGTCTGCTCCCTTATTCGTATGGGACAGACATACAAAAATATATTTTTATAAAACAATAACTTTGAAGAAAGGGATCATGTCCGCAAAAAACATGTCCAAAACTTTCGGCCTTAAAAAGAACTGAGATTATTTGTATAATACCGTCCCAATTCTAGAAAACTTGCTAGCTTCGCAAACTTTTTTTTACTGTCTAATATGGGATGGTATTATGGGAAAAAGTTTACCCAATTAGCAAGTTGCCTAGAAATGGGATGGTATTGTACATATGAAGAACTTGATCCTCGTTTTGATTTCAGTACTTCTTAAAGCCGCAATTTTTGGATAGAAACTTGGCCTTATTTTCACATTTATGTTTTAGTGCGAATTAGGTTATTCTCTGCGAACGTCCAACAAAAATCTAAACACGTGAAGAGTAGTGTGAAAAGGGTTAAGACGAAAAGTCACACTTAACAAATATTTAACGAATAAAAAAATCATGAGTACAACTAAAGTGGGTCTACTTGTGAGTGAAGACTGCTAAATCTCAAAACTTATTGTAGATGCTCGTACATCATCATTGTCACGTTATTAACTGATTAATATAACTACTAATTTAATAAAATAGTAACTGAGTTCATTAGAAAACGATCTTTCCACATATAAGTACAGAAATCCCAATAAAATTCTGAAACCCCTGTCTGTATGTATGTATTTACCTGTAAACATTTACAGCAATAGATTTACGAGTGAACACAAACCCAGTACATGAAATATGTGTGCTGATGATGACTAACATGTTATAGAATACCAGTCGTAATTTATAGGAATTTAATTAAATTTACATTCTAAATATTTACAGAATTAGATAAACACGACATATGGGTATTAAGATATTCTTCAATGCACTTAAAACGATTTAATAGGTGATGAACATAATAGGTTTTTTTTTATTTTGATAAAAATTTAAAATTTGTTATCCTAATGAATTAATGGAAATTTGTTAATTAGAGAAATTTGTTTATGAGAGATATTTTCTTGACCATTGGTTTATAGTTTTTTTAATATACAATTTCAAAATTCCCAGACAAAAGGTCACGAATTAAACCTGTAAAGTTGTATTAAGTAAACTTTTCGTCAATGAAGATGTTCGGAACTATGGACTCAAATAAGTAAGCAGAAAGTAAAATGTTTGCAGAAATAAGATATTAAGGTCGAATTTTCGAACATTGAAAAGCTTAAAAAACTTTACAGTTTTTGTATAGTAAATAAGATTTTTAGAAATATTGGCTTTGAAAATTATATCTTACTTGAATACGAAATTTCGAACGTACTGATTATTAATGTTTGATGGATATCAAAGCAGACCACTTAGTTAGAATATTATAATAAAAAAATTATATATACCTCCCATCCTTAAATACAAATTCTGATGTAATAGAACAGTAATAACTAAAGTCTTCCAATTCCTATAATAAAAAACACCCGACCTACGATTTTCACGTGCTACCTGGTCACACCTAATAGATGGATAATTGATACAAACTTCTCAGAACGAAAAATGTCACAGCCGAAACCAAACTTAATAAGGAATGACGGAAATTCATTCCAAAAATCTACTTCATATCTTCACCGGAATACGTAAATTTCTTATGTCATTTCGACTTTAAACCCGATTTCACCTCGTAAATTCGAAAAGAATTCTGACAAAAGTTAAATTGTTTTATATTTTGAAAAATTGTTTTGAAAATGCAAAAACAAAATTTAGTCAACAGAATAAATGAATTCGTTCCCTGCACATAAGACCTAAAAAAATTCATACAATTTATAGGGTGTTTTTTAAAGCTTATAAAAATTTGAAATGAACACAACGCAGCTGTACAATAATTTGAATGCAGCTGACTTTGTTCGAAAAATAATTTTGTGTAATTTTGATAGGAATGCGATTTATGGCATTCGGCGCACGTCTAGCCGCAACACAAGCTTGGCGTTGACCTTGAATTTAAGAAGAAAATAGTATCATGTTAAGTGGCTAAAAAAAATAAATAAACAGAACTGAGGAATTTGTATAGAAGATAATCCTTAAGGCTTTGTTGAGAAGAAAATATAGGCTGGTTGTTTGTAGAAACTTGTACTGGTTGGCATTAATGTTTCAAATCCGCTAGAGAGCAACGACTTGCGACGTCTTCGTTGCAGCTAGGAAAAGCTTTTCTTATAAAAAAGCAGACATCTTAGAGGATGCTGTAGCTTAAGTAGTTAGCGCGTTGTCTACAAAGCATTTAATGGCTTTAGACGCCTGACTTCAGATCCCAATATCAATTCTTCAGATATGTACTATCTTCTATTCATACTAATTATTATATATCGCAGCGCCCTCCTTTGTCGATATCTCTCTATAACACTAAATCATCGGCGAAGTAAAATAATTAATAAAATGACTATACTGGCTTCAAGTAATGCCCCTACATAACATCAGAGGCGCTGCAGTACTATTCTAAAAATAAACACAACGGCATTGCAGAGTTGTTAACATTGAATCTGAACTACTGGTACCACAATTATTCAAGAAATATTTAATAGGCAATTAGTTGCCTGAGTGTACTATACTTAAAAGAACCATCTAACTAAATCATGGTATTAAATAAATAATAATTAAATACCAAATATCACACCATATAATTTACATTACATATTGCATATTTAACATCAACATTTTCCGTTTTATTATTTTTAAAGAAAATTATTTATGTACAAAGCAATTAATTCGGTTATTTTTTATGATTCGCTTGGCTCTATTTTATGAAAGAGTATTAATAATTGGTGCTGAAATTGTTAAACTATTAAAAAATAAAGTGCATTGGCCTACCATAAAATATATTTCTTATAAAAAACATAATTTACTTTTATATCAAACTTGATTGAAGTGGCGATCAGCGCAAACAGTTGCGGTAGGATCAAGAAACGTCTCTAAAGAAACAGTTCAAAGTTAAAAAAATTCAGAGTTTAATTCTTGTTGGTTTCTTCCTAGCGTTAGCAGAGGTTCAAGGAGCTTTCCTACTACATATTATGCTACAATTTTTATAAATCGCCTAACAAGGGAGAATATTTGTATGTAGGATAGTTAAGATTGTTGACCTATAATTGACACTTTAAATGGACAACTTTTCCTCCACCCTGTAGCCGCGCCTGGACTAGGGCTATCTTCACATGTTTCATCAAATATTTGCCTAATGTGACAGGTGCATATAGTTTCCATGTGCTTTAGGATTATGCCACTACTGAAAATGTTTACCTTAAGTGTCTTCGTGAATGGAGGAGGGGGAGAAAAGGGGGTATCTTTTCCCCCAAAACGAAAATTTATTCTACAGTTTATTTCACTAATTAAATTTTGACACATCATAACATTTTGAATTTTGTTGATTTCTTCAAAATTTTCTTTCCAAACGCTTAAAGTGGATCCCGCCTGCTGTAGTGGTATTAAAAAAATTAACTTTTCTTTTACAACAGTCTGGCTTCTGATCGATAGAAACATATTTCACAGAGAAGTAGATTTAGTATTGCTACAGAATTGCTACAGAAGCTTTAATGGAAAGAATTTTACAAATGATAAGAGTTTTACTTCACTTAGGCTCAATTCACCCTATGCAAGTCTTACTGATGAAAGACTTATTATTTCTTCTATACACTTTCTTTGGTGTTCACACAAGACAAATCCTATTACTTATATTGTTTGTATGAATTCATACTTACGCGCGTATACGAATGAGAGATCAAACTGCCTTCTCTGTGTCTCGTCTATCTCGCCAATAGTAGTAGAGAATATTTTAAATTTAATTGTACATCATAAAAAAACTTTTATTTCTGCAAACAAATGCTCTCTTATGGTTACGCAATACTTTTTAGAGATTATAACCGCTCGCACTAAAGCGCCTACTAGACCGAGTAAAACGGCTTGTCAAAAATTCAGTCGAATGGCTCTAATTATTTTTAGACCAATTTCTAAATTCCACTTCATCAGGGTTGCATTTTTATAGAAGCAATTGTAGAATATATATAGAGCTGCTCTTGTACAAAAAAATATGTCGACTGGTTCGCCGCCGACAGCAAGTTTCAGAAGATATTTTCTTACTGCTTGCACTTGCACAACAACTGCCGCTGTGTTTATTGCTTATCAATAGCGGAACTCACCCTTGGTTGCAGAAATTGCAGATATAGCAAGAGTATGCTACATTTTGCAATACCACAATAGCAAGATATGTGAAATTGAGATTTGCTGCTCTTAAACACATATGCACCATCTAAATCGTTGCAAATTGGTAACTGCAACCGTTTGCAATTCTCAAACAGCTGTGTTTTTTGTTTTAAATTTACAATTAAAAGAACTAGAAACGTGCGCTTACATCAGGTAGCCTGCGTTACGGCGGCGAAACCGTCAAAAAATATGCCTGTGGAGGCTTTAAATTGAAGCTAAGACTGCCCAAAAAATACTGCTACAGTAGTGAAAATTAAAACACTTAAATTCCGTAAATATATATACGTTTTTAGGTTTTTTTTGCAAAAACTGGGTACGTGCTTCGCGTAAAATGTTAGCGGTTCAAATATTGGCTGCGTTCAAATATTGGCTGCGGCTTAGCTTATTGCATGCGGTAAAGTTACTTTATGTAACTCCGTAAACAAATAATTAATAAACCTCCTAGAAGTATTTGAAAATATATAGTGACGAAATTAAACCAAAAATGCATCTAATTAAACAAAAACCAAGCCATTTTTGAGAATTTTTGAGTGTAACCCTTCTCTTTAATTTAAAAAAAAATATTTCTTCTTTCCTCTATTATCTCGAAATTATTTTGCTGCTTTAAAAAAAATCTTATAAAAACGTAAGCAGCTAAAAGTTCTCAAGTCCCAACGATACCTACGTCAAACTGCTCAGCTGTCGCCGCCGAAAGAATCATTTCGGCTCCTTGATTTGCTTATTTCTTGAAGTAAACAAGCACCCCATTTTTTTTATTTCAAGTGCGATAGTGTAGACACACAATTTAATGGGAATATTATACTTACGACATTTTTTAGGTCGACACTTTTATGGTTAGATTTCTCTCTTAATGCGTTCTTATGAAGTCAAGAAAGCAAAAACAATTTCTTCTTTATATAACTGCTGCCATTTAACATTAATATGTATGTTTTTAGCGTTTTAAGCATAAACTTAAATTTTTCATTAATTACCGACTTCTAACACACACAACTATACACAAGTTTGCCAACTACAGTTAACATCCCTGATCATTTTTATTAATCGTTAATATAAATTTTGCGCCACATTTGCAGTTGTAAAAAAGGGTAGTATACTTGCCTTCAGATGAAATTGAGGGCAACACATGCCACTTCTTCGAGCGATATATTTAGAAAAGAACCTACACTACTTTGCTACAGTCTTGCATTTTTTCACAAAAGAACACACAAATTTACAAAGTACAAAATATATTTATCAGAAGCTTAACGTTCACCTGTCCTTGTTGTCTTGCTCTAAGAAAAATTAACATATCTTCCAAAGTTAATTGAAATTTCGCCAAAGCCAAAACCACCCACTAGAGAAAACTCTATAAAAACTCCCAGGTGTGCTACTGCCACGATCACCACTATGCTTTAATATATGATGTAATTGTTATAACAAAAATATTTCTTTTAATAATTTATTATTTATGTAGTATTAATTAAAACAGGAAAATTTATGAAAAATACAAATACGACACACTCACAGCAACCAGTACTAACTGTAATTCGTAGCATTAAAATTTTGTTGTTCAAAAAATAAACTTTCGAAAAAATTAAAACCAAAAACACACACACAAACAATAAAAATGCAACAACATTTATGGCATAGATTGCGTTTCACAAAGGAAAAAAAAACGTCAATCATTGCCAACAATTGTGGCAAAAAATTAAAACAAAATAAAAATACAAAACAAGAAAAAAATATTAAAAAATTGCAAAAAAAAAACTATAAAATTATACGAATAATAGCAGCAACGGCAGCAGCATAAAAATATGTAGTAGTAAAACCACAGTACACTCTTACAAAACCAGCAACCAACAACCAACAAAAGCAGCAATAATAAATAATATGAATGCAACATATATTTATTTACTTATTGTATATTATATTCATTCCATTCCATTCTATTTGTTGCTATTGCAATAATATTATTATTTTGTTTTTCTCTTACATTATTAACAGCAGCATAGATAGATGCGAGGGTCACGGGAAAAATTTAAAGGAGCTTGAAATTCTGGTTTTGTTTTTTCTTTAGAAAAAAATCTTCTAGAGCCATCGTGAAATATAGAGTTGGACGCGATATAAAGGCAAAAGTTCCGAAGCCTTTAGACCAACTGAAGCGATCAAGCAATTAAAGAACAAAAAGTAAACACTTGATGGCTTCTCTATACTTCAAAATTGTAACAATACGATTCAACAAACCCACAAATGAACAAAACAATGTGTAACCGTTAAAAGCAGTTACTAATACGACTTGTTACACCAGATTTTGGGTCTTAATTGCAGGATAAAGACGACATGTGATTGAGAAAACTGTACCACATATCATACAATAAACATAACAATTTGATAATCGCATTAATAATTTTCTGCTCGTCTAACTGGTGAGCTGGGTTATTTAATCGAAAATGTATGTCAACAAGTTTATAATGAGCACCCCAGCCTCGAAGGAGAGTAATAAGCGCTGTAGCGATATCAACTCCGTTATCGCCAGTGTTGTATCCGTAGGGGAACTGGTAACCCTCTTCATGTTTCGTTACGTACATTATTTAGATAAACGTAAAGTTCGCCCAATAGTGATTGATTGTCATTTGGAAAACTCGTAGTTTAGCTTTACCGTTCATATGCTGACTAAACTCTCTGCAGAGATCTTTCTTTCAGGGAAATTTCAACGCATTTTAACCGAATATAAACAATAAGAAAAATTATTAGCAGAAGGAGGGGTTATCCCTTGAGTGTTTTTCCACAATAGACTATAAAATTAAGTGACGTATGAAATATATTAAGAAGATATTGCACATGATCTCGCATACCTGGACGGTTTCAACTTGATGTCCCAATTCAAACATAACTTAAATCTAAAGACCTTTTTTATCAGAGTAGGTCCGTTTTGAAATGGAATATAATAAATGTGTGGAGAAGTATGTTTTTGTAAAGAGTCGGTCGTCTTGAATATGGCCACTTATGTCTGCCATAAAATTGACGTCATTCGGGCAACTTTCGCACTAACAAACAAGCAGTCATTCCGATAATAATTTTTTTTCTGGCCTACTTAATTATTTTTTAACAATTGTGCGCTACTTTCTATGGAAAGGGATAGATTAGAGGTAGTGAAGTAGAGGGATAAAAGGAAGAGCTTCAGTGTTAACAACAACTAACTCTGCAATTATGCGTTGCTTATTGTGGGGTAATTTAGCGGAATTTTACTTGAAGCTGAGTATAGCCAATTTTAGTAATTATTATACTTCGCCCACAATTTAGTGCTACAGTGTGATACTAACGAAAGAAAGCGCTGTGATATACATATATACGTATCAAAAAAATTGATGTGATTGATTACAGCGGCTAAGATACGAGAACTCGGGCGTCCAAAGCCATCTTTTTGCTTAATAGTCAACGCGCTAACTACTTAAGCCACTTTTTTTTACCATTTAAACGTGCTACTCAATCGTGGTGATTTGCATCAATGTCTGCATAATAAACTACAGATTTAAGAAACGCCACAGACTTTCAAATCAACTCATCTTTGTTGGAGAACTCTTGACTCAACCAAAATTTGGCGTCTTCTACACAAGTTATCATTATATTGAAAAACAAGTGCTGCTTATTAAAATGTATTATCAAACATGATTTCCGAGAGTTATTACCGAATTTGAGCAGATATTAATTAATAACAGTACCACTAAAGCACTTTTCGGCACTTCTACGAATGATGTGTTGACAACCCTCGTATGCGCATTCATAAATTATAGTTTATTATTGTATTTTTTTCTTTGTTACATTCTTTTTTTCAAGCAAAAAAATATGCTCGTATAAACTCTGTAACTTGGTAAAATATATTTCTGGTTTTGCGATGGTGGCATAAAGTAAAAAAAAAAATTAATTTTTAAAATTCACACACATATTTGTTGCATAAAATAATATTCTTCATTAACAGCTTTATGCAAAAAATGAATGAATAGATGATTAAAAGTAGAAGGAGAAAAGTTGCCTCTTAAGCCGTGTGAATTATTTTTTATAAAGAAACTTTTAAATAAATATTTGCTCCTCCAGCATTTAAGATTAAAAAACTGGCAGTTGAAGCAAAACAGAAAATTAAATTTTAGCTTACTGGGTCCACCAGTACGAGCAAAACAATTTTTGAAATTTTCTTTTTCCTTTGTAGGAAAACGGCTGGGAGTGATATCCTATTATCCTGCCTTGTTGATTTGCGACAGATCTGTCTTCATATTCTTTAATATTTGATTTCTCATTAACAAATAGATTTCTAATGTCATTTTGCACACAACTTTAAGAAGCCTACAAATGAAAACGGGAAAAACTCTTCTTCAAATCTTTGTTGTTTGTACACAACACAGTTGGTTGAAACATGGGTAAATTGGGGATTTATTCAAGTAAGCCCATTGCAGCCGATATGTCTATTTTTTTGAAAACTACAAATTATTTAGTGAAAAAAATGGTTTATATGCATTTGAACTATGTCTAGATATTGTTTTATGCTAATATATTATATTTTAGATATGATCACAATGACCATAGTCATCATCATTATCTTTGCTACATTCCCTATAGTTTTTTAAAATATTTATTTCTAGTCTCTTGTGCCTTTTCTGAACTGAATATTATTTCCGGCCCGTGAATAAAAAGTTTATACGCGATAGGTGACACTTTTTTTCACAAAATACTTAGCAGTATTGCGAGCAAAGCCTCTTAAATTTTGACCATTTATCTCGTGGCCACACGACTCAATTATAAGTATTATGTGCATTCTTGTGATTAACTCTAGATCAAGTTTTGTTATTTCTAAAGAAATTTCTGGATTCTGAAAAAACCTCCCGGCAGTATTGCCATCATTTGTGTTGGCAAAGCCTGGTTTTTAATTCGGTTTTCTATGTTAGTTTCTAAAGTTTCGATGTTTTTTAAAAATTTGTTTAACTAAGTCCGACATTTAGGTCCGTAAGTTATCTGCGTGCCTCGGGATGATGATTTTTGTACGGGTACTTTATAGCAAATTTGATATGGACTTAGAATACGAGTATGTGACTTTTATGAGCTAACCGTTTCCCCACCTAGAAAGATTCAGAATATATATATATATATTTTGTTGGGTCGGAATCGAATGTTGCAGAAATTACAAACCTATATACCCTTTTCATTTTTGTGTAGGGTGGTAACAAAAAAGTTTATTTTTTTTCAGTATATATTTTTGGCACCATGAATTCTTTCTCAATAATTTCCATTAGTAGAAACTCTCAGTAAATCTGCAAGATTTTTTTAGGACCTGTAAGCTGAGATCCCATATTATAAGAGCAATCAGTAAAATTTGCGTAATCAACCACGACATTTGTTAAAACTCATCGTATCTATCGGAAATACTCAATTTTTAGAGCACTTTAAAAAAAAATTTAAAATATTTCCAAAACATTTATCCGAACTAAAGTTATTTGATTATGTACTCGAATACCTGAAGTTGATTACAATCTTTTTACTCTTATAAGCACTTGAAATAGCTCAATTTTAATCGTGGCATGCAATATTTTTTTTTTAAATTATTTGACGTTTGCGCTACTCACTGGCATTAAAGTAAGTTACTCCAAAAAGTAACGTTAGCAATTAGTGATGTAGAATTTAATTTTCTTTCACTCAATACCAAAGACTAAAGTTCAGATTTTGAATTAATCTTTACTTTTAGTAACTTTCAACCCTATGTGCAGAATACTTTATACTTTAAAATGACTTTGTTTTAGTTGTTGTGTTACTAAATTTTTTCTTGGCTGTTATTGTTCCTAAGAATAACAACAACACAACTTAAGAAATAAACTCTAGTATAATTTTATCTCATACATCAAAACTATGCCGCTTTAATGTTTGTTTATTCTTTAGATGTTATAGAGATAATCTGCAGTTCTCATTCCTCTACTTAAAAAGGCATTTTGCCATGAGTTAAATGTTGGTATTTTTGAATGGGAAGTAACTTCGTTCAGTTTACGATTTCCGTTCCGTTTAGTTAATACACAAAAACAATATTGGTATTCACTGTTCGTTGCAAACCGCCTGGCGAAAGCGAAAAATTTGTATCGGAATCAGCACAAATTTTGCGTATTTTGTTGTTGGATTTCATAAAAAACTACGTTATTTTGTATTTGCACTTTTGAACAGTCATTTACACCTACCACTGAATACTCCTAATTTTATTAATTATGAAAACAATATTTTTTGGAAAGTTTACACTAGTGTGTTTCATTGAAATGCGTTTTTTAGATCTCCAATGTTTAAAGCGGAATGTGAAGGTCGAAGTTATATTAAATTTTTAAAATAGAACGTTAAGCTTTCTCGTGTTTGATCAGGCGCAGTTTAAGAAAAATCTTTGGAGTGGAAAATGGGAAATTTTAATAATTTTGAATATCACGAAAAAATTTACGAAAACTTTGTTTGATAATTTGTGAATTTTTAATAACTTTAGGTGGAAGAATGCCCTACTTCCCCTCGCCTTAGCTCCGCGTTATCATTTCATGCCAATCTTTCTTCCATTGCTTTACAGCATAATCATAGCTACCAAATGAAGTTGTTCAAAAATCATCAAAAGTAATTTATAAAATCGTTAAGAAAAAATTATGGTCTTTCTTAGCAGATTATTATGTAATTTCAATAGTGGTTTACTTGCTTTTCAAATTTTAGTAGAACAAGGTAGAACAAGGATGTAAAACTCTTGCTATGTAGGCTAAATTTTAAAAACGTAAATTTAAATAAAATTTATTTTGGCTGCAATGCCATGTGTACCAAAGTACTCATGAATGAAACTGGGTTCTCTTTCTTAAAGATCAATTCAGATCCAAAAATAAATGTGAATAGTAAGAATTAATCTTGCGAATAATATTCAAAAATTAGGCATAACTCGTCACATCGTCGGAAGGTAATTTTTGAGTTCAAAAATCGTTACAATGAGAATTAAACCGTTAAATCTGGTAACAGGGAGCATAAGTGAAAGAACCTGAAACAAAATGCCTTATTTTAACATGAGATTTTTTAGTTCCGGAATGCCAAAAGAAGCTTTAAATGAAAGGTATTTCGATGTACCAATTACATATGTATGTAGGTATATTTTTTAAGTTCTTAAAATTTTTTTTATCTAAACGTTTCCATTGATTCATTTAATTTTGTGCAAGCAAAGAACAAGAGAACATATTAATAAAACAAATTTAAAATTTATTGTTTTTTGTGTAAAATTCATTCCAACAACCTCAAATTCCTCAAACATCGTTTAGTGCTCAAAAAAAAACATAATTCACTTAATAGTTGCAACAATTAAAAGGTTTTTGGTGAAACCTCCTAGGAAAAACTCAGCATTTAAAAAGCCAACGTATACAAAACGATTGGAAGTTATTTTTTATAACGTTCAGACTGCGCAATAATTTCATGGGATTGCAGGCATATATAAATGTTATATATAACCTTGCCTTCCGAGTGGAAAAAGTTCATTTGTTGCATTAAGTTGCAGTAAAAGTAAGGGAACATGAAAAATCTTAGGCATCCGTTCGTAAGAAAACGTTTGCATATGCGCCATTTATTAAAGATTGTGCGAATTAGATCCGTAGAATATCCCATTGCGGGGGATACGCGAAATTACTAGAACGCTCGAGACGACTTTTGTGGAACAATATTCGGCAATTTATTACCGTCAATTTCCCAAGGCAATTCGCCAGAAATTAGACAAAAATAAAAATCAGGCTTTTAAAGAGGATTACAATAAGAGCAGACAGATTTAAATAGTTTCTGGCAGTAATGACAGTTTGAAAGTGCCTGTCAAACTTGTTATTTAGTAACCGGTGTCGAATCGCCATGGAAAGATACACGAATGCATAGCATGACTTTCGGAGCGCACCCAATTTTTGACCAAAATCGTTCCTAGAAGCGAGCGCTATTTGGGCCGTGTTAGTTTTCAAAATTGCCTCTTAGGGAACAACACCAGCATAAAAAAGGTTTACTAGGTGGCAAAATATTCACAAATAGTTACTCTCAGATGAGTATTTTTGCCAGCGATAATATTCGTGCGCCAATCCTTGCTCTTGGCCCGAGATAAATAGCGAAGGCTGTAACGGGTGTTCTTCATGGAAAATATGAATATCATGGAGTTGATAAAAGAGATTTGAGTATGCTAAATCTCTTCTTGTAGGGTTTCCTAGGCCAACAAGTCGCAACTGACCAATGTCATCAAATGTATCATAAGCCTGGTATATGTGTCCGAAAGTGGTCCTCCATACTATCTTGCGCAGCCAGTATTTATATTTCTTCCATAATGAGATATATTGGCATTTCGCACAGCTTGTTTTATTGTGTCTCCGACTAAACCCGACATAATTGGAAACACTTTAATTTTCAGCGTTTGCACTTAAATATTCGAGTCATTTTTTAAATAAAATAATCGGGAATAATGTAATGTCATAAGTGTGACATACAGTATGTTGCTTCTGAGTTTTTGTTCTATTCTGACCCATAAATGTTGGCTTGCTTTTTGATATTATCGGCTTTTAAGTTAAATTGATATTGAACTTTTCCCTTCAGGGAATTTAGAATTTACTGTAATTGGCCTCTACAACTTTCCGAGAATATTAACGTGAATTATTTTGAGGTCCGAATTTTAACACAGAGAACTCTTTTTCTCTTCTCATTCACGGAACTGTAGGGTATGAAAAGATGTGTTTTAAAATATGAAATTTCCTTATTTACCCCATAGCGCAGAGCATTTTCTATACTCCAAATGTACTTTAATGTAGTGCTTCTTCGATTACACATTCACAATTTTTATACGTAATTTAAAGAAAAGACTGCTGAAAAAGTACAAGGAATACGAAAGCCTGAACTTCTTTGTTACTTAAAAATTCCATTTTCGAAACAAATCTTTCTGTATTTAAAAAATTAAATATGTGAATATCTTGAATCTCTATGTTATTTAATTAAGGGAATCCCAAAATATGTCCTATATATAATTAGGCGAATAATTTATTCATGCTCAAGTTCGATTTTTACTTTTTCAATTAAAAGAAAACTTTATTTTCATTAATCGATGATTTGAAAATTAGAAATTTTAGATAAATTATCGAAAATATGAGAGGATTCTCGAACTGAATTTTCAACATCAAATTGGTTAAATGTCTGCAATAAACAATAGTCAGTAGCAAGGCAGAGACAATGTTGGTGACGTGTGCAGCAGCACAGAAAATTTTCAGTTCGATAAATTCGTTACATCAAATAATTTCCTATATATAATTTTTGCAACTAAAACGTGTTTGTAAAAAAAGTACCAAAAAATTATTTTGACTCGATTCGTGCCCTTTTTAAATTTTCTTGATTAAGAGGTGTTAATGAACTTTATGCTATTGATTAAATTAATGTGCATATTTTCAAGACCCTAGTTTATTTAGTTGAGAGGCAAAAATCCCCCTATTTTACTCATAGTAATATTTTCAGCCTACTTTTAGTATGAGAACTAAAGGTTTCTGGGAAAAGTGAAATTAAGATTAAATCCCATTTTTCGTTATATCTTTATATCTGTCTCGAAACTACTTTTTATCTTGTGTTTAAAGAAAGCCGCGTCAGGTACAAGCATTTTACATTACCACCTATTTTACCCTCATACACAAATTTAACTATAATTTAAATTTCAACAAACTCGATTCAGTTATTTAGCAATACACACGCTTGCAGGCCAAATATAGAATAGAAATGTAAATATATTTTTTTATTTTATGTTATTAAAGTTACTTCTTAATAATTATAAACTTAGACACATATGTAGGTATTTTAAAATTCGTTTTATAAAAATACCCGTATTTTTTTGTTTTATTTATTTTTAATTTTTATTTAGAAAGTTGTTTATCGGCTCTCCAAGAGCACGGTATGAAGTTCCTACTGATTGCAAATAATAACGTAGGAACTCTATACCTCGCTTATGGCAATAACCAGTTAAAAAGAATCGTTTCACTGTCTTGTATTATAGGTAGGTATGTAACTTAGTGTATTAATTATTTTTTAAAGCTCTTATAGTTTATTCATTGTACTCGTATATTAGATAATTATAGATAGAGCTTGGTAACAGGAAAACAACACATTTAATAATTTGTTAACAACAGCAAAAAACGCACACACTCTTAAAGAAATAATGAGATTAAAAAGCAACTTGATAAATAATTAATTAATATAATTTATAGAAAATAAAAAAACAACTCACCGTTAATCCATTTATGGAGCTTGTCTCTGATGTGTCGTTTTTTTTTAATTACTAAAAAAATTATCAAGCAATTTTTGTGAGTTTAGTGATGGCAACAGCTTAGCGAACAGTTTTAGCCGACATGCCTGTTACCATAAACAATCTAAAACTCTATGAAACAATTACGCGAGTTGTTTAAATTTCTGTCAGACATTGAACTGAGTAGGCTGTACACTTTCTGAAACCTCAATCGGTTAATAAGAGACGATTATGATGACATTGCTGAAAGGATTTTGGGTTAATATTTATCCGAGAAGTCAGACTATTCTATTACTGCGAGGGAATAAATATGTCGCTGTTCTAAGCCTTTGCTGATAAATCTTAGTATCTGACAAAACAAACATGAAATTCCAGCAAGCAACAAATTTTTATCTACACTATTAACTTTAACCAACATTATTTCTGTGAGTCTTATTTTTAAATCACTATAATTTTACAGTCTTTTCCTAACAACAAAATCATAATAATCGGCAAATACTGACGATGACAAAGATGAAGATAAAATAGTTGTTATGCAGGAATTATCATTCGACTACAAATAAAAATCTAAATTTATAGAAATATTTTTGCATTTTTTATTTCAAAAAAATAAAACTATGTAGGTATGTTGTCGTTTATTTTCCTCTTTTGCTTTGAAAATAAAACACACCCAGTTTTATTTTTGTTACTTTTGTTTACAGTGTAGTTGCTGACTATTAAAAAAAAAACACAGTCCAATAAGCAGCAACAAATAGACACTTTGTTGCAATACCCAATAAACACAAATATGAAGGTTTTGATTCTGAATTCAAATTGAGGTTTATTACGGGCAACATACACGCCTGATTTGTCGATTCCATATGGAATCTCGCAGGAGGCGCAAACTGAGAAATTATATTAAATTCTTGGAGTTTTATTTAAAGATTAAACAAAGAATGAGTCAAAAAAAATCAAAGCTAATCTTTGTCAAAGCGAAGAATAAAATTTCCTGGAAGTTAATGAAAAAAAAAAATTATAAAAAGAAAGGAGAAATTGACAACACATTGAAATTCAATTAGTTTTTGTCGTCTTATATGCAGAAGCAGAATTTGTTCGATATGCATAAATCCCATATCGGCTACAAACGATGGCACACTAGAGGAAATATTGCAAATATTCCATTTAATGTTTCCTTTTTTAGTTCCCAAAATATAAACATTTTTTATATTGGAACATTGCACCATCGTCTGTCTCGTTGTTGACTGTTTTCGAATTCTTACTTCGTTAAAAGCAGTCGTGTCGTAATAATCATTTGCACAGATTACTAACAGAATTATTATTAGTTTCGCGTATATTTGTTTAATAGTATGTGAGTTATATACACAGAACTGAGGTTTCGTTTATGGTTCCCTCTGTGGTTGCATCGTCTGTATCGACAAATGAAACCAGGCTTCGAAAACATGTTTGCTCTTATGATCCATCTACAATATGATTGTAGTTGCCGCGAAGTCTTTAAAAATGTTGAGGAATTAAGCGTTGAGTATATCACTTCAAGATTAGAACCAACGTGAGACTTCTGCACAAATTTTTGCGTTTATAAAATATTCTTTTCTATGTCACAATATAACACGTGTTATTAGTGAAATATATAGAGTTATATGATGGAAATCAATAAATTTGTAGGCAATATTTTTCTGGAAATAGTGTGATGAATTACGATCGATTTTTCAACCGCCTTCATATCAATATAGCTTAAAAGTTCAGATGAAATGCGAAATACATATTGGCCGTAGAAAAAGGTTCTCGCGATTATTTCTCATTAGCTGACTTTTCCCACCTTTCTAGCAATAGATGTATTTCGCGCCAAAACAGGCAATTTTGATCACTTCGTCTGAAGAGAAGCGTATTCCAACATAGGTAGTGCTGCATCGATGGGAACAAATAGAAGTCAAACGGACCAAGGTCTAGACTATAAAGAGGCTTAAACCGAAATAGGTATTTACTTTCGAGGGAATACTAAAGCTTTCCAACGAAAGGAAATAATTCTGTAGGTTCTTCTTCTGTTTGTTGCCTTTCCAAACGACCTTTGTTTTTAACATCAAAATAACCATCTTCAAATCACGAAACCAAAGTTTTGGATTTAGAGAGAGAGAGAGAGAGAGAGAGCAGTAGTTATAAATATCAATACATGAATACGGTGACTTTCCGCAGCACTTTTTACATACAAAATTAATGAAGAAAATTTTCCCGCAAAAATATTCTTTGGTTCACAATTCGCTGGTTCGTTGTAGTATTTTTGTTTCACATTTACTTACAATTCACATTCGGTGATGGCCATTAGAGATTTTGAATTTTTTTTTTTGCGAAATCGATTTTTAATCCACCTTCATTTCTTTGCTAGTTCACAAAGTGACACCAAACACACGTGTTTGCTAGGTTTTATATGTTTAAATTTGTTTTTCTAATGTGTGGGTTTTGTTGTTATTGTTAAAATAGAAATGAATTTGAAGTTTTACATTTAAAAAAATGCCAAGCGATCGTCGACCAGTAAATTTTTATTAAAAAAAAAAAAATATGTTAAATAAAAAATTTTAGTTAAAAAAATTCCATTTAATTAAATAAAAATTTTTTTATCCGCCTTAATGCACGACCACGTTCACCGATTGTCAAAGTTAAACTGAGCTTAAGCAGCAATGAATTTTTCTAAAACACTTTGTTGAATAAAGTCATCGTCGTCGAGAAGTCAGCAACATTCTATTCTGTGTACCACTCACTCATTTACTACAAACGACTGCCTGATGGCTGACGTTGGTGAGGTTTGCTTGCTTGCTGCCTCGTGATGACGAGGCTATAATCATGATAGACATCTGATAAATATTTTTGTGTATTTATTTTTTTATCGTTTCTTTTTTTATTTATTAAATGAGGCGTTATTTTTCAAAAAAGAAAAAACTGTAATAAAAATAAAAAGTTTTTATTTGAAATTTATTTCTGAAACAATTGGAGAAGCAATAAACTAATCAAGTTTGTGCGCGCATTGCGAATACGCGCATTTTGGATCAACGTCTAACATATATTAACAAGAAAAATTTCCTTAAAACCAGATGGTAATGCAACCAAAAAAATACTGTTTGGTGCAGATTTGAGACCAATGGCATTATTGCACCATACTAATTTCTTTTTATTCCAATTGAATGATATGGACGTGGACTACATGTGGAGCGCCACAATGGGCATTCTTGTAGGGGTTTTGGTGTTGCAGGTCTGTGCGAATAAGCCGAACCGAGCAATGAGCTCAAAGTTAACATATTACGGGCCATCATTAAAATTTAACTGGATCTATGATTCAAAGTGCTTGACATTTGAACGTCTCAGATACATGTCATCGTGCAAAGCCACACCGAGAATTTAAAATATGTCATATCCCAAATAGTATCACATACATATACCGGCCTTTCTAATAAAGAAAGAATTTCGTTACTGCCTCACACACAGGTTGGCTTATTTTATTTGATTATCGACCCTTATTGGAGACATCTGTCAACGGCTCATACATCCTTAGAACGACTTTTGGCATTAAACTACATCCTAAGAAGGGAGTACTCTGGATTTGGGGCAGGCCACTCTGTCTTACGCATTAGTGTCGAACGCGCAAGAGTGTTTAACTCCCCTACGAACACATCTAATGAGACTGCACCCTTCAAAATTGAGCACCACATAAAGGACATGCATCAGCTTGTTAGAATTTATGTGCTACTAAATTATCATGAAAAAGAACAATAGCGCAGCAATGTTGAATAGAAACAAGGCTGCGTTCTAAGATCTTTACTTTTGCTCTTAGCTTCTCACGGGAAGGCATAATATGGATAGCATCCACTTAACTTAATGAAGTATGTTCCCTTGTCTATTAAACGCTGACTAGAGCGTTGTCATCTAACAATTGCTGACATGTTATGGTAACTGCAGCACGATGTAGCACTCAAAGATGTAGCAATAAACGCTAAGCATTTAATTATAACCTCTCAACAAATTTATATGACTTATGTCGGCCCTAGTAAGACTAGTATCGAAGTTAACAATATTTAATTGACAGGAAATAGTTCCCTCTTACGAAATTCCTCTCCACACAACTCCCTGGGAAATCCAGTCTCCTTCTTTTATTACTTTAAAGCCATATTTCATTTCGGTTACTGAACGTACCATATTTGTGCTTTGAAACATGCAATCTGTTCTTTTGCCTTTGTTATTTTTTTATGAGTTACATACAAATAAATGTCTCGTAAAATTAAAAAATCAAAAGGAGATTAAATAATAAAATATGGCAAATTACACAACTTTATTAGAATCAAGCTTCGAAATAATAAACGAAAGTTATTGTTATTCTTATTTAACTACTCCCAATAAACTATTGCTTAACCTTAAGCTGCTTAGCCAATGTGCTGTTGTTAATGTTCAATTAACGTTAAATTAATTTTAATGTTTTTTGTTCACTACCGCCGTGAGAATCCAATATTTTTGCAAGCAATTTTTTTTTTTAATATTTTACGATCAGTTCTATTGGAGCTATTCAAGATAAACTATAAAATTTTTTATAGCTATAAATGCACATAATACACACCGAACAGTAGTTGCACAGTGACGTAGTATAACGCATTTTTAGTTTAAAAACCCTTCGAATAATAGAAATTCTTTTTCATCGTTTTTATATACGACCGCTAGAAACTTATTGGATCGTGACTTTATTTATGAATTCAAATTAGAAGTATTAGATTCATATTAAATGTTGGATCGGTAAAACTACCCCTGCTGCAATTGTGATACCTCAGCAGATGGGCGGAGCTAAGAGTTGAGAATTATTGAACGAAAATATAGAACATGGGGAAAATCTATAATCGAAAATAACATATGGATGAAAAAGTGCTAAAAATGGTGGTTAATAGAAAAATGTTTTTTTTTTGCTTCTACTTCTAGTTTAAGGGGTTGATTGGCTTTTAAGAAAAGAATATATGTTAAGATACTTTTAAGGGCGGTTCTGTCATTTTGAATTTGTAAAGTTTTTATTAATTATAGAATTTTCACATATGTATATTCATTATTATTTTTGAGGTGCTTAATATAATATATCTGCGTGAAGGCTGGCTAGCATAAAAATAAAAATTCCTAATAAAACCTATTGCGGGTTTGTTCATACTTATGCAATGATTTGATAACACCCACTTCCTGAAACCACTTTAGTTAGAAAATTACATAATTAATTTCATAATTTAACTCTATTTACTATACAAGAATTCAAATAATAAATTCAGCAATTAAAACTTAATTGCACCATTAATTGAATAAAATCCCCATGCAACTTTGCTGAAGTATGTTTAGTGAGCAGAACAAAAGACTACGTCACTAATGCAACTACATTTTATACTTCATGCCAGTTGTCAAATTCTATATGAAAGATGAAAACATAAATAAAAAGAAATGTCATGCAAAAGTAAATTTCATAAAATTAAAAAATGCGTTATAAAAATTTCTTTAAAAAATAATTATTATTTTCAAAAAATGTTTTTTAAAGCTTAATTTCAAATTCACACACAAAAGTTTTCACGAACAAAATTAAAACATTTTCAGGCATCTAATATTAATCGAATAAGCTAAATTGCAATTGTGTGAACACCAAAGTCTGTAACTCAATTTAATTGCCTTAATTAAGGAGCATATCGGAACATAGTATAACAAATAAAATGTGTTATGTACTGTTGGAGTATTCGATAAAAACTACTTTTTTAATAGCACATAACTTTCAACAGAGTTGGAACCGAATGCGTACCTATTTTAATAAAGCTTCAGTTCTTGGAAACACTCTACAACGTTTTAATATGCTATAAAGGGTTAAAACTGAACATTTCTAAGAAATCCCAAAGTGAGCAAATGGTCGTAACTCTAATATAATCACTACTAGCTTGAACTCGCTTTCATTGAAAAGATCTCTTGTGAACTGAGGTAACGAAAGATTTTACATTTTTGAGTGTAAATAAAAATTCTCCAAATTAAAATTTTGACTTGTATTTAAAAAAAACAGCTTTTCATTATAAACCTTCGTACTTTACGGAATATACTTTCCTTCCTGGTTTCCTATATCTAGTTATTATTATTTTTTACTTCTTCTTTCCGAACACTAATAATAAATTTAAAATAGTTTATCCATCCACCACTCGCTACCAGCCCACTGTATTTTAAATAAAACTATTATGAATATTTTTCTCAAAAAAAAACACTTCATTTTATTTCTTTCTATATGCAAAAGTAATTAATACATTTCCATATTTTTCCCCCATAAAACACGCACCAGCAGCAGTAGATGGAGCAAAAATAAATACAGTTCTTATTTTTAATCGACAAATTGTTGCCAAGACGATATTTTCATTTTATATTTTTATTTGAACTGTGCGAATAACGAAAATTCAAAATGAAATCGAATCGCTGATAAGTGCAATAAAAAATATGTTTTTTTATTCCACTTTAAATTTAATATCAAAATACAAATTGAAAGAAAATTGCAATTGCTGATATGAGCCATATGATAAAAAAGAAGCAAAATATGTAAAATGATTTTTTATATATTTCTTTTTTGTTAAATAAAGCATATAAAAATTACAACAAGGAAACGGCAATTAGGACAAGAAAATAAAATTAAATATATACGTTTTTTATTATTTAAAGCGTTAAACTTGAAGATAAAGGTTTATAATAATACAATAAAATTTAAACAACATTTTCTTAGTAGAGGCGACAAAATAAACCAGGCAATGGCTTAAAGTCAGCCCGATCTACGAGGCAGAATCAGTGAAAATCCAACCCACCCCTGTGATCCATGCCACCGTATCAAATCCAAATGGACATATTTCACACATGGAGTATTAACGGGCCTTATGATGCATCTAGTCATATACAGAAATAATGCTGAAGCTTCTACGTATTTTCAACTTTATCCGACAGACTGGTAAATTTTATAAATTTACATCATATGCGACAAAATGTTATTATGGGTAAAGTATCTTCAGCGTGTATATAATTTTATTACTATCTACCTGTGGGTTTTAATTTAAAACGGAGAACTGTTATTCGATTTAGTCAGCAAATTATATACAATCTAATCTAGGCTCGATTTAGTCACAAATTATCCACAATCCAATCAAGGCTTAAAAAATTCAAAACGCAACGTCGGTTGTGTTTCGCTGTTTTACCGTTACTAGAACGGAATGGTCTGAAATCCTGACACTAGAACATATGGACGTGATTGGCCAGTGGGCCGTATAATACACTGTAGAAAAAATTTGTTCTTTATCTCTACTTCCACCTGCAGAAGGTTTGCCTGCCACTTTCAGTGTCGGAAAATTTATATTCAAAAACACTATCTTCGCCGTGCAAATCAAAAAAAAAAAATCAAAATAACACACACTTACAATGTGACTAAGTACAGCAACAATATGCCAATATTTAAACAAATTCATAAGCTGCTTTAATCGTAATCCTTTTACAAAATAAATTGCTAAAATAATAATGAATTATTTGTTGAGAGATAAGCTATACTCTATATGCATTTCGCTGGTTGCTTAAGCAAGCTCATCCGGAAACCTTTACTCAAATGCAAAAGTTTTAAGCATGAATTTCTATAAACCAAACGAGAGGGTTAATTCAATTCATACAAAAACATTAAAGTTTTAACAAAAACCCAACAAACAAATATATAATAACCGTTTTAAATTCTCTTGAGGTTTTGCACGATAGCGACAGTAGCTGCATGTAAACTTAAGTCATTAATTTTCGATTTTTCATTGAGGGTAGAGGAAAAATTAATCATATTTTAAATCGTAATCAAAATCATGCACTTGTTACGAAAAAGACGTTTGTCTTAACCGCTTCTAGAGAGTTTTAATTTTCTTATATTTCTCGTTAAACATTATAATTCCCATGTGTATGTGACCTATCTCCACTTTGCTTAAATTATAATAATAAGAAATATTTGCCAAACTAAGCTCAAAAGCAAAATGATTTTTTACTTTATTATACGAGTGTTTTCCCTCCCGGACTCAAGTCATGAAATTGAAAATATCATGTTTTTCGGACAACACCCGACAGGGTTCAAAAGTACGTTGACCAAAGTGAAAAATATTTCAAATAAATTCTGCATACAATTTTGTGTTCTATCCAAATTATCTCATAAATTAAAAATTGTCTTTCTTAATAGAAAGAATAAAAACATTACATTTGAGTGAAAATTTTGTATCTGGCTAGCACTTTTTAGCTTTTGCTTAAAATTAGTTATTGTCGAAATAAGGCTCAAATGTCAGCGAAAAATTCACAGTAGTCTGATATTCCTAGTTCGAAAACTTAAAACGAATAAATTAAAATATAATTAATCAATTGTTTAGATTAGGAAGAAAAGAGATTTAAATTACTTTTTTATTAAGAAATTCTAGAGTCAAAGGATATGACTTTGACTATTTAATGCAGATTTAAAAAGTTTTCTCCTCCCCCAAAATAGTTTTGGAACGCAGACAGTACCGCAGCACATGTATTGAAATTATCATTGTTATTTGCTACAAAATAAAATACTAAATCAATTTAAAATCTATACGACCTACAAAATATACAACTGCTTCCTGTTTGCTTGTAACGGTTTGGCCAGTTAACAGTGATTAGTTTAAACTTTAAAGTAGTCAAATAAATATATATGTATGTACGTAGGTAAAGCCCTTGCCAATAAAATCATATCGTTTATAGAAATTTTAATATCAAGTTCATTAATTACATAGAAACGAAATAGTAACCACATTTTATTTGGAAATGTTAAAAATACTTTAGAGGTGTTTTGTGGCTTGAAAATAAAGTGTTGTAAGTTACTTTTATATTGGGATTTTGAGGCGAAAATAACGGCCATTAAACTTAGATCATATCAACTACACTGGTTTTAAAAGGTCCTAACTTAACCCTGGCTTTGGAATACAAAGCAGACTTTCTAGGATTTTACGATTTATGGTTTGCGCCCCTTGGTATATACGAAATGAAAATATCTATATGGATCTAGAAATTTCTACTATTCAGCAAGGAATAAAAACGTACTTGTACAAATATATATACAACCTATTGGTCCATCCAAATACCATTGTACGCAATTTACTACAATTTAATGGTTACAATAGGCTTAAAAAAGACATATTTTACCACTTTTATATTTTACGTTATTCTCCAAAAAATGCATAAGTGTAAGAAGACAGTGTGTTCTTTTCTAAAAAAAAAGGGTGCGGCATAGTGTAAAATATGTTAAATCTTTATCCTTAACTTTACTTAAGGGAGGCTTGGCTATGCTAACATTTTTTGACTGCCCACTTAATTGAAAAGGCAATTTCGAAAAGGGCACACCTCGTATTTTTTGACAAACGTTATCTAAATACTTTCCTGTACATATAACGCTTGAAAAATATACAACACTTAAATTAAGTTCGCTGGCCACGGCATGCTATTAAATAAGTAGGGCGAAGATATATTCGAAGATTAGCCAGAAGATAAATTTTCAAGTTTTATATATGGGCTCTTTTTGAAACTGTTTTTCAATTATTTTACTTTCTAAAAGAAAAATAATAAATTGTAAGTAATTGATGTTTGTTGATGATATATATGTATCGTAAAAAAGGCAACCTTAATTATATGGCAGCATTTTTAATTATCTTGTAAGAATCATGAAAAAGAAAATGACAGGCTGAAGCATAAAAAATTATTTCCAACTACCAAAGGATTTGTTTGTCTTGAGTTGGAAATTTAATGAAGTTATTAATTGATGTAATTAATTATTTAATTACATTTAACTGTACATATTTTTTGATTAAAGAATTAATTGAATCATATAAAGAATTTAATTTAATTTTTTTCTAGCTGTGTATACAAATTAAAGATTCAGATTTCTTAAGCTTGTAGTGCGGTGAAGCTATAAGATCGAATTGCGCCAAAAAACTTTTCTATTTTTCACTACAGTGTGAAACCTTTCGCTATTGTGGCTTGCAATTTGTAAATGAATACTATTTGTAATTCTATTGTAGCATTTTATTATGAAAACGTGTGGATTAATTTTTAGCACTAATTTAAAAAAAAAAAAAAGGTTTTCATTCGTTCATTTTTAAAATTCTTTTTATGAACCTCTTACTATGAATTTGTATAATTTTAGGTATTTCCTTTGAACGTTTTACTTGCTGGTTAAAAAAAAAATATTACTCCTTTGCCTAGAAACCCCAGTTTGACAGCTTCTATTTTCCGTTTGGCAACAATTACTTTTCATACAGATATATCATCGTATAACATAATCAACATAAATGCGAGAGCTTGCAATTATATTTTGCACGTGTAAACGCTAATACTCGTATTTTGATGTACAGGCGGCAACAAGTATTTTTGAAATACTTTGCGAAAAAACTTCATAAATCTAAATTTACGATAAATAACCGAAAAAGGATAATCACAAAACAATTTTTCAACCAGGTTCTTTCAAGCACTTGTGAAAGCATAATATGTTAACTATTCTGACTTTTCAAATAAATAATTCCAATGCATTAATTTTAACAAAAATGCATTACTAAGAATAAAACGAGTACAATTTAAGTGATGTGGCACAATGAAAATTTTTAGAGTATTAAGCATCTGTTGTACAAAAAGAATATTGTTTAAAAACTTTAAAATTGTTAATGAATATTTTATAATAAATTACTTTATTTATAAAAATAGCGTTAATTTTCATAGTTATACCTTTTAGTTTAGAAATAGCAAACTGAATATTTCATTTGCTGTTTTGGCGCGTGGTTTTAGCAATTTTAAAAAATTTGCACTTTGTTTATTAAGTCAAATACAAAATTTAATTTATCGCAAAGTTATATATAAAATTAAGTTTTTGTGTTGCTAGTTTTTTTTTCAAACTTGTTATCAGGATACTTTTCATTTGAAGTGTTTTAAGGTACTTTTTGTAATTTAGCTTGGCAATATGTAATATTTTATATCAAGGGCCAATAACGGTTAATTTATTTGGTAATAACACTACAGTTAATTTAAACACCCAAAGTTTGTTGGAGTTTCTTTTTTTTATTATTTTTAAACCACGATTTGTATAAAACTTTTTTCAACGCACGTTTATTTATATGCAAAAAAAGTGTCAAAGGCGAGATTTGGAATTAAAAATAATTGCATATGTTGCAGCGGCAAAGGCAAAAAGTCAACTGACTGAAGTTAGTTAACAGAAGAAACGAGAAGACAAGCAGCCATATAACCAGCAACAGAAGTTACAGAATATAGCAACAGCAGTTTTGAGCAGCACTAGAAGTAAATAGTAACAGCAGCAGCAGCAGCATTAGTAACTTAAAAACAGCCACACATAACGGATACTAAATCCATTTACATCAATATATGTGCATGCACATATGTGTTCTACACACTACTCTCTTATTTGCTTAACCAACACTTTAAAACTTTTTCTAAAGCTCGTATACACTCGCACACACACTTTAGCTTAACATTCACGCAAAAACCCAATAACATTTTTTTTTCATTTTCTTGCTGTGTTGGTGTTGGTTAAACCAGTAATACAAGTGCATTAAGAACAACAGCACAACCAACAACAACGAAAACTGCACAACAGATTAGAAAATATCAGCAAAATGTTAAAATTATAAAACGTAATAACGGTCTTTCAACGTTTGGAGCTATTTTTTGGGTCAGTATAAATAAAAATGTATTTTTGTGAAATAAATAGCCCGCAAGTTAATTCTTTTCAAAAATTCTACGCCATTTTACTTAAGCGGTTCTTTACTAAAGTTTTTTTTTCAAACACGTTTTATTTTAGAGTTATTGGAAATTGCAATTGTTAAACGGTTTAAAATTTTACCGTTAAAAATCGTAGTACTGTACGCGACAACGGCTGTCGCAAGACTAAAATTTCATATAAACATTTAGTTAACATTAAGGCCTTACTAGAACAACACACACAAACACACATATACTGTGTTAATTTATTTTACAGCAGTGAGTAAAAGAGTGAATGAGTAAGGCAGTATTTTCATTTAGTATAAAGATGGTGGTAGTTTCATGCAGTCACACACACATATACCCAGCCACACAATGGCAATGATTTCCTTGGATTAGTGAGTGCAATTGGAATTGCAAAAGAGTGTTAAAAAATCTGTTGAGTGAAAACAAACAGAAAGAGAAAATGTTGGCTGTATAAAAACAAGAACAGCCACAACAACACACTGTTGTTGATGTTGGTAAAAATAAAAGTTCTGTTTGTAGCTTTGTCGCCGTGTCTTTTACTTTTGGGATTTGTGTTTTTTGTTACTCTGAGTTTTTTTTCGCTCAACGTTGTGTTTTTGGTTTCAGAAAGGTGTGTATGTGTAGGCTTTTCATATTTTGCTTTAATATTTGTTTTTTCGCTGCTGTTTTAACTAAAGTGTTGTTTGGCTTGATGCTTTCTTAAGTAGAATGTTTTCGATTTATAGAGCGGAGGTGAAAGCTAAAAGGCAGAAATTGTCGATTTATTTGAAGATCACAAATGTTTTCAAAGTTGTTTTATATAAGTAATTTTGTCTTCTTATGTTTTAGTAGATCCGACAACAACAATCGAAAAAAAGACATTTGTCATGACATTACGCATGATTAAGCGTTTCTTACTGCACACAAATGTTGAAACAACTACGAGAGCTAAAATAAAAGTTTTTACAATAAGAAAATGAAAGACCTGTGCAAACAATGTGGCACACAGATCAATCAGTCCCTCGTCCATTTCCAAAATGTAAAACAAACCCTGGAATCATAAGAGTCAAAAAGAGAGAGAGAGAGAGAGAGATGGAAAACAATCTATCGGATCCCTGATAAAAATAAATGTACCTACATAACTTGAACTTTCGCAAAAATTTTAACTGGGGGTTTAGGCAACAACCATTTTTACGAAATTGTTTAATTCCTTATATTCGTCTTCAAATAATACATTTTGAAAATAGTTTTACTTTAACAAAGTTCCAATTTATTTTATGCCAGAAATTCTAATAAATTACCAATTAGCTAAATATTCCAAAACGAAATTTGTCTACATAAAACATACAGAATCCACAATTGAACTCTAGCCTCTTTCTTTGCCTTTACACACAACAGCATGAAATCGGTTGCTAATACTTGTAAGCATCGCTAAAACTGTGATTCAAGTTAATATTTCTCGCTTTCGTATTTGTTACGCGAAATGTTTTTAACGAGTAAACGAGTCATATCGATGCAGTAAAATTTCCATTTCCTTCAATGAATCCATTTTTTACGTGGAGGCCAATTTTTAGATGAATGAAAACAACACTATCCCACGCTAAGCTCATAGTGGCATAATTGGTCTGCACTACTTCGAAAGCAATGTTGGCGATGCCATCAGCGTCAGATCATTGATAAAAAAAAATTATTTTAGCCCAATGACGCGAATTGACCGGCGAGATAGTGCTGTTTTGTTGCTGCTAGACTTTCTCTTGAGGGTATTTCTGAAGTATCGGATATATGCGCATAAGCCGTAATTCTGCGATGTCCTCAAAGTTAATAAAATCTATGCTATCGCTCAAAGTTAGTGGATCTATCTGGCAGGCTTTTCAAAAATTCTACCTCTAGGAGCCGTGACACAATGCCGTAATAGGGTCGTTAGGTATACAATATTATGTTTGCTTTTTATTATACAACTTCCACAAATGCTAGGGTACGACTTTCGAAACAACTTCTTCTACAACAGGCGCGGGTCCAGGGAGATAGTAGAATGTTATCTCCCAAAATCAAGTAGACGTTTTCCCGAACAAATAATTCAAACATAAATACACAAATACTTGGTTTACGCAGTTGGGCTGGATCCATTAATCACATGCAAAACCCTTTGAAGTCGATATAAGCGCTTAAGCAAAAATACGAAAATAGGATATATCCCCTTGAAAAAAAAAATATAAATAAACGTTTTCTCCATCAAGAGTAAAAAATTTAAATTGTGTTCTTTTAGTTAAGCTTCACCTGCGTATGTTCAGAAAAGGTTAATTTATAAACACCGCTTGCACTATGCCTTCCTTTTCTTGAATGGTAAAAACATCGAAAACAAGAATTAAGAAACATTTTCGAGAATCACCCTTAACCGTGCGACCCTACACCCTTAAAGGGTCCCTGGCATCCATGCAATTATGTACTTGCTTTGATTGCCCTATGTGTTTCCATTTAGTCGTCTGGTAAAGAGACTTCAAATCAAAACGAATCATATTTTAATAGAAACTACAGATGTATTTATGTATTTATGAATTTCAAAATATCTTTTTTCGTTTTTCTAACACAACACCGACACTATACATACGCACACACTTATAAACGCCAAATATAAAAACAACAATTATAGCGAAAACGATAACACCACTAACTAATCGTAGATTTTTCCCGCCTTAATTTCTAATAAATATTAACATCTAGACAATGTTAAAAATTAACAACTTGTGTCGCCATACAGTATAGAAATATTTTTAAGCATTCAAAACAATCAAGTGCGTCGTATGTTTACTAAAATGAATGTGTGCTTTTTTGCCAAAAAATTATAAGCCCAAATACACACGCACACACAGTCTTTATGGGGAATGCTTTTTATCGACATACTCGTACATACATACGTTTGATGTTTGTGTGTTGAACCATACACTTGTCGCTCCAGAGAAATTTTAATCAACAAAATATATAAAAGTACGATTGTGTTTACACTTTTTCATTATTATTCTTTTTGTTATTGCTGCTCGTTAACTTCAGTGTTGCCAAAATATTATAACAGAAACCAAAAACAAACTAAGTTATTTTTATTTCCCGGCCTTACAAAAGCAATACTTAATTATGTTTATAATTAAGCCCAAATTTTAATTATAATATGGGTGGTGGTCTCCTACCAGGGAAGTTAGTTCATCAATTTGCCGTCGGAAAAACACAGAAATTTGTATCTGACTATTCTGGAGTTTGTTAGATATTAATTTGTTCGCATTAACTTTGGTTGTTACGTTGACAACAAGTGTGTGTGTGTTTGTGAGTAATACAAGTCTATACATACATTAACGTTGGCTGAGGTAGCGCAGTTGTGTCAAGAGTCGACTTACGGGTCCAAAAGCCTAGAGAAAACCCTGTCGATTTACCAAAATATATGGTTTTTTAGTTACGTTTTCCCTTAATTATAATATTCGGTAATGCTAATTATCGGCAGCTACGTGGATTCGTGCGAGATTTTCCGGCTAGTATGCGAATATTTTCGGTTATCGGCCAACGTGGATAAATGCAGGATTCCGGTACTCGAGACCTTCCCGGGTGTCGGCGGTGTTTCTTATAATTAATGATACAATAATTTAATCTAGTCTTATTTCTAGCTAACCTAACAGTCAGCCGAATCCTGTACTAACTATAAGAATGTAATTTTCGGCGGCCCTGACTTTTCAAAAGTTCATTATACTTATACAGAAAAAACTATGAACTAAATGAGAATTGTAAGCTGTATGTAGGAGCATGAATTGTTTAATAAAAGATGAAAACAACCTGTTCATATGCGTTATATCTGTATGTGCTTTTACAAAGTTGGGGTTGATATATGTAATGGATATATGCGACGTTATTAAATGTGATTAGAAGATACTTATAGTTGGTATGCAGGTGGTAAAGTTATAGGCGTTCGCATTGCCAAGACGCTGGTCCTACATCCTGTCCGCATCTATATTGTTCAATCATGTTGGTGATCTATGGCGCCATCGGAATAAAAGCCCCAATAAACAGTGACTATTTGTCCATTGCAATTTGGTCCATCGTCTTTCTTTCCTTGACTTTATTTGCAATAAAGAGCATATCAATCGAGGCAATTAATTGACATCACCAATGTGGCAAAAGTATCAGCGGCATATGTATTTATTATAATTCCTGATAGTTTACGTGACAATAAGCGCGACGAAAATCCCGACAATAGCAGCAGTTTGAACATATATGATGCTGCTACTGCAGGACCAAAATTAACTACTTCCATTTACAGTTGTGGCTGCTTTTACAATCTCGCTAGTAAGCTGACCAACTAACTGCGCGCACTGTCAAAAGTTCTAACTTATACCACTTTGTGGTTGCGGCCGGTATTAGGTTCCTGTCCTTGCGAGGAGTTTGACTAATTAGGTTGAGCGGAGAGAAGTTAAAACTCTCTCATAAAAAAAGCCTTAACGCACGATGGAACAGCCAGGAATGCATGGCCAAGAGGCATGCGTGCCAGTCGATCTCCAGGTTTAATACAGACTACCCGTGGGGTGTGAATATCTTTTTCTCCATTACAGGGATGAATCAGGAAGCTTCCCAAAATGCGGAGAGGTTAATCTCTGAACAAACTTAAGTTTTAATTGACCAATTGAATAATCCGAAAGAGATCGACAAGAATGTAAGGGGGTCAATCTTCGAAGGCGTTAGATGATGAAGACTCGCCAGAGGTACGGAGGTTAACTTCTGTAGCCACTAGGCTGTTTATTGGCCAATGGAGGTATTCTGACGATATGGCTGCGACGGTAGCGCATAATGTGTGTGAATGTCCAAGTCTTAGGTCTACGGGCAGACACTTCTTAAATGTGAATGCTATGGTGGACCTAATATAAAAAAAATCCGGCCACCTGGATGAGTTCCTATCCAGGGGATATGAAGAAAACTATCCATGAGGTTTGTCTGGGGCGTGGAATTAGGACATAATGACCTTCTACCTGTGGCCAGTATCTAATTTATTAGTACCATTGTACGGCAAATCTCTAGCCGCTTGCTGTTGAGGCCCATTTGAGAGGTAGTATTATTAAGATAACTAATTCCTACTAACGAATTGCGTTACTTTCTTTTGAATAGAGATAGAGTAGAAAAGATAGGTGGTGAAGTAGAGGGAAACATGTGTGTGTTATGTTCATTTGTAGAACAGCGCCCCTGGTATTATGTAGGCGCACTAACTACGATGTGAACCCATAACCAATGTGCCGTTGCAGGCGAAAAATGTTCGACCGTCTAAAGCAAGACGTTCTTATATATGACAAAATGTGTCCAACTCATTAGGCAGTACTGTCTAAGATAAGCCCGTAAAGACAGTGGTTTATAGGAATCAAAAGGCCAAATAAAAGCAGCTTTCAGGAGGTTAATATTCCAATATCGTTTTCTCGCATGCAATGAATCTTAATCAAATCAGATTATAACGGCAACTCTTGATAATAGTTTTTTTTCTTCACAAATAAAATACATGTTATGATTGTATTTATTTTAAGTTTCTGATGCTTTTGGCTGGATCAACAACATTTTACTACAAACAGCAAGCCCTTTATCATCATTACCAGCTTCGTCGTCAGCATCGGGAATGTCATCAACAACACCAACAAGGCCAAAAAGAAAAAGAAGTCAACGACAACGACGACCAGGACCGGACTCTTTCTTGCTGAACGTTCTGTGTCGCGATGAATGTTTGTTATTTCTTTCTACTCGCATAAAATGAAAAATATAAACATCACATTTTTTTGTACTCGTCGTTGTTCTTGTTGCTGTTGTTTGTTTTTTAAAACGAATATCGTCAACAAAAACAACAGCAGCAACAACAAAGAAGACTATAGCGACATCAACTTTGTAAAAGTAAGTTCGATGATCTGTTTACGATATTTTGCTGTTGCTGTTGTTTTTGTATATGCGACTACACACATTTGGCTTTTTCCCCGTTCGTAGTATTTGCGCGGCTGTTGCAGAATGTTGCTGCTTCTGCCAGTGTGTTGTTTTTGTAGTTGCGGTTGTTGTTTGTTTTTGTATATGGTTGGTTGGTAGGTATATGGCGTTATTTTCTTCCTTTCTTTATTTCGTACTGTTGTTCTTCCATGTTTGCTTCTTTTTTTTTGTAGTATATGTTTGTTGTTGTTATTGCTGTTTTTCATATATGAATTTATCCATATACAACACATGAGTATATACATACATGCTTATATATATATATATACATACATATATACATATGTATGTACATACCTTTGTTTGCTTGTTTGTAGTGTGTGCGAGTATATGCTGTTGTTGTTTAATTGTTGGTCATTGACTGTTTCAGAAAAAAAGAGTTTATAAAAACAAGCCAGCCAGCCAGCCTGCCAGCCTGCCAGCCTATGGATGTTGTCATCATCATCATCTTCATTATTACCGTATTATCAGTTTCATTATGATTGCCTTAATCATGATCATCATGTGTAAAACACAACAGTAGTTCCTTAAAACTCAAGAACTTTGCAGATAAACAAGAAGCTTGTTTTGTTAAATGCTGTGTGTTTTTATATGAATTGGAAAATCATAAATTAGCCTTATTATTAACTTAACTCCCTTTTCGACCTCCTTTTTTCCGCAAATTGATTTGAGGTTACCGATATGTAATTTACGACTTACTTAGCTTCATTCGAGTCTCGTGCTACCACTAGCATTTACTCTTGACTGTAGCGATTTCAGACTAGTCGACTAGTGACTGTCGGCCTTCTTCCTCATCATGGAGTGTCTTGTAATTGCTAGAATTTGTCTATGGCTTCGGGCCCGTTGGCATTCATGTTTACCAAGTGTCTGCCCGTGCTCCTAAGCTTTACGCTAGCCGGTGCTAGACATCCACACACAATGTGGGTTACTGTTCGTCGTCAGGAGTATCTTTGCCGACTGATCCGTCCACCACTTACGAGTTTCTCTTGTCCGTCTTTTCAGAATTCCTCCATTGTCCAATATACATCAGAGTTCCTACAGATATAAACCTCTCCAACTCTCATGTCCTAGAAGTACGTTTAGATATTGACACCGGTTGCCTACAAATGTAGTCACCATATGAAACAATTGCAAAGTCTTGCACCTTTTGTTTCAATTCAACATGTTCCGATTATTGTAACTAATGTGGAAGAGTCTCATCCAAAAACCTACCTCCCATTGGAAGAAGACCAATACGAAAAATTGTTATTTTGAGTAGATGTTTGATGGCCAGAAATCTAGATCTAATACACATTGACATACACCATCTTTTTTTAAGTTGGGCTCTACTTATGACTGTAGTTCATTTTATTGAGTCCCTGTTTGTGTTTGTTTTTTCAAGAACACAATATAATTTGTTTTTTAAATTAATAAATTCGTAATCGAAAGATAAGTAAGATATAAAAAAATATAATGTTTAACACGTGCTAAAATATAAAAATATGATACTGAGAGTTTCAAGAACCTAAATTAAATAAACAAAAAGAAAAAATTTAAATTTATTTTTATTCAAAGACATGACTAAAATATTGATAATGATGATAAACAACGATAATAATGATTATTAATAATAATATGGTCATGGTGATAGCAATGATTATAATTACAATAGTGATTGTTTATTATTATTTATTACCTATTTATAAATACATACAGTGGTAGTGAAAATACTTACCTGGCAGTGAAATTTTCATTTCAATTTTTCATTTTCATCAACCGCGCAGATTTTTTTTGCAATCAAAAAAATTATTGTGCATAATAAAAAATGGACTTACTCTTTTATGCATGAAAACCGCTTTTTTATTAATTATTAAGTGGTATAAAAAGTCGCTGAGCTTGTTGTTGTGTTCTTATTTTCTCACTACAGATTTGCATCTGTCTGCTTGTTTATTTTTCATCATCATGTTGCTGATATTGAACTGATGTGAAATATTCAATCAATTTCAGCCACGTCCCAAGATGCTTTAAGTTTTCTTAACACGTGACCGTTAAACTTGCTGACTTAATTCGTAAACTTGTTAACATTTTAAGCATAAACTCTTTTAACATCTTCGCAACGTAGTAAAGTCACATTAAAATCACTTTCAAGTTTAATCCCTAATAATGTGTTAAATCCAGTCATAAAATGCCGATCAGTGATAAAAAACGTTCGTTATAATTACTGCTTTTATTGTAATTTAAAAATGTCTTTATAAAAAAACAAAACGAGTAATTGAAAGAATTCATAAGTCAAAAGCGGAATTACGGAATAAAAAAAAATATTAATCGCGTAGTAGACTTTTTTACGCTGACTAAAATCAATTATCTACCATCAATTTGCGTTAGCAGCTTCCCATAAGAATTATACAGAGTCTAAAAATCAACAGCTTTCCACATGTTTAAAAGATATTCCTCTCCAATTTTGTTTTATCTTACATCTTGCGATAATTTTAGTGTCATCACTGGAAAATTGGCAAATAAGTTCAATTATTTTGTGTGATCACTAACAACATGAATGAAATATGTTTTTGTTTTTTTTTATTAAATAGAAAATAGAACATGAATGTGTTAATCACAAAAGTTTCATGTTTTATTTATTAGGTGATTCTTAAAATGGTTTTAAATATGACTTCATATGGAAAAACCTACATCGGAAAAATTTTGCTAAAAGCATTTCTTATACCTTCCCCTGGGATCCTTTTTTCAAAAGTATAAGTTACAAATTTAGGGCCATTATTACAACTTGCCTTTAAAGTTCATGTTAGTCAAAGGTACCTCTGGTCGTCAGCTGGCAAGCTTGTCGTAACTGAGTGAACTGTCTGAAGTTCTGATTTATACCTCCACGTGGTGGCGACCGGTAGCAGGTTCCTGTTTCTGCCAGATATCTGGCTAATTAAGTCATGCGGAGATAAATTATACGAAATCCCTAATCCACGGTGAAACAGCATACGAAAGATATGCGTCGCCAAGGTGCTTGTTCTCAAGTATGCGAACTCTGATTTCCAGTCGATATCCAGTTTTAATAGAGATTTACCAGTGCATATGGAGCTCTATGTGGGCAACCATATTTTTCTCCAACAGAGGGATGAATCAGGAAGCCTCGCAAGAGGTGGAGGGGTTAATCTCTGCAGAAAGCACGATTTTAATCTGCCAAAGGAGAAGTCCCGAAAATATGGACAAAAATGCCTCGCGAGGGGTAGACGAGCCAATTTTAAAATGTACTTCTAAAGTGTTAGACCGCGAGATTCCGACAGGGATGGACAATGAAACCTCTGTGGGAACTCTGGTGTTTGTTGGTCAATGGAGGAATTCTGAAGAGTTGGACAAGAAAACGTCTCCAGGGGTGTACGCGAAAGCTTATAAAGATACTCCTGAGGACGAGGCTGAGACGGTAGCACACATTGTGTGCTAATTTTCAGCACTGGCTAGCGTAAGAGTAAATGTCATGGTGGACTTAAGCCCTATATAAACGCTAGCAATTACAAGAGACACTGTGACGAAGAAGGTCGACAGTCACCAGGCGACAGACTGCAATAACTATAGCTAATAGTAGCACGAGACTTGATTAAGAGTAAGGTAATCGTAAATTGCAAATCGGTTATCTGAAAACAATTAGTGAAAATAAGGGGTTCGAAAAGAGATCCATCAAGTAAGCGGTCTGCTTCGATATCCCCCCTACATAAAAAAATGGTGCCTTGAACTAAAGTGAGGAATAAGTTTACATTTACCTATTACTCGTTATTACAACTTTCTTGTAAAATAATTTTAATCTTTTTGAAAGTATAGCAGTGCAAGAGTGATAACCGACTACTTTTGACAAATGAAATTGGTTTTTAAGAATAAATAGTGGCACCGACATTTTTATTATTTATTATTAATTTATGGGGGATATCGAAGCAGACCACTTACTTTTTGGGTACCTTCTCGACCCCCATTTCGCTCCTCAAATTGATTTCAGGGAACCAATCCGTAATCACAACCACCTTACTTTCAATTGAGTGTCATGCTAGCCCTAGCCTTTACTCTTGACTAAAGTGATTTCAGACTGTCGACTGGTAACTGTCGACACTCTTCCTCAACACGGAGTCTTTTGTAATTCCTAGCAATTGTCTAAGGCTTAGTTCCCCCATGACATTCACATCTAACAAGTATCTGCCCGTGGTCTTAAACCTTATGCTAGCCAGTGCTGGACATTCACACACAATGTGCGATACCGTCTCAGCCTCTTCCAGGCATAGTCTGCAAGTATCATCTTCTACGACTTTCATCTTAGCCAGATGGTACATGAAGTTTCCATGTCCTGTCACTAACGCAGTGATCCAGCTTAAAGTAGCCCTATTATACCCGAGGCACCTTGCTGGCCTTCCTGCCGGGGGGTGGCACCGACATACTATTATTTACTTGTTTACTGGCAAAAAAAACCATTGTGAAATTTTTATTTTCGAAAATATTTTTAGCTCGTTAATATAAAATAAACTCAGTCTCTTTTCCATTTTAATTTTTGATTCGTAAACTAAACTGAAATTATTGTTTGTTGTTCATCAAAATATGGCAACTCAAAATTTATAAATCTTATGTTAAAAATTAAAGGTATGCAACTTTGTACTTTTGATAAACGGACTCCTGGTACCAAGTGATGGATGTGTTATTGCTTTCTGGTTGTATGAGAGAAGGGTTTAGTTATTATTCCAGTTTTCGGTTGTAGCACAGCTATGTTGATTTAAAAAATTTTGCAAAAATGCAACAGAACCTAATAATTGTACAATTGAACTTTTGCTATTGGTATACGAGTAGGCCCTTGCTTTTATTGTTCCAACGCACTGCATTAACAACTTGGGTTGTTTTTGCAAAGCAGCGAGAAACCCGAAACATTTAAAAAAATCGTAATTTAATAACCGACGAAGATAACGTGCGGTTGTTCCGGCAGTAGTTCTACCCGGGCACGCTAACCAGTGTTACCATATATTTTTTATTTATTAATTTAACTTTCTTTGCTTTTTTATATATAAAAGCATACAATTAGCATAACGAGTAAGTTAAACATTTCGACTTCTGTTTTGTTTTCCATGATTTAAAAATTTTGAATTCCTTCTAAGTAACCAAACAATTGCCCTCTTTTTCTTATTTTTACTCGTGTAAAAGCTGCTATGCCGGTAACACATATTTGTTGAAATTATATTTTTTTCTTAGATAATCTTTATACGACATTGAAGAAATTCTAGTCAAATAAAATGTTAAATATTAGAAAGTTACATGTTAGGCAAACCGTTTAATAACAAACAATAAATTAATCTGTGAATTATTTTATTTAGTTTTACTCTATTTTTATTTAGTTTTACTCTTTTATTCTTATTTAATTATATTTTTAAACATTGTATTTTATTAAATTTTTTAATTATATTTTGTTTTTATTAAATATTATTTTACTTTATTTTAATTTTGTTGTATTTTAATATTATTCTTTTATTTAATTTAATATATTTTTTTCATTTTATCTTATTTCTATTTAATAACACTTTATTTTAGTTTTGTCCAATATGATATTGCTGTAGTTTATTGTAAATTATTAAGCTTTTAGTTTAATTTGAGTAAATTCCCTTATTTTATTTTAATTTATTATATTTTATTTTAATGTATTATGTTTTTATCTCATTTTAGTGTAAAAGTTGGCTTATTACAAATTCATAACGTTTATTTAGTTTTATTTTATATTATTTATTTTTTTAGCCTGTCTTTATTTAAATTTGATTAGATTTAAATTAGTTTTATTTTTTTAATATATATATATTTTTTTTAATTTTATTTTCTTTAATTTTTTGGGTTTTAATTTAAGTTTATTTTATTTAGATTCTTTATTTGATTTTGTTTACTTTTATTTTATTTTACTGTTATTCTTTCGTTTTCTTAATTATTTTTTTATTTTACTTTATCTCAACTTTAGTTTACTTCTGTTTTATTTTATTTTTATCCGATTTAATATTGTTTGGATTTATTTTAAATTATTTATTTAAATTTTCTCTAATTTTAATTTACTTCAGATTGACTTATTATATATTAATAAATTTTAATTTTATTTTATTCCTTTTAATTTTGTTTTATTTTATATAAATTATTTTGTTTATTTTAATTTAATTTGTTTTATTTTATTTTGTTAAATTTTTTGGAATTTTATAGTGGTTTACTTCTTTTTTATCTTGTTTTACTTGATTGGATTGTACTTACCTTTAATTTATAATTTAGTTTAATTTGCATTAGTTTATTTTATTTCAATATAATTTTTACTTTATTTTAATTCTCCTTTTAATTTATTTAGTTTTATAATATTTTGTTTTACATTCTATAATTTTTCATTTCGTCGTATTTTGTTTTTATATTATTAATTTTATTTTATTTCGTATAAATTTATTTTATTTGTATAAATTGTTATTGTATTTTATTGTCTTTTAGTTTAGTTTATTTAATTTTTCTTAATTTTAATTTATACTGGTAAAAGAAACTTTTTATGTAAATTTCTTTTTTTCTCCATTTTATTCTTTTTTTTCTATTATGTTTTAATTATTTTATTTTATATACCTTTTGTTTAATTTTAATTAAGCATCTCTATACCAACTTTAAGAATTCTTGAAAATTTCCTGTCATATTTTGAGTCCTTATAATTGCTTTGCTTCTTAAAATCGTTGAAGTGGCAATAAGCCATTAAATCTGGGAACTATGCGTACAGGTTCGTAGGGAAAACAATTGCAATATTCCTTCCTATTCACCATACACTGCACCACACTTTTGCTAACTCTCGACTGCTCTGGGTTAGCATAAGTATTGACTCGAATCTTTTCTTTGCACCTTTTCAGCAATTTAACACCCTAGGAAGTGTTAAATGTTGCAAATAACTACAACGGCAGAAAAAAGGTGCGCAAAATATCGACTTAAAGGTGTGAAATCATAAAAAGTAAATACACGTATTAAAAACTTTTATTGTTTATTTTAAAGCTTCAAACACAATGACCAAATTCAATATTTAATGCACGTTAAATGTCAGTTTTTAGTTTAAGTTCATGTGGGTAAATAAGAAAATAAAAGAATTATATTTGCAAGCGAAAGATTTGAACGAACGTGAATAACATTGTGGAGGCTTAGCATCAGTTTTAAAGGCATTATTTATTTAATTAACTCCCTGTGCACACTTTCCAATATTTAATCTCCTCCAAGGCGTTTCTTTAAAAGTCGTTAGATTAATCCTAGCCTATCCTACAGGTATCCTTAAAAAAAGTTACCCATGACAACGCCAACTAGTAAATGTCATGTAACTGCATTGGCAAATGCTGCTTTGCCCCTCTTTGGGCTGACCCAGAGAGACAGTATAAATTATTTTTGTACCTATTGCCCAAGAACTTAGGTTTAAAGAACTCTCGGATCGCTCCTTACGATTTAACAATAAACACTTTAGGCATTCATTGGTATTATTATTATAATATACAAATGTTTTTTTTATTCTCCTGACGGATAGAGAAATAACAACATTCACTAGCGTATACGAAGTGAGGTGGATTAATCCCCACTTTCTTAGACTCGTCAGCATGATAAAATGGCAAATTCAACTGAGTATGTTTGCGTCTGACATAAGCCACAAAAAAAAAACGTCCAAAAAGCAACCACCAAAGAAATCACCCTATATAAGTTATTCCGTATATACGTTTATTTGGCTAATCATTTCTTTTCTACAGATTAGAATGTTTAACCACAATTTGCTTTTACATATATGATGTGGAAAAAACTAAACTCTCTACGATACAAGACATTTGTAGATTTATTGTGTTCCTAAAGTTATTGAAAATCTTTTACCTTTTTGACACTACGAGTACTCACCACAACTTAATAATTGAAAGGGTGTGATCACCAATAAGATTAAGTTTCTTTTTTTATTTAAATAGTATGTTCTTAGTTGAACGCATTAAGACAATTAAAATTAATTGCCAACATGGAAATATGGGTTTATGAGCGTTAATGAATCAAAATGTACGAGGGGTGTAACAAAAGTTGTAAAAAAGGTAAATGTATCCACTTCGAAAACTTGGTTTTCGGCTTTGTAACTTCCACAATAGCTGCATTAATTAAAGAGAGAGTCGATTTTTGGAAAAAATTTCCGTCATCCCTTGTCAAGTGTGGTTTGGAGACAAACCGGTATCGGCTATGTGCCATCTTCAGTGTCATTTATATTTCTCGAAAGAGAGAGCGCCGTAAAGATGTTTGTATGAATGCGATGATGCAAAATCTTACGAAGTACGTCTGAGGATTTCGATTTCTTAATTAATTTTCGATAACTCAAAGTTATTCACTTTACAATAGTGAACAGAACTTAGCATCTGTCCATTTTCTTGTAAGTGAAGCAAAGTAACATCATTTCTTTTGTCGCCGATTTCTTTTCTTTATTGAGCTCCACGCCATTGAGTGTAGCTCCGATTCCTACAGTTTTGTAGAAGTTTTAACATTTGACATTTTCAAAATTTGGAAGACAATATTGGGCAAAACATACACGAGCGCATTTTTCAACAGTTCCTCTCAGATATTTTTCGACTTCAAACCTAATATCATAAGGCGAACATTTTGGGCGGAATTCGTCTAATGCTGGAATCCTCGTAATACTTTTTAGGCGTACAGATTCAAGGTTAGGTTAGGGTGGGAATAGCACAAAGGAATTTTTTCATATCAGGATTATTCGCAGTATCGCTGACAATTGGGTTAGTAAAACTATTTATTTCATGTGGCGTGAAACCCTTTTCTAAGTGACTAGCGAAGGCATTCACCTACTCAATTGAGTGCTAGGGGAGTATGGGACTTCATAATCCGTTACTTTTGTTGTTCTTCTTCTACATAGCTCTCTTAAGCGGAGTTGTTCTTCCTCAGTTTATTACGTACAGTGTTTTGACATACGTTCATTTGGGACTTTATGTTAAGAGAACTGCTCTATTGCTATTGTAGGTGATAATGTCAATTTGATGGGCAATGATCGATTAAAAAATATGGCATTTAGCCGAGTGTAAACTGAGCACACGGAAACTCCTAAATGGCATTTAAACTGCAGTTCGTGATGCAAAATTTTCGGCAACAGTTAATATGATGGAAAATGTTAAATTTCTTCAAAAACATAAACTAATTACTAAATATTCTTGCTATTATCAAATACAGACAATTAGTGTAATTAGTGGCGATATAGTCTCGCGTAGTGCACGTACAGCTGAGGTTTTCGAATCTTTGCACATAAACCGCAATCGATCGCAGTGGCCCTCAACGTCAACAGAACGAAAGTATGCGACAGATAACAAAAATTTAACCTCTCGGATCGTTGCTGCCAACGAAGCCATGTTGGACATTTGAACTAGGTCATATTCTATTCAGAATGACATATATTGGAACGAAAAAATGACACTAAAGATGGCAAATAGCCGAAGGCGGTTTGTCTACAAACCAAACTTGACAAGGAATGACGGAAATTCGTTTCAAAAATCTGCATCATATATGGGCCTTTAAAATAAAGTAGGAATTTCTGTTTTAATATCCCATACATATTCCGTTTCAATATCGGCCAGCCCTAACTGGAAGCCCCTATACACTACTTATGGACATAATTACTGCGCACGTTTTTTTTTCGTCAATATTTAGCTTTAATGTTTAATTTTTTGCAAGGTTTAAAAGATTCGCGCCCTTATCTAAGTTATTCGCAGTGTAAGTACAAATTAATGAGTGACTAATGCAGTTTTTAAAATAATAAACTTAAAAAAGAGTCATCACTTACTGACAATATATATTGTATACAAATTTATATTAATAATGAAATGAGTATCTATTCACAATAGCGCTGAGTAAATATTTTTATAATGCGCAACATGATTTGCAAAGATACAAATAAGGAAAAAATTACAGTCGTTGTAGAGATACACTTCGGTAACAATGTTTTTTTTTTCTTATTAGTTTATAGAATTATGCTATGTAAGTATGTGTGGAAAATTATAAGTGTGTGGTGCATTATGGAACACTTAAAATGATTGATTTTCATATGAATAACAAATCGCCGACAAAGAGGTTTAAGCCAACCAAACAAAAACTACAATTATAATCTCCACCATTCAGTTTTCTAATAAATAAAATCTGAGTTGGAAACAACGTATTTGATTCTGTTTAGAAAATAATAGAATAGTGTACTTCGGTGTTTTATGCAAAAGCCTTTGCGAAAGTGCAAGTGCAAAATATTGTAGCTTTTTTATGAAATCCAACAAAGAACTAAACAAATTTTATGTTACGATATTTTGTATCTGCACTTTTGCAAGACCATTTGCCCCAAACACTGAATACCGCTATTAATAATACTACTAAGAAGCTTTATTTATTGTTTTATAAATATTTCACGACGGCAGCCAACACTCACTTATGACTTCCATTTTTTCAAGTGGACTCTTACAATTGTATCTTAAATAATTGTTCAGTTTTCTCAAGATTAAATGCAAATCTTGGCCATATTTTGTACGTTTGAGGCGCTGTGAAATATGTTGGGTGTTTAAAGAGGAGAGTTGTGAGATCAAGAGTAAAAAAGTAGGCAAAAAAGTCGCATTAGTTTCCAATTTTGCGAGCACTACTGCATATTAATAAACTGGAACATGAACATCTACAAAGTAAAAAAAGTTCCACTTCGGAGCACAGTCCGTGGCTGCCAATTTGTTTTAGCGGCGTTCGTTAAATATATTGTTTAGTATTCAATGTTTAATGCCCAATCGTCATGATAATTTATATGACTGAGCAATAGGTCCAAATGATAAAACATTGCAACATGATTGTTCTTTAAGCCCCTTTGACACTATTCTACAAGTGATTAGAATTTCGTTGGACTTTTGCAGAGTGAAATCGAATGATATTTGTTCTGTCTGTCCAAAAAAAAAAAAAAAATCTAAAGTAAAATAATTTCATTACATTGTGTGCCTACACTCTCCCACTTGAAATAAAATGTATAATACGTGTTTATTTACTTCGAGCAAGTAGAAGGACGCCGGAACGATAATTTCGGTGGCAATAGCTAAGTCATTTCGGATGGGTAGCAGCGGCAACGGCCCTTGAGAAATTTTGGCGCTTCAAGTTTTTGATACATTTTTTTTTTTTTTGGAAAATATAGCAAATTAAGTGGTTAAAGAATACACATATTTTGAACACTACAGTGTACAAACACTTTGATAACCGACAAGCACCGTTGATGTTTTTGTGGCGGTGCAAGCTGAATAATAATATCTACGGCTGCGTGCTGTCGGCGGCAAACCAGTCGATTTATTTATTTGTCCAGCAGCTACTTTTGGTGTTTTCTAAGTTTGCTTCTTCAAATCGTAATGGAATAAAATGAGAAAATTTCGTAAAAATTATTGATATGGCTTTCATGACTGTCAAATTACCATCCGTATTTTGTGACGGTATTGCTTTCGCACTATAATACATTCTAATTTTACTTGAATTTTTGCCATGCCGTTTTTCTCGATCTAATAGCTCAAATGCGCTTTTGAACAAACTTAGCATGCGCTGTCACTATTTCATGATATACGCACTAGCTCTGCAGAATTTATTCTCCCACCAAATCTCAGCGGCCAAATTGATGACGACCGGTTCGTTAAATAGTCAGGCAGTTCCATTACGTCCAATGAACGCGAGATCGACTGACAAAATCGCCACTAGTTTTGAAAGTGGAAACAAAAACTCTTGGCAGTCGTTTCCTTAGAGTTTAGAAGACAGTAAATTGGCCAATACAAGATCCAAATGACACAGAAGTTTAAGACTAATTAACAAACATTACGCTGTTTATTCGCATAGTCGGGACGCTTAAAAGAGGTTAAAAAATTTACCGGGAAATTTAACCAGGCACATGTTCTGATGAATAAAATGCAGAACTGCTTAATATAATAACCAATTCGTGTCGGCACCTAATGAACAATAAGGATAAGAACCACTAGATAATCCATCATAACGGCGCTATGTGCCACACTTCGAAAACCTTAGAGCATATTATGTATGATTGATTTGGGAGTAAGGTGTGTCTTGAGGAACGACTTGTACTGGCTTCCCAGATTGTGCGATTGTGGGGTTTTTTGAAGTATAAATTATAAGCCAGTAAGCTGCAGTCGTCCATTTTCCTCGAAGTCAACAGAACCTGGTCCATCATTGAAATTCAATATCACTGAAACTTAAAATGTTTATGACATATTCCAAGGCATACTCCCTGCAGCTATAATAACTCGTAGGTGATTAGAAATACACTAGTAGTTTTGTGCTGCAGTCTAGTTACCTGTCCGGATTTTTTCATGTGACAAATTATCTATTTTAACACAAGGTTTTTAGTTGGCAATTTTGAAAATCAGGGAGCCATTCGTATTTTGGTACCGACCAAGCAAGCGGATCAACAAAAGGGCAGAATTTCAATCATTGACCTTGTTTCTGGATCAATAAGATTGACTTTTTATTCTCATAAAAGGAGACGATCTTTTGTTAAACAACGCAGTCGCCCGTTATATTTCTTCATTTTAAACCTGTAGAAGCAGTTACTTTTTCTGGAGGGTTTTTCAAAACCAGATTAGCGCTTCCTCAAAACGTAGCTTGTTATTGTTTTAGAAAAGTTTGCCTTTATTTATATAATTTAAGTTAAAATTTTGTGCCCAAACGAAAAAATATTTCAGCAAAACTTTATTATTGAAAGAATAATTTTATTCAGGCTTAAGTTCCTGTCATTGTTACCGTTAAGAAATAAAAATTTATTTTTATTAATACGATGATTTTTAGAATAATGAAAAAGTTAAGTTATTTGACACTATCAGAATAAAAGGTTGTCATTTTTTGTGCCTCTACGCACGCCATCAGCAGTATCTGCGTCCTTCCCATTTAATGATGAAAATATAATTCGAAAATCATCTCATATTTTTCATATTTTCGATCAATTTTCTGTTAAGATAGAACGAAGTTTGCCTCACTGTCATTCATTTCTGCTAGTGTCTTTTTGCTTTCTTAAATGAAAGAATAAAACGAAGTTAAGCCTGAACAAAGTTGATCATTAATTTCTAAAAATATCGTTTCGTCAAAATTGTTCAAATAATAAAATTTTATTATTTTTCATGATGACCGGTCCTGAATTTTCTTTCGTTGTGGCAAATAAATATTCGCACTCACTTAAATTATATAGATTGCAATTATCATATCCTTGGAATAATATTGAGAAACTAAATAAATTAAATAAAAATAGTTTATTCCTTCTCAGCTTAAATTTAAGGAATCCCATCAAGTAGTAAAACAATAAGAAAAGCAAAAAGTTACAAACAAATGGGATTGACTTCACTTGAAAAGTATCTTTGTGTGGTGCAATATATAGCATTTATCTACTAAATGCACTTAAAATAAATATTTTTTATATTTTTATTAAATCTTGTGTAAAAATATATAAAATATAAAAATAAAAACAAAAAACATATTAAGACAACAACCAGCCAATCAACCAACCAAGCATCCAAATAAATATATGTAGCAGGGGTAGCAACAACTACGTCAGCAACAAAACCAGCAACAATAACAACAACCTGTTTCATATCATTTTATTCTAGTCATTCACTCAAGAGTCAGTCTGTCAGTCAGCGGTTTGGCTATTGGTATTGAAAAGCACAAGGCATATTATTGTTGTTGCCGCAGTTCTTATTATTGTGTTGTTGTTCGTTTTGCTGTTGTCATTGTTTGTGTTGGTGTTGAATTGATAGTTGCTGTTGTTCTTAAAGATACTTGTACATATGTAGCTTAAGGTTTGCCTGTATTTAGAATTCATTTGTATAAAAATAATTTGTTTTTTTTTGCCTTTTGCTGTTTAAAATGAATGTCGAAATGAGTACCAGAATTTATTTATTTGTTTGATGGTTTGTTAAATGTGGCTGATCGTGTTTGTTGTTTTTTGAAGGTCATTCTTAATTTTCGCGCGTATTTTTTTCAAAAGGTTTTGTTTATATTTGTTGTCATTTACTGAGCAGTTCTTGTTGTTGTTATAATTACTTACTTTTATTATTAATTACCCACATTTAGTTTAAATTTATAGAATTTGGAAAAATTATGCAAAGTGGCAGATTTTTAAATATCGTATACTCCATTTTCGTATACTCCAGATTGTAATATGTTGTCCCTTTTGTTGTACTTCTAAAGTCACTTTCACACTATTTTACAAATTTTTAGATTTTCGTTGGATTATCGCAGAAAAAAATCTAGTAATAATTGTTCCGACTGTCAAAAAATCCAAACCAATACATTGTTTGTCTACACTATCACACTTGAAATAAAATGAAATAGAAAGAAGCCGACACTATATTTTCGTGTGGTGGCGGCGGTGACTTTTGAAGATTTCGGCGGCAAAATATTTATTGCAAAATGTTTACTATATGAAGAAGTGAAAATGTACAAACATTTTCAGCACTAGATTGAACAAATCACATTGAAACCCGTTAAGCACAGTGCTTGTTTTGTGCTGGTGCTAGCTAAAACAGTTTATCTGCGTTAGCGTGCTGTCGTCGGTAATTCAGTCGACTTATATATTTGCTTAACAGATGCTTTTGGTGTTTTCTTCGTTTGCTTCTACAATCCTGATAAAATGAAAAGTCTGAGCGTTCAGGCAATTTTCTAAAATGAAAGCCCAACTGTCAAATTTCCATCTGTATTTTGGACAGTCTGATTACACATTGCTTTCGCACTATATTACTTTCTCATTTGACTTGCATTTTTGAGAAGCCGTTTTACTCGATCTAATAGTGTGAAAGGCGGCTTAGTAAACACAAATTATAATTATAAGAAGTAACAGAAATATGTATTCCCTACTTATTTTTTTTGCGCGTTAACTATACAGTTAAACATAAAACTACGCTCTTTAATTTAAAAATTATATTTACGAACTGAAATTTTGAATAATTAAGCAAATAATTTACTAAGGCTTAAATACATTTTTCTTATTGTTTCGATGAAGAAATTATTAAGCCCACCCCTTGTATTTCTCCTCGTTGTATTCTTATTGCACTGTTTTTATACCCTTCACAAAAATCAAAACGTTATATATATATATATATATATATATATATATATATATAGGTTTGTTATTCCGTTTGTAATTTGTAAAATATTAATTTCTGACCCAATATATTCTAGATCCTTATAACTAGGGAAGTTCAATTATGTCCGTCTGTCCGATGGCGACATCAACGTTCTGATGGCACTAGACAACCTAGAATCTTGAAACTTAAGCCATTCGATCAGTAAATTTTCGCTAATTTAAAATCTGCGATATCAGTCCACAACTTCCAGAGATTTTGGCCAAAAATTATTTCACTCCTGTAGGGAAAAAACGCCTATAAATTATCATCACACAGAAATCATTATCCCACAGATAACTTAAGGCTCCAAAAGTTGGATCGAAATAAAAAATTTGAACCTAGTCTCAAAATTTTAAAAACTAACAAGGAAAACCGAATTTCTTTAAAAACCGAAATTTCACAAAAAAAAATAGCCATAGATTCTACATTTTTTCAAAAATCGAAATTCCCCACAAATTCAAAAATTCATCACAAAGTAAAAAAGTCAAAACTTTATAAAAATCCGAAGAAAAAAGAAAATTTACTAAATTTTGAATATTCACCAGAAAAATTTTAACTTCACCACAATTTTATAATTTCGCCGAAAAATCACAAAAAATCAAATCAAAAATGGAAAACGTCAAAATTTTAACAAGATCGATGTTTAACAAATATATAAAAAAAACCACCACGAATGGCGAATTGGCATTTCGCCCTTTGACATTTATTGATTAAAAATTTCTAAGATGTTAACCACGCTAAACTTGTGAACGCCGAATTTTAATTCTGGAAATTTCTCTCCTTCAGAGACCGCTAGGCATAATTTAATCGCTAAATTCGCGGCTCACTGTATTGCAGCTGACAATATACCAAACAATATGCTCATAGCGGCGCCAGTATGGCAAATATTGCCGCAGTAAAGCAAAGTTTTGAGGATAAGCCTAGAACATCATTGGGTCGACGTTTGCAACAAACGGGCAGCTAGCAGCACTTTGCGCCATATTTTTCGCATCAGCGGACTTTGGTTTCATTTTTATATATAAGAAAAAAATAATGAAAAGTTCGCTAAAGTAGTAAAAGCACAGTGCACAGGTTGCCGCAACGGTTTCCCCGTGTATATTGGCAATCGAAACAGGCTGGCTTGACACGTTGCTAGAACGGTTTGCACCTTGTAGAATAAACTTATGCTTTCAAAAATTAAAATTTTAATTAAAATTCACACACAACCAGTCGCTCATTGCAGTTTAGCCTGTCTGATTAAATTTATAAATTATTGCTTTTTTGTAAAATAAAAACCAGTAGCAATTTTTGTATTTATGACGCTTTTTAATTTTTGAATTTATCAATATTCAAAGCAAATCATAAATATTGACTCGAAGTTATAAAGGGAAACAAAATAGCTTATTGTGTTGTTTAAGCAACACATGCATCACGTTGTAAAAGTTTGAAGAGGATCTGTTACAAGCACGTTCAAGCATGCAGTCCATAATTACTCACTGATTTACTGAATCGATATGACCTAAACTTATCGCTTTGTTGTTGCTGTTTTATGAGCAACTATTAGCAGTCATAATTTATATTTTATGATGCTGGTCTTGTTGTATCACCTTTTATAATTTTATTTATTTTATTAAAGTTGTTGTTTTTTTCTGGCTTCCTTTTTTCTGTTGCCAAAGATAAAATCAATTTGCTAGTTGTTTAACCATCCATCAGCAACTTTTTTCCTGTTTTTAATTAAAATGTTTTTTAGGTTTTTTTTGTTTCTCTCTCATGTTGTAGTGGTCCGTGTTTCTTATATTTTACAAATAAGACATTAACATTTTATACTTAAACAAAACTTTTCAAAGGAATAGATAGAACCCGTTTTTATTTAAGTGCTTCTAAAATTTCTGTATGGTGTTTCAGGTTTTCTATAGAGAACAAATTAGTAGAGCGTCTTCGTTTAAACGCAGGATGAGATGATGTGGGAGAGGTATTAACGCAACTTTTTTCTTTATTTCAACGCCACTTTGTATGAAATATGGCAACGTTTGAATGTCCGACCCAATTACAACTTTTTGGCATAGATCTGCCCACGAATTGTTTATGTGAAATGTTCATTGCGGCGTTCGTTGTGTCGCTCAGGTCCAGATCGTGTAAGAAGAAGATCTGTAGAGCTCATCGGTGTTGGTGATAGCCCCAATTCGTTGTTCACTAAGAAGTGTCTACCAATTATGCAGTCAGCCGGCCCAAAATCCGTCAAATCGATCAAACAGTATCTTTTCATGAATGCATTGCCACCTAAAGAGTGGGTTCCCATGCATAAAAATTATGCTTGTTATTATGGTAAAATAGGAATTTTTTCTGAAATTTGCGCTTCTTCCAAAGACTATTGAGCCAACAACCGGCTTTGCCAATGGTCATTACCTTTGAGCTCTCGGATCAGCTATATTTTGCACGAGTGAAAAACCCAAGTCCCGATGCAAAGTTTTGTGCATTGTGGGGAACCGACTGCCTCCGGTAGTCAATTTGTACACCATCACGGACACCGCCTATGTTCTCGACGGGTCTGACAAGATATTAGTAATTATTAGTAATATTATTATTATTATTTTAATATTATGTGTCCTTTTTCGACCCCTTCTTTCCACTGGTGACAGTCGGCCATCTTCCTCGTCACGGAGCGTCTTGCAGTTGCTAGCATTTGTGTCTGCCCGTGGTACTAAGCCTTATGCTACCCAGTGCTGGAGATTCACTCACAATGTGTACTACCGTCTCAACCTCTTTCTCCGGAGTACGTTTGGAGACTGACCGGTCCACGCCCTGCGAGGTTTTCTTGTCCTTTTCTTCAGAATTCCTCCATTGGCCAATAAACACCGGCGTTCCTAAAGAGTCCGACGTTCCCTATCGGAATCTCACGTTCCAACGCCTCAGAAGATGTTTTAAAAAATTGAAACCACCCGCGTCCACCCCTGTCGATGCATTTTTGTCCATCTCTTCCAAATTCATCCTGCTGCCAATTAAAACCGGATACCCTTCAAAGATTAACCTCTTCGAATACTGCATGACTTCCTGATTAAATCATAGAAAGGAGAAAAAATGTCCACCCACACAGAGGGCGCAGACTAGAGGCTCTCCACAAGGAGGTATAAGTCAGACATTTTTACAGTACACTCATACATAGGCCAGCCATGCCTTTGTGCCTGCCAGCTAACAGCGTGGCGGTGCTTTAACTTACGGATGTTGGCTCATTAAATGCGTAATCGGCCATCACGAATTTTATCACTATAATATAAAGCGCCGTCGCTGAAATGCCACTCTATCTGCCAAAAAATGGACCCATCGACTGTGGAGTTTCCACTTTTTAACGCTTATTTTGATAATAAAGTTTTAGCATTTGGACATGCTGCTTAATCCTGTAACTTGTCTCAGTGATTAGGTTTCAATACCTTATTACCAACGACAGACTTAACAGACGTCGCAGAATATGAACATGAAGCTGCCGTTTTTGGAAACCCTTTTAGAAAAAAACTTGAAGAATATTGTTGTTACAATTCTCATACTGATTTCGCTATTGTTAATTTTGATTGCGCCATTTCGTCGATAATTTTATATCGCCCGGATTAAGTGACAATTATTTCATTACAAACAAATTTCACTGAATTGAACTTCGTACAATTTAATCAGCGTTTAATTAATTGCAGGCAAATTACATCAGACACGCTACCAACAATCAAACGTAAATGGATACTTTACAAACTGATAAGAATTTTTAATTTAAACAATGTTTTTAATAGAGGAAATAGTTACAAAGTAAAAATGATGTCAGAGGTCAAAATGGAAATTAGTGAGAAAAAAAAAATGATTTTCGCTGAAGTAAGAAAAGTTTTAAATAAAACGATAAAGAATGTTTGGGGTGGGTTAAACAGACTAATTTCGCTGATTACTGATTAATCAAGTACGTGACTTCGGCATAAGTGATTAGTTTCATGTTTACTTTTGGTTTCTGGTATAATTTAAATCTCTACTATTAAGATATGATTCACAGCTTGTCAGTTATTGTGCACAATGAGTCTTCCGTGAGGGTGGCAGTTAATTGTCTGTGAATTTATTGTTGTCGTATTGTCCATTCATGTTGATATATATTCCCTGTAGAGGGGGCCACCAGCTCCAGGCCAGTTTTGGGTCACCAGCACCAGGTATTTTGGATCCAATTAGGTTTGATCGGTTCCATCCTGACTATGTTACGGCTTTCGGAGAGCTTTTAAATTAATTTAAATTAATTTATCTTTAAAAAGTTAATGTCAGAGATTGTTCCTTCGGCTCATAGTAAAGATTCCGGCATTCAATTCTATTTTAAATTAAAAAACACGGTCTAAATAGGTCACCCGATACAATAAAATGTGTTTTGAAGAAATTAGAAAAAGCTTCCTACTTTCTCTATGCTACTTCTAACAAATTGCTGTGATAGTTCCAACACAATTGGTAAAAGTCACCTCCGTAAACTGGTCCAACCAAATGTAAATCTGGAATGTTTCGAACAACTTTACAGGAACAAAGCTGAAATCATCGGTGCCTTGCATCCAATCAGTGCTTAGAAAGTAATACGACTGTCCAGTTAGCATAAACGGTATTGATATTAAATTAGATTTGCATTCGAGCACAGTATCAGCTGTTGAATTTCTAGCAATGAAGAAGTGGTCATGAAAACGAAGACTTAATTTAATTTAAAACATCAAACAAATGGCAACTTTGTGAAAAATAAAGTGATTTACTAATAAATTATTTAAGTTTACCCTACTTTGCCATAGACTAATTCTGCGAATTTGACCTCTTAAGGAACTTTCTAATAGGATTTGTTGTAATTATTGTATATTAAATTGAGCTTCTTTTCATACGTTTTCTTTTTTGTTCGATATAGGGAATGACGTACCTATACCTAACCTTATTGTTTTAATTGCAACTCAGCATCCCTTGGTTTGTCATCATAATTTCAAATCTCCTCTGAAGTCAAAAGCTAAAAATAGCCATTGTTTTTCGTAGTCAAATGGATATGCTAATAGATTTCAGTATTTCCAAATACATCATTATGCACACGGAATCACGTGGAACACACTTCTTTGTTGTTACGTTAGGCGATCGTCAGTCTACTGAAAGTTTGAGTAAAGAAATTTTAAGTAAAGCCAAAGACCAGCCAGCGTATGTGGAGCAGTTAAAAATTACACTTTCAAATTAACAAGTCAATTGTAACAAGACAAAAAAAAAACAATCTATGCAAAGAAATTGAATGGAATTTTAAAGCATCATTTTTAGTTCGTTTTTTTCACTTTTTTTTTTTTGTTTTTGCCCTGTCTTCATCATGACTTAAAGGTATGAGAGCTCACTCATGTACATGAAACATACAAGTGCAAAGAACTCTTGGTAATAAAAAAAATGTTATGGTATCGATGTTGCTGTGGCTGCAGACAAGTAGAGGAAGAGATTACAGGCAAACAACAATGACGACATCTCATTTTTTGTGCCAAAAGGAATCATCAACTTTTGAAAATATGTGAACTGCGTATCTACCTTCACAAAAACATCGTTAAAGTCCATCTAAACCAATAGAAGAAGTATATTTTTAAAATGTTTCGAAACTAAGCGGTGCCAAATTTAGACGGTCGTGGCAGTCTCTTATTATATTAAACAACTGAGCACAATCGAGGGGTTGGAGCCGAAATTAACTTGGGAACACCACAAGAAGAAAGAGCAAATGGTGCTTTCAAAACCTGGTCCATGTGCAGAAGAGCCATGGGCCTTAAATGAGGCCTCAATCTAAACCTTACACTCTGGCTCTGCGGCAGATTGATCAAACCAATACTAGCTATGCTTTAGTAGTACGGTGGACATTTTGCTCAGCTTTCGCACTTATAAGAACCTAGTATTTCATGATTAATACCTTACGTCTAACTGTACTTTGTGGCAAAACTTGAGAATATTTGCTCCGAGCACAACATTTTTATAGCGTATTTTGATGTTCATGCGAATAATGAATTAACTCCGCTTCTCAACCTATATTTTTCGACATGAGTCGTAAGGTTTCTTTGGGTTGAACAACATTGTAGAACTAAACTGGATTATTTGATCATGTTATTCGTTGGGTTCCCATAACTCGTTGTTGTGCTGTCGTTTTGGGTCTAATTAAGGTTGTATTTACTTAATGTAATCTGGTCACCAGAAATCCGAGATAGTGAATTATAATGTTCGCTTAAATTCTAAATAAGAAAAATTTTTTGTGTTTGTGTAATGAGCTGTTTTACGAACTTATTTATTTATTTAAGGACTTAATTAAAAAAACGTGGGACTTGCTGTGAGTTTCTAAAAGTATGCAACATGATAACGACCAACCATTTTGAAAAGTACCACGTAAAACCCAGATGGATAATGGTGAATAAGACCCAGTAAACATAATTTAGAGCTTCTTTTCGCTATTTGACCTATTCTTACAAATAGCTATTTGAATAAGGCCTTTGGCATTTACCTTTAACCGATCTATTAACCTATAAAACTAATTACGCATTTAATATGTGAATAATAATAATATGTTAATTGAATAACGTTTATGCTCTCAAGGCTTCTTCCAGTGCCTTATATATATGGAGAGATCTCGATGCTTATTAATGTTATTATTTAATTTCTAATATAACTCTCGATTTATTTGAGACCCGCATAGAATCATGTCACACAAAATAACTGGAAAATGTTCATTTTTGCTAGTATTTTGATCTTCTTCTAATAGGTAAACTGACCCATATAATAAAGTTTTTTTTAAATCAATCACATTCAAAAACATTTTGTTCATTTTCTTCCTTCTATACTCCTTTTTATTCGAGTAAATTTAAGTCAGTTTCCACCTTACACGTTACAAAAAGTCTGATCAAACTTAATTTTTACCAAAACGTTTAGATATTTGCACAACAAGAATGATGACGCAATAAGCTAAGCCTTCCACTAAGAAGAACATGGGTCCAACAGGAATGAGTGTCACACTTATCTGCAGATCTATACCGCCTTTTTTGATTGTTGCACCCTAAATACTTTCTTCAAGGTGTTTTATAGAATAATATTGTTGTTAAATCAAATTTTCAAACTGCAAAAAAAAGTAAGATCTGTTAACACGCTCACACAGGCCACTATGAATGACATCTTTGGTGGATTCAAAAAGAGAGATTGTAAACTTAAAAACACTACTGGGTAATAATAATTTTTAAAATAAAAAATATTTAGCTCAACACATAAAAACAATTCCTATAATTTAACATTCTATTGACGATAGACATTTCGAAAGATGTTTCACATGATTTCACGCTAAAGCTATTTGTATTTATTCGATATGTGACAGAAGCAGATCTGCCAACAATGCACTTAATCTTTTGGACAGAGCCTTTAAATCCCTGTATTACATTTATAATTTTCTAACCAAGAAGCTCATACCGCAGTTTCGCCTAGTTTTGAAATGTGTATAAAACGAAATTTTTATTTTTAAATTGAAAAAAAAAATTATTTATCTACTTTCAGCAATTAAAATATTAACTTAAAACAATTATAAAATATGGATAAGCGATTTTACCACGAAAATATTTACCTAAAAAACCTTAAAGTGTAAAAAATTTCGCTTTTATATAGAAAGAAAGCATAAAATGGAAAGACAACTTATAACAAATGACGCCTACAATTACTACAACAAGCCTGCTACATATATAGAAAACAGGAGCAAACCTACCTACCTACCCACTCGCACTGACACATGTGGACTTCGAGTATAGAAATACGTTTGTATTGTTGCACACATGACTAACTCAAACTACCCTCACTCTCAGCAATAAACAAAGAAAAAAATATTAAAAATCCCCCATATCCTGTATGTGTGTGTGTGTAAATTTAACTACACTTTCAAATATACAAAAGGAGAGTGCTTATCCTTGTTAGTGTTTCGTTATCCTTGTTTAGCCCATACCCATTTCTAGTTGGACGAAATGGAACATTTAACGTAAAACAAAAATGAGATCCAAAAATGTGGAAAAAAATGCATACAGATGCACATACGTATGTATGTAAACCATGTGTGTGCTAATCGTATGTTCGTTGTATTTTGTTTTTTTTTTTTTTATTTACAATTTTCTTTTTTTTTGTCAACGTCGTCATATTTGTCTACTGTCGAGGAATATTGATGGAAAGAGTAGGATAAGCGATAGAACAAAATATTAGGGTGGATATTTTTTCAATTTTTTCATTGTCTAGTAATAGTTGTTGATATTTCTAAGCCGTTGTTTGCCAATAGACACAGTGAAGAGCAAAAGTTGTAGGGAATCTGTACAACAAATCCTGCAAATGGGGGCTGTCATATATCCAAATAAAAATTTTAGAAAAATGCCCTGCAATTTTTTTCATGCGCAAAAACGTTGCTTTTTAGAAAAATTAAGGAAAATAATTATATAATTTACCTTAGTATTGAAAAATATAGAATATGAGGTTCTTATACTCTTTTTGCTCCAGCTGTAAAGAAAGTAGAGCTATCATAAAAGCTCCTGCCGGTAAGATTAGGTAGAAAAATAATTGAGGAGAAACATACTCAGAAATAATCTAGCATTCTGTTTAGTCGAAAGATTATGGAATACCACAGGGTAGTGACATCTAACAAAAAAAGTTTAATTAAAGCCCCCGTACTTGTGACTGCAAAATATTGATATGGTGTGAAATCATAATGCGATATTCGTATGATTGTTGCAGTTGCTTTTTCAAATGAATTACAATTCGTTGAGCCTCAAAACTCTAATATAATGGACCACGTGAGGGGGATGTTTAGCCGGTGAAGTGTAAAAATCGGACAAACCATACGAAACAAAATTAAGATTAATTGAAGCCATTCAAAGAGGATCCAGAATGATTAGTGGTAAATATATAAATAGTATTTTGCACAAGCCGCATGATAATCTAACAATATTTATATTAATATGAGCCGTTGTTTGAATTCATAATTTTGAGTTTTCATCTTTAATGTTAGAGTAACAGTTCCTTAAGTTATTTTGGTCGTTAGAAGGATATAAAAAATACCAAAATGAACTTGGTTTTTCCCATAGTTCGGACATTTAAAGACTGATTTTTTATAATTAGACCCGTTTTCGAAAAGATGAGCATTGTTCGATTGGCTTTCTTTCCAAAATAATCCTTATTAAATATTTAAACGTCACGTGTTTTCACAGTTGGCTGGAGTAGAATCCACGGCTCCCAGGGTTCTGAGCACAAAGTTTTATTTTATGTTGTTCGACAGAGAGACGAGACAGTTTCTTTAATTTTGTTTTAATTCAAACGTTATAATCTTTATTAGTAAAATTAAATCACTAAATACAGCACGACGCGACGATTAATGCGGTCTCTAATAACAGTTTTCGCTTTCACTGTGATTTCTACAGAAAATTCTTTGTCACATTTTTTTACTCTTCCATGTTTTTTTTTTTTTGGTTCTATTCTTTTCAACGAGTTTGTATGCCCTCGTATTTGGTTACACAATTTCCACTTGAATAAACCTCCAACAGCACTTGTCATATTTCCATCATATTTTCATCTAAACCCGCAACCCCATCCTTGTTGATCATGAATGTCATCTAACGAATTTTTATTTTTTCCCAAATTCAGGTTTCGCTTTTGTTAAAATGCCGTCATCATTTTAACCCAAAGAGAGAAACAAATTTGAGTTTTTTTATAAATTATTTTTCATGTTGTCAACAATTTTGTCTGCTTGCATTTCAAAATCCTTTTTATAGATTTTTACTCCAATTTATGCGTAGCTTTATTTTTTGTTTGTATTAAATTGCTTTTATGAAATCGTTATGCCGATAGTAGAAAATTGTCTACTTTATTCAGGTTCTGGTTAATTCTTATTTTTAGTTCTTTAAAGACTTTAAAAAGAGCGAAAGAAAAAAGTTTTCGTTTTGTGCGTGTTGCGTGCGTTTTAACCATTAACTTTGTGTTGCTGTCGTTGTACTGTGTGGCTGTAGTGTTTCTTGGTTGTTGCTGTGTTCTGGGGAAATGTCTCATAAAAATGATTTATGTCAAAAATACAGTATATAGCCTTTATTAAATAAATAAATATTCATCCAGTTATACGCTATTTATTTCAGGTTCTTAGTTCTTTTTATTTTTCTTAAATTTTCTTGTAAAATTTATTAAAGCAAAAATGTTGCAACTTTGTAGGGAATTTATTAGTTTTCAAAACAGGTGTAACGTAAAATCTGGTGCATAGAAACCAGAGCTGGTAAAAGTCTATTTGGGGTACATTTCGCTTCCTTCTTGCTCAGTACTGAAAGATTTGCTGACTAAGGAATGACAAGCAAAGGTAATAATTATATTTAGTTGGCACAATACTGTGTCCAGAAATGCACCTTAATGAGTTTTAGAGTTTCGTGTTCACACATACGCAATTTAGCTTACTCAGTTACCATTTGACTGCTGGAAATGTTTTCATTTGGTTCGTGAAAACTTGTGTTGTTGAATTTCGAAAAAAGGAGGAAACGTCAGTTTTAAAAGAACTTTGTTAAAGAAAATAAAAATTTGTAATTGTACAAATTGTTTATTTTAAAAGTATTTTCTTAAAAATTTTTCCTACTATTTCTTTTTATTTTGGTTTAATTTCTTTATATACAAAGTTTAACAACTCACATGGAGAACTTCACCAGAGTTGCATAGAGAATTCCACTTAATTTATAGTACAATTAAGGGCATATAGCTGAACTTATTAACTGAGTTCTTGTATGGTAAATTGAGCTCAATTAAAACGTTAATTGCGTAAAATTTCTAATTTCGCGATTAAGGTGTATTTCACACATGCACACATAGTATAAATTCCACAAGGCCACAAGGCTGTGCAATTACCTTGAAGATAATAAGAGCTTCCACTTCTAGATTATGATTGGATTTCAGCTTTTAACTTGGTGAATGTGACATTGGGTGAAACAAGCTGCTCTTAGAGAGGTGTTGTGTTTCTATATTGAGGGTAAGATGGTCCTACAATGCAAAACGTAGGAATAAATATATGACGTGGGATTCTTCCAGACACGCTCAGACTTCGTTTCTGCATAGGTCTGTCTAGGACTCTCGCCTATAACTGTGGGACTGATGACCTGAAGCTTACAGCAATAGAATGAGCCTTCTAAGAAGGCGTTAGGGAGTTTGCTAATAAGGTAATCGTCCATTGAAGACAATAGGACTCGTGGTAGGTTGTGTAAATTCGCTTGTAAAGTATTAGCCAATATAATGATGAGACCTTTCCTACAGCCGGTATTTGTAGAATATTCGTTAATCGGCTAGAATATATTTTCTGTTCCTGATCGTAATGCAGTCGGGGCAGTTGCCGTCTTTAGCCCGCATGTTTGCTGATTTGTATTTTAATATTTGGGATTTTATACAAATCATACAAGGCTCCCGGCGATATGTTTTCTAGTAACGAAAACACCACGGGGGAGTCTGTAGTCCTCGAACCGTTGCGCAGCCTTACGGTCTTTCGTAGATTTTCATGAAGGTTGTGATTTGTTTAGACCGAAATCGCGAATCGAAGAGCGTGAACAAGATGTGAACTTGCATTACTCTTGGAAGCTGTAATCTTTAAATCGGTAGATAAGCTCCGCTTGCAAAAGTGCACATGCAGGTCTTTGAATTGGTACTCAGTCTGTTACATACGAATGGGCGCATTGTATTCAGCTCTAGCAATAAGGGCAAAAGTTGGTTATTTGTTGGCTTTACAGCATGTTGTCGTGGTCTCGGAAATGTTAAAATTTTAATGGGAATGATAAACTTATCTCCATACCCCTCCCACCTGTAGCAAAAGTTAAAAAGTTTATTTTCGTTCTTTATAAAGAATTCTAAATTATTCATTTAAAATAAAGATGTTTACAAATTTATGCTTTAATCTTTATTTTCATGTAAAGTAGCCATTAAATATTCGAAAAATTTTTAATTTATTTATTAGAAATACAAACAAGTCTATAAAATATATTTTTGTTAATAATCTCCACGTAAAGACCAGACATCATTTATAATGATAATTTATTAATAATTTATTTTATAAAAGAAGATTGTAGCATTGATAAGCTCATTTTTAACGACTGTTGTAATAAAGTTAATAGAAATGGAATTGAAATAACGAAGGGCCAAAAAAAATAAGTTTCTTTAATACTAAAAGTCAAGATTAAAAGCACGATTGGAGTGGAGTAAATTATTATTAGAAAAAGTTACCTTTTTCATACTTAAAGCAAATGATTTTGAAAACACGCCCACCTTTTCATTGTTTTCAATGATAATCGAATGTGCGCATAGTTCAGTCAGTTGCAAACTTAATTTTAAATAATTTGTGTACTTAACTAAGTATAATTTCAATGCGGATTACGAGGGTTGTTTCAGAATAGTTAAAGCTAGAGTAGCTAAAGCATAATTTGAAAACGATCTCTTGCTTTCTAAACGAGAAAACCTCTGAAATTGGGATTGGTTGTGTAGCGTAAATATTTGCATGACCAGGTTCAGACGAGGTACATTTAAATCCAAAAAGCCAGGACATAACACACAGATCTCTTAGAGCTTTCAGAGTTTCTTCGTCCTTCCCTTTAGAGGCCTAAGAACACTCTATTCGAGTAAAAGTAACTTCATATGAATTACACAAAGAGCTGGATTACCAACACCAGGATTGTTTGTTTATTGGGAATGTTTGTTGGACCAGGTCCAGACTAGGTACAGAGCTTCTAACCTAGATCATATACAAAACCTCTCCGGTATCTTCACAGTCCTTTCGAAGTACTTTGAACAAAATAGTAAGGAAAAACGTGTTGTGAGCTCTCCTCTCGAATCTCACCGAATATATACATTGTTAGGACATCTCGGCAGTGCTATAAGAACGTTCAAGTCGAGCAAATGTAGTTTCTGGGTTTTACTGCGAAAGAGTTCACTATGTTTATGTGAGCGAAGATAGCGCCCTGCAAGAGCGAGCAATTTTCAAACCATCCCAAAAACCTAACATCCCCTTTCCAAAGTACTAAAGTCATGACCTATTGAACTGTATTCGTCTTCTCTTGATAGGTGAATCCACGATAAGTCCACTGGTTTGTTGAAATGCTGAATTATGACTGAGTATGAGTTATAATGTGAAATCGGTTTTGTAACATCTGGAAGCATGCAATTGCAATGTTTTTAGGACGCTCTTTTTGTTCGATTTGCTACTGACTATGTATTTTTTTCGTGCACGTTTCAGTCGCATCTATTGTGTTTCACCATTGCAATGCTTGCCTTCATAGCTGACGTGGTCTTTTCTAATATTTGTCCTACAAAAATCGATTACTGCAAACGAAGTGAATTCGAAGCAGGATCTACCTCGGCCTCGATGTGTTAATTAAATATAGAACTTCTAAACAAAGCTATTGCATCGTACGATGGTAACCATTTCTTTTCATGTCTTAAACTCTACATTAAGTGTTAACTTCTTATAAACACTTGAATTTTTATCATTTATAAATAAACTTATTACTTCCCCGAGTTCTCAGGTCGCTTTCGTATTTCCAATTTTTGTAATAAAATAATATGAAAAAATTTTATTTCTATTTTATTAGCGGCTTTCAAAATTTTTACTCACTCCTAAGCTCATAAATAAAAATCGGATGTAGATTAATCATGTGTGGGAATAAAAGGTACAAAAGTGTTGTAAAAATTCATAATAAATACGAGTAGTTTGGTTGCTATTAAAGTTAGTTGTATGTTAAGGTTAAAGTTATTTTTGTGTTACTTGTTTTTAGCTTGAATTCTGTTTTTAAACCTGTTTACTCGTGTACGATTTACACAATGTTTTTTTTAATATTTATTTATTTACATTCAAATTCCTTTCGTCTTAAAGATACTCAAGGCATTGAAAAGTGTTCCTAAGCATTTCAAATTTAAAATTATTACTTGAAAAAAAAATACAAAATTAAAAAGAACATGTAGGAGAAGTATAAGTATTCGGCTGAGACGAATTCGACTAGCCCTGCATTCAACAAAGTAAAACAAAAATTATCATTCAATATTGAAATCTATTTTTATTTGAGAATGATCTATATCGAACTTTCAAGGTTCTGAATCATCATGAATTTAAATAAAAAAAACTATTATATAATTATTTCATACAACGTTGCTGTCCAATTATACAACTGGTACCACAATCACTGTCCACAATGAGTTTATGTACAACTTGTATTTCGCCAGAGCGCTGATTACTTTTCTTGCTTTCTATAGCGACCCAATCACATATCGCTTCTTTAATACAACGTAATAGATATCCATAGCAAACCTTGCAATAATAGATAAAATATATTAGCTATAACTTTAGCTTAGCTAAAACTATCTAGGAACGCTTTTTCTTCAGTAATGTCAATATGTTGGTGTGTTTGAGATATGACTGTGTTGCATTAAAGAAGCGATATTTTGAAAATAAATTGCTGTAAATATTGCTTGAAACACTTGACCATAAAACCTTTTGTGTTCAGCATCTTAAAGGGAGCTCAAAATGTGTTATTTCTCACAATAAACTTTTTTAGTAAAGATATTACTGGAGAGATTCTAATTAAGCTTTCGGTTATAAGTTTTTTGAAATAAACAGAAGCGTTATAAATAGAATATAAAGCTTTTCATAAAGTTCTTTATTATAGGAGTTCAATAAACAGGTATCCTTCTTTAATAGGACTTTATTAAGAAACGAATATTTATAATTTATGTAAAATAATATTTTTTTAAGTTTCTAATAAATGTGAGGAAAGCTTTTATAATAAAAGCTCGTTACACAGTATGTTATTGATAAAAATGTTTTTGCAGAGTAGCATTTTCCCAAGCAGCTTTTTGTTAAATATTTTCTTTTTAGTTGGTTGGTGTAAAAGTGTGGAAAATTTTTTTTTCAATTTGTTCTTCTTACTAACAATATTTTTTTCTGTTATAAATACATACTTATAACAGCTGTTTTTAAGAATAGATAAAGTTTATAAAAAAAAGCTTAATTAGCTTTTTGTTTGCAAAGTGGTTTCTGAAGGTCACAAATAGAAAACAGTTTAATTTTTGAATAGCTTTTAATAAAAGAAAAGCTGTAAGTCAACAAAAAATTTTTTAAGGTAAGAAAAGCCTTTGGTTGCCAAAAATTAAAATATGTTCAGTAAAAATAAATTTTCATTGACTTAAGCCCATTTTAGGGAAAAAGCTTCTTTTATCAGCTTTATTGTGGCTTTGAAAAACATCCTCGTGGTTTAAAAGCCTATGAGTATTATTCTGGTATGGTAAAAATATTAATTTCTACGTTTTATTTACATATTAAAGAAGCTTTTTAATTAAGAAAGCTTTTATATGAAAAGTTTTACTTAATAAACAATAAGCTCCTTTGTTTCAAAGGATAATTTGTTACTCGAAAAATATCCTCAAAATTAATGTGTTTTAATATAAAAAACTATTCTTTTTTAATTTCGTAAAAAAAAAAATTTACTAAAAAGAAAATTTGTTATGACCCGTATTAAGCAAATATATTATTGTTGTGAGAAGTCCTTGCCCGGGAATTAATACAGCTTTGGCTGAGTTAAAAATCTTTAGTTGAGTGGGACCCATCTGACTGAGGAGCGAAGATCCAATACTTATATTTTTGTTTTCTTTCTGCTGATAAGCAATATTTATTATCACAAAAACAAGTTTTTTTGTGGCTAAACAAACAACCCAATCACTAAACTTTACATGCTTAAAAATTCTTGAGAAATGGCTTAACAAGTAATCATTTGTTGGAATGGTTGATGTCTATTTCAAAAATATTAACTTACACGTCTTTTTTTGCTTGTTTTTTTAACATCTTAAAAACAACGTAAAACCTTGAAAATGTACAACTTCTTTTCTGGCTTTGAGCAAAAAGTCTTCTTCACATTGGCCGAGTTTTAAACAATTCAACAACAACCGACTACAACAAGTAAGTTGATGTTGAAAAGGAAACAAATTGTTTGACAGCTTTTAAGATTTATGATGGCTTTTTAATAAAACAAAACAAAAAGAGCAACTAGAAAAGATTCTAAGTAGAAACAAATTTTCAAATATGTTTTAAAATAAAAGATTATCATGTTTATTTTAAAATACAGAAGAAAACTTTAAGTTTAAAAATTTAAACAAAATTTTTTTACTTGAAATTTACAAGATTTAATTTTCTATGTATGTTTAAGCCTTGTTTCTCTCTCTTTCTCTGTCTCTCTCGCAAATCATTATTTCATTTACCCCTCCCGTATATTTATCATAAATAATTTGTTAATAAATCTTCTTTGTCAATTGACTTGTTTAGGAGAGAATAGATTTTTTTTTTATTTTACACAAAATCGTTAAATTATTTAATATTTAAATGGAAAAAAATAAACTCTGTAACCTCCATCAATAAATTTATAATAATTTATTAAATTCATCATCACTTAAAGTAGTAGGAAAATGTATTTATTTCCGGATAGTAAGTGAATGTATAAACTGAATAATTTAATTATAAAAATGTTTTTAATTAGGAACGATCGTCGATGTTAACAGTCTGTGTCGGCTAAGTCGCCATGACAGGTAGCACGATTTAGGAAGAACTTCAAATGACTAATTTTGGTTTTCAAAATTAATGTTGAGTATTGCGTACAAATTACAGCAGGCAATTCTGATACAATTCATATCAATTGCACCGATTTTTACTTTCTATATCTTTTTGGCTGGTTAAGTGTCGCTAAACTATGGACAATAAATAAAGTGGACTGTCACTCTTCTCCTACACATTTGGTTGGCTTGTCATTAAACAATCGCTCATGTGGTTCCTCACTGCGATCCCGTTGTATAACCTTGTCGGTTAACATTGGAAGGTTTGTGAATAAGCGAGTTTATTGTCTTGAAATTGTTGTTTCATTGGTCCGCTAAGTTTTGCGGTATAGAGTTTCCCAAAATAAGCCGCTCTACATTTTGAAGAGCAGCGCAGTGATAACTTTTAGAGAAGTCGCTTTATGAAACACTCATTCTTCTTACATGGGTCTCAACTCTATCGTGCTTCGACACGGCCAACGGGTACTATACCAATACCACTGATCTTGTACACATTTTGCAAGAGTAAACGTAGGGGCTTCACAGTAGGACGGCTAGGTGGCAGGATGGCATCCAAGGCTTCGATAAGAGTCTTACCTTCTGCGTTAGCTTCTTTACGCTCGACCTTCCACCCCTTGAACCATGTCATGTTGAAAGAAGGTTCCAACACGTTATCACCATGCCAACCAGAGATGGGGACGAAGGTAACAGCAGCAGGATTGTATCCGATCTTCTTGATGTAAGAAGAGACTTCCTTTTTAATTTCCTCATAACGTGATTCACTGTATGGCGGTTCAGAATAGTCCATTTTGTTGACACCTACAATTAATTGTTTAACACCTAATGTGAACGCCAATAAGGCGTGTTTATGGGTTTCACCATTCTTGGAAATACCGGCTTCGGATTCATCAGTACTGGCAGCTATAATCAATACGGCACAATCAGCTTAAGAGGTACCTGTGTTCATGTTCTTATCTGCCGCGCAAGTTGATTATATTTTCCTGTGTCGAAGTTTACCAACTTCGATTTATCCGCGTATACTTCAAGCGCGTTATCTCGACTTCCTACGGTTGTCGTCATGCGTGGCATAAGCGGTAAATGGAATGTTACCATTCATGTTTATCATACCTTAGACCCCCTCGATTGGGCGTAAACTTTTAATAAAGTTTGGAGTCTAAGACTACACCCAATTACTCCGCACTCTCAGATAACCTCGGCGTTGATTTTTTGTATTGTGAAAGAACTTACATCTCCACACACAACATATTTTGCGGGTTCAATTCAAGACAACTTTCAGTGCTTCAAAAGACACAATTGAAGTATTCTGCCAAAGCTTTAAGTCAAATCATAAACCTGATTCAGAATTTCGTATCAATAAATTTCGGAAACATCAGGAACATCATGCTGCGACAGGTATTATATGAATGTTTGTTCTGTAGGCGCGGCCACGGCTTGAGATTTTTGGTAGATAACAAAGATATGAAGAAATTTTAAATATTGTAAAAGAGACAGCTCAAAATAAAGACGAAGAGTCTTTTTATTAAACCTTGACAACCCCAAATCATTTTGCACTTTTAGTAGCAGCTCCTTTAACCAAAAAAAAAAAAAAAAACAAAGAAAACAATTTTTATCACAAATTCACCTCAAATAATATCTTGTTCAAATTTTTGGTGAGTCTTTCTCACTATTACGACTATTATTTTTCTTTCTTAATTTTGCGGAATGTGCAGGCACTACCGCACCCATTAACTTGCAAAAATAAATGTCAAACGGCAGGCAGCTCCTAAAGCTTAACCCAAAAGGCAACTACAAAATTAACAATCATTAAATTAATGAAAATTAAATTGTTTATTCATTCTGTCACTTTTGGCATCATCATAAAAATGCACTCTTTTGTATTAAAAAAAAAATAAATAAAAATATTTTATTTTAAATAAATTAATATTGCTTTAAATTTATTTACATTCAGCTAAATGTCATTCACTTAAAATGTACCAAACACACACCCATGCAAATATTCGTGTGTGCACGAGCGTGTTTGTGAGTAAATGGGTGAGTCAGTTCATACAATTTAAATGTGAATCAAAGATAGTGAATATGAGTATCGAGAGGTATGAGCCCATCACCACTGTGATTTCAATAGAATTACAGTGTTAGAAATTCACGTTTTTATGTAAATAATTGTGGCTTAAGGAAAGGTACCAAATTTATAGGGAGGACCTAAAAATTATCCAACTGCGGTAAATGTGATTCCAAGAGAATTTTAAGAGAAACAAATATTGACAAAATTTCTATAATAAACGGGTAGGAAAGAGGTTCCTAAGGAAAAGGGCTTAAAAACTTTGCTAAACTCGTCAACGATTTCTCTATGAAAAACTTTTGTTAACAAAAACAAACTAGTTCAAAATTTAACTGCCGAAATAGAAGTAGAAGACTATTAACTACAAAAATGGCTAACAAATATTTATAGTAAAAACTCGTCGAGAGGGGCTTGGTAAAAATTTGTGCATCTGAAAAATAGTCATCAGACCATCAAAAAGTTCTCTTTCGATCACTCGTCGAAATATTTTCTAACCTATTCGCGTAGACTTTGCTCGGAAAGTTTATTTTATAGAAACTAAAAGAAAATGGGCTATGAAAACATGCCAAAAAGAAGGAAGCCTTTTTGGAATCTTTTTGAAGAGTTTTGAGTCTAAAACTCGTCAAATATTTTTTCTAGAAAAGTAGTTCAACATTTCTCTTTCGGAAACTCATCGAATAATTTTTAAAAAGTCAATATAAACGCAGTTGCAAAAAAGTTTGCTGCAAAAAACTGTTTGAAAAGTATAAGCATTTCTAGCGAATTCAGGCAGAAAAGTTTTCTGTGCAAAATACTTGATTGAATTTCTAAAGAAAACTGGTCGAAAAGTTTTGTATATAAATTCTTCAAAATATGATTTTTTGCAAACTCGTAAAAACGTTTGCCACAAAAGATTCAATAACGATATTTTTTGTAAAAAATTGTTCCGATTTCTAGGAAAAAAGTTTTCTAAAGAAAACTCGTCGAATAGTTGTTTACGAAAGCTGTTAAAATAGAGTCTGGTCAGAAATTTTTCTATTGAAAAGTTAACTGTAAAAATCTAGTCGAGACGATTTTGTTCGAAAATTTAATTTAATTTGCTACACACTTCTGTACTGTACTTCTCGCAAAATAATTAATCAAAATTGCTTGAAATGACTAATAAATTTTTTATTTCCCTACAATTATTGAACGAGATTTTAATGAAAAACAAACACAACTCTAAACTTGCTACAAAAACACAGTGCCAGTCTGATGACATTTATTTTTTAATTTTCACAACATCCAAAAAGGACTAACGATTTTTTTTTATCATAAATCTCCTTTGCAACAGGAAAGAAACACAATATATCTTTACAGTTTTCCCTAAAGGCTGATATAACTGAAATAAAACAAATGAAATGCCTCCTTTTTTGTGTTTAACTTGTTGTAGTGCGTGCGCTATTTTCGTTACATGTCAGTTAACTGACAGCTGTCATAAGTTGAATATTGCATTTTATTTATAAATTTTTCTTGTATTTTTTTAATATTTTACTGTTGCTGACTTTCTGCATGAATTTATTACAACCATAAAAGTTTAATATTAAATGGCCTATGGCAATTTTTTTACTATAAGTTTTTTCCATTATAAATTTTATTATAAATTTGCTTTTAACTATTTTTAATAAAAAAGGTGTAAAAGTGTTAGTGCGTGAAATAATATTTAAACTACAGAAATATTTGATTAAAATTTTATGTTAAATATTTAAAAGCAGGCGGTTGTTAAACATATTTTTATTTCTTCCAACTGCTGTTGCCAACCAGCAAATTGAAATTTCAAAAACAAAATCAAACTTAAGTAGAGACGAGACAATTAAATACAATTGTGAAATTATTTTAATTAAAAAAACAAGCTTGACAGGTGGCTGTTGCCAAATAAAATAATATGAGGCCATAGAACTGCCAGATACCGCAATATTTTAAAGGCTTTTGGTGCTTTTATGCTTTCAAAATGCAAATTTACTTCCCAGTATTTGTCACCGAAACCGTGATGCAGTCCACGACAGTTTACGATTTAATTAAAAATCATATCACCACGTTCTCTTCAAAATTAAGCGCTGTCTAGCCATGAGAGTTGATATATTACTTCGTTAAAAAAGAGAACTCCAGCCTGATTGCCTAGCGATCTGTTAACTCTATTAAAAATGTCACCGAAAAACATTTAGCCCTCATCGCCACTTGCAAGATAACATTAGCAATAACCGAAACGCAACCAGCCTCAGTAGCAAGTTATAACTTTAGGGAATTTCTAAAAAGAAGTTATTATACGAGGGCAATTTGAAAACTTAATCTCAACGTAATCTCTCTTTAGCTCAATGCATTAAGTCCGTCGTTTCTTCAATTTGTGTTTCTTGAAATTAATAGGATACTCTCGCTCGTTGTAGTCAAACAGACCAAACAGAATATTTGGTGCGAATCGAATCCCGAGCCCATACTGATAGACCAGCGCACTACTAACTAGGCTACTGTGGCACCCTAATAGATTTTCTCAAGGTCTTTGGAATAGATATAATATCTTTCCGCCTACCCATTTCTTCAGTTTTTGAAACAAAAACAATTCTAGCAGTTTGTAGGCAATTATATCGATGATAAAACACGTGTGAGTCAGTGGGTATTTGTGATAAAAGAGCAATTTTTCTTCGCTAAGTGTGGCTGTGTTTGATCCAAACAAGCGCAAATCCAGGTGGAGGAAAATTTTTTTCTTTCAACACCACTGAAAATACAAATGTAGTTTCCTTTAAATCTCCCGTTATCAAAAGATCAAGTCTAATCTCCATATAGCCTTGACTCAATGTGGAATCTGTCCAGCGGCTATGAATAATGTTCTCCGGTAATCTTTTTACCCTTTTCATGGTTTACATGCATCTGGTGGCATCATCATGGCCTGCTTTGGTGCACGGTCACCCACAGAAGATCACTGCTTTGCCAGTTCTAAAGCCTCTGGTGAGCTGTGTCGGAACCATATTTTATCCATGGTTACCAAACGGCGCAAAAACTACTTCGGATTGCAGTTGAGCATCGCCAATCAATCCTTTGTAGTGGTCAAGCCAGTACAGATTTATGACAAAATATCTATGTTAAATATAATAAAATCGCTCAGTTTCGATGCCTACAACCTTAACCACCGCACGCTCTTCCTTTCCCCAAACGTGCAATCTTATTCTATGGAAAGGAGTTTCATGCGTAATAAAACATAGAAGCTTCGCCAAAAGTTTTGGTTGAACTGTCTTACAGCTCAAAGGATCCCACATAGCGTGCAGTCGACCAATAGGTTGTTGAGCCGTCTTCGACGGAAAGAAGAGTTGAATAAATGATCAATGATCTGCGAGTGCATTTTACGCTTACGAGATCCAACTGATGCAGTAATCGACTTCACGAATGTTTTTCAGTTAATGTGTCCCCAATACAAAATTGCACTTGTCCAAGCTCTCCTCGCCAAGCCAATGTTAAGAAAGAACATTTTCACATGTCAAGGATCGGTTACGGACGCAAATTTGGGACCAAGGTGCTAGAAAACGGGATTATAAATACTTCAGATTAAGCAATAAATTGAGCTGGTAATACTTATTTACAGCATATATTGAATTAGATTCACACTGCAACTCTGGTAATGTGTGTTTAGTGAGCAGAAAATTCTGTAACTAAAACTAGACCCGACCACTTACAACAGGGACAACAAATCTTTTTTTCACCAATTTACCTATCTCTTTTATATTGTGTTGGCGATTGGGTCATGCAAAAATTGTCAGCTATCAAGTGCTAATAGAGTAGGCTAAATTGCATATGTGTGAAAAAGAAATTTTATAAGTCAATTTAAAATTTAATTGCCTCAGTTACGGGGTATGTGTGAGCATACTATTAATCGATATGTCGTCAATATCGATGCAATTGAGAAACTTTTATTCCGGTGCAGTCTTCAAATTTGTCACCAGTTACTCGCTGAAACAATTTAATTTTCCTACAAGAACTCGTTACAATTAAAATACATTTTACTACTTTAGGGCAGACAAAAGTTAATAAAATAAATATTGGCGCCACTTATAAACACAAAGAGAAATTAAATTAATAAAAATAACATTTATATTTGAAGTGGGGGAGAGACACAACTTTTATTCATATGATTGCTTGGATCCATGAATAAATGAATGAGTGTAGTGATAAATGCTTGATTGGAAGAGAGCGTGGGTATGGGCGTGTATGGAATGAGCTTGTGGTGGGTGTAAATTTATAATTTATTTTAATGATTGAAAAAATCATTTATAAAAACAAAAATTATTGCTTAAAGTTTAGAAATTATTTAATGAAATAAATATTAATAATGTTTAAAGTGGAAGAAGAGGTTGGCAGCTTTTAATTGCTTTGGTTGAGGTGTAAGTCTGTGGGCGGCTAAATGCTGAGTTTTATGGTGTAATAATTATTCTATAGGAACCCAAATATTTTTAATTTAGAGGAAGGCCCTTAAGAATTCATTTTAAGTAGCAATTAGAACACAAGCAACTGGGGAAAGAAGAATTGCAGCTCGTTAAAATTTATATCAGCAAGCAATTAAAATTCCATATTGTTGGCATATAATCTAAGATTGACTCGAGCCTTACGTCTAAAAAAGGAAAATAGTCAGACAAGCCGAGGCATCATCATTCAAATAGCAGCCTCGGCTATGCTAGCAGTACTTCAAGATGATTTTTTTACTTAAATCCAGCTTTCAGGCTAACTTGGCCTGCGCCACATTATAAAATTTACGGTGTTGTCTTGATTGTCAATGGCTACAATTCTCACACGAGCTCTATCATTTACGAAAATAGGCCACCAATTTAGCTGATCGGCGCTAAATCGACATTTCTAGGCCTTTTTCAATACGTGCCGCTACGGCGGCTATGCACTAACTCCAATAACTGGAGGCTTAAGGCCTGTAAGTGCACTCGCACTAAAATTTTTTCACGATACGACGAATTTCTGCCCAATGCAATCAGGATGACGACCGACCTCATGAAGAAATTCCCGCAGCGTGTTTACAACTCAGCCGGAACTTTGATTATATTTTAATAAATATTTTGGCTTTTAGGTTATTTCAACCTTTTCCTCCTTTTTCTCTTGTCTCTTGACAACGAAATCATGGGAGTATCTCGGCTGCTGATAATTTTGTCACATCAACTATTCTCCAAAAAACAATGAACGACTGAACCAATTCAAACTCCTGACTGGAATACATACAATCCAGCCGTATGCCAGATATTGTATATAAGTGATTAAAATTACCTTTCGTTGTAGACGAATCTACGTAAGAAAAAAGTTGCAAAGCAGGGAATTAGTTATTAAATTATATTAAAATTCCAAATGATTTTGAAAGCCGCATATTGCTCTCTGATCCCACAATTGAGTAGTTGTAGAGTAGTAGCTGAGAGCTTGCAGGGGTTGAACTCTTTATAACCGAAAATATACCACGGAGCAGATACCTGTGGTAAGGTGAGTAAATGGGCAACACTGCCCAGAAGGTAATCGGTGAACCATAACAGTGTGAACGACATGTGATCTGCAAGTATCATCTGAACGAGATAAAATTAGTGTGAATGTAAGGGCTCCTGACTAGTAGCTCCTGAGTAATAAGAAAGGACGTCTCTTCAAACCTTCAAGCTAAAACAAACCATATTGCTATAACTCTTTCGCTTCTGATCCGATCAACTATAAAATTTTCTTCAACACTTTTTGCTTCAAACTCGCATTACGAGTATTCGTCTGCCTGATATCTACCGTATGGTTTTATTTTGCATGAATATTTTTATATTTAGATTAAAACAACTTTATTGTGTTAATAATTCTTGAACTTTTTGCTGCTCCCATTGGTTGCTGTTGTTGTTGTTGTTTTTATGTTTTAATTTTTTTCAATTATCATAAAAACAATTATAATTTAAAGGCAGTTTATTTTTACAGCATATGGAGTTCATTAGCTTACTGATATAAATTCATTTATATATTAATTTTTATTATTCTTTGCTTTTTGTTCGTCGTTTTATTTGTTTGCAGTTATTATGTGCTGGCGAGCTCAATGGGACCAATTGTCTTCTGGGGGAACCAAATAAATTTGCAGCACTTCAAAGGAAGAAATAACTTTAAGTTATTTTGAAGTCTTATTGTGAGGTGCTCCTAAAAAAATACAAAGAAATAAATAAATGACAAATATCAGTCAAATAGATTTTAAAAAAGTGGGACTTGCTCTGATAGTTATTTTTGCACAGCTTTTCCCAAGAAAATTTCAAAAAATCGGCCAAATAAGTACCTCAAAACCGTTAGCATAAGAAGCTCTCAAACAAAACTCTGCTGAATTTGAAATAAATGTTAAGAATCCAAACTTGAGAAGGAATGGCGGAAATTCGTTCCCAAAAATCTACATAAATTCAGGTCTTTTAAATGTTGAATTTTGTTTTTTTTTTTAATTCATAAGTACAAATGAACGTAACAAATAAACGCAGTTCAGTTATAAATTGCTGAGTAATTGAGTAAGCTAAGTTGCATATATGTGAACACCAAAGTTAATTAGACTCAATTAAAGTATGTTCAGACAAGGACCTTAATTACACAATTACGAAGTTTTGGACCTACTAATTCTTTTTAAATAATTGTGCTACATTCTGTGGAAAGTAATAGGTTACAGAAGACAGGTAGTAAAGTAGAGGGGATAGAAAAGGATCAGAGTTTACAGCTCTGTAAAACAGTGTTGCAGCGCCACTGATGTTATGCAGGTGCATTTTTTTAATTATTTTACTTCGCCAAATATATTGTGTTATTGAATAATACCGTCGAAGGAGGCCACTGCAATATATACTATTATGAATATAACCTATCAAATATTAGATAAGTTGATGTTATTGATTGGCAGCGCCTGGAACATAAACCCTAAAAGCCACCGAACGCGTAATAGTCAACAAGCTAACTACTTAAACCACTGCGCCCTTAATTGAGTTGTTGTATGGTAAATTGAGCAGAACTAAAATTCATTGTATAAATATCTCTATTGTGCTATTAAGGTGTTTGTCTGAATGTAGTATTAGGATGATAAAATCTGCAAAAATTATGGGAAGACAAAAATAAATCAAACCAAAACAAATTAAAAATTGAAAAATCTCTAAAACCACTAAAATGTTAACTTCAATTAATCACAAATAACCCAAAAGTGTGCAATTTTGATTATAATTCCTTAAAAACACTTCTTTAAAAAAATGTTCATACGCAATAAATTAGAGAAACAAACAAAAAAAAATTGCACCTCTGACAAGACATGCGTTAAATTGCAGCCTGTGATGCGGGATATTAGCAAAGTTTTACAGTTAGATTTTTGGGTTTTTGCGAAATTTTTTTTCGCTTAAAGCCGTGATATACTGTCTTACTAAGTTGAACGCCCCACTAGTAGCGTGTTCCTTTCTGAAAAAAATGTTGCCGTATAACTAGGTTGCACTTTTTACAGATTTTTTCAAAAGTATTGCCTATTTTTTTTGGAAGGGATCACAGGCATGTAGAAATGGCCACATACATCTAACATTTTTGGCAGCAAGAAAAACCCCATAAATGTGATAGTGAATCATGGCGTAAAGGCCATTAAGTTAAACAGACAACAGCCACTTCAGACTAAAGTACCGCAGATTTGAAAAGTCTAATAAAGGCTCCAAAGCCCACCCTGTAGCATCCTACAAAGCCAACCACTACTAAAAAAACTCGACTTTGCATTAATTAATCCGGCTTCAAATCCAATATTCCCACATTTAAGTTTTTAAGCGGTTGTGTGCGTGTTTCCATGATACTGTTTTCCAGTTTTACATTTTTTATTTTTGTTTTTACACAATTTTAATACTTTTTTATTTCTTTGCAGTTGTTCTTTTTTTCTTATTGTTTGTAGTAAATTTAGCTTATCTGCTTTATTAGCATCCAAAAGCCATTAGCAGCAGCCGTATTCGTAATACTTGTGCCTGATTAATACCACGCGAATAACAATTATGAATTGAAATTTTCAAAATAAAAGAAAATTCAATAAAAATGTCACACGATAAAGGGTATTCCCATAGGGATGGTAAAATTTTAATAGCTCATAATCATAGCAAGTTACGGTATCGTGAAGCGGAATCAGCTGATGAAATTTTATTACAAATTGGATGTTCTCTTGTTTCATAGAAGAGCATTTTGCTCCTAACGCTAATATCCAAAAAAAGAGAGACAGAGTATTTACACGGTATTCAATGTTTCATGCATTAATTAAATAATATCATGTAAGGTGCAAGGCATTTCGCATTCTCTTATCAACTAGCAGCGATATCAGGCACCAGTAACAGTCACTGATTACCCAGACTCACTTTCAAAGAATTATGGGCCAACGACTAGTCCATATCCCAAATCAGGACTATACAGTTTCGTGTTGTGAATGCATTTTTTCCAACGATCACATGTAGATTCTCTGAATCCCCAAATAAGACAATTCTGACGGGTGGCGAAGCCATTAAGCTGAAAGTGATAAGCTCTAACTTGCTGATGTTTAATGTTCATTAGGTTGCAGCAGCAACTTTGAAAACTTTCTTGTATGGATTCATTCGTAAAGGTTTTTCAAAAAAGTGATATGTTTAAATTAAATAATTCAAGCTAAGAAACTAACGAAATTCTTTATGTTAAAAGGCCCATGTTTAACATTATGTTAGGTTTACCGCAGTTTCGCCGCTTGAGTTATTTTATTTTTGATCTTAATGGTCAATTCACGTACCCTTGGCTAGAGACCACTGTGCGCTCACATAGTTCATGCAGAATGACTTTGTGCGGCATTATAAATTGTATGCCGGCAGCGTATACATGGCTGAAATGTATTAGTAAGCTTTGATCTGTAGCTCGCTTGCTTTCCTCGTGGCATGTCTTCTTGTTGAGCTCGTCATACTGATATATTGCTGATCAGGGGTTATAGGAGAACTTGGCGGTTCGCACGGTAATAATATAAACAGCTGGAACCACTAGAACATATGATGAAATGCACCGGACTGGCTTTTTTGCGTGGAAAGATTGTGCTGGATAACGTGGCATTCCACTGTAACGCAAGTTGCTAATGGTGCGGCAGGAGGTAAGATAGTCATATCTAGTCGTAAGTTCATGGTCCAGGCATAAAGGCGGTTGTGGACACATTGTGTGTACGTGGCGGTAAAACCTGGGCCGGACTTAGTCGAAAGATAGTTGCCGAAGTAAAAATGACTAGGTAGCGATGGCCTCTTCAAAAATGATTTCGTTACAATACAAATCACCAAGAACACTTGTGCCACACTTGCGAGTAAAATATTTATGATCGTAAAGTTGACCATGAGTAATTATGTATGTGAGTACTTGGAAAATTAATTAATTAAGTAATAAATAAAAAGTTTTAATGTTTAACACATTGAAGAAAATTTTACTGACACCGGTCATGCGTTAGGCGCTTCGATAGAAATGTTCACATGTTTGTGCATTTCAATGCTTTTAAATATTAATGTCTCTAGAACAAATAATTGTAGTTTGCTTTGTTTATAATTAATTTAAATGTAAATACATCAATGTTTGCCAAATTGAAATTAGGTGGTAACTTATATAAAAATGCCAGATATTGGCATAAACCAAATGACAGTTACCAAGTTTAAATCTTCATTGAATAACGAACTTAGTTGACATAATTTTGGTAAAGTTTAAATATCTGTTCGTTTAGATTTATTTAAATATTAATTAAGAGTTAAAATTTTGTGAACTATTTTTGCAAAACTTCTCGCAGATTAACTTCTTGGGACAAATTTGTGCTTTCTTAATTAAACACGTGTACCATTTGTTTATTTTTTGTCTTTCGTATTTGAATTCCGATAATGGTTCGGTCATAGTCACAGAGACTCATGCAATAACTGACAGACATTATTTCTAAATGTCATCATTTATCTATCGTCAATATTTTCTTGTTCATGTTATCTTTTTTGCTGAAAATTACTTTTATTTAATTCCGTGCATTGACCTACAGATGGAGAGGGTATTGTCCGTTTGCGTTTACAGTGTCTACACTTAAAATGTCTTTCCTCATCCAAAAATACGGTTAATTCCATTAGAAACTACTCAATCAGATACATGTTTTCACTATAATGTAGCGCCTAAAGTTTCTGTCTCTAAGTCCTCATTTTTAACTATTAATGTCAAATTGCTTTTGAGCGCAGTCTAAGTTTGTATAAAACGTTTCAAAAAATACGAACCCTTGTTGATTGCGTTCGCTAACCACTAGAATTCGCCCTTTTAGAACTAAAGGATTTAAAAATTTTGTGTATTGAGACATCGAAAGTTAATTACGAAAAGTACAAAATTACTGTGCATTGAAAATTAAAAAATTAAAATAAATTATGTTACATTTTTTTTACCGAATTTTTAGCACTTTTAAATTTAGTCGAACTAAGTTTTGTTGTCGGACGACAATTCGTAAAAAAACGTACAGTTAGTCATACGATAACGTTTAATATAATCTCCAATATTGTAAACTATCATCGGCTGTTCAAATGATCGCGAATGTGACAATTCCACCCCTGCTCTTAAACTTATAGATAAAAACCTAAAATTTTAGCTTTTAAAATTTTTTAAATTTTTTTTGGATTTTTTGAAGAGCAAAAATATTATAACTTTGCATGAAAAAAAACCTTTTCTCTAGTAATTTCTGAAGTCTGGAAAGTAATTTTATGCCGCATATTTCGAAGTTTTGTTAATAAGAAAAAATGAAAACAGATATTTGATCAGCACTTTAAGTAGTTTAAATTTATTCTACTTTTATTTAGAGGAGGAAACCCCCCTTTTTGCAGACCAGTGTACTTGACAGTGTTTGGACCATTGACCTGTGGGCTTCAAGAATACTTTAGGTCGAGGAAGGAGCCATTCGTCCTCTTACCCGTAGGCTTATACATAGGCGGGTACTTTTGCCCGTTGTGAGCTCTCCATTCTGAAAAGGTCTCCACCTGCATAAACGAACCTCCTTATAGTTCCCAGTCAATGCATCCCAAATGAAAGGCGGGCAATGACATAGGAAGTGTTTCATCGTTTGGCGTTATCCCTGCATGCCCAGTACTCACCACTCTCAGCATACCCTATACGGCGTATGTATGCCCACAAGCCCGAATGAACCGTGAGTACACTCAAAATTTTACTGATTTCCGACTTGCATAGTCGTAGCAATCCCTTTCTTCTATATGGGTCTTTGTTATTTTCGCCATCATGCTTTCATTTACGGTGCTATATAGAAAAGCCAGATATATCTTCTTTTTTTGTAAGAGTTGCAGTTGCATACCTCTTCGGAGTTGTATCGCCTTCAAAATCATCATCATGATCCATAGGAAATAGTTTTATCATTGTGCATTCTGAACAACAAAACGATTGACCTAGTTTTGGCTGGAACATAGAGAACCAACGTTACATTTTCGGAGAAACCAAATAAAATTGGTGTGAATTTGCAGCTTCGTCACGAGTGAAATTCTTTAGGAACATTTTACTTTCTCATTTGAACGATAATATAACTTCAAATAAGCATTTACCATCTCGAAGGCATCTGTGATAGTTACAGCTTTGTTTTCCTGTTGTCGGACCACTCTTGTGACTTGACAGTGAAAAAGAAGGAATAGTTAAACTTCTACAAATCTTTACGCAACTTAGTTGCACGATATAACGGATATAAATGCTCTTCTCCCACGTTCTGTGAGTGTCTCCTGACAAGAATTGTGACAACAAATTAACAAAAAATGCTTATAACTCTTCATTTGTATTTGATTTCCAAGTAATCTGTTTCTCTGTGTTGTCTGAATTCCATTTGTATTATATATTCTTGTTCGAAACTATTCGAATTAAATCTTTGACACCATCACTCTTTTATGTTTCGGGATTTGGCAACCCAATCTGGCAACTGACAGCTCTATCGTAAAATTGGACATTTTCAGGTTATACGTATTCAGAACGGTTTGGCATACGAGCGCTCTTTGTGTTGTTTACAGTAACTTAAAAGATTTATCGCGGCCCAAAAATGGAATTAAATCGTAAACATTTTCGTGCGACTATTTTTTACAACTTTCGACTTGGATTAACTCAGCAACAGTGCATTGATGAACTTAATTCTATTTTTGGCGATGAAGCTGCATCAGGGACCAGTGTTTATCGATGTTATGGTGAATTCAATCGTGGTAGTAGTTTACTCAAATACAAATTTCATGAAGGTCGTCCAAAATCAGTTGTTGTTCCGAAATCCATTGATGCTGTGATGAACTGATATTGCAAGATCGTCATGTGACCTATCGTAAGATTGAGACAACATTAGCAGAACCAGCACACATTCAATATTGCACAAACATTTGATATAAAAACATTTGTGTGCGTTGGATCCCACACAATTTGTCAATCGCTCAAAAAGAAGGCTCGTGTCGATTGGTCGAAAGAAATGCTCAAAAAATACGATCGCAGTGCTTCGAAGCACGTCTATGACAAAAAACTGGACATATCACAACCGTAGTACTAGAACAACGCAGAACAGTCAATTCTGAGTGGTACACAACCATTTGTTTGCCAGTTGTCTTCCAAGAAATCAGGAAAACCAACCGCCGAAGATGGATCATCTTCACCACGACAATGGGTGCTCTCACACATCGGCTCAAACAACTGCATTTTTAAGCACACAAAACATCGATTTGATGAATCATCCGCCGTATAGTCCTGACTTGGCACCAAATGACTTCTTTTCATTCCCGAACGTAAAAAAAAAACTTAGAGGTCAACGTTTTTATACACCTGAAAAAGCGGTTGCTGCATTCAGAATGCGTGTTTTGGAGATACCTCAATCAGAGTGGTTCAAACGCTTGCAAAAGTATATAGATCTTCATGGGGAATATTTTGAAAATCATAAAGTGATTTTCGATGATTAATATTTGTTTTTGTTCTCTAATCCCGAAATATAAAATGCAAACCTCGTATATCAACATCGACCTTCACATACTTACTGAATGACAGTTAGAGAACGACATAGCTAAGTGAAATCGATCAACTTGTGCACTGCACCACATCAGGACGAACACTTAAATTCAAACTAACCCAATATCCATATCCAAAGTACGTCTTTTATGTTGCCTCTCAACAATTGATTACTTGATTTAATTGTAGCTTTGATTAGTTAAAAGATTTCTTGCCTTAAACTCGTAACCTTGGAAAAGTTTCTATCAACTTATTTTTTTCTTTGCTTTTTGTATTTATTTATTACATATCGTTTCAGCAACACCCTTTCCATATATCTACCGATTTGTTGGCCTTAATCATACGACATGCACACTTCAACAAGTTCCTTTATTTAGTTAATTAAATGCACATAAAAAATCTCCAGCTACAAATGAATAAGTAATTTATATTTGAATAATTATTAGAATTAGTTGGGCAACAATCGTTTGAGTGCTAGTGTTTTTGTTTTTTGTATTTAAATATTTTAAAATTCTACTGACACAGTAGTTATTATCATTTTAGAAAAAGACCCCATATCGAAAACAAATAAACAAATATTAGTCAATCTTGTTGGAAATAGAAATGGTTAAAGCCTTTTAGTTTTTTTTTTTTAAATTTATCTATGTGTTCATGCAGTGTAGTGTGAGTACTACGAGTCCATACTCGCACACATTATTCTATATATAACCATAAGAGACACGAGTACACTGCTCGTAAATATTAAAGTAATAAAAAAATGTTTATAGATATAGATTTTTTTGTTTGTTATTTTATTAAGAGCATAAATTAAAATAAATTATAAGGCGACAATAAAAATATTTTTGCTGAAGCTAATAAAAAACGCGTAGTGGGGGAGATTTGGGAAAAGGGGTTAATGATTTAGGAACTAATGAAAAATAAAGGCAAATTACACGAGCATAAAGGCCGATAAATAGCGTCAAAATTATGACAAGGTTTTCTTCAATAAGTCGTTTACGGTGCTTGGCATATTGCACCATCTGGGAACGAAAAAGTTGTTGATTAGCGCTACATAGTACAAACCATTGATTGTAGCTTTACGGGCAGGTCCACGATGCAACGACCCCTAAAGCAGGCAACAGAATACGATTGCAACTGCAACCACTAATCGCTGAGAGATAGAGAAGGATATACCAAAACATAAAAGATCTATGTTTTGTTAAAAAAGTTACATTTTAAAAATAAAAGGCAACATTGTTGCGAGAGCGAGTATCACAAGATGAGGGCATACGAACAAACGCATTTGAATTAAATATATTCTACGACCCCTTAGATAAGATTTTTAAATGCCAAACTGTATGGTAAAACTCGTTGCGACGCAGGTCTATTTTATCATTTACTTTTTACAGCTGTCCCAAGACGTCGCAACAATAATTTGATGATTATAACCATTCCAAATGGGACAGTATTATTCACTGACGTAAAAAGAAAAGCTTTATCTCTTCCTTGTTAAAATCAAGCTGAATAGCAATCTGATCTTGGGTCCATTTAGCGAATATACACCGGTCAGTCCAATTTAAATTCATGAGCGCGAATCTTCTTTACAGCGTATGCGCAGACACTCGATTATTTTCCACGATGCCGAATGAACATAAGCATCCACATGTAAGTTCTAACAGACATCTATTTGTGCACAATCTGTAGTTTAAACTAATATAAAGAAATAGCTAAAGTTACGCCTCTGTTAGGCCAGTATTTCAACGACGCGTCGCGACGCCGTGATTGCTGTTATCAAGACACGTGCCCGTAAATAGAAAATCGAGACCCTTCATTTTTTAAATGCTGGGTTGGCATACGCTGAATTTATTTCACTAGCTCTACACAGCAATACCCGGCTAAATTTTTCAATATAAACGCATGTCTGTGATGAAGAGATGTTTTTATATGTGATGGGCACAATGCATTGAGGGAACTTATAAGATCATGCAGCCTGACTTTCACCTTTTTCATGCTGAAGAGAGAACTTCAACGAAACATATGCACGACTTGATCCGCCAAAAATTCTTAAGAATACTTTCTAAAAAAAGAAGGTTAGTACTTGACTGCATTTCGCACTTCAAAACTTGAATCCTTAGAGTGATACTATTGAAAATTTTGGTTGTTAACAAAAAATGTGATATCCTAAAGCTCTGTGAGTTCTCTTACAGGAAATGGATTTTTCTCTCTAATTTGTATTTGATTTGGACTTTATCGAGCCTTTATCAAAGCCTTGCTGTACCGGTTCGTAGAAAACTAGCATCAAATCAAGAAAAAGTATTCCTATTCAAGACATGGAGTTATTATATTTGAGATAAGTGAGGTTATATATGAATGCACTTTTTACGCTTTGTTGTTCCCATAGTTAAAAATGGCGCGCCACACAAAAGAAGAACAAGCATTAGTATCGTGAAAACCCATTATGCTGAGGCCGCTTGCAAGCTTTCCGGCATTTTCGTTCAAGAAAGTTCATCTAAAGCAACAGCAATTCGTAGAATAATAAATATTTTTAAAAACTGAATCGATTATGAATAAGACGTCGTCTTCTTTGCTTTAATGTGACGGTCAGTGGTCTGAAAATATTGTTGCCGTAAACAAACATTAAATTAGCGGTGACTGTGACCGCCAATCTTTACAGGAACACCAGAGCGGAATGGTTGTGATCACAACTGAACAAGTGGTGTTATCAGGACTACACTACCTGCCACACCTCGTATGTCAAGGCAAGAATTTCCACAGTGAACTCTTATTGAGACACCCTACACATGAACACCACGGATATGACAGGGTTAAATGCTAATAAAAGGATTTTTTCAAAAGAGATTAAGTTTTTTTTTTATTTTTCCAATTCACATTTTAATTTACTGAAAAATATTAATTCAAATTTTGATTTCCTTTCTAATAATGTTTTTTTTTTAATATTCTGCTTGTGAAATTAAAACAATAAAATGAATAAAATTAAATAAAATGAGCTGTTAACAACTCAACAACCGCAACTAAAATTTCAAATATTTTTAGAATTTTTCAATTGTGTACTTGTAATTTGTAAAGAGTTGTACTAGATTTTTGTGCATTTTAATTTTGTTATTTGTTGCTTTTTTTGGATTTACAAATGAGCTACTACTTGAGCATAATGCATGAACATTTATGCAAATGTACCCACATTTTCTATTTGTTGAATGCAACAGCGATGCCAAAAACAACAATAAGACCAACATAAATTATAGCAAAAAAAAGAGAATGAAGTAAGTTTTCAAAGTTAAGCAACAAAAGATTAACTCAACAATTGAAAAATAGAATTTCAAAATAAACAATAAAAATTATTCAACATATTTTGTGCAAATTACAATAATTCCACAGCATAGAAAATAGCTTAAAACACATGCAACATAGCAACTAATTTGAAGCTGCTGTAAAACAAACATTTTGAAATTTATTAAAATTAAAGTTATTCTTTTAATTGTAGAGCTATATAATACAAGTTGTGCTTAATTCAAGTTCCCCAAACAGCTTAAGGAGAAAAACATTTTTATTAAGAGTTAACAACACATAATTTATTGAATTATGCTTAAGAACGCAGTTTAAATATTTCTATCAAACATGCAAAGGTAAGCACTCTCTTAGAGGAAATTATTATGCTTGAACTACATGGTTATAAACAAATCATATTATTATTGTAGATAATAATATGATCCCCTTACAACGATAGAAGAGACAACACTTGGTGTATTGATGATTGACAAAAACAATTGAATGCTTAGTAGTCAACGCGCTAACTACTTAAGCTAAAGCTACAACATACTTTGATTGGATTATATGGTTAGAGTTATTATATTATTTTTGCATAGTTAAAATATTTTGTTTGTGGTTACAATTTTAATAAAAAATTTTATTCTTCATCCGAATTATTTATAGATGGGAATTAATTAATTATTAAATGTAAACAATAACTTGTTTAGCACAACTTTGTAACCTTTACAATGTTTTCAAATAACCGTTATATGTTTGTCACAACAATACATTGTTGTAGAGAATTTAACACGATTTTCGTGACCATGCCACAATAAAATTTTTTCTTTGCGTCAATAAAGTGGATTAAAACAAGTAGGATCCAACAAAAACTGATAGTATCCTAAGCACCGATTATATTAATATGCGACCCCCACAGTCACTATTCGCAACATTGGTATAGGTAGCAATTGAAGAATATGGCTGGATGGACGCAGATCACCTCTTATTGAAGGGTTAGGAGTTTCCCATTCCCAATTGCTACTCTATTGACAATTGGTGTTGCAATGGAACGGCACATTGATTCTAACTAAAATCTTGCCGTGACTTGGGTAACTCACATGCACAATGTGCAATCCCGAAAAACCTCGCCACAATCCCTCTAGGTATTGCTCCCAATGGGTTGCTAGTTCCTGTGGTAATAGTGTATATATCGTTATATTGTGAACTTAGGAAGTTCTGCCTTCTTTCATTTTCAGGTCCTAGACAATCCTCTGGGACTTATTACCCCCATCTCTCCCAATAAAATATAAGCAGGTGCCTTGGTCTTCAAGAAGACATGCTTTCGGGTGCGAAGTACAAGTCAATGTTGAAATGGAATAAAATAAGTTGAGCGTGATATATTAATAAATTTCATTTTATACTAAAGACACCCATTGCAGTTCAAATGCCCACCACGGCTGCAAATGGTTACAACGTTAGAGTTCCGGGTATTAATAACTCTGCCACATATACCCTGCTGAATTTGAGCGATAGCCTGGGCTATGTTGGTATTGACAGCGTATGTTGATTGCCGATTCTTCATGTATACCTACGTCTTTAGAAAGCTCCGCAAGCAAATATCTCACGGTATCGAAACGATACAAGATACATCAACTCCGCGAGAGGTAAACATAAAACCAAATCGTGCATTACGTGTTGCCCACGTCTATGTTGTTTAACTTAGGTCAAAAGAAATTAGTTTCTCATTAATCGTGTGCGTTCAAGTCGTCCCATATATAAGAATTTTGTCTAAGATTCATTTTCGAGCAAAATTGGGATCATGATTACGTTGCTCAAACGTGTAACTTGTCATGTTGATTTGTTATCAGTGACTGAAAAATAAAAACTGATTTTAAGGACGCGGTCAAACAATATATCGGTTACGAAATTTTCAAATTCGATCCACCTTTAATGGGACCAAACTAGCTGCGCTTAAAAACATGGGCGGTCGCTGATCGATTCTCGCAATAATATTGTCAATAAAAATGTATATTGAAAGCCACTTTCCACTATCAAAGTCGACCGAAATGTCTTATCAAGACAATGCTTCTTCATACATCCACTACTCTCAACACTTTAATCCTCGGCCTTTTTTCTCTTTTCAAATTAAAAAATTATTAAAGAATTTCCTGGAATGAACTGGTGATGCATATAATCATATTTAATTATTTTTATTCTTGCTTATCAGGATCATGCTGGGATCGCCCTCGCATATGTGTACAATAACTTTTAAGTTAATATGTAGGCAATGGAAAACTTCATTTCCCACGCATTTGTATAAAGAAAGTTCTTCTCAAATAACTGCACATTCCCAGTGGCCCTCTTAATTTTTCACCGTTTTCCCAGAACACATGCTCCCCCATTGCAACAAAATTTACTTATTCGCATAACAACTTTAGGAAATTTTTAAAATCGCACGAGTTGTTAATTGTTTTGCAAAAAAAAAGAAGATTCTTCAGCCTAATCTTTGTTTGGCAACAAAAGTTGGTTGGTAGAACTGTGAATTTTAATTAAAATGCAACAAAGCTAAAAACGCTCATGATCATAATTTTCAAGTAATTTAACTGTATTAAGAAAAGAAAAATAGACACAATCTTAATAATTTTCAAGCCTCATAAAACTAACGGATTTGCAGAGGAAAAACTACTTAAGTACGCTACATTAATAATTATGTATCGTCAGTACATTGCAGCTACCTGTTGTTTATGTTGAGTGTGAGCGTCCATAAGGCCGAATTAAAGTGCTAAAGTAAATGCATAACGCAAATTGGTCTTCTATAATGGGTGCTGTTGTGGACCAGCAGCAAACAAAAAAATATAATTACCACTTTGCATTAAATCCATAATCTCAACTCATTAAAGTAGGTTTACGAATCATTATAATGAACTTGACGACGCTTTGTTGTCCCAATTTTTTTTTTTTTTTGGCGCATTAGTAAGCAATCAGCAATTTGACTGTTTGTACCGTCTAAATGAATTCAAGTGTCTTGTTTTAATTCGTAGCTATGAATACAAAAAGTCGTCTTTATTATTATTACTATTATTAAATCATAGCTTATATGATATTGGTGCCAGCTCTAAGTTCACTTATCTTTGCCTAGGCTACGCATGAAGTCACTTACTTTGTTCAGCGAGAGGCTCCTCCTCTGCAGTCGTAAAAGTGCCCTCAAACACTTTGCACTGATGCCTTAACTTCAGTTCCAAGATCCGATCTTTGACTTGCCAATACTTTCACCATGGTATTAGCTTGGCCCGCCTGTAAACCAATCCTGGGCTGCCTTTTCGTGCCACCAACTCCGATTCGATGTTAAGCAAATCTGGGGATAGGTGTACTTTAAGGAAAATTTAAAAATATAATAATTAAACATTTAAAATTACCATTTGTGAAATTGCGCAAATTTATGAGACTTGCTTTATGAAGCCCCCTTTTCTGAAACTTTCAACAAATTGAGGCAATTTCATAGAAAAGTCAAACTAAAAAATTTATTAATTAAGAATGTTTGAAGAAATGGTTGGTACGGTAGGGTCGGTTTATAACACGAGCCAGTTATCGGGTGCAAGCCCGTAGAGATATATTTAATCCACTGGCCTGGATAGCGGTGCGCTTTCCACTACGATACCAAGAAGTGCATTTGCATATTCTAGTAACTCGGTGCCCTCAACAAGGTACTTCAACATTCTTCACTCTGTCTTCTAGGTGAGTTATATTTGGCAAAGTGTCAACCAAGAATTACTGGATTCTAATATGTGCAAAAGATTGGCTGTGGTATAGAGAGTGTTCCATGGTTTCGATGTTCTTCTTACATGCGTTGCAGACGCGTTTAAGTGCTTCAGATAGTCGAAGCATGTGCGCTTGAAAACATGAGTGTCTTGTCAAAATAACTGTAACCTTACTAATTTCGGTGCTGTTTAATTTCAGCTGATTTTTTTATTTGGTTTTACGTCAAAGCCACCAAGTTCTTCTAATTGTTTTTACCGTTGGCTGTTGCACAATACGATTTGGAACATCTTTGCCCAATGTTTTAACTCTGCCCTAGTAGCCTTAAAAGGCTTTGCATTCTCTAAGTAATTTCCTGTAGTCGTCTGGCTTTGATTGACACAGCATTTACTCGTTTATTACCCAACCTGGCCTGGCTGTCCAGAAAACTTCCTTGTGCTGGGTCGTTCGAACACACTTGCTTTGATGATCATTATAAGTGAAGATATTGTCTTCTGTTGGCCTAGTGGCCTTACTGAGCCGTAGTTTTGCTTGAAGTACCTAGTCATAATCGGAAAGTTTGATGTACATTTCAGATTTCTAGTGCTGTTTTATCAGTTAGATTAGAGCCCTTGCTGACCCTATATTCTGCACAACGGTAAGTTCTCCAGATTTCGACCTTCTCAATTTGCTTGTTTTGTACATTTTACATGTCAAACTAGACTTTTTGATGGGTCAGCTATCATCAATTCCCTACGGCCCAACACTGTCGACTTGAATCGAACTTTAAATACTTCTAAGAAAGCATTTACGTAGTGAAAAATGTTTTCATCTTCTATCTTTCTAGGCCTATGAATTAATTTATGCACTGCAAGACTTTCATCTGCACCAAACATACATATTATTTCTTCTTTAACACATATTATTCATTTTGAACTTATTAAAATGCATTAGATGGCAAAAGAAAAACACTAAAAAGCCGCTTAAGAAGTTATTGTTGCGCGCCAAATCATCCATCCTCTTTATATCTTTAACAAAAAAGGAAAAAAAGAATAATAAAAACTGTTTATTAAAAACGTACTTGTGCAGCTCGTAAAATAAAAGTAACAGTAGCAAAGCAGTAAATTTACACATGTTATTTTGTTGTTGGTGTTGTTGTGCATTTTCGTAGTGAATGTGCACTAGGAAATAGTGCAGCTGCACAATAGCAGTAGTTAGTAAGTGTTGCGAGCAGTTTGTTGCATCAGCACGTTTAAAATTTGCTTGCTGGTCAGTCAGTTCGATTTTTTTTCTCACAATCTCTCAGACAAAATATATACATACATATATATATGTATGTATGTACATATGTACGTATATACTGGAATAAAAGTAAAGGCTAAATTCGTCTACAAAGCAGAAAAGTTTTGTATTTATTATATAATTTCCTTTCACCGGTACGAATAATGAACATAATGAGGAGGCCTATAGTCAGATGGGTCAGATCAGCTACTGTAATGATGAAAACAAATTAAATTCGAAAAAACAAAAAAAATTTACTTTACCACCTCGGAATTGGACAAAATTTATTACAAAGATTCCCCTCATGGAGATTAAGAATAATGCCAATTATTTTCCAAATACATGCTATGTACATACATAAGTATATCGAATGGTTTCAAATTACTGCTATGTAAAGTTTCCCAAAATCAGCCAAAAAGCGTAAACTACGTATTTTAATATCACCATAGCTTTTCTCCTAATTGTGGTAGAGAGAGAGAGAGATAGAGAGAGAGAGAGAGAGTAATGGATTGGATTGGTGTCGTTTTATTCCTAACACAACATGCTCTATTATGAAGGGGTTTTTTGCGACATCTAATCCAACACTTTAATTGTAATTACCTCAAAAAGCGGCAATTTAAACGTTTTTAAAAAAATTTCCTTCTTTTAAGTTTAAGTAAAAATTCAATAGCGTCCCACTTTCAATTTGTGAGAAACTCAAGCCTGTGTGTTTCTTTTCTAATATGAGGAGGGATTATGGAAAAAATGTTACCAAGCTTGCAAGTTACCTGGAAATAGAACGGTTTTGTACATATGAAGAACTTGGTCCTCATTTTGATCTCAGTACTTTTTACGGCCAAAATTTTCGGATAGGAACTTGCCCTTATTTTCACATATATGTTTTTGTGCGGATGTAATCATACACGGTAAATTTATTAAAGATCAAATGAAAATATCGTTCGTGTCTGGCCTACTATGTTTAATATTGACCTTTAACCTTTAGTCATTGAATGGCTCAGAACTACTAGGTGTAAAACTCTTGAGACATATGTATGTAAGTCGTTCTTACAAGGTATGTTATAACGTCATAGTATCTTATTGTCCTAATAGTTTTAAGTATTTAAAAAACACTGTCGTTGGTTCCAAAAAAGACCTCTTAAAACCTTTGTTTATTATTCTGTCGTAATTTCTCTTTTATTTGTTTTTTTATATAAATTGTCCATGTTTTTCCTGTTTTTCTATTCTAGTATTGCTTGTGTGCAGTAAAGTTTATTTCTAAAGATACAAGATCAAAGTTATTTAAGTTCTCGGCGTGAAATTGTATTAAAATGTTATGTTGTATTTTTTGAAATAGCACACTAAGTTATGATGGGTTGTTCACAGAAGCTATAGGTCTTTATTAAGAAACTTAGGAGTTTACGACAGTATGTGAATTCAGTAATAATAATTTGGTGAGCAGATCAGGACATATGTATGTATCTTTGTATGTATTTCTGTGCTTGAAGAATTTCATACATAGTTGTTATTGGTACAACACTAGGTCATAAAAAGTTGTAAAAATGTTTGATATAAATTTGCACACAAATTAATTATGAAACCGGAAATATAACAAAGAGTCCTTCCTTCACCTTATAAGTGGCCACAACTCTCTCAAAATTTGTACAATTTCTAGAAAAGTATATTACAGTAGACGCTTGGAAATTCGAACTATCAGAAATTCGAAATTGGCGCTCTAAAATTAGAATCCAAAATTCAAATTTCCGAGCGGTTTTTTCTTTTTTGTTGTTAATACTAAAATTTTAACCATTTAGTTTAACCAAATACAAAGCAAAAAGGGGAATCCCATTTTAATGGATGATTTACTGATCTTGTTGATGTTGTTAGAGTTTAAAAGCAGGTTTTTGGGTGTTTGTATACGTACATATATGGTTTAACATTTATTACACAAAGAAAGTGGACTTAAAATGCCAAACAAACGTAAGAAAAACACTTTGTTTTCACAAAACAAATTAAAAATATTGGAAAAAATTGACAAAGACGTTCATGGAAAGCTTTTAGCACTGGCCTTTAATGTAACTACTTCTACCATTAGCTATATTAAATCGAATAGAAAATCAATATTGGATGCTGTTGCCAACTTTTATCAACACGTATCCAATGAAACTTTAAATAGTGCTGAATATCCGAAAATGGAAAGTCGTCTCTGTGAGTGGTTTCTTAATCAACGTGAAAAAAGGCGACATTAAATGGACTCATATTAAAGGAGAAAGCAAAAGTAATTTTCAGGCAAGAATGTGCCGATAAAGCTGAGAATGACTTTCGGGCAAGCGATGGATGGTTTACCAAATTTAAAAAGCGGCATGGAATTCGCCTTTTAAAAATGAGTGGCGAGATTTTATCCAGCGACACAAATTCAGTCACTCCTTTTATTCATAGACTATCGTAGAAATCGTAGAAATGGGCCTAGTGGAATCTCAAATATATAATGTCGACGAAAATGGGCTATATTACCGCTGCCTGCCAGATAGAACATATGTTTCAGCTTTCGAAAAAAGTGAAAGGTTATTGGAAAACCCAAAAATCCAAGGTGTTTGTTTCAAAAAATTTACCAACCTACTACATTACGATTTTTCAAAAAAATGCTTGGATGATATCTCGGACCTTTATGACTGGTTTCATAAAATCTTTATTAATGAAGTATGCAAGTGCAAACGTTATTTATGAATACATAATGATAAGTTCCATAATTCTAAAATATTTGTTAATAGGTCACTCGTTTTTCCGAGGAAAATAATTTGCCTCCAAAAGCCATTTTACTTATTGAGAACTGCTCCGTCCACTCGCCCATTGAGGCATTGCAAAGCGAAGATGGAAATATAGTGGCGTACTTCCTTCCACCAAATGTTACAGCAGCGCTGCAGCTCATGGACCAAAATCCAATAAAGCTAACCAAACTTATTTATAGAAATAAATTGCAAGCGAAACTAATTGCCGAGAATGGTGAACTAAACAAAAATTTAAAATCTCATTCAATCAAAGAAGCAATAATTTTATTAAAGAAAGCTTGGTTTGAGGACACGCAAACAGCTATAAAAAATTCTTGGTCAAAGTTGTAAAATTGCTACAGGACTATAATTTTTTTTTTTTTTTACTGTATTTTATTTTATTGAATCTTTCTATTAAAAGAAATTCACAATAAGTATTCAAATCTTATTTCTAAATTATTATTTACTAGTTAGTACCAACGTAATAACTAATTTTTTGTATTCAAATCTTAAAAATCTATCTTCTATTGTGTAGAGAGAGCCGCCTCACCAGGCTCAATGTGTCAGTTCTTTTTAGTCTCTGGTGGCCATCAAATTGCAATAAATTGCGTGCTAGAGTGTTGGGATGTGCCACTAGTTTGTTCACGTATTTGGAGGTGTATCTTTTAACTTCTTCGTAGATAGTGGGAACTTTGAGATCTCTATGTATGTTTTCATTTCTTATGTACCAGGGGGCGCATACGATATGACGTAAAATCCTAGACTGTCTTCTCTGTAACTTCTGGATGTTTGATGCACAGGCAGTACCCCACAGCTGGATACCATATGACCATATTGGCTTTATAACGGATTTGTATAAAAGGACTTTATATTCCAAAGCCAAAGTTGAGTTAGGACTTATTAGCCAATGCAGTTGATTTGTTCGAAGCTTTATGGACGTTATTTTTGCCTCAATATGTCGGGACCAAGTTAGGCGCCGATCTAGGTGGATACCTAAATATTTAACGTGCGTTTCCGCTGGAACCGTGGTATTAGTTATTGTGATTGGTGGACAATTTTGCCTTCTAAGGGAAAACGTTACATGAGCACATTTTGATGGGTTTACCTTTATTCTCCACTGTTTTAGCCAGTCTTCTAGCTTATGAATGTGGGACTGCAGCTTTTCAGATGCATCCTTTGGATCATTACTGACACTTATAATTGCAGTGTCGTCTGCAAAGGTTGATGTATATGTATGTGGGCTTGTCGGCATATCCGCTGTATAGATGATATATAATAGCGGCCCTAGCACACTACCTTGAGGTACTCCTGCACTGATTTTCCCACATCTTGAAAGCTGGTCCTTTGACCTTACTTTAAAAGTTCTACCGGACAAATAGCTTTTTATAAGCTTGTGGGTGTTTTCAGGTAGAACCCGAACTATTTTAGTAAGTAGCCCATCATGGCAGACTTTATCAAATGCTTGGGAAATGTCTATAAATAAAGCTGAACAGTATTGCTTTCTTTCAAAAGCCGATCTAATAATGGTAACGATTCTATGGACTTGTTCAATCGTACTATGCCTTGCTCGAAAACCAAACTGATGATCTGGGATAACGTTGTGTTCATTTAGAAAAGGAGTTACACTCGAGACGAATAATTTTTCAAATATCTTTGACAAAACTGACAGTAGGCTAATTGGCCTGTAGGATGTAATCTGGCTTGAGTCCTTTCCAGGTTTCGGGATCATAACAATTTCAGACTTCTTCCAAGAGCATGGGAAGAAGCCGACGCGCAACATAGCATTAAATATGTAAAGTAAAATTCTTACAGCTGAATTTGGTAAGTTTTTTATCATTGATCCTGTTATACGATCAGGCCCAGGTGATTTCTTCATATCCGTATTTTTAATTGTCGATTTTAAAGAAGACAACCGAAATTTCATAGGATCATTCACGATATCGCTAATATTTGGAATAGTGGAATTACTTATATCATGTGGTGCGAAAACCTTCTCTAAGTGCTTTGCGAACGCATTTGCCTTTTCACTTGAGTTTTTAGCCCAAGTACGGTCTTCAAGTCTTAGTGGGGATTCGTAAGCAATAGGACATTGTAAGTGCTTTACAGCTTTCCACAGACTATAATCCGTGTTTTTCATTGGATCCAAGTTTTTTAAAAAGTTGTCAATAGCGAATTGGTGTTTCTGTCTCAATTTACTGCGTAAGTTTTTTTGGCATAAGTTCATTTGCATTTTTATGTGTGGAGAACGGCTATTTTGCCATTGTCTTCTTAGTCTTCTTTTCTCAATGACGAGCATCTGAATATCTGCTGTTGCCTGGTACGTTATCATTTTAGCTGATGGCTTTGTTGGCGTTGCAGCTATGGCTGCGGCAGTCACGACGTCTGTAAAATGGTCTACAGCTGCTTGAATATCAGCTGGATTTCTCAGTGGGATGTTCAAAGGTAAGTGAGAGCTCACATACATTTTATATTTTAACCAATTCGTGTTTCTGTTCGGGTAGAAACTAAGGGTTTTAGGTGCAGTGACAAAACTGTCGTGTAAAATAACAATTGTAGGTGAATGATCAGAAGATAGGTCATAGGATGATTTAACTAAGAGTTGATCGCGTTTGATGTTTTTTACTATAGCAAAATCAATAAGGTCTGGCAACTTATTAAAGTCTGTGGGCCAATAGGTGGGTGTACCGGCAGATACGACGTCAAGCTTGTTTGTTTCAACTGTATAATACAACTGCCTACCTCTAGGACTAAGGAGTCTGGATCCCCAATATGTGTGCTTTGCATTGTAATCGCCAGCGGCAATAAATTTTTGCCCTAGCGTAGCAAAGAACCTGGCAAATTCATGGTGTTCGATTTTATGCCTAGGCGGGCAATACACTGATGAGACTACAATTTTAAAATCTGTAAGATTTATGGCCGTGGCTTGCAAAAAGTCCTCTCTGAATTCAGGCAACGGAAAATGCCTTACGTTTTTTCGGACTATAATGGCAGTCCCACCACATGCCCTTTCGCTTGGGTGTTTGGTGTCATATATAAAAAACCCATCAATTCTAAAGCAGTTTTTTATAGTGAAGTGTGTTTCAGAGACTAATAGTATGTCTATATCATGTGCTAGCAGGAAGTGTTCTACTTCATATTTATGTTGGGAGAGCCCGTTAGCGTTCCAGAAGCATATTTTTAACTGGTTCATTTTTTGCCAAGCAAAACTTGCAGAAGCATGTTTTGGGTTCGCATCATTTCCTGAAACATACCCTGCATAGTTGTCATGAAATTATTCATTGTCTGTATTAAGTTCTCGATCGAGCTCGAATTGTTGGTGAGGGGTGTCTGAGCACCCTCTTTTAAGACGTGGGCATATGAATGTTTATGCGCATTAGAACTTTTGGCATTCGCATTAGGTAAATCATTTCTCAATGTTTGGGCATATGAAAAGTTTGGCTTAGTGTGTGGCTGTGTAGCTTGTGTACTAGCAATAGAACCAGCATGAAGCCGAGGAAATTGGGAAGCTTTATATTGCTCATATTCCGGTTTACGTACGACTTTCGCATTATCTTTTACATATTGAAATACTTTGCAGCCCCTGTAATTTGCTGTATGGTTTTCACCACAGTTGCTGCATTTTTTGACCTTGGGGTCTGTTTTGGAAGAAGCGCATTCCAAAGTCCGGTGCGCATCACCGCAAACAACACATACAGATGGTAGCTTGCAGTAGGTTTTCGTGTGTCCGAATTCCTGGCAGTTGGTACACTGACGGGGACCGTTACGTTTTAGAGGCTCTTCCACCGTTATTCTTCTGTTCAAAAGGTAGCGCAAATTATATATTGGATGAACCGAGTTTTTTGATTTAAGCTGCGATGCATTAAACACGATTTCAACACGATGCATAGGTTGGGGAACTTTATTCTTATTTAAAATATTGTGCACTGACCTTACGACATAACCTTCTACCTCTATGGCACTTTTTATCTCCTCAGTGGGAACAGAACTGTCAATGCCCTTTATAATGACATTCAAACCTTTAGCACTTTTTAGTTGATACGTATAATAGCTCTTATTATCTGCATCGAGACGACTTGCGATTAGGCGATAATTCTTCTCAGTGTGGGCTTGGATCTTCGTTTCTTGTATCTGTCCTCTTCGTACAGAAGCCACATAGAAATTTTCTTTGCCTACGAGTTGGGACAGCATATTTACAATGGCATTTGATGTTTGTTCGCGCAAGTAGATTGGTGGGGGTTTTTGTTCCCTTACAGTGGGTTCGGCATTTTCATTATCCGGGGTAGCAAGGACAGAAAATCTATTTTCACTTACCGCTGTTGCAGCTACTTGATGAGAACCTTTATATTGCTTGGCGGTTCGCTCTTGTGAAGACTTAGGACTCGCCTTCCTCTTCGTTATGGTTATGTACCGATCCATACCAGTTTGCACGCGTTTAGATGCAGTACTTGGTTCTATTTCTTGTGCTATTTTTTGTGTATTATTTGTTTCTTTAGTTTTATTTGTTGAATTCTTTGTTTCTGTAGCAGATATATTTATATTTGCTGATAAAGAACGCGTTCGGTCAATTGGCCTGGCGGTTAAAAAAGCACTGTCATCTTTTTTTTTATTATTTATATTGTTTATTGCATTATTAGCATTTGTGTAAGAAAAAGAGTAATAAGCATTGTTGTTATTACCTTTTATATTTTTTTCGTTAATGTTTGGTGCGCTCATGCACTCACTATTAATTGTTTAAACAGGTTTAACCATGCACTTTGTTATTGTCTTTTTTATCACACACAATATTATATTGCTTTTTATTTTTTGTTATTTTGTTGTTGTTACTAACTGTTAACTGTGTCTCTGCACTTGTTTAATTTTTAAAATAAAAAAAAAGTCACCTTAAATGAATTTAAATTATGCGCTTAAAGTGAAGTACGTCTTTACTCAGACGAAGTTTACACTGAATTCAATGACGTTATCCAAATAAATCAAAATCTTTTGACGCAAATTGATCCGAATAATTCTATATCTATAAGAGAAATCGAAAGATGGAATGAAGATGCCTTTGAGAATGAACCTTTACATATATATGACAGCGAAAGTTTGTCTTTCTTATTCCGAAGCTACTGCAAGTGTAAATAATTTAATAAAGTGGTGCAAAAGCAGTAATTATATTCCACTAAGCACTTGTCAAATCTTTTAGATCTCCGTAATGATATTGTTTTGTCGGATATACAAAAACCTAAAAAACAGACAAATATTACTTATTATATGATTAACAAAGACTGAGTGAGAATTCAAAATATGTATTATTTTAACTTTTCTTTAATAATATTCTTTTTTTATTAGTTATAATTATACTATTTATATTATATGTACATACATAAAGTTTTTGATATATTTCGTTAAGTTTTTTATAGTTTTCATGGTAAATAAACTAAAATTAAAAAAAAACATAGTTTTTTGTATCTTTATGGTCAAATTTACCTAAATTTTTTTATAAAAAAAACGTTCAGAAATTAGAATAGTTCGGAAATTCCAAACGTCCTAAAAACAAAGTGGTTCGAATTTCCGAGCGTCTACTGTATCATTTATTTTTGTATTTATAAAAAACTGACAATAATTTTCGGGCAACAGTTTAGTGCAGTATTTTTATTGCTGTAATGCTTTTAATATAAATGCAATCGTCTTTAATAAAAAATTCAATAGAATTTAAATGGAATATTTTGCTAAATATCGAAATTGTCGTTTCCTAAGTTTTGATAATATTTCGGTGTTCCGGAGCAGTTAGTTTTGCCAGCTACGAGAAACTTTGCTCACTATATAATAGTAGCTCCAAACCCAACTCTGAATTTTGGAATACAAAGTTCTTTTACACAAAACCAATAACACCAATTTGTTTATCAGATGTGGGGCACTACTTGCGCAGAAAACAATCAGAAGATATAAACAAGACAGTTTAGGAAGAAATGGAAATATTCATAAATACCTAAAAGTTCCCACTATCCAGGAAGAAGCAACAACATACGCGGGCATACATATATGACACATTCATTACTATTACATTGGTAATTGGGTATAATTAATATACATATGTATGTATAACCTTTTAAAGATAAGACTAGCATACTTATTGGAAATTTCTTTTAGAGATTCAATAAAACCTTTCTTTTAGTTTGGTTCTAAAGAATTATACTTTTTATGGACGTTTTTATATTTTATAGATATTTGAATGTCAACGACACTGAATGTCAAACGACACTGATGATGCCACATTGCTCAAACGGGTTTGTCACCAAACCAAACTTGACAAGGGATGACGGAAATTCCTTCAAATAATTGTATCAAATCAACCTGTCAGAATATCAAGAACCTTTTACCTTTATAACAAAACACAATAATTATTGAACTGATTTTGTAAACTTAATCACCGTGTCCAATTCTTTATACATTGTTTGAGGCATAAAAATTTATTTCAACATATGTATATATGTACCTATAGGAATGTTAAAATTTCTATGGTACTGAAAATAACCAAAAGTACTAACCAACTTTATAATTATCACTATTAAATTCATTTTTTTACAAATATCATCCAACTAACTCTATACCACGGAATAGAGTGCGGAAAACCATAACAAATAAAGTACCAAAACCCATCGCTATATATATGCATATAAAGTTACGGTTCACAAAAAATAGTACTAAATTACAAGAGTACTAATTATTTTACCCACTCGCATCAATTGCTAAAGATTTTTGTTTTGTTTATGTTCTCTCTTTCGTTTCTACAACAAAAACATACTCGTGCTCATATATTCTCACTTAACAAGTCTCTTGTAGTTAGTTTTTGCATCTCTCTTTCAGTTTTATTCTACCGGTTCGTGTGTTTGTCAGAATTTACAAAGTGTTTATATTAAAAGTTAATGAATATTAAGGAAAATTCCATAAATATTAAATAAAATCCAAGTAAAGTGAAATTAAACATTAATTAAATAATAAACAATTGTTGGTTTCATTAAAACTGCACAATCAAAAGTAAGTGTATTGTAATAGTGAATGGTGTTTGCTGTGAAATACCCGCGTGTTTTTCTTGTATTAAGCAAAAAGCAAATGAGAAAGAGAATGTGTACGTGAAATACAAACTGATAAAGAAAGATAAAAACAAAATTGAAAAGCGAAATAGAATAAAAGTATTGCATTCGTCAGTGTTGCCACTAGTTTATTGCTAATATTGTTAACCAGGTAGTTGTGTCGATGATGCGATTTTTGTTCTTAAGAATTTCAGGATTTCAGATATCGGAAAATAGGCTAAAATTTATTATGGAGAGGTTTATCTTTATATTTGGAGACCACTTATTAATTTTAGTTAAGGAAAAAATTAAAATAATTCTATAATTCGAAAACGATTAAATTTCTCATGTTCAAAACAAAATCCCATAACTGGTGTTCTGTAATCCATATTCACATGATTTCAGTAGTTTTAAAATCAAGTATACAAACCCGGTCGAAAGTACATATTTTATGTTTTTATTCTAATAAATAACTGGAGAAACGTAAAAAACCAACATGTAAAATACAAAGGTTTTTTTTTTTTATTAATTTTATTTGATTAAATTATAAAAATAAATTAAAAAGCACTATGTTTTGTTATATAAAGTAAAATTATTAGCATGAATGAAAACACTCTTTCAAAGTTTTAGATATTTCATAAGAAAATTCACTTTAAACAATATGTACTCTTTTTCTCGTAATAAATATTCAGCAATTCAACTTAGTTTATTTGAAAAAAAAATTAATTAAAAGTAAATAATTGTGTAAAGTTTAAAATAATAAAGAGGAATTATATTTCTTAAGATTCAATTATTTTAAATGTTTTTATTATTCACCATTTTTATGAAATAGCTTGCATTTATTTGTCTGGCAACTCTGCAATTTGTTATATGTTTATGAAAAATCAAACAAAAACTTATTTCTTAATTTATAAACTGTCGTGTTGAATAAAATAAATGTAAAAGAAAATAATGAATATATGTATTTTTGTAAATACTGTCATAGTATAAAATTTTGTAGAAGAAAGAATGTAAACCAAAAACAAAGTCTGTTTACTAGTTGACTTATACGATTAACAGCTGACTTTGACGTTTCAACAATTCATTCGAACTTAATTTCGACTGCTACTAAATCGCGTTATTTGGCCATTTAAAAATCGCTCCTTTTTAAAAACTGTTTGGTTTACGGAACAGACTCACTTTTTTTTTAAAAATATATTCAAAAACTTGTAAAGTTTAGTGGAGTAGTGTGTCAAATATAGTTCAAAGCAGCACCATCAAAAAAGAAAAGCAGTAGGTGTCTTCGTTTACTTTTGTAATAAAGTCCAGTAAATCAATGTTTGCTGAATATTAAAATTAATATAAAAATTGCTCTCATAAGAGTGCGCATACGGAAAACTTGTAAATACATTATGTAGTAAATTAAGACAGGTGATAACTAAGAAAGGTAATACACATACATAAGATTCTGGGCACTCAAATTCTTTAACACTTTTTAAAAGAAATTGTCATTTATTTTCCAAAAGCATGGAATTCAAAACTTCATTCCAATTTCTACATCTGTTCTTGCAGAACAATCCATTACATTAAAGCAGTTACTTCCGATTACAGTCTGCTGTAATCTGTTCCGAAAAAGAAAATTTTGATAAAAAAAACCGCTCATACGAGCACGCATAAGCGTTAGTCCCCATAAAATTAGGTTGTGCTTGAAAATCAATGAGTATAGACATATGTATGTCTTTGTTTGGTAAAGTGCGCGGCAGTAAGTAAAGTTTTTCACGATCACATAGATACATATTTATTTTTAATGCTCTAAAATTATACAGTAATCTTTACATAAAATGTGCTTTTTGTTTAATATTTTTCTGCGTTCGTAAATATTTTTAAATTAAATTAATAGACGCTTAAGAACTCCGTATAGGTTTTTATCTGCAAGTTTTTCTGTTTTCAAATAAGGTAAGTTTTTTTGAAATATATCACTAGTATAAATAATTTTCTACACCTTAAATATAGGGCTCGAATCGTCACATACTTGGACGTACAGCTCTGCATATAAAAATACCTTTTTCGGATTGTGACATACGTGAACGTACTGTACGTTATAAAATTCGGCACAATAACATCCGTGAGCTTAACACTGAACGTAACATTTTTACGAACTGTCATCTGTTTACATAATTGTGTGCGAGTACATACAAATATTGCTGTAAATAAATGTCCTTTTCTAGCGTTATTATGTTTCTAGAAATAAGTAAACCGAACTAATTTCAAAGCTCTATGTTCTTGCATTTAATCATTCCTCTAATCTTCAGACCAATTTTCTGACACATTTTCTATGCTTCACGGATAATTTGTTTTCATTGCCTTCCAGCACTGCCGACGTTAGTTTGCAAACTGTACTCTGGCATATTCCAAGGAGGCAGCCACTACCTATTGAGTGTTGGTAACCACCGTTTGTCAAAGTAGACAAGAGGTGCTGCCAATTGTAGCACAGGACGAACCGTTCGAAGCTTAGTTTCTCTACTATATATTTAAAAGCCTGTGTGAACAAGCGGAACATATTGAAATTGTAGTAAAGAATTAATGCATTATTTTTCGAAACTAAATTTGAAAATTTACACTGTGCTCGCCACGGCCAGCAGATTCTTCCGATGCCTCTGTATTACTTTGACCATAAGTCGAAAAACAGAGCCGGTTTCGTATTTCCGTTTTGCAACATTGAATTATTTTCACAGCTATTGTGAATAAAGTATACATTATCAAAAGTATTGGCGAAGTTTAAAACTCTTTTGGATTACAAAAAATTTCGATCAGCTTGCAAGCGTATGTCATAATGCTTCTCAGTTAGTACAGTTGACGTATCACGTAATTCCATTTTGTGCGATTGTCGATACGGTCACGGATGTGATGATTCCAGCTCTGTTTTAATAAAATCTATGTCTGTTTTCACATTTTTTTCTGCCAAAATTTATTGCAAAATGAATTTTTTAATAGATAAACATTGACTCTAGGAGTAATAAAACTTTTAAAGTTCACTTACAATTTACATGGTGTAAAAATAAATATACGTAACGCATACTTACTACTGTGGGCAAAAAATAGTAAGACTTTGTTTATAATTTTAAATTTCTTTATTTATTCTGCCAAATCGTTTTCGTCCCCCTCAAAGTAATGCTCTCCAGCTGCAATACACTTATGCCAACGTGTTTTCCAATCCTCCTGACAGTTGTTTTGAAGTCAATTTCCAGAATAGCCTTCAATGCGCGTAGCGATTCACGTTTAATGTCTTCAATTGACTCGAAACGGTTTCTCCCGCGCGCTCGCTTGATTTTGATGAACAGCCATAAGTCACACGGAGCTAAATCAGGCGAATACGGTGGTTGTGGAACGATATTGATTGAATTTTTGGCGAAAAACTTACGAAGAATCAATGAGGTATTCGACGGTGCTTTATCCTGGTGCAAAAACCAATAGTTGTCGGCCCATAAAATGGTTTTCACTGATCCCTCCGATATTTCAACGATATCAGTAAGGTCTCTGACTGTTAATCGTCGATTCTCGAACACCAATTCGTTGATATTATTGACGTGTTGATCATCAGTTGATGTTGATGGCCTTCCTGGACGTGGTTCGTCGTCAACCCGTTCTCGACCCTCTTTGAATAATTTGTAGCAATCAAATACATTTGCTCGCGACATACAATTATCACCGAAGGCCTTTTGCAACAATCTGAACGTTTCGGCAACCAAACTTCTTTGTTGAATAATTTCACTCATTGTAAAAATCGCCGAATACACTTGTTGTAATTCAGAATGACAAGCGTATACTAAACACTAATGATTACTTTGATATGATATTTGGCACAGATGTCACTGACAGTCATACTAACGTAGAAAAAAAATATTTCGAGATTGGATTTCCGCGCGAAATTTAAATTAAAAAGTCTTACTTTTTTTTGCCCAGAGTAGTATACTTTATTTTTTTATATAAAACTTTAATTATTCTGGTTAATAAACCAAAGTAAGGGCATTTGTGAACTAAAAATATTTACTAATTACACATTTATAACGTAAAAATGTTCTGTTTACTAAGAAATCAATAAAAATTAACAAAGTTCAAAAATAAGAAAAATTCAATCAGTCATGAAGATGGTCACGGCATGAAGACGAATTGCTAGTACATACTACGAAAAAAAATATTAATAAAAAATGCTGGATATTTTTAAATCAATTAATTAAGTATTTGATATAAAACTTACTACACTTTAAATCTTTATAATTGAAAAAGTTTAATATGTACTTCTACAATATCTTCTACCTAACAGATGATAGCATTTCAAAGCACTATAAATCATTATAATTGATTCATATAATAGTTTCTAACGTTTTCAAATTTGAAAGCGAAACTTCAAAAAATATTTTATTCTTCAAGTGAAGTATTAAATATTTTTTTTAAATCATGTTTCAAAATGGGAGGAAATAATCCTGGCTTTATTGACAAATGTAGGATAGTTGTGAACTTTCGAAAGGTTTAGAAAGATTTCTCACTTTCTACAAAACGTCTTGGAATAGCACAATAAGACCTAAGATGGATCGACACATAGTCTTAGTATGATGTCACCAAATTTGGTAATATACTTAGTGCTTGAACCGTAGACCTCTTAAACAAACTAACCAGCCTGGCTAAATCTTGCCAAAAAAGATTAAACAGTGTGCGGAAACAATAGCAAAAAAAGTGGCTTATTATATTATGGAGTGACGCAACGATGATTACAAAAGATAATTAATTCCCCGTGAAATTTACGGAGACGGAAATTGAATAGTTTGGATTTTTCGGGGAGTGGAATAGATCCAATATACCGCATAGTATACAAAATGTATGCAATAAGCTACCCCGATATCCAACATAATATTCTGCTTCCTATGCATAGGAAATTGTATTGCGATAAGTCTACTACCAGGATAATAACCCAAGGCATATCTCGGTGTTAGTAAAAAATTTATTTAAAGATATCGTGTGATTAAATTGGCTTAGTCAGTCATCAGACTTTAATCCGATAGTTTCCTTTGAGGTGAATTAAAAAAATTTGAAAAAAAGACGCTTGATGCCATAAAATATTAAGAAGGCATGGTACGCACTTACACCGCAACCTTGTCGAAAACTATTGTCGAAATATGCCAAATAGATTAGAAAACTGATGCGAAATAAAGGGGAATATACTGAACATTAATTTATAATTTGAATTTAACACTTAATTTTTTTCTAATACTTTCTAAGTAAAACTGTACTATATTAAGTACTTAATTTGAATTTCTTTAAGATGGCGGTTGCAGATGGTGAATTATATAATTACCTTTTTTTAATAAGTAAAACTAAAAAACTTTTATTAGTTTATAATGGTTCATACATGCCTTATTTTTAGTTAGAGTTCTTTAATTTTAATTCAGTAATATAGAATCATAAAAAAATTGCAATTAAATATCAAAATTGCAATTTAAATATTAAATGAATTGGGATAATATTCGCAGGAGAATTTTTTAAATAACAATAAGATCCCAACAATTATTTTTATTAATAAAAGTTATTTTTGCTTTATCAAATGTAAAAGTATGTTTTCATTTCTATTTTTAAAGCATAACAAAATTTTCGTTTTTATTATTATCGTTTTTAAACAACATTGCCAGAAATAGTTCGTTCTGTAGAGTTGACTCTATGCTCACATTTTTTATAAAAGAATTTTTGATGATATAGCAAACACGTAGTAAAATAGTGATTTAATTCCCCTATAATTTGAAAGAACACTATGAAAGAAAATTATTCTAGGAAAATATAATATAAAATTTCTTATTTCCGGAAATTTAAGAAAAATAAATTTTTTCTAAGGGAGCTCAAAATATCTTTTCCAAATGTATTCCTCTAAAAGCTGCTCAGAAGTTCGGTTTTTATTCTTTTTTTATCGCCTTCGATAAAAAAAATACCCTTCAAGTTGTCAATATTGGCTTTATTGTAACCATAGCATCATATTAATATGATTCTTCTTACGCGAGTTTAATTTTAAGACCTCCATCAATCTGATTTCTTGTTTCTTTGGCTTTGCCTTAGATCCAAAACTGACTAATTAATTCCAAAATTCTTAAGAAAACAATATCTTGGTGCAAGTGCCATCATTTTAAATAATTCACATCGTATAAGTCATATACATCGGAATACAATCATTGTTCTTTTCTTCCAAAAATGTTCGGATATTAATAATTGATTTCCAAAGCTTTCTCATATGGCGTTTGTGTTACCACACCCTTTTACGGCACCGATAACAAAAAAAATTATAATTTCGTGCTGGAAACATAAAAATCCATTACTTCCGGGACTCTGTTGTGCATTCAGTGCCATCGACACCAGTAATTGTGAAAAAAAATGATGTTGATTTTAAGATCCGCACAAAAACGTAAATGTGAAAATAGGGCCAAGTTCCTATCGAAAAATGTCGACCGTAAAAACATTTTTCCTATAATACTTTCTCATATTAGAAAAGAAAAAATGTTGCCTAGAAATGGGATGGTATTGTACATATAAAGAACTTGGTCCTCATTTTGATCTCAGTACTTTTTACGCCTAAAATTTTTGGATAGGAACTTGGGCATATTTTCACATATATGATTTTGTGCAGATCTGAATCGTTTTGTCCAAGTTATTTTTGGTTGTTAATGTATGTATAAAAACTCTTTGAACTTAAAGCTTACAGAAATGGTTATATCAAAATTCAGCTCTCTACCTATAGCGGTAGTCTCCCTTACAACTAAGTGGGAACCCTAGTCCCCCAGACAATAATTTCCTGTTTTTAGATTTTTTTGTTTACTAATTCCCCAATGCCTACCTATATACCAAATTTCACTTCTATAGATATAGTGGAAGTGTCCCATACAAATAAGAGGGAACGCTCGGGAAGCTTTTTTGGCCTATGATGTTACCTATACGTAGAGTCCTTTTCTTTCAAGTTTCATTAGTTTATGATTAAAGGAAGCAAAGGGTAAAAACAGCGCGAATGGTTTCGTGTAAATGTACACACTGTGTGCTTTAGGCTAGAATTTGTCTGAAGAAAACTTTATTACTTTTTTATAATTTTTATAATTTTTATAATTTTTACAAAAGTCAGCAAATAACTCTTAGTTCCCATTTACATTTGGAAAGTTTTGTTTGCAAAGTCTTGAGAGAGTATAAAGAATAATGTAGGGGATACAGAATTTTTTGCAGTCGGGAAATTCGTTTTGTATTTCATTTGTAGTTTATACTTGTTGTGTACGGTAACTCTGCTTTTCATGTCTCTTTTGTGTTTTCAAACAAATTTTGTAAAATTAAAATTTCACCGTCTAAGCACCGAACAAAGTTTAAAAAAGAATTCAAGAGTAGGAATAAAATGGGTCATAGTTTGTTACTTTTATGAACAAATTTAACACTGTTACCCACCCAGTTCACCCTTTTATAATATTTTTCTTTGGCTCTTTATTATAAGATACTTTTAAACATATTAACTTAATCCTTTTGCACTTTGATTGCTTCTTTTCGGAAACTCTGAACAAACCCACTTTGGCTTTGGTTGGCAATACAATAATGTAACCATATCTTTCTTACCTTTGATAGTTTTTTCGCAAGTTGGAATTTAATTTGGAACTTTCATAAAACATTACCCTTTTGCAATTTTTTCTCAAACGTATGTAAATTTTATATAACATTTGGATTTTTCGAATTTCGAAATTATGTTCGAAACATGAAAATGCTGTTGATGTGATTATTAAATATGCGCCCTTCGCACCAAAATGTTCCCATTTCAAAAATTCTACAGTAAGTTTGAAATAAAAAAAATTCATATTGTCTGTCTATAAATAAACAAATTTAATTAAAAGAACTACACACATACATTTGTATGTACATATGTATTTATTTAAAACCCACTTTCCTTCAAAACAAACCCACAAAAATCATAAAAAAATGTAATAAATTAAAAAAAAGAAATAATCAACATGTGGGCGATAAAGCTAATAAAGTGATAGATGTTTTCTTTTTTTATTAGGAATTTAATGGTAGATTTTTCACTTTTATTTGCTGTTACATTTTTCAACTTTTCAAAAAACATTCAACATTCATTGGCTTTATCGCTAATATTTTCCTATTTCTCTTAACAGTATTAAAACAACAACAGCAGCAGCGGAATACAAAAAATAATAGAAAGTAACATAAGTTGCTTTTTCGCATTCAGTTGAAAAAGAAAAACAATATTCGTAGAAAATGTACAAATTATAATCAATTACTGGTAATGAATTGTCTGCAATTTGTTATTGCATGATATCTGCACATTAATTAAAATTGAAATAAATACTGTACTGTGATCGCGTACACACTTTATTTTATGAGCGTATAAGTTGGACCATTCCAAAACATGGCTGGATGGCCGCAAAAACTGACTGATTTTTATATATAAATGTTTTTTAATTTTCATTCATTGTTTGTCTTTATTAATGCTTTCGACTTTTTTTGTTGCGTTAATTAAATTATCGCGTTTTTAAGAGTTTCCACTTGTACTTATATTTGTTTTAATTTTTTTTCTTTTCATCTCTTTTTAGATTATTTGAGTTTTTTAATAAAAAAAAAGATATGTTGTTATTTGTAATAGGAATTTCATTATTTTCTTTTATTTGCTATTACTATTGGCTCCTAATGATTTTAATTTGAAATAATATATTTGAAATGGGGCTCGAAAAGAATTCATCATTAAAGAATGTGGGTTTTTTAAATGGACGTAATTTAATAAATCGTTAAATAAAAATCAGGTGTTTTAAAATCCAAAAAAAAAACCTAATTGAAAGTGTGAAGGCATACTTGCTAAGATCGTATCAGTGTAAAAACTGAACTAATGGCATATTTTGAGGACGCTGCAATGCACACAAGCGAATTTATAATCGCCAAATTTATATATGCATGATCTGAATTTTGTTATATTTCGGACTGGTTTCAATCGCCAAAGCTTATGAAACTAGTTGAAACAGACATTATGAAAAAAATATATGTATGTACATTTTATATGTTGGTAAAGTCAAAGAGATATTCATCGTTTTATTGTCGGTTTGAAGCTCAGTTTAAGCTAAGTGAATCGGTTTACTTCAGTATATTCTTGCGAATTGAAATCGGCAAACTTCTTGCGATTGTCAACTACAGAAATCTATCTATCATGCAATTTCAAATCGCATTGCAAATGTTTGTGAAATACGATTACGAGACCATGAGCGATAGTTTTAGCTCGATACACTTTGTACAGTGTTTTTCCAAATATTTTGATTCCTTTCAAATAAAACAAAATAGACATTTGCGCCGGTGCGCTTTTATTGCGGAAAAAGTACTTTTTTTCGCCAAATGTGCTCTTTGTGACGTGAATGACGTTGCACGAATTACAAAAAACTGTCGGCATGATCAAATTAGCAGACAGATCCATGTTGCCTTTCTTTGGTTCCAGTTCACCCGAAAGAACCCATTGCTTTGACTTTTTTTGGTCTCTGGTGTCTTGTGGCGGATCCATTTTTCGTCCATGGTTGTTAAACGACGAAAAATCGTCTGCGGATTGCAGTTCAAAATGCCAAACCAATGTACAGGGTGGCCCAAATGAGACCTAGTGATGTTAAACACGTATAGCTCTTGTAATAACGGTTTTTTAAATGATTTCTTTTTATATGTTAAATACATTTTATGGAAATTTAACGTGACTATGTGTGAAATATGACATCAGGCAAATGACCACCATTTTGCTCGATACAGGCATTGGCTCTTTTTAGCGCATTTTGCATTACACGGCGTAATGTTTCTGGTTGCAGGCGCCGTATTTCGTCTCGAATATTCTGCTTGAGCTGTCCAAGTGTCGGTGGTTTGTTAACATACACTTTGTCGTTGCTGTAAGAAGCCCCGGAGACCGTTTCTGGCGTTTTATCCTCATTCTTAAAGAAATATGGGCCGATGATTTTTGTGGCCATAACACCGCACCAAACAGTGCATCTGGTTGGGGTGTGACTGATGCTGATGTATTGCCCTTGGATTTTCGGTGCCACACAACCTACAGTTTTGTTTATTCACATAACCACTTAAATGGAAATGCGCTTCATCCGTCATCAAAAGATAATTTAAAAAATCATTTTGTGTGCCTAATTGTGTAAAGCGCATAGCGTATTGTAGACGTTGTTGGGGGTCTTGCGGTAGAAGCTATTGCACAATTTGAACTTTGTATGGATACATCTTAAGATCCAACTTTAAAATTCTCTGTAAGGTTGTTCTGGGTATACCCAATTGGCCGGAACGGCGACGAGTTGAGACAGATGGATCATTTGCAACACTCTGCTGCACAGCTTCCATGTTGTCTTCAGTACGAATAATTCGATGAGCACCTCTTCCTGGACGGTCGGCAACTGAACCTAGTTCCTCAAAACGGCGAACTAAACTTGTAATCATGGAAGATGTGGGCGCCGATCTTACGTTAAAAAAACGGCGATAATTTTAATGCGTTGTTGTGGACTGTACGTATTCATTTTAAATTTCCAAGAGTTCAGTTATAATCTGCAAAGGGAAAAAATAAATTATGTTAAAAAATAAAAAAGTTACTTGTGTTTCACATCACTAGGTCTCATTTGGGCCACCCTGTAGCTCTGAAACAGTCATAAGTTTGCGCTTGAGTAATCGTGGCAACAAATATTCATGTAAAATTAAATGTATCCGCTAAAGAGGTTTCTATATCCTCAGCTACCGTACGCAACGTAAATCTCCGATCGTCTAATATCGTGCCATGCATTTTATCGACCACATCATTATTATTTGTTAAATCTTTCTTTGATTTTGTTAATAGTTTTTATGCAAAAAATTATTTTTTACTTGACACACAAAATTTATTTTACAATTTTCGTTAAAATTGACTATGTTGTCTGCTTCGAATGGTTTGCAAAAACATACTAAATGGTGCAACTTGCTTAAAATTTTACAGTAGGCTACTAGACGGTGGTTGAGAGGAGCAGGGCTGAGTTTTGGTTAACTACGAGTGACGAGTCACGGAGCTTTTAACCTGCCCTCGTACACCCCTTCATACTAAAATCTTTAAATAAATATATTTTTAATCTGAAGTTGTAGAAAATTGCTTGTTTCCCTATTGTATTTTACAGTTTGAAATGACCTGTGCCACTCTCAGGTCAATGGCTCTTTTTCACTCTTAAACTGTTTTGTGTGTTTAACTACTCAAACAGACAAAAGTAATTAAAAGGATTTAGCGATAGCAATAGAAAATTTTATTCTATTTAATAATATTGTTAATAAACTGTATGCCAGTACTAAATTGTTGTCAAAGAGGGACAATATATCTTAGTACATCCAGGTTCGCATATGTATCATATTTTTTTTTATAGTTCAAAGATTGTGACCAGTGGGCGTACACATTTAAACTAGTTCATTTAAACTGGATCGTTCATGTTCTACCCATTGCTACACTTCAGACAAGTGAAAACTGTCCAAAAAAGAAAAAAAAAAACCAAGAAGAGAACCCAAAAACTGAATATTTTCCTAGAATATTGGACAATGGCAATTATACAAAATCCGAATGAAATTTTGCCCACATTTTTCAAAATTCTAACAATATTTCATTGAGAACGAATACCCACATCTTCGATAATTTCAATCAATTATTATTTCACAACCAGTATACTTGATTTCCGAAGCAGGTTTTAGGCATACCCGGTATTAACAAAGCTTTATCTATTAAAACATTTTGCTGGCCTGTGGCCTGGCGCAATGTGTTTGTCCAGACTGGTACAATAAATTTTGACTGTCTTTGGGATGGCATTTGGCAAAATGGTTTTTGATACAATCATGCTCTTCCAGCTCAAAAAAACATCTCTGGCAGACCTGCAAAGAAATTCATGGAGAGTAAATTCAACTTGAGCTTCAATAGGTTTTTCTTCTAACAATCTCTCAATTTATGTTGAATTAGTATCATTCTACATGTGTTTCTTTTCGCACCTCACTTGTTTTATATTAAGAATTGTGTTTTTTTTTATATATTATTTTTGTACCCTATTGAGTTTCACAAAAAATAAAACTGTTTTATAAACAGAGTAATTTAAGATATTTGTAATTTCTAAAATTTCTTTAAATTCTTTTTAATAATTCTGTCATTAGTGGCTTTATTTTATATATTCGGGGAGACCATTTGTTTAGATTTCGCTTTATTTCTCTCTATGTCTCAGTTAAGATACATTTTGTTTTAAACAGAAAACTCACTGATGCAAAAACTGAACCCTAATTATTTGTGGAATGAAAATTGTCCCTTTTTGAATGTGAGCTAATAAAAAAACAGACCAAAAAAAAATATATGAAAAAGAAAAAATTCTTAAGTACCAACACAGGCAAAAAAACCGAACTGCAATCGAAAAAATCCCTAAGGAACTTTAACGAAGTTTACATACTTTTATTTTTTAATGTCATTGAAGTTGATGCGCCTAGTGAATGTGAAGTGGTGAACATGGTCAAATGCCCTGTCTTAAAATAGTGATATATACATATATAAATATGTTTATACATAAGAAACGACGAGGGCAAACTGAAAATTATTTTTTTTTGCAGCTTTACTAACGGTGCTTTGTAATCATGTTAAGAAAAAAGGATTTTCAGTTTAAAAAAATCGTACTGACATCAGCCAGGCAGCATATAAAATCTCTTAGCAAATATTTATGAGTTTCAATTCGCTATGAAGTTGCATTACAACCCTTTAAAGTGCTCCTCGCTTCTAGTCATAGCTGTCATTGGTACATACTATGATACGGCTGTTCAGTTATATAGGGTATATTGGAATATCGGTTACGCGCACAACTCTAATAGAAAACATAGTCGTAATCTTAAATATGAGCTCGTAAAAGACCAGTTTTAGACACAAACCTTCCAAATTCAGTGAATCCGTACAGGTACAGGGTGTCTGCCGTGAAGTTACATTACTTTGTTTTGCCGCCATTTTGGTAAACATTAGTCTTGACAGTTCATATTTGGCAGTCTTGAAGTAGAGACGTGGCAAATTTGCTATGGAAAAATATTCGGTAAACCAACATGTTTTAATTGTTAAAACATTTAAAAAAATCAATCATCGACTACTGTGACGATGAGAAAGTTACGTGAAATTTTTGGGAGAAACAACGTGCCAACAAGACACACTATTTATCGTGTAGTGGTCGAAAAGGGACCCAGAAAGTAAGTGGTCTGCTTCGATATCCCCCCATACTTTAATTACATTATCGTGTAGTGAATGATTTCGCAGAAAGAAGGACTGTAGCTGATAGGCCCAAGCATGGACCACAACGTACCGCAAGATCGGCTGAAAACATTACTGCTGTTCAAGAAAGTGTTCAAAACAATCCACCAACCTCAATTCGACACCGTGCTCAGAAGCTTGGTCTTCAAAGAACAACTTTGGCCACAATTTTGCACAAAGATTTGCTTTTGTTTCCATTTAAGATTCAGTTGACACAAGAGCTTCCTCCAGAAGACCATTTACACCGCCATACATATGCCAATAGGATGCTATAGCTCGCCCATGTCAACTCCGATTTTTATGAATATATCATAATGAGGACGAGGCACATTTTCATTTGAATGGATATGTGAATAAACAGAATAGTCGGTTCTGGGCAATGTAAAATTCTAAAATTATTCATCAGTCACCTTTGCATCCGTGAAAAGTGACAGTCTGGTGTGCGATTCGGTCTTTGAAACTGAAAACGGCGTAACGGTAACTGTCAATGGGGAGCGATATCGTGATATGATTGAAAACTTTTTAATGCCACAACTGCATGCTTTGGGATTGACTAACATATGGTTTCAACAAGACCGTGCCACATCCCATACAGCCAGGATTACAAGACCTCTTTCCACAACAAGTTATTTCAAGGAATGGTGATGTTGATTGGCTTCCACGGTCGTCTGATTTGACTGCTCCGGACTTGCTTCTGTGGGGATATCTGAAAAGCAAAGTTTATGCAAACAAACCAGAAACGCTGGAGCAACTCAAACAAAATATTCGTGATGAAATTAATGAAATACCGCGTGAAATGTGTATATTCGAATAGTGTTTGTTTTCGCTCAGCCGTAGAACAAAATAATGCGATTTGAGTATGTTATGTTTTTCTCTACTATTTTATTTACAAGACGTTATTTATCTACGTTATCGCACTTCAGTAAAATTGCAACTCTGATAAAATACATAGTCTCAGCGTTTAAGAGTTTTTTTTTTAATAACGAGTTAAATTTCCCTCCGCATTATTTAACATTATACATATTTTGTTCACACTTTAATACCTGCTCATTTGAATTTTTGATAAGTCATTTTGCTTCATCTAATAGTGTGAAAGGGCCTTTAGATGCACCAAGGTTGTAGTTATACTAAGGCATTCCTTTAAACATATTTTTACTTCCTAATAATACAACCCTCCACTTAGCGTGGCAGGCCTAATATTTACATCTATATACTTTCCCAGTAGCGAAAGCAGTTTTTCTGCCGTTTTAAATACATTTACAAACCATGCTCGTATAACATGTGTATGACACCAACAGAATACTATATGTCTGAATATATTCGGAGAAAAAGGCTTGGCCGGTTAAGTTTAATTTCATCTGTCCGTCTGTCTGAGACTGTGTGGTTGGTTGTTTATTTAGAATTCTTGGGACTAGTGGTATTAAAAAGAACTACAATTGCGAACAGCAAAGCAGCCATGATAATAATGATGACAATGTTGACAATGACAATGATAATAATGATGAGAAAGGAGTATGTCGACTCAAATTACTACTTCATTTGAAAAAAAGAAACTAAAACTAAAAATTAAAAAATATGTACTCGTTTGCTGTCTTTTGCTTGTTGGTAGGATTTCTTTAGCGTTGCTTAGATTATATTATGCCTTATTAATTCGTATGAGAAGCATGCTTGTGTTTGTGTTTTGGAAGGCACCAGCAGAAAATAACAAATTCCCGTTAAGATTTTTATTGTCTCCTTTCAAAGCCGTACTCTCAACGGGGGATTCTGGTCTTTCAGGAAGTAATTGTATACGTACATAAGAGTACGGATACATACTTACTGGAGTGTGTAGTTGGATCGTGTAAATAAATTTAAATAAATCTGACATGATTATGAAAACATAATTATATTCAGTAATAAAAAAGTCTAATTGTATAGTTCCACACCAATAACTTTTGAATATCCAGGCAAATATTTTCAAAGGTTGCTTAAAAGTCTGACTTCATATGGAGACATCGCATTTATTACGTGGTGGAATTCTTAGCGTCTTGAAGATCGAAATAGTGTTCATTAAAAAAATATTATTCAAACAATATGCATTGCTTTTAACTATTGTTCTTTTGGTTACAAGATGAATACGGAGTCGGAGGAACACTTTGTTAGTGCCGATGCGCGAGTGGTTAAAGGCCACTTGTGAAATGCAACAATCACTTCCACCAAATTGCATGCAAAGAAAATATCATGGTAACCACAATCTAAGAGAAGCATATAATGATTTAATTATATCGTTGTAAAAACTTATAGTATTATTGGATATAAAAATATAAAGCCCTCCTAGAAAAGCAAACAAGTGATGTTACTGATAGACTGGAATGCTTAATAGTCAACGCGCTAACCACTTAAGCAAGATCACCCTCATACTTTGATTAAACCCGACAAGCATTTTACAAAAGCAAGAACATATTATGGTTAGAGTTATTATATTATTTTTGTATAGCTAAAATGCTTTGTGTGTAGTTCGAATTTCAATAATCAACTCAATAATCAACTCAACGATTGCGATTTTTGGCATGGAAATCATGATTAAATATAAACACCAGGTTGTATAGGGCGATTTTATACGGGCGATAAGTGAATGCCTGCCATTTACTTTTTAAAAATTATTTCATGTAAATATTGCCCGCGGCTATAGGTGGTCCATCCGTGGGCTCAAATTTTGGCATACTCTGTCCAGCTTTTTGGCCAGTATCCAACCAATGGTACCTGTAATCTTCTCTTCAGGGCTGCCATTGTGGATAGGCTTCACGTAACCCCCACAAAAAAAGTCTGGTGTGGTCAAATCGCATCATCTTGGCGGTCAATGGACTGCTCGAAAATGTAAAATTAATTGCTCCTGTGGTGCCGTCTTGTCAGTACCTTGCTCAATTGACTGTAACATTGCGACTTTCATCGTTCTTGAAGAAGTATTGTCCAATGATGCCGACGTCCCACAAACCGTACCAAGCGGTACGCTGGTAGCTCTTGAACAGACTCTGGCTGCTCTGAATACCAAATTCGGCAATTGTGGTCATGGACGGTCCCATTGGGCTCAAAAATGAGGTTAGTCGCTGAAAACAATTTTTCAGTAAAAAAAAACATTTCTCATACAGCACGATTTTTTTTTCAATGACTTCCAGGCGTTAGGCGTCTATTTATGGTGAAATGGCAATCCTTCCTGAGCCTCTTTGGCATTATACATCTCCTGACTCTTTTTACACTACAAATAGCAAAAAAAAAAATTCACCCGATATATGAAATAACCATTATATATTTGTCGCAACAATATATTGTTATAGAGAACATAATGTGGTTGCCATGACCATGCCACAACTATGTCTTGTTAATAATAATAATTTTTATTATAGAATTTGACAGCGAAATTAGGCAAGCCGTACATGTTGCGAACGTTGCACAGTGTTTTAATTCTTAAACTATGTGGTCCATATTAATTACTGCTAAACTAAAAAACGTAAAAAAATGATTTTGGCATAATAATTTCCGGCATATTAAGGTAGAGTGGCAAAAAAAAAAAATAGTTACGCCGCTCCTTATAAGCTAATAATCTAAAATATGAGAAAATTCTAAAAATATTGCTGTAGCTTTTTAAATTCATTTCCTTTTCAAACAAAATTTAATGAAAACAACAATGTAAAAAACATCAAATTCCATTTTATTTTTTATATAATACCCGAATAACCATCATTTTCAGTATCACACTACTGAATATTATAACGATTACTTTGTAGTAATTTAAACATATCTAGTATTAAATCTCGTTTCTTAACTAGAGACGTTTTCCTCAAACTGCAAAAGGAGCGGAAGATATTAACAGTCTCCGTATTAAATCTGTATTCGTCTCTGTCCGTGAAGTTTTTCGCGTGAACTGCACATCTATTGACTTCATTGCTCGCTTCTTGAGCTTCTTCTGATAGTTGGCCAATTGAAAGGGTGCAAAGTTGAAGTATTGCTGTACCATGCTAAGAACTTTGAACTGACCAATTTAGCTGAACGGTATTTTCCAGAGGAAGACATCTGTGTTTTAATTAACGTCACTATGTGCTATTTAATCAGTAAATTCTTTAACTTTTCTTTTGCTTCGTTTGCTACAATCTTGAAAATCCTTTTTTGCCCACTTTTTAATCTGGTGCTGCAGTATATCTTGTAAAATGAGCTGAATCTCTTAAAACTGCTCGCCTTTTGTTATTATCATGCAGCGATCGGGATCCTTTTGAAACTCACTGAATAATTCAAACTAATAAAATTTAAAAAGAATTCGGTAATTTAATGCTTAAAAGCATACCTTAACACTATCAGAGTATAATAATTATGCTAAAATATGTTAGCTATTACCTGCGGCTTCGGTTCGTTAGACGCATATCTATCAAAATCGGTTAAGCCGTTAAAGCGTAACAAGAAAAGCAACAAAGTTGCTTTCGCTTTTATAACATAAGTTAGAATATAGTTCACATAGTTTACACACGACACAAATTTACTTGAATAATTTAAGTCATATAAAAATAAATTAAACCAATTGATTAATTACCACAGGTGGGTTCGTGAGTAGTTTTTCACGCACGATCACGCAAGATCACGACTGCAACAACGCTACCCATTCATGATCTACACTTTATTACTAACCTTCAAGAATGCTACAAGTATGAGGAAAATTTAAAGTAACTCACAAAAAGTATTACACGTGAGGTACCCTAAGCTGTGCGAGGATGTTTCCCAAAACTCGATTTTTTTAACTTTGATTATACAAACTACCATACGATTTTTTTAATTCTTCTTAAATTTTTTTTTTAATTTTATTCGATGTCAAAGGATATTACGGAATCATCGTTGTAAAAATATGTTCAACGAAGGGATTCAGCATCGGGCAAACAAAGTTTTTTTTATTTTCTTGCAAAGTTCAGAAAATAATCAAATGTTAAACCCCAACTCACAACAGAAAAAAGATTTTTTTTGTCATACCCCACCCACCATTTCTGCAAAGGCAATTAAAATAACAATTGGTTTGTTAGAAGTTTAATATTTTTGTTTTGAGCTTCTTTAAACTTTCTCATATGGTGTAAAGAATTTCGAGCATACGACGTTTAAGTTTTTTAAAAAGTTAGGTAAATGCTTCCTAACCTGGCCTAAGCAGCCGATGAAATGAATGCCCATAGAGACTAGCTTATCCCCCCACAACCAGTAAATTGCATTTTTATAATGAAATGAGTTGGGATAAAATTAGCTAAAAATAATTTTTGAAATAAAAAGAATAAAATCGTAAAAGGAAATTCTTTTTATGAAAAACATTTTTGTCTAAGCAATTTTATTTTTGATTTCAAAAATCTTATTCAGAGCTTCTCTAATATACCTATCAATATTTAGAATTACATTCATTAAAAAAACACAAAATACACGTTAATAAATAATTGTAGCATCATTAAAAGAAATTGTGTAAAAATACATTATTAAGGTCAAAGTTTGTCTTAATTTTGAGCAAAATAATTTGGGGTTATTTGTATATTTTAGCCGTCAATCATGTTTCTTTTATAACCAAACAATATTAAATTGCTACTAAAATCAGCAGAGAAATAATTTAACTGGATAGTTTTGTTTTTAAATACGCATGTTTTATTTTCCTTTTTTAAAGTTAAGTTTTGGGGGTTTTCCTAACTTATTGCAAAAATCGCACACTTGAGAAGGTTGTGCACGAGGCTGCAAAGTGTCTTGGCTCGTTGTATGTTGTCTCTTGGTTGTACGAAAAGTCAAATAGTTGAAACTTATTTGAAAGTTATGAATTCGGTCCTAACGTGAATGGGCATGCCCCACAATGTCATTCTACACATTTTGTGCATATTTCCTTTCGAGGTGAGCACTTACAAAAGAGTTTTATTATCTACTCAAAATAACTTGTTTACAAAATAAAGTAGTGTAATGATATTGTACACAAAATTTGACTGTATGTGGGCAAATGCTTTCAACTTTCTTACCAACCGAGTTGTTGCTCGCCTTAAACTTTAGCATTTCTGGTGCGCAAACCATAATTAAACTACCTTGTCGTTTATCATACTCCCCATTAATAAAAGAAATCTTGTGGCAGCAATTTTATTCCTATAAAAAAAGTAAAATTTGCCGCAAAATTATATATTTTGACATATTCAATGAATTTGCCTGGCAAGAAGTTACGAATTAATTGCAACTCTTAATGAACTACTTTTTTTTACTATTGAATTCAGTTTAAGGAACGAAGGTTTATCGTCTCATTAATACAAAATTAGGTTTTTAGAGCTTTTTAACATTTTTAACACTTTATACAGTAGCGTCCAGGACGCGAAAGTAATCGGTTTATTATACATAAAACAGCACGAGCGTTAGCGACTCTTAAAACAGAGAACGGACGTGAAACAAAAGCTGAATGAAAAGGCATGCTTTCAACAGGATGAAATTAGTTTAAAATAAAAATAGCAATGTCGCAGAAGCTCTCACCTGCTGTTGTTTTGTTTAATGCTTAAAATGCAATGACATAAGTTCCTAATTAATGTAACTAAAATGTTTGTTAGTACTTTTATGTATTTTATTTTCCTTTCTCATGACCAGTTAGAATCGTTTTACAGCAGTTTTAATTGTTCTAGCGAGGAATTGTGACTTGTCACTTAATCCAGCATTAAATCGGAAAATCGTGAGACACCAGACGATCTGAAATCGCATCCTTTAAAATACCATTTGGATCGCGAGTCGTATAAGCAGCTGAACGCTTCTGTTAAGCGAGTAGGAACTAGGTGCGAAAACAGTTTTGTTGAAAACTGTTTTCGATATCGATTTGAATCACATATCACGGTCCAAATCACATATCTTCCAAACCCTCTTCATTAAATGGCAGCAATAAAACCTCTTTGTGCATGGTACAAAAACCGCAGCAACTGTATTAATCACGGCATCCTCGAAAATGGTATAATAAGATCTTCGTACTAAATGGTGCACCTTGCTGCGACTTTGAAAGATGGATTTTTAATGAATCAGCAGCATAGTGCGCCTGTGAGGGCTCTTATGAGATTACACCAGACTGGCGTTTAACAATCAGGAATATTTTCCTCTCAACCCTATTTACCTGATCTGAGCCCTTATAGATATATTTTCTTTTCCCGACATTTAAAAATGTATTAAAAGAACGTCTTCTTGGATCTTCAGAGTACTTTTAACACAATTTGCATTTCTTTTTTAAATTATTGTGACCGAATTGTTAAAGGCCATTCCAGTTGAATCCTTCCAGCGCTGCTACCAAAAATAACTTTGCTGGTGTCGGTTACAGACAACAATATTGCAGTTTGAAAAAATTTTAACTTTGGTATATAAAAATTCAGGGTCATTACTTTTCTTACACACCTCGTAAAACGTTTAGTATTTTTGTTAACTGATTCTTGAACTTTATGAACCCGTTAGGCTTCATCACTGTTAAAGCTACAAATATGTAATCATTCTTCATTCAGAAGAAAACCACTTTGTGTGCTCTTTGGTCATAAAAAACCTGCCGCTTAAACATGAAATTTATTTAAGGTTTTGAAATAACGCAGCTTAAAATTTTGATTGATGCAGTTCGAGGGGTTTCTAATTAAACTGCGTGTCTGCTAAAAATAGTTAGAAAAAAAGTAAAATGTGTGTTTTCTTGAATAACATGTCTAATTACAAGTTTTAATGTAAATTATAAGTATTAGAGGACCATATGATTATTTGTCTTGTGTTTATATAAGTTTTTTTCCTGTGTGCGTTTCTTCTCGAATTGATATTCAGAAACAAACAGGAAAAAAAACTTGACATTTTCTAATTACACAACATTTATCATCAATTATAACAGACACGCAAGCTGTTTATTTGGTTGTTTCTTTGTTTTCTGTGTTTTTTAATAATATTATTTTGAGGAATATTATTTGTGTGTATTTATTTTTTTGTAAATTGAAATTCTTGAAAGTAACGAAATAAAACATTCACTGTACAAATGACGTGTTGAGTTTTTCTCGTGTTATGTTGAAAAACTGTTTTCTCCAATTTGGCCATAATTTTATGGAACTTCTTGTATGTATTACGTTTTAATCAGCTACATTTTTTATGTGGCAGTATAAGTTTCTTTCGAGGTTGGTGACAATTAAAAGGTGTTTGTTTAGTGTAAGTTTTGTATTTAATCTTCCCTAACTATTCTCCTTCGTCAACATATGGTGGCAAAACTTGTGACAAAAAGTAGTCGATTTCTCGCCATGAAGAAGAAATCTGACTTTTTGAGACGTCAACATGGCGAATTTTTAGTCACAAAATCCAGCTAATCCAAGAGTTCAAAATTAATGACCATATAGAACGCCGCTTCTTCGCTGAGTGGGTTTCAGAGCATTGGAAGAGCTTCTCAATTTTGACCGAAAAATCATTTTGAGCGATTAGTCCCATTTTGTGATATTACGTAGTTCGTCGATCTCAATTTTGGTGAGGCTCTAATCGTCAACGGATGTGGTGACATGTGGTTTCAGCAGGAAGGCTGAATGTATGTTTCAGGTTAAAGTTATCTCCTGCGAAGCTGATGTGAATTGGCCACGAACATTGCGCGATTTCACCTCGCCAGTCTATTATCAAATGTTATAAAAGCCATTTTACAGTTGTTTTTCTCCTAATGAAAAAATCTGCATACACAGAAAATATTTTTAGCACGAATTAGGCAGCCTTGAAATTTGTTTTAAAAATGGCATTAACTTAACCCTCGAATACAAGTATCGTTACACAATATCTATCAGAAATGTATTTCTTTCTTTAATTTAACGTAAGATCAGACGCTCATTTTTAATTCTTTTATAAATTTAAATCGAAAACTCTAAAGCAATGACTCACAGAGAGAACGTAACGTAGTTACGTAGGTACGCGTTCGGAAAGTCGTTTAAATTTGTTTAATATAGATCTCCCACCTCAAGATCACGAGAACTTTACTATAATTTCAAGATTTACAACAATCGCAAATATTGTTCATCATTTCTTTGGGGACAAGTAGATATAAAATTTTACTAAAACAAGTTGTGTATATAATTTGACTATTTTTTATTTCGCAATGGCCTTTGTCTTTGTGTGTGGCATGAGTCTGCATAAATCATGATTTTGAGCTATGGCAGAAATTAGTTGCCCGGTTGCTTGTTGTTTCCATAAAATAAATTACAGCAAAATTAACTATCAAATTGCATCTGTGCCCTAATAACTTTTCATCGATTACTTAATGTATCATCCTTTCCAAATGGTTTTTTTACTTGTCGCCTTTTGTGGATAGAAAATATAAGTTAATATAATATAATCGATTAAAAATTATCGATTAAAAATAATCGAAGAAATGTAACTTTATTGATAAACCGAGAACCATCTCAGGAATATATTTTGTGCTTAGAAAATAATACTAAAACCTATAAAAGGCGTTGTTTGGTTTCAGCTCCAAGTTAAATTAACTCAATTAATATATTTTGGAATAAATCTTTTTCATGCTGCAATTGTTTTTTTATTTTTTATTTTTTTTTGTGTAGAGGAATTGCACAAGTCGCCGCTATCACACTAAAGAACATCAATATCTGCTAACAGTTTGTTCCTCCAAATTTTACGATTGTTGTAATTTATGTTGATTACTACAAATAACATTGAGCCAATGTGCTACCTTCCATATGTATTCTAAATGTTTTTAAATGCTTAAAAATTTTATTGTTCAAATTATTGTATTATTTTTTCTATTTAGAAGCAACAATAGTCTGACCACATAATTATGCATACGTATCTATGTATGTAATCAAATAACCAAACTCCACTTTAATGAGTTTAGTTTCTTTCTTTATTTCTATAACTTCGGGTCGAAATAGTTAATTTTTTAAAATAGGAAAAACACTCATCAAATGTCATATTTATGACAGTTTGATGTCACATGACAGGTAACGTTTTGTTGTTATAGTCTCTCTTAAGAGACGAACTCATGACTATACTACTATTGTACCATAAATGTTTGTATGTATAACTATAAGAAGAAATTAAAATTTCCAAAAAAGGCAAAATACATTTTGTAAATGATAAAGAAAAACTAAACAAATTTATAATTATTCATTTAAATGCAGACAGACGCACCAAATGAATACCTTGCTGCGAAATCCAGACTAGCAAGACAAATACACTTTTTCGATTTTGATACAAGCTTGTAAAGGGTATTTCTTAAAGACGTACATATATATTTTAAAATGAACTTAAAATCAGATTAATTTATTCGTTCCCAGGAAATTGGAGTTATTTGAAAGATTATCTGCTCCTATAGAAGAAAATTTGGTGAGCGCATAATTTCGTATCACTACTATGTAAATTGGTAGCTGTGGCGCCATGTGAAATCTCTAGTTTCTGCCGATAAGTCAGACACGCTTGACGACTTAGAAGTCAACATTCAGCTTATAATCTTACCAATATATATGGTCTTAAATGCAGTTAAAAATAATATCTCCCTGATCCCGAAGGAACCGCAAGGAAGCCACTGAACTACATAAAAATTATTACTAGGCGCACGCAAAGGAAAAACATGGTTGTGTCATGGACACGTCAAACATACTATGTCTTCTAGAATAATATATTGTAGTTGTAATATATGGTTTTTTGAAACATAACTTTAGTTGCGATAAACATGTTATTGCTTACTTTTATTCATTGAATGATTTCCATCAATAAAAATTGCAACATGGTTGAGTTGAACAATACTATTTTTACAACAATTCTAACCACAAATAAATAATTTTAAGTAAACAAAAATGTCATATATAACTCCAAACCAAAAAATAGTGTTAAGAGACATAATATGTAAAATTCGTTTGGTCAGTTGATAGCTTTAGTTGCCTGTGTTCGTGCCTCTGCTCCTGTATATCAATGACATGAATTTGTTGCTTTTTTATTGTTCAGAGAGAATCTTATTATTTACAATAATAACATGCTTTTTTTACAACCATGTTTTTTTCATTGTGTAAGGTAATATAATTTTGAATTTACTTAGCAGGGATAAAACCCGTCCTTTTTATACAGATCATTTGGCAAGCAACACATCAGTCTGAATCACTTAACAGTCAGTTATTTATATATATAGGCTGGTCAAACCAAAACGCACGATGTTAATTGTGAGTCACACCTTAACACTTGAGCAGAGCGTTAAGATTGTGGAGACCTTTTCCGAAAAGAGGCGTTCAAGTGCATTTTGTGCACGTCGTGATTTTTTTGATCAGCATTGAACAAATGAGTCCACAATAAAGAGAATTGTGCGCAAATTTCAGCAAACCAGGTCTGTAGACAATGTGAAAACACCTGTGCATGCTCGCCGGCCGGTATTTTGTTTCACACATAATTGTCATCAAAAATATTGAGATAATTTTTAGAAAACTTTTTGTTTATGTACAAATAACATTGTGCGTTTTGGTTGGACCACCCTGAACTAAAAAATTCATCCCTGTTTTAATTCGAATTTTGTACGTCGTAGAAAGCACCCTCTATATAAGGCATTAAGTAAAATAAAACCATGATTTGTTATTTTGGTGATTTTAGTTCAAGTTTTAATATTCTCTGTTGGGCTTTACCAGTATAAGACGCTTTCAGTCGTAAAATTCTTGACGCTGTTTTTAAAATGAGAGACACAATTTTTATTTACCTATTAAAATTCGAATCTGATCAAGATTTTGTTACTTAACTGGTTTTATAACGTCTGTTAACCGTATGGTAAAGAGATAAGTTTTCTTTTGTCTGCATAAATGGTGCGTCATAACGATAAACTCGTATCTCTTAATTTAATGGGATAAGAAAGAATAACAAGCAAAAAGAAGGAACAAGCTGGGACTCTGCTGATTCGTTAAACGAATATTGACCACAAAACTAGCAAACAATTCGCTTTACGGCAAAACTAGTGCTAAAGGGTGTGTTTGCCTAAAATGTAACATTTTATTTTCTAAATTTTTTATTCTGTAAACAATTAGAATTCATAGTAAATCAATATAAATTAATTGTTCTATATAATTATTATTATATTTGATTTACTCTACTCATTTAAGTATTTCTTTACCTTGTTTGCGGTGTTACGATTTTTTTAGTGCTCCTATGGCATGATGCCAAATCTGGCAAGAATTTATCAATCATTGACAAAAATACCGGAGTTTGTTAAGGCAAACGCGCAAAATTAATTTGGTATAACTTCTATAACTTCTTAGTGTCTAAGTCCGTTTGAAATCTACAATTCTCTAAGACACCGATTGCATGTAACTGGGCTTGTAGCAATATTCGTACAGTTGATATCTTCATTTCAATTGAACCAGTTTACCTGAAAGTGTCACCTCTCAACGAATAAAAAGAAAATATACTCATGAAAGTAAAACTCTCCTTATCAACACTTAACGCTTGTCAGTCTAAAGTCAAAACCAAAGTATAAATATCAATAGTCATTGCTGTTTGCTTGTTTTTAATCAGTCCTTTCGTGCTAGGCCACAATTCCCTTTCCGTTTATTGTCAATTGTTGCCAAATTAAAATACATATAAATTTTCACAAACCCAAACGATGTCATTGTGTTTCAAAGGATCCCATACAAAAATGCAAGGGTATAATAATTTTATTCGTCGCGCTTATTGAAAGAGAGAGGGGTTGATTTGCAATATTTTGTGTAGATTGCCAATGATTGTCGGGTTATTGGTGGGTTTGAGTATTGATGTCAATTTCTTGGCATAATCAATAGAATAATTATTTGTGTCCGGGGTAGCGAAAATATTTAGTGTCATTTGAACAGCGAATATATGCAAGAGCAACAAGTGCAATTTTCAATCAACTTTTTACACCGGCTTATTAAATTAATATTTTCGAATAGGGGGAATATATTTCTAAATAGTTTTTTTTCAATATTTTTATGAAATAATCATTAATAACGATGAAATAGAACATTTTGGATATACTAATGATATTGGTTATTGAAAAGAAATCATAATGAATGTTTTTTAAAATATTTTCTTTTTTGTTTATCTTAACCAAACCACAAATAAATAACAAATAAATCATCAACAATAAAAAAATAAATTTCCCACAATTATAATTCATGTAATGTAACCTGTCATCAATTTGTAGAGCATAACAGTGGCGGATAAATTCGTGTATGTCAGTGCCTGAATTACACGAATTTGTGAAAAGCGTTATTGTGACAAACTTGATTTTGTTAGGAAAAACGTAGAAAAACAAATTAAAACTTTAAATATCTTTGAAAATATAATTTTTTGAAGGCATGATTTTTTAAACATTAACGTTTTAAAATAAGAAATGAATGCAAATACAGTTTTTTTAAATATTAATTTTATAAAACAGTCGACTTTTTTAAAAAGAAGAACATATTTTTTAATAATCGATCTTTTAAATCTTTTTAAGGCATGCAATTTTTTAAATACAGGATTTTTTGGCATACGGGACTTTTGAAAACATAGCATTTTAAACACTACATTATCCCAGCGCAGAGTTCTAAAATTTTTAACGGAATATTTTTGAAAAAAAAACAACATCTGTTTTAAAAACAGATTTATTTGAACAATTATTTATTATATTATTTTTAAATCAAGGATTGATTACACGCAGATTTTTATAAAACGGAATATATTTTCCTCTAATATAACATAGAAAGTTTTGAAAACATAAAATTTCTTAAAACCACCACAATTTCTTCAAAAACAATTTTTTTTAACACAAAACATAAATTGCTTAGGAACATGGATTTTTTAAAAAGAAAGATTTTTTAAAACAGCTTTTTTAAGTAAGGATTTTGAAATCAATTATTTTTAAATTCACAAGATATTTTACAACACAAAAGTTCTTAAAACGTAGAACTTTTCAAACGTAGGGGTTTTTAAAACATAGAATTTGTAATTGAAGAATTTGTACAAAATAGAAATTTTAAAACATAGACTTTTAAAAGCCTAGAGTATTTAATACATTGAATTCAAAAAATTTAGAATTCCTAAAACCAAACTTTTTAAAACCATAAATTTTAAACACACAAAAACATAGAATTTCCTTAAAACGACTTTTTTAATAACAGATTTTTTTAGAAACCATGAGTTATGTTTGATGGTGATGATGGAAATTGATTTCGAAAACAAAACGATTTATAAACGAAAAAATTTTAATGTGCCCATTTTTCTCCCTTTTCAATTTATTTTAAAATTCGTTTTTAAATGACTCCCATTAATTTCTCTGAATTGTATATATTGTTCTTGTATATCTTGAATTATGTATCTTGTTAATTATAATAACCTTAGAATGATTTAGAAATCGTTTTCAAATTGATGGTAATTTATCAAATCCCTTAAAAATGATTCGTTTTGAAATCTTTCGGGTTCTATCACATACCTGTAAATTGTTTCTCTCAAGAAAGAAAATTTGTTTGATATGATAATTTTGAATACCTGAATATTTTTGTAAATATAAATTTTTTAAAACATGACATTTTGCTGACAATAATATATTGTTTGAATAGAGATTTTTTCTAAAACTTATTTTTTATTTTTAATACATTGTGTTTTTTTGAAGAAAAACCTTAAATTTTATAAAGACAATTAACTTGCATTAAGTATTTTATTTTAAATAAATTAGATTTTCTGTTTTTAATTATATTTTTACAAAAACATCGGTTTTATCGACGTTCTACATAAAGCATTGATCGAAAAGTTGTTATTGTTTTAGGCATATAAATTTTGCAGAATAATTTTTAAAACATCGACACTGTTGCTGTTACTGTAACTTATTACCATCATCGCCACAATGTTGAATGTTTCGATTTGTGCAATACTTTATTTAATATATTAAAAAAAATATTGTCATTCATAACAGGTTGTTTATTTTCATGTTATTTTTGTTTTTTTTCCTCCAATATGACAACAAAAGAAAATGTATAAATGATGAAAGAAAAATATAAAAAATCCATTTTAGTTTATCGAAGAGCAAAAAATTTTGTCAATATTAAAATTCCCCAAGAAATTTTTAAAGACGGACAAATAGACAGGCAAACTTGTCTTAAACAAACACGACTGAACAAATGTTCACCAAACTGACATTTGAAATGGAAAATGACATAAAAATACTACATGAAAACCAATTCATTTTTTTCTCTTATTGTTAATTCTTCGATTTGTTTGACACATATCAGTGAACTCGTATGAATTCATGATATAATTTGACTTGGGCAAATTTAAAAAAATATTTGAACATTTTTAGGTTTGTTTTTTATATTCATGTATTTTTGCTTAATTTGAAAATAATTATGATTTGAAGTCATAGATTGAAGTAACTTTAAATTAAAAAATAATTTTGTGAAATTTGTGTAACAAATTGTAGTTTCGAATGGTCATTTAAGTCATTAATATGTCGCTTTTATTCTCTTGTCGACTGCGAGTGTCGCGGCAATGATTTGCAAAATATTGTAATACGTGAAATAGATTTTGTTGATTCTGTTGAAGTATTGAAAATCGTTTCAAATTAAGTGATTTGATGTTTGCAGTAAAAATTTAGTTTAACATTTACCTTTAATTGCAAATGGTGAGTGCTGGCATTGTCATGAAAAAACATTTTTGAATTGAAAAAAGCCAAACCAGAGCAGGGAAGAAAAGTAAGAAAGTTTTTGTTAAAACCTCAATACCGTGTGCTACGTTTAAACAATTCTCATTTCGTTAATGGAACAGCAACCATAAGATATTTTATTTCTAGTTTTTCTCAAAATTTGAGTAACGCTTTCCTGGCTTAAGCTAAATGCGCATAGAGACTATTATAGCTATAATATTATATTATATAATAGCTCGCTTAAATTATATAAATGAAAAAATTATTTCGAAGTTTTTATTTTATATTAGGTAGGGTGATCGGTTATTCGACATTTTTAAAGAACCGGTTTTCTAATGCGTGGTGGAAATTTAGAAACCCGATTTGGTTTCTTTAAAATCATAAAAGTTGCGGTTAACCGGATTTAAAAAAAAACATTTGCTGGTTTATTGTCAGTTTGCTTCTTCAGTGTTTAAAGAACTGCCATGCCCACAAATTTATCGAAACACAAAATTAAAGAATTGTCAATGTTTATTGGATGTATTTACTTAATGTTAATTGTAACGAATCTTGTTTCAGATTATCTTGCTTAAAAATAAATAACAAAAAAAAAATTGTTCGTATTTCACCTGATCAAAAGCGGTCGTCACTTTCAGTAGTGAACGGGAAGCATTTAAATTTATACATATGTATGTGTTTATACGAGTATATATTGTTATTATTGGCTTGTTTTCCCTTAGACTTGAGAACTTTTGACAATCGGTTCAGCCTTGAATGTATTAATTTGTCACTTTCGATACAAGTTGTTCTTATCAGAGAGCTACTGATGGTACGTTCAATTTTCTTTGGAAATGTTTAGAAATTCGTTCCAGTCTAATATGAAAAACATATATGTATCTACTTGTTCGCCGATACCAGCATCCGAAAATTAACCCGACACCACAACACTACTTTCGCACACCAATGTTTGTTTCTTTTGCTAACGACCCATTGAACACGACAAATAAATGTGGGTACAAAATGTTTTCTTTTTTTTGTAACGATAGGCTATACTATTGATGTAAGGCATTTGGTCGACTGCTGTTGTCAGCGAACTAGGAAACATTTCTTCAAGCGTTGAGTAAGCAAAGTGATCCAGTTTATCATCCCTGTTCAAATTGGTACCATATAATTCTACAAAGGGGTATTAGTTACATTGTGCACTTTTTGCTGACTCTGACAAATATAATTCACTAAATTATTAAATAATATATAGAGAAAATACAACATACCTTAATTTCCCCCATATTTTCTATAATTTTTAAATGTTTTCGTTGCCGTATGGAGGCAAATAATTATTCAAAATTTTGTTTATAAACTTGTCACTTTACCGAATATTCAGAGGCTAGCTGGCTGCCTGCAATATCTCTATTGTTTTCGCACATGGAATTTCGTCAGAAATACCGAAGTTCAGGCAACCTCTTTGCTTAAAAAAGTCCTAACTTGTCCAATTCGCAAAGCAATCATTGAGATTACAGAACTATCAAGAAAAAATTGTCTTAAATATATTGGTGAGAATGAGATGGTAATAAGTACATCAAACGCGACTTGCTCAAATGGTAAATGCCTACGGCTATAGCTAAGACATTTTTTACCCCGAATGTCTTGATCCTATCATTGACAGCAAGTTTCTGTCATATCGGCATCGCGAAGAATATGAAACATTAATAACGGTTCTATTGCTTATGTGCCTGATCCTATATTTGACACAATTGACATTTTATAATGGCGTATACCACGGGCACCACTATGTTTTCAGTACCTCTGGCATCGAAAAAGTTTTTTACACGAAACAAGAAAACTGAAGAAAAAGCTATGTGAATTGAACAAAATGTCGTTTCTCATACACTAGTGTTTCTGAGATTCTTTTTTGTGAAAACTATCTGACATTTGTGCCGTGTTGAGGTAAGTTAAAGTTGGAAATATTTTGTGAAAAGTTTTACGCTTGAGCTGTCAAAACAACTCACAGTAGAGAACGGCGCGGAAATCATAAATTTATTTTATTTCGGTGTTAATGTTTTAATTTTTGTTATTTTTTTTCTCTTCTCTTCTCTTATGTTTTGTTAATTTATTGTTGATTTTCTGTCTACATGTATATATACACGCAAAGAAAAAACAAGATTGAGGTAATCATATTATGGTTGCTGTGAACAAATCATATTATTATTGTGGATAATAATAATATGGTACTCTTAGAACGATAGAAATACAATATATTCATATTACTGACTGGCAGCGGCTGATCTACACGGACACAGGCAACTAAAGCTATGAAATGCTTAATAATCAACCAGCAAACCACTTGAGTTACGTATTGTGGCTGTTAAGACCGTTTTAAGTTTGGAGTTATTATATTCTTTTTATATAGTTAAAATACATTGTGGTTAGTAAGTTAGTAGTAAAAATTGCATTATTCAACTCAACCTTGTTGCAATTTTTACTAATGAAAATTATTAAAGGATTAAATGTAAACAATAACTGACGTAACTTTCTCGAACTATGTATAATTATTAATATTAGGTAGTTTAATTGGTAGGCTTAAGTTCGAGATTTGATCTTACTGTTAAGTAAGAATCTTTGCTATTTGTCTCAGAAAAATGTTAACTTTTACTGTATTCAAAGTTATCATATCAAACAAATTTTCTTTCTTAACAGAAAGAGTAAATAACGAACTCAAGCCTAGCAACTAAACTAACTCAAGACGTAACTTTGTCAAGCTACAATTATTAATATTAAGGAATTTAATTTTCAGGCTCAAGTTCATTTTCTTTATTCTTTCTATTCAGAAAGAAAATTTGTTTTGATACAACATTGAACATTGAATACAGTGAAAGAAAAAAATTTATTAGACAACTAGCTAAATGGAATGTATTTTCTATGCCGCCATGCACGTTATCAACATTTCTTATGTCTTTCTACTAATTTTGCGTCTACTGTAAACATCATCTATTTAACCCTATATTAAAAAATACTATAAGAGAATGAATTTTTCAAATTTCATGTTCTTGCCTTTTCCTTGGGTGAGAACGAAGTTTACACACACAAACATTTTTGTTATTGCATTCTTTATCATATGTATTTTACTTAATATGGATGTCGTTAATTAATTAAAAAATTTACGAGAAACGGTGGAGTTTTTTATTTCATACTTTTCGATTCTAACACCTCTTACAACTTGTTAGGGTCTTTTTTTTAATCCCACTAAAACTTTAAATTGTAAAAAAATAACAAAAAATTAAATCTTAATTATTCAAAGGTGATGCTTGACGTAATTAATTCTGGACGGCCAATTTCCTTCATTTTTTAAAAAATAGGGTTTAATGCATACCAGCGTGTAAACCGGGCAAACGGTGTATTTTTCTGGATGTAATGGAGTCTGTGGGGTATGCTGCGGATTGGTTTTACTTCATATGAGGCAATTTTGTTTATTACCAAACCCGTTAAGCCAAAAATAAGACTCATCGCTGAATACAATTTTGTCGTCTATAAGTTACCCGAATTGATGACTGATTTTGAAAGTAAATCTGGATAATTTAGTAGCGTTGTTCAAGCGTCAGTCTCTTTATAATCATTTTCCAGAGCATATTGATTATAAATGTCAAAAATTCAGCGACCATTCGTTTGATCGTTAACCCTTACGTAAGTTCTATCGGGCTTAAGGAAACACCTTATACTTTATCCAGCCTTTAGAATCACACCCTTCTATGGAACTCTAGTGTTAGTATAGTCAAGTTTTACAAGTCACAAAAACACTTTACTATGAAAAGATATATATTTTTAATCTCAAGTCATTTTTATATTTAATACACGCAATAATGAGAATAGGTTTAAATCATCTCTCTATTATCTCTTCTATTTTACCGCACCCTCTCGTACAGTTTATCTGCTGCTCATTTAAATTCCTTTGTTAAAACACATTTCACTTCTAACATTTTACACTCTTATTTAACCCAATATATTTCAGAAAAGATCTTTTAATAGACGTTCATTCGTTTGTTAGTTGTACATTTTATTTTTTGCTTGCTTATTTTGTATCTGCAATATAGAATCTCTTGAGCCATCAATTTAAATGTCAGTTTTAATTGTTCTAAACAAAAACGTTCGCACGAAGAAGCAACACAACAACTTTATATGAATATTTTCAAATTCATGTACAAAACAAACTTTAACAGAAAACTCAAAAAAAACATCACACTGAAATTGAAACAGAAGAAAAAAATGAAAAAGATGACTAGAAACAAGGCATCTCTATTGTTTTCAAAAAAATATTTTCTGTGGTGCGCGAGTATTCATAATTTGTTATTGTTGTTTTAGTGGCTGATTGTAGAACACAACAACTTCATGCATTCCTCATGTCACATCTTAGAAATACCACTTTAAAAAATGTTTGATAGAAATACGAATATGGATTTGTAGCGTTGATGCTTGTGGTGTTCTCTCAAAAAAATTATAATTTATTTTGCTCAATTTCTAGTTTACATTTTTTTCTTAATCTTTTTTTTTTTTTGTTTTTAAGATCACATATCTGCTTGACAGCTGTCAATTTTTTTTAAATTTTATATTTAGGCCTTTTAAATGGAATTATTGTAGAATTGTTTGAAATTATGGCTTTTATTGAATTTGGTTTAAATAAAGCTGCTTGTGTGTTTGTGGGATAGTTTTTTATTCAAGTTTTAAAGCTCCTTGATTTCAGGCATCCTACATACTTAAATTAGGTTTACAAAATTTTAAGAAAATGGTAAGCGTCACAGAGCAAAAATGGGCAAAAAGGATTCTTCACTTCGAATAATTTTTGTAGACTTTCGATTGTGTTCGATTCGGTGCTTTTGCCTTATTGATGCCGAATGGTTACAATTTGCACGCTCTTTATGAGATGACCTTAGATCCTTCCATACCAATTACTAGTGCCTATTATGGGCTCAGCTGCTCAGAAAACTTTAAAAGATCATATGTTGCTTCGACTCCATACTCGAGGAGATCCCTTTCCTGTGGAAATAAGTTTCTACATAAAAAATCTATTCCGATCCGCCCACTTCCGAGGCTTTGTAGGTGCGAACGTACTAAATATTTGTATGTATAATATAGGGTGTCTCAATAAGAATTTTAATTTTTTTTCGTGCAAATTGTAACTGCTTTTCATTAGCACTACTTAGAAGAAGGACGCGTTCTTATTTTGAAAACCCATAAAAATGTGGCATTTTCTGTCGAGAAGGGTCATCTAACGTGTCAACAATTCGACAAGTGATTAAACTTTTGAAGAAACTAAACGGATTACCCTTTACGTCTACGCCTCTTAAAACGTTGTTGCTATAAATGAGAGATTCGCTGAAAACCCGAAAACATCAAATCGGCATTGTTCACAACAACTTAAAATTTCACGAAGCACTTTGCAGAGGCCTCAACCTGTACTCGTACAGAGTTCAGCGGACCACGCAAAGCGCTGGCAATTCTTTGAATGGTTAATTGAGCAAAGTCAAGCGATTCCCGATTTATCCAAAAAATCAACTTCGCATTTCCGTTTGAATGGCGAAATTGTCGAATTTGGGTTAGTCCGGCGGCGAGATTGCGCCTCAAATAAGGCTTGAATTCAACTAGACCGTATGGATCTGAACAACACGTGGTTTCTGCAGGACGGCTCCACATGCCACACCGCACATGAAACAGTCCATTTATTGTAACAATGATGTCCATAGTAAATTATCTCACGAAGTTCTTGCGTCAGCTAGGCACTATCATCATGCGATATAATGTCGTCCAATTTCTTGCTTTTGGGATTTGTGAAATCTAGCGTCTATGAGAATAAACGACATATAATTTCTTACCTTAAGACCGATATTCAACGCATTATTGCCAAATTTTTTAGTAAAAAAGCCATCTCAAGTGTCATGATAAGAGCAATGGCCCCCCGCGGTCAAATATATTATTCGATACTTAATCGGAAAGTGTAATAAAAAATACATGTTTCAAATACTACACTCTTATTAAGGTACCCTTTCTATTTCATGTTATGGCGAACAACGAATTTCGAATTACACAAACGGAGTAAGCAATCGATGAGTTAATCGAATTTTGTATTTGATTCTTTATCGTCGTAGGTTGGTATCCTGGCGAATGCTAAACCCTTCCAGATATGCATAAACCACTCTCCTTACAAGCATTGTCATGATTCAAAATGACTCTATCGTATCTATAGCAAGACGTTGTGATTTTTTCTGTTTATACAACTGCTGCCGCCAAATAAGTGTAGAAGCTAAGCATGACCTTCACAAGCAGTTAAAGGCATTCGATGAAACCTTTGTATTGTATTCTGAGATTTTAAATTGCGAACTATTTTAAATACAAAAGCAAACCGATTAAAGTTTGTATGACGTTTAGTTGGCAGATGCCTAAGTCTACTGCGTAACGTCTGTTTAATACGCACCAGGTGATTGTAATGTCCAAAGTTACTCAATAATATGGCAGGTGTATGTGCACCTCTTTACTATAATTTTTAACATTGATTTCCTAAGGACAATAACCTTCAACAACCTTTTGCATTGCTTATCAGATATTTCTCATGATCTTGAGTGTTAAAAATGAATAAATTTTCTAATATTTCTTGTTATTTAAAAACAAACACATACACGTCCATACGAGTACATTCTCCACGTCTCGGATTAATCGTTTCAATATCGTTTTTGGTTTCTTTGAAATTTGTTAATGTGACTTGTTGTTCTTGTTGTTTTAAGCACAATGCAAATAATAAATAAATAACACACGTTAAGTGTTTATATGCCACACATTTATAATGCCAGTGTGAAAAATTGTTACACAGACTTTGAGTTGCTATTTCCTAGATGTTGCATTAATCAGTGCATATATTATGAGACTTTTGTAATTAATAAAGATTAACAACAATGACACAAACTCTTAAACACACACACCGACCTGCCTACTCATACATGGGACAACAAAAAACAACAAGTCATTCCGAGCATGTTGAAAAGTGGTGAGAGAAAGTAAAGAGTAGAAAGACCTGCTGAAAGGCCTTCTTTATGTTTTAGTTCGGAATGATTTTGATTTGCTTTATAATCCAATCAAGACAGCCTAGTGCAACGAAGTCTTGGTTGCACTGTAGGGCTACACAATCAGTAAAATAAGATCAGCAGTTATTTGCGATATCAGAAATGTAAATGGAAATAGTGCAGAAGGTTACAGGGAAGGGAAAAATATAGGGCGCAAAGTAGGTGTAGCAAGTCACGACATAATTTTCTTTATTGTTTTCGGAAAAATACCAGTATTCCTTTAGACTTCATTAAAATGCACTATTTTTTACTGAAATTTTGAGTCCATGGTCGCAACCTCAGGAGCGTTTTCTTAAATATTCTGCCGTAATACAAGGTTAGAGTTTAAGGTCTTACGATTTTTTCGACTGTAGCCTTAACACCGAATGAACACAATGCCTTCAACCTCGCCACTGTGCAAAATATGAGGCAATTTTATCTGCAGAACTGCCTTGCCTCTTGCTGGAGAATTTAAAGCTACCCATTCTCCCGTCGTACTATTGACATCACATTATTTCAGCGGTTAGCGTCTAAACCACAACCACCAGTGTCAGTCGCTTAGTAGCTGGTTAAACTTCGAGTGTCATTATCGTCAAGTATTCGACCCAAGATAAGTCTAGGTGTAATATAGTAATCAATCTCTATTCAAAATATTACCTCTTCGACGTTATTCTGCTTCTCTCTTCCACCGCTCGAAATATCAATAATATTGCAGCCTTAGTTCCTTCTGTTTTCGTTCGATTCTAAGCCGTTCACAAGAATTCGGAAACTCACGTAAAAATTTACTCCCAAATCCTTCTAAGATTGTATTAGCAGCAAAGCTACACTCTCTTTATTATAAAAGTGGCGAGACTTCTATCTGCTAATGATTGAAGAAAATGCCAAAATCAATCGAAAATTATGCATTTGCAAAGATGGATGGTTTTCTCAATAAGCAAAATATTATTTGTAGCATAGAAAAACTTTATAGGCAGAAGTGGGTTTAGAAAAGTGGTATGAAACCATCAAGAGTGATTGCATGTCGTCCATTTACTCTGATTGCGACATTGTTTTTGGTAGCAGAAATAAATGCCACGTTACGGTCACTAAAGTTTGGTAAATCATGCAATGATGTAGGATTGTTTTCGGATAGAATTGTATTGGCTTTTGTGGTGCCCAACAATTGATATATAAATATTGCAAATTTCGAAAGGACAATCTCGAACAATGCCGGCATTGCAAGCATTTCGCCCGATATGTGTGAAAGAGATTGTTGTGTTATAGTAGCCGATCCTCATGTCGTCTATATTGGAGATGTGCGGAGCAATATAGACGATTATGTGGGCCTTTGCTGTGTTTGTACCATCTTAAATAACGATGGGTATATAAAAAATGTCTCCCCAAAGACTTTGCCAACTTGAGCTGATGCACACTACTGTTGTATGAGTATGATATTAGAAGAAATATTTTAAACGTTGATATAAAAGTTCTGTATATTAAGGGCCTTGCATTATTAGCCGCTTCAAAATATAGAAAGTCATACATGATATCTTAAACGATACATTTACACTTGCAATACATGAATAAAGCAATTTTGTTTTTGTTCACGGTACTCATATAGACTGAAAGGAAGGCAATGATAGAAACAAAAACCACTACAACAAAGTAATAACCTTAAATGAACAGGGAGAGAAATACAATTTTTCCTTTACAAAAATAGTTTTCTGAGATAAATTAAAATAATTTGAAGACGCGTTTACGAGAGTCGTACGATAAAGCTTAATTTCGTGTTAGTCCATCACTTCTTTTTTAAGTCTAGGCAACATTTATGAGAGTGTTTCTAAACTGAATTTACACATATTTTAATATATGAAAATAAGCCAAAAGTACAGCGAATAAACAGTGCTCGGGATATTGTTTGAGTGCAAAATGTAATGTGTACTCCGAACCTGGTAAATTCGAATTTAGCTGAAGAAAGAATTTAATTGGAATTTTAATTTTGTATTTTTAACACAATATTTCCGTAATCAAAAAAAATATCCTTAAAGCAAAAGTTGTTGTCGATACTCAGTATGTGATGATTAGCAGCCGATCTGAACTCTTCTTTTTGTTGTTGAAGAAAGAAGTGCTTCGTTTGGCCCATCATTACCGGCGGCTATACGTTGATCTATGAGTGTAATGTCTAAAGTAACTATTAATCATCGAAGTGGTGCTTACACGATTCAATCACACAATTGAGGCCTTGTTCATTTTTGCCATTAAGTGACTTGGTGTGGTTCCTTACAAGAGTCTTGCGTCAGGCACGTCGCAAGAGTTCAGAATAATGAACATTTGAATGTTTGATCAAAATGAAATAAAAGAACTGGAATATTTAATTTTATAAAACCTGGAAATATTTAAATTTCTCTTTCTTATTGCTTGACGCGAGTGAGTTTTCTGAATTCAGCGTTTTTTTGCTCTTTAGACAATGTTAGACTACACTATTTCTTCCGAATTTCAAGATTTCATTTCTTGGTTGAAACATTCACTTAGCTTTTTTCTCTTTTTGGAAAGTGATCTCTGCAAGTTCTTTCGAAGCAAACAGCAAACAGAAATAAACAAGACTGGATCTGGAAGGTGTCTGGGTCTGCCCAAATTAGAAACTCTAAGAAATTATCAACCCGCTCTCGCATTTAGCAGCTAATGCACCTTTTCCCTAACAATTTCAACCGTTGAACAAAATGTCATTTTTCAAACGTTTCGAAACAGGTGTTCCATTGAAAACTTTTCCACAAATAGTTTATTTTTTCTTCAGTTAACAAAACTAAGATTATTAATGAATAAAATAAATCCAAAGTAACAACATGTACTCCTATTGAAAATTACATACATTTGGCGACGATGACAACACACCAGCGTTTACTATGATCATCATCATATGATGCTGATGACGATGATGATGATGTAATTTGAATTATAAATTACTTGTTTTGTTTATTTGTATGTTATCGCGAAATTATGATTATAACGAATATTTGCATAATTTTGTTATTGTTTTTGCCTTTCAACGACACACTCATCTCTAACCTAGAGATCTAGTTAATTTCAAACAATTAAAGGGTGTTGTTTATATTGCCGCAAAGTTAACTGAGTTAAACTAGAAGCGTCATGCTTTTCTGCGCTCATAGCGTATGAAAAAAAAATTAAATAGATAATTGTGCTGTGTTATTTAAAGATTCGAAGCTGTTGTCTACATGTTTCCTTGAATGTGCAGAGTAGCCCAATACAAATGTGTTAGTTGGGCCAACTATTTGGATTAAGATGCCAGTCAGTATAAATAATTTATAAAACTTCATCTCCAAAATTAGTATTTTAACTAAAATGACTTTTACAATTTAACTTTTAAGACGTTTGAGATTTTTTGAGGCAAACCGATCTTGAGATTTTGTAAGAATAAATTGTTTTTATGCTGTGTTTGTTAGAAAATTATCATATTCGAAATGTGTTGAAAACGATAAGTGCCTTGACAGTGTCAAAAATGCAAACGTGCGAGTATTATAAATAGTTTGCCCAGGCAAATTTGTACAGGCTGATTTAGGTTAGGTTTGGTTTATAAAGCGCCTACAATAGTATGATATGAATCATTTATTTCGCCTGGAAACAGAAGAAAAGAAAGTCGAATGGTGAAAAGTGAAAGAAGTAGCCGATATCGCTCAACTGATAGATATATTTTCAAACCAACTTTGATGGGATTTTTCTTCCTGTCATTCAGAGATTTTCAATATTATCGAGCCAACTTGAATATAGGGTAGACAAGCGATAGATAGTAAATTGCGGGGTTACTGTCTGATACCTCAACCTATTCACCGCTCTTTTATTTTCTGATATATCAGCCTTAAAAATGTTACATTACCCAAATAGCAGCAACACAGCAACGTTTACAGTAAGTAAGACGACGCAGAGGAGCGTTACTATCCAAAATTTAGCCAGTTTTTAAAAACGTATTTAGGACTCTTCGAATTGCTGACACGTGTAACCAAACTTTCTCAACTGAAAATGGCCTCTAGCTTGGGAATGGAACAGTCTCAGCGTAATTAGTTTTCACTATGGTAACCTGCTCCGTTTTGGTGTAGCGGTAACTTTTTAGTAATCGCAACAGTCATAGGCGACTATCAGGAAATAAATTACACAAAATTTAAATACAGACATGTTTTCAAAATGTTCATATGTTTTCTTTTGTTCGCACCAAAACCGCTTTCTATGATCCGCCTGTAGAAATTTTAAAAACTTTTACAAAGCTCGTTACTACACCAAGACCTCTCAGGTGGTCCTCCCTGCTTCCAAATTTGTACATACGAATATAAATAGAATTTTGCTTTTGTTTACGTTGTGTCATTGTAATCTTTGATCTAAATATGTGTTCAATTTGTATATCGTTCGCATCTCGGTATCATAGTTAATTACTATGATAATTAATTACATATATTCCACAAATGCAGATGAATATTAAAGTGGAATTATGTTTACTAGTGTGTGTGTGTTTTAGACGCTAAATATGATGTGCTTTAAAATAGAAAAATATATACAATTAAATGCATCATATTGTTTAGTTTTTTTTATTCTGTTTTATTTTTTTGTAATTTATTTCTTAGTACATTTATGAGTGTTTGTTATTGTTTGACTATATTATACTGCGATCATAAATTTCCTCATCATGACAATTGCGAAGATAATGATGTTGCTGTTAGAGTTAATTGCGATGACCTCACCCAAAATGACCGAAAAAAACAATATTAATTTCCTTAACCGCCTCTTATTCATAGTGTTATTTTTCTCTTCCATATAAAATCCACAGCACAAATTTAACGTTTTCATAGACTTTTTCTTTTTCATCATCAAATGGACACGTGTTGTTAGACCGTTGTCATATGTATCTATAGAGGAAAATTGAATTGGAAAAACAAATAATGAAAATCAACTTCAACACTACAATGTAATTATGCATTTTTGTAGTAAATTTAACTAAGAAAACAAACATGTGTTTAAATGTAATTAATTGTAATTTCATTTACAGTGCAACCTCACTTAACGCACTAAATATAGTTTGTTGAGGAAAACGAAGTACAATTTTGCTTCGGACAACTTTATGTATTGAATACTTTTTCTTTGTCTAGATGTGTATTAATCTTATTTAGGAATTTATTTCAAATAAAGCTAAAGTTGTATATAAAAGATAATTGTGGTAATTCAGTTTGAATTGTATATTTTCAACATTATTCATTTATTTTATATAAATAAAGAAATTTTGGAAGCAAAGTTGCGATTACTGAGGTTTTTTTTTTCAAAAGTTGTGCGAACAGAATACACAATTTCAACAATTTGCGAGTTGCAATTAATGAGGAGTTGTTCGAGTGTTCAGTTGAACGAGGCTGTACTGTACTTTGTTTTCTTCTACTTTTTGGAGGTTTAAATGTTTTTTTTGTTAATATATTCTACCCATCACTACGTTTTGCTGAACCAGAGGGAAAAACAATAATTGGTACGTCCACAATGGCATAACAAATTATATAACTTCAGAAAAACAAATTAAATTAAAAAAAAAAAATACTGTACGTTTAGCCTAATTTGGAACTTGTATTAACTCTGCACTTTAACCATTGGTGTTCCTCTGCAAGGGACCGGTTTGTAGGGACCCAAGTGCGCCAGAGTGTTGCAGGCAGCTTGTATATCTAAAGGGGCTTATTGTTTACAGATTGAAATTCAATTATGATTTTAATAGTGATAATTATTAATTTAATTAGAAAAAAAATTAGTTAAGTAAATAATTAGGTAAATTAAAAATTTTATTAAATTAAGGACGAAATATTTTTTTAATTAAATAAATCATTAAAAAGATTTAAACTTAATTGAATAGCAGACTGAAACCAAACAACACATTTTATCAGTGGGAATAAAATTTTTGTGTGAAGGTAGGATCTTTAAGGCCTTAGAAAGCTTCGCTTTGACATAATCTTATTAAATAATATCATGCTCCAGCAAGATACGATGTTAAATTTTGGTTTCAGCGGTTTCTTGGGTTAAGTAGGTTATTGATATAGAATTAAAGTCTCCCGAAAACGCTTGAGTAGAATTGTGCCAGTTCTGAACTAGTTCGTACTATTGAGAGATTATTTTAGGAAGGTTGGAGCAATTTTAAAATAATTACAAAAAGAACAAGCAATTTTTATTTCTTGTGTATGATACACCATACTGTTTTTGTTTTGTGAATACTGAAATAATTTCTCAGTTCAATGAACTAGTTCGTGACCGATTCAACTCTACTTCTAAGCATTATGGAAATGAAAGGAAATTAACAGAATGTAAATAAAAACCATAAAAATTTATTCACCACTATTAAAGACGCCTGCGTATATTAAAATAAAATAATATCATCCTTACGCATTTCAATTTCTTTCAATCCAAACATCTGCCTCCTAATACTCGTAATATTTTTATTTGAATTCAACACAAAAAAATCTTAATAATTGATTTGAATTCCATTAAAAACCAGTTTTAAAAAGATTAAGGAAAAGTTTTTTTCTTTTTGGTGGGAATTTAACTACAAAATTTGCCTAAACAAATACAATTCTTTAAACGCAAATTAAAATATTCTTAAGAAATCTAAAGAAAAAGACAAAAACACTCCCTAAACAAATAAACCGCCAAGTAAAGAAATTCAACCATTCAAGAGAAAAACAAAAATAATAGCAATTCTGTTATCGGAAATTTGATTTTCAATAATCAATTTGACACCGAGCCGCGATTAAAAAAACGTTTTTTCCTTTCTAAATAAATAACTGAACCCCAAGTAATAAACTTTAAAAAATTTCCAGTAACAATCCTTTCACCGCTCAATTACTAAACACAAAATTACACACGTTCTCTCTCAATAACTCTCAATAACTAAATACATAGTGTGTCATGCAGCATAATGTTGTTGTACAAGTACTTGCCACCACAATGTTGTTGCTTGTTTTTTTTTCGTTTCTTTCAAATTACGCGTTGATTTCTTTTAAGTGCTTGTAGAGAAACGTTAAAAAATAAAAGTTGAAAGCAAGTAAAAATTATTGACTCTATAAGAAATTATTCAAATTTTCTATAGAAATTTATATTTACGTGAAATGCCGGAACTTAAATGACGCCAAAAGACTAGGCGCGTAACAAATCGTGATGCGTTTACAAAATGTGAATTTTAACAAGCAACTAACGTAACGTTGTAGTCTTGGATTGTAAATGAAGTTTTTTTCTCTTAGAGAAATACCTAGAAGAGGTTTGTAGTTAGTGTTTGTGTGAATATTTTATAGCGAATGCGTTTTATTTTCTTTTACGTTAGTTAACTGCAGATATTTGAAGTAATTAATTGTTTACGTGGTGACTCAAATTTAATTTGGTCCGCATATTCAAGGACTATCTTTAATATTCTAGCGAGCTGGGGAAGTGCTATCGGTTTCAGTCCCCAAACAAGCCTGTGATCCCCTATCTTCTCCGGTAATTATACGTCATGACTCTGGGGGCATAACATTGTTGAGTATGATAAAATAATTTAAAAAAAAGAATTAACTCCCCTGAACATCTGATTCCTGCCGCCAATCAAACGCTCATAAACAATGCTTCATTTAGTAGCAAGAGCGTGGTTAAAATATTGTTGATTCTATTGATGTCGTTAACGTGTGTCTCTGCTGTGGCTGCCATTGATTTTCGTTACAAAATTCTTTTTATTCGATTTTTATTTTCTTTAAATCATTTTCGTCGAAATGTCTGATTGTATAAATAAGTGTACGACATGAATATAACTACCCCTTCATTCATTTCAGCGGCCACTCATTTGTAAAAATGCTCGACGCAAACTAATACAGAGGATGCGTTGTAGAAAATACCTTTACAGAACATGTAAGAGAAAATAACATCTTAAGGATAATTTTTTCAAGCAGCTAAAATTATTTTTTTATTAAACTTTGCCAAAGAGTTTATCTGCCATAATTTATGCGTGAGAATCTTATGCCGTTTTCAACTAGGATGACATTCTAATCCTGAGACAGACATCACTGCTTTTGTGTCTACAAATTTACTTTTATCCATTTTAGTACCCTTGTACGGGTATCAGGAAAGATGATCAGCAAATATCTAATTTTTGTTTTCTTCAAGGAGTGTTCTTATGTTAATTTTTCACTTCATTTGAAAAGAAAGAACATTGAACCCTGTTATCATTTGAGAGAAATTATCAGGAATCGTAGTGATTTTAGTATTTGTTGGGTTTAAATGCTAAAAAGCTGAAAGGGTGGTTGTTAAAATATAAGTTTTTATAAGAAATTCGTAAGAAATAGCATTCAGCAACACATACAAATTCATATATACTATTACTTCCATAACAGATGTGAGAAATTCAATGGGTTTTCTAGATATAGCTGATTCGTACCGATATGGCATTCACTGAGCACTTTTCACCACGGTTTACTTTTTTCTTAATGAAACCCATGTGCTCATTAAAAAATTGTTCCCCATTTTGGGGCATTTTTTGCCATTGAAGCTTTTTTGACTCAGTGCCTTCAGCCATGTTATTTGAGGGCCTCTGCCCAATATGTAGTCTATTATTCAGCCACTGGTGCCAATTAACATGGCAAGCTACGTGATTGTGCACCATATCTAATTTATAAAACTGAAATATCAAAATGAATGTAGGTTGTTGCAAACTTTGTGCGAGATGTGACTGTTTTACAGCCTTCATAGACCACTGTCCATAGTATGTTTAGCAAAGAATCCACAACACTTAACACATAAACATAACGCCAAGCCGGTCAGGAACATGCATCGCCACTGTCCCCTGTCGCTAACTTCAACTTGGCGCAATTGGCGTTGGCACTTGGGCTTGCAGCCGTGCAATATCCAACTAACCCACGAGAACAAAATTAAACTTAGGTGACTAGGCCAATTTTCCGATGTATGGCGTCGTTAACAGGCACGATTGCCACGTATACGTGGCGACGCTAACCCCACGAGATTCACAAGGAGAGAATGTGCACTTTAGGCGAGCACTATCATTGGCCCGCTCTTGTTCTGATATCCACTTTTTTTTTTGTTATTGATAACTATTGGGGTGTCTTGAAATGTGCCTCCACTAGATTTTTTACTTTAGGATTATCTAAAATTGTAGTTCTATTTCTCCTTATTGGTCATTTCCCTGAAATTTTTCAACAAATATTTTATGACTCACATATATCCCAGTGATATCGATCCCACAATTTCAAATGGAATTAATTTTTGTCATAAGGAAAATGTTTTTTTTAATACGTTCTTGATACATTTGAGAAATAAAAAACTCTTATCCAATTATACTGCAAAATAGGCTTAATAATTTCTACTAAATATTAAAAAAAAATATAATTTTTTGGTGACAATGATGCCGTTGACCTGCTATCGTTTATTTCATTAGAGCAGCCTTAAATTTGTGGTTGACGAAATATATCACGAATTGTAAGCTCCTTATATTTGCTTTAACTTCGACAAGTTTTTACTTAACATAATGGGAAGGATACCGTCATTATTATACTATCATATCTAATTTGATCTAATATGTGGCACGCTAGGTGGAATAAACATTAATCAAAAACAGTGGCATCACTTATTTTATCAACTATTTGCCCGGCCTCTCCAAACCAAGCCAATAATTTTGCGTATCTAATTTGTTTAACGACTAATCGAGTGTGAAAATCTGTCGCTGCTTAGTTCTGTAAAATAATTTAAGCGGACCTAAAAATTAAAATATATGTTTTGTTGTTGTTGCGCATTTAAAACTTTGGTGAAACTCAAGTTTAAACAATTGACCCACGGTTGCAAGGAGTATGTGACAGATAATAACGAACTCAACAAATTTAAAACTCTGTGACTCAATTAAGCCTTCCACATTAAATTATTAAGAAATATATAAAATTAAAAAAACTCTGTTAATTTATTTTAATGTAGCATCGCGTAATGCGATTGTTATAATTGTCTATGACATTATGTCTGCACAACCAACAGTTACTCTTTAGAGGTTCATTTTCTTTAGCTAAGTCTGTCTTTCTATACCCAAATCCTGCAAGTGTGCTGGTTAATGAGTCCGTTAAGTTTTCTTTGAAAGATCGACTTCTTGTTTCCCAATCCGTTCGACGATAACAACGGTAGCCGTTGCTGCAGTCGATGATATGACGACCCTGGTTCGTCTCACGTGTCCTTTAAGTAAAACTAAAGCTTAACTTAAAAAAGTTCTTAGATGGGATTAATACCGATCTAGATAAAGAAGAATATTCAACACATACAGCGGGCCCAAGCAAAAATTGTGATTCGATTTGCGCCACTTTGAAAACGGCTGTTAGTTTCTATTAGCGTTAAAGCGAGGTTGAATTGTGTTGGTTGTTCTTTTTGCTACACAAGTGAAACTTCTAAGTAAAATCAGTCGTTGCATTTGTCTTTATTTTCCATTTTTTTTGGCGAGTACACCTTTAGCTCGTGAACGTGAGGCCCAAATAATAGTAACATTTCTCTCGATAACTTCTGTAAACCAACACATATCGATATCATAAAGATATTTCAACAATTTTTGCAAGCAATTAAAATGTTTAACAAAAATTATATTCTTTTAATTAATTAATTCTCAAGCTCTAGGTATTTACTTAAGTTTATTTATAACAAAATTTTATTGCTTATATTCGATATTTTTTTATATGATGCTACGAGGGCGGATCAATAAGTTCGTGACTTTTTGAATGAAACACAGTTTTTGTTGTAACACAAAAATTAATTTTCCAACATAATCTCCTTTTAACTCAATACACTTAGTCCAACGCTTCTCCAGTATTTGTATCCCTTCCAAAAAAATATGATTTTTCGAGGTCCTTAAAATAGGCATTTGTTTGGTCAATAATTTCATCGTTGGAGCTAAATCTCTTTCCACCGGGCCATTTCATTAGATTTGGAAATAGGAAGTAGTCACTAGGGGCTAAATCCGGAGAATATAGCGGATGAAGTACCAATTCGTAGCCCAATTAATAGAGTTTTGCCATTGAGACTGCACACGTATGCTCCCGTGCATAATCTTTATGTAGAAGAAATTTTTTCTTGGCCATATGGGGTCGCTTTTTAAATCCTCATTAAATCGGTCGAATAAGTTGGCATAATATTCGCCGTTTACTGTTTTTCCCTTTTAAGGGTAATCGATGTTGATTATCCCACCTGCATCCCAAAAATCTGTTGCATCCCCTTTTTAACCGACAAACTTACCTTGGCCTTCTTCGGAGCAGGTTCACCCGGAGAAACCCATTGTTTAGACTGCTGTTTGGTCTCCGGAGTACAGTAATAAATCCTTGTTTCATTCACAGTTACAAAACGGCCCAAAAACTCATTTAGTATTTATCGAGATTTTCCTTGGCTTGATTGATGAGTTTTTACGCCGAAAATAATGTTTAAAGAGCACTCGAAATGCACTTTTGCCCAATTTTAGGCAAATACACCAGGTTGTATGTTTTGAACAGCTGTTAAACGTAAAGTAAAGTATTAACAGAAGGTACTTGATGGGAACAGTGTTGCATTTAGTATAACTACGAGGGAAGTTCGAAAAGTCACGGACTTTATGATCCGCCGTCGTATACAAAGGCAGAGCCAAATGTCGATTATAAATAAGAAAATTGTGTTATAAAAAAGGCCTAGAGCTTGAGAATTTATTAATTAAACATATAATAAAAGGCAAAAAATTTGTATAAAAATAATTATTTTCTAATTTGTTGTTCTCTTGTCATAAAAATATAAACTTTCCTTCTTATCAAAGACCTTCAACACATAAAGAAAATGAGAGGAGAGCAAAGTAACTTTATAACAAAAAGTATCCTTATATTTGGTAAATTGCATAAAAAAAACAAATAAACAATAATTTGGTTATTCCCATCCCCCATGTCCTTATCCATAAGTCCTGCTATCTATTTTCATTTGTAACAATCTGCCAACTCCTCTTTAACACCCATATTTTTGTCAGCAATAATGACACCTTTCTAAACGAGTGTATGTCCGTTGCATAATTATCAAAAGGACACTCGCTATACCTTTCTACTTCATTTAGATGGTAACAGTCAGCCAGGTACAATGTCCTGCTGCACATTTAACTGATAATCTAACATTGGATCTTATCAATTTATCATTATTATTTACTGCGAATACAACAGTGTCCTTTTGTTATGTTAAACCAGAAAAGCCAACACATTCAAAAAAGTTATTCTGCAGTAAACGGCCAGGCTAGCCACCCCTAAAAAGTAAAACAAATTTTTTTTAGAATCAATAAAGGGGCGAGTGTGTTTTTGTGCATTTAACTTAATTTACATTTTAAAGGATTTCACGTCCTCTGCTTCTGCTTGTTCTTCCGCCAATATGCACTCGTATATTGAAAGGCAACAGCTGACCTTTATCGTTAGTCGGGTCACTGTGATGTTGTTTTTTTTTTTTGTTTGAAAAATGTTTATCATTAGGTCAGGAGGTTTGTAATTAGCGGCAAATGAACGTGTTTGTCTGTCGTGTCGGCTACGTGTATCTGTTGAGTATCTGTTTTATATTCATGCACCCAAATACTGTTCTAAGGATTAAATTATTTTCCTGCATTTATATTTAATAAGAGTATTTTTTATCTAGTATAATGTACGCTGTTTAAGGTTCAATGACCAGTTTGTGTTTTAATTTAAATTTGGCATTTCATGAGAAAACCTTTTGGTTGTTTTTCTGCGTTTTTTTGGTGGCGCAAAATCTCTTGCACCTGGTCAGTGTTGAGGTTTTAGTGGCAAAATAACCCCTTTTTTGCAGAAGAGATTTATTTAAATTTAGAAATAAACGAATACTTAATTCTGCTGTTTTTTTTAAATAGTTTTTTTGTTTTTCGTTTCAGGTACTGCTAACTGACGGTTGAAAAACGTAAGTACTCGTATGTAGATGTTATTAGAAAAATATATTAATATGTTGACATTATTATATACATTTCGTGACGTTTGTGGTAATTTTAGTTACGTCTTCCATTGTATTTTTTGTTTGTTTTGCCATCCTAGACAATGTAAAAAATATTTTTTTCTGTAGCCACTTTCAGCCGGCCGCATTGTCCTAATGGTGTTTTCGAAGTCTTTTTCTAAGATGTTGAACTTTGATTAGGTGTTTTATTTGCGAATCTTGACACTTTATTTTAAAAGTTGTCCATGCTTGGTGGCTTCCGCTCTCATCTTTAGCACACCAAGTGGCATAGTTCGGCGTTTCTTGACTATAGCTAGCACGGTACAACGGACTGGTCAAGAACAATAGCCTTAAATTAAAATTTTCTTGGAATACAGTGGGTATATCTTGACCTATAAATCTATACTGGTCAACGATAACGATCATATATATTGCAATCAGTTTTAACACCAAATTATTTAACTAACTATTTATTAACGCTTAACTGGTCGCATAAAATACAAATCACGTCATCCGAGCTAAGAATATTTGACTTTGGTTTCAAAAGAAAAGTTACAAGGATATTTCCATATTTCTCTGCATTTGTGGCTATCGTAATAAGCTCATTGCTTGTCCCTGTGTGATTGCATTTTCAAAGTCTTTTGGTATTTTTAAATTGTTTCCTAAATAATTTGAGTCGCGGCTCCAGGAAGACAAAAATTATGATATTTCCCTTCAAAATAACTGAATAATTATAAGCGATTCCCGAAACTAAATTTTCGAAAGAAGAAGCCACTTCCAGCTTATGCTGGAAACTCGACTTTTAAATTCTGCAACTTCAAAAACCCCTCTGTGACGGACGCTCGGGATTTTTCGTAAAAAGGTCAAAAATTATAATCGAAGATGTTTAATTAAATCATAAAGAAATAAGAGTAGAGTTTGAGATTTCATAGAGTGAACAGTGTGCGCGTAAGAGTGTTAAGTTTACAGTGTAAATTAGAAATGCAGAGTTGTAAATAAGAGTAGTAATTGCCGAATAAAGTTGGGTATTAAAATAATCAGGACTGTATATTTTAATTCTTGCAATCAAACGAACCCTACAAATTAACGTTTATTGTGGTAATACACGTAACAATACTATTAATGCAATATGCAATGCTACTTTTAAATTTCAGGATAACTGTTACATTCAAATCAAAAAGAATTACTTGGATGTTATACTGAACTGACTAAAATTAAACGTAAGAGTTTCAAGACAAATATTATTTTATTGCTTGAACTTACGTCTTTCTTTTTATTTTATATTTGAAATAGGATAAATAATATGCTAAGGTTGAAAAAATAAACACTTTTTTTAACATTAATTGTCATTTATTTAATTCTTCTACGAAAAGAAATTCGCAATAAGTATTAAAATCTTATTTCTATCTGGGTAGATAGAGAGTCGCCTTGCCAAGCTAAAAATATGACCGAAGAGACGCAAGAAAGTCATAACGAAGACTATAAAAAATATCGACTTAGAAACTCCAATTTCCACAAACGAATATATTATGTACCGAATAAGGTTAACATCAGACTCGATGATATCACATTTGACTCTTTCGTTTAGCAATAAAGTAAAGGTATAAGTAACAAAGTTAAGGTTCTTTAAGAATAATAATAATACGGTTGGTATATTTTCGCACAATTTATGTTTGTCCTGAACATATTTATAACACACATACCAGTACATCTCAATTATTGTATGCTCTACTACAGAAATAAAACTACACCCGTCATAAAATTACTATATTTTTCCAAAAAATCTTAATTTTTCTTACTTCCATACAAAAATTCCCAGTTTCGTCGGATGCCTAAATTTGTTTCATGACATTTGTGATCAGTGTATTTGGTCCACTTCTTACTGGCGAGGACATCTGTTGGAAAATTATTTTATGATGATTTTATGGCACACAGTTTTTAGTTTGCTTCGTCATTCATTTGAAAGAAGATGGGTGTTTTTTATTATTAATTAAATTTAAAAATTAATAATTTCATAAATCATTAAAAGCAAAAGCATCCAATTAGTAACTATTGTCTTAAATTAGAGACCACATCGTTTTTACTGTTTTGTACAATTAATTAAAAAAGTGCTACATTGACGTTGCCACACAATTCACTTTACGTCATTGGACTCTTTTTTAAACTATTAAGTGCTAAAATGTGTATTAGGTTTCGTTTAATGTGCGACAACTTGTATTAATAAATCAAATGTTTACGATACTAAAACTTTGAAATGGCAATAGATTTAAATATTAATTGTGTGTTTTGTTTGTGAAATACGAGGGCTATAAACTGATTTGACTCTTTTTGAAATATTTCTTTAATATCGTGTTTTAGGAATTTTAAAGTGAGTCCAAAAATTGTTTAGTTTGCACATATATTTTCCTTAATTCGATATGAAATGAAAGAAACATGAAAATTTGTGAAATGGCATGACATACTTCTTTAATAGAATGCTATTGATGATCAATTATAGGCTGGACAAATATTCAGCATAGACTGAACACATTTTAGTGAACTTATTCAGTTTCTATATGCATATGCAAATATAACAAGAGTTATGTTAAGACAGCTTGACCAAAAGAATCCCACTGAGAATTAGTGAACAGGGTAGTTAACCAGTTCAGCACTAGTGCTTGTGGATATTTCACCTAGATCCATACCTTCTTATATGACAGCAAATCACATGGCCGGCACAAACCCAACATCGACCCGCCTTTATGGAACCCTCTTTTTATTTATGTATCTGATATGGCAAATAATTCCAAACTATTTGTTTCTTACAGTTCTTGTATTAACTCTCTGTCATTATTAATTATTAACCATTTTTGTGAAAATGTAAATTTTTTAATTTGTGCTGTAGTATATTTTCATCGTTAAACAAACACTTATGATGCTGTAGAAGTGCTCTCCATAAGGAAGAGAATTTAAATTTAATTACGTAACAACACCTACTCAACTTGAATGTTCTTGAATTCCAGGCTGTTTTGCTTTAAAACTTAACCAGATTCGGAATTAAATATTAAAATCAAGTGACTTTTTTACGACTCGCTGATTTGAAATAAAATTTATGTTTGGAAAATAATGTTTTTACATTTTTGGCAACATTTGAATATTTAGAATTTTAAATTTCGATTAACATTTCAAATCAAAGCCAATTTTAGTTAGATTCTTTTTCCTTAATTGCCTTTAAATATCAACTGCTACCTTGAGCAGTGTGTTCAAAGTTATGAAAGATTAAAATAAGAAAAAGTATCACTTTTTTTAAATAAATATATGGACACATTGTAATTGCCAGTTGGTCACTAACCGACATTAATACGCAATCGGGGTTTCAAACCTATTTCTAGCACAGTTTCCCAAAATACTTGCTTTGTTTTCTATAACTCTTGTTTTTATACCAGCGACTGATCTAGAGTCAAGCTTTATAGATATGACTACCAAAGATATTTAAAACGAGTCTCCGATTATCAGCGTTCACAAGTTTAGCTTTAGCTAACGCCATAGAGTCGTAATATTCACCACGATATCACTGACATCTCAACTTCCATTGCTGCAAAAATTTATCGGTTGAACTATTTCCGAACCCGCCCAGGTGGCATAATGCCGAAATTCTATTAATTGATTATTATTAGTTATAGGCTATAATAACAACCATACCCGATGGATGCAGAATCGTGCCCCACAAGGTAAATTCTTGACCTTCTTGTTAAGATCTTGTAATCATGGTGAGCTTTATATTAACTATATTGCCTAGAACTAGTATCATTCCGCCACCGCAGGCCATCGCATAAAACATGTTCTGATGTTTTCTCTTCCTCTTGACAGAGTGTGCAGGAATTACTTTCTGCCACTCCTATTTGATTCATGTGAAAGTTAAATCTGCAGTGTCCAGTTAATATTATTTCTGCTGAGACTTGCAGTAGCCTCTACTATACTACTTTAGCGGTAAAAGAGTATTTTCGACTGCCGAATGCCTGTTTGGGCTCTTTAGTACTCAAGTAGAATTCGTTTCTCCCCATAGCGTATTAAGTTATTTGTGAAGGTATTGTTTACCTCACAGATGGGTTCCGGACCTACATATGAAAAGAGTTTCTGTGCCATTTTTGTTCATATAGTCTGCTATTTCATTTCCTACATGCCATATTTAGGTACCGCAACTGCCCCTACATCGCTATTCTATAGCACAGCGCTCTAAGGTGTGGACCTCCGCCTGAAAGATCGAATCTGCTTTTCCTATTGTAACTACTTTTAGGAAATATGGTTTTAAAATTTCAAAATAACTTTGAAACTGTTCAGCGTACAAAAAAGTTTTAAAATGCCGAAATCTCTATTTCATACCGCATTTTTTGGTGCTTCGTTTATTGGAATCGGATTAGCTGTTGTACAGGTATAGTGAAATGAACTAGTGTAGCCCATTCAAAAAAATTTGTGCGTGATAGAAAAAAATAAGAAGAGATTTGTATTCAGCTCTTCAAATACTTTAAATTCATTATATTTTTATTTAAAAGAGAATTTTGTTGCAGAACAGTGTAATTACAGTCTAATAAAATACTGGTCTTTTTCAATTAACTGTAGATCTCGAAGAAATTTAGTGCAAAACTATTTTTGTATTTTAAAATACTCTTTTAAAATTACTCTCCCCCAAATAAAAATTTGAGTCTGTTTTTTCAAAACAACCTTTACTGCTGTTGATTTAATAAACAGCTGTTTTTGCTTGCAAATGTTTAACGTGTTAATCAACATGCAAATGTTTATAATTTTCATTGATCATTTTTTTTATCTCTTAATTTTTACACCTTGTACCTTCGTTGTATATCTTTTTTTAAAAGCGTTAGAAATTAGCATTTTCGCACCCTTTCTTTGCGTTTTTTTTTTAGCCAAAGAGTCCTCATCAACTTTTTTTAAGTTTTTACTTTAGCTAATTTTATCACCTAAAGCCTGGTGTAGTCAAACTGTGGCACAGTGTTTTTGCAAGTGCAAAGAAATTTAAATAAGATATCAAATTTTACAGCATAACGAGTCATGATTTTTAACTTACGGCGTTAGTTTGGAAAAATGTTAGCACACGGTTTCCTTTTGAACTTTTCTTGCATGCTTTGTAAGGTTTTTATTGAGTTTGCACTGTTTAAAGAAAAATATGTGTGTAGTTATTCTAATGGCAACACAATACGAAAGATTGACATTTGAATGAAACGCATGAAGTTACAATGTTTCCAGTATTATACACAATGTATGAATGAAAACATATTCTACATCTCTGGCAATAAAAAAAAATGTTAAACTTCCTGCACGACTAAGAACACACAATACCAAGTAGTTCTTAGATATTTATAGTTCGATCACTACCCATTTATGCTTTGAATATATTCTTTTTGGTAAAGAAGTCCGTATTAAAAGTTTTATTTGGTTTCTATTTTAAATTAAGTTTTTAATTGATTTAAATAATTGTTTAAATAAATTCTATATTACATATTTTTCGGATAAGTTCAATTATTAAATCAATTGAGAACTTATTATAAAGTATAAGAGAATACGAGTACTTTGATAAGCTTTGTAGAGATCGAGTAGACGTAACATTTGTTCGTTTTTCGGCACAAACACTTAAGGATTAGTTGAGTTTACCAGTGTCACAGATTCTCACAGAGAAGGATTACCAGATGAAAACGATAGATTTAAATGGACTTTATTTTAAAGCTCGAGAATATGATTTTTCAGCCCGAAGCCGGCGTTGTACACAGTCGTCCATAGTAGTCCCCAGTCTAACCGCGAAATACGCCGGTTTCACTAATACGAGAACTTCTCATAATTTTTATATTTTTCGATCATTTTTCTGTTAGGTTAGATTTTCTTTTGAGTTAGAACGTAATATATTATTTCAAAAGTCGAACTTTTGTTAATAGTTAACTTAAAATAATAAGTCATGAAAAACTGATATTTTTTTTAAATTTTAATTTCAATAATATGTTGCATACCGTAAGAAGTAAAGTATCCAAATTAGACAGAAAATGAAACGAATTTTACAGCAGAAAAAAATTTTAAAGTTATAAAAAAACCAATAATCACATACAAAATATTAAAACCCAACAAATAAAAAAAGTAAATCCAAAAGATCCACAAAAAGCATTTAATATTTCAAAATATTTAAATTTCAAATATTAATCGAAATATAATTAATATGACATAAAAATAAAAAAAATCTAAATTTGAATTTGGAAATCAGGAAATTTCTAGATTCTCGAGGCGCATGTGTGTGAAGTTAAATTTTAAAATTTTTAACCCTAGCCACATTCTGTTAAGATAACAGTGCTACGTGAAGTACTTAACAGTACTAATGTTAACGCTTTAAAAATTATTGTATATAGTTTGGAACGATATTTTGACACAAAGATGAATAAAATAAATTTAAAAAAAAAATATATATATATATATATACCACAACTATCAGAAATTAAAAAAAAATATGTAAATAAGCAAAAAAAATTTTATTTTTTATTTTAAACGAATATAAATATTTAGTTTTTATCTTCGTAATATCTATTGACGTTTCTAAAAGATGGCAGAAGATGGGCGAAAAATAAATATTGGAAAACAATCCTAGACGCGTCTAGATAAATGTCCAATAGTCAAAAGTCCTAACAGTATGTTTTTTTTTAGAAATTATGAACATTTTTCGAAAAAGTGACTTTTTCCATATTCTGTAGCCGTAACTTAATAAATATTAAACATACTTTTCCGAAATGTCCACATATAAACAAATTTGCGGACGCTATCCTTAAGAATACAGATTTTTCCATATAAATAACATCACACTGATAAAAAATGATACCAAACAAATTGTCGACTTCCTAAAATAAAGTAACGTCTACAATAAACAATAATCTTTGTTGAGCTTACGGCCAACGGTCTCTTATTATTGTACTAATCATTTAGTTATAAATAAATAAAAAATTAATCCCTATATATTTAACAAAGTTTATAATTCGCACATTAAATTTTCGGAAATTCAAAAATTCAAACAATCGTTAAAAATAAAATAATACCAATAAAGTAAAAACCTAATTTTACCAGAAAAATTAAAAACTCACAAAAAATAAAACAAAAAAGTTTTTTTAACTTGAATTATACTAAAATATAAAAAAAAAATTGCCAAAAATTCTAGTCAAAATTTAACAGAAAGTTAAATTTCAGCAGTTATTCTAAATTCTGCAATCAGTTACGAATAAATGGGAGAAAAAACACAACAAAAAATACCGACTAAAAATAAAAAACATTTATAAAACCCAAAGTGAAGAAAAATACTCGCCACAGTTTGAGTATTTTCATACCGACTTTATGTGTAATTCAGTTTAAGAACATTTAAGCCTGCCAATTTTTCGCCTGACAGTTTAAGTCTATTCTATATTTCAACTGTGCTGTAATGTGCTTTCCAATCTTTCTCGACGAAAGCATTTAGATATTAGAAAACCATTCTCTCGATTTTCGGATTTTTTACAAAGTCGCATTTCCGTAACCGCGAATTTAATAATTTTCGAGATTCTCTTTTCTTCCGCCATCAACATATGGTTTAGTTTTTCATTACTCGGTTCTAAATTCTGCTTAATTACGCTCTTCATCGAGTTTCGGTTTGTAATGATGCAATTGAATTGAATTTTAAAACTTGTACGCTAATGGAAAAAGTCGGAGCACCTCCATGGTAATAGAAGCGATCTGAAAACTCGGAAAGGAAAAAAATGCATAACATGCCACGTAACAGATAGATGCACTAAGAATAATCAGTATTTGACAATTTACGTTTCTTTAACGCTATAAAATTTTTTTGTCGAATAAATCTTCTACAAGACGGCGCTAGAGATCAGAAATTATCTTGACTCTTTGCAGTATTTTAATTTTTACATCCCAGTTGTGAAGACGACCGATGAAATTTAATATTCTTCTCATTAGCACTCTTAAATTAAAGTTTCTAATAATTTTCTGGCGAACATATTCTAATGCAACAAATCTTCCAGTTGGCCCCTGTGATTATTCAAGGTTATCGAACGCTTCAATGAATTAAGGTATTAAGTTTCCACATGTACGAAAAATGTTGTACAAAAAGTAATAATTTTTGCTTTTCTCCTTAGTTACTCGTACTTATGTTACTTTAAAGTAACGTTGGTTGTTATATATTTCGTGTAGGCCAGAGAACTACACTCTGAAACACGATTAATAAAGGTATAAAAGAGAAAAACAATTTTTAGGCAATTTGTGATGTTTTGTAGTATCTTCAAAAATTTGCATTTAATTAAAGCCCTACAGGCCTAATAAAGAAAAACAAAATACACCTTAAAACAAAACTTCGCAAGAAGACCTTGTGATAAATATCAAAATACAAGTTTTAAAAGAAATCGATATGATTTGACCACAACAGGAGCTGGATTAAAAAAAAAACATAATTGAAAGAAATTTCTTTTTTATTTAACCTTTTAGGGCAAGATTAGTTATTGGTAGAAATATCATTTAACAAGGGTCCAAAAATATGAGTTTAGGTTAACAAATACTTTCCCTAAACACTTCATTGTCTGATTGGTTGCATTAGACATAAAAGAGCATGAGTCTCGAGTCCTAACTCCATCGCAAAGAGCCAATTGGTCGCTAGATCCAATACCTGGTCAAATTTTGTTTTCGTTGGCTTTTCGCTTTAAGCATTACCATGTGTTTCAGGCGCTTCTAATTCGTTTTTCGGGCCACTACCAGCTTTTATGCTAAAACTGTTTCAACTCTAAACAATGGGTTAATACTTTCAAAACTTAATTTTGTTCTTCTCATTACAACTATCTTCTTGAAGCATAAATGCATGCAACTTTAAGTCTTTTCGTTGTTTGAGTATTTTTTCGAATACGTTTTAAATTGTGTTTTAACACATTTTTTCCTCAGGCATTTAACCATCATATACTCAAACTTATTGGGCACTTGAAAACTTCTTGCATCACAACTAACGAAAACGGGCAGAAAAATTACATGACCATCGCAAAAACGGAAAATGAGTAGAAAGATACTGACCAAATATTAAGGCAAGCTACGTTAATATCTTTTGTGTTACGCATTGATATTAATTAGAAAGTTAGTGCAATTGTTTGGTCAACAAAAAAAAAAGTCGTAGTCACAGACTTTCGAGAATACATATGGTGGCCAGACAGTTATGGAAGTTTTCCAGCAGTTATATTGCAGATGCTGTCAAAGGTAGGAAGCCATTCAGCTGTCAAAATATTTAGTAAAGTTTGCCATTCCATCATGCATCGTATCTCACCTGCCGAAGGTATGGAAATTATTAACAAATATCGAAGTTGTCGCGCGGTTGCCAATATGCAGTTCGTGAATTTTTTCGTGAGACCGGTCGACAGCCCGGCGCCGTGGAAGTCACAGTCTGCTGGAAAATTGGTACGTAGCCGACAGTGTCGAAAAAGTCCTAGAAGTCGATTCGGCGCCGATCAACTGTTTGGGGCATTACCGAAAGTCAACCCGCCTTATTTCGCGGATAGACTGCCTGCATCTAACTAAGATTGTGCTCCATCAAAAACTGCATCCAGTCGATCTAAGACAACGCTTTGAGTTCGCTAATTGTGCGCAAAAAATTTTTGCCAGAGATTCGGATATTAAAATTTTCGAAAGTACTCGTACCTTGAAAACCTGCCAGTTTAGATGAGGCCGCTACTTGATTGATGAGCCATTCCATAAATAATGCCATAAGTGTAGCTGCAAGACAAAAACTGAATCAATTTTTATATCTCACACCGTTGTTGTTTTATTTAAAATTTTTTGATAAGCTTTATTTGATACACTTTAGACAATGATGTTTGGGGATAGCAATACAACACAGCCTAGTGATTTTTTTAAGATCGAAAGTTAATTCGAATTTTAAAATTTAATTAAAACTTGCTAAACTTAATATTGACAATATGTTATCAGTTTTGATATACAAATTTGAATTTTTGCAAAATTTCGAAATTGAGTTCGAATTTTCGATAATAATACCACCGAAAATTGGCTTTTGTGATAAATATCCTGTGGAAATTCGAAATTATATTGGAAATTTCCAACATATTTAAATAGTTAATATTTTTCTTACTCCAATAGAAATTTTCTGAAAGTCAGTAGTACTTAAAATAGTTCTCTATAAAAATTCGAAGCTAAGTTCGAATACTTCTTTAGATATTACACAACTTACATCACAAGATTTAAAGATAATATAAACATCTTATCACAGCTCATTTTCTAATAAGTAATGTTTTGGCGTTCGTAAAAAAATTTACATAAATTGGAGTGCAAAATACAAATTTTTGACATGAAATTCGAATACTTTATTACATATGACATAACTTACATCACTAGATATTAAAGAGGATATGAAATTAACATCAGGGCTAATATTTTAATTTACTTATTTAGTGCGACGTGAATTCGAAATTTCGAACAACAAGAATTAATATGTTTACATTTTCACATAAAATCATCAAGTTCTTGATGCCATTTTAATAATCAATGTTCGTTCTTCCGTATTACGAAACCTCGAAATTAAGTATGAAAACTTCACAACATACGATACAAATTACAGCAATAAATAATATTAAAAAGGCGATACATCTCCAATTGGAGCTAATATTTTAAATTCAAATCTACTTAATTAGTTTATGTTCATAAAGTAGCTTGATGTTAAATTATAATAAAGACAATTCGCGCGAGGCTAATACATATCATATCTGTTGTTTAAATCTATCAATTAAAAGCTCTTAGTATTCAACAAATCAAACTGTCAATATTATTGACCGTTAAAAGTTATTGAAAGTTTACAAAGCAACTAAAAAACTACTATAAATTCAATTAGAAAAAATATCACCGCTATTTCGAATGACGTTGCAAATACTTATGAGTACAAGGGAATCGTAGAACAAAAAATAATAAAAACGTAGAACGGCAAATATTAGCACGTTTTAATATTTGACAAACTGTCAAGAAATTGACGCTTGCCTTAACATACATACAGACATAACAGAGCCAGACAGACAGACACAGTATAAAGACACAACATGGTGGATTAAGTATAAATGGCCTTACGTCTGGACGGACATATTGACCAAATAAACAATGGCTCTATGTCTATTAAAATAATAAATAGATACATACATACACGAGTACATAGCTTTTCAATGGTGGCGACCTAACAAAAAATATATACATATATGTACATACATATATAAAAAAAAGCAGTATTATTTTATGATTTGCATTGGCCATATTTGTTTGCAACAGAGTTTAGACCAAACAATGCAGAAAGAGAAACAAACAATCTACCGTTAAATCCCATATTTACTTTCATATCATGGTTTCGACAATATTGACCAGTAGCGAACATACAAAAGAATAATATTGAATACAAGTACAAGTAGCTGAAGTAGTCAGAGCTGTTCAAGGTTGAGTTCATTAACTTGAGCTGGTATATTCTGTAGTTCTCAAATTCATTTTAAGACAGCTGAAAATGCTGCTATATGAAACTCTGAATGTCTCGTTTTAATATTTTTAAACTTGTATTTTCCCATATTTCCCCGAAGAAGAGTTTTGAAAAAGTATCGGAAATAACTTTAGTAAAAATGATATATCAGTGAATAAAAAAGTTTAATAGAACTTATGTCAATATAGTTAGTTTTTCTTGAATGAAATAAGTGTTATTAACAGCACTGCGTGCATAGATGTAAAAAAAACTCACCCTTAAGTAATTATGTAAAAAGTTCTCATACGTTATTGTATTTACCTAAAAGTAAATTTTCAAATGCGTTCGGAAATAACAACGTATTTGCTTTCATGCGACTTTGTCCTATGCCATGAATTCCTGTGAAAAAAGAATATTATGCGTTTTATTAATTATATGGTTATTCGAACCCAATATTTCTTAAATGCAATTAATCGGAAGATATAATCGAAGCTAAGGCTGAAAATTACCATGCATAACATACAAAATTATAGACAGAATTGCAAAAAAACATATATAAGTTATAAAAAATTCTTTCAGAAATAATAACGACTTTGTCATATACCTATGAATTCGGAAAAAGGAATTTTGGTTGCGATGAGAATAAAACACTAATTAAACCGTTTTGGTATCATCGAATAATTCTGGTTACTTCTTTAGCTATTACTACAAATTTCTAAACCAAATAATTCAAGAAAAAAATTGCTGTAAAAAAATGGTACCTACCGAATCTATGGCACCTACGGACAAATACAGAAAGATATATATTTTAATCTGATCTGGCCCATCAGGAAACATTTTTAACAAAACACAAAAGTTTCAATGAAATTTTCACAGCAATATAGCTGCTGCATAATTGACGTCAAAGCGTATGTAGGATGAGCGAAAATATCTGGCAAGGGCCACGAATATATAGTTACAATAAAGGAACTAACTCAATAATTAAAATGGGCTGAACAAATAATAAAATTTGTTTTTTTTATACGTTTTATTTTCGGATTGTATCTAAGGCAGATTAAACAAGGACGTGACGGGGAATGGAAGGGCGCATTTAAAAGGGTTTTTTTTTAAACAAAAATCATTCACCAAAGAATTCAACCTCGAAAGTTCTGCCTAACACGCTAGAGTATTCTAGCAGACGGCTTGATTAGCCGTTTTCCATTTCATTCCTCTTTTTGTTTTAGCAATATTTATACTTTATTTATTTAGTAAAGTGTAGGCTCTTACAGGTTGTATTTTTTTAACGATCAAAAATGTTTGTTGTTCATGCAAACATTTTCCAACACAGTGTGGGTCATATTAATAAGGCCACGTAAATATTGTAATGTATATTTAGAAAAGCACAAAAACAACAACTTTAGTTATGTTTTTTTAAACAGGGGCGCTGAATCAGTTAATAAAAGTTCTTTTTGCAACCGCGTTTGATAATATTTTGTTAGAAATTAATTTGCGAACATAAGAGTTTTTTGTACACGAAAATAAATTCTCAGTGTCACACACTTCGTTAGTATTGAAACCTATAATATGGCAACGGATAGTTTTGTGAGGGTGTTTTATTTCAAATCGAAGGAGAGCTGGAGAAAGTAAAGCGATAATTTTTTTTTACTAAATCCTGATACTGATTTTTAGTTTGCAGCGTGTTTAATCTTTGTTTCTTTATTAAAAAAGATCCTTTTATTATGGTCTTTTATTTTACACGTCTGCCTTTTATATGCAAATTTATTTCATTTCAAGTTGTTGTCAGCCAGTGGCGGATATGTTATTTTGATGGCATCTGGTCAATCAGTTGTTTAGTGGTCGAATAAACAGGTTCTTTTTAGAATCAGTTCTGCGATTGATTTACTTTAACTGAGGCCAGTGTAATAGTACAATGATCTTTACGTCTAGTTTATGACCTTGTATACAGTTTCCATAAGAAATAAACTTTCATCTCCTATGGCAACGCCATTTTGAAGTGATAGCTCCCATCCATGAAGCGTTAAAACTCTAACCGGTTTATATACCGAGAGTTCTGTGTTAGTTTCGTTCCCTCTAGGGCCAGCCAGCGGTTGTAAATTTCCATGACAAGTAACACTAGTGTGCTTCAGAGCGTTTGGAAGAGAACCATAATTTAGGACGAAATATATTCTTTAGCAACGAAGTCGATTTTTTGGTACGCATTTCGGGTCTATAGGGTCCGCTTCGATAATGTTGAGTCCATCACTTTTACCAGCAAACGCGACAGATACATTATAAGAATTATATTTTTTAAAAAATTTGTCTAACTAATTTTATTCCAAGCGTAGTAAGGAAAGTAAGGCAAATAGAATAACAATTTGTGTGCTGTGGCGGCATTTTCTTAAAACTTTAGTCTTGACGTTTTTTGTATTTTTCATATGGAATTTCAGGCATACGACGTTTAAGATTTTTTTTAAAGTTTTTATTGTTTTTTTCCGAACTACAAATATTATTAATTATTGAGTAATTTTTAATTTTTAGTCATGAGTTCAGAAAGACATTTATTTATTTTAATATGGACAACCTTTGAAAACAGTAAAAGTTTTAATTTTATTGGACATCTAGCTGAATGGAATGCATTTTCTATGCCGCTACACACGTTATCAACATTCTTCGTGTCTTATCTACAAATTGTGTGTCTAAACAACTTCTATTTATACCAACATTTAAGACAATTGGAATACGAGAACGAGCTATTTCTCAATTTTTGAATTTTTCATATTATAGTCTTTTTCTTGGCTGAGAATGAAGTTTTACAACACTCTAACTTTTTTTTTTAGTTGGGAAAAGCATGATGATATAACTTTATAATAAAAAGAGTTAGGATGAAATTAGCTATTTTCGAGGAGGTACATGTTATGTGATACTATAAGGAAGGACCTGTCTTGAAGATGTAAGTTCGCAAAATACACATGCATAAAAACCTTTAATTCTGAGATATATTTGATTGTAAACGATGGGTCGATGGTGTTTTTTTTAACAAAAAATTTGGGACTAATATGATGGTTGGATATAACGACAATTATACAGCCAGACATTGCAATTAATCGGAAAAAATCGCTTAGTATAGCCAATACTGAATATGATCATGCATAATATAAAAAAATATATACAGTATTGCAAAAAAACATAAATAAGTTTATTAAAATTCTTGGTTTGGTTCAAAGTTTAAAAGGGTTTTTAAATTGATTTGTTTAAAACATAATTTAAGGCAAGCTTTTGAAAAAGTACTTAGGACTTAAAAAAATGCGACTTGCTTGCAAATTTAATGAAAAAATTAAAGATTAAAGCAGAAGACGTCCCAGATGGAGGTCCCAAAAAATTAAGCTCCAGCGTTCAGACATATTTGCCGCCTGAACCTTTGCGCAAATCCCATTTGCGAATTGAGGGTTTTATCCCTTTTAATTTAAAGCAACCTTTCAAGTTCTTGTTTGATTTTTACCAGGGTTTATAATTACTGCTATGTTAATGATAATTTTCTGTAAAATGTGCATATTTATCAATCGTCATAGCAAAAATATGTGAACATTTTATTTCCATGAATTTGGTTGCTACAAATTGTAGTATTGTGTTCACAAATTACTTTAAAAATAGTATCTTTGGTTTCAAATTCTTATCAGCACATACAATTAGTATTATCCTTTACAATATTCAAACTATTTTTTTGGTGTTCTAGCAGCATACACGAAAATGTTTAAATTAATGCCGCAGCACTTAGCAAGATTGAAATGAATACTAGCGACGTTAACTAAAAAATTTTCGTATGTACTGCTACAGCACCAAAAAAATATGTATTTGGATTGTTGTCTAAATGTTCTTGCCTGCTAATAGAAATTACATACTTTATTACTTAGTCGTATATTACAAAGACGTTACTACTGCTGCATATTTAAACTCTGATTCAAAAATAATTTAAACAAAATATTTGGTCGGTCATCCAAAAGCAAAAACATTTTCACAAAACATATTCTCAAAAGTTTTCGCACACTACTCTTCAACGTCGATACGTAAGGAAAATATTCACAGTCTTGCCAGCTCGTAATACGAATTTGACAATCAGGGGCCAAATCACCGCATTCGATATCGAGTACTTTATCATCAAAATGTGGTTAACGTGGATCCCGGTACTCGTTATCGTAACGTATTTCCTCGAAGTTGCACTCGATTGGTAATTTTCTATCGAAAATAAACAAACAGTCATTTTGTGGTGCGAAACAAAGCAAAGAAACAAAAGCAAGAAGCAATTAAAAATGTGAGTATTTTTTTGATATTTTTTAATTTCAATATAATATAATTTTAATTGTTTTTAGGGAAATCGATTATCAAGGAAAAGATTGTTTAGTAACCAGTGCAAAAAATAATGGCAAACAAATAAGTAAGGAAAAAGCCAGAACAAATTCAAATAAAGTAAATGGGCAGCAAAAAGAGGTATTGGCGCAATTATTGCTGGAACATCCCGGCTTGTCCAAAAATAAGCTTCAAAACTGTGCTCAAGCAAAAACAGTCTCAAAATTTATGGCGAGAATTGACAAGTAAACTAAATGCGTGGGGCTCTTTAATTAAGGACGTTTCAAGTTGGCGAATGTTTCTTCTTATTGCAGCAATATTCGGTTCATCCTCCGATTCCGAAGATGAGGAACACAAAAAAACACTTAAATCCATTTAAATATTGATTTATTTGATTAATTTAACACGTTTTCACAAATTTTTTTATTTTTGGTTTTCTTTTTCGTTTCTCATATGTTTACAGGAATGTAAAATATAGTAGTAGGCATTTAAATTACGATCGAATGCCGTGATCCAAAAAAATTATACTATCGAAAATTTTATTCTATACGAAGGGTAGTCGATATCGAATGCGGTGATTTGGCCCCAGATAACCAGCGCAAATCGAACGTCGAATACAACTCATAATGAAGGCCTTTATTTTTTCATTTTAAAATTATATTCTCTCTACTTAAATACAGCTTTACTGGACCTTTGAAAATTTTGATACGTCTACAAAATTTATATGAAGAACACTAAGTGTTTGTTGTTGCTCTCTATATACATTTTCAGGAAAAGACGCTCGCTGGTAATGCTAAACTTATGTAATGGGTGGTGGTCTTAACGAAACTTCTTTTTAGTTAGGCAACTAATTTTATCATTAGAATTGTACACTTCCAGTTCCTACTGCAACCAGTACAATCAGTTTAATAATAAAATAACAACTATTCAAGAATAAAAAAAAAAATAGAAATAGAAAAATTGTATGTGGGCTTGCTTGGGTCATAAAAAAAAAACAACCAGTTTCTGAAAACAAAAACTGGAAAGTTTGAAATCAAAACGCTGCTAAAAGGTCAACTTCAGCATGCTCTTTTTAATTTTTTATTATTTATTCATTTGTTAAATTCTAAGTGCCAAACGACCAGAAATGAAAAGAACAGTAACAAATCCAACAATTAAATAAAAATATTAATAAATCATTTTCTATAAAAGTAAATAAATTAAAAGCTTAAACAAACAAAAAAAAAAAACAAAATAAACTCGCGTGTATTTTTTTTGATTTGCTGTTGCCAACCTGAATCAACTTTAAAAGAAAAAATTATATAAATATTAATTTTTATTCCTTTTTTATTGATTTAAATAAATTTTGTTCGAAACTGTCTTAATGTTCGTATCTTAGAAATCTTATTAGCATAAGATGTTAATTTAATTGATTTATGTTTTAAAAACAAGAAAAAGTTTAGTTTTATTATCTGTCTGGCAGGTTTCTTTTTAGAACGATTTATTTTCTTTTGTAGAAATATAATTATTGAACACAATGAATTCGTATTAATCTGTGTTGATTTATTATTTATTCTCTGGATCGCATTGTGTGATGATTAATATTGTGAGATGTATGAATAAATAACTATTTAACCAACTCATTTTATTTTCGATAACAGTTTGAAAACCAAAGTCGTTTGTTCAAGTCAACCATATATGAAAAAGTCTATGAAAGTATCAATTTACAGTCAGACGGAGTAAATATTTGGGGAAATAAGCGTAAATTTGAATGAACACGATATTACAAGCACGGTTACCACTGAGTAAAAAAATTGTCTAACAAAATTTTCCGAAAATGTTACCAAAAAGTTACCAAAATTTTTTTTAATAAAATCAAAAATCTTTATTTTTATTATAATAAAAACAACATTTATTAATAAAAAACATAACATAAAACGTTTTAATTCATTTTAGAACATAAATAAATATTTCAATTCATTATACCTACGAATTCCGTATTTAATTTAAATAAATTATTTAATATTGCAGCCATTTAAAATAATCTTTTGCTGACCAAACATAATGTTGGTCATTACCTAAGGTCAATTATTTAGCTAGCATAATGTTGTTTAAAGAATTGAATTCTAACCTGTTTCTCAATTTGGTTTTTATTAAACTTAGACTAAAAAATTTCTTTCCGCAGCTGCTGAGCTATGTGGAAGGCACATTAAATTAAATATTAAATCAGTCCGTTACTTAAAGCTATATTCATTAAGTCCGTTTTTTATAGAACTTATGTTTTGCCAGAATGATAAAATATCATCTGCTTGATTGAGATCATTTTCTAATAGAGTAAGATGTCTTCATTGTGTAATTATTGCATCATTATTATAGTCATTTAAATATGAAAATGCATTTAAAAGTTGTAAAAAAGAGTTTTTGGTTTGATTGATAATGTTATTTGGTGTTATAATAGACAACGATTTTAAATCAGTTCTACTAAAATCAAATCTCTACTTTAATTGATCGAGAAATTCTATATAAAACTTACTACAGCATACTTTAATTTCTATTTGTTGCGATTCCGAGAAATTTTTGTCTTTTAAATACTTTTCCTACTACTACCAATAAATACTTCCAGTGGAGGTAAAAAGTTTTCGGAATTATTGGTTACAAAATTGTTTAAACATTCGAAACATTTATATAACTGCTTTTAATATAATTGAAAGCAACAAGCTTAAAATTAATATCTAGTTGCTGAAACAAATAAGGCAAACGGACTGTTTCGGATTGAAATTCCTTATTTAGGTTGTTAATAATTTTCAATATGTATGACAAAAACATCATATAAACCCTTATTTCTTCATTTGCCAATAAATTTGAAATTTCAATTGGCTTACCTCCGTTTACCTCCAGTGCACATGATAGAACATACAGCTGTAGGGGCTTCCACTGCTCAATTATTATTGAAACGACCGCTTCCAACGCTAACCATCTAGTTACGGAAAGTCCCAGCATTTTGTGCGGCTCAGAGTTACAATACTCCTGAAATTATTTGAGTTCATGGATTCTTTTAGAACTATGCGTGAAAAAATTGTAAACCTTTCTGGATAGCTTTTCAATATCCAGTGGCAGTTTTTTGCATGCATACCTTGAACACAAATGCAATGAATGGCATGTACATTTTATATAGAAGAAATCTGTGTAGCGTTTAAGTTTCGTTTTTAAGCCATTTAATTCTCCAGCCATTGTGCTCCTACGACCGTTGCCAAACCAATTAGGTTTTGGCGTCAGCTTGAACCATTTCCAGTAAAGATAAAAATCTGTCCTTGATTGATTTAGAAATTCTGTCGAAGTACCTCACGACCAATACCAAGCATTTACGATCTGATACGTCAGTTGTTTCATCAACAATAAGGGAAAACTTTGAGGACTGCATTGTTGATCTTATGTTTACACGGGCTTTTCCTCCTAATGTGTCAGCCAATTGAGTAGCTTTAGTGCGACCACATTGAATCAATTTTGCAATGCGAGAATCTGTACAACATTCCCGTCGCAGAAAAGGCAAAAAATCCTTTAAAAGGAAGAGTAAGTTGTGGCAAAGGCAAAACATGTCTAATGTCAATTCCGCCTGCATTACTTGTTTATCCAAAAGCCAAGGAAACTATTGCTTCCATTCCGAAACTTCCTGGTTCGCTTTGTAATGTCCTCTTCATTTCTGTAAGAAATATATAACTTGTCAAATATTTGGTTTTATGCATTGTGCATTCAATATTTATTTTACCGATTTTCTTTGGAAGTTCCATGTTCATCGTCGCTGTTCAAAATCGACACGTCCTCCACTACCTTTCGCATTTTTATGATAAATCTAAACGAAAAAATATTTCAATATATTTTTCATAAAACAGTAATGTTTATACTTACTTATCCATACAGAACACAAGATGAAGAATATTTTTAATTTTTCCAAAATTTTCACACCCAACTCAAACTTAACATAAAGAAACAAACATAACATCAAAGCCGATGTCAACAAAAGCTCCTAACTATGACATTTGCATATTAAGCCGTTGAACAATTTGGCGCACATTCACACAGTTGTTTTTAATGATTTTTTTCTCAGTGTTGAGTAATGCGGAAAAATGATAAAAGAAAAGCAATAATTTAATAGTTTGTCAAGCCTTAATAAAGTTACCAAAACAAAAACAAAGTTACCGAGTTACCAACCCTAAAAAAATTACCAATTTTGGTACAATGTTACCAACTATGACAACTGTGATTACAAGGTATATGTAGGACTAAATGAGGTTAATGAAATCATAATGTTGGCTGGCGCGGATCCAGTTTCTCTTAAACTTTATTGGGAGGGAAATATTAACAAATATGTGTTAATCTTTTTGAATGGTTTTTTCCCTTTTTAAAACTTCCTGTCGTTTATTATAGGCAGTAACTTGGCTTACTTAATGAGTTTGTGCTTATACCAAAATTAAGTTTATATAATTTAATGGTTACGTTTATATCGCCAAATATTTACCTCGCCTGCCATTACTTTTTAAAATAGAAATCTTTTACTCGTACAGTAGTGATCAAAACATTCGACACTAAGATGACATGTACTATAGACATAATTGATTTATTTTTCTTTAAATTATTTCTGGCTGTAGCTATTATTACAAACATTATTTATTATTTTAGTTAAATAAATGTAATTACTAAAGTAATTGTATTAAGGTACAACAACAGTAAAATTTATATTAAGAACAATCACAAGAAAATGAATTTGTTCAAAGGACTGAATTGAATTACAATTGTATAGGGTATCTCAATAATAGTGGTCTATTAATGGCATTTCTGTAATAAATCGATTGCTTCATGCGCGGTATGCTAGGTGTCGCCTTCATGCACTCACCACTTCTCAACTCGATCCATGCCGTCCAGTTAAGCCAAAATTTCCGTTATCATGTTTCTGTATCCACAGCTACTGCCGTACTGATGTTTTCAGGTTTTTGGCGGCACTCTCATTTGCAGCCACATTGTTTTCAAGAGACCTACTGGTACTTCGACGCAAAGGAGTCTTACTATCAGTTGATTTTTTTACTAACATATTTTAGGATTTAGTGCAAATATTTTTCAGTATAAAAAAATATTCGTTATACTCGTATGTGGCAACGTCAAAAATGCTCAGTAAGGTTTGCCATTCCACCATGAATAACCATTGAAATTGTCTTCAGCAACGGAGCTAACTTTTGGGTCAACGGGTACGTCAATAAGCAGAAAGCTCGAATTTAGTGTGAAAAGCAGCGAGAGGCAGTTCTACAGCTGCCAATACATCGTTAAAGATGCACTGTTTGGTGCGGTTTATTGGCCGGCGGCATCATTACCTTACATTTTTAAGAACGATGACAATCGCAGCGTTACAGTCCAATGATCAAGGTACGGTATGATGATGCCGGCTTGTTTTGCCCAAAATGGAAGAATTGGACCAGGTTGACATGTCGTTTCAACAAGACGGTGCCATACACCACACGGAACTTTCTGTGTATTTTTTAAAATTTTTAAAACCTTAACGGTTAAAAAATCATCCTATACCTATCTATAAACTATCCAGTTTCCTCAAATTTGTTGGCTACTCTCCGACTTGTTGACACATTACATGCACTTTCTAAATGGAAAATTAAGTGAACTTTGCGGGCGGTCTCAGCGTTGTGGGTTTTCACAATCACAATGCGATATCGACCCAAATCAAATGTGAAATCAAATGTGGAGGTCATTGCAATATGAAGGCAAACAGAAGCGCAAAGCTACTCAAAAATACACGGTCAAACTACCATGGCCATCACTTCAACAGATCCGATTTGACATTTCGTAACCATTTGGGCGTAAAATCCACACTGTGGGGACATTTCTTAGTGTGAAATATTCATATTTGCAGAACTTAAAGCGAATTAAGTATGCATCTTAAACACGTTCAGAAATAACTCAGTGATTTTTGGAACCATACTTTCAAACGATCTAAAGCATATACATATGTACTAAAATTTAGATGGGCGAGTATGACTTAACGCATTGCCTAAAATATATGTCAGATTTTATTACGTGACTTGTCAATCGATTCGTTACAGTGGTCCTGGCAATATTGGCTACGTTTTTATTTTAAATAAATGGGACGGCAGAAAGAGAGCCAAACTTAGAATTTATCATAACTTGTCTTGATGGGTATCATATAAAAGACCATAGAAATATCGTTCTAATTATATATGGCGGATATAAAGTGTTCAGCTTTTTTTTAAATTAAATTTATGAGATATTAACAATTCTGATCCAAAAATAACTTTTCTTTTTTTGGTGTATCGCAGCAATTTTAAAAATTTTTATTTGATCTTGCGCCTGTTTATTGCTTTTCGGCGTTACAGTTACATCAATTTTGTTGTCAAGCCATTCAGCATTCCGTTTATCTTGGTACGATTTGCTTTCTTCTAGCTGACGTTTATTTTACGAAACTATTTAATGCAGAAATATTTATATTTTCTTTTTCTTATATGAAATTATTATGTCTTTGTTCTTGGTTTGTTGAAGATCAAACTTCGAAAGTTTCCTTTTATCTGGTGGCCGATATACTTTAGTTATTGGTACAGTAAAAATGATTCTATAATATTCCACCAAATACTCCCACGTTTTTCGACTAAATCTTTCGAAAATAAGAAACAAAAAACGTTGCCTTAATTTGACTTTACACAGGATTTACTTAAAAAATATTAAACTATTATTTAATTTAAGATATCATAGTTTAATAAAGAAGAGTTATAAAAAAAAAGTGAAAACCAACCAAAGTTATTAATATTCAAAAAGTAGTCATTTTCACCAACAATTAAATTAACGGAAATCACTCTTGGTGACAAGCAACCCTTGGAAAACTTGCATATGTAGCAAGTCTTGGAAATATGCTACATTTTGCAAAACTACAACAAAATATATGAAATTGCTACTCTTAGACGAATATGCAACACCAAAAATCGTTGCAAACATTTGCAATCCTAAAACAGCTGTGTTTTTTGTTTTATTTTTAAGGTGAGATGTCACAAAAACTGCCCGTGGAGGCTTTAAATTGTAGACTGTTTGTTAGACTGTTCAAAGAAATATTGCTAAAATATTAAAAACTAAAAATTCAAACATAACTCCGTTAATTGATACACATTTTTAGATTTTTATACAAAAACTAGATGCTTGCTTCGGGTAAAGATTTGAGCGGCGGCGTTCAACTATTGGTTGCGGCTTTGCAACCAAAAGCGGCAAAGCTACACTTAAATAATAAATTTTCAAGAACTGATAGAAAAATAAGTGCTGAATAGTCACTCTTTGTGGTAAAAAGTCATACTATGTATGATAAAATTGCAGATATGCAACGAAGATTAATTGCTGCTATTGAATGTTAAATGTCAACAAAAGTCCAATTGTTCACCCAGTTATATATTTTGTTGTTTTATTGCGTTACAAATTGATTTTGTTTTTACCAGAGTTACTATTTATCATTTAACATTTTTTCAATAAGGACTATATTTTTATGTGGTTAAATCCTGGTAAAAAAAACCCAAATTTAATACTGTGCGGCGCTGTGGCAGTCTTAAAAAGGTTGCAGACATGATAGGAAGAGGAGTTTGTTAGGTTGAGATGCCGCCTACAACACAGGCCTACGTAGGTCCGCATGTCCGGTCCCTTTGTGTTCAAAGAGTTTTACAAATCTTTGTAACGCAGGCCCTAGTCAAGAAAATAATTAGCGAATGTTCAAAAACGATCTGCAAATGATTCCCAGGAAACAGTACTGGAATTTTGTGGTTGTACTAAAAGCATCTAAAATTTCGATGAATACCAACAAAAGTCGTAAATACAATTTTTTCAGGAGAATCAAAAAACGAAACGCTTTCTTCTAAACCTCTCTGTTATATTTTTAGGACCGTCATACCAACTTTTGATTAACATTCTTATTCAACAATACTGTAGGAGTATGATCTTAGTGAAAAGAGAATATTGCGGATTGCTTTTTGAAACTGAAAATCTAGCAAAAAATAAAATTCAAATGTTCCAGACATAACTACGCCTGCCCTTCTAATGGGTGTTTTTATGCGGCAATTATTTGCCAAAAGTCTTTTTTCGAAATTGGTCCATAGTTTTTGAAACATATTTAATCCCAAAGGCGGCGCATTTAACGTAAGGCAATTTGGCATCGCTAACTCAAAATCTACTTTCATTTAGTATTAACAAAAATAATATAATAATTCTAACCATAAAATTTAATAATTCTAATCATAACATTTTCTTAAAATTTTATATGTTTTGTAAAATTCGCTTGGTGTTAAATCACAGTGTGACAAGCATTCAGCATTCGATCGGATTAGTCGTCGTTGCAAATCAGTAGCATTATTTTTGAAGTTTTCAATCGGCGGACCATGTTATTATTATCTACAATTATAATATGATTTGTTTATAACCATATATTTATATTATACAAAGTATGTTGCTCTAAGGTTATGGTTACCTCAACAAAGTTGTTTCCGTCGCTTGCAAATTTTCTTTCCAGAAGAAACCCAGCCAAGAGCAACTGTCCTTGGTGGAAGTCGTATCTACCTACTAAATTCAAGTGACACATTTTAACAGCAAAAGTAAAAACATTTTTGCTTTTATTTCTTTAAAAACTGAGCACCCACCGTCTGCGAAATGGTAAAGTTAAATCTGTTTACAACCGTATATTAATTCGATTAAAGAAACTCATTCAGCAGCATATTCACTAAAACTAGCGTCGTTTACTTTCTGCTTACTTCAAATTTTTAGCTGGGACCTTGGCAGGAGTAAATACATTTACTGTCGGAAGTTGTCAACCTTACATGTCGGTTGTACTTAGTAACTAACTATTGGGAAAAATTCTGTCAGAACCTTGAAAATCACAGGGAAAAGGAAAAGTGACCCTAAAGATGGCATATGGCCGAAACCGGTTTGTCTCCAAACCAGCCTGTCGTACAACGAAATCAAAAGTCGATCACTAATTATTATGAAATTGAAAATCTTCTTGTCCTTCTCTTTCTGAAGAACTAAGCGAACTGTTGTTAACCAGCACATGAGCATTGCAGTCATCAGGAACAGCATGATAAACTTATAAATATTTAAGTATAAATTTCTATCTATGGTGAAGGGCATCATAATAAAATAGATGCCAGTTCTTCCAGTCTCAAAAAAAAAAAAAATCTCATTATGTTAGAAACGGCGTCACACTAACCCACACGATTTATTTAAATTGATTTCGAAATTAACTCAATATGTACAAAATCTTTTAAATTGGTTTTTATGAGCAGTCATAAAACTAACAAGCAACAATTCTGTTCAGAAAAAATTTAATAACCATAAAAGTGAAAAAAAATCACATAAAATCAAGATTCTTTTGTTTTCTTTTTAAAGAGTCAGCATGATCGGTCTTTGATGAAAGCGATTAAAAGTTATGGCATTCAATGTTCTTAAGACACATAAAAACTTATTTTTAAAACTGCATTTAATTATTAAATATAAAATTTCTAAGCAATTTAAGCACAAAGGCCTTGGAGGGAGGTGTTAATTAAGACAGGTCCAGTCAGTTCTATTCGGATTATTTTAAATTTATTTTAAGAGACATTAAAATTTATAAAATACTTCAAAATAGAACTATGATTTTTGTTGTTCATTCTATTGTGCCAAATTAAAAGGTTTTAAGATGAATAATAGTTTTTGTGGTGGTGGCGGTGAACATGGTTCTTTCCGTTCATTTAGTTCTGAAGGCGTAACCTCTAATAAGTTGGTAGTTAAAGTTTGAAATGAATTCTTCATTTGGTATTCCGCCAGGGCGATTAGAGGTAAATTTTTGGATATGGATTTTTGTCTCCAGACCAAAGTTGACAAGGGATGGCGAAAATTCGTTCCAAAAGTCTATTTCAAATTTATATTCCGCTCAGTGATCAGATTCAGAAATATTTTTAAAACTTTTGGTGAAATAGCAGAAGTGAATTTGTTATAATCACTTGGTTGGAAGAGTACCAATACAAACGAGAGTTGAACATCGATTCTTAACTAAATTCGATTTTAATAAGGTTAGTAGGCACCGTCCGTTTAAAATATACTACGCAGAGTCAAAATGTGGTTGAAGTAATCATAATCTTTCAAAATAATATGCTTGAGTTTTATGGTTGTAAACAGGTCATATTACTATTATTGTAGATAGTATTAATATGGTCTTCTTAGAATTACTGAAAAGCAATAAATTGAAATTACTGATTAGCAGCGGATGAGGTACGAACATAGGCGATTCGAGCCAACGAATGCCTAAACACGCTCATACTATGATTAAACACCAACAGAATTTTACATATTATGTCTATTATGAACATGTTCAAGTAACCATTATATGATGCTGCAACAATATACTGTTGTAGAGAACATAATATGGAATTCGTAACCATACCCCAACCATTTTTTTCTTTGTGTGAATAAGTAAAATAGAGCCAATCTTTAAAGAACATCCCGACGACCATCATTTACCAGCCGAGTATACTAAAGATGCCATTGCTCGTTGACAGCCCGTGTGTTATTTACTTATTTCCCCCAACAAACGTAATTTTGAAAATCTTTTCCCTTCCATGCAGGCAGGCACTCGGGATTTATTAAGGCCCATGACGGTTATCCGCGGATATTTATGTCCAGTTTGAGGTTAAGCATATCTTTATGCACTGCATTATTATTATTTTAAATCCGTATAAGCGAGTACAGTCAACGGGCTCCAGAAAGCCGATCTATTTATACGGATATCTTCCCTGTTCTGCCTTTCTAGTTTTCTAATATATCACTGATGATGTAGTGGTAACTGTTTTCGGGTGTGTTTTTTACTGGCCAATTCCTACAGCCTCTAAGCCATTGTCAGAGCTTAAAGAACACTTTGAGGCTTCCCATTTTTTTTATTTAGAATCCTAATCAATCGCCGAAGATTGTCTCGAAACGCAACAAAGTTTCTGTACTAACTTCTTTTGGTCTTCTGAATTTTTAAAAAACCGGATTTCGGTTTTTCCTGATCGTTGCTATTTTAAAAAACCGGGTTTTGGCTGAACATTGTAAAAGTAGCCGGTTTTATTTTAATATACATATAATACAAAACCGAATTATTTATTAAGATTAAAAAAGTATTTGGCAAACAGCAAAACAATTCACAAATGTAACGGATAAAACAAATAAAATAATACACACGAGAATGTGGTTAAAAACTTAACATAAATAGGAACAGATTACGTAAAATATTTAGACGCTAGATTTTCGTATACAAATGTGTTTTCTTAGATACCTAATTTAATTAATCTTTTAAAAGCAAGATGTAGTTGAATGTTTCACTTAGCGTGCTTCTTATATATATACTTATAGAATACAAAGCATGCAGCAATCTTTCTAGCCTTTCAGATCTCTTATTACACTGATCTATATGAAAACAATCTTCCGAAATATTTGTTTTATGATTAACTTTGGTTGGGCATTTTGGCGTTTTCATATATTTAATAGTATTTAGTTTAGGTAATTTTCTAAACTTTTCTATCTAGCCCCTTATTCGTATCTGCTACGGTCCCATCTTTGTCACTAAATAAATGGGTATAGAATTGTGAAGCGAATTCTTTTGTATTTTGAAAATATCCGGTACTTGTACCCTGTATTTAAGATTTTAATTCGTCGTTGCGTAATACGTGATTTTAAGGATTCCAGTAAATTAAACGAACGACAATTTTGAATATTTAGAAAACTTTTAACTTAAAAATGTGACACTACACACTACCTTCAGAATGAACTAAATTGGTAGAGTTATTTGATCATTCATTTATACAGACCTAACGGCTTCAACGTCGACGTTTTTATATCTCCACTAAATGGAACCAGTGCTAGTGCTAACTGAAAGCATGATTCACACATTTATAAATTTTTACAAATTGAAAAATCATATTTAAAATGGAGTTCCATCTGTGTCTTTCATCGTATACTAGTTTAAGTTCCTTTTTTCTTGTTCTTTAACATACACTTAAAGTTTATTTTGTTTGGCACTTGATTTTTTAAAAATGTTTACACATTTTCTCAGGCGAAATCGTATTCTGATTCACCCTCTTCAAGCTCAAGATTATATGTTTCAAACGATTTTTTCCTTATAGAAACGAATATTAACACAAACATATATTCTGTATGAAATATCCATCCATTTGTCCACGACAATTGAAAACTTTTTATTACTGACTTATTTCTCTAATTTTTTGTAGAACAAGAACTACAAAAAATTCTGAGATATTCTAAAACAACTTTCGATATTCGCACAGCCTTCTTGACAACACAACGACCTTTATTAGCCATCGAATTGGAACTACTTGAGACGGAATCAATTTTTTTTGTGCACATGTATGTCAGTCTTGTGGACATATTTAAAATGATAAATACCTAAGTCTGACGTCGGAGAACCTTTGCAAGTTACCATAATAGGGCACTTTAGACACCTAGCTTTGTCATTTCTATCCCGTTCAAAATATTTTCACACTTTAAAGGACCTCCACACAAAACACTATTTGTACTTTTTGTAAAAAAATAGCAAAATTTCGGGTATATTTACAATAAGCGTAAGAAGGCCGTATAAATAACCAGTTAATTATACCAAATTATCCGATTTATTCTATATTCGATAAATGTATATTAAAGAAGACGGGTTGAGCAAAACTAAAGAAAAACCAGTGGTATAAAAACCATTCGATCTCCCTAGTAAGTCTACTATAATTTGAAAGTTATTTCTGCACACATTGACCACAGGTGGTGATCTTTTCAGAGCTCTCCTCTGTGTTGGTATCTGAATTTTTACCGTGGAATATTTTTAAAAAAAGCCAATATTTTTGAAACTAAAGCCGTATGTATTTCATATGTATGAACTGCAGCCACAGTTCTTCTCCAAGTATTCAACGTACTCTGGCGTTTAGTCAGGTTACGGTATCTATTTCTAGTTGCTGCTGATGTTGTATTTTCCGTAGTGTTTCTGCAGGCCAACTTTTAATCATAACTGGAGAGTACAGTCACTTTCCAATGAACACGTTAACTTAATAGCGTTTTTATAATCAACTAAAAGGTTCTTAATTTAACAACAATTATCTATATCCCAACCCTTAATATATCAATTTTCACATGAGTTTGAAAATTATAAATTAATACAAAACTAAAAGAATTTATTTACAATCTAACAAGAATTATTAAATTCTTTAGCGCTGTTTTGTTGTAGGCGACTGCTGTTGCAGCTTAAACATGTTCATTTATTCAGTTTACACCTGTTTCTAGTATCTAATGGAAAAACCATAAAAATTGTATTCAGTTACAAAAAAAAAAAACACAAAAAATAACAACAAAAATGTTGCTGCTAGTGTCTCTTGGGTTGTTGAATTAAATGTCCATGGTGTTGTTGATCCCTTAATACTATTAAACAAAATAAACATGCTGCACTAACACTTTTTTTAGTTGTTCACTTTACTCTTCCTCAACAGGGTCCAGAGGTCATCGTGTCGGGCATAAGAATATAATTGAATGGAATTTATATGTAGGCCGTTGCCAACGCTTAAAGAATTTTTATTTGTGTGTTTCTCTTCTGTGGGGTTTTGTTTTTAATTCTTTCAAAAAGGTAAAAGACAAAATTCATGCAACACACACCAAATTTACACTGGTACTAGTACCTGCCAACACTTGTCCGGCAACAAAAGACAAATTCTACTTTATAGATTTTAACTCAAAATTTAGAAGAAGAAAAAAACAAATAATAAATTGCTTCCTGGCTGTCGGCTCAAGTTGTTTCATCTTAATTCTTTTGTTGTTGTTTCTGTAGTGGGCCTTTTCTTTAGAGTAGATCTCATAAATGAATAAAGAGAAAATTAAATTAATGTCGATAAAGCAAGTAAATTAAACTGTCATTAGTTTAACATTTGCCTGAATTATATACGTATGTGTATGTGTGAGTACTCATGTTGATATTTTGTTTTACACCCAGAGAAAGAATATAAAACTGACGTGCGATATTTTCAATGCTTTGTTGCAAGCAGTAAATTGTTGGGTGTTGGGGAAAACACAACACAAATCAAAACAACAATTTCCAAGACGTGCATACTACATTCATAGAAACAGCCTTTTACATGATGCAAAACAAGACATTATTAATAGTGCGACTCGAAGCTACAGTGTTATGAACGATGCAAGTTGAAGCACTAGCCACACGATTCCGAATCACTTTTAGATGTGCTCGGTGGCGCAGTTCACACCAAAAATAATAAAAATACAAGTTTACACCACCCCGCGTATGATGTTTTCCGCGCATGTAGCACAAATAAAGAACGCGAACTCTGTTTCTATTGGCTAAGAATTTCCAGCAGTCAATGTGATTTTAATGGTAGGGTTGCCAACTCTCTCATAACACATATTCTTTCTCACGAAATTATAATTTCTGTGGGACCCATTGACTTGTCAAGCCTTACAAGGGAAAAACTACGCCATCTAACGGAAAGTCATGCGCATGGCATAGTTTTTATTTCTATCATTCCTGGTTCAATCTAATGCTTTTCGGAGTACACAAACCGATGTGTTACGGTACCATGAATACTTCCACTCGGGGGCATATTTATGACACAACCAGTTCACGAAATTTGTCAGTAGGTAATGAGTCCATTGTCTACGAAGCTTTGATGCTAATATTGTTACCGAACGTGGCACCACAGAGTCAATGGCGGGAATATTACCGTTGGCTAAACTTTAAGACAGGTGCCTTGTACTCAGACCAGGTCGCATCTAGCTTAAGCTTTTGGGGGAAATATTACCGAAAACAATAAATTCTTAAAACTTTTTTGTATTGGAAAATATTAATTTTTAATGGTTTTGGATATCGAAATTTCCCCTAATTTTCTTCTACTTCTATATTGTCTCTACTTGGATCCGCTTCTGAGTTAATTAAGTTTAAAATTATAAGAAAAAGGTAACGTTGGAGTAAGGAAGACTTTGTTGTAAGCCAACAGATTTTTATTTGTTCTTATTGCAACCCAGAAATATCATCATAAATTTTTGGGTGTATATTCCTTTACAATTACAAATGACCTGAAATTTGTAGAGATACGCAAAAAAGCTTTTAAGTACGATTTTAAATTCTATTGTAAAAAAATATAAAAAGACAATCAAAAAAGAACATGAAAAGTACAAATTAACAATTTGCTGATCAGACATGTTCATGTTGTCAAAGGGCTGTTTGCTATTGAAAGTAGTCAAAGAAGACGTTCAAAAGCACAACCTTAAACCAAAAGCTACAAATGCTTAAACAAAAAAAGATAAAGAAGAAAGACAATAATGTCGATGTCGATGATTATGGGGATAAAGTACTCACTCGTATTATTATGTACAATTATAGGACAGAAGATAAAATTTTCTTTATTTAATTCTTTCACATTAAAATCGAAATCGAAAAATAAGAAAATAAAAATCACTTTAAGAAATCACAAGTACAAGTTGAACCAGTATCTGCTGGAAACAGTCCTCGTATCAATTGAGTAATACATGAAAATGTGCCTTGAATTAAATGATATACCGCAACAATTATCAATTTAGTTGAAATATTTTTATGGAAGAATCTTAAAAGATTTTAGTTGAACCACAAAATTGTTTTCTTTGCGGCTAATCCGAGTTATTGAACTTTATGTCATTAAAAATTTTAACATCGTTGGGATCGTAAAATTATTTTTAAACATGTTTGAGTTCACGACCGGAATTTTATGCCAAAATGTTGTTCCATTTTTTTTTAGTTTTTGCTTTTTAAAATATTATTTTAAATCGTTTTCTTTGTTCTCTAAATCTGTCCACTTTGGCACCAGCCTGTGGAGTAAACTAAACTTTCCTTTTGCTGTGCTAATAATAAATAGTGTTGGTTTTAATTTATGGCTTCTTTCTCTATGGTGCTAAATGGTTTAAATTAAAACATTTCTTTTTAACATACTCGTATATAATATTACTGTAAATTGTTTGCAAAGTCTTAATGAAATAAGAATCGTTATTTCTAACAAAAACAGCATGAATGTTTATTTAAAAGCTTGAACATATTTATGTAGTAAAAATATGTATGTATGATTGAAGAAGTTTTATTTTAAAAAGACAGTAGTACTTTTTCAATCATAGAAATGAATCCTTCTACTCTCTACAAAATGTTCCAACAGAATACAGTGCAACCTCGCTTACTGCAACTAATATACTTACATTTGAGCAGTTGTAAAAACCGGGCCACAAATTTTCTTTGGGCATCTCTAAAGTATTGTAAATTTTTTCTTCGTCTAGATTTGCATCAATACTATTCGAGGACTTACTTTAAAATATGTGAAAGTTTTATAGAAAAAGAAAGTGTTGTCGTTAAGATTAAATTGTATATTTTCAAAATAAATTTATTTATTTTAATATAAACAGCAAATTGTTGGCAGCAAAGTTGCGATAACGAAGGTTTTATGGTGTGGAAAAGTGGCGCTAACAGAGTCAACAATGTAAACAATTTGTGAGTTGCAATAATCGAGAAGTTGATCGAGTGTTGCTTTGAGCGAAGTTCTACTGTATTTAAAAAAATCAATATAAAAATAAAGTGTTGGGAGACTTGGTTTCCTAAATATTGTATTGTCTCATTTGAGAAAACCCCCCTTTTGCCTTTTTCGTCTCATGCGACCCTTTCATTTATGAATGAAACAACATTATTCAAAGGGCTGCCATGGCTGGCCATCCGAAAAATTATCTTTTAATATGAAGCCGCCCACTAAGCAAAATATTCGCATTCGAGGCGCTTCGAAAATTCAAACGTCATCGATGAGAATCCGATGCCCACAAAGCGATTGACTGTTTAGTCCCATGAACTCTAATTCGGCAAGGGGGTATTTTTCTTGGAAATTTAACACAAATTTCAGTGTAAATTATCCGTCTGGGATCATTGATTTGATCCTGTTTGGCTATTTTTTGTGGGGCACCGTTAAGAATAAATGTTGCGCTAATCACTTACAGGCGATTAAGATTGTGAAACACGAAATCGAAGTTGTCATTCATGAAGACCAAAACCATCGAAAAAGTACTGGAAACTTCGGTTGATCGGATGGCGGACTATGGATTTTTTTTTAACCGTTTCAAATTCCAAACGTCAGATGTTTTAAAATCAAAGTACAAAATGTCGAATGCGGATATTTAAATTCTTATCTACAGGCAAGTATTTCCCAGATAGTTGACTATACTCCTTTTACGCCAAGTCTGGTCCATAAATATTGGATATTATTAAGTGAACTAGCCAAATACGGGAGCATTTCCAACAAATTTGTTTTTAGGAAGACTGGTAAAGAGAGAGGAAATAAATAGAGAGAGATAGAGAGGAATATAGCGATGGTGGGTGTAATACTGAGGAAAGAGAGGGAGAGGGAATCATTGAACGAAAGATAGATAGAAAGAGAGAAACGGTTATAAATGAGGACATTGCAGATCATTTTTTTCTTGAGAAGAGCGCATGGAGCGCAAGTTCGATAACGCAATAATTCAAAATTTAGACATGTGTAGATTTGGGCAAAAAATCATATCACTTGATAGTATCAAGATGCTAAAGAAATTGTAGAATTATTAAATGCTACATACAGCTTTTGCACCAAGAATGAATTTATTTCAAATATTTACGATTTTGTGCACAGTCTGGAATATTTTCTATTACTAACTCTATTCCCAGACATTTGGGATATAGTTAACAAACTTTCCAACACGGACTTATCTTCGTAAACACCATATGTATAATGTTGGGTTCTGATTTGATAAATTATCACACACTTTGTCCTTGTTTTCGGTTTATTGTTGTCAATTTGAAGCACTTTGTGACATTCTTTTTAATTTAAAAATGTTCCTCTTTTTGTGAATTGAATTGTTTTGATTTTAATTAAATCTCGATTTTGTTGTGTGTTATTTTTAAAATTTTTGGTGAATTTAGTGTTTTATTCTCTTTTTTATTAAATATTTAATATATTTTGTGTACTGAGATTATTTTCAATAAATGCATTGAATATAATTTTAGTCGTGCTAGATTCCCAGTTCTTCAATATTTATTCTTGGCATAGATTTAAAGATTTGTGGGATTTTTTAATTTTATGGTAAATTTTTTTCTTTTTTACGAAATTGCAAGTTTGAAAATTTTTAGAAAACAGCAGCGATGGATATCATTACCATTCCCTTACGTCAAAGGAGTTTTAACCGAAAGCGTAATTACTCGTAGTTAAATAATTTCAACTAAAAATAATCGTTGTTTGGTAACCGCAATAGCGTCTTAGTTCTCATCCATTATCAAACCGACCTGGACGGAACTTTCTTTCCTAAATTAAATACAGTTTTATGTCTTCGCGCTTGCTTCACCTTCCTTGGGATGCTGCGTTTTTTGCCGGGGTTTCTGTCTCTGGCTCTGTTTCTGGCCTCCTAGCGAGGCCTCCTTAATAAATATGAAGCTCATGCTGCTTTAAATGTCGAAATCCTTTATTCTTTTATTGATAAGAAGGAGGCCCTTTAGGAAGAAGTTAAATAGACGACACCAAATTTCTCAAAAGTTAGTTGGAGCTTTCGTAAAATTTGATTTTACACTTTAAAGAAATCATAGTTCAATCAAACCGTTCAGTCGTGATTTCAGAACTATGTTTTTTTTTGTCATTGCCATTGCTTCACTAACTAATGTTTTCAGCAATTATCTTAATTAATTGTTGGCAAAAGCTCTTATAGCAATGAAATAGTAAACACTTATCTTAATATTATTTTAATTAACCACTCACAAATGCCTATCGCTTGTCAAAGTCTTACATAACATAAATCGCTTCTAACTGGGCTTGTCACATTTTTAATTAGTGTATGGTTTATCGCTTCGTTACTACCTTTGCTTAGCCCCGCCATGTTGCTTGCTGCCGCTCACAGTCAATTAACATTTCCTTATAAATGTACAAAGTATAATAAATTATTTTTCCAACTTCAAAAATGACATTCAGCTGTTAAGAAAATGATTAAATGCTGCTGCTGCTGCTGTTGCTATTGCCTCAAGTTCTCAAAACCAAAAAATCCACCTGTCGGAATAGATGGCGCCAAATTTGAAATGGAAAAACAATTAAACAACACAACACATCCCATGCTCACACACATATCCATACACACACGTGGAATGAAAAATCCATAACTGAAAATGAAACCTCAAGAATAGCAAATGTTGTTAAAAGACTCGACAACAAAAAAAAAAACAACCTTACAATTTTTATTAACACTACTGCCATGGTTGGCTTTAACTTATAATTCGTTTTAACAACTATTAAACGCTTTGGAAGATGACAAGAATGAAAAAAACACATTGAAATAAAACAGGCACAACCAAACCAACTGACACTCCTTAAAAAATGTAATAATAAATGAAACGAGTCAATGAATAATAAAATTTATAGGTATGTTAAAGATCAATAAACGAGGGTTGTGTGGGAAGATGAAACAGTACGAAAAAAAAGCAAAAATAAACCTTAAGATGCAGCAAGTGATCATGCTCAATTTGGGCAAGGATTTCCTAAGATCAGCAGCTTAAGCCGCAATGTAACACTTTTTAGACTGGTACTTAAAGGGAGACGAGGTTCGGACTAGTTTACGAATATCGCTCAAGCCGAAGCCATTTTTTTTTATAAAAATAAGAAACGTTAATCTCATATAGAATTCGTACTCACCAAGTTTAAATATGTGTTATAGCGTTGTTATAATAGAAATAATCGACGAAGCTCCTGAAATATCAAATGTGGTCTTACAAAAATACTTTAGTAAGTTGACGATTTGTTGTTTGTTGGACCAGCAATCAGCGGATAACCCCTACTAATGTAATGCAATGTAATGCAATGTGCCGACGGACTCATGTGAAGTCAAATTTGCGAAAGCAATAAGTTTTGACAGTAGGTCATCATGACACACTCTGTGAAACGCCGTCATTAATTTGTTTTCATCCTTCAACTAGAGGGTATTAAATTTTAGGTTTTATCATCCTGTAGGTGTGCTGTTCCATCTCGCCTCTCGTCTGGCAAGGAACACCTAATGTGAATGTCCTAATCTGACGACTTACTTGGTCTGATCTTTTAAAACATCATAGATTTACATTTTGCCACAAGAGCCTATTTAAACTTAACTTTAGCAGGATATATTCGGAAGATTCGTTGATAGTTAGATCTTTGGGATTCGTGTCACCGTGCACGGTCATGGTAGACATTTTAAGGATGTCATATTCCAATTTTTTTATCATGAACTCGGAAAGAAGCATACCCACATTCGTATGAATCGTCCTCACATCTGATCAAAGTTCTATTATATTTATATATCATTTTACGGTTTAGTTTCAGCAACACAAATCGTTACAAATAATTTGCAAGAAAATATAATTCATTTAAAAAAGATGATGGTAAGCGGCCCATAATTTGTTCGAACCTCGATATAATACCTACTTCCGGTTGATTTGTTCCCAAATAAAGAGAACGAAATTTAAAGTAGATAACACAAACTACTTGACGTGGGTGATCAAAAACTATTCTGTCTAGTTTTGTGGGAGTCGATTCCAAGATAAGCATGGCCCCTCTGTAGGGGCCACTCCTGTCCTTCTTCCTTACCTTCAGTTTGTATCTTAATGTTTTCTAATACTAGAACATTTTTAACGAAACCTTCACAAACAAACCTCCTAAATAATAGCAAATGGACAGACAGTCGTACATCATCAGTAGCTGTTAAAATACAATTGATTTTTGAAGCCAGAAAAATATTTGCTTCACTATTAACGAACAGAAACACAAAAACGTTAAAGAAAATCCTTTAAATCTTTAACACACACACGTCATCACACCCATACCGTTGAACAAAAAGTTACTTGCCACATTCAGCTTCTCAAACACAGTCTTTAAAAATTATGTATTTATGTTTTTTTCAAAACGATTCCATTTAAAAGTGTAGAATGCACCTTGCTAAGTAACCAACACCTTTATCTGCAGCTCATTTATTTGTGCTCTCGTAATTTAAAGTTGCAACAACTGATGGTTGCATGATCTTTACATTAGACAAACGACACTTGTCTTGTTACATTTTATCATACTTTTTTATGTTCGCCTCTTTTTGTTTGTTGCTGAAGAGGCATAAAATATAGAAGGAATCATTGATGCCTTTTTACGAAACCATTGTTGTTGTTGTTGTTGCCTTTTTGTTGTTGTTGTTGGTATGCAGAACAAGAAGATATTTTATAAATTGTTAAGACACCATTTAATAGATTCTTTCTGTCTTTATGCTTGATGCCCTCTGAGTGGCTCAAACCAGCCAACACTATTAATTATCTGCGCTTCGCTTTTTCAGAAGGTTTAGGACAGGTTGCAGGATAGATAGGATTAACAAACAGATTGTGGCAAAAGGTTGTTGGTGTCATTAACCGTCTGTTGTATTTAGATGTTTATCGATAGTTGTAAAGTCAAAGACAAAAAGCAACTAAATGAGAAGAAAAATACTACTTGCAACCGGATGCATCTATCAAAAATTGATGGGTTTAGGGATGCATAAACTTATGAACGAATTTGTCATTTTTATTGTGGCACTCGCAAACAGGATCTGTAGAAAATTGCCAAGTAGGCCTAAGGCCAATAATTGCGAGCTGTTCTTTACTCAACAATACATACATATGTATGTAAAATATCAATAAAAAGTCTGCTTTTTAGGATATCTAATACGCTAGCACTTGTTAATAAATCAACTCTAACGTCCTACACCATTACCAAACCCAACCTTTCTACAGCTTTCTCTTCTAACCAGTCACATTTTATTAAATTGAAATTGAAACTAAAATTCAATATTTGTTGATTATTAAAGCGAATATATTTTAAAAATAATACAACCGCATATATCAAGTGAGAGAAATGGGGAAATTATAAATCAAAAGGTAAACATAAAAGCAAGCAATTACAAACTTAATTTGCAAAACATCACCGCAAACTGTCAAAATTTTTTGACATTTACAAATTATTTTTATACGCCGAACACGAATATATCTGAAGACAACAACAACGACATCAACAACAGTAACAAGAGCAATACAACACAATCGCACGCCAACATCGTATAAATGAACATAAATATACAAAACAAACAACTCGGAAGAATTTCAGATGTGTGTGGCTTCGATAGCACAATTATTCTACGAGGTTCAGTTCAAAATTATTTGCAAGTATAAATCAACTATATTTTTGGAATGAAACGTTCTCAGAACGAAAAATTACACTGAAGATGGCACATTGTCATTGAATTGGTCCAGATATGAACTCGCGATAACATCATGAGAAAGTGAATGGCGTGCAAGGAAAGTGACGATTAGGGTAGATGCAGACACATACCCGAATTCATGTCAGGGTGATTATATAACAGTTAACATTATAGTCCAAACTCCATTTTGCAACGATTCAAAACCATAGAGAAGTCATATTGCGTTGTACTTTACAGTTCTAGCACATAGGCCAATATGAGGTTATCAGAGAGGCTATTGGCGGAATGTAGTAAGAGGTGACCAGATAAGAACGATGACGACCAATGCCGCCACAAGGCTCAAGTTGCATATTTATAACTGGGCCTGAATTATGATAATATATTTTTACAACTTGCAACTCTTATTTGACATTTAAACTCCCCTTTCGTCTTAATATAAGCATTTTGGATCGGTTAATAAATGCGATGTTTCTGCTTGATTACGGCTCTTTAAATTTGTTTTTCAACTCCTTCTTTTGTCTGAATGCTCAAAATTTTTTCAGAGTTTCTCGATTTTTTTTTTTTTTTGAATTTTAGATAATAGCGGAATTGTGTTCTTAGTAAAATTTCGAATATATAATAAAATTTTGAGTTTTCGGGTATACCTAGTACTTTCATATATTCTGACACAAGATTTTTACTTGATAAAAAACAAACGGCAAGAGAGTTTTTAATAATTTGTTGTATTTTGGCCGCCATTTGCCCTCCAACAGGTTTGAAGTCTGACAGGCCAATCATCTATTGTAGTACGCACGACTTCCAGGGGGAAATTGTCCACTGCGCGAAAAATTGCACGCTTAAGAGATTCCAAATTTCTGTGGTGAGTAGTACAGACCATGCCTTCTAAAACGTACCACAAGTTGTAGTCTAAAAGATTCAGGTCTGGACTACCCGATGGCCAATCTTCCGTAGTAATAAAATTTGGTACATTGTTTTTTAACCAGTCTTGAGTGGTTTTAGCTTTATGGGCTGGGGCAGAGTCTTGTTGAAAGGTCCCCGGCTCGTTTTTGAACAGAGCGCTATTTAATGGCTTCACAACGTTCTCCAAAACATCAGATTGGTACACCTTTTCGGATATTTTAACACCTTTTTCGCAGAAATGAAGCTTGGTGACCCCATCATAGGAGACTCCCCACCATAACATTTCAGAAGCGGGATGGTGACCTCTCTGAACTCTCGGAGCCAATTCATTCGCTTGTAAAGACGACTGAGCATAGACTCTATCATTTTGTTTGTTGAAAGACCCCTCCACAGTAAAAATGTTTTCATCGGTAAAGAAAATTTTTCTGTGGCCATTATTTGCGTACTGGCGAATCAATGCTTTTGATATTTGCTTGCGTTTCTGCTTCAGTGCCGCGGTACGTACATAGATGCCCCGTGTGTCTTTTATAAGCCCGAAATCGCAAATCATATTTAATAATGCGAGAAATGGATACCTTCGATATATTCATCTCCCGCGACAATATTTGCTTCTTTCGAAGCGGATTTCTATAAATTCTATTCTTTACAGCTTTGACGGCTCTAGGAGTTCGCACACAGCGCGGACGGCCAGATCTCGGACGGTCTGCTACTCCGCCGGTATCCTTAAACAGTTTCACAGCACGATAGACAAAACTGCGACTTACCCCGAGCGGCTGCAACGTTCGATATATGTCTCCAGTTTACATTTCACATTTTTTTAGTCCAATTACCACGATACGGTTTTCAATATCTCCCCATTCCATAATTATAGGTAACAAACGCCAACAACTTTTTACACAAAAATGAAGTTGTAAGGCTGTAAGCAAATATGTCAGGTTTTAAGATCCGAAGGTTGTCTTATACCAGAAAATTTATTTCAACATCAGACAGACGGGCATCATCAATCTACCTACAAGGATCAAAAATATATATACGAGTACTTTGTTGGGTCCGTCGTGAATATTGAAGAAATTGTAAACGGAATGACAAATCTATATATGTCCTTTTCACTTTTCGTGAAGAGTATAGAAATGTCACAGTCATCAATTAATGCAATTCCATTTGAATGGCATCGTAAGTAAAAGAATTTGCCGAAATGAGGGCTACATTGCAGTCACTGTAAACGTGTTTTATTACAGAAATATAATAATAAGAGAATTGCTGCGGCTTAAACAGGACGATATTGCTCTAAGCGACATCGGGTACGAATCAATCGATTTATGGCAGCAACGATTTCCAGACCGAATCATGTCACAAAATTCTCATGTCAACTGGCCTAAAATATGTGATTTCTTCACGGGGTTTTGTGAAATCTTCAGTCTATGCGAATAAACCAGAAACACTTCCCGAGCTCAAGTTGGTGATCCAAAGCGTCATGGGTGAGATAGAGACACATCTTTGTTAAAGATTCATCGAACATCTCATGCAAAAGCAATGGCCTGTTACCACAGCTGCTGGATATTTTTTTCGATACTTAATTGGAAGAAATAAAAATAACTTAACTCGCTTAAAAAACAAGTGTTTTAGGTTATTATGAGACATTCTTATTGGGACACCTTCTGCAATCGTTTATGGTGCAGGCCTCGTAAAAAGAAATTATTTTTCGCAGTCGCAAACAACAAAAAAAAAAAATAGAAAAACAAGTAACTAGAGGAGTGAGAGCAAAAGATAAATAAAAATAATTTTAAAATTATAATTTCTATAAAAAGAAAAAAAAAAGTAAACTTAAATTTTACACATATGGTTGAAACAACTGCATGCGATTGACTCTGCCGCAAGCCTATCCACGTACACTCGTCCAACGACAACAACAAACAACCACATTACTTTTTCACTCAGCGTCTGTGGTGTGTGCAGTGTGTTTTTGCTGCTGTCGCACGTTTTTGCTGCTTGAATTGCAGTGAAATTGTTAGTTACTTTGATATTTATGCTGAAATAGAGTCTGTGTTAATTTGCGTCAACAGGCCAATATGCACTTTGATTTTCTTGTTTATATTAATTTCGCTTTATTTTCTTTCTATTTTCTGTTTTTTTATATTTTTATTCGCCTCTGCACGTATTGTTGTTGCCTTTGAATTTAACTGAAAATTTCAAATATTTTTTTAAACATGCCACAGTGCATGCCAAAAGTGTTTCTTCTTGATTAATGTTTTTGTGTGTGTCTTCGTGGAAAAAAATAAATAATTTTAAATAATTTTCTTGCCATTAAGTTGGGAGGAGAGACGATTTTAAAATTAGCAGTAAATACGAAATTGATTGCTACTAAGATGGACTTATTATAGTTGCTATGTTGAGTAGCAATGTGTTGCAACATTGCTTCAGTGTAAAACGTCTTGGCTTAAACTGCACGTGCGAGGATATAGAAAATCAATTGGGTGGTAATTTTTAGAAACAATTTGGGAAGTTTCCGTTCGGTAAAATGTTTTTATCTTACCGTTTCATTCCAACTGGTTTCAATTTGCTTTCTGAATGAGATTTTGCTTTAGAGTTTGGTTGTAGGGCATTTTGGAGTCGGCGTCTAGTCACCAATAAATGTTGTAATGGCCGATTTATTTATATTTCATACATTCTTACTGTTTGGTGTATTTAAATATTTGTTTTATTGTAGATACTCGTATATTGCCTTTTTGTTTGTCTCTTCAAATAAATTTGTATCGAGTTGTCAACCTAAATGTCATGTTGTTCATGCACTAACAAAACTTATTTTACTTGCGTGTACATCTACTGACATTTCAATAATATTTTATGTCGAAAGTTTTTTTTGTCTAGTTGGAATTTTATTTGTTGTTTTAAATACAAATTGTGAATGGTTGTTGGAGCAAAAGAAATTTTGCTATTTAATGTTCCGTTTATAGCTTGATTTCTTAATTGCTGTCGTCCTTTTGTAGTTACATTGTTGTAGAGTGTTATTACTTGGAAATGTTGCAACTACAGGGTGTCTTGATAAGAGCAGTACCGCACTGTAACGAATGTCTTTGGCATTGCCGATATTTTTTGATATTTAGCGACACTTTCGGTTACAGCAATGGACCGGGACTCGCACTTAAACGGAATTTACTATATAGATTTCTGGAATGAATTTCCGTCATCCCTTGTCAAAATGGCACATAGCCGAAACCGGGTTGTCTCCAAACCAAACTTGACCAGGGATGACGGAAATTCGTTCCAAAAATCTATATCAAAACACGCTGTCGGAATATCAAATCAAGAAGAAACTGACTATCCTTAATTGACCTAATTTCCTTAAATTGTTTCATCACTGTTTTCATTTTTGACACAGATTCACTTTATCGACAGAAAATTCCGCGAAATTTGCAAGTGGTGTCGGCGTAACCGGTTTTCAGAATAATAAGGCGTTCTTCTTTTACGTAGTGCTCCATTTCAAATAATCGTTACAATCATATGTGACAGCTGTTTAATATCAGAGTTGTCACTTGAACGAAAAAAATTCCACCAAACTAAGATAGTGCATTGGGACACCCTGTATAATAATTTGTCAAATGTAGAATGGTGTTGACTATATATTAAAACCAACGTAGCATGTTCGGTACGAGTATTATGTTTAGTAGGAATGTTAAACGGGAAATTCCAAAATTTTTTGAGTCCCGCGGTTGAAGAAACAAATCCCGGGTTTATATGAAATTATTGCGAGCAAAAAGAGTTTTCTCCTAACTTGGTGCTCTAAGTGAAATTTTTCAAAAATCTTCAGACAATGAATCTTAGCGGACTTATATCTTGTAAGGTGTCAAATATAAAATAATAGATTCTTGTACATGCAAAAGCTGGGAATTGGTAGAGAGAGTGTTTCTTCGTTTCGGTGTCCTCATTCTATGCGCTGCAGACGCTATGAACTGTTTTAGTTATTTGAAGCAATGTTCTTATAAGTGTCTTGTTAGAATACTTATAATCTGACTAAATTCGAGTTTGGTTTTATCTGATTTTGGGTCACACCTCCAAACTCTATTATTTTTTCCATCCTTTCGTTCTTCCACAATGCGTTATGTGTCAAATTTGCGCAGTTTTTTAACACAGACCTGGTAACCTCAAAATGCTTTGTGTTATCTAAATTTATTTGTGTACTCTTTTGGCTTTGATAGACTAAGTATTATCTATCTTTTCCAGTCCAAAAACTTCCTTGTTCTAAGTCCTTCGCACACGCTTGTCTCGGCAGTCATTTGGCTATCAGTGAAGACATTGGTTTCTGTTGGCATTGTAGTCTCTCCAAGTTTATACTCCCTTATACACTTAGCGATTGCCGCACTTTTGCCTAAAATACTGTCTTATGGTCAGGAAGTCGGATGTATATTTCAGTCTATGGTTTCTCCATAAATATATCTAGTTCTATTTTTAGACAAAGCTGTTCGTGTAACAGCCTCTCACCACAAGTATTCCCGCTGCGGTTCCGTTTGACTAGGAGTATCAATGCTAGATGCAGTTTAATGGTAATTGACTGTTGGTAACACCATAGAGGAGAGCGGCGTATGTTAATTATTTTTCCGCTCTCCTAAATTTTTTTAAGAGTGAAACTATTGAAAAGTTTTTTATTTACATTTGATTTAATGAGAAGGATTTGCATAGTCTTATTCCGATCAATATAGGTTCCAATTTCATTGAAAATGTTAATTAATTTTGGGTAGCTTAGGTGATCTTTTTTAATTGCTCAATATTCCAACTATAACTTTTTTATGTCACTCTTTTATTTGTCTACCTATAATAATGAAAGCAATAATCATGAAATCTACAATTGATTAGCGCAACTTTACGAGTCTATGTTGCTAATTTTCAAAAATTTTTACTTTTAAAATTTTTTTTACTCGGATTCTGAAAATATTTCAGATATGCCACCTTTATGGCTCCACTAAGTATTCCCTGGACCACTATCCCTATATAGTGGCTTGGGCCAGCCCATCACCATTTTTCCATAATGGTCACTGGAAATAAGTTCAAGATTAACAGTTTCGCCAAAAGTGCTGTTTTTAAATGCAATTTAATTTTGTTTCCTAAATGTTTTAGATGTTTTACTTTTATTGGTCAATTAACCAACGCTTTGAGCAATTTTTACAAAAGAGGTTTCTTATGGATATGGTTCCTTCTTCCTAATATAGGCTTCTGAAAATAAGGTCAAAATTACCCCCACTGTTAAACTGCTAACAGAGCTCTGTTAAGTGCAAAATCAGCCATGTTAAAAAATTCGGTTTGTGTCTCTGCTAGTTCAATTCGAATTTATCTTCACACACATGAAATCGAGGTAAAAATGAAATTAAATATAATAAATTTAAGAAGTCTGTGACTCGCCAACATCTATTGCTTCATTTAAATAGATTTGATCCTCATATATTTCAAATTTCGAGAGAGTATTTAACACAAAGCAACTCGGAGTGGTTTGTTCTTAAAATAGCATTGCTTAAAGCTTAACAGCTGTTATGTTATTGCGTAAAAATCGTATTAATTTCTATAAACAGTGTTTGCGCTACAAAAAAGAATATTTCTATAAATCGTTAAAGAATCCGTTATGGCGAATGTAATCATTCATAAAAAACGAAAAACAAATAAAATAAATTTATGTCTTGTATGGGAGCACCTCTTTATTTTTAACTTCAGTATATTTATTTTCAACACTTGTTTTTATACCGGCCATATATTATAAATCCTGTGAAAATTTCGGAGCTCTACCTGTACGATTTCGAAAATAGTGCTATAGCAAATCGCCGACACATGTATAATATTTTTTTCTACATATTCTTATAATCTTTCGAACTGTCTCTTCGGTGCAACAACAAATCTGATTTTGTTGCACCGTGTTGCACATGAATTAAATAATAATAAACGCTCTTTTTGATTTCCCGAAAATTATGATTTTGCTAATATGTGGATAACATAGAAGGGGATCTGTGTACATATACGGTTCCTTCACGTCTAGCTTACAAGAGATCCTTTTTTTTTATAGCTTGGTTGGTTAGGTCTAATCCATTTATTAATTTATATCTATGTCTAATCCTTGCCTTGTCTACTTCTACTCTTTGGTGGTCTATGCTTACTCCTTGTTATTTGTTGTTTTATTTTCCGTCCTGACCAATAATCGTCTCGTTGTGCCGGGCTTGAGATTGCTCTCACTTCCCAAAAACAGTGTTATTTATGACTTGTTGGACGCCGCATTTGCATTAATAATCTTTAGGTTGTGAAAATTTTAACCGCTAAATTGCTATATGGGTAGTGCTATATGGTAGTAGTTTCGTGTGCCAACATCAAAATAAGATTTTAATTAAATAGAAAACAAAATTTTGAAATCATAAAGTGCATAGAACTGGGTTATTAGTGAAGTAACACATCGAGCAAATGGCCTCCACGATTATGCTGGCACATACGCGCTATTCTTTCATAGTTTTCCATGACAATTTTGCATTTATGTGGCGTTTAATTAAGCCCCTGTAATGCATGGGTGAATGTAGGCCATTCAGTATTTTCACGGGCAATATTGGCCATATTAATATCATCCAATTTCGGAGCATAGAACTGCGTCATCATATGAAGATATCGAGCATCAGTAACAGTTAATTTTAACGCAATAATTGATTTTTTTATTATTGCTAATCCTACTTTCTTCTCCTTTGATCCATTATACTTTTTTTAAAGATAATTATTGTCTTCTTCATAGCGTCTTAATGCCTCGGGTGTATGTTAAGTCTGCTTCTAGTAGGTATCAGCTGTATCTTGTATATAGCTAATAAGTATCTTCTTGCTTTGGCTATTTTTACTCTGAGCCTATCCTAACGTCTTGTCTATAACTGTATCGGGTAGATATCTTTTTCACGTCTTTTCTCTATTCGAATTATATCAGCTCTAAGTCGATTCTATATCCAGTGTTTGTCTCTATGTCAATGCTTAATGTTAAAACTCAGTGCTATCTAAATCTATTCCTTGTATGGCATAAGGCTTGTTTAAATACCAAAGGAGCAGCTATATTTTTGTCCGCAGTGATTTATGTACCTCTTTACCAATTTTGCATCAGTCATTATTTTCTTGACAATTTATCTTGCGGTTAGAAATCAATTTCTTATGTCATCACTGTGGAAAACTAAATAAATAATTAAATATTTTAGTGGCAGAAAGCAAGTTCAGCAGACAAAAAAAAAACAACAGCAGGTATTTAAATGTTATAAAATTAGGAATTTGAAAAGTGTGATAATTGTTTTTTGTGGTTTCATGTTGATGTGTAAGCATGTGCCTAAGTTTCTGTATGCGTCTCTTTTTCTTGACACTCACTTCGCCTTGTTGATGTTTAATTAGAAACCACAACTTCAATTTTATTGTTGGCATTAGCTTGGTGGTGATGTCTGTCGCTTAAACTAATATATATTTTTTGTTGAAAAAGGCTTAAGGGTTTAATGCAAAGGAGTGCTGTAGAAAATGTTTAATTTGAAATTGTATTAGGAAACGGAAACACTTAAATTCAGTTGATTTAAAGTAATAAAAGGGGTTTGAATGCTAAACCGATGCAACGTCGAAAGAATATAGTTTGAGTTTTAATTATTCTAGCATTAAGTTCTTAAGCAAAACTTTCTTTTTTGTAACCATTCAAAGTTTTTGTGAGCGTATCTACTGTAACTAAATACATGTTCATCAATATATTTGTTCTAATAAATCGATTGCAAAACTTTATTATTAAGTACAGGTAACAACAATAAAAGAGAGAACAGACACATAAAAAAACCGAAAAGTGATTAGCATGGAACTAAAATTAGTACCATAATTGGAGCCAATGTAGTGTAATTTTTTTGTCTGTTTTTTGTGACATACAACATTCTAAATAAAATATAGTCAGTCTTATTTGATATTGCTGTTGTTTGTTATATTGTTTTTTTTTAATAAATTCTCACCCATGCCTGGCATATACTAGCTGATAGAATTGTTAGTTAGCTTGTTGCTAGACATTTATGGGTTAGAAGGACACCAAAAATATATCGTCCCTTGTATACCATTCACCCTTATAGGTAGGGAAGTTCAATAAACGATCTCCGTCTGTCCGATGTCGAAATCAACTTGCTGACGGGACTTGATAACCTTTTAAAATCAGGCATATCGGTTCGGCCCACAAGTTCCCGAGATATAGGCAGACAACTTGAAGCTTAGAAATTTGAAAACTAACAAAGAAAACCGATTGCTTTGAAAACCGAAATTTCACTCACAAATTCAAAATTGTTTAAGACCACATTTGGGCTTAAAACTCAAGTGAAAATTTAAATGCCGTTGCAAATCACTTACATTGTGAACGATCCTATACAATTTGGGCTATCGTTGTTAAAATCAACATTTAAAACTCTAGATATTATAAGATCAATGATAAGAAACTTAAATAATTCTGTTGTAAACAATTTTCTATTCATATTGAATGCGAGTTGGCTTCTTCCCAGGCTATTGAAAGATGTATAAAATTGTAATGATCCCTAAACCAGGGAGTGACTCAAGTCAGATTACGTCAATTTTATTAACTTTTCTTTAAACGTTGTTCGTTTTGTGTTTGAAGCCTTGTCTTACTAAGCAAATTTTATCCCGGTCCATGAGTTTGGTCTTAGAGCAAGACATAGTACTACTGAGCAGTTGGATAGAATTGACAAAGTCTGGCATGAAGGACTACTCAGTAAAATAACTGGAGTTTTTCCTACAAGCTTTTGAAGAGGTATTTCACAGATAGAACTTTTAAAGTAAGATCAATGGATAAATGTTCTAAAAAAGGAAAAATCTTTATAGGAGTCCCTTAAGGTAGTATACCAGGGCCGCTATTATATATCATTTACATAGCGGATATGCCATCAAATACGTATACGTCAACGTTTGCAAATGATACTGCGTTCAGAAGTGTTAACCAATAACTGAAGGTTGCATCCGAACAACTGTATGAGCTAAAGGACTGTCTAAGTAAGGTAAAGCCTTCGAAATGTGCTCATGCAACGTTTCCCCTCAGAAAGCAAAATTGTCAACCAATAACAATAACAAATACCACTGTTCCAGTGGAAAACCACGTTATTTATTCGGGTAGTACTCCATCCCAACACTCTTGTACGTAATTTATTGCAATTTGATGGATAGCAGAGACTAAAAAACAGGCATATTGAGCCTGGCGTGACGGCTCAGATAGTTTACTAAGATTTTAACACAATAAATTAGATACTGCATTGGTAATAATTAATAAAAAACATTTTAGAGGTAAGATATGAACACGTATTGTAAATTTTTTTGGGAAAGATTTAATAAAATAACTTAAAGCCTGCAAAACACGTACCTCATAAGTCGGTGCGTTATCGAAATAAACTACTCGCTTTAACTCCTTGCATTCCTCAAATGTCGTGCGCAATATCCGGTATCAGCCCTTGAAGCTTGATCCAACACTTTCTTAACTATTTCCGACGTATTCCTGGATTTTAGTGACGAAAGGACGGTTGGAGTTATTTTAATAATTAAATTATACAACCATAAACAGTGACTTAAATAAATTTTCGGCCAAGTTAATATAATATAAAAAAAACCGGGACAGGAACTACGTATTCGAGTGCATTACATTGTTTTTTGCAAGGCATCCCAGTGTCATCAAGTCCAGATGGGGGAACGCAAAGGGGATTAAAAATTAAGATGTTCACATTTTTGGTTTAGTGTGGGCGCTTGTCGCACACCGCCTCTACTGGCGAAGGGTTTTTTGTAAACATTACAAATACTTAGACTTCATATAATAATAATCGTATAGACTTTAAGATACTTTTATCTGTGCGCTATTATTTGTGTCCCCTTTAACGTTATGTAAATAAGGAGCGATTCGTCAATCAACTTGTAGGGAACCTTTAAATAGCAACCAATTTGAGTAACGTGTTTGTTAAACTACAAAAGTTATTTTAGTTTCGATTTCGTTTGTTATGTCTGGTTATAAACTATAATTAAATATTTCCAAAACACAAGAGAAAACTTTTAAACATTTTGTTGGTGACTTACAGTTTGCTTTCTTGTTGTTGTTGTTGCTCTAATATTATTTATAAACATTTGCATGTTTTCATTGGGAGTGGCACCGATATGAGCAAAACAGACTTCATTCAAAAGAAACCACTTTTCCGCATAGGAAGTCTAGTTTGTCTGGAAATAAAAACTAAATTATAACTCAATTGAATATATTATTATTCGTAGTTCTCGTCACTCTATTATATAACCCTTACCAGAAATGTTTTTATTAGGGATTTGAAAGTGCTGTGAACTTTTCAGAGCTGGTTTTGATTTTTTCATATCCCATAATATCTCTGACTGAACGTAGTTCGTTTCATTTTCGTTTGTGTTTCTTCGCACAAACAAGAAGACTTCCAGCCCAATTTTAAACAACAATTCCCTAGGAAATTTTTCTCTTTTTCCATTTCTTCTGCTATCTTCGCTTTCCTCCTTAAAAATGAAACATAACATCATTTAAATGTCCGCCACTGCTTTGCAACTTGGCATTGAGCCGAGAGTCTTGTTATATTGGTTTTAAAGGCAACACTCGATTGCGGCATATTGGCGTAGTGCATGCAACTTAAAAACTCTAACAAGCAATTGGTGGCCAATTCTTGACACCTCAAGAACCATGCGCTCAATTTGTTCATGAAGAACTTCCATTAAGGCGGTAGGTGTCACATAGAACAGTCCTGCTGGAACCTCCTATTGTCCACGTCCATACCGTTCTGTCCGTTCGAAAACATTAATTTGTTTCTGGCTTAAGGATTGAGTCGACTGGTGGCCTCTTAATTAAGTCGATTGGTGATCTCTTAATTGTTGCAGTGTTCCTATACCCTACTCTTTTTTTTTAGTTTGAGCCTGGCTCTATTAGCATGGTCAAGAAGAAGGATTCTTTCTCCGTTTGGAAGAAAGTGAGATTAAAGAACTTAGAATCCAACAAAAAGTTGTGTTTGAATTTTCCGGATCACACTCCTTAAGTGAGTAATTGTAGCTGAAGTTTAGCAAAGTAAATACTTGCATAATAAATTATCAACATTTAGGTTTGTGTATTTTTATTTTCAAACAATTTATTTAACCCTTCTTTCTCAACCATTCGTCCTTTCATTCCACCGTTGTGTCTTAACATTGTTAAGATTTTGTGTGTTATTTCTTTCAAGCCATTTTGTGGCAACATTGTTGCCTTTAGTTCATTGTCATGCGCGTTAAGAATTATCGTTGTTTTTTTGTTTTTTTTTGGTTATTTTGTTTTCGAAATTTACTTTGTTAGTAAGGGACGTGGGTGGGGTGGTTGCTTGGCTGTTGGCTGTGTGTACCGAGATTTAGGCTGGCAAATGCACAGGGTATAAATACATAAATCCAAGTATTACTGTTAATATGTTCAAATTATAATGTATAAATTAATTTTTGTCTTTAAAAGGTTTATTTGTTTTTGTTTTGTTTTGCATTATTTGGCAATGGTTCGAGTGGGTGGCCAGTAGGTTTAATTGATTGGCTGTACTTTGGCTTTTTTTCACGGGGAATAAATTAAACTAAATATTTGTTGTGAATAAAAATTAAAGTAGTAATTAATTATTCTACAATTAAGAGCAATTATCGTAGATTGTAATAAAAAACCATAAATCAAGCTTTGCCTTCCCTCCATTCCTGATTTCATTAGTCGTGGTAATCATTTCATGACATGATTATTTTAGTAAGTGTTTTTAAGTCCAATTTGTATTTAAAAAATTAAGATTTTGTATGGTCTCTTTTCAGATTTTTTCAAACGTCTGAAGCAAAAGCAATTGGTAAGTGAATGAAGGAAAACTACATTAGTTTTCACAAAAAAAAAAATACGGCGGCCTAAAAATTAAAAGCACGATTGTTTGTGTAAAAAAGTTTAATATTTACTCTTGATCTGATATTACAACAGGGTGATTTGATGTAGATTTTTGGAACGAATTTCCGGCATCGAGAACAAAAAATGACAGTGAAGATGCAACATAACTGAAACCGGTATACTTACAAACCAAACTTGGCCGGGGATCACGAAAATTCTTTCCAAAAATGTTACATTCAAAGAGATACAGTATAATACGTCCTGTGCGACAGATCGGGATAGCATACCATATATTGGCAATCGTATTCGAAGCTGCATAAATACTTTTTCAGAGTTTCTTAACGGTCATTTAACATGAAACTGTTTCAGTGTTCGTACTTCCAACAATCGTGATTTCTAAAACTAAATTTGGAAGTTAGCTGTTCATAAATTCAATAGTTTCAAAACGTGTACCTCGAAGTTACAAGGAGCCGTGTCGAGTACGAGATAAGTTACGATGTCACGGTAAAAAAAGCACTACTTTTACATCCACAAAGAATAGCTTTTGCAAAGCAAATATTTATTCACTAAAACGTTCATGTTTCATATTTACTGTTTATGGAGTGGACTTCATCAGGGCAGGCACAGAAATTGTTCAACAAAGCCTTGACGGCTGTGGGGCGGCTCTGCCATAGTTTTATTGGGGATTAAGCTCCTCTGAGAAATTCTTTTCCGACGTTAATTGGTTCATTTCGAAGGAGTGTTCACATACCTCTATCTCTTCAACACTAGTAGTGCCTTCGATAAAATGTTGATCCAAAGTAAGCATTTCTTTAATAATATCAATGGAATGCTCTCGGCACTAGTGGTACTTCATCTAATCTCAATATTGAGAAGATTTTGCACAACGCTCTTCATTAACCCGACCAATCGCCTCTTATCTTGCTACCGGTGAAACGGCGATCTTCGAGGATAAGTATCTTACGACATTTTCTTTAATAACAATGGTGGCTGCACCGCCTCAGGGTTACTTTGTAATTTGTTTCGAAAGCAATTTGCGAATCGAAAATTAAACCGTACTTCGTAACTCGTTCAATACGATGGTAGTGAGTTGTATTTATAAAAATGCGAAGGAAAGATCAAAAATAGTTTAATTGTCTTTTATATTATAAAAATAGGTTGTGTCTCTCTTTAAATCGAAGACTTACATAGTTTTATTTATATAAATGCTGAGTTTCACTTTAGAAGGTGATTTCTATTCTTCGTAATACAGAGTTGCTCTTTCAAAGGGAATGTTTATTTTTCAATAGTACGAAAATCGTAAAACAGTAGTAATTGTTCGAAACTCGTAATTTTACAATCGAAATACGCGAAAAACCCCCCCAAATGAGGCAAATCGCGCATGACAATGAGGTTTGTTTTAAACTCTTTTTTTATGACCCGTTACGCTTGTGTTTGTGTAGGCTACCGTTATCATTTTCAAAGCTTGCGCACTTTGTAAATAGTTTTGCAATAAGCGCGGGAGGGTGCTGATGATAGTCGAATTCGTTGTTTATTATTCAGCTTCTAATACCGTATCACCAATAACAAGCTACGCGCAGTAGCACGTCCAAGTCACGTTTGCAAAACAACCTGACGTGTATTTTTGAATGCATTTTAGGTAGCAATGCGTCTATAAAAAGTTACTATTTGTTGAGGACTTCAGGACCACAGCATAATTGTGCTGGAATGACGTAGGTGTAGCATCACTAGCTCGCTTTAAACTGATTGAACGTGGACGACATGAGGTTCCAGGAAAAGGCAACTTCGAGCCACACAGCTCATATCTCAATGGACTTTTGATGGTAGGGTTATCTTAAGTCGCTGGTTTATCCTAATTAGCCACAGTCAACCGATGCGACTCATATAAAGTGTTGCCTTGTTAAAGTGTATTTACTCACTAAAGGTAAAATCGAAAAAAAAACACAATCTTTTATGGGCTTGTCAATATTTTGAGTGCAACAAAAGGGCAGAAAATGTTACATTTGCTTTAAAAAAGAAAACACCGATAACCATCGTTCAAAATAAGCCCGAAGGCCACCAGGCGAAGATTTCATATGAAATGTCATACATGGGTGTTTCAAACATACAAAAAATCGTTTCGTTAATATCCGCGCCCCTGCATGTTTTATAAAATTTTAGTAGATACTTGTTGCACAATAATTTAATTTTAATGTCGCTATTAATATTTTGAAAACTTACAGCTACATTTTGGTACTAAAAAAAGAAACGAATAATTAAGAAAATACTTGATTGTTTAATTCGCAACCTATTGCCAGAGTTGTATGTCGTGTGATGCTGCAATAAATAGTTGCATAAATGTTGTTTGATATTAATAAAATTTGTCCGACACCCACAATACATTTTGCATCGAATGTGTTTGATGGAATTGCTGTTATTAAGGCACAATATTTATTGCCTTTAACTAAAATTAATTTTTTATTGTTTATGTTTAATTATATTAGCCGTATGCAGTGTTTGGTGCAAATGGTTTTCCAAAAGTGCCAATGCAAAATGTTTACCGAAATTTTGTGTATTTTGTTGTTGGATTTCATTAAGAAGCAACAATCATTTGCACTTGCACTTTTGCAAGACCATTTGTAGCAAACACTGAATACGGATATTGAGTTTTTGTTAAAGTTGACATTTGAAAACATAAACAGACGACAACAGAGTTATTTATATACAACAACTATTTATAAAATTGTATGGTATATGAACACAATTTGCCATCTAACTCAATTTACAGATTGGAGTTATTAAGGATTTCAAGCCAATTGAATAAAACAGAGCAGAGCCTTTTTGGCACGGCCAAAACTGCCACCATAAAACTTATAGAAAACTACCCACTTAAATTTGTAATACAGGGTGTCTGGTAGCAGATTTATATTTTCAAACTTAAATAAAAAACGTAATTATTGACACAAAGAGCATTGAACGATAGAATGTAAATGCGGATTTCATTTTTTAAAGAGTATGTCATCCAGATGTCTTTCGTCGAGTTGAACACACTGTTCAAAACGGAGTCTTGTGTTCTGCGCTACACGCTGCAGTAAACTTGGTTCAATTGAGCTGATTTCTCGACTAATAGTTTTCTTTAAAGCCACAAGAGGTTGAGGATTGTCATTATAAACCCTTTCTTTGAGGTAACCAAAAAAAAAAACCATGGGAGTTAGATCAGCGACTGATTTTCCCGCAGCAAATTCATCGAAGCTCTGGCTGTGTGTGCAGTCGCCCCATCCTGTTAAAACTACGTATGTGAAGAATACGATGGATGAGAATTCCGTAATCATGCGTCTACATTTTCATCGTTAACATTCGTCGCCTGGTCTCGAGAATTATCGAAAAAAAAATGGTCCAATTATCTCATGCGTGGATAAGGCACGCAAAGAAGTTACCCTGGGGCAATGCAATGGGTGTTGATGTTTTAATCGAGGATTACGGGTTCTTGGAGACCGTCAGTTTTGCTTGCTGACGTGACCGATTAAGTGAAAAAGAGCCTCGTCATTACAAAAATGGGGTTTACAATGCCAAACGTTTACAAAACAACGTTTCGCAAAAATGTTTGCGTAAATCAAAGTCACTTTCTTTCAGTTCTGGAACAATTTGAATTTTAAAAGTATGAACTTTTTAAAATTTCATGAATATTCGCTCTTGGAAGTCCCAGTGAGGCTGCTCGTTCCGTATTGAAAGTCGGGGATTTTCACGTACACTGCTTTCAAGCAGTTCAATGTTTTCGCGAGTCCTTGGAGATCCACTGGGCCTTGACCGTAGGGCATTCATAGCCGAGGCAGTTGCGCGGAATCTCCGCACCGACGAAGGAATTAAATTTACACTCGGTTCATCACGTATTCGCCGAATACCGAACTTTGAACAAAATTGTCGACGACCAATTACGTAAGAATCATTTCTCTTAAAAAATGTCTCCACAACGAACGCGCGTTTCTCACTCGCCCACTGCGACATCGTCACTGACAAATCCGCACAATCAATAATTCCAACGGCACCACCGTCCCTTCGCACCGTTTAATACGTTTTGAAATAATCGTATTTAAAAATACAAATTTGCCACCAGACATTTCAAAAGTATTTTAAAAAATTGCAAACATTTTGATATGAATTTGACCCAAAAAAGTAATATCTGCCAGATTTCTCTACACTATCGAAGATAATTCTTAAGCTTCTCTCTCACACGTGTAGTTCTTCTTTTTGTTTAATTTTTGGACCAACACAATACAATTACATAGTGCCACAACAAAAAAAGAGGAGAAAAAGTATATGAGGCAGGACCAGTTTGCAATTTAATATTCGAATAAAATGAAACTTTTCAACCAAAAATAAACATTGAGTGACTTTTGCTGCCAGAAACGAGAGTGACTCGTGTGCGAGGAAAACGTGGTATGCAGTAAAAACCAATAAAAGTTTTCTTTTGCAAAAATGATGGCATGACACAGTCAGTCCCACTCTTTTTTCAAGTGAATACAAGTTAGTGTTGCAGTCAAAGTTTTACTTGTTGTTCACTCTCTTGCTTTGCAACACTATAATTTTTGCATGCATGTTTTTGGTTTTACACAGAACCCGGCATTAACTTTTGCGGTTGCCAGCAAGGATGACTTAGTTTTAGAACATATTTTCTTTTTCCATTTTTTAGTGTTGTTGCAAATAAAATTAAGTATTATAAATACATGTCTTCATAATGCAGCCACATACTGGAAGTCTTAGCTCGGTCGTTCTCCTTTGAGGATTGTTATTTTATTTAATTTTTTAATGCTTTTATTTCCTGTGTTGCATGTTTGAGTTTAAAAATGAAATGTATGTTGCATGTTTAGTATATGATTTAAGTGTTGTAAGTTGTCCATTTTTTTTTTAAATAAACAAGTTTAACTGAATTTTGGCAGATTGTTTTTGCTGTTGCAACAGCACATATGCCTCTTCCGTTAATAGTTTAAGTGCAAGGATTTTCTTCCAAATGCAGGTTAAAAATTCTTTTCCACTATTCAAACTTGATTTATTTATGCAGATACGTCCAACCTATTAATACCTAAGTTTTGTTCTAAGAACAAAACTCTTTCAAGCGGTTGAATGTCGACACCTTCAAAAGGTAGTGGAGGCTATTTTCCGGACGGAGACATAGGGAATAAAGGTATTAGCTAACTGTATAACGCTGACACCAGACATACATTTCTGGTCAAACGCAGGGCGCACCTGTCACACGAACGACTCTAATCTAAGCAATACAAGACTGCAAATCTAAATAGAGGAACCCGAGACCGAAACGTACTTCTGATTTTCTACAAACTTCCAGGCGAAACTACGTGCAATCACGGGGTGTATAAAAAGGTTCAGAGAGACCACAACTCCAACAGAAGTCAAAATTTTCACTGATAGCCAAATGAGCATCAAGGCTATTGAGTACGAACTAGTTATTGGGCTGTAAGAGAACGCTCGACGACTATTCGATAAATGGTAGACTGCGTAATATATGGGTAATCCAAGACAGAGGATTACAGGATATAAACTAAGATAATACAAGGCCATTCGAGGCTACTTCGACTGGGGTAAAAAATTGAGCGAATGTGAAGCATATCGCATTTCGGAACAACGAAACTTTGGGCTAAGCGACTAGAATCTTGTAGGTTAACCAAAATGCAAATATATCGAAGAGTCTGCCGAAACTCCATAATATATTAAAATTAAAACTATTCCAGCAGCGCTAAGAAGCACATCTGCTTCGAATAGAGAATAGTGCCTGCAGGGCATGATATTAGCATATTGAAAGAATGAAACTGCCAGTGTTTAAAATTTTCGGGATTACAGCACAGACTTTCTTAAGTAAGTCGGGGCCGTTGTTTTTTAAAGAAATTTTCCTAATTGTCATACATATTTAATTAATGAAGTGACATGCGTAGTCTTGAACATCCTATATCTTTTCCCATGTTTCGTCTTATGTACTCTTACATGTACTCAACTTAATTAATGTTACAATCCCTATGAGTATTAACATTAGTAGATGTGTCACCAAATTTTCTTTAGTAGCCGCTATGCCAAAAACCGGGTTTCCTAGTAATCGGTAAAATTTTGTTAAGCATATTTAATAAGAAATCTTGGTGTTTGTTAAATAAAATTATTGTTAAGAACCGCAAGATATAAGAAAATTCAAATTTCATTTAAGTAAGACAAAAACCGGGTTTCCAATTATTCGCCAATTTTAAAAACCGCATGAAATTATTATTCTTTACAAAAATATAATGAAAAGTATTTGCATTACAATATAACGGTTTCCTTTGGCATGCTGGAAAAAGCAGTTAGCCGTTATCGGATTAATCGGAAAATTGTAGTTTTGATGTGGAATATTTAAAAAAATATAATTTAAAATAATTTGTTAATAGCTTGAATATTGAAAAATATATTAAAATTAAAAAAAGTTATTCTTAAAAATAACCGGTTTTATATTAATCGTTTTACATGCCTGTATCTCACAATTGTGTACTTTTTTGGTATAAACTAATACAATAAATAAAACTATTTGTTGAGAGACAGCATTTACTTTCGGTTGTGTAAATTAATTAATAAACCGAGTTTCCTATTATTCGTAAATTTTTCAAGCCAATTTTAAAAAAATTTTTTTTTTTTTTTTTGATTAACCATAAGAAATATATATGCAAAATTATTATCATTTACCAAGGCAAAGGCGGGTTTCCGAATAATCTGTAAAATTGTAGTATTCTTTTGCATAAATGAGACATAAAGTAGAGTAACCAATTCTTTGTGAACTATAAAAACCAAATTTTATATGAAACTATGTGCTAACCAAGAACAAAATTTATTAAAGCGTAGTCGCATTACAATAGATCGTTTTCAATGGCGCACAGAAAAACAGGGTTTCCTATATTCCAATTTATCGTAAAATTTTATTATTGAAATGAAATATTTTAAAATTAATTTTGAAGTAACTTAAACAATGAAAAATATAATAAAATTAAAAAAAAGTGTTTTCTTGTAATTAAAATTAACAGGTTTATCGATTAATCGTTGTATATACATTTATGTCAGCGCTGAGTACTCTTTAATAATAAACAAAATTATTGGTTTAGTAACTAAATATCTTTGCTTAAAGATAGATGGTTACGTAAATTAATTATGACGTCGGGTTGCCGATTATTCGTAAATTTTTTAGATAAATTTTTTGGAATTGCTAAGCATAACAAAAGTAGTTTAAAAAATATATCAAAAAGCTGCAATAAAATATTGTCTATGGAGAACATAAAAATTGGGTTGCACATTATTAGATTAATCGGAAAATTGTACTTCTTAAAAATAATAATAATTTAATTTAAATTTTTAATAACTCAATTATAAATTTGAATTTTTCAAGTTATTAATCTCCAAAAAAGTAACTGGCTTTTTGATTTATCGTTTTTTTGGGTTTGCTATTAAATGTTAATAATTCTAATAAAGTTTTGGGATTTTTTCTATTAATCGCTTAAATTGCGGTTTAGTTTTTTGTTTGTTTCACAGAATTGTTGCGAAATTTTATAATTATGATTAGAACTTATCTAAACACTTAGTTCTCACTATTCTAGACAAACTAGTAACAGTTATGTTGCCCTGTTTTCTTTGCCACCTCAGTTATTTGACTACTATGAAGCCCATCATCATTTTATTGCTATAAGTTGAAACTATTCTAGTGAGTATCAGAGTAAAATTTGTTTAACAGTAGTAAATACTGTATCGTATAAAAACGGCAACAAATTTTTCTGTTCCAAAATTCCCTGAGTTTGTTCACTGTAACCAGCCACCATGACAGCATTCTAAAGATTACAAAAGATACAGTTTAGTCGCTATTGAGCTAATCTTATTGTGAAATTAAAGAGTTCTTTTGCCTCTTTGGAGATATTTTTTAAAATTTTAAAGTAACAATTACATTCAATAATTACAAATTTTCGGACACTAATAACATTAAGGTTTCAAAAGCATGAAAGCTTAATTAAAAATTGACAAACACAACACTTTTCTGCTTTGCACAACCTCAAACATCTCTCAAAGTTTTCTGGCCTCAAGGTTAAAGGAACTGTTCACTGAATTCGTACGTTTGAGGTATGATAGTGTTTCTGTTCAAACGTTCAGACACCTACACGTGTAACAGCGTAGTGTTGCTAGATTGTGTTGTAAGTATGTCTATAATTGTGGCATTCAACAAGTGTTTCTGCAAACATGAAAAAAATAAAAACCAAAGCACATGATAAAATTGTGTAAGACTGAAAATTTGTATTTAATTATTGCAAATAACACACACCCTCAGTGTTATTAGAAAGAAATACATACTGGTAATAATATTTAATGCCAAACAAAATTTACCACGGTGTGTTCTAACAATGTGTTGGTGTCGCAAGTATAGAGGGCTTTATAATAAGGGCAGGTCGAGGTTGAATGCAAGAGGTTTTTGGCGGACCAATGTCAAATTTGTTATTTATTACACAGTTACTAATGTCAGGTTATCACGGAAAGCTACACGATTGAGCAGCACGTACAATGAGCGTTCGCAAGAGGGCCCTATTTTCGGCCGAAAAATTATTTTTAACGTCGGGATGCATTTTTCGATGAATGGCTAGAAAAATTTTACATATAGGTGACAAAGTTATCCCACACGATGTTCACCAGGTGCCAATGCATCCACAAAATCTATCATCTATCTATCATCGGCTATTGCGAAAGATAAATGATATCAAATTTTTTTCGAACCGATTAAACCGATAAGAACATGCTTCCAGCCGATGGATGCTACATGATACACAACATAGAGCACAATAGACATTTTGCTTGAGCGAATGCGCTCAAAGTCGACATAATCTAGGCTGTCGCTTAAATTCAGCCGGATGTAGGCTCGAGAGGCATAGGAAATTTTACCTCTCAGATCCTTGGCACCCTACGAAGCCAAGACCGTCATTTAAACGATTTCATATAACGTGCCATACATGGACCTTTGAAATAAACAAAGCTTTTGTTAAAAAGTTCTTTACACCAACATATTTATACATGCATTCGCAGATACACATGTATTTTGTATTTTATAATCCTAAAAAGAAACCAAAATTGTATGTAATAGAGGCCAGCGATCTAAGCTGGTTATATCCAAAAATACATCTTCAACCAAGCTCCAAAAAACATTTCAATTTATTACTTTACATTTGATATCCCTTCCTTCGACCGCTCGAAATGAAAGTCATTACAAAAGAAGCAACATGAATGGATGGTTGGCTGGACAGGCCAACCCCCTTTTTTATTCTTCAAAAATGGTTTTACTGCTTGCTCTTGTTCTTAAGTGTTGTTGCTGTTGTTTTATATATTTCAAGGTATCTGTCTTGAAGGTATCACATGTAACGCCATGCATGTTACTATTTTTACCACCGACACTCACACCAACACTTATTATCTATCTGCTGGTGGTACGTCATTCATTCACTTGTGAGCGAAGTTAGAGCAAGAGAGCGGACTACAAGTTACACATGAGTAGGTGTCTGTTGGCCAACCAGCCACATTATGAGTATGTAGAGGGAGCAGGGCGCCGCTCAGTACAAGCGTCTTAGAACGAAACTAACACGCAACCTTTATTTAAAAGAAAACCACACTTCATCGGCAAATGTATTAAAATAAAAAATAAAAATAAAAAAAAAACAAAAATAAACTCGAAAACATTCACAACAAAATGTGCTTTAAGTTGCATGTTTTCTTGAAACATTTTTGATTTTCTTCTTTATCTTCAAATTTATTTTTAATGGCTGAACTCAGTCACTCACTCGCTCGCTCGCTAGTTTAGTTTGTCAGTCCACTCTACATAAAATAGCGCATACAAACAACAACACTACACACCATGTCATACAGGGGGAGGGGAAAGCAAAAAATGAAACGAAACAACCGCCAGTTAGCGAAACCAATCGCTTAAAAGTGCTTCTAAGAAAGTAAGTTTCTTATCCATACTTTTGACTTGTATGTAGCTGCATATCAAAGAATCCTTTTGTTCTTCCAAGAGTCATGCGCAATCTTTGTTTAAAACTTTAATAGATATTTAAATATTGTTATTTATAGCGTCTTTTTTTATTATAACGATTTTAACAATAGAATTTAATCTGCTAATCGCTAAGCAGAGGTGTAAATTTATTTATTTAACTTTTAAGGTTTCATTAAATTTTAAAACAAAACAAAGCACTAAAACTCACAATCAGTATTTATCAGGTCTTTAAAACTGAATACATAGTTAAAGTTTAATGGAGATAAATTTATGTTAATTTTGTTTAATATTTTATGCTTAGAAATTGATTAGAATCAGAAGACAGAGAATAAAAAAAAAAAAATACTTTAGCAGTAAATAAAGTGGCATGAAGCTCTATTCTTCCTGATTTTTACACAATAAATAAAATTAGACGAAATTTGCCATAGATGACGTCTTAAAGTTAACACATGTATTTTTGCAATATTCCCCTGGGCAAAATCATTTACATCTAAAAAGTAAAAAAAAACAAGTGGTTCGATGGAGAAAAGTCATTGGTTCGGATTATTGTCCGCTCTCCACTCACTACGTGTTCAAAAAGGTCCCTTGCATATCTCAGTGCTCTAAGCGAAATACCTCAGAATTCTCTAGCTAGTGTCTTCGTTCTGCTTTGTGCTAAAGCTGGGCAGTAGGATAGAAGATATTACCTCCTTTTGAAGTCCTCATTGCTGGCCCTGAAGACGCTATAGTCTGCTCTTTCTATTGGAAGCATGTGCCCTTGAAAACTTAGTGTCTTGTTAAAATACTTGGAACCTTAATAAGTTCGGGCATATTCATCGTTTTGTTTAAAATTCTAGTAACTTTTTTATTTTCTGTAGTCCTCTGGATTTGATTGGCTCCTTTATTGATTTATTATTTGATTTGCTCCTTTATTTCCAAATATTCTCTGATGGCCTGGCACTCAAACGATGTAGTACAAAAACTTACTTTGTACGCATTTTTGACGTAATTGGCTTAGAAGTTATTTGGCTATCAGTGAAGATATTGACTTTTGTTTGCCTTTTGTTCTCCCTGCACTCTGCGATTGCCTAAAGTATCGTGTTGTGGTCTGAAGTATATTTCGGTGTCTGTTTCCTGTATAAAGCTTCCCAGTCCTATTTTGTCTCAACTTAAAGCCGTTCGTGTAGCAGCGGGTCCCCACAACTATCTGCGCTGGGGTTCTATTTGATTAGGAGTATTTGTCTGGTTTCTGTGTTTCACAGTTATATAGATGATACCTGGCTGTTCGTAACCACAACAACAAAATAATTAAGTCAAGCAGAATCCTGGTTTCATAAAAGCAAGACATGTGTGTTAGAATTTGTCTTCGCTCTCAAGATTTAAGAAAGCACCTATTGAAAAGTTGTAGAATCAAATAACATTTTTAATAATTGAATAACGTAAATAATATTTGAAAGAGATCATTTTTTATGGGGAAGCGTGAAGAAAAATATTTGCACAGTATTATTCCAATCCATAGCTTGTGTTATCTTTTTAATTGCTCAATATTTCAACTATTATTTTTTAAATCACTATTTCGTTTTTTTTTACCAAAATACAGGGTGTCCGCCGGGAAGGTATACTACTTTATTTTGCCGCCATTTAGGTAAACATTAGTCTTGACAGTTCATACTTGACGGTAGTGAAGTAGAGACGTTGCAAATTTATTATGGAAAAATGTTCGGTAAACCAACGTGTTTGAATCGTTACTACATTTTATCAAAATCAATCATCGATTACTGTGACGATTAAGAAGTTACGAGAAATGTTTGGGAGAAACAACGTGCCAACAAGACGCACTATTTATTGTGTAGTGAATGATTTCGAAGAAATAGGGACTGTAGCTGATAGGCTTAAGCATGGACCACAACGTACTGCAATATCGGCTGAAAACATTACTGCTGTTCAAAAAAGTCTTCAAAACAATCCACTAACCTCAATTCGACACCGTGCTCAGGAGCTTGGTCTTCAAAGAACAACTTTGGCCACAATTCTGCACAAAGATTTGCATTTGTTTCCATTTAACATTCAATTGACACAATGCTTCTTTCAGAAGACCATTTAGTCCGCCGTACATATGCCAATAGGATGCTACAACCCCGATTTTCATGAAAATATCATAATGAGTGACGAGGCACAAACAGAATTGTCGGTTCTGGGCAATGGAAACCCCTCAAATTATTAATCAGTCACCTTTGCATCCATTAAAAGTTACAGTCTGTTGTGCAATTTGGTCAGGAGGAATCATTGGACCTTACTTCTTTGAAACTGAAAACGGCGTAACGGTAACTGTCAATGGGGAGCGATATCGTGATATGATTGAAAACTTTTTAACGCCACAACTGGCTGCTTTAGGCTTGACTAACATGTGGTTTCAACAAGACGGTGCCATATCGCATACAACCAGGATTACAATGGAATTACTGCGAGACCTCTTTCCACAACAAGTTATTTCAAGGGATGGTGATGTTGATTGGCCTCCATGGTCGCCTGATTTGACTGCTCCGGACTTCTTTTTGTGGGGATATTCGAAAAGGAAGGTTTATGCAAACAAACCAGAAACGCTGGATGAACTCAAACAAAATATTCGTGATGAAATTAATGAAATACCGCGTAAACTGTGTGAGAATGTAATGAAAAATATGTTCAAAAGGGCTCGCATTTGTGAGGCTAACGGAGGCGGACATTTACCTGATATAGTATTCCTTACATAATTGCCGACATTAAATAAAACATTTATCAATATACGATCCATTCTCTTTCATTTAATAAAAAATTATAAACAAACCAAGTAGTATACCCTCCCGGCGGACACCCTGTATAAAAAAAGCTAGTTCATAAAATACAAAATCAAACATCATATTCAATGGGAGAGTGTAAATTAATTGGCATTTAATTTCTTACAGTTAATTTTCGAGAGTGTAAAAATGAACAGTTAAGCGTTTTCAGGAGTAGTTTTAATGTGAACTAAAATTAATGACTCTTTTGAGAAGCGAAATAACTTTTGCAAACGGCATCGAATGTAAAGTAAGTATAAACAGAATTCGTGTTAGAAATCCATGAAATGCTATACGCTTCTATCTTTGATGGACTATTGCTTATGTAATTTTGGTAAGTATTTCGTCGTCCCATTCTAAGGCGCCCAATACCCACAGCACTCACGAGCGGGCGTTTAGCCGCTCGACTTGAAGCACTTCTTGTGCTACCCAGAATTTTCCTTCTGCGGTGATGGAAGACCCAAACATTTCACAATTGGCCCTTTCGCTCTCGTCTCTGCAGCGCATTTTGAATAAGGGATCTTGCCGCTTTCACTTCACTCATATTATTTTTAAAACATAATGTAACAAAGTCTAACGACCCAACTAAGTTTTTAAAAATTGGGCAATTATTTTTAGTTCCAGGTTCCCGAGTAGAACGCCTTTGCTACTGAACTTCTACGACGTAGTGTCCATACCAAGATCCTGTTACAACGTCAACTTAAAACCCTGATATCCTTCATCTTCCAATTTTAATAAAATGAAATTTCATTTTAAAGCTTTTAAATAAAACACTTTATTTTAGCTTCCGTTATAAAGTCCTTAATTCAATAACAGCCCCACAATAATGTTTTATTATTGCGGCGCTTGTAAAACACTTTGGCCAACTAATTGAATATTGCATGTTAATTTTTGCATTACGCTGGGTTATTTATAAAATAATATAATTAATTTCTTATTTTAATAAAATGTATAATTTACAATTTAATCTCGGTTATAATTGAAACATTTCCATACAAACATAATGACACACATATGAGAAATTATAGACAAGACTCGTTCATATACATATGGAAACAACCACAAATTTTACTACACACACACATGCACATACTCATACGCATACACTCCGGGAAACTTTTACTTACCGAGGCAATCATCTGTGTAATACAAAAAGTTTCCACAAAATATGAGTAAAATATTTATGCAAATTAATTTAATTGTTGGCCATTAAAATAATTTAAACAAACGGACGTACTTATAGACTGACAGACAGACACACGGACAGACGTTTGCAAAATGTTCAGAGGAATGTACTTTAATACTTTTTTTCCTACTCATTCCTACATATGATGAATGTATCCGTAGAAGTTTTTAAATAGCATTCAGTCAGTCATACATTGGTTGGTTGGTACTAAGTACATTTATTGTACCTTAACCTGGACGGACAGTCTGACAGAGCAACTAAATTAAGAAGGTTGACTGCGTTTGATCCGAGTAATAAATTATGTATGTGAACAATAAAGATTTCGAATATTAGAATTTGGTTTTTAATCTAGTTTTAAAGTAGACAGAAACTCCTTCAGTTTTGAATGGAACGTTAATGAGTTAAACACTCCACGTAAAGGCATAGAACATTTCCTTGCAAAAACTTCAGCGTTGTTAAACCCCAAGATCTTGGATGGCATTTTAAACCCAACTTAGTTTTTAATAAATCGATAGTGCATTGGATTACGTGATATAACGTACCGTTGTGGTATCCTGCCCAATTAGCACGTAATACGCTTTCGTCTGTGATTTTGCGAATAAGTTGTATTTGGTTTTATAGTCTACCTTGCGAGGATCCACGCTTCGTGCAGGGAAGTCAAGCAAATGGAGTACATCCATTAATAAATGAGCGATTAACATTCGGCAACCAATCCAAGAGTATATCGTACAAGGTGCATGCTGGTTTACCATTATCATGACAAGAAGGTTTTATATCTGTCTTATCTCAACTGAAGTACACATCTAGTCGAAAAGGAGTTGTTAGAACACTGGCTCAGGCCTAAGCGTGATAGAGTTATCTCAGCATTCTAAAGATTAGACAGCATACATTCCAATATCATAAAAAGTAGGAGTTGGAGAGCAACAGTGGTTAGGGATCCGGTAGGTATCACCTAGACCCCAGAAAATACTGAGTATATTTCAGCTTAAAACTCCGAATAAGCGAAGGTACCTACCGACCTATAACTGCCAAGATTTACTCACCCCAAAGCGCAATTTTTGTTAGCATAAGCATGTTTTTAAAAAGAAAATACAATATTTAAAGGGCCTTTCATTAAGCACTTCCTTTTAAATTTAAATAAAACAAAGTGTGTGTGAGATATCATTCAATTTTTTTATTCCTTTAAAAGGCCTATCGATGCCATAATGTGCGCAAGATAACATTACGCAAAAATGTGCCGTGACTTCACTGAGTGCGAAGTTTTCCATAACTCTGGCGCCTAAATCAAGCTGAATTTAACCAATGGGTTATGCTGGCGTTGAGGTCCGTTGTGGTTTGTGGCTTATTCGCATATACCTGCGCCTTAAGAAAAATTGTAATGCAAATCGCACGATCTCGGTACCCACCTTCACGTACGATTATCATACCCTCAGTGTAGCATGAGCTGTGTGGTACGTAGCGCCGTCCTGGTGTCTATATCATCCAATTCAGGCCAAAAGAAGTAGGTAATCATCGACCTTTAGCGCTCACAGTTGACGGTGATGGCCTGTCCAACGTCGTTCGCAAAGAAATACGGAGCGAAATCACACCAAGCAGAGACTTTTCGGGAAACATTTGACGCTCATGGATCTCATGGGGATTGATATCGTTCCTAATTCGACAATTTGGTTTGTTGACGTACCCATTCATGCAGAAATGGGCCACAACGCTGATGAGGAATTTTTTATTAAAATTAGGGCCAGCTCCCACACCCATTTTAATTAAATAATTTTATCATTTGTACATTGAACGCTATGTCCGTTCATGGTGATTTCGCAAAACAGACTGGATGAATGTCCGCCAATTCGACGGATACCGCTTTAACAATATGGCCGCTATTAACTGCCATATTTCGGAAGTCCCTATTAGAAAACCAGGCACTTCCGAGAAGCAGATTTCGAAAGCCTTTTCGACAAATCAAAAAAAAAAATGTGTGTCGCGATTTTTCACAATGTCTTCTGAAAAACAAGTGACTGATCTTTGTTGTTTCATTTGTTCACTATCCTCGGAACATCAACGTTGTTATAAGTTATTTCAGACTATTCCATCATGTTTGGGAAACTATGTTTTGGTCCTACCAAACTTCTGGATTGCATCCCTCGAAAACATAATATTCGTAATCACAGGATTTGTTTGATGTATTCATTTGGCAAATAACCATTATGTGGTTAAATATTTACAAACACAAAACAAAAGTTTTATTGTCGTTAGTGACTATTCTGATACTCGTATCAACTACACAAAACAAATTTATTATTTATAACCAAATTTTTTTCGGTTGCAATAATAAACTACCGGAAATTTGTGTGTTTTTCTTTCTGAGAAATTTGCACTTCTAAATAGAAGTGTGCAAAGGACAGACAATTCTCTCTATTCATCGCAAATTATTCCATCCACATCAGCATCAGCAACATGAGCAGTTTTATTATAATTTTTATGGTTGAACATGAACGTGAAATTGCTATAGAAATTTTTGTTGCAACAGGCTGGCTGCTAAAACTTTTCTAGTTTTGCCACAAAAAGTATTGGTTTGTCTATGAGGGAATTAGTTATTTTGTTGCCGTTAATGCTGGGTGTTGTTTCACACTGACCAAAGTTTTGTGGTTGGTATTAGAAACATGGCAGCAACAACAATAAACACTTGTTAAATATTTGACTTTTATAAGTTTAATGTTGTTGACCAGATTATGGTTTTTGCGTTTGCATAAATACTTTAAACTATTTGTTGAGTGAGTGTTGTGCAACAAATAAGAGCCAAAGGTGTGATATTGTGTTGACGCTGTGTCGTAAACTGTTATCTTTTGAAAAATGCAATAAACATCACTAACGGGCTTGATTACAAGTTTCGATGTGGTTACTACAGTAGACATGACCACGAATATTAAAATACGAATTCTGAACTAAGTGAAAAAAATCTTATTTGCTGGCCGAGCTGGGGATATCAAAGTTCAGTTCAGGAATTATTGGCAATGAAAGGCCGGTAATTTTAAAGTGTTGTTAGAGAAGGCCAAGGCAGTCGATACGCCACCGGCATCAATTTGGCCCATTTTCTGTTGGCAGTTCCGACTTCTTCCATGCAAAATCCAAGTAAATGACCGGAAGATCATGCCGTCTGTTCGCTAAATGAATTTCGGTGTAGGCGGCATGATGTGTAGGCGGCCCATTTCTTCGAAAACAAATCACCAATAAGGGCGAGTACTACAGATCAATGATAAGCCATTTCTTTCATCCGATTTGAACTTGGACTGCGTGTTTTGTAAGAGGAATGGACCTGCATTCCGCACAATAAACTGTGCAATACCATTGTTTATAAACAATTTTGTGGGTAGGGTTATTTCGCGCAGAGGTCACGTGAACTGATCTTGTGATATGACCCTCTAAAAATTTTTCTTGAAGTGTATTCCGAAATCACAAGTCTGTGTGTACCCTTACCAGCCCATAGAGTGCTTTAAAGGCTGTGATTTATAACAGACTGAATCAGAAGTGCGAATGTTTTCAAAGATTTAATAAAAAAATAGTATTTTTATGCAATCCGAGTTGCATTTTTGTGATCGTGTGTGGCTTGGAAAAATTATTTTTTTTCCATTTCTTTGGAGTGAGAGTGGATTTTTTTTTCTGATTGAGTCGTACCACTTTGCAGTATAGTGAATCATGGACTTAAGTGATAACTTTGCCTGCTTGTTGATATAAACATTTTTTCTGATGAGTTTCTGAAACTGTAGCATGTCATTCAAAGCAAATTTGAATAATTTACAAACGTTGCGCCGGCTTACATCAAAACAATCAAAAATTTCATATCAGCCGTCACATCAGAAGTGTTGCTTACTTAAAGTTCTATGCATCCATAGGAAAAGTTAAGCCATTTAGTTTTGTGCTCATGTTCTTCAAGAATTTATTGCGAAATTTTCTTAAGATTATAACCAGAAAACACATGCTTCTCGTTTTTGCTGACGATATTGATATAATGGGAACCGCACTGCTAGAAGTGACTGCTGCCTTTTCAAATTCCAAAAGAAATAAAAGAATATGCGTGTGATAGCCAAATCCAAACGAACAAGTATTCCACGAAAATAGGACATCATGTGAACGTAGGTAGTAAGTTGACTATATATCGCGGTACCATTGTAATGAAAACTAATAACATCAATTTGTAGATTATGCGAAAAATAATTCTTGCCAATAGAAGCAACTTCGGCCTTGGCAAGCAGTTAGGAAGTAAGGCTCTCTCCTAAAACAAAAATTCCGGATGGTTCAAAGAAAAATTTTCTAAAATGATCCCGAGAGAACTTACAGAATAGGACGTGCGAAACTTCATTGGAAAGATCAGGATGAAAAGAATCCTTCCAGACTTAACATATCCAAGTTCGACAAGATCTATTGGGCATAATTGGGTATCATATGCAATGTTTCTTAGCGTTGTGTTAAAGTAAAATTCTTCAATAACTCGAAGTATTTTCAAAATATTAAAACACAATACAGTAAAAGTGCATCTATATCCAAGTACGAAAGTTCATGATCAATGTTTTAAAGAACTTATGAAAAAAGTTGTATTTTTTTTTTAATATTTCAAAACTTGATCTACCATAAGAATGATTTGGGCTGCTAGGCGGATTGTTATTTTTATCCTGCTTCTAAAGCAAAGTTCCTTGCAAACTATTTTAGGTGAAAACACCCATTAACTCTTGCCGACTTTAAGAAGGCTTCATCTTCTTAAGGCTACCTTCCCCACTTCTGTAGTGAGAAGAAGAGAGTAGTGGAAAGCCAGCTTGTTACTAACATAAATGTTAGCAACAATTTTAAAGCAAACATGTGTTAACTTTATTTCGATCTCACTCCTTAGACAGTTTGGGTAGACACTTCTATGCGAGAAGCGAAAGCTTAACTTACATCCAAATTGTTTCGGTTTTTTGTTAAAACTCACTGATGCTAAAAGTTATAAAAAGTTTCAAAGTACTTTGAGATTCATCTCAGTAATCAGTTAATAGTAATTTAAAATATTTTAGCTGGAAAATTATTACTCTGGAATTTTAACAATATAAATGAACGTATAAATGTGGTAATTGCAATAATATTTTTTGTATCATTTTGGTTTTGCCAGAAAAATACCATTAAAAATTATTTTAGTAATGACCTGCAACACTGTAAAATAACTGGAGGTTTTTTTTGTTTTATGAGACCAAGGACAATTTATAAAAGAACTTTAGTGATGTTGAAGTAAAAAAGTTGAAAAGTAACTGGCTAAGAAATATGAGTACTTGGTTTTGATAGAAATGTGTCGAGAAGAGATGGTATGTTTAAAAAAAAATTTTTTTACCTCGATACATTCCCCGGGGGATATATGCCATGATTTAAGTCGGCACCAGTCTGGCAACTCATTCCGACGTTGGTCTTAGCATCGAGTGCATTAATATGCGATCATCAATGCTACTATACGCAACGCTTTTGCTGAGAGGTGTAGAGCTCTCCTGCTATCAATAGCTATTCTGTTGGCAATACAACGTCAACGCCAAGTTTGTAGTCAAACTTGGTAAGTTATACCGTCTTCCAGTTTTAGAGCCCAGGGGACTGATTCCTCCATCTTCCCCGGTAACAATGCATCAATACAACAATACATCCATTCTAATATCTTACTGTTGAAACAGTAGAAGTGAAGTTTGCTAGCGTGGGCTGAACATACTCTTCCTTAAATCTTCATTCTACTTCCAAAGCTGATTGGAATAATTTATACTTTGAGTAACCATATCACCAATATTAAATTCAACACTAAAAACTTCAAAATGCATTTTATTTCCCGCAATTGTTGTTATCTTGTTTTGATTAGTATTCTTTTAAGTTTTTTTGTGTATCGCAGTTTTTTCGCGTTTTCCCACAAGGGAAACACGATCAGTTCATTGTAAATTCTTGTGCCAGCGTATTATTTGTTTCACTTTAAATTCCGGTTAAGATTGTACAAAAAAGGACGTATTATTTTTCTTTTAATTTTTTATATTCTTTTTAACGACATCAGTCAGTTACTGATATAAAAAATTGTTTACAAAAAAGAGGGCTAAAACCAGTCTCGTTGGTTGTAAATAATTGTTACTTTGCAGCTCTGTTACCGTTTTTGCTCGTGGTGCAAGAATGAGAAAAATTCACAAACCAAAACCCTTGGCTACCATTACAAACTTAAATGTCTTTTTCTTTTTTACATTATTTTAAAGATGACAATTTCTGTTAATAGTGTTTGTGAAGAAGCTGAAAAAGAAGAAGTCGCCGTAGGCGTTTAGGATGAACATGAACTCAGTTTTATAAAGTTCTTTGTAGCTTTGATTGGGTCAAATAAAGTGGTGATTGCTTATTAAATTTGCTTTAATAATCAGTATTGCTTAAGGCCTAACTGGCCCCTCCTTAGTACTTAACGCTTAATAGTTTATGGCATGTACGTGAAGAAAACGATATGTATTGATACTCCTATTTGTTAGTGTTAAGTTATAACCTGGTTTTAAAATTAAAGCCTTAAACGCACAGTTTCTCTAAAGCAAACTTTATAAAAATAAAAATTTTAAAAAAGTGTCATTGCCAAATTGATTATTTTTGCTGTCAGTTTCTCTAGGGACATGTCGAGTTCATGCTTGGATAGCTCAGCAACCATTTTTTGTATGTACGTGTGAGCTTTTTTCTCCTCTTAACTCTTCTATTTTTTCATGCCACAACTCGATAAAATCATTTCCACTATGCTCGGCTCGAAAGCTGCTTTTTAGTCTGTATTTTCTTTATTATTATTGCTACTGCATTCCGTATTTAAAATTTTTATCTATTTTGGTCGGTTAACTATTTCCCTTCTATTATTTTTATTGAGTGCCATTTAAATTATCAGCTGTTTTTGATATTTTTAACTTCATAGCACTAAATTTAGTGCGTTGAAAACAAGGTTGTATTTTATAAAATTTGCTTAAAACCAATTCAAAAAAGTTTTAGCAACATAATTTAGTATGGTAAAACCAGGTTTTAATGATTGTTTTTAATGGTAGTACCACATTGTCGCAATAAGCAATTATCTTAAGATCTTCTCTTCATAAGTGGAAGATATTTTTATTAGGTGGCGCGAGCGAAACGCTCAAGCAGCGCTTGAGCTCTGGTGGTGAAACAAGGCGTTGTGTTATTCATTCTCAATATGAAAGCTTCTCCCATTATCAAACGATTTTTAGATCTATGGTAGTTTGTCGAAGTATGACCGTTGTTGTCTAAATCCATTCCTAAATAATTACGACAAGAAATTGTCGGCAATGACTGGCTACCTCCCGCGACATGCCTTCTTGGTGATCCCACCACCTTAATGTATTGAAATCTGCGGGACTTCGGGGCACCAGTCGCCAAGACCGGAAACTGAAAGTTGAGTGCTTTCTATACGACTAGTAGTACGATATCATAAGTACCAGACTTATTGTTGGTGAGGCTGCTTCGGATTTGCACGTGCTGGCTGTAGTTAATACCCAAATCGTGGGAAGATTGATGTGCATGTACGATGTGGTCAGGCATATCTGCAAGCCGTCAATGGTATAACAGGAGGTGGGATAGCTCCCAAACCCGAAAGCAAGGGTAAAGCTCATGATCCAGTCACTGATGTGACCAGAATTGCATTTTGATCATCTCGCCGTAGGATACAGATCTGCCATGTTTAACGTCGGCAGCTGCCGTATGACATTATCTGACGGTGGTCTTAGCACCGGTTATGTCAGCAATTATCAACGCCCCTATATGCACTATATGCACTTAAGCAATTGAAAATCATGTCTGCCTGGACCCTGGTCCCACCTCTTGCTAAGGGATTTGGAGCTACCCATTATCCTGCTGTCACCTGCCAAGATCTTCCTGACCAACAACCAGTCTGGGACCTGCGGGCCAAAGGCTACTGGTTCCCATGGTACCAGTATTTATATCGTTACTGATCGAAGTTACCTACGTTGCTTTTAAATCAGCACGTTTCACCGCCGTCCCATTATACCCAGCAAACAGTACATATTGGGAGTGCATTACCTCCTAGTGAGCCTTTTCTGAGTCTGCATAATCTTATATGCGCCAGTTTTGCTTGCTAACATAGCCGAAAATACGCCCCGTCGATAAAAATGTTTTAGGGTTCTTTTCCAAACGCTCCTAAGACCACGGCGAAGAACGGCTATGTCTATGGTCAAAAACTTTGATATATCGGTTCAGTTGGAGCTGGTAAAAATTCACACTTAAGTTCTGACCATAAATTCGTTAAATTGAAGTCTTCGATAGTTCTCGTGCCCGCTGATTGTAACGTAACCATTTTTTTACAGGGATCACCAACAATCTTGTTTTGAAACCAACCAGAGGGGTATATTAAAATAAATAAATATGGCATACCGTCATCATTCAAATAAAATCAATTCCATTGTAACTTTTATATTCAGCTCTACATAATTTCATATCGAATTTCTTTCTATATGTCTAAATAAAAAATTCTTGCGAACAAACGACATGCCGAAATATCCGCCAGCAACATTGAGAAGAAGCTATCTAAAATCAGCAATATTTTTTCTGTGCAATAAAGTTCATTCTTTGCAGACAAATCGTAAAATTCGTGCGTCCTCCTCATACGAACACTTGAGTTTTATTTTTGTGGTATTAAATATAAGTTTTCAATCGAACAATGTTGCAAGTACATGGGCATTTACCCTTAAATAATATTTGCTAAAAGTACATAGTCATGCCATTACCGTCTTCTTTATGGTGGTAGTAGCCACAAAAATGTTAAAAATACGTATTTTGCTTTGTATACTTTTTAGTGCTTTTTTCTGCATTTTTCTCTAAAACGGTTTTTTCTGGGTTCAGCAACATTGTAACGTAGACATACGAACCACAGACTTTTAAATAAAAATAAATAAAAACAACCACATTATTGACATGTGAACGGAGTGAAACGAAGTCAAGAGATTGAATAAGAACCTTAATATTTATTTAGAACATATTAAAATTTCGATGTAGGTAATTTTTGTTTTCAATACTTCATGAACTTTAAAAAAGCGGCTCAGCTTTTTTAAATTTTAGTTTTAATTTTTAACTTACTTTTTCTTACGAATATTACAGTTCTCCAGTCGTTACTAGTTTTATATGTTTTTTATTTATTCTTATCACTATCGATTAATGTTTTTATTTTTAAAAACTCTTATTTGGGACACTGGCCTTTAGACAATAAAGAAAAATTATTTACAAATTTGTCTTGTCTGGTCGTATGGATTTCTGCGTTTACGTGCCGGTTTGTTGAATCCTGTTTCCTTCTTTTGGGATTTTTTGTTATATTTTTAAGTAGGATGTGCTGCCGTTTTAGTTTCGCTTTTAATTTTCGATCTTATTATTATTAATGTTTCTGTTTTCCTTTTTTGATACCCTACATATATTTGGGGGGATATGTAAAGGAGATCTAACGCAAGGACGCTGTGACACGGAGTTACAAAATATATCTGGTCTAGTCTGTGTCTAGTAATATTCTAGTATTTGTAATGGCTATTATCTAGTTCCGGCGTGAATATAGGAAATGAGCAAATCAATTTTTGAAACGAAATATTTAACAATTTTTTGCTTCATTTAAAATTTCCCCTTATAAAAGCTCAAGTTTTGTCCATCCGTGTCTGGTCTTCTTGACGACGCAGTCGATGGTTTTCCTCAATGTTTATTATGAGATTCAATGCTCATGAAGATTGAAGCTTCAGCAAGCGTAGTGCGTTTCGATTAGGAACCGCCGATGTAGTCTGAAATTAACGTTCGTCTCTGCAGTGCATCTACCTAAGTAGGCCACAGAATATCTCACGTGAGTGAAAGAAATGATCACTAGAGATAATTTCCAAATATCGACTAATTTTAAAAATATTGTAAAACATGCCAGTGAGAAAGTGAGTGTTTTTTGGGCCACTTTGTAATATGCAGGGCATTTAGTATTCCTCATTGCCAAATATCATTTTTTTGCTCTTGTTTTGCTGGTAAGAAGAATGGTTTCACTGTACATCCGATCTTTTTTGTGTTGTCAAGTTTAATAAATTTTTTCAATCATTTTTTTTATTCAAAAACTTTTAATGCCAAGGTTGAAACCTGTTCTCTCAAAATTGCGTTTGCTCTTGTTCCTCTTCGTTGTTGTTGTTTTAAAGAAACCTACAAAATAAATATTAATGCTCCGGCCTCCCTGGATACAAAAGCCTGTCCTCCCTTGGCTGGTCTGAAGAATGAACCATAAAAGGAATGAATCACAGTTAAGCGATGATGTTGATCATCGTTGTTTTCACTTTTCTGAGGGTTTTTTCTTTTTTTTGTAGCATAAAAATTTTCGCTTGAAGTTTGTTTGCCAAAACAGGGGAATAAGATCTGTGTTTTAAAATCATGTTTTTTATTATTAAAAAATATTTTTGAATAAAAAAGAGAAAAAATTAAAAAAAGTACTTTCAGTTTTATTATCAGTTTGCGGTTAAATTTGTTTTATTTTTCATGAAGAAACTGTGTATGTGTGCGCGTGTGTGTGTGTGTATTTTTTTTAGTTTTGTCGTTGCTTGATTTAGGTTTTGTTTTTTATTTTATTTTCAGGCTCATTTAAAGGGTAGATTTTTATGATTTATTAAGGTCATTCAATTTTGATGGTGTTATTTCTGAGAATTTTATTGAGGCAACTTCTTGTTCTCTGACCAAACCCAATGATTAGTTTTGAAGTTAATTTTAACTTTGAGTTTTATTTCTTTAATTTTTATTCTTGATATGAAACAGAAAACTTCCATTTTTACCTGTTCTTTGTGTTGTGCCAGAAAGACGCAGCACGATAGAATTATTATGTTCCGAATATTCAAACATCATGGTTTGCATTTTGACTCTACAGATTAATACTGTTACCTGTATGCTCCGCTCCACTCATGCGATTCTTGAATATGAGAATTGGTTTTTGTGTACATCCTTTGTTGTTTTTTATAGGAAAGTTATGATTGATTTGCAAATACGCCCCTTCAAATTCAAAAATGATACAAATACCCAGTTCGCCTTTTTAATACAATTTGTAAAGGAATGAAGAATGTTAATATATGACACACCCATTGTAACATTTAGACAGAATGCTTTGCCCTATGCGATACATGTCCAAAAAGGAACAGACAGGGCTTTAAAAGAATCAAGTTAATTTGGCTTTAAAATACTAAAATATAATTTGATACTTTCTACAATTCTTATTCAATCGTCGTACTCGTGATAAAATAGTCTTTCGAATCACCTGATTGTGGCATTCAATAGCATTTGAATCGAAATTTATTTACAAATGAGAAAGATGCATAGCCAAACTGTGACCGGCATTCATAAGGTTTGATCCTCAAAAATCAAATGAATGTATGAAAACATTCATGGGAAATGACAGGATCTCCGCGGATTAGTAATAGTGACTAAATGTTCATAATTTTCCTATTTTAAGTTAATTGGATGTATAGATGGCACAAATCGTAGTATAAAGAGATCATCTAGCACTGGGCATATGTATGACTCCAAGTCAAAACAAGTCACAACTCCAAACTTATAAAAATCGGGTTTTTTATAAACCTGTTCTCAAGTTACAGATTTATTATCAAAACAAATCTTTAATGGCCGGAAAAATGTTTCTTTCTTCACTGCTTTCCGTAACTGGATAAATACCGGCAGGTCTGTTTTCATGTTACTTGCGTCCCTTCAACCAAGGATGATCCATTGAGTAGTTATTTCGAGATTTGACACTGGTGCATCATTTAGAGTTGTGCATTTTAAAAATTAAATATTTTTATAAAAACAATTTTTCGCCTCTCCTTAACATTTTGAATTTTTTGAGTTGTATCTGGTTTTGATTTTCGGTGTGATATGTTGTTCAATTGTAAAGGATTCTATAATCTCTCTTTTGTGTTGTAGTAAATAGGAATATTACACAGCAATAAAAAAGTAATTTGTATTTTTATATAAAATGACGTAAAACTTATGTTTACCATTTCAAGAGACGACATTCGGTCGGCTTCTTGTTATCGCATGCATTATTCTGAAATGTCGATACTAATTCTTCGATAACGAATGCCCCGAAGGCGTGATCGAAGTCATTCGATCACGGCTGCGACGAATTGGGCCCTCAATTGTAAATAATAAAATTGGTCAGATTTAATTTTATACATAGGGAGCAATCGCCACTGGATAGGAATAGCCTCTCATTCATCTTCTATTTGTACCATAAAGCCATCGCTTGTTCAGACCCTGGAATCTGATAAAAGCTAAAACGGCCTTGGCTGTGATTATTTATTTTAATAAGAGTATATGAGCAGCCCAAGTAGAGGCCTTTACGCATCTACATTAAAAATCTATTGCATTCTTTACAATGGCAAAGAGCCGACCTCTACTCTACTCTAAAAACAGCAATGAATCCGAAAAACAAAATTAAACCAGATAAACTGTCAAAACAGCTGAAGATAAAAAAGAGGTTTAAAAAACGGAATTCACTAACAAAATTGGTAAAATAAATTTCTAAAAACGAATTATAGTTTAAAGATTGGAGCGACTACATACAACAATACAAAACGTTAAGTACTAAAAAAAAATAAAAATAAATCCTACAAGTTCACTAAAATTGGGAGCATCATTATAATCACTTTAATCTTGAAACTAAAAATCGCTAACCAATCTTCGACATAGATAAAATACAGAGCCAAAAAAACGCCCTTATTAAAAAGCCAGATAATGAAAAATACTTTGTCAGATCAAAAAACGAGGAAAAACCGAAAAGTCCTCTTTTAATGATAAATATCGCTAAAAATCGCAAACCTCTTGAAAAAGCAATATAAACAAACAAACAAAAAAATAACAAATATGAATCTTTAAAAATCGAAATAAATCGGCAAAATTATAAAAATATTGAATTTTAAATATAATAACCAAAAGTAAAAAAGTAACAACTATTTAAAATTCCTAAACAATTTATTTATTAAAATCGAAAAATTTAGGAGTCACAATAAAAATCGCTAAAAGATCAACAACTAAAAAATAAACTGTGTCTAAAGTTAAATAAACTGGCAAAGTGAAAGAAACCACGCCACAGAAAATATATAGTTTAAATTCTTCAAACCTCTAAACGTATTTTATTTATCACCGAATGTGGTAAGAAAAAAAGAACTCCAAAAACTAAAAAGTGGTAAAACTTGTGAATAAAAACCTTAGACTACAAAAATTCAGCAATACTAAAAAACGCCTAATAATAGCTGACATAGATAAAAATTGTGCTCAAAAATTGTTTTAAAAAAATGCAAACACTTTAATAAAAACAAAAGTTTACAAATTTATTGAAATTTGTGGACGGGAGCAATGGAAAGTTGTTAGTTATGTTATTTGGGGGTGCTTCATGCAACTCTGCACTTTGTTTTTCAACTTGATTCTAGTTTTCGAAATATAGCGTTATGTCCAACCGGAAGCATTTGCACGATAAAAAGTAACTAGAAAATTCAGTTAAGTATAAAATCCGAAATTCTACTACAATTTTATCTTGAAGCCCTCCCAACATTATTATTTAAGCAGCTTATTAGTTACAGAGGTATCGCGGAACTTGTAGCAAAAAAAAAATGTTGGATAAAAAATTTTATTCTAAAAAATTCATACTAAATAAAAATTAAAAAACAACAACAATATCCTTCTTTTTATATTAGCATATTTCTAAATATGTTTCAAACACAACCAGCCATCATTCATTAAAATCGATGTAGAACTTTTGATTTTACTAACAATTAAGTGCAGGTATCTCGTTTCTGTCGCTCTCTAACTGAATTTGCAAGTGTAGCACTGTTGTACGTAGATGAGAACTTTATTCTAAATGACTTAAATGTGAATAATTTTTCAAATTTTTTAAAAATAAAAATTTTAAAATTTTGCATACAAATGTTTTTTGTTGTGGCGAATCTTCGTTAAGATCCCGGAAACTATTGATCAGATTTTCGAACAATGTTAGAATAACTTAAAGATAATTTTAATGCAGATTTTCAAATTTTTGAGACAGCTAAATAGAACGAAGTTATGCGAATATATGTCGTGGCACTTTCAGTCGTTTTGGCGTTTCTATCGCCCCTACATTATCGCTTGCAGCCATCAAATATATTTCTTTGTATTTTTTTTTATTAAGTAAGACGACGAATGAATAATGCAACTAAAATCACCAAAGACCACTAACTATTTCTTTTAGAAACTTCCTAAAAGCTTCCTCGTAGCAACCATTTCAAAAAAGTCTTTATATTCTACTTCTTATAAAACGCTAAATGTATTTAATGGTTAAAATCCTTGAAAAGAAAATTAATTTGAGGAAAATATAAATACAAATTTAGCTTGTTATAGACAAAAGACTTAAAAAGATTTCTTTGACTTCTTTTTATGCCTCTTGTTTACACAAAGATTTTTTCCTTCCAGCGCATATTGATGGAACAAAACTCATCATCGTAAGTAAAATGGCAAGAAAAAAATTCTTTTAATTTTTAACTCTTTTTTGTGGCACTTTATTCTACTCCACCACTCCACTGCAAATATTACATTTTCTTTTAAGTACTTTTCTTCCTAGAGTTGTAATTAAAAGCAAAGAAAGAAGAAAGGAAATCTGAAGGGACTAAATCCTGTTTTTCTTAAATTTTTTCCAGTAAAAATTTTAATTTTTACTTTTACTTCAATGTTTTTCAACTCCTTTTTTTGTACTCAGCCAGCATTGGAAAAATGTAAATTTCTAAATTCTTTTGTTTAAGAAAAGAGAAAAATACAACGGAATACTGAATGGGCAAGGGAGGAAATGAAGGAAAACTTCTTTCATTAATCATTGTTTGTAAAAGCGACAGGACAACAGCAACAAAATACAACAACATCAAGAACAAAATAAAAGTGTGCAAGCACAAAAAAAGGATTAATCAACCTTTACTTTATCCCTGATATTTGAATGGGCCATTAATTAGAAATTTTGAAGTGAATACAGAAGTTTAAAGATTTAACTGAATGACGAAATTGCAATTTAAAAATACTCATTTCAAGTTTCAGGATTTTAAAACGGAACCAAAAGAAGTTGTTTGTTCCTAATATATTAATCTTGAGAGGACTTGCGTTAAATATATGCATAGAATACCTTTCTTTAAGATAACTGCTACGAAATAATCTAAAAATATTTCGAGAAGGCTCACAACTGCGCCAGAAAACAATCTATTTAATTTGTCTGCCTTTCAGTGGTGACCATCTCATTTAGGACCTATTTCCAAAAAGTAGCGATGTTTAAAATAAAAATGGTTAAATGCTTGTAAAATGCCGTCAACGGTCCCTTAAATACAATTAATCGTTATCATTTTTTAAAAGGTCACTGGCTGCATGTGTAATTTGGCTGAACGTTTAGATGAATGAGTCGCCAAGAAACAATTCCTACTTGAAAACAAACATTTTTACTATGGCAGAGGATGTGTTTTGATATTTTTAAATGTAAAATCGACCTCTTTGCTTTTTCCGCTCTAACTATCTCAAGAGTTGCACCTAGAGGAGTCAAAGGTATAACCAACCACCAGCTCATTTTTCAACCCCAACATTTTCTCTGAACATATGTACCCTCTATCTTTAACCCTGAAGGTGGCCCCAATGGAAATGTTTTTTAATGAAATCACATCCTACCGCTCCCATGGTGCCTCGTCGAAGGGTGAAACGCAGAATCGATCGGTATTTATTTTCCCCTCCCAACTAGTCTTCCGAACTTATGTACTTTCCCTCTATCTTCAACCGTTAAGGTGGGTCCAGTACAAAATGAACGTAAAAATTACGCTCGAATATAATGGGAACGAAATTGCCGTCTAGAAAGCAAGTCCTCAAGATATATTTGTATGGCACCGGAGAGCGTTAAATGAATGGCGTCGATGCTGTCTCTTGTTCTCTTCGGTACTTGCTTACGCAAAAGCATTCCGCCATCGGTGATTTCGTGGTCAGTATAAAATTTACTCGATACGGTCGATAATATTGAAAATTAAGCAAGGTTAGAATGTTCAGTGAAAATGGTGAGGTTGTTTGGTCATACATTTGGTGATTGGTCATACATTTGACGCCTCTAGGGGATTCTTGGGACAGTCAGAGCGGTGAGAGCAAATTTTATAACAAATAAATGTTTGGAGAACATTTTATGTGAAAATAATTAGCGTAAGTCGGTCTAATATTTCAGCCCTCTAGGGGCAAATCCGGAACAGTTGGAAGGAATTTGGTAGATTTTTGCCACTTTAGCCCCACTTTTGATCTAAATAGAGAGCCCTCATCCCTCCTCCCTAATTTTTTGGCTTATGCATTTGTTTTCCAAACTTCACAAAATTAGGGATTCTAGCCTATCCAAAGCCTGTTACTAAGGATCTCCATACAAGCCCTAGTGACCAATTCACAACTTCCACAAGATATATCGTTAATTGAGATAAGGACCTAAGCGCCGTTGTGCCTCGCTAACGTGATGCCGCCGGCCCAAATAGCAACTATTTGTGGATGCAATGCCACCTGTTGAACTTTGTAGTGTTTGGCATCATCTCATCTGTGGCAGTTTTGCTTGTTAATAGAGATAGTTATCCAAGTATGTTTTATCGATAAAAAAAAAGGATTTTGACCAAATTCGGCGTCCTCTTGTAAACGGCTTTCTGGATTTTTTATTCTTATGAACATGCTGATCAATAGAGTAATAATAGGAGCATTTCCTGTGCATGGGTTTGTCTTCACCTGCTTAGTTCTAAAGCAGAATAGTTCGGCGTCCTTTTTTAACTCCTGCGTTCCTAACAGATTTCCACTTATCGACTTGTTGACATATCTTCCACCTTCTTGTTTAACATTTACAATCGGCAGATGTGGACTTACTGTCTCATCAATCGTTAAGACTAAGGACACAAGTAACATGCAAATTTAGTGTGTGTGTATGTGAATTTTTGAGACACGGCCAACAAACTCCATCGTCCTTAATTTTTTTTTAGCGCAGTTGATGGTAAATTTTTTGCTTTTGAAATTGCGCGCATTTTTGGTGCCAACTTTTATGGTTTTAGAGCCCACCCGGTACAAGATCTCAATTCTTATTATATCCTTACCTTTTTACCTTTTCGTGGTAAGATTAGGATGGAGTTTCCAGAGTTCCTTCTTATATATCGCACTTCCAAAGCTCTGAACGTTCTTAGTCAGATTTGAATATTCCCCCAATATTATTTCCTTTTTGGACCAGAGTCAGTTAAGATTTGAACCTCTCTGTTCCTTTTCGTCCTGGCCCTAAAAGAACTATACATTTTTTGAAAGCCTCTCTTCCAGGATTTTTAATTCACAAACCCGTAACAACAATGGTCCAGCCAGCGCCATTGCTTATTGTCATAATTCCTTTGCACTAGTAAATGACAGAAGAACATAAGCGAACAACTGACGATGACAACAATGTTGATGTTTTCAATGATGAAGTTGATGTTTAAGGCAGTAGTGCTGGCAACGGCGGTGATGGCAGCAACAAAGATGCTGATGCTGAGGCGGCCGTTGAACGAAATGGCGTCTAAATTAGTTTATTATCAAAAACTACTTTTATTTCGCGTTTTTGCTAAAAAAAACTTTAAATGAGATTTAGTTTGCATATTTACTTTGGTTTTGCTTCTTTTGCGTTTTATTTTTATAGTTGCCATTGTCGTTTCTGGTGCATTAAAGTTGAGTTCATCAAATTATGTGGAGATTTATCAAGAACTTACAATCTTCGTTTTAATTTACTTTCATCTTTGTATCTTCTCCATCCGAATCTACTTCATAAGATTGGCATATATTTTTGGTTTTCGCTTTTGATTTCACAGTTTCGAACACTTTGTGTGTGTTTGTGTGCGTGTGTTTTTAACCCTTCAGTATTCTCGTTTTAACCAAGACGAGGCTTTTGTTGATGATGTTCTTTGAGTTTTTATATCGCTCAGCTGACGTTTTCACATTCTCAGCAAGATTATTATTAAATTTTTTTTTGTTTGTCCTCATTTTTTTCTGGCTTTGGACAAAAGATCTTTTATTTTCCCTTTTTATATAAATTCATTTTATATTCATTATTTTTTTTTTGTTGTTATAATGTAAACAACATTTATTCATGCCCTACCGTATTCAGGGCAGTTTTGTTTTCTTTTTTTTCAAGATCTCTTTGATTCCATTTATGTTTTAAATTTGCTTACTCTATAGGCAATAAAAAAATTCTGAGTACTTTTGGAACATGCATGGATGGCATTCAGCAAAAAACCGAAATAAAAAAGGGATAAAGCTGGAAAAAAGTTTCAAAACTAGGAAAACTCGGAAAGGAAATTCACAAAATTCCAATAAATCGAAGGCATAGAAAAGTACTTTATTTTAAAGAAATTGGTTAAAGTCGAAAATATTAAAAAAATAAAAAAAAAAAACAATTGTAAAAAAATCGTTAAAATTAAAAAAAAAAATCGCTCCTTAAAAAATTTCGCCAAAATTCAAAATTGCAAAAAACCTTCAGCACTCAGTAAAAATTAAAAAAGAACTTAAATTGATTATAATAAAAAAGTCTCCGAATTTAGAGAAAAATAAAATCACTAATGCTAAATTTTCTAGCCTGTGAAACATTCACACATGATCGCAAAACAGCGAAAAAGCGGAAAATTGCCCCTAAACCCAAAAAATTTCAAAAACAACAACGTCCAAAAAGCTTTGGATTTAAAAAAAACCAGGCAAAACTACTAAAATCAGGCAAAGAAACAACCTTTTGTTTGCCTGAAGAAATTTTGTTCACAAAAAAAAAATCGCTATAATTATCAAAATAAAAAATTTAATAAGAAATCGTTTAATACAATTTTCAAAAATTAGAAACGTAAAAATAAAAAACTCAAAAATACGGAAATCGGCAAAGTAAGTCAAACTTAAACAATAGTTTAGATTTTAGCTAAAGCCAAGATTTAAAGAAAAGAGAAATTGAAATATAAATATGAAGTTCAAAACAATTTCTCGAGGGATATTTAACGACGTTAAGTGAACGATATAGAACATTCGGCAAATCCGTCTATAGACCCTCTTACTAATTTTACTTAAACTGTTTAAAAGTTAATTGCGATTATTTAAGGTGTCTTAGAAAAAGTGACAAGCCAAAAAAGTCCCATAGCAGCCGAATCCGAGCAGGTCATATTTGCATGATCGTGCTGATCTTGTCAAAACCGCTGGGTGAGCTTTTACTGAAGTGGCAACTTGTAATGTATCTTCTATTTACCAAACAGGCAAAGTTTCTAATCTCTTTAGTTAATCGGTGTATAAATAACTTCAAGTTGGTTACTTTATTATTAATATATCATCTCTTCTTAATTGTTAAAGTAATTCACGCGAAAAATGTTGTACTTGATATAAAGGGTTTTCACAATTCGTTCTTGCCCCACAAAATTTACCATATCTTTATTTATTTTCATACTTCCTCCGTGATAATGTGTCTGATGACGTCTGGTGTAACTGCTGTTACTGTGGCGTCATTGAGAAGTATACAGATTCAGATGAAACACAATAACAACAACAGCCAACAAAAAAAACTGTCTGTTGAGGTAGGCTAGGGTTCTTTAAACTTTTCAACTTCTAGCTGTTGATGTAGCTACTGCTGTTATTTTACATCTGTTAAATAGTAAAATCGCCTGTATTCGACTTTTGCTTGCGGCCGTCAAAGAATAAAATCATAAACGAAGAGATAAATAAAAAACACTACGGTATGACAACATTTGTGGTCAAGGATTGGGTTGGTTTGGATTTGGAGTTCCACATGCGACCATAGTGTTGGGGAAATTGGGGGGTTAATGCTTCAACGCTAAATTTCTGCTTCTCAGCGGATATATTCATTGCCACCTCTGTACCTGATACGAGATTCAGATTGCTTTGCTGTATTTGTATCTTCTCACTCGAAATGCCGTCTGACAGGAAGACAAAACATCAACTTGGGGGACTTGCATTCCGGCCGAAAACTAATCTCTAACGAAGCGAACGACACCTACCCACGCGATATCACTAGGTGGTAATGCCACCACAAAAAGTTGCCCGCACTCGACAATGGAACTACTTCGTATGGCTGGCTCCCTGTAAAAATATGATTTGAAGATATTAGCAAATGTTCAATTAAAATTTTTTAAAGACTAACGAAGGTCGCGAACTGCAGTTAATCGTTTTGTGTCGCATTAAAAAGAGCTCATGACCGATATTTGCAATGTTTCTCCAAATTGAATGAATAAATTTAAATATCAGTAACTCTCCAATGGTGGCTAAACAACAATGAAGATAAAATACATGATTTATTGCCTTTACTGTTGTTGTTGCAGTAGTGATGTTGTTGTTGTAGTTTATGCATATATATAAAGTTTATATTGTTGTTGGGTATTTCAAGGTTTATCTTGTGATTGCTGGAACAGACAAAAGCCCATATGTTTTCTTGAAGTTGTTATTGTTGTTTTTTTTATTAGCTGTTGTAGTGGTAGTGATTTCCTCAATGAAAGGGAAACAACAATTGTTTTGGTTTATCGTGAAGTAGGTCTGTAGGATAATGTTCTTCATTATGATCATCATTATAATGATTATCGTCGTCTGCAATGGCATCGTTGGCAACTGCAACGAAACAATAAACCGATCAGCAATGTGAAAACATTTTGTCTTCATCTGCTGAGAGTAAATTTTTTAGTAGCAGTTGTAAATATTCACACATACATACATCAGTACTATATGCAACATTATCATTCTTCTTCTTCCTTCCCATCAGTATGATCACTTTCAGTTTTTATTATTTCAGTTCTCGGTTTCTTTTCTTGACTTTTTTGTTTCAAAATTTTTATTTGTATTCATTCCTCCTCTCTCGTACAAGTGGTTGTTTTGGTTTCTTTATTTTCTTAAGTTTTTATTTTGTGTTCCTGTTGTTTTTGTTTTGCGTAGATTTATGTTCCTGATTATATTTGACACAATGCATTTATTAAATAACTGACAGTTCACTTGTCTTGTCATATTGTAAGTTTTAATCAACATGTGCATTTTTACTGCAATTTATTTTAGATGATGTTTGTTGTTGTTGTTGCTGCTGTTGCTTTTGTGTTAAAACGTTCAACTTATGTTCTTTATGAAATGTAAAAGTTAATTTATGTCATTTCAAAGAACTTAAAACAGTGGGACCAACAAAGGTTAAATCTGTTTTTAAAAGAAATTAAGATTCTCCAAATCAGTTCGCTTTTTCTAAATTTCTGTAAAGTTTTTAGTTCATCGGTTATCGGCACAATCCCTGACATTTACTTTTAAAAGATAATTTTATTTGATAGTTGGCCGCGGCAGCGCTGTATGGATCACTTTTTCCAGTGTTAGTACCAGTAATATTGGCTTCCAAAAGTTGAATCGTAGATAGATTATCGACAAAGACTTTTGACTTCACTAAACTTCAACAAAATCCAAAGGTGTGTATCTAGGCGCCCAGTTGACATGTCCGGAACGCGAAATTAGCTGCTCAACACAATGATTTCTCACTAAAGCCATTGTTTCGCGCGTAGCACCTTCTTGCCTGCATCATGGGAAACAAAAATTCCGTTATCATGGTGTGGTAGCGCTCGTCATTGACGGTTAGTTCTGTACGGTCTTATTTTTAAACAAATACAAACTTAAGATTCCACACCAAACAGTGCATTTTTATGGCTGCATCGGTAGTTCGAGAAGTTGTTCGGGCTTCTCAGACAAAATGAGAAATTACTTTTAATTTATGAACCCAAAAATGTGCCCCTGGTTCATTGAGCTGTTGCGGAGTTCATTGGCTGAATTAAAATGTAAATTCAAGTCAGGCGGTTTCATTTATAAAACGAATTGGATTTTGTAGCCTCTAAACAAAAATCCAGCGTAAAATTCACTAAATTGTTTCATGCTAAAGACAAGATGCTGCGCACGGTAAATCAATTGCACACAGTCTCTCCGCCACAGCCGCAGGCTAGATGTAATATTTTCGGTTGCGTATCATCGAATAACTTATACTGATGCTCAAATTTGCGGATGGTATTGGCAAAAGTGGGCTCGTAAAGCCGATGATAAACCATATATGATGCTAAAATTCGAACACCATGTTGCGGTCCTAGTCTTTCCATGATTTCTGATCTATGAAAGGAAAGGAAAAAAACCTCAAAGTAGATAACCTATTCCCGAATTTCATTAATCCTCCTAGATCCTCATTTCATCATCTACTTGCTTTTATTGCAAATCTTCTTATTATATATAGGTTTATACGTCCAAGGAGGGCAGGCAATAAACTTATAGGGATGTAGGACCCAGTTGCAACTAATAGTTCATCAAGCGCACGTACATATGTTAAAGGTACTAAAGGCGGTCTGACCCTTGGAAAGTATATTTTTTTAGAAATCTTGCTTTTCGTTGACTGGCAGGAGTTAATTGATTGTTAACTGAACCATTCCCTTCCCAATTTTTGATTATTCTAGCGGTAAGGATGATTATGAACATCGTAAAACTGGAGCAACGCGCTTACTGGCCACCAAAGAACTCAAGTTTAAGGAATAATGATGTTTTTTTGGCACGTTCTACTCCACACTGCATGTTGCCATAGCGATTTGTCTCTATTAACTGAAAACTCAAAACAGTAAAATTAACCAAACTCAAAAATATTATCGACACGGTCTGTCAATATCGTCTCATCCCTATCCGAAGAAGCTTGTTAGCTTCAGGGATTATTTAGAATTTTTCAATGATTTTCTTTGCCCTGTGGACAAAATCGTTCAATTTGCCAACATTGATGCAGTTTGTGTTGCACTGTGTTAAATATGAAAAAGAGAAATATTGTTAATTAAAAAATTAATTAAATACATAAAAAGCTGTATATCACATATTATTACTTTATTAATTTTGGCATACAGCTTTCAATATCCCTTTTAATAATGAAGTCTTTGTTGTGAATGCAATTGATATTTTTATAAATAAATAAATCTGTGAAATAAAATCCGTTTTTATTTGACCATAAATAATGAATTTTTCTTCGTTATTTTAATAAAACTGTGTTGCATGAACGCGTCTGTGTGTTCGAAATGGAGGATTTAAATGTTGTATTCAACATATCAATGTATCAATATTTAATATCCACAAATAAAATAAATTAAATGCAATTTTCAGAATTTAAATATTATTATCATTAATAAACCAACAACAACAACAACAACTATTTAACCATATGATAATTAAAATATCATTTAATATGGATGAATGTACTCGTATATTTCTTGTTTTTGTTTTTCATGTATTTTTTATTTTTTAATTTTTTATCGTGTAGACTTTTTTGCTGTTGATTTTCTGCATCTGGCTTGATCTGCAACGGACTCTTTGTCGTTGTATTGTTCAGTTCATGTTGTACTAGTGATGAGTTTCGTCGTGTATCATGTGACCCATTTAACGTGACGTTTGTTTACGATTTTCTTCCAGCAGATTTTTGTTGGGGCTTTTGTTTTCAGTTGATGATGCTGCTGATTTTTGTTGTTGTTATTGGTTGCAGTCGATTTTTTTTTTGTTGGCTTTATGCAAGTATTATTATTATTGTTGATGATATTTATGTTGTCGTTATATTAAACCCGGCCAGTTGAGATAACAAAGTTGTTAAAAAAAGGTCTGAATTATATAAATACACTAGTGGTCAAAATATTTGGAACTACGATAATGGCAACACCGAACAACATATATATGGAAAATCTGACATTGATATTTTAGTCTTACTTATATTCTCCCTCTAGTTCTGGTTTTGAAAGTGACATCAAGAATTTCCTTTAAAAATAATGAGAATTGAATCGTGAATTCTTTCGTACAATGATTTTTTAGATGTCGCTTAACTCAACAACTATCAGCTTGCCAACTATTATCAACTTCTAAAATAAAGCACAACATGTGTCCGCCGTATATCGCTGGTGTGCGGAATTCATTCGTGGACGCGGTTTGTTCTGAACCGCGAAAGTCGCTACGAGAGCGGTTCAATAAGTCTTTGACTTTTTGCATGAAACACAGTTTTTTTTTGCAAAACAAAAATTTAATTTTCAACATAATCTCCTTTTAACTCAATACACTTAGTCCAAAGTTTCTTCAGTTTTTATATCCCTTCCAAAAAATATGATTTTTCGAGGTCCTTAAAATAGGCACTTGTTTGGTCACTTTTGTCCATTTTTGGACAAACACACAAGGTTGTATGTTTTGAACAGCTGTTTAACGCAAAGTAAATGACGACACTTGCTCAAAATTTGACAGTAGTCTACTAACAGGTGATACTTGATGGGAATAGTGTTGCATTTGATATAACTACGAGGGAAGTTCGAAAAGTCGCGGACGCCATTATAGACGAAGCTCATTATAGACCTATCGTGAGGTTGTGGCATCCTTGAACATTCCACTACCCATAATTCAATATTTCATTTCAATTAGACAATACTTGACAAAAGCTAAACAGAGGCTCGCTTTAATTGATGTAAAACAAGTATTTATGTTTCTTCTTTAGTGTTAATGCTGCTGTAGTATCCAACTAAGTGTGATAAAGTGAACTTATTTCGTCGGGCTTTGTGATTTTTAAATTATTTGTTTACGATTTTATCCAACTGAAAATTGTAATAAATAATATGAATAATTTATTCAGGGCTAACTAAGCACGTTTGTTATTCTTTCCATTAAGAAAGACAAAGTTTTTTTTTTATTTTTTTAATACGATAATTTTTAATAGAATACGGAAAAATCTGTGCACACTAGCAGAATGTCGTAAGACACGTCATTAGCATTCTCTGTGTTTTAGTGGTTAGTGTGATCTGCAAACATCATCTATACTATTAAAAATTAACTTAAGCCTGAATAAATTATTCATATTAATTATTTCAGAAAATTATATCACTACCATAGAGTTCTTAAGATACTTTAAATAAAGTTAAAACGACTCCCTTAATGCTTTGCAAATTTAATGTTTTTACTAAATTATAATTTATTTCACAAAACCGAGAGAAATATAATATGAAGCTGTCCGGAAGAATTTTAGATATTGTGAGCAAGTAATTTGTCATGAAAATGACCAATATTAATCTGACATATTTCAAATTAAAATCATAATAAAAACGAGGGTGGTTTTATATCATTGCCGTGTTCGAGGAGTTCAAATGCTAAATAAAACTTTTTTCTATTGGACAAGTTTCGAATGTGATAACTTGTAACAAAAGTCTTTGAATGATAAACTTCATCAACTTGTTGTTTAACTTGTTAAACTAGGTTCTTTTTCAGTATCTCAAAACAATAACTATTTAGAAGACAAACAATTTATATTTATTAGGTGAGTCTGAGGCTAAAATAGACAAATCGTAAGAAATCACCAAATTATGGAAATGACAACAACTCGACGAATACATATGACGATAGATTAGTAACTGTAAAAAATAAATGAAGTGCAATTGGAAATATATTTGTTATGAAAATTTAATCTTGCCAAAAAAAAAACAGAGGTGTAAACGATGTAGATTTTGAGAAAGGTTTCAAATCAAACCTACCAGATTTCGGTGTAATGTAGAAAACAATTTTTTTTTTTTTAATTTTCGATTAATTTGCGCTTTTTAAACTTTTTTGTTGTATGAAATTTTTAGGAAAAATTTCAAACTGTTTGTAATATTTTAATTCTTGGAGTTCTGATTTAATTTCTTATTCATAATTTTAAGAATTTTGTGGAATTAAAAATTAATCTGAAATTTAGATTCTCTTCGGTTAAATTTCGGAGTTTTTAAATAAAATTTTTCTGTAATTTTTTTTTTTAGTAAAGTTATTATTTTTAGCGAGCCTCGTCTAACTCGAAATATGTTTAGAAGGTTTATGTTTTTTATGAAATTTTCATTTCATGATGAAATTTAGTTTTTTTTTCGCTTTGTTTGATTTTTCGATTTATAAATTTTTCAATTTATGGTGAATACTCAGTTTTTTTTTGCGAAATTTTGATTAATTGGTTGTTTTGTAGATTTTGTTGTGAATTTCAGGGTGAATTTTCGCCATTTTGGTGATTAAATTTCTATTCTTTTTGTTTATTTGGGTACTTTTTCGAATTTAGCGATTTAGCGGTTTTTATTGGTGATAATTCGACTTTTGTGAATTCTAGATTTTTGGTGAAATTGGTATTTTAAAGATACGTTGGCCTAAATTTTGACAAATTTAGAGTTTTTATTATATTTAATTTAATGAACTTTCGTTTGTTACATTTAAACGGAGGAAGCGAAAGTAGGTTCGAAACGGATTTATTACACATGGGTTTCCAAAGGAATATTACCCCGAATGAATGTAAACACGAGTAACGCCATAACAAATCGTATATGGCCCATATGTCAGAAATTTGATGAGCATTTTTTCTGGCCATCCGGCTGTCGTAACTGAGTGCACTGTAAGGAGTTGTCACTTATACCCCCTGTAACTGGCGAACTGTCTCTGCTAGTAGTCCGAGAGGTAACACTTTTTTATAAAAATCCCTAATCCACGGTGGAACTGCACAGAGATGCGCGACTAAGAGGTTGATTCGTAACTAATATGCTAACTTTGGATACTAGTCGATTTATAGTTTCAAGACAGACTTCCCCGTACATATGGGGCTCTGTTTGGGTGGACATTACTCTGAAGGAACTCGGTCTTCAATTGGCCAAAGGAGAACCCGGAAGAGATGAACAAGAATGCCTGGCGAGTTGTATATAGGTAAAGGTACTCTGGCACTAAGGCGCTATGACCGTAAGGTCACAATAGGGTTGTACAATAAAGCCTCGCAAGAGGTGGAGAGGTTAAGCTCTGTAGGAACGTCGGTGTTTAGTGGCCAATGGAGGAATGCTGAAGAGATGGCGTGGACTAGCCAGTCCCCGAAGATACTTCTGAGGAAGAGGCTGCTACGATAGCGGGTGGATGAGCAGCACTGGCTAGCTTAAGGATTAGGATGACGGGCAGGCAATTGTTAAAGGTGAATGCCATGGGGGACATAAGACTTGGTCATATTGTAATTACAAGAGACTCCGTGATGAGAACGGATCGAAAGATGCGTCCAAAAACGTTATATTAGGCTTTCAGAATGTTTATATCAACTTCGGAGAAATAAACATCATTACAGGGATGAAAACGGTATGAAAAACTACTCTCCAGTGAAGAGTATAAAAATAAGCACATTGTGGGCAGAATACATTAAGGGTTAAGATTTGCGCAGCTGAGTGGTGGATTGGAACTCCAGAAATAATCTTCAGAATTGATAAACAAAAAAAAATTGTTGTTTTTACTGACCCTTATTGCAAACAAGTAAAAGTATTTACATATTTTTTTAATTTCAAACCTTTTTGTTTTTGCTTTGTTGCTTTTGGGGGTACAACATCAATTTGCTGACAAGTAATTTTTATCTGCATATAAATAAAAAAATAAATTGTAACTTTTCTTTTTTTCTTTTTTTTTTAAAAGTTTTTTTTATTTTGATTATTTTTATTATTATTTTATTTTATTATGTTTTTTTATTCTTAATATTTATGTTTAACAATTTGAAATTTGTTCATTTGGCTTAAATTTATTCATAACTTTTTATGTTTTTTTTTTATTTTCCTTGCAGACTTTTCAAGTTTTGGAGCTAAAATTTTCGATTTAGACAGAAATAAATTAAGGTGAGTTTATTATTTTAATTTGAAATAAATATTTATGCTCTACTTGTCAATTATGATTAAAAAATATTTCGTGAGCGGTTTAAGCAAAATGGTTATTTTTATGCAATATTTTGTTGGTATTTAATAGGAATTTGCAAATAAAAAAATATTAAATTTGTCTTCTTGGCTGGAGAACGATATAAAATATTTTCGTAATTTGACATTTACTTTGTTGAAAATTGGGGTTTGAGCGTCAAAAAGCCCGCTTTGAAGACCTGCGCACATTAAGGATATTTCTTTTACTAGTGAATGGTATACAACTTTCGCAACAGGGCTTTGAGCCATGTCTCTTATGGCACGGCAGCCGATTATGTTTTCATACCAGACTCATATGATTGGATTGCATTCCTAGACCATCACCTATGATATTATCAACCGGTCTTAAGCAGCCCATAATAACATGTGGGAAGATGATCCTACTTAATCGTTATTTTAAGAACGTTTTAACAATCGCTGCTATAAAAATGGTTTTATTAACAAAGTTTTAATTTACACTTTTCCTTTAGCAAATTGTCGTAAATACCTTATTTTATATTTCTTGTATTTCTCATTTCGAAATTTACTCGTATTAATACATGCCTGTAAATTGCGTTTAATTACGATATTAAAGTTGTACAGTAAATAAAACTGTTTAGATAGTTACAGCATAACAAAAACTATTTGTAATAATGTTTAATAGACACTTGCTTAACGTCCAAGGCTTGTAAAATACATTAAAGTTTAATAAATGAGAATTAAATATTTATGATATGACAACTTATTTAATCATGTAGCACAGTTGAAAGGAGAGCTCGAATAAACTTGATAATAAATTGATTGTAGTAGAATTGTAAACAAACGAGGGTCGCTGAATGTAAACTTCAAAAGTTAGTAGCTTATTTTTATGCTTTTCAATGAATCCTCGTAGGCTGCTTTATTAACTTACAAATAGATTTTTTCTACGGCCAACATAATCAAGTTAACATAAATTATTTAATTTCGATCCAGTGTTGTCAAGTGTGTCTCAAAACACTAGCAAAATTTATAGGCTCGATTTAAATAATTTAGATTTAAAAAAGGCGATAATACTTAAGTATGGACCCCTAGAGTTGCGACTAGAAAATAAAATAAAAATATTTAATGAATGGTTTGCTTAAAAATAACATATGTATTCGCTTGGAGAGAATTTTTATCACGAGGTCAGTTTCAGAAGATTTTAGGCAAGTTCGAACAAATGATAGTGAGAACGAACTAACTCTGGCAAATTACACCACTTAACAAATTCATGTCTACTTTTGACCTACAGCTACGGAAGGTTGCTGGTTATGTTATTTGGCGTTCTGAATTCCAATCTTCACTTGGTTTCTTCAAACTAATTTTATGCTGTTGATATGTCAAAAAGGAAACAGTTGTACATCAAATATTAACTGGCAAACGGTTTCTCCTAATCGGTCACATTAACAATCCGAATTTTCACAACATTGTTGTTGAATTTGCTAAGTAGTTTAGAGCTATCGGTGAACTTATGTTAAAAGACTGTGTTGATAAAAATGTGTTCTTAAAAAAATCATAACAAAAAAAACCAACAATCCTGTTCTTTTTTTACTAGTTTTGATTTTATTCACAAACAAGGGAAGCGTAGACCAGAGACTTCATGTAGCCCCACAACGAGGTTGTTCGTTCACCAAACGCGTCTGCAAATAAATTAATTAAGGCAGGAGCTGTGTGGCATGTTGCACCGTCTTGGGTAAACCACAGTTTCTTAAAATGAAGAGCATTCAGTTGATGTACAAACAAGTCAATGATCATTGCCCTGGAGCGGTTGCCCTTAACTGGATTGCACGTTAAACAGTGGCTTCCCATATGTATGTAATGATTTTTTGAAATGGCTTATATATAATTATTTACTCTAAACGCTGCAGTTTTGGCTGTTGACGTATCCATTCAACGAAAAATGAGCTTTGTTGCCAAACAAAGTTTTCTTATGAAGCTCGGGATGTGTTTCTGTGAAGCTCGAGATATGTTTTTCGCGAAAGATCTGTACCATTTGCAGGCGTTGCCCAGGTATCAATCTATTTATGATGAAATTGCAATCGGAACTAAACATAAAACAAGTAACAGCTGTCAAATTACACATGCAAAGCAGTGTTGTCAACTCTGCCTCTTTCTCTGCCTCTGAAACAGCGTCGCACCAATATTTTTCTAATTTGTCACGTTCTCAATATTTTTAAATAAACGTTCTTCAGTCAGCATTCAAATTGCGCGATGCTTCTGTAAGCATTTATGTATATGGCGCTTACTCTCGGAACTATTCAGCAGGATATCGATAAGGAACTAGCTTTTTGGGGTTACCTAGAAATAATACTTTAATTGCAGTTATAATTTGTTCCCATTAGCATTGCTTCCTCTGGCCAGGAGGAGATATCATAACGTTTCATCCTCTATTTAAACTGACAACTCATACAAAAGTTTTTGCATCCCTTTCATTCAATTCTACAGCGCGGAATAATAATTAGATCCTTTGTTATATTGAAGCTCTATTTCGGCTTAGCCATTCCAATTGTTCATATCTTCCTATAACCCATAGTGCTACTTAGCATTTTCCGCCAAAGCTTGCACTGTGCACCATTCAACATCACTGCGTTTCTACTCTTTCGACATCTAATGTTCTATCTTATTTTACTTGGCAACTCTACTTTTTCAAATTTAATACCCTCTAACAAATTAAATTCAATAAATAAATATTTATGTCGCAAATCAAAAACATAAATAAAGTACCAGCTTATTCCAATTTTGGTCACTGGCTAGAACAGCTTTCGATTTATACTTAAATATCAATCGTTGCTGGATAAGTCTAAAATCAAATCAATTGAAAAAAAACTTCAATGTCACTGTTCACTTTACTAACAACAGAACTGATAATTTAAGAATAAAGTAATCAATAACATGTATAAATAAGTACATTCTACTTTCACAGTTTATGCTCGTTATGTCACCACTCACCTCTCACCCTTCCATCCGAACTTGAGCTACTTGTGGTGATAAACATAATTTTATCGCTGACTTACTGCTGAGCATCTAAGAGTATGTGTATCTCAATACAATTAACTTTAATATAGTTTTCTGTTAAATAAAAAAGAAAAACAAGATTTAAGTTAAATATTCTTGTAGTTTGTGTTACATATTGACGCCACCACAGCCATAGTCAACCCAACATTGTAATGAAACACAAAAACCAAAGCATACCGAGTCTGCCACATACGGGTATCTGCAACATTTGTGTGTTTGGCTACAAAAACATTAATATCAACAGCAAGAGAAACAACAACAAAAACATCATATGCAGCAAATGTAACAGCTACAGAAAATAAAAACTACAAGTAACTGCAAAATACATCAACTAATAATAACAGGCAACAACATGAGTAACAGTGACACAACGTCATAAACAATATTTGGGTTATAAATCACCAACGAAACAACAACAAAAAATTGTCACACAAATTTATGAACCTATGTACCCCCACGAGTACAGTTATGTGAAAACAGTGAATTAAAGTACTCGTTTTCCTCTCACAATTGAAAGTCAAAAATATATCGTTATCGAATATAAAATACCTTCGAACGAGAAACGAAAATGTTCCCGAAACACTTCTATACAAAACCCTATCGAACACCATTCTAAAAAAAATGTTATAGAACACTATTCTATAGAAAATATTATCGAACACTATTCTATAGAAAATATTATCGAACACTATTCTATAGAAAGTAATATCGAACACGATTCTATAGTAAATGTTTTCGAACACTTTTTTATAAAAAATGTTATAGAATACTTTTCTATAGAAATTTTAGTTTTCTGTAGAAAATGTTCTCTATAGAATATGGTAATCGAACAGTTTTCTATAGAAAATGTTAATCGAACAGTTTTCTATAGAAAATGTTAATCGAACACTTTTCTATAGAAAATGTTAATCGAACACTTTTCTATAGAAAATGTTAATCGAACACTTTTCTATAGAAAATGTTAATCGAACAGTTTTCTATAGAAAATGTTAATCGAACAGTTTTCTATAGAAAATGTTAATCGAACAGTTTTCTATAGAAAATGTTAATCGAACAGTTTTCTATAGAAAATGTTAATCGAACAGTTTTCTATAGAAAATGTTAATCGAACAGTTTTCTATAGAAAATGTTAATCGAACAGTTTTCTATAGAAAATGTTAATCGAACAGTTTTCTATAGAAAATGTTAATCGAACAGTTTTCTATAGAAAATGTTAATCGAACAGTTTTCTATAGAAAATGTTAATCGAACAGTTTTCTATAGAAAATGTTAATCGAACAGTTTTCTATAGAAAATGTTAATCGAACAGTTTTCTATAGAAAATGTTAATCGAACAGTTTTCTATAGAAAATGTTAATCGAACAGTTTTCTATAGAAAATGTTAATCGAACAGTTTTCTATAGAAAATGTTAATCGAACAGTTTTCTATAGAAAATGTTAATCGAACAGTTTCCTATAGAAAATGTTAATCGAACAGTTTCTTATAGAAAATGTTAATCGAACAGTTTTCTATAGAAAATGTTAATCGAACAGTTTTCTATAGAAAATGTTAATCGAACAGTTTTCTATAGAAAATGTTAATCGAACAGTTTTCTATAGAAAATGTTAATCGAACAGTTTTCTATAGAAAATATTAATCGAACAGTTTTCTATAGAAAATGTTAATCGAACAGTTTTCTATAGAAAATGTTAATCGAACAGTTTTCTATAGAAAATGTTAATCGAACAGTTTTCTATAGAAAATGTTAATCGAACAGTTTTCTATAGAAAATGTTAATCGAACAGTTTTCTATAGAAAATGTTAATCGAACAGTTTTCTATAGAAAATGTTAATCGAACAGTTTTCTATAGAAAATGTTAACCGAACAGTTTTCTATAGAAAATGTTAACCGAACAGTTTTCTATAGAAAATGTTAACCGAACAGTTTTCTATAGAAAATGTTAACCGAACAGTTTTCTATAGAAAATGTTAATCGAACAGTTTTCTATAGAAAATGTTAATCGAACAGTTTTCTATAGAAAATGTTAATCGAACAGTTTTCTATAGAAAATGTTAATCGAACAGTTTTCTATAGAAAATGTTAATCGAACAGTTTTCTATAGAATATGTTAATCGAACAGTTTTCTATAGAATATGTTAATCAAACAGTTTTCTATAGAAAATGTTAATCGAACAGTTTTCTATAGAAAATGTTAATCGAACAGTTTTCTATAGAAAATGTTAATCGAACAGTTTTCTATAGAAAATGTTAATCGAACAGTTTTCTATAGAAAATGTTAATCGAACAGTTTTCTATAGAAAATGTTAATCGAACAGTTTTCTATAGAAAATGTTAATCGAACAGTTTTCTATAGAAAATGTTAATCGAACAGTTTTCTATAGAAAATGTTTTCGAACACTTTTTTATAAAAAAATGTTATAGAATACTTTTCTATAGAAATTTTAGTTTTCTGTAGAAAATGTTCTCTATAGAATATGGTAATCGAACAGTAGAAGATGTTCTCTATAGAATATGGTAATCGAACAGTTTTCTATAGAAAATGTTAATCGAACAGTTTTCTATAGAAAATGTTAATCGAACAGTTTTCTATAGAAAATGTTAATCGAACAGTTTTCTATAGAATATGGTAATCGAACAGTTTTCTGTAGAAAATATTTATCGATCAGTTTTCTGTAGAAAATATTTATCAATCAGTTTTCTGTAGAAAATGTTAATCGAACAGTTTTCTGTAGAAAATGTTAATCGAACAGTTTTCTATAGAAAATGTTAATCGAACAGTTTTCTATAGAAAATGTTAATCGAACAGTTTTCTATAGAAAATGTTTTCGAACACTTTTTTATAAAAAAATGTTATAGAATACTTTTCTATAGAAATTTTAGTTTTCTGTAGAAAATGTTCTCTATAGAATATGGTAATCGAACAGTAGAAGATGTTCTCTATAGAATATGGTAATCGAACAGTTTTCTATAGAAAATGTTAATCGAACAGTTTTCTATAGAAAATGTTAATCGAACAGTTTTCTATAGAAAATGTTAATCGAACAGTTTTCTATAGAAAATGTTAATCGAACAGTTTTCTATAGAAAATGTTAATCGAACAGTTTTCTATAGAAAATGTTAATCGAACAGTTTTCTATAGAAAATGTTAATCGAACAGTTTTCTATAGAAAATGTTAATCGAACAGTTTTCTATAGAAAATGTTAATCGAACAGTTTTCTATAGAAAATGTTAATCGAACAGTTTTCTATAGAAAATGTTAATCGAACAGTTTTCTATAGAAAATGTTAATCGAACAGTTTTCTATAGAAAATGTTAATCGAACAGTTTTCTATAGAAAATGTTAATCGAACAGTTTTCTATAGAAAATGTTAATCGAACAGTTTTCTATAGAAAATGTTAATCGAACAGTTTTCTATAGAAAATGTTAATCGAACAGTTTTCTATAGAAAATGTTAATCGAACAGTTTTCTATAGAAAATGTTAATCGAACAGTTTTCTATAGAAAATGTTAATCGAACAGTTTCCTATAGAAAATGTTAATCGAACAGTTTTCTATAGAAAATGTTAATCGAACAGTTTTCTATAGAAAATGTTAATCGAACAGTTTTCTATAGAAAATGTTAATCGAACAGTTTTCTATAGAAAATGTTAATCGAACAGTTTTCTATAGAAAATGTTAATCGAACAGTTTTCTATAGAAAATGTTAATCGAACAGTTTTCTATAGAAAATGTTAATCGAACAGTTTTCTATAGAAAATGTTAATCGAACAGTTTTCTATAGAAAATGTTAATCGAACAGTGTTCTATAGAAAATGTTAATCGAACAGTTTTCTATAGAAAATGTTTATCGAATAGCTTTCTATAGAAAATGTTTATCGAATAGCTTTCTATACAAAATCTTACCGAACACTTTATAGAAAATAGTTATCGAATACTTTTCGATAGAAAATGATACCAAACATTTGTATATAGAAAAGGTTTTCGAACACATTTCCATACAAAGTACTTTCGAACAATCTTTCATAGAAACTCCTTTCGGAGTTGCCTATAGAATTTCTATACTGTATAAAGTCCTTGATTTCAAAAATGTATTTTATAATTATTACTGCACAATTATTTAGTTGCATGTATATTGACGTATGCTGTTGCTGCTGTTTTTCGACTAACTACTGCAATAGCTCCTCAAGCAAGAATTATTTTATTTGTGTGCATGTATATGCTTGCAATTCTGTTTTCTAAGCTGTTCCTGTGCAGTTGTTTCCAAATTATATGGTTACAAAATTTTAAAATGCCTTTTGCATTTTTACTTTAATTTTGATGTCATTTTCTTGTTGGATTAATTTTTTGTGCTGTGATAGTGACAAAGATTTATTGCAATTTATAAACAAAGAAAGAAAGCATGTTACTTTTCTAAAACTATTACTAAGCTGAGTCTGTTGTAAATAGTTGCTGTTGCTTCAAGAATGTGTAGTAGTGGGAGTGGCAAGTTCAAATTGCAAAATGATTTAATTAGTACAGCAACAAGTTGTCAGGAATTTCATTTCAAAAATATTTGCTAACATTATTTACACACAGAAATTTTTTAATAAATTCCACCTTTTGATGGTTTTGTTTGTGTTCAGCTTGAAACTTAATTACCCTCTTTCGATTTTATATATTATTTGAATTAAATAAATAATTGATTTAATTAGAAACTTAGTTTTAATACTTTAGATAGGTATAAATATTTTCTTTTTGCATCTTTTGTAAACTTTCAGCTACATAAGTAAAAGTGTAACAATCTGGAAAAATTTAAGTTTTTAACTTTAATTTTAAATTAAAAAGAACGTAAATGCATTTGTTAATTGCAGGGAAATAACATTTTATTTAAAGTTACTAATCGTGCAAATGGCCACCGAGGCTGTGTCAGATATAAAATAATTGGTTGATCGTATTTGAAAACACATATTGATGCATTTGGATCAATATGTTGGTAATGTCGCTACTTGTGTTGTCAGCCATGTCGTATCTTCTAATAACCCCTTCATCATGGCGCCTAGAGTAAGTTATAATATGAAATAGTATTGATTTTTAAATTAGGAATAGGCGGATAGCGAACGTTTTTAAATGAGGGCGATGTTAGAAACGTCATATATTTCAAAGACTTGGGAAATCCAGAAAATGGTAAAATAGGTTTCCACATCAAAAAATTAAATTTAAAAGGGGAATTAAAAAGCACCTACGAAGCCAACTACCAAAGAAAACCCAATTTTGCATTTTACTAACGAATAAAAGTAGATATGTTTATATGTTGTTTATTATTCAGTCAATGATGGCAAATTGCGACACGTTCAAGTGATATAATTTTATTATCAAAATAAGTGTTCGAAAAGGCAGTTGCAGTGTGCATTCGTTGTCAACTGCAATGTTTAGTGCACAAATTTCTGACGACCGGCTCGGTAAACAACCTGCCGATACCCGTATTTCAAAGGAACCCTAGATGGAACGAAAACATCCCCAATGTCCGTGAAGGAGGGCGAGAGATTTGGGCCTGGATTCGTCCCAACTAAACCAATAGCTCAAGCTAATATACATAAGTCCCCATCCACACATGCAATTTTTGTTTCAGAAATTTATTGTAATTCTGTTTTGCTGCATTCGTTCACACTTTTTAGTTGTTTCTTACCTTCTAACGTCAAGCTGAAAAGTGCGATTTTAAAAAGCTAAAGAGATCACAACAATCAAACTTGCTTTGGAAGGAGTCCCTAATTTTAGCCGAAAAATCGTATTTAGCAACGTGTGAATAATAGCTATGTTAACTCACAAAATTGCCATGTATAGCACGATGTCAACCCGCACGGTATGGGTCTGGCAGCCGCTACAGATACGGTTACCTGAGCGGTGTAGTCGAGACCACCAAAATCGTGCGACTTTACACTCCTTATGGGATTTTCTGCAGTCACAAGTCTATGGCAATGAACTACAAGCTACCGACTGCCTGCAGAGTCATTGAAAATTGGACCAGCCGGATACGTACTACCGGAAAATCCATTGGCAAACACACATAATGGCATGCATGGGCTTTTCAAATAAAAAAACTTCCTTTAATATCTCACACACAACTAGTCTTATTCCTGTTCCCCACCGACCGACGCACCCTTTTTTTATCCGAACATAGCTTAAGAGACAAATAAAAAAATGTTTTGAATTGAAACAAGCCATGACTAATTAAATGGAAGAAAATATCGAGAACTAAATAATCGGCAGAAGTATTTAACTAAATCACAATACAACCACCCCTACAAATGTTTTCCATATAAAAAGCATATGGACACCAACACCTATTTGGAAATATAATTAAGAAAAAGGCGCTAATATGAGTGTAAATGTCAGATTGTCTTTATCATTTTGCTACATAATGAGAACGAGGTACACACAAACAACCACCACCCTATAGGGTGTAAATATATTTACACATAAAGTATAATTGTATCGTTGACTATGTGTGTGTATGTATGTGAATTGAGTCTCCTTTAAAAAAAATACAAAATAAATTTGGGGGAAACATGATTTTTAAGGGAAAAATATAGAGTAAAAATGCAAAAAAATACGTCAACATGAATAAAATATTGGAGGGTGATTTATGGCTCTCAACATGGTTGTGATTAAGGGTAAAGAAGAGAACCACTAAGCAAATAGAACACAGACCTTAAACTAAAAATCTCACTATACAAATTATTTTGTTATTGTATTACGTGTTTGTATTTGTAGGAAAAAATAAAGAAAAACTTAAAACTCAAACTAAATACAACCCTGTTGATTTAGTGGAAATAAAGCGCCACTACAATAAACAACAACAAAATGTAACAGTGCAAAATGTAACCGTTAAAAAATCAATATGGCTTCTTAGAGGAGAGCATTTTAGCGCAACGTTGAGTTAAAACTGTGTTTGAATTTAAAAATTTTCCACATAATTTTTCTCAATTTTGCTCTTGAGTAGCAGAAAAATAAACAAATAAAAAATGCAAACATTCTTCACAAAAATAGCAATAAAAAAACTCCGCCCACTTAAGACGCTTGCGCTTTAATTGCACATTTCTGCAATGCATTTTTATTTCATACAAAATCAAGGCTTGCGAAAAAAATGTTTACGTACTTACCCTCAGCCCTCCCTAAATAAACACCTATAAAGACCGGCCGCAAGATTGTGCACTACTACGTTACGGTCTTTTGAGAAATAAAAACTGTTGAGCTTTTTTTTAATCGCAGTCTTATGTAAGTATTAGTTTGTTGCTAACTGGTATTCTGTTCAGCGTCATTGTTGTTGTAGACGCTGACAACAACATCATCATTATTTAATCTAATGTTAAAGTCATTGCATATAATCATAGCAATGCAGAATGTAGTGCATAGTTAGCGAGTTAAATGTGTTAGTTAATCTAAGTAACTAAATGTTAAAATAATTGAAATGTGAGAGAGTTTAATTAAATCGCATATGTGTGATCGATTGAAAAACAGCCTACCTTGGAATTGAAATGTTGGTTCTTACAGAAGATTTTAAAGGTGAACATTGCAAAAAAAAATTGAATTCTTCTCCTGACAAAATCGTTTTCGCATAATTATTTTCCGAAAGGATCCTCCAGGATCCGCACCGAGCTGGTTAATGTCTATCTCCTAAACGGAAATATGAAAACTATTTCTGTAAATTGTAAAAGAATATTAAATTTCTTAAATTACTGAGAAAAAACATCAATTTTACTTTGCAACTTTCAATGTTGCACATCACAGTTAAATCACAAATCTTGCTTTACTAAACACTCTATTATTTGAACTTTGTCTTTAACCCGCTAAAATGAACGAAATTCGACTGTACTTTTTTTTAAGTTTTGTTTTTCTTTAATTATAAAAGATAGAAAGACTGCATTGACTCAACTAGCATTGTCATAATTTTCGATGAAATTCCTGCAAAGCGGAGTTTCAATGTCGTATGGCTTCTTTCAGTTCTGGAATCGTTTTCGGCCTAGTTGGATGTTACTCTTGAAATAGTTTTAAAAGAAAGAAATGGGAAGGTATCAAATCACACGTTCCCAAAGGCCAATTTACGTAGTCGTTTCGCTAAATTATGTGGCCTGAAAATGTCTGTCGGTTAGCTACCGAAGTCCCTGATGTCCACATCTGTCAATAGTTTCCACAAAAAATGCATTATATTCCGATTTTGCACACCATTGCCGATAACAGAACTTCCCGCATTTTGCCATTCGCAATTGTACTTGTTTAAGAATCCGATGCGGATTATTTTTAAAAAGCTCTGGATACCCGACTAATTTTGTTAAAATACCTGGAATGTTTATTTAATAATTGCACTGCCATTGGGAACTCATCTTGAATTGCCCTTTACAACTGTGCAGTCAAATTGTACACAATTTTGTTTTCTGCCAAGAAATTATATGAATAAAATTCGGGAACGTAATTTAAAAATACTTTAATATATTTCAATAAAAGAAAGTCATATGAAACCGCGGGGAAGGTTTTCTGCTGTAAGCGTATTATACTACAGGGCTTTTAAAAGCATTTGAATACGGTTTAAAATGTTAAATATATTGTAACTCTCAACAAAAATTTTTACCAGAATCCAAACTATCGATAAGTGGCAGCCCAATCTTCTTTTACAAAGCCCAAAAAATTCCCTTTCAGAATTCATATGTTTACACAGGTTTTCTTTGACGTTTTTGGGGCGGCAGATAATTGATGACTTTAAGGACGACATGTGTCTCGTTGTCACCAAAAATGCTATCAAAAGTGTTTGGAAATTCGACCGGTTTTTCCCTTGGTGTTTTTTTTTTGTTCCATCGGAGATGCCATAGACCAAAATCGAATTTTTGGATACGAAAGAAATGGATATTCCCCAATATCCATCTCAATAAAAGTTTTAATTCTTCAAATTAAAAGCCTTGTTATTTCGAAAAATATTTATTGCTTTTTTTGTGAACCAATTTATGGCAGCATAACAGAAGTGAATTTTAATTTAAAAATATCCTAGATATATATTTATCGCTTTTCACTACTATTAAAACTTTTGTAAGTTTCAGCTTGAAAATTAAGTTAGTTTTAATTGTTTTAACTAAAAACTTAATAAAAATTGAAGCTAAAGTCAACAACACGTTACAGAGAGAATATTTACATATATTAAAAGTTTGGTTTGCTTTCAACTTGAAATTGAATTAAGTTTTTAATTGATTTACGTAATAGGAAAGCTTATTGTTGATTATATTATTTAAGTTTCACATTACGTATTCATTTGATAAACAAATTGTATACACATGTAAAAAAGTTTTAATAAATAATTAATTGAATTAATTATTATTTTTTCCGTGTTACAAATTTAATGAATTTTTTTTTTTTTTACTAATTTCTTGTCTGACCAGCAGCTTCAAATGCCTGCTGTCGCTGGCGTTAGAACTTAAGCAGTGTTGTATCTCATGTGTAAATTCTGTTGCTGTAGTCATAGCGATCTAAAAAGTATTTACAACATAATTAAATGCCAGTTAACGGTTCGATGCTTTTTTCCCTTGAGTATTTTGTATTTAGCTTCTGCTGTTGTTGGGTTATATTTTCAAATTTTTTCTGTTGCTAACTTAACAATCTACAGCATTATTGTTTTTAATATTTATATACATACATACAATGTACATCAAAGGCCACCATTCTAAAATGGAAGTATCACAGAAGAAAAAGATAGAAAAAAACTAAAGAAAAAAAGCTCAAACTAACTCAAAGCAATCAACAGCACCTACAAACGACAAACTACCCCTGCAATTGGTGTAGTTGTTGTGTTGCTTTTCCGCGTTGTTAGATTGTATCTGGAAAAAAAATCCCTATACAAATTATGATAAAGAAGTGGAGAATATTCCTGGTAAGAGTAACAAATGCTTCGCTCTGAGTTGATATTTCTCTCTTCCCTTTTCTTTGGGAACACATTCACACAAGCATCTAGTTTAACAGTGGGGAAAAAATTATTGTATTTTAGTTTTTGTTTAATTGTTATGTTTTTGTTCTCAAATATTAATATGAGCTATAGCTGGTATTAAAAGCTTTAACTAAGCTCAAATAAATAATAATTATGCAACAATAATAAAACCAACTTTTTTAACTTGAAAATATGCACTATTTCTGTGTGTGTGAGTATTTAAAAACAGGCATATTAAAACTAATTGTGAGTGTGTGGGTAAATATTTGTAATTTTTTTTGTTTTTATTTTATTTTACATTTCTATTCAGTTTATGCAGTTTCTAGTTAATAGTTGGTTGTTGCTATTGTTTTATGTACGTACTTTGTTGTTGTTTGTAAATACATTTTATTTTTTTCCATTAATTGGCTCTGCATGTGCCTGCATGTGCAATTACGGTTTAGTTGAACTCATACACTCAAACAGATGATAATTTTTTTTTTATAGTTACTTCTAGTTCTCTTGCCGCCATTTTGAAAGTGTGATACTGTGTGTTTGGGATTAATATTTTTTCTATTAGTCTTATTGCAAAAGATTTTAATTCCAAAATAAATATAGGGATATGAAGGTATTTTTATTTTAATCATTTAGGCTACTCATGACCTAACGTAGTGTTGAATTAGGCTACAAATACGAATATGAATAATACATGGATTTTCTACACAGTGATTGTCAAATATTTATGAACTGTGCCTAATGCCATTTAAGAGAGTAAAGTTTGAAATATTTCGCATCTTATCGGCCTATGTACGAAGTTTGTTCAAACTGGAAATTTAAATTTTTCATCAGTATCCATTTTTTGCTTTAAAGTAATCGTGTTTTATTTCAAAAACATGTTAAATCATTTGACTATAAAACATCGGAACATATGCACTGATAATAGACAAATAATTCTTTCGGCACTAGAAGCTGATGTGATTTTTTGATTTATTTTCTCAAATTAATTGTGGTTAAAACGTAGATTAAGCATGAATGTGTGAGGAATTTTTTTTTAGTTAACAGGTCTGCCCGATCAGCTAATGTTTTAAGAAATTTAATAAAATTATATTTTCGATGAGGTTAGAGTCGCATTAGTTTTGTATATTTTTCTTATTTACATGTCCGGCATCACAAAACCATTTGGTTTGGAGTTTTTTCAGTGGAGGATCGCAAAAAAATAAATGTTGACTTTTTATTTGCAAATTCTTTGATCATCATTTGTATGCTGTGGCTGTTTAATTGTATTATTCTTCACTTTGTCAATATACAATTTTAACAAATTCAGAAAAGCAAATTTTATTCGAATAATAAAAGAACTAAAGCCTAATTTAGCAATCGAGTAATAACGAAGTGGCAAACTGTAAATATGCCGAAGCAATGGCACGAATGGAAAATATTCCTATTTTAAAAAATATGTTTTCGCAGAAGATGTTTCAGAGCGCAATTTAAAATTAAAACTTATTTCATTTAACGCGAACACCCTCGCACAGAATTCACCACCTTGTTAAATTGAGTAGCATTTAGTCTCCTGATTGAGATTCCAAAACGTACTTATTTTTAGTCCTAGCAAGGAAGATTCAGTGCAGAAGTAAGCGTAAATAAAAAATAACGCAGGTTTATGGTTTTAATGATAGTTTGATACTTCAAGATACTTGATTGTTTTAACTCCCAATCCGAACTTTTGGCCGTTGTCAGAGATTTTGTTATCTACGAATAAATTTATGTAAATATTTTTCTCGAAGGTATTTTCCACAGAACCTTTATTTTTTCGAAATTAAAGCGCATCGTTTAAAACTTATGTCAGCTAACTCCGTGCATGTGTGATGAATATTATAATCGTAAAGTGTTTTTAACACTGGATGCACTGCGATGCAAAGCACAGTGCGGCCAAATTTAACACCAACAGCTTCTCCGATATAACTAAAATATATATTTGAGAACTTCAGTTACTATTATTGTAATTAACGAAGTTTGCATCGTGCAAATTTCCCCAATATTATTTTATAATAAAGGCATAATAAATGCGAGTGGAGATTACTTCATTCCTGAACCATAAATTCATCAGTTTAATATGTTGAAATAGGAAATATTCCACACGTCGACTGAACGGAACTTAAGTACAGAACAAATTAATCATTTTATAGTTAAAAATCAAATAAACAAATGAAAAATTTATTATTTATTATTATTTATTAGACACAAATTTTTTAAATAACATGCGAACTGTTTTACAATAAGAGCGGATCGATATCGACAATCTGTGGTGATTGCATTTTGTTCTTTAACCTTCATTAGCGGTGATGTTTGTTGCGGATATTGGGGTGGCAACGTCGATTGTAAAGTCATTACCGTCCACGACGTGCGCTACGAATCAATTATAGTTTATTTTTCCCTCCTGTAGTGAATGATTTGAACTGGGTCGTCATGCGGTTCCACCAGGACAGCGGTTCGTGCCACACAGCATGAAAGACTTAGAGGTATGGGCGTTTCTCGCAGAGATGATTTCAATTGGACACAAAGCTTGTACGATATGACCAAGCTGATGTTGCAGCAGATGTATTGCGATAAATCGCAATCGACTGATACCCTCAAAGTTTACATGACCCACACGCTGGGCTCAAACTGACGGAGCTTTTAGTTCCGCGCCACTGTAGATAATGACATAAATGCGCCTTTCAAATAAAAAAAGAAATGTTGGGTAATGCTTGTTTTATTTCGTTTCAACACCGATCAATCAAATATAAACCATCCCTTTTTAAGTCCATAGTAGAGACCTTGAAGGTATAAAGCATTTGAAAAGATGTTTTAAGAAAATGCGCCTACAAATCATTTTCTGTGAATAGGAAATTATAATAATAGAAGTGTAACTCGAAGATGCAAATATTGAGCGAACTGTACCCTCAAAAGCGTGAAATAACGAAAGGCGGTTTATATATATTTTTTTTTAATGATCAACATTCTCAAAAACACATTTTTTATAAATGCAATGTTTTATTTAAAAACGTATTATTGAAAAGAGAGAGAGAGAGCAAGAAATTGTTTTGGAACAGAAGTTTAAATTCGAAAGAAAATGGCCAGACCCATTCTTGATTTGATTATTTGACAGTATAATTTGAAAGAGATATATGGAACGAATTGCCATCATTTAAATTAATAATTTAATCAAATTTGTATCTACGGCGAGAAATTATATTCATTTATAATTAAATAAATTGCTTAAAAGTTTATTAAAAAAGGAAAAAAATTATTGGGGTTTTTTGGACAGTTAAAAATATGATCGAATTAATTAAACAATAAAATATTGTAACACGGGGGAAAAGAGCAAAAAATTTCAAATTTTTCAAACTCGAGCAGATGTTTTAGAAACCTTATCTTTTTTATGTCATCTTGCTCAATGTTATTGATCACAGGATTCAAATGTTAACATGGAACCAATCAACCGTCATTAACGGTCCATCCATTTAGGAGAAGTTCAGTGAGAATTATGTATTCATAGATAACTTTGTAGCTATAAGCGTGTATGACGTCCGCGCTGTCAATTGAGAAAAATAGCGGAGTACCAGATTTAATTTAATAACTTTTGTGTAATTTGTTCTCTATATTTTAATATTTATTCTGCTATTCGTGGAGAAGATGAATCCAGCAAATCAGACATCAATAAAATTCGCTTCACCAGTTCTTGAGTAATAAGTAGTAGAACTAATCTTTATGCTTTATATATTAAGATTAAATTTAAGAACACAAATTATATTCAAACCGAATTTACCGAGCTTAGTAACGAAGACCTTCATCCTTGTAGTGAAACCACCCAAAGTATTCGGTGCTAATCGAAAGCACAAAATCCAGGTGGATTAGTCGAGCGTATTTTATAAAAGATATTGTGGTATTTTTCCCATAGAATTTAAATTAATTAAAATTTTTACACTACATCTTTTGTGTGGGTTAATTTTGCGACGTTTGTGATGCTTGCGGAAGACGAACAAAATACTCTCTTTTATTTGCTCCATTTGCACCCAGATACAATTAAAGGTGTTTAACCACTTAATTGGCAAACTAAAAATCGATAACACCAGAGGTATAGAAAATTCAAAGGCTTCTTTGTTTGAAATTTGGGCAGGTCATCTGTAACACCACACGTAATATTAACTGTACAACAAAATATAAGCCCGTCATTTGAATATTATGCCTCAACCAACAAAACTAAAAACAAAATAATTTAAACTCGTGCGTAAATGAATCATAGATAGTTTTTTTTCTTCTTTCACATGCGTTTTATATTAAAAAATCGAACGTACACATAAGATGCGCCTGAAAGAACGAAGTGTTGAGGCTTTACGTACTCTCGTAAACATACGCACTCGTTAAATGCGTCTGTCACGTGTGCCAAACATTGCGTAACTAAAAGAGTTAAAGGAGCGACACAATCATTTGACCACCAAATACACTTTGCTGGAAATGAAAAAATAGTCGTACTTTAACGAAGTCTCACTCCGGTGAAGCCAAAAAATACACAAGAAAAAAAGCTGGAAAAACGTGTTAAATTCTAGTCTAAACTAAACACAATCAGCAGTGCAAACAAACAAATGACAGCTACGAAAACTAACAGCTGAAAACAGGATTTGCTTTGAACTTTCAAGGAAACAAAAAAGGGTTGAGGACATTTGTGTTTCAAACAAACAAAAGAAAAACATTAGAAAACCGGTAGAAATACAAACACATGGTCGTCAGTTTATGATACAGGAAGCCAGCAAAAAACGGCGGCCAAAAAAGGGAATAAAAATCCGCTTTTTTAACAGAAAAAACATATTAGAAAAGTTTTCAAACAATAAAAATTGGTCATCCTTTTAAGAGTGGATTTGCAGCCACCAGCCAGCCATTTAGTTAAAATTAAGTTAGCACCGATTAGGAAGCAATAAATGAGTTTCAGTAAAAGCATTGTTTTGCAAACACTTAAAGAGAGTCAACCTCTTCATAAATGAGTGGAAACTCTCTACACACAAAGTTCTGCAAAAAGCTGTAAATTAACAACAACTCTCTTTGTTATATGCGATGTTTTACCACCTTCGTTGTGCTAAAACACACTCATTTACTCTTTAGTATTAGCAACTGCAGCTAGTGGCTGCAAAGTAGCTTCATTGTGTGGTGTTATACCCAGCACTTGAGAGCTCCGCCTATTTTGTCTTTTTTCAACATACTCAAATGCTTCAACGGGCCACCGGTGAATTGAGTGGTTCTTATGTGGTTTTCAGCGCCATCTCGGACCGGCTAGCACAACTGCGGTCATTCTCTCCAATGTTTGATTGAGTTTTTCTATGATTTTATTTCTCCTTCGTTAGCTCACTCTGCCAACCAGCAAATGAGTGATTTGTATTTGCATGTGAATTTAAGCTGTTAGGAAAGTGTGAATGTTTTGCAAACAGTTCTAGCAACTGCAGTAGATTTTTTCTATGTCACGTTGTTATTTTGTTTCATAGATAAATAACAGTTGACGTAACTGTTATATCATATGACAGTTGCTATCTTAAATTATGGTTGCGATGTTTTTTTTTCTTAAGAGTTTTTATTTCTATTTGGTTTTATAAAAGTTGTTTGCTTCTTTCGCTGGTGTTAATTTTTTTTTTAACTATTATATAATTGAATTTTTCTATTAAAAGAAATTTACAATAATTATTCAAATCGTATCTCGAAAATATTATTTATTAATTATTACCAATGTAAGAGATAATTTATTTTATTTAAATCTTAATAAACCATCTACTATTGAATATAATAAAATTAAGGGGAAGAAACAGGACACTGCGATCAAAAGTTGGTCTATTGTACCCCCTGCCAGATGCTCCTCATATAGACCTACTTTCCTGAGGAATCTCAGGATTGCAATAGGCTCTAGTGTTCGTAGATCCCCAGATTCCAGCAGATGCTTGCCCAGCTGGTTATATCTTTTCTGACATAAACATTCACAATCCTTTAGAATATGCTCTGGAGTTTCTTCGTCGTAATCACAGATTTTGCACATGCTGTTGCTCTCAAGTCCTAATCTGCTGTTTTTCTTCAAATCTACAATGGCCTGTGAGGAAGCCAGTGGCATCCTTGAATTATTTTTACTTAGTGACATGAGAGTTGTAGAGCGATTTTGGTGATATGTCCCAAGTGCTAGCTTCGCATGTCTTAACCCCGAAAGGTTAACCCAGTGGTAATTCCTGGTGGTTTTAATCTCCTTCCAGTTTTCCTCTCGGGTTCTATTGGTCCGCGTCCGCAAAAAGATTCCGACCCAACCATGCGTATGCTTGCTCTCCTTCTGGGCAACCTGTTTGCCTTTTCAATCCAGCAGAGAGTAACCCTGTTGTTGTTGCCTAATTGATTTAGCCTTATTCAGCATTGTTTGTAATCCAAAGTCAGAGTTCGGACCTATTAACAAGTGTAGTTGAATTGCTTTAAGTTTTATTGCCGTTATCTTTGCCTCAGTATGCCGGGACCAAGTTAGGCGTCGATCAAGGTGGATACCGCTGTAACAGTGTTTTTATAAATAGTTTAATTTTTTATAACAAAGTGTAAAAATCTATTTTATCCACCGCGGCTGTTCTTAAAGATGCGCATTCTAGACGTCCAATTCTTCGAGCATTGTTGGAAAAATGACACTGAAGATGGCACATAGCCGACGAAACCGGTTTGACTTGACGAAAATTCGTTCCAAAAATCTATGTCAAAATCACTGCTTTTCTGATAAAAAAAAATCGAGTTGTCGAATTTTAATTAATAAATTAGACACCTTGACAATATGTCTCAAAGATGCCATTATCGCTTCTTTAATAAATTATTTGCAAATGAGTTTTTTTGCATGCCGTTAATTGAAGAAGTTACAAAATTAAGTTATTGGCAAAGGAGTATAAAGCTAATCGAAGAGTAAAACAGCAGCATGACATAAACAACATTTGTAATCACATAATGAAAATTTATAATAGTGTTTGTTGACAACATTTTAAATTCACTCTACAACACCAGACTAATCAAATGATATCCCGCAAAGTGGCATGATTGTGCATAAGAAAACAACTCTAAACGAAAACAAATATGTACACACATTTACAGACTGACTTTGTGGCTAATGGAAAGGCTAATTGACAGACAGGCAGACGAACAGACAGAACGGCGAACAAATATTTGTGTAATGTTGCGTATCACTTTACAAGCCAATAGATTAAAAATCAATAAACAAATGTCATTTAAGAAGTCCAAGCTAAACGCATACACACACACATACACACATGCATTTGTGGTAAAGGGTGTTGCTTTTAGAAGCATAGAGTTTAAGGTGATATGAAACATAAATTAATTTATTAGTTACGAAAAACATGGGCTAAATTTGGAACTCAATTCTCTGCTGGTTTTATATGAAACTAATTTCTGATCTCGCACCAGGTTTACCGACTTTTCCAACAAAACGTGAAAAATTTGCAGATAATTAATAATTTTCAGTAAAGTTGTGTTGCTTACGAACTAGTTCGTTCAATTGAGAGATTATTTTGCAAAAGTGTTAGCAGCTTTACAACAACTCCAAAAACTGCATACCATTTATTTTGAAGTGTCATATACGAGAATAGATTATTGTTTGTTGTTGCAGTGAAATAATCTAAAATAATCTCTATTTACGAACTTAGCTCGTGACGGCGGTTGTATGGAAGGCTGAAAACACTAAAGCGACTCCAGAATGCTACAATAACTGATGAGCGCCATAGCACACTGATCAGTTATTCCTTCGTTCCTGAATTGAATAGCCTTGGGGTGGCAGAACTTTAGTTTGTTCAATAAGGCTCAATGTGTCGCCTAGTGTCAAGTTCGTGCGATTTAATACCGCTATTTAAAAACAGCTTACACCTACACGTATTCAAATAAAGTAGGAATTTTAACAAATTTTAAATTCTCAAAAGGGTATTAAAATAAGCAAATTTTGTTGTCTGGTAGACTTTATTAAAAACCCTGTAGTTTATCGGGTCTGCTCCGTTCTAGTTACTGGACTAATGAAATGTCGCCAGTTGTTAGAATTGAACACGTTCGAAAAACCAAAGGTGCAACGATGTAAACGATTGTGCTTCTATAACTCAGTGAGATCTTTTATACCAAAGGCAGTAAATTAGGTTATGTGAGAATAGGACCGGTCCCAGAGGGGAAAAACAGAGTATCGATCCGCCGGAACAACTGAAAATCAGTGTTTTTCCGTACACAAATTAAAAATAATTTTTGTTAAAACACAAAAACTCAATCTTGTTCCGTGCCCTTACGAAATGTTCCTTAAGCGGAGTCCTTACAAGATATAAAGCTATTCTGGCGTTACTTTGTTAGGCAGCTCCTGAATGCTATCCCTATATTATTTTCTTATATACAACTGACGCTGAATTCAGTGAATACAGACAACCTTTTCAAAAGGTGTCGCCTGATCATCGAAAGTCAAGATGCATCTTAATGAGACAACAGATATCCGGAAATACTGCCAATTTTTCTTGTATTGATTTGCGGACAAGGTGATTTGTATCCAAACCAAACTTGACGAGGGATGACGGAAATTTTCCAAATATCTATACTGTCTTCTGTGATTCTTGACTGTTATGACTCCTGGGAGTCCAACAATCTCAATTGTTAAATGCTAAGCTATCTCTTGAAGAGTTCATCGATACTTGTTTTTAAAAGCGAGGATATTAAAGACCGCAATGACTGTTTTGTTTTTTCAATCAATAAGTCACCTTCTTAGAGCTCATCTCGGAAGGTAAAATATGCTGAAGTTTTCTAAAATTATTCAGAAAGTATTCTAGTTAAATAGCGATTACACCATCGGTGTTAACCGCCGATTTGGTAACATCAATATAAAAGCTTACGCCCCTATTTTTGCTCAGTGTAGCTTTTCTGCGTAAATAGCTAGGTGTGTGCATTTTCCGAGGCAATCCAAGCTATTTTCCACTCTCTCCCTCTCAGCATTTCACTCTTAAAATTTCTCTGCGCCATACACAAAATTACATTTGCTCCTTTGTAGGTAACTTGGGGTAGGTAAAGTAAGTGGCACACAAAGAAAATCTTAAAAAATGTTTATCCAATAGAGCAACTTATATCATAAAATGGCAATTGAAATTTTACTAATCAAAATTTTATCTGGATATATCTTGATAATTCTCATAATAAATACGAATTAATATTTAAAGTAGTGAAAACAAAAGGATGTACTAGTGAATCATTAGAAAAGGTGTAACTCCCACATGAAAAAATTCATAGTAATAGCTGTTAAAACAGCAGTGGAAGATAAGGGGGGTGCAGATTAAACGATTGATTTAAATTAAATGATGTTGCAAATAAACCGTGCAAATAAAACACAGAACAGACGATAAACAATCCCCTGTGAAACTCAATTTATTGACTTATTAGAATTTAAATTTTAAATCAGCTGGATAATTGTATTTGATTAAGGATTAGGAATACAAAGCGAAAAGCAAGTACTGATTTGATTGAAAAAATAAGTAAATGCAGGTTCGAGGATATAGTGGGGTTGGTAAAACAGTTCAACTTCTATTTGTATTAATAATCGCACAGAAATTTAAGGGTCTTATATTTTAGCCTGCTTATCTATGGTTGTTGAATTGGATAGCGGAAGTTAGAGATTTGTTGAATTTACAGAATTTGCTCATAGAGGAGACACCTTTCCTGTTTGAACTTTTTAACCGCTGGCTGGCTGAAAAATTGCGGATAAATTACATTGATACAAGTTGTGGTAATGGCAGGGGTAAATTGTATATGATTTGACACAGTTTTCAAAATATTGGCTTTTCCATATCTGGGTTTATATGATCGTAATTTTCAGAAGTTCTGACTAGATTGTACAACAAAGAAATTTAACTTATTCGGGTATATCGTTGCCAAACTGCATATATTATAGGCATTGATTCACTGTCCCGCATAATAATTCGTTTCAATCAGAAAAAAGCTGATAGAAGTCTTTTCCACTCAAAAAATTTCCACACTATATTCTATTATTATAAAATACAACAAAAGATTAGCAAATCGGAAAGACATTTTTGAAATGTGTCGCACACGTTCAGTTTTAAACTACTTTTTGACCACGCATGCAATTTTGGTCAGATCCAACGATTAAGTCTGATAGTGGATTATGGCCTTTGGCGGTGCCGCAGTATTAAACAGATAATTTTCTATTTCTATTTTTATAAAAAGGGGAGTGGCAATTTTCACTGTAATTGCAGGTAGGATGTTCGCTCGTTTCAATTAAGAACTCTAAACGATTACAAAAAGTAACCAATTTAAACGAAACTTTGTACGTTTACTGATTAAAGATATTCACCAAAAGTCCTTTCACGTTTGATTAAATTGATTAAATTAGATTAATTAAAGTCGCTTTAAGTCCAAAGTTCAAATTAACTAAGAAAGTATTATAGTGTGTTGTGTTGTGGCGTTTTCGTTTCTTAAATAAAATGTTGCCCTTTTAAAGTGTACATGCTTAATAATGGTATATTTGGGATATTACAGAGTCCACAAAGGGCACTGTCTTTCAGGCTTAATAAATATAAAATCTAAAAAAATCTTTTCTGTGCGTAAACGTGGTTGAAACGTAAGAGGGCAAAAATGGTACATTTTTCTAGAAACGAAAACCCCATTCTGATAATCTGATAAAAACATGAATGGACATTGGACAGTCGTATGCCTCTCACCATTTTTTGAAAATTTTCTAAAAGCTTAAACATTTTATTATATCACTTTTACGGAAGTGCGATTGTGTTGACAAACAATGTAAATAAAATATTTAACTGTTAAGGTTTTCAACAGTCAGAACGCTGATTAAGGGGTGTATAGTTGCATAAACCCAACGTAAAAATATCAGCACTTGTATAATGGTGTGAAAGGGGCTTAAGCAACTATGTGTGCCAAATTGAGTTAAAATAAAATTATTTACAACGAAGGTAAAACTGTTTCTTTTAGCTTTTTCTACGCCTGCATATGTACGTGCATTCGAAAGTTTCTTATTTCTTTCTTTCCGGTGAAGTTAGCGCCTACCACTGTTTAGCCAACTCACTGGTCCGCTAGATAGTTTTTACCGGGACAGTTAGACGATAAGTAAGTTACTGAAGGATTTTCGCTTTATAAAGCCTGTATAAGGATTCTGCTCATAGATCGGAATCTGTTAATTCAAGGCGAATATATTTCGTTCCTGGAAATATCCCTTACGTTAAGATTGGAGTAAATATTTGCTCAACTAATAAGGGAGAATCGCAGAACTTTCACTGTTGATGTCTGTGTAGATTGTTCCCGAATTATAGCAAGTCGATAAAAGTCTTGTACCTCTTAATATTTGTCTTTCAAATAGGAAATTATTATTAAAAATAATTGGAACGTCTGAAAAACTATATATTTCAGCGGACTTCTGAGATGTGGACGCTTTAGTTTGAAAGTATTACATTGAATTTTCTACGAAAAAGAGATGTTATTTATATACTCGACAATAACAACATGACGACCTTCATACTATATTCTATATAACAATATTTTTTTTGTGGCAAACATATAATCGTTATTTGAAAACATTCATTTATTGCTTATGTTTAATCATTAAAGGATTATCTATCATCAATAAAAACTTTAACATGGTTCAGTTACACAATAAAATCTTTACCAACATTTCAAACACAAACAGAGTATTTTCACTGTACAAAAATAATATAAGAACTCTAAGCATAAAATATTATTAATAGACAAAATATGTAGATTTTTCGTACGAATTTCCGTCATCCCTTGCTAAGTTTGGTTTGGTTTCTGGCTCAGATCAAAAAATGACACTGAAGATGGCACATAGCCGAAACCGGTTTATCTCGTTTCATAAATCTATATTATATGGAATATTCTTTTGGTATGCAATCAAAGTATGTTTGAGGGTGGTGGGGAATTATGAGGCAAGTGCGTTAACTATTCAATATTTGAGAGCTTTAGTCAGAAGCATACATTTTTTACTCTTCTAACGTTCTAAGAGGACCTTATTATTATTTTATACAATAAAAATGTGACTTGATTACGACCATATAATTCAATCATATTATGTTTACGTCAGTCATGTTTTTTCTTGCCGTGTACATTTATTACTTCCTACATCTTACTTCTTTCCTTTAACCTTTAAAACAAAATATTTAGTTTTAATACAATCTTCTAAAAGTTAATGACTAAAGTGTTTCATAACTCTACTTTCGTATGATATGTCTTGCAAATTTCAAAGAAAAAATGCACATGCCTCTTAAGGCCATTTATTACAGTCAAAAAGCTTTCGCAAAAATAAAACAAAATATTCAATTACAGTTGCATTAATTTGCAACTCTATACCACAATATTTAAGAGAGAAAACAATTCTTAATTGAGCACTAATTAATACGCATGTAAACAAGTAGTCCTTTAAAAACCATAAATCGCATTCAAACGCATAAATTTTGAAATATTTTTTTTAATATTTTGCCAGCGCTGCCTTGTATGGAACAGATGATTTCTTTTCTGTTAAGTTTCGCAAAATCCTCATTGAAGTCCCTTTAAGGAAGTGGTACGTAGTAGATATGATAAAGAAAGGAAAAAGCACTCGTATCATAAACAGCTTGTTAAACATGCCATAATGACTTTATGTTCATAAGTTTACGCTTGGAAAACCTTTCATTAAAATATAACGATAAAACAAACAAAACACACTAATAATCAAAGTAAACAAGAGAAAGATAACGTCAAATTAGAGACCATTAACCCCCTTTTGCTGGATTGTAAAATAAAACATCTTAAAAGCCACACACCGAACTTATTTTTGGCCAAAAAAAAAAACTCCAAAATGCTCGCATAAAATTATTGAAGTGCTATAAATTTTCAGTAACGTTTTATTTATTGCTTTCCTTTGGTTGCTCTTAATATACAATTTTGCGTAACTCGCTTTAGAACATCATAAATTTTGGGCGCATGTGCTGTAATTATTGCACACAGAGCCTGTGCTCTTGTAATGCAAATACATGTATGTATGTATGTATATGTTTTACTGAGGCCAAAAAAGAAGAAAAAAAATGAAATTGCACTTTTTACCTGAATAATGAATTTTGCAATAAAAATTTACTTACTACTCTTTTTATCTTCCAACAACAAATGGTTACTAAAGGGTTGCTTGCCACTAATGGGAACTAACCAGAAAGGGACTGCATTTCACCACATGGAAATGCAGCCAAATGCATTCAAGTCCTTAAGATATTTTCTTCCCTTCATCACTTGGTTGTTTAAAAGCAAAAGTCTTAAAAATATGTTGCTGTGCGTACAACACTCTCATATCGTTTAGGTCATTGGTAGTTATGAACATGATCTTTTTAGTTATTTTTTCTCTGAACAATAAACTTTCTTTCCTGAGGATTTTTTCGGTTGGTTCCTTGTTGTTATTAAAAGGGTTTATTATGAAATATAATACTTTTATATGCCTGGCTTGTGGTCGGTCCTCTTTTAAATTTGTTTTTAATTTTAAATTTTATTAAGCAAGCTCTCTTGATTGTATGTTAATTTTTGTACAAAGTTGTGATGCGCATCTTGTTGATTGCAATCATCTGCTGCAATATCCTTGATATGCAATAAGCTGAATATATGTATTTTAGTCGGACACCGATTTTAAGCCTAATGTTTCGTTACTAATATATTTGTTTATTAACATAGCAGCGTATTGTCAAAACTGGTGGAGAAAAAAAGATATTAGAAACTGAAATTATGTTTGAAAGGACGCAATTGAAGCCCTTTTCAAAGCATTAATAACGATATGCTATATGTTGTGATCGGACTTCAAATTGCAACACAATAACCAAACAACCAAATGGGCTGTATTTAGGGTCGTGCAAAAAAATGTGGGTGGGCATTTTAGAATCGTCGCTGAAATATCTTTAATCCTTGGGCGAGACTGATGCTACTTTCGTTTTGACCCACTCTAATATACTTATCAGTTGGTCTTTGCATTTGTTACTTCTATAACATTTATGTATGACCCCATAACTATAATAAATATTCTGGATCTATATTTGTACGTTAAGAGGAGTCCCTTTATGTTCGTCTGTACGAAGTTCAAATCAGCTGCCTGAAAATTGCACGTATTCAGCCATGTGTTTGGCCAGTTTTTGATACTTAAAAAAGAATCAGAATTTCACCGCAATTTGTACAAAAATCATATATTAAAAAGAATCAGTATCACCGAAAAATTTAAATTTGAGAAAATATATTTCACAATAAAAAAAAGTAAAATTGCGCTACAAATTAAAATTTCATTAAAAATGTAAAATTCACAAAAAAATTAAAAATCCTTTAAAACTTAGTGATGGCCAAAAAATTTAATCGATTAATTAATTATATTATTAGGCGAACCGATCATAAATAACATTAAAAATCATTTTTATTAAAAACTTATTTGCAAAAAAAAAATTTACTAAAATTCTTTGCTTGGGCCAGAGTTGAAGAGGTTTTTGAAGCGATAAGGAAGAACCTTACCTCATCTTGAGTTTTTGTAGTCATTGTCGTTTCTTTTTCGCTTGTTAGGCAAAGATTTGTAGTGAGACCATAAATCGAAATCAACACCAATAGAAGATTTTTGATTTGATATTCCGACAGGCTGTTTTGATGTAGATTTTTGGAACGAATTTCCGTCATCCCTTGACGGAAGATGGCACATAGCCGAAACCGGTTTTGTCTCCAAACCAAACTTGACAAGGGATGATGGGAGTTCGTTCCAAAAATCTACATCAATAGAAGATGGGTCGCAACTACTTCCATTACTGTCGTCTGAACGAGCATTTTCAACAATTTCCATAATTCTTTCCATAGTTTTTAGTATTTTTTAAGTATCCAGCACAGTTTTACGACTTCGCCCATTTACATGCATAATGACCCGTTAGAAATATCTTCGCAAACGATAAGCATCGATTTTGGCTCTTTCCGCTATATTTAACATACTTTTATTGCCCTTTCTTCATTAATGTTTGTAAGAAAGTAATATTTTTCCTCTACTAAAATTTTAATGTATTAACCAAATTCGACAAGTTGCAAAAATATTATTTTTTTTTTTTTGGAAAAGGGCCATTAGAACTTTGTTGCTTTAAACTTTAATTTTTTTTCTGTATGTAATCTTAAAAAAGTGCTCTTTCCGATGGTAGTAAAATTTGGCTGCCAAAATTCAAAAAGTTGTGCTTACTAAAACAAATATTTAAAGTGGTACTAATTATCTGGTCGACAGATGTATACATACATATTTCACAACCGAAATAAACCCGAGAAAATTTAAAAGCAAAGTAAAATATCGCCAAAGATCGGAATCTCAGAAAAAAAATCGAAAAACCAATAAAAACCCTGAAAATTGTAAAAGATAATTAAATATTGCCAATATATGTAAATTTGACTAAAATAAGAACAATAACAATAAATCAGACTTTGAAAGATTTCACCACACATTTTTTAACGTTCACCGAAAAATTAAAATTTTTCCAATAAAAGTAATAATTATACCAAGCTTTGATACTTCGCCAACAAATCAACAATCATCAAAATCTATAACTTTCACCAAACATTCGAACTTAAACAGAAAAATCTTAAAACAATCAAAATGACAAAAACAAATCGGGCATCCACCAAAAATTTCCAAACTCCTCAAAAATAAAAAAAAAAATAAAAAATTGTGAAATGGACTTAGTTAACATCAAATAAAGCAAATATGTAAATATAAATTTTGCCAAAAAACAAAATTATACCGAAAAATAATAAAACAGAAATTTCTCTTAAAATTAACAATATACCAGAAGTTAAAAATTATACAAAAAAATTTAGATAATCACAAAAAAACGTAGAAAAACTATGAATCCAAGTTTAGTCACAAAATTATCGAAAATTCTTAATTTTTCGATAATTTTAATTTCAGCACAAAGTCTAAACTTCACAAAAAAGTCTACATTCAAACATTATTATAAATTTAGACAAAATTTTAAAGTATACCAATTATTGATCTCATCACGTATCCAGCTCCGATATTAAAATAAGTTATCTTTTATAGCATAAATGAAACAAAAAGATAGAAAGAGAACACGAGCAAAAGTTGAAAAAGTAGACTTAAAGAAGTTACAGTGGAAGATTAAACAGAAGCTAGTCTCTATACGCATTTCATCAATAAACCTTTACCCAACTTAAAAAAAAAATTCAATGTTTTCTGCCCTAAACTCTTTAAACCAAATGAGAATGCTTAAAGAACCTTAGAGAATTATGAAGACAAAACTTTTAAACACAAAGAATAAGATTCCAAAAATTCATTTTACCCTTCACCAAAACGGAGAGGGTATATAGATTTGTTATTCCGCGTTCTATAATATTGAATTTCTACAATATTGATTTCCGACCCAAAAAAGTATAGGGATGGTATCCGCCTGACCGATGTCGAAATCAAATCTCTGACGGCACTAGCCAACGTAGAATCTTGAAACTTTGATCAGCACCCTTGGCGAATTTATCTATTTGAAATGAGCAATATCGGTCTACAAGTTAGCGAGATGGATATGGGTTTTTTTTTTGTATTTTGACTATAACGTTTATATACAAGCCCATAAAATTTTCATATTATAAATTGTTATAAAATTTGCTATAAAATTCCTCTACAGAAATTACGGATAACTTGCGGATCTAAACGTTAGCACAAATGATTTTTTTTTTAACCTCAAAATTTTAATTCACCAAAAATTCGAAAATTCACTATAAAATCTAAATTCTGGAACAAATAAATTCTTATTCACAAAAAATCGAAATTAAAAAAACCAACAAATTTTGAAAACTTACCACAAAAATAAAAATTTCACCAACATTTTATAATTTCACCAAAAGGCCGAAAAAAATTGATTTAAAAAAAATCAAATTTCACAACAAAACTAGAATCTACAAAAAATTAAAAATCATAAATATTGTAAATTATACCAAACATTATTTAAATTAATATGAAAATAAAACAAAATAAAATTTCACTATAGTTTGGTAATTCACCAAATTTCGATTATTCACCATGAAATCGAAAAATTGAAATAAAAAAATGAATTGCAAAAAAATCAATATATTATAAAATTTAGAAATTTTAACAAAAAGCCTTTAAAATTTCACAAAAATGTTGTGATTTTCTCAGGGAGCCAATAAATCAAACGAAATTTTATAAAAAAAAATGTCATAATAAAGCGTATGTTACACAATTATATATAAAAAAATCTTATTTCACCACAAAACGAAAATTCACCAAAAAATTTAAAAATGATCAAATTGTAATACTTTACCAAAAATCCATTTTCAACTGGAAAACTAAAAACCAAAATTAATTATTAAGTAATTTTAATTTTTAGGCACGAGTTCGTTTTTCTTTCTATTCAGAAATATGGAAATATGGACAACCTTGAAAACAGTAAAAGCTAGATGTCTAATAAAATTAAAACTTTTACTGTTTTCAAGGTTGTCCATAAAAAAACCGAATTCACACCAAAAAATTATGAAAAATTCAACATTTAAAAAAAAATAACTATAAACTCGAAAAACTTGAATAAAAAAAATAATTGCAAAAAACCAGAACTCACCAAACGAAAAAAATTTATCCAAAGGCTGAAATTGCACCAAAAACTCTAAACTTTATCAAATATTAGAAATTTTACTCAAAATACAATTCTGCTATTATCTAGAATTATAAGTTTTTTAGACAGGGAAGGTTTTTTACAATTAAAATTAAATAAATAAATTACATCATAATTGGCAGTTCGGAAATTTTGTGCTCTTAAGAAAGATTTCGATAAACCTTTTAAAATAATTTTGCTGCATATTTGGGTGAAAAGTAGAAATAGAAAATATAATCAATAATAAGTCATGAATTTTTCATTCTAAAATTTACAACAAAATTGAAAATTTGCAAAAAAAAAATTCAAAAGCCTGAAAATATTTCGAAAATTCGAAAAACAAAATAATATAAAATTTTCTAAATAAATTCGAATTTTTAACAACAGGCGAAATGGAATTTCTGAAAATGAAAAGTAGAAATATTTTTAATATTTTGGTAAATAATGCATATTTCCGCAGCTTCGGCCGCATGTCTTAATTTTAATTTAAAAAAAAAAAACATAAGAAGGTATTTGGGACAGTCATATTAGTCTATTTCGATATAATCTTGAAACGGCCTTATTTTGAAGAACGGACTTAATCTGTGATCAGCCTTAATTTTGCAGTATTAACACGGACTCCGGCATAATATTTCTTGCAATTTTCTGGTAACGAATTTTGTCACTGCTGCAAAATAAAAATAAAAGAATGACAAGTTTTAATTCGTTGATTATTTACACGACTTAATTAGTTTTGACCAATAATATTGGCTGGTTATAAATTTGTTTTTAAATCATTGTTTTATGTTAATCATATTATCACTAATTGTTGGTTAACAGCCCTCCAAGAGCACGGTATTAAGTTCCTACGAAAGTTAAAATGAACGTAGGAACTCTATACCTCGCTTATGGCATAAAAGGCGTCTCTCATCCGCTGGTGTTTTTTTTTATCTTAAATATTTTTAGCACACATACGTACAAGTACAATTTAAACCTTTATCTAACCAATAAATATTTACTCACCTCCATTCAGTCAGTTTCGAATTTCCATTAAAACAGCTCCCCTGGTAATACAATTAAAATTGATTACAATGCCGTTGCAGCTCCCCCAAACAATCGCCCATCAAATATTTGCTTAAAAGCTAAAAAATTAGCAGAGATTACATACAAAACTCCCTGAAAAGAAGTTATTAAACAAAATTGATTATGACTTAAACGCAAAAAAAAAAAAAAAATAAAAAATTAAAAATATTAACAAGAAAGGCAAACAATATTCGATAGTTGTTAAGATGTCTTAAAACTTTATACTTCCTTTCAAACACTTTTAAAAGTTCCTTTCTGTGGTATTTAAGGATTTGTTTTTGTCTACTCAATATTGATAATGTATTATTTCTTTATCTATTTACGTTGATAATATGTTTCTGTACAAAAAACAATTTAAATTTATATTTATGATGTGCAAGTATTTTGTTACGAATATTAGTGGTTTAGCACATTCTCTTATGTTTTTGGAGCATTAAGGAATATTTTATTAAAAGCTTTGGCGCCTTGTTGTCTGGATTTTGTAATAGAAAAACTACTTGCAAGTTTGAAAATAACAACAAAGAAAATTTTTAAATTATTGATATGGTCTTTCAATTTAGAAAAGTTGTTCAATCATAATTTGATTTCAGACAAAAAAAAACATTTCCGCTAGCAAATTTGGGACTGGAGACTGAATCTCTCGCCTGCTGGCGGCCGAGGTCTTCTATAGAAAATTTTGATCTGATGAGATTTGTTTACGAAATTTAGAGCCGGCAAAAAAAAATTCCTTTAGCAGGAGTCCGATTTCCTATGGAAAATTTTAAGAAGGCGAGAAATATTTCCTTTAAGAACTTTTGATCGGGCGTGATAGATTTGATTTACGAAATTTGAAATTGTCGACATAAATTTCCTTTCAAGAATTTTATTCTCTTTACGAAATTTTTATCTCAGGAAAATGAATACCAAGAAAATGTAGAAAGCAAATTAAGGAGATAAAAAATAACAATTTGTTCCTTGAGTTTTTGTTAATTCTTGAATATTTTTGTTTTGAAGTTTTTTAAACTTCTCATTTGGTTTAAACATATTCAAACTTAAGTAATTTTTAATTTTTCTGACGAGCTTATCAACGAACAGATAAATTGCAATTATTATGATCAAATTAATTGGTATTGCCTTAGCAAGAAAATTTTAAAATGATAAGGAATTTCTTTAGGATGTGGCAGGCTTTCCAATAAAATTTTAAGGTGGCGAAGTAGTATTGCTTTAGAAAATTTTGAGCTGGTGAAACTGATCGGCCTTAAAAAATTATGAGTTAACGAAATAAATTTCCTTTAGGTAACTTTAAGCTGGCGACAGAAACTTGTTTTAGAAAAATTTTAGCAGCTGAGAGGAGAGATTTCTTTGAGGAGTTTTCGACATGACGAGAGCGGCAATTGTATACTAAGGAGACAGACATTCTTAACACGTTGAGTGCCACTTCAGTCAGCGGTGACTGACACTGACCTTTCCGTTTAGGCCGCAATGGATTTTATTGAAACAAGGTAAACATAAAAATGGTTGTCCCTCGCAAGTGTCACAAAATGTTATAACCTGTTTGGTCAGATTTCGTGCTATTTTTCTGTCACTCTGTGCCGCATTTTCTTCATAGCACGATTTTCAATATTTTCGCACTGCTGAAACTCGCGCGGCTTGAGAGGAAAGTAGCTATAAAACCACGTGGCACTCAACGTGTTTAAGAAATTTGAAGTGACGGAAAAGATTTCTCTTAACAAATGTCAGGCTGGAGAGATTTCCTTTAGGAAATCGTAAGTTAGCGAGAGAGAGATTTACTGTAGGAAATTGTGATCAGAAGAGTTAAATTTGCTTTAAATTTTATGCTGACGAAAAAAATTTTTTTGAGGAAAATCTAAGTTGGCGAGGCAGAATTCCTTCTGGAAATTTTTCGTTAAACGATTAAGATTTGCATTTGAAGGTGTTCTGATAGCAAAATCTTACACTGCAGATGTCTGCAAAGAAATAAATTACTTTTGTTTCAATAAATTTATTTATTATATTTTTAAAAACTGTTGATGGTATTAAATGATCCTAAAGTTTTTATGTAGATTATCTTTATTGGCTTCTTCACCCGCGCAAACACACCTTAAAATATTTACTGGTTTTTGTCGGAGTGTGTTTTTTTTACATTTGAAATGTTAATTATGTCTATAAGAAATCACATTGATTGACTTATCCGACAGATCTAAACGATTACATTTAACAGCAAATGAATTGGTGACGGTAGTCGAGTGAGTGTTGGTTGTTGGCTGCCTTTTATTGTTGTTGCTTTTGGTGCGGATTTGTACTGGGTGACATTTGAATTACAAACAATCACACACTTTTCTTGCCAAATACAGCAACAAACCAGCTATTATGGCCCAAGAACAATTGGCAACAAACGCCAGAACTGAAACCTTTAAAAGTTTATTAAAATAGCAATTATACTTTTCGTTATTATTGTTGTTGTTTACCTCTGTTCAATTTTCGTACTTCGTGGGCTTGTTAGTAAATTGTGTAAGAAATTGTTAGTATCTTTTCTCAGTTGAAACTCTTAAAAATCATTAAATTAACGCCCACTTTAAGCTTTTGCCGTAAAACTACCACGTTTACTAACAACCCAACTGAGCTTAAGACAATACAACTTTATGACTGACTTAATAACTGACTGGCTATAAATTTTAATAAATTTATTTATAGGTTTCTATTTGCAGCTTTGAAATTAAATCGCTTGTTGCGAATTTCGGAAAGACAATTTAGGCATTTAATATGCATTTATATGACTTTTTTATATGCAAAATATTGTTATTTTTATTAAATGTTTTTTTTTTTTGTAAATAATAATGTTATTGTTCTTGTCGTTGCTGTTGCTTTTGCTGCTTTCAACATACAGCTCGAAACGCAACAAAAACTCTAGTTTTCGAAAGATAAATATACAAAAAATAACAAACAAAAGAGGTGTGATTTGTTATCTGTCAAGCTCACACATTTTACCTACAGATCGCTTTTTTGATCGCTGTCGTCAATGAGCAACAGTAGTTGAGTGTTGGTAACAATAACAACAGCACAAGAACAACAACAGCAACACATAATTTTGCTAAATGCCAGCATACAAACACAACTTCGTGTTTATAGCTGAAACATGCGTTGACAAGTCAATGGTTCCTTTGAGTTTCCTTTTTTTCTTCTAACATTTGCCCTCTCATGTATTTAATGTAGATTTGTTTGCTCAACATTCTAATATCAGTAACAAATGCTACAAAATATATCCATAAAGTTTTAAAGCAGACTGCTAGATGCCCTACAATATATCAAAAACTAAATTCAAGTGCCACAGAATCGATGTAAGTTCCTAGTAAAAACTTTTCAAGAGAAACGAGTTTAGTTTGAATATTTTGTCACCCAATCTCTCAGTGAATTGTTGTTCTAAAAAAATACCTCTTCTCACTTCTGGTATAAATTATAAAACTGTTGGGCTTTAAATCGGAATGTCTTCACAGTAAAGAATTCTATGTTTTACATTGAACATTTTTCAATAAATAAATCTTGCCAGTGAGCAATTTTCATTAGATTACTCCTTGCCAGGGAACAAATTTCAAAAGAAGAATTTTTAAAGTTAAAGTGAAACACATCCTCCCAATAAACAAAATCTTCTCGTGAAAACTTATAAAACTAAATTGGTTTAGAGACCTCGTTCTCTGCAAATAATGTCCTAGCAAAAACTCTTCCAGTTAACTAATTTTTTAACTAAAATGTTTCAAGTGAACAATTTACTAAACTCTACTATTCCCAATCAAAAATATTTTGATAAAAACTCTTTCTCTTTTAAACACTTTTGAAAGCTCTTTCTAGTGAAAATTTGTCTAAAGAAAACTTTTAAGTAGAATTTTTCGAATGAAAACTTTTTCTGGTACACATGTTCTGTTGAACTCTTTTTTCTTAGTGGAATATTGTGTGGATAATCCTTTGCCGCCTAAAAACTCTCCCATGAAAACTGTTCCTTCTGAAACTCTTCCGAGTGTAAAATCTCTCTCTCTCTCGATGAAAACATCTGATGTTTGAAATATATTTCAATTCATTTAATGTTTTCTATCAAACACATCCTTTTTGAATTTCAATAAACTGCCAGCAGAATTAAGAACAAATCACTGCATGGGTTACAAATCTGTCTGAACAGCCAATTATGCCTACTCATCTCATAATGACAGTAAACAATTTAAATAGAAGTAAAAACAACAGCATCAACATCACAACTTGCAAATCAATTGGTAACTGCAAGTTTACTGTTACTGTGCATGACAGCACCAAATAAATCAACATTGTGTCAAGCATTTGAAAATCAGCAAACAGCAAAATGTTACAACAACAAATACTCGCACTATGACAAAAGGAGTGAGCTTGGAAAGTGTGTGTCATACTACGTTCTTGCTGTGCTAGTGTCACATGTTCAGAAATTTAATATTCAATTTTCTTCTTATTTTTTTAAATTTATTTTTTGGCAAATATCCCACTGTGCTTAGCACAAAACCCAGTAAGTTTATGTTTAAGAAATATAAAAAAAAAACGAAAGCCCGTAAATAAAAAATTTTTGTTAAAGAATATTGTCTTGTAGATTCTTCTTATGTGTTGGCTTACTAATTGTTTGCTGGGTTGCTAAATTTCGATTAAAGCTACATGATAAATTTAACTTCTTATAATACGCATATACATATGACTTGGCTTTAATACATACACTTTTCATATAAAATTGCAAATAGTCAAATCATGCTCTAAGCGTGCTTAGAAAAAAGTCATGTATTTATCTCGCTTATAACATCAAAGCATCGCAACTTTATTCGAAATTCTTTCTTGTCTTACTCGCAATTACTTATCACTTTTCTAATAAATCTGTTAAACATAAATAACACTGGCTTAGCTCTTCGCTTTGAATTCCTAAACGTTAAACCAATTAAATTACGTAAAGTTTTTCTATTAACAAAACTGGTCTAATACGCTGTATTACTACAGTAGACTCTCGATAATTTGAATCTTTTCATTAATTTAAACGGACCTCTGAAAACCTTTCGATAAATTGAAAAAAAAACTCACGTGATTTGGTCCCCTCGGTAATTGGAAACTACTGGAATGACATTAAATGCACAACTCTTCCCAACAGGAAATTTATTCGCAAACATCTGCTTTCTTAATGTTTTCGCTAGAAAACTTTTCCCAGTTTATTTTGTTTTTTTTTTTTTTTTTTGGAATCACCAAAGAAAAAATTTAATCGAAAACTATTGCCAGTGAAAATGTTAAAGGGTAAAGGTGCAATTTTTAGCAAAATATTCAATCCATCCTAAAAATTCTGTTCCCATATTTTATCAAATATTATTATCCCATCAGTTTTTAATAGAAATGGACGGATTGATTAAAATTCTATTAAACAAAAACTCTTCCTTGTGAAGACTTAATCTTACAAAACTTTTTGCGGTGGATTTTATTTTCCAAGCTACCAGCAAACAATTATTCTAAACTTTCCTGTTAAAGTTGTGCTATACAGAACTCTTCCCAATTTAACGTCATCAGGGAAAAAGACTGGTTGAGCCATTATTCTCACAATTGATCGATATTCGTCACGCCATTGCAAGACGATCGCTTTAAAACGGAAACGGTTTCTGTCACATATCTGATAATTCTTTTATAGGAAACTTCTTCGCGAACGTTTATAGACGAAAAATTGTTTTCCTCCAGACCACATCTTTGATAGAACACTCTTCTCAAAGAGATATTTCTTGAATTTTTTTACTCTAAAAAATTTTTACAAGTTTGGCAAAATATTATATTAAGCAGGAGACTGAAAGAAAAGTTAGGAAAATGTTGCGTTTTTAATATCTTCTTTATATAATTTTGTATTTTTGACACTGGAGCCGAATAGTTTTTTATTACACCGTAAGCCTTCTTTTGAGAAAATTAAAAATAAAATTTTTTCTAAAAAAAAAAAAAAATTGTTTGAGTGTGTCATGGACAAATAGTAATTGCCAGTATCTTTTTTTATTCTTGGCATTTAATTTATAAATATTTACCAAACATTATAAATATTTAAGTAAAATAAATTACATATTAATAATATTTATTGCCTTTGCCAGATAAAACCAAACCTACGCATTTTTCAAAATAAGTTTATACTTTTGTTTCTCTTTCCATCTTCATGGGAATTAAATTGTGTCGCTTTTAAGTTTTTTATAAAAAAGACTTTATGAAAGACTAGAAAACGCTGAAAACTGCACATGTGCAAATTGACAAGATAGAGGCAAATATGCACATGTCAATAAACAACATTTTGATCAATAAGTTTTATTCGTTCTTTTTTTCCTTCTTTTTTTGCTTAGTTTGTAATTTTCTCATTTTAAAATGCAAAACTTGTGCAGATACCACCAAAAGCAAAAGCAATTGCCAAGCTACTAAACAGCCAACGTCATAGACTTAAAGTAGCAAAAACTAAAAATAAAATTGTGAAAAATTAAAGAAAAGGTTTTTGAAAAAAAGTATGATGTATTGCTAAGACCAGAAAAAAGACAACTCAAGTTTTTTTTTTTTTGTATTTATTCGATTTCTTTTTTTAAGTTTGTTGTCTTCATATAGAAATAGCTGCAGCAACAGAAAACAGCAATTACCACCTGCTTATTTTTGCATTGATCTGTGTCGTTTGTGTCTTTGAATAAATATTGAATATTGATTGTGTGTGGAATATTGAATATGCATAATAGTTTAAGGTAATTTATGATGCAAGTCAAACAACAAACAAAAGTCAACCACAAGAAATACAGGCAGTAGAATTCGTAAGTGGGCTTGCAACACCCTACACTACTCACTACAACACTGCAGTGCTGAATGCTGATCTTTTAGGGTGTGATGATGTACCTACATTTGAAAAAGCTCGTTTATTGAATGTTTAATTTACATGTGGTAAAGTTAACGTTTATTTATGTCAAAATTAAGATTTACAACGAGACTTGTAATATTTAGAGTCATACTCACAGCCTCCAGAAGGCACAGAGAACGAGTGTCAATTTAACATTCAAGGATGGGAGAGCGATAAAAGAAGTCACAAAGATCGCATTATTAACGTGGGCATTATCATGGGCGCCCCTCTACACTCCTGTAGTAACTTAGGAGCATGACAGCCTGGACACTAGTTCCCACTTCTTGCTAAGAAGTTCGGAGCTACTTAATCTACTGCCTGCATTGCCATGCAAAACTTCATTGATATAAAGAAACATATTGTCGCGAGTTGGGTATAAATAACACCCACCATACGCATTCATGAAGCAGCCTCACCAACAACAAATTTGGAACTTATGTCTCAGAGACTACTGGCTCCCATTTTACAAGTTACTGGTCTAACTTAGAAAGTCCTACATTCTTTCAGTTTATGGCCTCAGACAAGCTTCGGGAACTAGTTCCCCCATTCCTATCGTAACAATACATCAAACTGTGCTAGAGCACCCAGTGTTGTTAAAATATCATATGGGAAACCACAATGTCCAAAAGTTCAACATACAAGTATGGAACTACGTAAAAACTAGATGCACTATTAAGGATTCGATAGCTGCAGTTGCCTGGGTTCGTATCTCAGTCGCTGCCAGTCAACAACATAATTTTTTTTTATTGTACAAGCTTCTATTCATACTAATATATATCGCAGCGCCCTCCTTCGTTGGCATTAGTCTGTAGCACTAAATCGTGGTCGAAGTAAAATGATCAATAAAATGGCTATATAATTTTCAAGCAATGCACCTATAAAACACCGGAGGCGCTGCAACACTGTTCTCAAAATACACATAACGCACAATTGCAGAGTTGTAAACACTGAGGCTTTTCTACCGTTTCCACTTTACTACCTGGCTTCTCTAATTTATTCTTTTCCAAAGAAAATACCACAATTAGTTTTGGGGTATACTCGAAAAAAAATTCAATTATTCGAATTATTTTCTGTGAGAAAATTTTTATTGGTTTTGGTTGAAATTTTCCCTTTTTTACCTCTCCCTGGGTCTGCGCCTGGTTTACAGGCATAGACTGGTGAGGTGGAGTTGACCTTACTGCAGAAAATCTTTGTAGAAAGTTTGGTAAAAATAGAGGTGGACCTACCTTCTTGCTGGGAAATTCTTCTCCAATACTTCAAAAGCCAATGTAGTGGCGCGAAGTTCAAGAACCGTTTTTTTTCTGTCTTTCTACCAGCGTCCGATCTTACGTATTCAGTGAAAGGTATCAATGCTGTGGGTGATGAGTATCGAAGATCGTTAAATCCTCTCAGGCCGAAATCAAATGTTCAAAGCCAATAGCAATGGCGTAAAGTGGCGTGAAGTAAACGAAAAGTTGGTAATAAATATTAAATCTGTAATTTTGCTGAGCCGATTTCCCGAAAGCAAATCGCAGATCGTAGTAGAAAATCTACGTTAACTAAGATTGGATTCGGAGTAGCCCAGTTTTAATACTAGGTAACTCTAAAGTTGCCAACTTCGCTTCTAAAAAATCGTCCGGGACTTTTATATATATGCAACGATTTGAGTGATTTTAAGTCAGGAGTAAATTACGTTTTCTATCTTTTCAGTCACTCGGCTATAAAAACTAAAGTTTGATTTTTTTTGTCTAGACTAATTCGAAGTGCAAATTAAATATTTTACGTAATTAACTTTACTTCTGATTAATTCGTTTATCTTGAAGGTAAAAAGGAAACCCTCAAATCTTTGAAACACATGACATAAATTATGTAGCTGTGGTTTAATGGTAGGGTGAGATTAAATATTACCTCACTTCAACTAGACTAAGCAATACAAGCTTCTGTGCCATGTCATCTGTCATTAAGGATGGCCAGCAAAACAAGATTTTAAGCACCATTGGCTATGTTTCTACACTGGTCCTTAAAAATTAAATTAAATAAATTTAAAAAAACCGCTAGTTACATAAAAAAAATGTGGAATGCATTTAACAGGTTTCATTAACTGTTTAACAGCAAGTTGTAAATAAAAATGTACAGCAATCGAAAAAAGAGCCCAAGATATCAACAAAATAAATGACAATTTCTTTTATTGCTTAAATATAATTGTTGCTTGCATGTTTACAAATTAAAATAGCTGTTGCAGCGAGCAGTCATAAGAAATGTTGTCGCAAACTAAAATAGCAGAAACTCTTTAGTTTTTTTCTCTTTTAATTACAATAAAAAAAGTAATAAAGAAAAAATAATAGAAGTAACTATCGTATTCACCTGCTGTGTATTAATAGACACAACATGTGCGAAACACCTTCATGGGACAGCATGTAGCGATAATGGCTTTAATAATCCTAGAAAGTCAACCAAGTTAGTTAACCAACATACCAACCAACCAGCCAGCCAAATAGTTAAACGAACTGGTAAGAATATCGTACGTACAAGTCAAAACTGTCTTTTATTCCTGGCTGTCTTTCAGCGACAAGCCGTTCGCTGTCTCTGCAAAACCTGTAATGAGAATAAAAAAGTAATAAAAATAAAAAAACTGCTCTTATAATCAATATGCTGTGTATAGAATTTAATGACTTCAAACTAATCGTCTTCATCATCATTCTCTTTAGACATTTACAACAACAACAACAAATTAGCAACAACTGTATTTTCGAAATTATGGCCAAACTATGCAAAGGTCGCTTAGTATGGTGCTTCCTTATAGCCCTGGCTATTCGTTTTCAACTTATTGCATATCCTGCTAATCTTATCCGCCATACGTAAGTTATAACATATAATTTTTAGTCTTTGGCGCTTGCCTGACTATTTTTGTTCAGAAGCAAGAAGTGCCGCTTCGTGTTATTTGGAGACTTAAAGCCAGCAGAGCTTACGAGGTATTAAATCTAAACTTCTTACTTGATCCTTTAGGTGACTTAATTTCATTGGTTTTTAAGATACAAAAAAAGAACAATTATAAATTAATAAAATTGTCCAACAAATTTCATTGTCTTCCTTAGTTTTTTTTGTAAAAATTCTAAAAAGAACAATTTCCCAATTAGGGAAATTTTTTTCACATTATACAATTTAGGAAATTCCGACTAATATGTTGTCTGATCAAAACAGTAACAATAAATATGCAATACCAACGTTTACAAATATTTGCTATTAGGAACATTTTAACACCTTTTTGAATATATTTTACAAAAAATGAGTCCGGATTAGGAAAATAAAGAAAAATTCTCAATTGGGGATACCAAAGAATTTCGCAGGCCAGGAAATTTTAAATTGTGAAGATTTTTGTATCAAAAGTCCAATAACTAAAAATTTCTCATTGATGGAAATTTTTTCCCATTCAGAAAAATGTTTATTTGAAATTTAGCTTGAAGAAATGCAATTAAGCTAGAGCCTATGAATGTATATACATATGTATAGGGTGATCTACCCATAAAAGGAACCTGGGCGATATGTAATTCCAACAGAATCGTACCACTTGCTACACAGCTAACGAAACAATGGCTCTTTTGCGCGAGAATTTCAATGGCTGTGTTATCTCACGTCGTGGCGATGATAGTTGGCCGTCACGATCATGTGATTTCTCACCGTTTCTTTTAACATCTGATTTCAAGTTGGACATTATTTTACAATTGTAAATTTTGTAAATTATTAATTTCATATCAATGACAATTCAATCTTTTAAGGCTCTCTTAATCTTCAAATGCTTATTTGCCCCCTCTCTTGCAATAATAACATAACGTCGATATAAAAATAACTAAACAAAATATAACTAAAATTATAGTACGAATAAATTTATATTGACCAGTGCCACATCTATTGTCCTCATAATCACTTAGAGGCAGCTGTCGATACCGAAGCCTTTTATTTTACAACTTTTTCATTCTGTTTGCTTTTGATATCAGTCTTAATGTGCCACTTGGTGATTGTCTGTGTAATAAAGTGACTATTGGTACTCCATCAATTCAAAATTATTAACAATATTAAGGCCAACCGCTAGCAAAAATTAAAGAATTTTTATGCTTTTAAAGATTAATTTTAATTGGTTGATACATTAAAGAGAAAATTAAAAGGACTGTAGGATGGTAAAATGAAATGAAATAAATTTAAAAAAATATATTTAATTGTGTTTATACTCGAATGCGACACACGCTGTTGGAATTTCCTGAAGTTTGTGTTTGCCTTATTGTTTGACCGAAGCTGCATGTACTTTTAGAAGTTGCAACTGTCACGCCCACATTTCATACCATGTAAATATTTGACATAGTATATCTTGAGAGCCATAACATCGAGAGCCTTCAACTTTCGCGTGTTACGACTTCGTAAGGTGCAGCTATAAATGGGCGCGATTAAAATTGTGTATTAAATTCAATTATTATTTGCAATAAAAAATATTCTCTGGTTCATAAACTACTGAATTTACTTACAAAGATTGACTTCCAGCAACTGAGTGTTTTCCTAGTGATATATTTTTTTTCGCGTAATAAAATGTTCCCAATCTAACTTTGATCATACAATATTCTTCAGCCAGCTTATACTAATCGTGCAGTCATCTGAAGGCGCTGTGACCAAATGAGTCAGCTGAAGCCGCTGTGTATAAAACAGTCAACCAGAGTCGCGTTATCTAAACCAATCAGTTCATTTGCTGTGTCTAAAAAAATCGGCACATACCTATGTAACTAAAATAGCCCCTGTCGCTTCCTCCAAAACAGTGGGGTGAAGCAGCTATATCCAAAATAACCGAAGCCGTTATGCAAGTTGGCAATTTAACACCAAAAACACACTAAAGACACTCATACACACACTACCGGTATCGTTTGAATCGCCACGAATAGCTCAAAACTTTCAATACATATCAGTGCAAAATTACAAACTAGAGAGTTGTAACGAGTACATTATGCATACATAATGATTTTACTATAATTATACGTAGATGTAAAAGAAGAAAACAATTATAACGTACAAACAGACGGCATGTACGTGATACACGGTACAAGTTGAACTTTTATTCCGTCATAGCGGATTTGCTACACGATTGTTAAGATAAAATATTCTCTACTTAATAACTTGTGCCGAAACAATCATTAACTGGGGTAGAAATTTAAAACATACCTTTATAGGTCCATTTCGACCACGTTCTCTTCTCGAATTTATTTCCGACAACAAATTTGTAATTTACGACTATCTTACTTTTATTGAGTCTCGTGTTAACAGTAGCCTTTAGTTTTGCCTGTCGTGGCTTCACACTGTCCATTGGTAACTGTCGGCCTTCTTCCTCACTATGGTGTCTCTTGCAAATGTCAGTATTTGCCTAAGATTTATGTCGACCATGCCTGCCAGTGGTCCTAAGCCTTATGCTAGCCAGTACTGGACATTCACACACAATGCGCGCTACCGTCTCAGCCTCTTCTTTCGCGAGGTTTCATTGTCCAGCTCACAGTCCCGCGCCTTGAGAGCACCTTTAAAGATTGACCCATCCATCCCTCTCGAAGCGTTTTTGTCCGCCTTTATTGGATTCCGCCGTTGGCGAATTAAAACCGGAGTTCCTTCAAAGAATTTTACTTGTGAGTGTATACGAGTTTACTTGTGAATGGTCAGACTTCGAAAAGCCTTGCCTTCCAGTTCAAGGCTATCAAGTTCCGCGGACTGGTTTTTTCTTTTTATTAGTTGATCTACAATATACACCATTCTTAATTAGATCCCTTCCTTCAAAGAATTTTACTTGTGAGTGTATACGAGTTTACTTGTGAATGGTCAGACTTCGAAAAGCCTTGCCTTCCAGTTCAAGGCTATCAAGTTCCGCGGACTGGTTTTTTCTTTTTATTAGTTGATCTACAATATACACCATTCTTAATTAGATCCCTTTTTTGTAAGATTTTTAATAAACATCGATGACATACGAGTAATCAACAAACTGCACCAGTGATGTCAACGTAAAATTTGTCTTAGAAGTAGATACAATTTGAAAATGAGGTTATTTCCCACAAATCTAACTTTAAAAGTAGTATATTTTACCTTACCTTTACTTTCGAATATTTTAAAAACCTTTGAAAAAGATTTGTTTACCCTTAATGAATTTTACGTTTGGACAAGAAATATTTTATAATGGAGGCCTATGAAAACTCTTTTTTACAGATCGCTCAAAATTGGAAATAATACCTTTTTCTGCAACACACTTCGCATTAACGTTTCAGTTGCATACTTTATCATGGAATGAGTTAATTTTCTTTCCTTCATTGCAACTTGCGAAATGTTTATCCTTCTTTTAGAATGGCTTTTGATCATAACGGATTTTTTTATTCTTTCACGAAGAGGGCGACGCTTTTCATTCTTTAGGGAGCAATAAAAATATGATTTGTCGGTAGTTTTTTTTTCAATTTATTTTCTTCGTATTTAAGTCATTGAAACCAGAATGATAGAAAAAGAACAGCTGCGTGAAAATGTAACCAATGCAGCGTTTTGTTGGTTTTTACACGCATTGCAAAAAAACTTATTTCTCTACTAGACTGGATTAGTTACAAAAAAATTTGGAGGTAATAATATTTTCGCCTTTTGTTTGAAAAACTAAAAAAGTGTTCGATTTTTACCGGAAAGACATGCCAAAAACAAGTAGACCTATCACAAAAGTGGTAGAGATGCCAACACTTGTCCCCACCGTTCATAAGGTAAATAAATCAAGAATCTTAACAAGGTCTTTTGAAATTGATTGGGAAATCAAAACAATCATACGTAGCAAATCGTATCCCATAAATATTCTGACCGTTTTTACAACTTCTACAAAAAAAAAAAATCAATTTTTTATGTTTTTAAATACAACAAAATTCCATTAAGCCAAATACACTGTAAGCCACTGAGAGAAAAAAAAAGATATGTATTTAAATTTGGATTTCAATTATATGTTGAAAAACTACACACATTAAAGTGTTCATGCACTCAAAAAACAAGTTGTCCAAAGATCTTCTATCAACAAACATTGTTATAAAATACACCTACTTGCAAACATTTTCCTTGTTGTTGTCTCCACCTTTGTCCAAACATACCAATTAAAAGCTTCAATCGATTAATTGTTGATTTGCATCTGCCTGCCAGTCTAGTATTTATAATATCTATCTTTGGGCTATTTGTTTACATAACAGTATAATGTTACGGTTCTGGTTGTATATCTGCTGCACACGTTATCGAATCTTTAGACAAATCTCCTGCAGTTTCTAATTATTATGATTATCACTTGGAAAAAATATCAATTAAAAATAGAAATCACTTGGTTTTTATCTTAATTGGTTTTGTGGCGCAGACCAAAATTGCAAGCAACAGGTTTTGCTTCTCATCCTCTCTGAACATGTATGTAAAATCTTTTATTGAACATTAAGCGGTAACATGCCCGCAACAGGCCACAAATTTCAATACAACGGACTTGATAACTGGTTACATTAAACGTAGTTTAATTAAATCTAATTAATTAAACTGTTAAAGTCAAACACTGACGACAAGACATACAATACGCGTATGGACAGTCTAACCGTCTCTTTACGTTTAAAGAGATTTATACATGTGTACTTAAGTTAGTTAATCGCAACTATTTATGTGTGTAAATCTAACACTCTTTTTGACTTTTTATTTTTTTCTGGCGATCCGTATGGTGACGCACTGCAAAATACTGATAAACACAGCGAAGTAATAACGAAATAAAATCATGTGGCATTATCTAAAGTTGGATATTAGTAAATCTTATTAAAATCTTTTATGTTAGAAGAGAAACAGATTTAGTTGATGTTAGTTTAAAGATAATTGGCGAGGAATGCTGCTGCTTCAGGAATGTGCCCACTTACTCAAACTGGTGGTAATCATGGAGCAGCTTAAGCTTTTTATTTTATTGACAATTTAGTAGAAAACGTATAAAAATTCTTAAAAACTACATTGAAATTTGTAAATTACATGCAATTAATGGGCCTGTTCGTGTAATATTTTATTGTGGCTTCTATTAAAAATAATTACATGGCATTTAAAATTTATTCTTTAATTCGAATTTATTGTAATGGACATTATAAATATAAAACAAAAACTGTCGTCTTCTATGCTGGAAATGTTTTCGAAACGCTCACAATCAAAACTCTAGTTTCTGGCGGTTATTAATAGTTGGGTGATAGAGATAGCATTAGTAAGTCATATTGTTTGGAAACTTATAGAAGAGCCATTTTAGTCTATGGTTAGTACTTCGAGTCCATGGGTTCGCTGGTAGACGCATTCGCTCCGAAACTAGCACAAGCACCGCTTTAATTTACTTTCTTAAATAAAATTCTGTCTTATTAAAGTGCACATGCTTAAGACACTCTTATTATTTGGGATTAAATACAATTAATAAAGGGCAACACCTTTCGTCATTATCAATTGTAAAGTCTAAAAAAACAACACCTTTGGGCGTTAGCATATCTCGAGTATAACAAAAGTGCAAAAAATGTTACATTTTTTTCTAGAAACGAAAATATCAGTAGTTAAGTACCAAGACTGGTGACTATTCAGTGACCTATTACATAAAAAATTTCCCCTACTACTATTTTCCCCTACTATGACATGTTATGTTTTATGCAAAGTGTTGGATCTCGTACCGATCCCTAAAGACAAGTTTTTTGTCACTTTCATTCCCTCTAGGGTATATAACCTTCCTTTTACAATTAATGGTTTTGTGCTTTTGCGCACACGAATTTACACCTCTGTTCAAAACCGGCATCGCCATGTGAGGCTTTGCAGCATTGCCCGTCCTTCGGTCAAAAGTGTCTCTCCTACGAGATATTCTCTTCGTTACCGCTCCTCGGCCGGACGCAAGAATCTTTGTTTAAGTATAATTACGTATTAATTACCCCAGTGAAGGTCGCCTAAAACTTAAAATTAACTATAAACTTTGGGTGATAAAGGCGCCAAAAACATCACCACAATCGCTCAAAAGCTTTGTAAAATTAACCAAACTAAAAAATTGACCATAATTTTTGGCAGTTCTCTTCGCCAAATTACGCAAAATTCGAATGAAAAATTTCCCAAAAAATATTTTACCCGACAAATTCCGCATGCCGAATTTGATAACGAATTTGATAATGAAAATATACGAGTGGTAAACGGCGACCGCTTTGGGTCGTCCAGCCATCTCTGTGATCGACAAAAACCTGAACATTTTACATCAAACGAATTTTGGTGTCTTGTGTGGATTGGTGTAGAGCGTTTTGCTCCGCCTTCGTTGGGAAGAGACGTGTGAACTGTGCTGGTAGCGGGCCAAAAAGCAACGCATTGCTTTCACTAACGAAACAATTTTTTGGGCCAAAATGTTATTGAAGGCTTTAATACTGCTAACGATGTATGAATTCAGTAAGAGGACTTTAAAACTGACCAACAATTATAAGAATAGCGCTTTCTATAGCAACCAGAAATAATCCACCTAAACGCTCCGTATTCCCCAAACATGATTCTTCATGCAAATCATTTTGAAACGATTGAGATGATAAGGGAAGTCGGCCTTTGAAAGGTGAGTTTTTTTTCTTGAAGGGACAGGTGTAGGAATATGAAGTTATTGCTTGGCTTATAAGATATATATTTTAATGTTGTATAATTATCTTAAGAATTGGTACTAAAAGAAATAATAAAAATTAATAGTTCAGATATTTTTATGACTCCACCACCACTCTGCTTGCGTAACTCATGAAATTCTAATGGTCTTTTTGTAATCATGAAATAAAAAACTATTTGATAAATATATTTTTCTTGAAATTCTTTTAATAAATCAAGCACAAGCTTTTTGTGTTTCTTTCATTCTTACTAAGGCCGACTTAGTCAAATAATTTTTTTTGCCATTTAATACAACATTTATCGTGTTAATATTCTAAACGATGTCGACAAACCTATCATTAAAACTCTAGCAAGTGTAACTAACCAGTTCTACATATTACCAGTTTTTGGTGAAACAGGAATCATATAATCACTCGCTTCGTTGTAGCCTTTAATTTTAAGTAGCACTTGTTGCATACAGATATATTTAAACACATTTCTGTCTTTAATGTTTCCTCGCTTAATGTTTGCTTTCTACATTTTAATCATGGTTATGTTACCAGTAATTATGGAAGTGTATGGAGTAACTAGTGTTTCATTAATTGATGCGAGGTTTAGAAGCGAAGTGTAAATGATTTGATTTTGTCTAAGAGGAAATTAAATATCTGCAACTGTGTTACAGGGGACTGCTTAATGTTTCGCACACATATGAAATTTAATACTTTGACAGATTAGATATGCTAAGTTTAAAACAAGTTATCGTGATTATTCTACGTGTATGATATTCAATAATTTGTTCATTTTTGTTCTCTAATAGTGGCACGAGGAAGAAAATATCATTAACAAGGTTTTAACACCTGGAAAACCTGGGATGGAATCGTTAAGTCCGTGTTCGTATCTACAATCGTCAAAAAAAAAAAAAATACGTTACTTTTTTTCAAAATTTCCCGCACTTTTCAATTTAGTCGAACTAAGTTTTGATGACCGATAACAAATTCGTAAAAACGTACGTTTAGGCATACGACAACGTTTGTTATAATCTCCAATATTTTCAATTGTCATCAGTTGACGTATGTTAAAATAAAAAAACCTGTTTTTACGATACGTGTTATACGTTCACGGATGTGACGATTCCACCCCTGATCGGGAATTTAAGAAAATATGATTGAGCTCGATTCAAATAATTTAAAATGCCTTAACATACAAAAGAACTCTCAAGGCTGGCGAGTGCAAAAGTACAACATCCAGTACGGATGAGGACCATCCGATACGACCCGTCCGAGTCACATAAAAGATCCATATTTATTTATCCATTGATTGATTAGGGATCCAATAAGAGACCCATTGTCGACAAAGCCTAAAAACAAATCGACTTTCCAAAAGAAAATTGGCAAAAAATAGTGCTTAAATAGGGTCAATAAAGTATGTCGGACTGAATATACCTTACAATATACACGCAAGACGGTACAGCTGCCAAAGTCATGCAGGAACTTAAACTAAAGTTGGCCTATCCACTTCACCAAACAAACAAATTTACAGCTGATATAGTAGCCTCCTAAGTTCCGTAGCCTCAAGCTCACAGAACAGCTACGGGCAGATGTAATAAAAAGTGTTTCCGCCAAAAGACTGTAGAGTGCAAATGAGCTGTGAAACGTAGAGCAAGAACCGGGGTTGACGTGATGTCGTAACCTCTTGAGTCTCCCTGGCATTACGAGGAGATTTTATGCAAAGTTTTTCCAACGCCTTCTGAGTGTGCTGGGCTCAAACCTATCAATGGTAAGACGTAATAAAATGTGTTTCCAACAAAAAAAAAACCATCGAATTGTAAATGAGCTGTGGAACGTAGAGCAAGAAGCCTGGATGAAGTTATGTCATGGCCTCCAACCAACGGAAGATCTATGGGGAGAACAGAACGCGGAATATAAGTGATCAGTGGAATGGAGACCAAGAAGTGTGTATGAGAATATGCTGTAGCCTCATGCGTCTCCTGGCGCCAAAGCAACGGAAGATCCATGGGAAGACGTAATGAAAAGTGTTTCAGGCAACAGACCGTGGAATAAAAATGAGCTGTGAAATGTAGAGCAAGATGCTTGTCATACAAATCCAATAAAATAAAGTCGTAATCCCATTTACTTCATTCCCCGTAGATGTGATGCAGTCATCTAAAACCACTGAAAGTATTTGACTTTTCTAGAAAATGCGAGTATTGTATTGTTACAATCGTGTGAATTGATGTCAATTAAAACTTTTTTACGCTTATTTGAGGGTGTGGAAAATATTAATCTACTAAGACCATTTCTAACATTTGTATACCACAGGATGAGTTAGTAAAGTTAAAGTAGATAAACTATCACATGTTCTGGAAAAAGTTACAAAAGACGTTCAAAAATCTTCCCTGGAAAATATATGTTTTGAATTTTAGGACTCTTCTTTATTTAAAAAAAACCAGCTTTATGAACAACCCTCCTCTGCACATGGCTTAACAAATCATTTATTCATAGAAAAATGTTTCTAAAATATGATAAAAATAAATGTTTTTAACATTCCTGTTTGTCGACATTAAGATTTTTATTTTCTGACCGCAAAAAGAAACGAAAACACACATGCAAAAGCATTTAAATTCCAAACAAATGTTTTAAATTTTCCAATAAACCTACTACGAGTTAGACATTTCTAAGCAGGATTTTAACTTAAACTTGTTGCTGTTTTGTTGTATGTGTCAACTTGCGTCACATGAAAAACAGACTCGTGTGTTTCTGGTTCTTGCTAATATGCTGCTGGATACCATTCGTGTATTCGTAATTATAAGCAAGAAGGAGTCTAGACACGAAAATTAATATGCAACATAAATTGAAGGTATCATTCAGGTACACAAGCTGACAAAGTTTATAGTTTATTAAATTGTTTACACTATTACGTATCACAGGGATTCAATCACGTTGTTATCCTAAGAAGCGGTAGAGTTTGGGGGTATAAAATTAGAAATTCTGACTTCATAAAACCCGGTATTGTGAAAACCCGATATTGTGAAAAAAAGGGGTTGGCTGCTTACAGTTTTGGTGGTGCCTGGCAATGGTGTTGTTTAGTATTCACTCCTTAACACTAAATCACCATAACGTGGAGCAGCTAGTCCAATCTGAATCAAAATGAGTGGACTTTAGCACAAACGCTGAACATTTTGCGCCTATTTACGGCTGACTAGGGTGCTCTTCAATGTCGACTTTCGTGCCGAATTTGGAGGCGACCGGTTCGATACACAATCAGCTAATATCTGTTCGTCAAGAGCCAACAGCGATGTTCTTGTCCGCGAAATCGTGCAGGGGAATCGGGGTCAGTCGAGGACTTGCTGCACAAGAACTTTCGCAGACTATAACTATGCGTCGATAATTGGGACTGCACCCGTTCAAGGTCTGACTGGCCTAAAAGATCGAAGTTCATAACAGTGGTCAACCAAATCCGTCGCTAAGTGGGCTTCGGAGAGTTACGAAAATACATTTTTAGTGACGGTTAGTGACGAGGCAACAACATATCCGTAGGTGGCAATGCATCCCACGGTCAATGGTAATCAAGTTCTGCGCGTTTCGAGCGGCACGGCGACACGAAGTTCTGTATGAACGATGAGGTGTATTGGACAAGAAAAACCATGTGATTTGATCCCGGCTAGACTTCTTTGTGGGATTTTCTGAAGTTGCACGTTTACGCTACTAAGCTGCAATCGTCCAATGCCCTAAAAGTCAGCATAATACAGGCATTCCTGTACTGGTGGACTGTCAGTACAGGCAAAGTTGGCACCTTATTATGCTCGCCATACGTTGAATATTTTATTCGCCTTCATTCAATTTGGTCATGATCAACGATTACTATAAAACGTAAAAACCTTTAAAGTATTGAGTGTTCAGAGCAGGCAAGCTAAAAATATGTAAAATGTTTACCTTCGCCATATACTTGAAAATCACTTGCACGGATTATTTAGCGATGTTCAATCGCGATCAGAAATAGTTTGAGTATCAGAGGCCAAAGAAGAATCAAAGCAGTAGACTTCTCGAAGTAATGGTATACTAAAGAAGGATAGGGCCGTCAGCCTATAAGGTCATGACGATAGTTCTTTGGGATGTTTTGGATGTTAATTACATTGATTACTTTAAAAAGCGTAAAACGATTACAGGCGTATATTAGTCTCAGCTGTTGGGCTGTACTGGCATTGACCAGGACAGCCCATGGCATGGCGCATTCGTCATGGGAACCAATTGGTTGCTAACCATCCAGCCTGTTCCCAAACCACAAGAATTTACTCGGTAGTAAGAGATTTTAGTCGAGCGAAAAGAGGGTCTAGAGATAAAATATTATACGGAAGAAATGTTGAGATATAAAAAACTTTGCTGAAATAATATCCTTTCTTACAAAAGTTCCGTCGATTTCAAATTGCCCTCGTGGGTAACACACTCAAGTTTGGTTAAAGATATCTCTGTGTATTCTACTTAAGGCTTGTAATTTAAAATTGCCTTGAAAATTTTCCCGCCTTTTTTGCGATAATTTCCATATGGAAATCTAAAGGACATGAAATCTGTGCAAACAGTAAATAAAGAGGCAAGAAAAAAACTGCCGGTTCATGTTTTAAATGAAAATGAAGCAAAGTAATAATAAATGAAATTAAAAACAAACATTTTTAACAGCAAAAGACAAACACATTGAAATACTCCTACAATGTCTACTTGCAAGTGTTGCTGCTCATTTACAAACAGCCCGAACAGCGTTAGAAGCAGGAAGAAAAGTGTAAAAGTTTGTCCTTGGCTGTTGGAAGAAAAAATTAAGCAGAAACAACAACTAAAAAAATTACGTCTTGCATTTAGTCAGACGACAACGATGTTGCTACAGAAAATGGCAAAATGAAATTCATTTGCTGTTTTCCTGTGGCGGCCTCCCTGCAACTTCTTCTTCAGCTTTTGCTACTCTTACTCTTGCTGGAAATGCGAGTACAAGAATCTTAAGATTGTTGTTGCTCCTTTCTATTTGTGCTGATTATGCACTTTGTCGCCTTCTTGTGCCCCAATTTATTGTCGTCTGTCTACATTATTACTTTATTTCTTTCTTCAGTTCAGTTCAGTTATTAACCCAGTTTTTATAATTTTTCATTTCCTTTTTTTATTTAACGTGGTGCAAATGTCTGTCTCCCTGTTGGGGGTGTGTTCAGCTTTATTTCTCTGTCTGTAAAGTATAATGAATGAATTGCTGATGACTTGCTGGAGTTTGTTCGTTTTAATTTTCTATTTTTTTTTTCTTTGAATTTCGTGTCCTTGTTTTAATTTTAATTTTCTTTTCCCGCAATGTTGTACTATTTTTCTTGTGTCTCTGAGAACTTGGTAGAAGTTCAGAACGATGTCGCAGAAAACTGTGTCGTCATTATTTATTTTAAGATTTTATTTTGTAGGTCAAGAGCTTGTGTAAAGTTTTCATTTTCTCTTTCACTTTGATTTTCATTTAAATTTTATGTTTGTTGTTTTTAATGAAAACGATGTAAAATTAATTTAAATATTTTCCTATTTTATATTTTCAGTTAGAAGTTCCTTTGGGAAAAGGTAAGTTTTTAGCCATTAATTTTACTTGAAGAACTTTAAGTGAAAACATTTTTATCTTCTAACATTAATTTTTATTGTTTAAATTTATTGGTGAACTAAATGTTTCCATATCTTAAAGTGATTATTCTCCTAGAAAATATATCATTTATTGAAACACTGTTGAAAATTGCCTGATGCAGTGGCTCACAAAAGCAGTGCACCATCCAAACAAGTGGTGAGGCCATTAAAGCTGTCGACAGGTTTTCATCCGTATGTTTTAAAGTCGATGGATAAAATTTAAACGTTTGTTAGAATTCATTCTTTATTATTCTTTCAAGCAGTAGTCAACTCGCATTGAACTTATTCCAATAGCCCTCTTATTAGAAATTTTGTATGGATTTCCTCCAGATTTTAAATTTCTTTGGTATCCCACGACACACTTGTCTTTTAACTCTTAAAAAACTAGTCGATTTTATGGCGTCTTATTGAAGGAAGACAGTATTGATTGTTTTCTATTTTTTCTCAGCCCATTGGACCACATGCAAACTATTTGGTAAAAATTAGTTTTGCTTTTAAGTTTCTTTGCCGTTTTTGGTCAAGTTTGTTTGTAACCAAATCATTTTGTTTCGTATTAACATCGAGTGCCCGAAATTGTTCAATTGAATAAACACGTTTCATTGGCCGATTTTGATATGGCCATAATATTTTAATAAATTCCCCAATATTGCCCTAGTCGTGTTTAATCTCGTTAGCCGAAGTGGTTACTTCGGTCTAGGGATCATGAAGATATCGCCACCAGTATGAAGTTTTATTTTTTGCCTGTTGTGGCAATCAAACCATGAGTTGTACGTTATTGGAACGAATACGGTTCCGGTTTATCACCAAACTTGAGAAGGGATGACGGAAATTTGTTCTAAAAATCTACATCAAATCACCCTGACGGAATAGAAATAAATAATTAAGCCATGCGTTCTTTATCCACCTGGCGTGTTTTAACAAACGAACTCTGACATGATCACATTATATACTATATATTAATGCCCTGACTGCAGAAATTCGGTAAAAGCCACATCACGGCAACAAAGAATCCAGTCAACCAATTCTTTATATTTTATCGACTATGTTATATATTTCTCAATTGCAGCGATGACTTCCGATGTCAGACTCCGAACTCGTCACCGTTTGCCTCTGGTAATACTTTGCCTTGAAGACAAGCGTGTGATAATGTGCCAGCAACAAATTCGACTCTTGCCACAAGCCCTTCTTCAGCTCATCTCATATATACGAAGGTGACTAAGATTGTATGCTTTTCTCCGGCACCGTCTTGTTGAAACCCCATGTTAGTCAAGCCCACAGCATGTAGTTGTGGCGTTAAAAAGTTTTCAATCATATCACGATATCGCTCCCCATTGACAGTTATCGTTACGCTGTTTTCAGTTTCAAATGATTCCTCCTGCCCGAATTGCACACCAGACTATCACTTGATGAATAATTTGAGGGTTTTCCATTGCGCAGAACCGACTATTCTGTTTATTCACATATCCGTTCAAATGAAAATGTGCCTCGTCACTTATTATGATTTTTTTCATGAAAATCGGGGTTGTCATGGGCGAGCTGTAGCATCCTATTGGCATATGTACGGCGGATTAAATGGTCTTCTGGAAGAAGCTCTTGTGTCAACTGAATCTTAAATAGAAACAAATGCAAATCTTTGTGCAAAATTGTGGACAAAGTTGTTCTTTGAAGACCAGGCTCCTGAGCACGGTGTCGAATTGAGGTCGATGAATTGTTTTGAATACTTTCTTGAACAGCAGTAATGTTTTCAGCCGATCTTGTAGTACGTTGTGATCCATGCTTGGGCCTATCAGCTACAGTCTCTGTTTCTTCGAAATCATTCACTACACTACAGTGCGTGTTGTTGGCACGTTGTTTCTCCCAAAAATTTCACGTAACTTTCTCATCGTCACAGTAATCGATGATTAATTTTTTTTAAATGTTTTAACGATTGAAACACGTTGGTTTACCGAATATTTTTCCATAATAATTTTCCCACGTCTCTACTTCACTACCGTCAAATATGAACTGTCAAGACTAATGTTTACCAAAATGGCGACAAAACAAAGTAGTATACCTTCCCGGCGGACACCCCGTACTTTTGAAATGGGTATATAAAATTCGAAACAGCCGAATATAAGTAGCTTTTATGTCTCTGGCTCAATAATTTTTTTTATTTTCATTCAAGTTTGAAAATTCAAAATTTACCACAAGCACCAAGATTTCGATTAAAATGACTTTTATATTTGAATCTGTCAGCGTTTAAAATATAATCCCCGTTGTCAGATGTGGAAACCTTAAATAGGTTTTAAATATTAAAGAGAACGGCGTTAATTTAAATTAATATACAAATTTAAAGGCACATGTAACAAACTGATCAACATAATTTTAAAAATCGGTTTTGTAGTGATCAACTTATAATTTCTTTAATTCCCGAAGGACTTACAGCAAAATCTTACGCTTACTTGCCATTTCAGAACTTTAGTTTAAACACGTTTTTGTTCTTTTTGCATTTCAATTACTACTGTATTTTAAATCTTCGAATCCTTTTAGGATTTTATCAAATAGTTATTGAAGCATGTTAAGGCATTCGTTTTTTTTTGTCTTATTATTTTTTATTTCTGCTCTTGGCTGGCTTATAATCCTCAATACAAATAATGCCACCATCAAAATCAAATATTTATTTTTATTCTAAACAAAGTCGGGGTATTTTTTTTTTGTATTAAAATTTACATCAGAGTATTTCTTAGCTGGAAATGCATTTGAAGTTTTTGTATTGCATTCAAGCATTCCAAGTACAACTTTTTTTGTTGAGACAAACATTTCGAAATATTGGCAAATATACACTGGATAACCGAATCTATTGAAGATAGTAAAAATATTTGTAATTTGGTTTGATGTTTACCTGACATAAAGTTCTTTTTTTTTGTCTTTTATATACGATTCCTTTTCATACTGATATAAAATTGCAAACGAACATGCCGCTTCAGTGATTACAAGTTTTTGCGATGGAATTGAATAAACAACCATATTTTGCTAGCATGTCTTCGCAATTGTAGGAAAAGTGGGGCTGGTAATGAGATTTTGGAAAGTACATGACGCAAAAGTCATGTACGACAAGGCGAAAGGTTGGCTGGCCTGGCAGGCTGGAGTAACATTTTGCTACATAGTTTTTGAATATTATAAACGAATTTCGGTTTCTAGTGCCATTGTAAGAAACTGATATTCCATTTTTGATTCAAAGCATCTCCTTCTTTCGCTTAGCGTATAACTCCTGCTGTATTAAATTTTGCCATCTTTTGAACTAATTCGCGAATCATTTCAGTTATTACTTATTCATAGAAGAGGAATTGCTGGCCAGACTGAGTTAATCTAATCATATCAAGTGATAGTCTGAGCAAGGTCGGAGAATATGAGAGGTCGGATAGTAATTTCCACTTCAATGTTTTCTGCGAAGTCTTGTCGTGCTGCGAAATCGTGGTTGTCGTTACCAGTGCCGACGTTAGGGTTTCATAAATTGTATTTATATAATTTCATAGAATCATACATTTTCATCGGAAACGTAAATAGTTAGTTTGGCTGTCGACATGGGCATTTACATGTTTTTCAGCGCTTGGGTCCGAATAAGTGTTTGCAAAAGGACCCCAATTTTAACCAAAAAGGTATCTTTAGCGACGAGTAGCATTTTCGAAGGCATGACCGAACTCCCGCGAGGTTCATAAAAAGTTGCGTGCGAATTTTAGCCGTTGATAGCGAGCACTACAGAACGTTTTGACAGTGTGGTTATCTCTCGCGGAAGTGATGTTAAGTGACGAACAGGATCGTGCTATTTGTCCCTGCCAGAAGTTTGCTAATGGGATTTTCAGGAATCACTGGTCTCCGTCATTAAGATGCAATCGGCCGAAGCCCTCAATTAAACGCAAAACATCGCAATTTAAATTTTAACATCCCGCTGAAGATAAAGACTTCTGTTATTATATTATAATTAAAAGTTATATTCCACAAAGCCCATGCACCCATTGTAGTGTAACAGATCAGATACCCTGGCAGCAATGAGCTCTCAAATCTCGTACTAGAAGAATATCAAATTACTAATTGTTCTTATGGATATAAATAAACATTCAAGGAGCACATTACAGAATTCGATATCGAGCGAAATTTCCATTTAAATTCTTTAAAAATTTCGATCGATACGAAATGTCGTGAATTGCTCCCAGTGTTAGAGAAAGTGATTTCTGGCAAAGGCTTGTTTGTTGTTAAGAAAACTTTGTCAATAGGAAAAACATTAAAATACTAAAATATATCGATATGATTTAAAATTTCTTTTACGATTTAGACTCAGACTGCAGTACTCTGTTCTGGAAATAAAAACTCCATTACGTAAATTAATTATTGGTACCTGCCTAATAATGCATATTTTATTTAAATAATCGTCACGTAAAATGTTTCTTTGTTTGAGAATTCGATTTTTCCACAAACAAAATGGTTGTTTGTTTTGCTCTATAACATGCCTGAAATGTTTAAGAAACGAAAAAAAAAACACAACAAAAGCGGAACATATTATGGAAAATCCACCCAAAATAAATTGTAAATATTTTCCCTTCTTTTTGGTTAGTAAAAAGGAAGAGACGAGGGAAATTTAAAACACACAGCAAAACTACACATGAATATTCTCAGCCACACATACGCGTGGATATATAAAAATCGTATATGTGTATTTGTGAACACATATTCAAAATATTTGCACACATTTAATCCCCTCATGTAAGAAAAAACTCACCCTCATATGTGATTTAGGCAAGAAGAAAACACACACCCCCAGTATAGAAACCGACTATTTGTCTTTCATTTTTACGAGTAGCTCGCAAGTGTTGATTTGTTGCAGGGTGATTATTAAGTTTCAAGTTAAGAAAAGTGTTGTTAATAAATTGCAAACAACTTTTTGTATTACAAGTGTTACACATCTAGAGTCTTTCTCCGGACCTAATGATGAGCTAAAACTAGTCAAAACTTTTTTAATAAAAATTTAAAAAAATCGATTTAAAATTAGTTTGCTCTTTGGTACTTATCGCCTGCGAAGGGCTTTTTTAGCAAAACACGGGTGTCTTGGTGTGATGCCCAAAGGTAGAATAAGTCACAGCAGGCGTGTCCTAGTGCCTTGGTTGCCTTTCTGCACATCCCCCCTTAAACATTTATTTGGAAGAGGAAGCCTGCAAAAGTGCATTTCTGCAGGGCATTTCCAACATGAAGACTGGAGAGATATGGTAGGGCATATGCAGGTACTTAAACTCTTTGATAAAGGTACGTGCATCATGCCTCCTGTTTGGAATCGAATTTAGTGATAGGGAGTGGTTATGGAGCGAAATACACCTCGAAACGAACGGCTGACTGCGGAAGTACAATCCGTCTTCATATGACCGGAGTCAATGGTAGTTATACTAGGTTTAGTCGGAATTTGCTCGCCGGGTTTAAAAATAAGAAATGGCCCAATACACGGCCTCAGCGCAAATCACAGAGAATTTTGATGCTCGAGAAGAATTGGCTCCTGGATTACCGGTCTTAGGTACTGCCAATGTATCAATGTACCATTTGGAGATGGTGTAACTGTAGATTCTGCGGGTAGATATCCGAAAATTTATTCCGTAATTATCTGTCTCTGGGGTCCCGTCAAGCGAAGTTACTTGGGAGCTTTCTATAGACTCCAAGCAATATATACGATCTGTCACTAAACAAGGTAACTGGCTTTTTTATAATTAAGTAATGTCAGGGAAAATTAAGAATATATAAAAAAGTTTAATACAGTTGGATTGCGAAGGGCAGACTACAGATTAAGAGCTCCCAATTTGTTTTCGCCTGCATTAAACAATATAGATGAGGATGGCATATAGAATATCGAAATGTAAGTTATTTTTGAACGATTCACTATGCTAAAATATCGCATGATTAAGTCAATAAAATATCTGATGGAATTTTGTGCCACTCCAAAAAACAAAATCCCACCAAAAGGACTTTTTGATGCCTAAAAAAATCACTCAAAGAAGGTAGCAATATAAAATGCCTCGCAGGCTAGTGCCACAAAATAAACGCCACAATGGCCACTTGAAGGTTTCCTTATCTGTCGTGACCACAGCTGGCTACCAAGATCGTGCGATTACATCATGCTAGATCTTCTCTTATCGGGTTTAGTGATGCAGCATTTGACCGACGTGAACATTCAAATTCAACCGGGTATATAATGCAGAGTTATAAACAAAGTTTTAACTAAAATCCGAGCCAACGCGTGACGCCTCGGCAGATATTTATATGGTGTTATATTATTTACATAATGGCATACATGGGAATTTTAAATAAACGAAAGAATTTTTTTAAATTTTCCTATGCAGCTACACAACCAGCACTTATAGGAAATCTCTATATCAAAGTGATCCATTATATCGATAGAATGCATTAGTACACTTTTAAAGGATATGAAATTCAACAAGGGTCTCTACTTCTGCGCGAACGTTGACTCAAATTTAAATTTGAGAATATGAGTTTCCAAATGTGCTAGGATTTTGAAATAAAGAAACTTGAATTGAAAATGGGTGGCTCGAAACTTGAATTGAAATCAGGTTCTAATTTGCTTAAGATTTTCTGAGTGGTTGGATTTATTAATTTTTGGTGGTTGCTACAAATTCTAATCGACCATGACTGAAGTATTTCCATAGACCTGAGAGCTGGTGGTAGTTTTGGGTGTATCAAATTTTTGAAGTGAGCACTATGTTCAGCTCAGTAGTGTCAGTAGCTGATGTGTCACTAGATCATGTGTCCGCGAAAGTGTTCCTGCACGGCTCTTTGTCCGACAGAAAACAACCAAACAAACTAGATGTCTATATTAAAAAGAAACATGAACAACGTTGTACTAAAACGTATAGTACAGAACTACAACTAAAGAGCATAAGCGAAAAGAAACACGAACACTGAAGTACCAAGCTCAAAAGAGCGGTGAGCAGCTCGCTTAGTTTAGTTGCGTGAACTAGTTCGTTTATGAACTACACAACTCCAACTGGTACCTTTAAAGTTAATAAGAACCTTGTTTTAATTTCATCGCATCAAAATTAATTATTTTCATTTAATTATTTGCCTTCTACTCTCTGATGTACATAGTTATAAAACGTTAACCTCGGTCATGGTTTAATAATAAACCCAAATCAAAACATAAACAACGCCAAAATTATTTATATACGAGTATGTATCAAAAAGCATTCTAATTATCCTTAGCAACCGCCAGCAGAGGATTCTCATTCAGTGATTCACTCATTTATTTTTACTACCTCCATAGAAATTCACTTTATTCGCAGCCATTCAAATGGCCTTGGCCGTGATTTACATTTTTTTCAAACAAAAATATTTTAAAATAAACCACCAAAAATTATTGTATAAAATAACAGGGAACAACGAAAAACATAATAAAATGAAATTAAAATGCCAATGATAATGATGTTCAAAATGAATAACGATGATGATGGCGATGATGAGGATTATGAAAATGAGGATGTTGCCGTTTGATGCTCTGTGTTGCTGCTTCGTTTCAATGGTTTCTTTTTTTTGTGTTTGAAAAAAATTTTGTTTCGTTCATTAACATAATTTTAATTTAGGTTAGGAAGAACATAAAAAAGCCAACACTTTTACACTAACACACACAAACTCCCTTGATGCTGCAAAGCACACCAGCAGCATCATCATGATCATCATCAGGCGGCCAGACCAGACCAGACCTGACTAAACTAGACAGACAGTTGTAATAAGGGAACCTCTGAAGAAAAAATAAAAAAAGTAAAAAGCATTAAAAATTAAACAGAAAGAACATTGAACTTATTAATTTGTTTTTTTTTTCGCTCTTTCGCTCTTAACTTTTGTAACTGACTGTGGCCTGTAGTCGTTGGTACGGAAGCAGGAAGCAGATGCTGCTGTTGTAGTTAGTTCTTTGCGGAGTATAAAAGCAAAAACAAACGTGCAGAAACACATACATACAGATGCGCTCGTTTCAATGATATGCACACGTGTAACTATAAAATGATAAACTTTTAATATATCATAAAATAGTGCCTGGCCCATTAAATATAGAGAAGAATGCTTATAGTTTTGCAAATTCACTTTCACTTTTTTCCAAACATGTAATGTTTGTTACCTTTTCTAGAAATTATGTTAATGAGTTGTAAACAGATAATGTGAACAATTAAGCAGCCACTACACCAACATTGTTAAAAATTAACACTATAATTACCACACTATGGGGCAAGTCAATCACATTAGAGATTAGACTGAACTGGGACACTTGATGAGGACACGCATGTTTTTAAACGACCTCTACTTTAATTTCTGTCATGTCAACAGGATCATCGAACACAAAATCAGAGACAGGGAGTGGTAAAGCAATAATCGACTTTAATTTCGAATTAAAATTTAAAAGAAATTTTATTTTGAACTCGAATAAATATTTTTACTCGAAAATGTGCATTTATTTAATTTGAAAGCATGTTCGCAATTTCGAACATAATTTCGTATATTTGAAGTTGACTTACCAAACTTCAAAATCTATTTCGAAGTCGACTTTCCTTAAATATTTTTCAAATTAGTTTTATTGGAAAATTTAGAAATAAGAAATGTGGAAACATTTGAATTTTCAAAATTCGAAATCTGGAATTTCGAACTTATTTATGATATTCCAAAATTTACCTACAAAGAGTATAAAAAAGTTTTTGTAAACAAAATCATACGATTTGGATGTTTTTAAAAATTCAAAATCAATTCTGAAGTTTGGACAAAAGGTTAATAAGGACTGTCAATTCTTGTAATGACATTCAAAATCAAAATGTCTAAGCCGTAATAGGAAACTTGTCTTATATAAAGCGATTCAGATTTGATTTTTAAAAAAACCCCCAGGTCTGAATTTCATAAAAAAAAATCAAAAGGAAACTTCGAAAAATGAGTAAGTTGAAAATAATTCACTATTTTTAACAACTTTGACATTTTTACAATTAAAAAAATTTTTTAAACAAATTTATTTTATAAAATTTATAAACAAAGATTCTCTATAAAAAAAAAATAATTTTTTCAAGTTCCTGTTATGATTTTTGGAGAGAGCTGGTAAAGACGTCAGATGTAGGGAATATCAAGTGCTGCTACTAACTCATATACTCTTACTGGCCTACTGTTCTATAGTCTCTACTTCACTATAGACAGCCGTAATCATCATCTATTTATCCTCCAATCCGTTACTGAAAATCAAATTTTGTTTCTCTATTTCACACTTTCACTTCTTTATTGTTTTGGAGGAAAAATTACATAATTTAATTCTAAAACGGCAAAGTTGCTTCTAGTGTTAATGAATTTTGCTTTAGCAAAAAAACTACCCCCTCATAAAAAGTCTCTGTGTATCTAACGCTAAAAAAATCACACATCACATGATTGTTTCATACCAAAGCAAACTTATGCAAATTAGTTGAAAAAATTTAAAAAAAATACTGAAAAAATCCCTTCTAGCTCGTACCTGTGTGTGACTAGTTTCAGTTTTTGTTAAAGCTTTTTGTTGTTTTCTTTTACATTCTAACGCTCTGACGTTTTTGTTTTCCGCTGCAGCTGCAAGCGGGTTGAATTCATTAGTTTTCACTCACTTTTTTTTTAATCCAACTAATTTACATAAAATTTGCAAATTTTATGCAAATTCAAGTGCATTATTTACAAATCATGTTCCCGTCAGTGTCAATTAATAATACGAGCTCTTGTTAACGTTGTGTCGTCTGTTGACGTTGTAGTTGTTGTTTGCCAATTTTCCATTTAAAACAACATCAGCAAATTTGTATTGTTGTTGTTGGTTTAGTGTGTTTGCTTTAAGGCAAAATTTCAATAACCAATTAAAGGATTTTTTGCCCAACAAACAGGAATGCGTGTATATGTGTCAGAGAGCATTCGAATTCACCAAGGATACGTTACTAACAAGAGTTTGTATTTTTAGCAATTGTATGTCAGATTAGTTCAACAACAATATGCTAATTAAGTAACGGATTTCGCAATATTTTTTATGTTGTTGCTCTGTTCGGTTTGCATAAATTTTTAAAATTGTTTCATATGATTGAAAAAAGTATCTATTTGTTTTTGTACAATTACGCCAGAGTAGGCGGAAAGTTTCAATTGATAAAATAACTACACATAACAGTCGTTTATTTTTTATGTTTTTATTAAATTTTTTTATAGTTTTTTTTTACCTAAAATATTTCATATTATTTGAGTTTTGGTCTGAGCTTTTAGTTTTAACAGGGTGTAAGTGGCTCAGGAATGATTCTTTCTGAAAATTCATCAAGTTTTATCAAATGCCAGTAAATTTTGTAAAATGTAAATTTTTTTGTAAATTTTGTCTTCTTTAAACTAAATCCGATAGCCGATGTTATTCTTAAATTCACAAACGCCTGGTATTGTTGTATGAAAATACAATATAAAAGCATAGGTATTTTAACATAATATTGTATTTTTTTTCTCGGTAATTTTTTTTTTATAAAAATGATGTTTTTATAAAAATAATGTTTTTGAAATATTGTATTGACACCATACGTTACGTGAAAGTATGCTTTTTGTTTGATTTATTAATGCTTTAATAAGTTCAACATTCATTTTATTTCAAATGTAAATAATAATTCTTATAATCTGTTCTATTGCTAATGAGATTTTTTATATTTAAGTGTAATTGTTTGTAGTTTAGAGTTCCCAAGCCTGATTTAATTTTAAGATATTAAATGACATTTATAATTTTTTGATATTAGAGTTTTTTTTTTCTTTGACGACAGATTTGTGTGCAAATTAAAACAAAATGAGTATTTTGAATATTATACATTTTATTAAGAATCGAGAGCAGTTACAGCTTCAGCTTTTGGGGGAGGAAACTCTCAATAAACGGAAAATTTTCGACATTGCTGCATAGAATCGCAAGTATTTTTTTATCTTTTATGTGGGCAAGGTGCTACTTCCTTTCTCTCTGAAGAAATATATTTTCAGCGGTTTGCATTGATATTTCACCAGAATTCGTTCATGGCAACAAATTATTTTGCTATAATGAAGTTGCTCCTGTTTTCCCTGTAAAGGGCTCAAAACGGGTAACGTGTCACCAGCGCGAATACTTTTCTTTTCAAAATTTCCAACATGAAGGGAGTTATGAACGAAAACTAAGCGCCGATTATACCACGTGACAACAATTTTTAACATGTGCGGGAAATAAAAAAAAAGATATTAAACGCACATCGCACAGTGTCATCAATTCATATAACGAGGGGTCAAAAATAGATTTAGTTGTCGTACGTAACGGAAATTTGGTACATGTTGTTATATTTCAAAAACAACCAAACAAAAATTTTCTCTGGCGATATCAAAGCAGAGTTTTTGAACTTTTATTTGACACCAGGAGAATGGATTACTTATTTTCTGTGCCGCTTTATATTTCACCAGTATTCAGTCGCCTTTTCAATTTTTCGTTATATCTTGATCATATTAACGATTCTGAAAATTTGCCGTGTTAAAATCATAATACACTACACACATTTTTTTTTTTGCATGTAAAGAACTTGTAAATTTTGTATGTTTTAATAAAATTTATTGAACTTGATTACAAAGTACAATTTTGACTTGCTAGAAGTACGGCAAAAATTTATATATTTTTTGTTAATTCTTCATCAGATTTCTTTCACATAGTGAATGTTATTAAACAAAATCGAAATATTTTCGAATTTTAAACACTGCATTATTTTTATAAATATATATAAATGACTTATTCGATTTGTTCTAAACCCAAAGTAAACAATGATGTGTCTAAACACTAAAATATTTTCATATAATTCAATCGTGCTAATTTCCGAAGTAGTAAATTAACAATAAATTTACCAAATTATTGTTAGGGGATAAGCTAGTCTTTGTGAGCATTTCGACGATTGCTTACACCAGCTTATCAGAGAATCTCAATCCAAATTTTTAGAAAAAGTAGAAATATCGTATCTTATGCTTGTTTTTCTATACAATATGAGAACTGTTTAACAATTTTGTGATTTTACTATTATAATTTTTTTAGATTATTGTTAATTTACTACTTGGGAAATTAGTACGATTGTATTATTTTAATTATAATTTAAATTCCCAATTAATATTTCGATAAAATTTTCTCCTTAATTAATTATTCAAGCTTCGCAAGGTTCCAAATAATTTTTTTAAAGGTTTTTATTCACTATCAACATTTGACTACGCCTTTGTGTAGCATCATAAGGAAATAAAATATTTTATTTAAGACCTTAAAGCTTGAATTATTAATTGATAAATATAAAAAAATTTCGTAAATATGTATCTAGATGCCAAAGTTCCACTTTTATTAAACACTTCAAAAATATTTTCTTCCACAACAATAAACTGCAATAATTTTTGTTTTTTATTTGTCACTTTTAACTTGAAGATTTAAAATTTTCTATCACTTTTTCTGCTCTTGCGACCTCTGGTTTAATGAAGAAAAAAATTAGTAATAAAAATTTAATTAACACACAGGGCTGGCTGGGCTTAAAAAAATATTTTTAAAAAGAAGAGCGAAGCTTCACTATTTTGAATATTTCTTCAAGGAATTATTAGCTCAAACCATTTTCAAGGTAAATATTCTTAATTTGCTGGTTAAACGAAAATGCTTATTTTAGAACATTTAAGAAGAATGCATTTGAGATCGACAAAAATTACCATGATTTTCTTACTGCTGTTTTGTACAGGCTACAGGAGGTTTTATACAAAAAAAGTTTCTTAATACTTTTTTTTATTTTATTTAATTAAAATTTTAATCAAAAAACATTTCCTTAGAAATTTTTAAATTAAAAACACCCTGTGTTTCTTTACTTCACTTATGATTTTTTATGTTACATTAATTTAAAAATAATCACTTTACGTACCTTGAAATTACAAAGTGCACTTTATTGGAAATATAAATGCTAATTGTTACTTGCGTTGAAATAAAAAATTCTTAAACTAGATTTTAGACTCAAGTTTTTTTTTATTTTATTTAAGTATTTAACACTTTTCAAATCACTTGCAGTGTGAATACACCCAAAGACATGACTGCTTTTTTGAATTTTAACTTTTATTTTTTTTTTTAATTTTCAAGTTTTTTTTATAATTTTCTTTAAAAAAATTTTCTGAAGTTGTGTTCCTTTATTCCCAAATAGATAGAAGTTGTCAAAACAACCTTTTCATTTCACTTCAAGTTAAGGAATGATATTTAAATTTGTTAGACGGTGTTTTCTTATGATTTCTTCTTTTATTGCTTTTTTAAGACCATCTTAAAAGTAACAGAACAAAAAAAAAATACCAGCGAAACGTCCAACAATTCAAAAGATTTTAAATAGATTTTGAAGGATTTATTTGACGGCTGCGTACAGGAAAATTTCTTTCTTAACTTTTTACAGAAAAAAAAAATCGCAAAAAAAAAACAAAGTAAGAAAGGAAAGAAGCTTAACGCACTCTCGCGTTAAATTTTTTCCACTTTACTTTGTCTCTATACATGTAAAATCAAGCGTTAAGATGAATTTGTATTTGCTGCAGCCGCCTTAAGGTTGTCTTTGCTCCCGTTTATAAATGGAAAGTTATTCCGCGTGATTCGTACTTCAAAATGTTTACTTGGTCAACTTCTAAAGTTGGCTCGTAAAAGTCAAACGTACCAGCCGGTCTTAAAGTCCAACTGCCACTAAAATGTCTAGAAATTGTTTTATGAAAATTATGCGAAAATTCTTGTGTTCTAGCTACAAAACAAAAAGAACGAACGTGATGATGGTTTTTTTTTGCTGGCTGTTTTTTCCTAACAAGACACCATACTTTGGCCACCCTCTTAAAACACAAGTGTTTTCTTTATGAACGCCAAGAGAGTGAGAGTAAAAGCTTGAAAGGACACGCGCACTAAACGCTGTACACAAGTGCCATCACTACTGCACACCCTCTGCTCATAACATACCAGGCACACAATGGGTTCAAAAGCAAGCAATGAGACAAAAAAAAAGAGTTCACTCACTTGTATGTAACCCACCCTGGAGTTTTTTTTTAGCGAATCTAATAAAAAAAATTTACAAAAAAGGAACATAAACATTTTCCCTTATTTCTCCTGGTTTTGTACTCAAATTATAAATCCAATATATTTCCAATAACTGGAATTGTTCACTGCTTTAGCCTCATTTTTGCTCTGCCACGAAGTGAATATAGTAAATGAAGATCTGAAGTATGGGTGAGCTGTGTTATTTTACAATTTCCATGGGTTGCTGGCAAAAGGTGGCAGAAATTCCCTTCTCGCTTCTGTAACACTTTCCATTCTGCTCATGTATGGGAGTAGATATATGTAATTGTGTATGTGTGTGTGTTGGTGTTAAAATTGAGGAATTTTCCTATTTAGGTTTAAAACAGTAGACATTTATATTTTTTGTCTGTGTGGTGTTTGGAAATTTTCAATAAATTAATTCATTTTGTCGAATACAATTAACAAGATTAGGTCAGAAACGTTATTGTCTGTTTCAATGGGGCATTCTCTCTCTGTCTCTTTCTCTGTTGCGGTGTACCTGTGTTTAGCATTCTTAATTAACGATACGAAAATTTTATTGAGTGTAAATAAATGCAACATGTGGCGTATTTTGTGGTTCTTTCTTTTGTCTACCAAATTGACAAATAAATTCTTGAATTAGTTTGCATATTAAAGCTGCGTTAAAATGAATTTAAAAACTCTTTGCGAGTGTTTGCTGACTCTAAATAATTGATGTTATTGAAGTAATAAATTTTGAGATTTGTAACGGGTAAATAAATAAAATATATAGGGATGTTTTTTGGCAAAGACTTAAAATTTAAATTAAATTTAGAAAAGTGTTTGTTATTCATACCATTGGCTTTATTAGCGTTTAAGTTTCATTTCGAGCATTTAGCTGGCGCTTACATGTCTTATTTTGCACACACTTTTCGCAATAACTCAGCCAGTATTTCAGCAAAAACGTGTCGAGTTTTGACTTGCATGTGCTAAATTATTTCTGATCTTTCATTGTAGACAATCGAGTTGCCACACGCAGAGAAAAATATGATTGCGGCATACTCACAGCAACTTTGTTATGTTCTTTTCAACGCATTATGATTGTACAAATTGTACTTTAGTTACGACAATTTAATCAATATATGGCCATCGTGAAACTTATTGTATTTTAAAAGTTTTCTTTTTAGTAAATTAATTGATTCATGCGCTCTGTAGCATGGAGTGATGGCAAAAAAGTTAATAAGCGAATTGGTTATCATATGATTAATCGAGTATTATTCATTGCACTTAAGCGGATAATAATAGTCGATTAATTTATTTAAGGTTAAAAATTATTATAAATAAATTTTATTTGAGAACTCTAGCGTTAAGAAAGAAGCTTAGATCATCTTGGGAATATTTAGAGACCTTATTAACAAAAGGCTTTGCCTATAACTATTTCGAAAATAGAAATATTATTCAAAATAAAAATCTTGTTCTTTTGCAAATGAATTTTTTCTGCAAAAGTTCTTTGCAATTAAAGCTTTGCGGTGAATTAAAATTGCTATCAAAAGCTTTCGATGTCAATATGAAAAAGAAACTCTTGTAAAAGACGTTTAATTATTTTTTTATTTATTAAATTTGTAAATATTGTTTTCTTCGAGTATTTTATATTTTATAAAATAAATTTTTTCAAAAAAGTTTTCAAGGGTAAATAGTTTTTCATTAAAACATCTATTTAAAATGAGTTATTATTTTAATTTTATTTGTTTTATTTTCACTACTAGCAATGATTGTAAATTTAACTATATTTCTTTGACCTTTTATTATAATTTTATTTAATTGACTTTTAAGCTCTAGCTCTTTCATTAAATTTCTTTTTATTATAAAATAATTTTATTTAACAAATTCTTTATTTCGCTGCGTCTTTTATATTATTATTATTATTATTATTATTATTATTATTATTATTATTATTATTATTATTATTATTATATAATTATTTCCTAATGATGCTACACAAAGACGTAGCAAAATATCGAATTTAATAAATAAAATTATTTTATAAATAAAATTTTATTAAAGACCTAAGTAGAGCTTCAAAGTTAATTAATTAAAATAAATTAATTATCAAATATTATTTTTATTCATACTTTTTGCGAATCGTTTATGTTGAAGCCACTTGAAAATAAATTAAGATAATTTTTTTAAGATTATTAGACTTTTTTTTCAGTATATCTGACAGATTTGTGGGAAGTAAAGAAAAGTTTTCTGTGGCTAATTAAAGTCAAGGTTTTTTTCTTTTAGCTTAAGATTTTATTTTGATTGGTATCTATCGCTATTGCCTTAAAGCAAATGTTTTAAAATTTACCTCTGAAGCATTACTTGCGTTTTCGTCAAAAGTGTTACTCATTTTCGTTCTCCCAATGTTTTACTAATGATATCTGTAGGGATACTGATAATATCCTTAAATATGATTCCATTTCTGTTAAAGGGCTTTTTTCATTGAATATTTTTAGTACTTCCTTTAAAAAGATCAGCCAAATGCAATAAACTAAATTTTGAAATCATAAAAAAGAGAAAAACATAAAATCAAAATAGAATAAAAATTAATAAGCCAAATACTTAACAAACATTTTGTACATGTGCACAAACATGCACACACATTCCCACACATAAAAACAAACACATACAAATACTTTTATATGGTGCTTTATTAAAAACTTGCAGCAAAAGCTAAGAAACCTAAGAATAAAACAACTACAACTACTTGAGCAACTAGGAAAATCCTTTCTATAAAAAAACTACTAAAATTCCTTCAAAAAGAAGTGAAAAGCAAGAAAAAAACTGAAATATACAAATACTTAAATACATATTTAATATAGAAGTATGTATGCATGTTTTAATATGCAGTATTCGTATGAATGTGTGTGTGTGTGTGTGGGTGTTTTCACATAAAAGAACAAATTTGTTTTTTATAAGTTTTCTTTTATTTCATTTTGTAACCCTTCATACTTCATACTCGACAAAACGTAACTAAAGCCAAGAAAGAGGAGCTAAAGATTTGTATGAATAAAGAGCATAACGTTGTTGTTGTTTTCTGTTTGTTTGGTTGGTGTTAGTGTATAATATGGTTCCTAATGTTTGTGTTGTGGAATAGTATAATGTCTGTGAGCTTGTGTCCATGTACATACGAGGGGATAAACAAAAGTGGCGGCACTGAAAAATAATTGCCAAATCATATATCAGCAGTCTAATCCCTGAATGTGCGTAGTCTATGTACTCATGCAAGCACTCCTGGACTCATAAGGGTGCAGGAGTCCTCTGAAATTAACCCAAAAGCATAAAGTAAATGTAGTTTATACCTCAATCTTCAAGATCGAAAGCCGCTTCAGGAACAAGAAGCCATGCAAGGTGAATGCGGAGTTGTCACTTACACAAGAACACGTGTAAGCATTTCTTAAGCGATAACAATTCAGTGCATAATATATTCTGCTTTGCCGCAATTTTAACGAGACGCCATTCCACCATCAATCAGATACCTTCTTCATGCTTGCACAATGGGCTTAGTGTATCTTTATTTAAGTTTACGTAAACAAACGACGCAAAGCAAATCATTAACCTCCGCTTGAACTCTTTTTATTACTCTATACTGCTGTTTTGCATTGTCAAATTTTACCAGGCTAATATTAATAATTTCAAAGCTACTGCTCCACTGAAGTCGACACATTCGGAAGTTCACAAAACAAGAACCAGTGAGTTGCTCGTAAAGCTATATTGAGCTCTAACTTCTATTCGCGTGCCACTTGACAGATGTTTGAAATTTAAGTGAAATGATATATGCCTGAAAAATGGACGGTCATTAATTAAACAAAAATGTTGACCTTGTCCTTAAAGCGTAATTTGTCTAGTCCCCTCGTAGCAAGAAATTTATGATAAAATTCCTAACTACTCAACTGAATACAGTTTGGTTTGTACAGCCAACAAACAATTTTGTTTTTTTTACTATTCCTATAACCGCGACCCTTACACTTTTTTGAAATGGTATTTTGCGTTACTAACTAAGTTTGCAAAGTTCGAGAATTCGAATGAGACTATGGAATTTTAGTTTCGAAATGACTTAAAATTTAGCTCAGTTTTATGAACGTTTGGCAGCGAACGAGAATTTGAGACACACAAATGTCTGTATGAAAATTCCAAGAAGGTTACATAGTAATTTTCTCCCCTTGGAATCAAGACCTTTGAAGGAAACTTTTGTATTAAAGACTAATATTATTTTAGAACGAAAATAGCCGAAACCGGTTTGTCTCCAAACCAAACTTGACAAGGGATGACGGAAATTCGTTCCAAAAATCTACAATATTCTTTTCCTTTAAACTGAAGTAACTTTTCAGAGCGAGAGTATACAAATAGAATGGCTAACTTGCTTCTCGAAATCATGCACGATTAGCGTCATCTATGAGAAACTGCGATTAGCTATCGAGCGTACAAATACTGTGTTTCACAGCCTAATTCGAATGGTTTTTTTTTTATTCTGGGTACACACGAGGCAACCTGGATGGGCTTGTTTGTAGCTTCAACTTTTAATAACTTCGTATGTGACTTTTTAGTTTACTGAAGCTCGTGTTATAATTCCACCTTCTGAATTATCAAAATAATATTATGTGTTGGATACTTCGCCGATTGCTTCGTATTTCGTTGGAAACATGCGAGCTGAGAAGTTATTTTCCCTGTTAGCGGAGCGCAGAGAAAAGTGAAAGAAAGGATGTGAGTTGTGTTAAATTTTATCGGTTCGTTTATTCGGTTATCCGTGTTTATTTGGTTCTCCGCATATCGGTAATGTTTCGGCTGACTTTCTTTGATTTGAAAAGTTCTTCTGTAAGAGCAATTTTGTTTTACCACGTACTTATGTTTATTTCTAAGATCCAATAATAATTGCAGCAACAGCCTAATATGTCAACAATTCAAACAGTGATCAACAAATTTCAAGAGACTGGGGCGATCATGGATGGTTTGTCTCTGTATTCGTACCGGTCGGACAGTAAACGAAAGTTTCCCCTAAAACCCAAAAACATTAGTTCAGCAGTAACTATGAACGGCTTTCAATGCGGAACATGATAATGAAATTCTTGTAGCCTGAACTGGTCGTCATGAACCTGGAGAACATGTGATTTTACCAGTATGCCACCACCTGCCGCACCGCGCATGAAACAATCGTTTTATTGCAGAAACTCTTTTCATACTGCGGCCCCTATATGAAGATGGATTTTTAAACGCATTGAATTCAGAAATTAAACACACAATGGACAATAGAAATGTTATATCTGGCATATGTGTAGTAATACAAAAAACTTTATTAATTGATTCATTAATCATATGATCAATCGAATCGAGATATTATTATTTCTAACTAATTGGAAAGAAATAAGGAATTATCGATTAAGGTTGAAAGTTATCATAAATGCCATAAACAATTATTTGTAGCATAAGATGTGGGTGTTTTCATTTCATCCCGTGCGCTAACCACATTTAGTAGACAGCTCGAATGTTGGGAAAGGACCTGAGCTCAACTTGACGATTTGTGGAGTTTTTGTGCTTCCGTTTTCGCTTGTGAGCCAAGGAATTGTGAGGAAACGTTAAATCGAATTCACCATCAAGACCTGTCGCTTACACTTTTTAATACTGTCGTGTGAACGAGCATTTTCAAGCATTTTGCTTCTTACCTCTCTTAATCGCAGATAGCGCTAATGCCTCTTGAAAGTGAATTTTATTAAAATCTGGAATTGGTGCTGCCAGTAAAAGTGATTGTTCCATTATCCTAAACTTGCGCTCAAACAGGCATCATATTATAGGCCTTTATTTCATATGTTCTTTTCGATTATTTTAGAAATAATCGATTAATCGCAAGAGATTTTTAGATACATTAAGTCGTTAATCGCAACCATTTGTTTTTATAACAAGTATAGCCTTTCTCATTTGTGTCGGTAATCAGTTAGTTTAAGATGAGTAGCTGATTGGGCTTCTACATCCCATCGTGGAAATGGGGCTGCCAGCATGTCCTCCAAGCGGGCTGATATAAAGTCCTTATTTCAGATTTATATAGGGCGCCGCTTGTTACAAGGTCCGATGCCCGCTTCCAGCCTCCCCAACATGGGGAACAGACCTGGCGCTGGATGGCCATTGATTATTTGAAGGCGCCACTTGCTCACCTTGTCGTTTCAAGTATTGTAAGCGCTCAGGTCTTGCTAGATGCCCGGTGACACAAGCAGACGCTCTGAAACTCTTCACTCGAAATCCCTGATTGTCTGCGAATGCATTAGCATCTGCTCCGCATATCTACGCAGCTTTCCACTATTCGCAACCTGCGGACGCGCCCTATAGCACCCAACTGTGCTTCCTTACGCTGTGGACTGAGCAACCCAATGCCATAAAACTCTGAACTTTGCGTTAACCAAGGGCTTCCTTCAATTAAATATGAAAAAAGGAAACTGGAAGAAAATTGGAAGTCAAAACCTCGTCTATGATTTACTTGTCTACAGAAAGCGCCTTAATTTGAAGAATTCATTAGAAACAAAATACCTTCTGTTATGTTTAAAATCGCCATAATCATCAAGTTATCAGTATTCGAAATGCAACTCGAACTCTGACCAAATGAAGTGTGCTGAAGTAAACAAGTAATTTTCCTCTCACTTTATCAAGCTCTAAAAATACATGTACGAGTGGTTCTTAAAGTCCAACTACTACAGTTTGTTCAGTACAAACTCATATGTGTGTGTATGTGTGTGTGTGTGTGGGTATGTGTGTTTCATATATTCATACTTATTATGAATATAACAAGTTTGGTACAAATAGATTCTAGTTGGAGTGATGTTTGAAGTATAGTTTCATTAGAAATAGTTATTTTTCGCTAGAAAACAAGGCAAAGGAAAAAAGCAGCCAAACAAACAGGATCCTTAATAAATATAAAATATATATAATTTAATATTTATATTTGTGAATCACAAATCCTTAATACTCGTGTATAATCATGTAAAGTACATGCTATGGGATTTTGTGTGTTGGTTGCTATTGAAAGACTTTAAAGAATTTAAACAGCACAAGAAAATATTTGGAAAGCTCAGCATCTCTAGGGAGAATATGTTTATATCTAGTTTAAGATTTTCTAAGCTTACAGTTTAAGATTCAATCCATGCGGGTGGTAATTTCTTATTTATCAACTTCCACAAGAACTCAAATAGCGCGCAATAAAAGACTAAGCTCAAGTCTCAAAGAGAGATAAAATTGGTCGGCCGATAGTCTTACCAGCTGTGTGGGATATGGCTTCGTTGTATTTACCCCGATTCAGTTATTGGATTTACTCTGGCTTAACCAGTAGCGTAGGCAATTAATGGCTTGAACGCCTATCGTGCAGCGAATTTTGCTGAATGCATTATCAAGGCGAATATTGTATCTCGTTAGTCATTAAACCAAATACGACTATGTTGCTAAGTTACGTAACCCTTCAATATATCTGGATATCTGGATCGAAGTCTCGTCATCCCTTGTGAAGTTTGTTTAGGTGACGAACCGGTTCCGGCTAAACATATATCGAATCGCCCTGTAGGTGCTTCCGATCAAGAATAACCATTCAAGATTAAAATATTTTCGGGATAGGGAAAAGTTCTACGGAAGAGTAAAGTTGCAAATTATGAATAATTGAAAATAAAGGGTATCCCTAGAAATTAACGCAAGCTTTTAATTTGCCGCCATTTGTGCATAAAATCTGGGCAACCCTAAATAAAATTTCACAGCTGACAGTTTAGGGTTTGTAAAAACAGGGCGTTACACGATAGAATAACGAGTTTTCATTACTGAACAATATCTCAATAAGAATAAAAGTTTGCCGGCCGCAGTTAAATTGTTACTGGTGCCCGATATCGTGACATGATAACACAGTTCTTTTCTTTTTATGTACATGCTAAACAATCTGTGAAAGAATTCCTGATCGTTTCCCTCTCTTGTCTGTGATCAAAAATGGCCATCTAGATCGTGTTTCCTATGTCATTTGGGGCGCTGAATTTGAATATGCACTCGGTTTCCTCAAATTGATTCTAGTTTTCTGGATAAAGCGTTAAGTTGGAAAGGAATCATGTTAACACAACTGGAGAACGGTTTGTCTTAATCACATTAATAAAAAAAACATTGTTGTTTAATGTGCTAAGCAGTTTAGAGCCATCGTTGTGTTTCTTCTTCAAAAAATAAAAATGAATAGAAAAACAACAACAAGTCCGTTCTTTTTTATTCAAATCAATGCACAACTTTTGATTTTATTCACAATTGATTTTCAATTATAACTACAGGAAAAAGTGGCATTTTTATCATTTTCTATATTTTTTGATTGTTTAAAAATCTATTTTCAAGTTTTGAATAAGAAGTTTTTTATTTTTGGCAAAACTTTCTCGATATCTCCGATATCTCGATATCTCAAGTTATACCAATACATGTGCATATCTCGGATACCAGAACCAATTGAATAAAATTAATTTTATAGGACACAACTTTCAGTTTCTCCAGTCCACAACCTTGTATACCTGTCCATTCATAGAATATTATGTCTGCAAATAATTCTACAAACAAGGAAATTTCCATTTCGAACATACTTAAGTAAACGTTTGAGTTAAACTATTCGTAAACGTCACGATAATTACAACAATAAAAAGCACGAATAACATTTTATTTACTTGAATATTAATTTTATAAAATAAATAAATTGAAAATTTAATTTATGCCAAAAAGAAAACCATAATCCATCCATTTATCCAACCAAACCAAATGCAAAACAAACAATTCATTCATCCATCCATCGAACCATCCATCCAACCAAACAGCCAACTAAACATCCATCATTCATTCAGTAACACTTCACTTTCTATGATCAAATGAATAGAAAAAGAAATATCGAACTACGTTGTGGTACTCGTATCTACGCAAAAACCAAAGTGTTATTCCTACTCCCTTCCAATGGTCTTCTCAGCCAACCATGCCACACTTTCCTGCCTGTTCTACACATTCAGACAAAAGCGTTACACATTTGTTTAGTTTTCTTTTCTTCCTTTGGATTTTACGCTTTTCTCGCAACTTTGTGTTGCGTGTGTTTGTATGAGCTTTTGTCGATTCTCTAGCGTAACATGTTGTATATTTTCTTCATTGCTCTCTATTTTCTTCGTGGCCTTTTTGCTTCCTTGCTGCTTCATACTCCTGCATTGATTTCATGTTTAGCGTGTTGTTGTACATATATATATTCCCTTTGCCATTGTCTGTCAACGCCTGTGAAATACTTTGTTATAAATATTTTTCAAACATTTCGTTTATTTTAATATTTTGATTCATCCTCATGAAACTGACAATATGCGTGTCAACTTGTGATAAGAAAATTGCTGTATTTTTTATAGCAACTATTTGAAGGATATTAAGGAAATGTTAAAAAAAATGTTTTAAATACAAATTATATTTAAGTAAAACGCGCATTCATTTTTAAATTCTATAAAATTGATTCCTGGATAAGTAAAAACCATTTTTTTTCAAATAAAGTTTATTAAATTAAAAATATTTTAATAAGGTTTTTAAATAATAGTAAATTTTTCATATGAGTACTTGGACATTATAGCTTTTTTAATAGATAATATTGAAGCTTAACTGTGCGGTGTACTAAGAACATCCATACCATACTTATCTGCTTTATTTTCATTGAGATTTTATCGTCTTGAATGTACCATTTAATGTATATGTGACTTCTTTTTGTTAGCCACACAAGGTCCCGATGTGACATGGGTCTTTGAGAACAACAATTTTTGTATTTTGCCAGCGTCGAAAAATTTTGACTTAGAACACATTTTATTCTTGAGTGTAAGAACTGTAAAAACGCCTTGAAGATATAGTGGCCATGTACACTAGAAGCTTTCTTGTAGTGAATTACTATATCTATGCCAAAATTAAAGTAGTCATTAATAAATCATCACTCAAATTCAGCCAAATCTATTAGACAAAGCCTTTAAATCTAGACCTCTTGGATCCATGTTTCAAATTGAAAGAGAATTTCGTAAATTGTCCATACCCACCTTGGTTTACTCCATATTATAATGTTGCATAAACGTTGCAATGTAATTTTGCCTAAGGACCGCAAGGTAGCTCACTTGTGTCCAGCGTCTTCTTAATGTTGTTTATTGTCAGCTACGTGGCTAGAGTCTGGAGTTTTCGGCGGCTATTCTCGGTTTTCTAAACTGACTTACTTCGAAACGTGAGCAAATAGCTAATTTGAGTACACGGGAACTTTCAGGATAAATGGCAACTTTTCTTATATTAACCTAAAATTTATTTAATATAATCACATTCCAATTCTTAAGCCAACATAACTAACCAAATTAGTAAGCCAGCAGAAGCCGCTGTGCCTAAATATATCAGCAATACCTCAACACAAGCTGAAATAATCTTACACCAACATTAGTCGGCTCTACCTATCTACACAGTAAGTTTCGGAGATTTACGAAATACGGAATGTTACTAAATTTTGAAGTATTTGTACTGCAAAAACTATAAACTAAATGAGAATTGTAAAACGCAACGGTATGTTGGTGATAAACGTTGCACCCTCATCCCTATATATCTCAGGATCTTAAGTTATTACCCTTGGATCGCCTTCATGTCACAGCTGAGAAGCAGTTCCAATTGCTGATATGGATAAAATGGCTAAAACACGCTCGTGTCATGGCAGGGATATCCTTGGTTAGTTTTTTTATATTTTGTCGCGCAAATTAATTAAAATTGTATATGTAGCATTCACTGAATGATTGGCATTCTCAACTATGTGCACAGAATTAATTCGAAGATCGTGTGTGTTCTTGGGTTTATTTTAGCCACTTGCTTTTGTAGGCCCCTATTTTTTCTCGCCAGATAATTAATGTTTCAATTCTTGCAGTCGTGTGACCAGGGCTGTACGAGTTCTGTTAAATACTATTTCTCTCTCCCTTCAATTTTTTATAGAGCCCCATGTCTGGTTTGTCTACAAGTAGCTGTCCTCTGCCCTCTATTCAGTTCTATAGAGTTTAACCATTGCACTTGGTTGGCTCATCGACCCGACAACTGTTACTTTCCCTGGTTGAACTGAATTGTAATATTCATAGTTTTTCCAGTTTTTAGGGCTTTCTTACCCGTTTGGTATGGGTTGTCTTCACGTAAAAGAGAAATATAGTCCGTAGATTTTTGGAACGAGTTTTTGTTGGCGACAGCGGTTTTCCAAACCAAACATGTCAAGGGATGACAGAAATTCGTTCCAAAAATCTACATCGCCTTATCACCATATCGAAATATCAGATCAAGAATCAAATATAGTCCGTTTGCAGGTATGTAAGTCGGTCAAGGTCGGTTAACTGATAATCAGATTCAGAATTTTGGAACGAATTTCCGTCATCCCTTGTCAAGTTTGGTTTGGAAACAAACTGGTTTCGACTATGTGTCATCTTCAGTGTCATTTTTCGTTCTCTCAGATTCCTCTGGGACAAGCTTTGGCGTATGTTGTTCCATAATGGATTAGCGCAGTGTAAAAAAGTTTATTTTACTCTTATTACGGGCCTGTTTCAGGATCTCACCACTTGGAAGCAATTGCCATTCGTATGAAGTGATAATATTTCATTTCATTGTAGAGAATGACCGACCTCATGATCTACGAGCTAAATTCTTGTAAATAAAAATAAATGTAAACCAAAATTGTTAACCCTGATGGCATTCGTGTTAATTCTAATTCTATGAGACTGTTACAAAGTTCAACTAACAACACATGTATCTGTAATTTATGAAGGTTGATATTTAAATAATTAAATTATTAAAATTTCGTACCCAACAGAATTTCCTTTAAATTCTTTCGGCATTCAAACTGCAGTATTACCAGTGTGAATAAATAAATATTTATGTCAGAGAACGTAATTTATTAATATATCGATAAATGGAACTAAAATAAATGATAAGAGAGAAGTAGCCGTATCTATAAATTTAGTTATTAGACAAACATTAGTTAAATGTTTTGGCAATGTCTTGGAAAAGTGACACAAGTTTTGAAGGATAAACGATACAACAGCAAGGATGTTGTGAATGATTCTGTTAATAGGACTAAATAGCAAATGGAAGGAAAAACGAAGTGTTAAAGAATCGTCATTTCTTACAGATATCTTGAACGAATGTTTACATGAAGCTTTTTTGGATGCTGTTATTCTGTATGACGACGAATGAGTTGTAAGTGAAGAAATTTAAATGACAGGAAATTACAAAAGACTTTATCATCAGCATCATTGAGAAGGAAATTAAGTAGGTTGTCTAAGAGTTAACTTTGTACCGGAGCATAAGATAATAAAGGAAGTAAATATGAGTGAAATTATTGTCTAGAAACACGTTAGCAAAGTATTTAAATTTACCTAATGTTATTCGTATTTGTTAACCTGATTATTTATAGCGTTTCAAACATTTACACATGAAGAAATTCAGAGTTTTTAGGGCATGATTAACTTTAATCAAAAGTCTTAGGGAAACCGGGATATACCAAACCGGGCCACTACTAAGATGGCTCGAAATGGGCAAATTGTTTAGAAAGAATGTTACATTTGCGTATGCAAAGTTTTGGGCTGGAGCAACTGAAAGTTGTTACTTAATTGATCAGGGTGCTAAATTAAAATCTGCACTTCTTTTGTTTTAAATGGTTCTGGCTTCCGAGATATGCCGTTTTATTTGGCATAAGTTGTACGATATCTCTGAAAGTATTAAGCAAATTAAAAAAGCAATGCTCGTACGGCTTAAAGATAATATTATTGTCGAATTTTACTTTTTTTTATTTAACTGAATAACACACTCGTAAACCGGTTTCCAGTTGTGTTCATATTTGTCGTGCAACTGCTTGGTTTAAAGAAACCAAGTACAAATTTAAATTCAGCAGTCCTGTGTAAAAGCTCACCTGTAAAAACGGCATGTTCATTACTTTATTGAGTGCAGTGCAGTGCAACATTTGCATTCTGTTAACGGTTATTAATTATCAAATATTTATTTATATATCTTTTTTTAATTAAATAGAACGAGATAAATGCCGATAAATTTTAAATATTTTTCTTCTAGTGGCATTATTTTAATTACTCCGTAATATTTTTGTTTCGTTAAACTCGTTAATGTTTTATGTAAAGCTTCTTAAAACTCTCGTATAAGTTAAAAACGTTTTACATATAAAGCATTTTTAGCTGATAAATAACTAACGACAAAGGCATCCTAATAACACGATATAAACAAATAACTAAGATGATAGTTTTATCTCTTCTGCATGATTGTGTTCCTTTCTAGCAAATATGCAATGTTTGCGCAAAACAGCATGTTCCCTTCTAAATATGTTCACCAAAAATCGGGCAACATGGCAAATTTATTTCATGTGTTTATTTTTGTATTGAAATTTGATTTAATAACTTTTGTTCCATCGTAATCGTAAAAATTTCAGCACGTTGTGAGAGATCATGCAATCTGAAAAAATTACTGTCTATTTATAAAGCAAACTTTTTTAGAAAAGTGTGACATTGGGGGAAAATAAGTTATATATAATTCTAAATTGCAAGAATTGTTTTAAGTAAGACTTTTAAAATATCAATCGAAAAAAAAATTACATTCCACGGTTTCTAAGAGACAATTGTATAAGCATTCCGGAAAAGAAGCTGAAAGTACATACTTGTGTCATCGTATCAGTAATGAGGTGAATCCCTTTCAACTCTACACCATGATATTTCTACCAGCTTACGTCTGGAAATTCTATTTGCAACATGAGATCGTCCAGCTTGCTTCTTCCATGTGATCCTCATAGCCAGGCACGGATACAGGTAGAATCCCCCCTGTTGTTATTTTGCTAATGCCCGCTCAATTTGAATGGCTTTACGTAAGCTTAGACCGCTCTTTACATTTTTGTCTTTCTTAGGGTCAATAAATTCTCAGGGCATAGGATTTTTATAGTGGAAATTCAAAATACAGAATATAAAAAACCTATTCAATTTACACTGTGGGACAAAATCGAATATTGTTTTCAGGAGACCTAGTGACCTTCAAAATCGAAAGTTATCGATTGCAATTATAAAATTATTAATCTGTGGCAAATACCTTTTCGATTTTGAGAAATCTTGTCTTATTTTACTGGAAGTTGCCTAAGTTAAAAAAAAACAGGGAAACAAAGTAGTTTCGATAACATTTGCTTATAAGATTGGCTGCTCAAAAATTGTTTAAACGCACCTAGGAAGCCTAAATTATCTTCTATTTAAAATTTCAAAATCGGTGCAAGAACGACTCAGTTTTTAATTTTTTTTTTTTTGCCCACGAAATCGCAAAAAATTTTATATTGTCGATAAATCGTGTAATCGAATTTATAAAAGTGACAAAATGAAGTACTTACTCTACAATTAGATTAACTACTACAACCTACACCAGGCCATTTGAAAAGTATATTTTCATGATCACACCATGTGTGTTTGTTGTTCCGTTTCGAAACACATATTCATACTCACGTTAATCGGTATTTGCAAATGCAATGGACGTCATTTCAAGAATTCGCACATTTTCACAAACTTAATTGATATTTGCCCTTACGTACATATGTACGTATAGTATATAAAGTTTACCAATGTACTCGTTTATGTGTCTAGATATTTAACCAATCAATCACATAAAGTAAAATTTCTCATGTAAATAATTCTTTGTACACGTACGAGTACGTATTTATTGTTGTTGTTATGAAATATCAAAACTCAATAAACCAATATTCCACCACCAACCGCACCTCCCACTTTATGGATTTTGTGATCACAAGCGAAATCGAAATCACAATCAAATACTATAAAACAACCTTAAATTCCATACATTCTATATGAGATTGTGTGCGGATGTCTGCCTGCATATGTGTAAAACAAATACTTACACACACACACAACTGTGTGCATATGTGTATTTTATTAAAACACAATCTATTGCTTGTGTATCAACCAACCCCTTATCCTGATAATAACGACAACACAATGTCTTTTCCAGAATCCAGAAAAAATCACAAGAATAAAATAAAAAAATGTATGAAAACAACATGCTTTCGATATGTTGTATGTTTTATACTTTTGTTTGTTGTTGTCTCGCAGATGCTGTAAGGATTTGAATATATTCAGCAAAATTTCAACAAAGCAAAGGTAAAAAGATTCTATATCTTAGATTGGAATATTTTTAAACCTTCATCATATTTTAAAACATCAGAATGCGAAGCTGAATTACACGAGACTGCAGCTAGTGATGTGCCGCGTGGTGAATTCTTTCAACTTGCAAATAATAAGAAAAGCAGAAGATGCGGCCATTATTTGATAATGTTCAAAGTCGTGAAGAAAAGGCAAGACCGCAAGAATTTTTAAACGATTTGAAAATGTTTATGTTGCAGATGAGCGTGACTATCTAACCCAAAAAAAGGTCCGATAAATATAAAACCTCTAGTATGGAAAACGGTTCATTACACTGTCTTAGGAAAATCCCAAAGGCTTTGCATGCTGGAAGAGAATGATCTGAGGATGTGGTTCATCAGACACTGTGGTCTAAGATACCACGAATTTAAGTTAGTGCATTCAGAGACTCTCAAATAGCTATTCTGCGCTTATTTCTCGCAGGAGATGCATATCTATCACTGAACAAAGTAACCTGTGTCAGTGAAAAATCGTAGTCGCACAAGAGATCCCATTAGCCGTGATACATAAGGGCCTCGATGATAATAATAACAACAGTTTACAATTGTAAACCTAACAAACGTACGAAGGTTTCCAACCCTTTGCATTTAGAATCAATTAACGTTAAAAGTACAACCATTTTAAAGGCAAATAGCCGCAGTAATATACTCTGCCACAAGTTGCGAAATTAGCCAAGCCATATCTGGAAAATTTCTCAAGACATTTTCCCTTTAACAAAGTATTGGTTGAAAACTGACATACGTCTAGGCTGATACAGATGCAAAATGAAAGATTTATGAACAATTATTTTCAGTCAGGATATGTATACAGCCCAAAAGAAAGGAGCATGTCATGCATGACGGCATGATGGACGGACCTTACCTGCTACTAACAAAAATGTTATTTCAAAAATAGAATTACTCAAAATACTTTTCGAAAGAGCAACTCTGTATTACGAAGAATATAAATTCCTCTCAATAGTGAAAATCTGTATAACGAAGACATGCTTCAGTGAAGCAAAAATCATTAGGAAATTGTTGGAAAGGTATTCTCTCAGTGTTAATTTGCAAGAAAAATTAAAAAAATTGTATCTAAACGAATCGATTCAGCATCTCTAATCCACTAATGATAAAAAGAATAATTTAAATTATTTAGCGCCGAGTGTCATTTTTAATGAATCTTTTTATTTCATTTTCTTTTTTAATATTTTCGTCCGTTTTGTAAGCCAAGTTTTATAGTTTCTCCTATTTGCCTATAAATGCAACGCTGTTATCGTTTCGAACAAGTTAACTTTCGATTCGTAAATTGCTATTCAAAACTGTTTCTTCAAGTCGAATTTCACAGTAACCGCCCCCCTGGTTTCAACAATAAAAACACAAGACAACAAACAAGTTATGTTTGAAATATGGCAAATACTGTCACGTTTTAGTATCATGAACAAATTTTTCTATAATCCCAACATCCCAAATCCCAAGATTTGAGCAAGAAAAGTTTTTTCCCTTAAACAATTTTCACCCACCATATGCAAATGTCAGAAATGTCGAACATTTGCAAAAAAAAAAAAAAAATATTATAGAACTGAAATAACAACTACAATAAAAAACTCGAACAAAATGAAAGAAATCCCTACAAATAAATATAGAGTAGAGTCACTACAATGTCGAAGTAAAATAAAAATAAAATTTTTAAATACAATTTACATATTCAGACAAACATGACTGCATAAATTGATTCACACACGCACATACTCCCTCATAACGATATTCATGCAAATGTATTTTGTTATTAAATGAAATTCTTTGCATTTTAAAATTGTTTAAACAAAAACAGTCATCACATGAATAATATTCTCGCTTGCTCAAAAGTACAAGAAAAATTAAAAAAAGACAACTAAATCTAGATACTGAATTTAATTCAACAATATACTTTCTAACTTATATTGCGAATATTTTCCATTGGAACAAAACTGTGGGACTTGGATTAGATGGGCATGTGCACTTGACCGGGTCCAGGTAGAAGGGAAATGGAAGCGTGTTCTTCGACATTCAAATTAATACTTTCATGTTGTGGTCAAAGCATTTGAATTTACAAAAAACTATTGCAACTTTTCTTAATAAAAACGAAGCAGATTTTATCTTTCATTTCCTGTTAAGTATTTCGCACTTAAAGTTTTATTTATATTTGTACGTGACAGATTGTCATGATTTACGTCGACACTAGCCTTGCGACATAATCCGATGGTGGCCTTTGCACCAGGTATATTAAAGTGCGGCCACCAACTCCCCTATATGCAATTATATATGTAGGTAGCAATTGAAGGGCATGGCTGCCTCGACGCACCTCTTGCTGAGGGGTGTGGGGCTACCCATTTTCCTGCTGTCAGAAGCTATTTTATTGCAACGCCAAATTGAACGTGCACTTTCCGCTGTTTGGGTATAAACCCCAGCCACCACGTACACTCCAAAAGGAGTCACACCAACAACAAGTCTTGGACTTACATCCTACCGGCTACTTATTCCCGTAGTACGAGTTTTTATATCTCAGGTATTGGTGTCGCCATCGCCTCCGCTAACAATACAAAATGACATGCCTCCGGGTGCAAATTGTATAACATATTACGTAAAACTTTATATTTTTACGATATTTTAGGTTTAAGCGACGTAAGTAACATGAAAACCGGCATAGCGGCATTTTTCCACTTAAAGAAGGCAGTTATGGAAAGAAAATTTTTGCGGTCGTTGCAGATGTGTTCTGTAAACAGATTTATAAAAACAAATCAATTATAATAAATTAATTTTGAGTTATGCCTGCCCTGCCCTAGGAGACTATAATGTAGAGTACATCATATTTACTTCTGGCTTCTAAGGCGTCTACTTTAAAGCTCTCCGTATTTTTACAAGCTAATATGGATTCTTATGCTAATTCGTAGGCGCAGTAGTGAATATTTTTTGAAATTTATTTATTAGGCTCTTCATATTGGGCTCGCCAAATAGCTTTTATTTTATTTATAGCTTTTAGGGGCTTCGCTGGGGGTTTATTACGTATATGAACTAATTTTCGCGATCCTACAATTCAATACACTTGTGTGTTTACTATTGAGTTCAGTTTTCTTACTTCGTAGTTATTGAAATTCCATTCAATGCATATTTTCCATAAGGACATGTGCTAATGGTTTAATTGGGCAAATTGCACTCTCTCTCTCTCTTACAGCAAAACGTTTCTTGAAAAGCTTGTTCCAATCTAACGTGTTTGTCAAACACGTTTCACATTTTCAAATCTTCTAAAGAACATGTAGATTTACCAAATTTTGAGATTACAGAAAACACGGCTTGAGTTACTGATTGGAAAGAAAGTGTTTTTTTTAAGAAAAAGTTTCAATATAATTTCTGGCATATGGCTGACTTGGGCATTGCCTTATTGTAGCAGCCGCGGATCCAAAGGGATGGAAAGGGAAATTTCCTCCTCCAAAACAATTAAAAATTAAAATTTTTTTCATTAAAAAAGTTTAGAAAAACTAAAAAATTTGTTATGTTTGTTTTTTACTTAACACCCCGCAAATGCTTAAGCCGTACACACGCCTAAATGGCAGATATAAGTTACGGCAATACGTTTTGCATGTAGTTTTTGTAGTGAATGTTGTCTTCCAAATACACTTTAGTATCAGCGTTGACGACACATATCATTTGTGCTAATTTTCACAATATGGAGGCCATCCTGAAATTAAGGTCGTACCGTACGTAATGCCACGGCTGCAAGGCAAGATGTGTAACATTTAGAATGGTCTTGTTGCAACTAGCAATTCAAGCAAGATTAGAAGCGGACCAACGATTCCGCAACACAGAGGCACTTTTTCTTATATAACGTCTTCTCAATTAAAGCTTAAAATTTAATTTCTCTCCACTGAAGTATCTTTAATTGTAATTAATAAAAGTGAGCTAAATCACTGAACTATTTCATCTGTGTAATCGCCTGGGCAAAAGTTTAGGAGTAGGAATATATTGAAAGCAGAAGACCTATAGTTTGTGCTGGAGTCGCTCAAAAATTGTGGTACAGATTTAGGTTGGCACTTGCCATTGGAGTCGTCCGTTAGTCGCGCCCAATGTGTCCACCATGTCCACCCACGCCACAATGTCCACCCACGCCACAATGTCCACCCACGCCACAATGTCCACCCACGCATTTCTGTGCATACGTGGGTTGTCGTTTTAGTTGCTCGGATGGCCAGATTTTGGTCTTACACCTTGCCAAAATGCCTTGCCATTAACGGCTTGCGTTGCCACGTTACCAACTACTCTACCGAAATGGTCTTCTTAGTAACCACCAGTCGACTAATTGCGATGGGGATTATTGGTTCCCATGTTACCATTCGTTTAGTTACTGGCTAAAAATCGAAGGTGAGTCCCTTCCAGCTTTAGGCGTCAGACAAGCCCGGCGTACTTAGTACAAAATAAAAAATCGAAAATTTATTTGAAATCAACTTCATATCAACGATTTAAGAGGTGAACTGGGAATCTGGTGCAGCTATTCCATGGATAACGGCCCTGAAAATTTTGAGGGGACTTATAAGATAGTTTCTATTTTAACTGTTCTCAGTAAAAGTAAATCAAATTAGTAAAAATTCGTTGGTGTTCAAAATGCAACGGGGCAATGCTTCTAATAGGTCCCTTTTTGATAAAGTGATTTATAGTATGGCGATCAAATCATGCAATTCTGGTTACTAGGGGATCTACTAACGAAATAGCTGGCACTCAATACGGCGGTGCGACTAAACGTCAATAATGAATGAATGTTCACAGATAACTCTAAACGGGGTATAATAGAGTGTCTACGTAGGGGGACAACATGCCATACAGAATTCTCAACGATTGAGCGCCCTTCAAGCTTAGATATCAGCAGAGTTAAGGGCGGCAAACTGGCTGCAGTACTACAGAATATTTGATAGAGGTATTAGGATCTTTACCGCCAGCCGTGCCAACATGTTCAATTGCGTAGGTGACAAGCTGACAGAGAGATAATTTCTCTGATATGGTTAACGTTATATAGTGGTAAGAATCCCCATGCATTAACACTATGCTTATCTTGTTAACTTTATATAGGAAGCAGATATCAGAAGATTTGGGAAGGGAATGAAGTTGCAAAAAACGCCTGTAATAGTTGCAAAATAAAGAGCAAGATATGAGAAGACATCATCTCCTTTGGCCCTAGAGGACCATCGCCAGACACATCACGTGCGTCAGCCTCTTCGAGCTATGGAAGGATAGACTACGTGAAATAACTTCATAACGAGCAGCGAATGACTTCACATCGTCACAGATATAGTGACCATTCAACTTATCCTTCTATATTACTCTCCTTCACTCTTCTTCAGATTTCACTTTTCTACTCTCGCTGCTCCCAACACAAAGTGACCGGATTTGAGGACCAACGTGTGTTGCTGCCGGCATATAAAGGTAACCTGACCACTCAGTTTCAGTTACCGTATTTGAAACCTAATGAATTTTTGTGTTATCAAGAGCTGAGACATGTCAATGATGGAGTCGCAATTATTTTAGTTTTATTCCTGATAACAAAATAAAGTTTTTTTCTTTGTTCTAAGACTTTAAATCCAAATAAAAATTAATTGATGACAAACATTATATATATAATATATCCAATATATTCTAAGCAGTTGTGAAAAGCATAACTTCCTTACAGAAAAATAGAAAACGTGAAAGGTGCAAGCAGGCCGCGCAAATTAACGACAAACGACTATTTATAATAAATTTTAATAGAAACATTTCAAATTGAAGAATCCCTCAAAACCCACATGCTTAGTTGAGTCACAACAATACAATGTTCAACGACAACCTCAGCAACAATGACGACAATAATAACAATCAACACAAATTTTGAAGGGAGTAAAAAAGGAATAATAATATTTTTTTTATTTAATATTTTGCTAAGTTTATATACTCACGCCATTACATGTGTTCTGCACATAAATATTTAAGAGTGTCGCAAGGAAAAAAATTAAAAATAAATAAACACAAAATATTATAATAAGCCTTATTGTCACAGCCATCCTAACAAGCGCATACAACGTCTACTCTCTCACATACACTTTCAATAATGGCACCACCGCCAGCACAAATACAATCAGCAATGCAAGCAAAAAAAAAACAAAAAAGCCTCTGAAGAAGGAAGAGAATACAAAATGTCATACAAGTCATACAGGATGTACGTTTTTTTTTTTGTTATTTGATTTTTGTAAAAAATAATACTCGAAGTAAGAAACGTATAAACGAAGTACCAACGTACATGTTCTTCAATTGAGTTTGTTGATTTCTTTACAATGATTGAACCTACACTTGAGATGAAATTCATAAAAGAAAACCTTTTCATAAGAGTTACTGTGGAATGATGATATAATTAGCTTATCATGGTGTTGGAAACATCCGAATATTTCAATCGAGATAACATAAAAATTATAGTTCCATTTTAGCCTAGACCCGGCATTGGGTATCGGCAATCGATTGCATCTTCAACATCCAGGAGAGCTGGCTTAGAAGTCTCCCGACATGCGTATACACGCAAAGAAAAAAACATGGTTGGGGGTAACCATAGTCTAAAAGAAACATATTATGATTGAATTATCTGGTTGTAACGAAATCATGTCTTAGAATGATAGAAAAGCCAGAAGTTTATGTTACTGATTGGTAGCGACACATGTACGAACACAGGCGACTTAAACCATCGAATGCTTAATAGTCAACGCTTTAATCACGTAAGCTCCCCCATACTTTTGTTAAACACCGAAAGAATTTTACATATTACATTTAATTAAGAACATTTTATGATTAGAGTTATTAAATTATTTTTGCATACTTAAAATACTTTTTTAATGATTGGAATTTTAGTAAAAATTTTATTGTTTAACTTCCCCATGTCGCAGTTTTTGTAAATATAAATCATTAATGATTAAATGTAAACAGTAACTTGTTTATCGCAACTAAAGTATTTTTAAATATTTTCAAATAACCGTTATACGGTTGCCACGTCAATATGTTGTTGTAGGGAACATAACATGATTGTTGCGACCATAACACAAAACAAGCAGTTGCTAGATGAGAGAACGCCCTTTTCCAGCGGCCTTAATAGAACTTATTTAAAGGCGATAAACACTTGACCTGATGCCCAACAGTTGGAACTTGCGATTTTCCACAACCTTTTGCTGTGGGGAATTTCTCTTCTACTCGTATGTTCTGGCTGCCTCTCAACACTCTAAATCCGGAGAATTTTAGCTCGATTTTGGGCAGTGTGAGCTTTATAAGGTGACACAGAAAGTAGATGAATATTTAATGTTTCTATCGTCCTCCGAAGAAATTTTGCCTTCGAAATTTTGTCTTCTACAACTGACTTCCTGTAGCTTGACTTTAATGGATGGAGCTCTTTCGGATACCCATACCGTCTGTGTCGTAATTGAAAAGCCAAGTCCCATTACCTAATGCAATTTTATTGAAAGTACTGGTGGAGTCTCTGTTTTAACATTTTCGAATAAAATATTGGGAAAAATGCACACGCATTTTTGAGTATCAAATGAAAGTCGTGCAGCCCATTGTGCTGATTTCATCGTGAGCATACTTTGGTATCTAGCACTTTTTTATAAACCTTTACACAGGCTCGTGGCTACACCGAAATTCAAGTCTTTAACTGTCACGGCAGTGGATTTTCTACCAACTCTCTTGCACTCATGTTACATTGCGCTTTCTTCTCTCTATTAAAGATGTCACTGCAAAGTTATGCGAAATCGTCTGACATTTTTTTGGAGTAACAAGCGTTTATACAGTGTGGCCATTTGTGGTGGAATTAAGTAGTAACTGCTCAATTTATTGAGTATTTATATGGTAAATCGAACTCAATTAAGGCCTTAAATGCGAAAACTTCAGTATTGTGTTATTAAGGTGCATGTCTGAACATACTATGAAAGTTGGAATAAGGGTTATCGAATATGAATGTAACATTATGTATGTGCGTGGGCTTGGCAAGATTTTTTCATGTCACGCTTATATCGCTCGTGAATGTAAAGTATTTAAGTTCTAATCACGATTGAGTGAGAGAATTACTGCTTATAAAAGAGTCTAAAATACTGTATGTGTTTAAAAATGCGAAATTAAAAATATTATAAGGTAACTTCCACTTATCTCATACTATGCTAATTCATTCAACGACTCACTTAACATGATTTCGTTTAATTGCGTAGCATGATCAATTAAACAGAACATTGTTTTCGGCTGCATTATAATTGAATCCGTACTTCTAGACATTCTATTTATGGTGGCTCTGGAACACTTATATTTGAAGTCAGTAATAAAATTTAATTTTTGCTTTATATAGGGTAGTCCAACCGTAATGCGCATTGATAATTGTGAGTCATTGTCGCGAGATGATAACGGACTTATTGTGACCAGAAATTGACGATGCCACAATGGCCATGTTATCTCACATCGTGGCGATGTTAAATGGCCGTCACGATCATGTGAGTTGATTTCGTTGGACTTCTTTCTTTATGGATATTTAGAAGAAAAAGTTGACGGCAATAATAATGTGATTTGTTCGCCGTGTGTGGAGAAATGGTTCGCTAACAAATTACACTTGCATCACAAATATTTGCAAACTATTGAATGAAATCTTAAACTTCTAGCAAAACAAACGACTTAAAGAGTTGCCATCTATGTGCATTTCTTTAAAAAAAAAAACTTTTTTGGGCAATATTTCACTTGTGGGAAAATAAACAGGCTTTTTCGTGTATAATTTCAAACAATTATTTAAATTTTATGAGTCAATTAAGAGGGTAACTAAATTAAACGTAATTCATTTAAGCGTGAAACTTACCATGTTTAGGAATATTTACCAAATTAAATACTAAGTCTCCTGCCATGCTCAAACTTTAAGTTTAAAGTCTTGAAAGACTATTTTGTAGAGCTTAAGGGAAAAATGCAGCGATTGTCAGGTAGTGCTGATATGTACCCTCTCCCGAAGGTATGTAAAGTCAACACAAAAACTTTTTGCGTATACACCGAATGCTCGGTACAAAAAGTTACCTGGTGAATGTATTGCGAATATAACCCCTATGATGTGAATTTTTACTTTTTTCAAAACCCCGATTATTTATTCAAATACTGATGTCCAAAAGGGTTTTCTGTATCACATTAAATAACGGTGGTTTCTTAAATTCGATGACACAGCCTTACGGTAGAAACAAGCTACCACAATAACACTTACACATACAAACACGTACCATGTAAAACAGGAGTTGCATACTAAAAATTGCGTTGGCGATAAAACCAGCAAAGGCGACATCAATAAAATGAATATCACGTCTACTTTATTTTTTTCAACACATCCTTCAATATTTCCATTCCTTTTTATTGTATTTAACCTAAGTCGTGTTGTTGGTGTTTTTGTTGTTTTTGTTATAGCAAGTATTCAAATTGAAATTGCCTCTATTGTTAAGTTGGCTTTTTTTCTCTTGTCGAATACAATGTTGTGCTGCGTCATAAAAAAGGGGAAAAATATCAAAAGGTACCCCCGGTACCCACATATTTGAATTTAGCGGAAGACCTGTATAAAAAAGAAAATAATAAAAACTAAAGTGTTTAGAACTTTGTGTCTTCCAAAAACACATTAAGACACTAAAAATAAAACCGGGATATTATATCCTTGTCTAAGTTTAGAGTCCTTTGGAAGTATATATGAGAACCAAGAGGTTTTGGTCTCATCCATGTATGTTCTTTTGTTGTAGGTGCTTCTGATGAAAACGATAACAACAACAACAGAACCAGACTTCAAAGGTTTAAATGTCATTGTTGAATATTTATAAAGGATCAATTTTACAATGTTTTTATTTCGCTTTCCCTTGGCAACAATAAAATAAATTTTTATGTCGACATTATTAAATCTAAAGTCTAATTTTATTCATGTACATTTTGTCATGTGAGTAGTAAACACACACACACAAATACATGCCTATGTAGATTCGCATGAGTGTGAAATAGTGAACTATACATTCATTTAAAACTAAAGGTGTAAGCTCACAGTGCACAACAAGTTTTGATCGATCCTTGCGGCACAAGTAAGTTTCTCCTCTACATGAACTGTGTGACAGCAGTTAAAATAGGAGTATTGAATGATGAATAAAATGCGATATTAAATAAATAAAAGTGCTATTTTTTATCATGAAATAATTTCAATGGATAAATAAATATTCAAATATTTATTTACGTATTTATATTTAAGGCTGGCCTTAAATATAAGAAGAGCTAAAAATGACCATCAGCGAACTTGCTAGGCCTGTTTCATTACGCCCTCTTTTTAAGTTTGCTGAAACTTCTATACGTTAAGAGAAAAGTTAAAACACAAAAGCTGATGAAGTCTTTAAAATTTACATCCAAAACTACCTGGAAAAAATATATATTACCACCATGTGTAAGTTATTTGAAGAAATCCTTGTCAGATCGGTTGAGAAGGTGGGCCAGTTATTGGATTCATGACCGTAGTCGCACACATGATCTACTGGTTCGGCTTGTTGTTCGCTCTCCAAAACGAAACCAAAAAGGGCCTGTACATATTATTGTAAGTCAGTGCTCCGAGAGAAGTTTCGCAGAATTCAGCAGTCAATGTCGTTTGATGACTTCATGGCATGCCCTGTAAACGCTATTGCTAAATTTCCTTATTTGAAACATAGTGCTTGTAAACTTAGAATACTTGTACCCTAACTGATTTTGGCTTTGTTCAGTTTCAGTAGTCTTATCTTTTTATATGGGTTTTGGGTCTCTAATTCTTTTCTCCACCGTTTTGTTGTACCACGACGCGATATGGATTATTTGTGCTCACTTTTTCAACAGTCCCAGTAGCTTTGCATTATCTTAGATTCTTTCGTGTAATACTCTGGTTTGAATTACCAAATCCTCCAAAGTCATTCGGCTGTCACTCAACTTGTTGACTTCTGTTGGTCCTGTGCTCTTATTGAACTATCTCCCTGTTATGGTCAGGAAGTCGGCAATACATTTCGGTCTCTTGCTCCTCTATAAAGATTCCCATTCCTCTTTTGTCCGTTAAATATGAGCCGTTCTGGTAGCAGCTGGTCCCATTGCTACAGGAGTGTTTATTTGGTGTGAGTGTTTCACAGTTAGATTGTAGGTAAATAAATCAAGAAGAAATTTTTCTCTGCTCTCCCAAGATTCAATTATATAGCCATTGAAAACTTTTAGAATTAAATCAGAATAACTTCTTTATTAATTAAATAACATAAAGAATATTTGAAAGAGCATCTTCATTATAGGGACCCAAAAGTAAGTGGTCTGCTTCGATATCCCCCCGTACATTAATAATAGGGGGAAGGGCGAAGTACTTCATTGAAAAATCTGTTCATTTTTGGGTAGATTGTATATTTTTTATTTACCTAGTCAATATTCCAACTTTAATGAGTGAATTTTCATATAATTGTTTATAGTTCATTTGTGAGAGTGCGAACAGGCCCCTATTGTTTTATTCAGCTATTGAAAGGAAAAACTAATAACTTCGTAACAAAAACAAAGAATTACTCTTCCATCAGGCAGGCAATTTTCAGATGTTTTAAATATTTGTACTGTCGTCAGAGCTAACGCGATTGCCAGAAAGAACGGACTGTAGTCGAAGGAAGATTTGTCTGGCGACTTCGATGGCTACTATGCTTTCCGACGTTGTCATATCCAATAGCTTATGATAACGCTCTATCTTTTTTTGTATCGACTAACGATCGCATGCTTCTGCAAGGTAACATCAGATCTTCGGGGAACTTGTAATATATTTTACCATTTTTACAATTGTTGACTCCACTCCAAGGCATCCATATTCATATCTGGTTATTGCTGCATTATCTACTAGTTTATACAAGCATGTGCATCTGTTGGTGGTTTTAGAATATTTTTCAACTTGGGGCACGCTCCATTGTGAATTAGGACAATTTTAACAATGTTTGCTTTTTCCGCCCGAATTATTTATTCATCACCGCATCTCAGAACCTGTTTACGATTGCGATCAATTGACTTAATAACTTCTACATTTGCTTATATAGGGTGGTCCAACCAAAACGTACGATGTAAATAAGACAACAAGTTATCAGAGAAATATATTATTTTTTATTTTAATAGAAGGATCTATGACAACTATGTGTGAAACAAAATATCGGCCAAATACTCGCCATGGCTTCAGTGGCATACCTCTGTCCAATGGTCGATATTTTCAATGACTCTGAGACATAATTGAGGATCAATGTCGTTAATGTGCCATATTATCTCATTCTTTAGCTTTCGAATTGTTTTTGGCTAATTGACGTACACGTTTTCTTTTAAATATCTCCAAAGAAAGAAGTCCAACGTTGGCAAATCACATGATTGCGACAGCGAATTAACATCGCCACGACGTGAGATAACACGGCCATTAAAATTCTCGCGCAAAAGAGCCATTGTTTCGTTGGCTGTGTGGCAAGTGACACCACATATCGTCGAGGTCCATATCCTCGATTTCTGGCCACAATAAGCCCGTTATCATCTTGCGACAGTGACTTATAATTAACACCGTGCATTATGGTTGTGGCACCCTATATACTTGCAACTGTATTGAAACGATTTATAGCTAATAACATTTTGATTGCATTGAGTGATGTAAATAAAATCAGGTTGCAAAAGTCTCTCACAGTTCAGTGTGCACAAGAAAAGTTACAACAAAAGAGGACTCCAAATCGCTATAATTGTTGTTTGCGAAAAATGTTCATGTGTTGAAATTTCAAGCAGAACAGAACAAAATGAAAATAAGCAAATCTATTAAAACCCAATTACTTTTGTTTTCTGCTCATTACAAATTCTCTATTATTTTGTGTCCTACAAAAGTTTTTTTTTTCATAAACCTGTTGCTTACACATTTATGCCATCAATTCAATCATTTATTCTCGTTAGACAAAGACAACAACTGCAATATTTAATTTTTTTTTTGTTATTTGGAATATTTTTCCCACAAACTCTTAGAAGTAAAAAGTGAAATTATGAAAATGTAATTGAATCAGACAGCCAGACAGACAACCAATAAGAACAAAAGCAAAACCACTTACAGACAACATGCCAGTGGAAGGAGAACATGATGAGAGAAATTAAATAATTGGGGAATTCCCACGAACAAAACCAGCCAGACAGTTTGACATAATTTTGCACAGACTCTCAGATATGCGCCCCCCTCCACAACTCATCAGCGCTGTAAGTTGGGTGAAATGCTTTAATGTGGCAAGTGTTTTTGTTTTCATTTCGATTTTATTTACTTGCCTCTGTGCTCTGCCAGCAGCCCACCCATACAACCTGCTAGACATGCCGCATTCATTTAGACAAGACCATAACCAACCCCAACAAAGTTTTAATTAATTGGGTACAACAACTACAACAACAACTAAATCATCAGGCAGAAAATAAGTAAAAGTTGATTTTTTATTTTGTTTCCATTGCCACGTACGGCAGATGAAAAACGAAAAGCTACAGCGACACTGGAATAAAAAAATAAGGAAAAATATTGGCTGACTAAGGAGCAGAGAAAAGTATGACGTAGGAAACAACAGCATCAGTCGCAACTGATCTGAGTCATTAACATCATCATGATTGTAATGCGAGGTTGGGTTAAACGGTTCATTTATCTTCTCATTAGTCAGGCTTTGGTATTTGAACTCATTATTTTATCCAGGTGATGCTATCGGAGGCGGCCTTATAAATAGCGTCATTATTTTGAAGTCAGTGAAGTCCCAGAATAAGAACGATTCTAATTAAAATTTGCTCTTGAGTTATGGTCACTATAAGTAGCTGGAAAATTTAATGAAAATGCCATGGAGGTCCGAACTTCACTTTGCATGCAATGCTTCACCCAGACCGTCCGTCATCATTATAAATGGTTCATTGATGCCTACTTTTTTCGTTAAATGAAACCGAACCGATCAATAAAAATTCACAAAAAGCTCAATTGACGATAGGGGAATATTTCTTTGAACAGTAGAAATAATTCACAACATAAATGTCAGCAAAAGAATATTCATGACAGCCAACTTTCCTTCAAATCCTGTCTTGTCTTGCAACTTGCGCAGTACAAACACCTATATCGAAATGAATGTAGCAATATTGATTTTTTGTTTACTCTAAAATTATGGAATATCAAAAATCACCTACGCAATTTTCTATTCTGCTGCGAAGGCTTATATTTTAGTTAGTCGAGGTTTACAGCGTATACTTCTCTACCATAAGCAACTTTTCATGATTATTTCTGCTCGAAAATTATTGAAAAAATAGAATAATAAGCCGTTTATTTTGAAAAGCGCCTAAATCAATTTGTGTCAAAAAAGAAATACTTACAAAATAATAAAAGGGAAATTTGGATATAAAAAATCGCCTCTGCAATCTATGTATATACATGTACTTATATAAAATAAAATTTCTAATTGCTTGTTTTACAAATTTTACATTTTTAACGGATTTTGGTAAATACGATCTCTGTACTCCAGAGAATGTCGCCATAATCTTGTTTACAGCACGCCTACTTTTACGCCCAATTTTGATGTACAAATTAACATTTTTATTTTCCAGCGGATTTCTACTTGGTTCACATATTCCTTATATCTCAGCCGAGATCATCATTGACTTTTCATTGGCCAGCTTGAATAAAAATCAATTTTTAAATTCAATATTTTTCTGTTTACAAAAGTAGTTTTTCTTACGAGAACTTTCTTAAAACTGGCCAACGTAATCCTCATACTGTGGGCAATATCTTCACATAATTTTCATTGGCCCGCCTATTTTTCTGCCCACTTTTTTGTATTATTTGGTAAAGAATTTTACTAAAGTTTCCTGCACATAATTTTCAAATCCCAAGCAGGGTTGCCGTACATTTTTTTTATCCGCCAATAAAATTTGTATGCCCAATTCGTATCGAGGCCCAACGAGTTGGACAATCTAAGATGTGAAGTGCTGATAGATCTGACCAACAAATTACACAACGTCTTGAAGCCCAAAAGTAAAGCAAGCACTGTTAGAAAGTGCCGAAATGGCTGATTCTAGTCAAGTGGGTCTGGAAATTTACCGATTTAGACAAGCCGAGTCAAAAGCATTTTTTTAGCAAAGAACTTTGTACTTCGGGCAAATCCAGGTACAAAGAGCTAGTATATGTATAAACTCTTTTTTCAGTCGGACATATTAAAACTGTTCAAGTCGCGACTTTAATCGAACCTAACGTTCTCTGTGTTACTTGTACTGGCGGCCTGTCTAAATTAAACTTCATATTTTACGACAGGCTTCTTAACTTTAATTAAGTTGAAATTTTGCGATTTCGTTATAAAATATTAATTGCTTTCATTTACACCAACTAACTCAGCGCTGAAATTAAATAAAATGCTGCGGGTTGGTTACACTATAACTGCAGAACGCGTCGACTAATTTAGCAAGTTTGTTTCCAAAATATTCGCCAGATCAGATTCTTAAGGAATGAAAACGTTATCCGACAAATGATAATATTCGAAAAAAAAATATATAAAATATTTTTTTCAATGGCAAAGACCATAAATGGAAAGTCAAGGACCATAAATGGAAATTGAGCGGAGTCGCGGAAGGGCCAACGGCACCTTTACAAAAAATTATTTCTTTCATTGCAGTGAGAGTAATAAAACATTGGTTCCCACTGGCATTTACTGAAATTAAAATAAACAAAAAATTATATGATGATTCTTAAATTAATTTTCAATAGGCCCCCTTATCTTCATCATCATTAGAAGAAGCAGTAATGAAAATAGCAACAGCTGTAGTATTTAGTATTTGCAGGAAATGTAGAAGTAGTAGTGGAAGAAAATTCATTGCCAACATTATTCTTATTATAAAAAACTTCTTGTAAAACTGGGTTGCGTTTGTTGCTGTTTTGTTTTTCTTTCATCTTTCTTACACTTGTTTCCCATTTTTTTTTTTAATGTCTATATTTTCATTAAAATCGCACCCACAACGTCTTAACTACAGCTACCTCACCACACCCAGTGTCTTAATAAATATATAAACAAGCCCTTTTTTCTTTCCTATGTGCGCGCTCGCTTCCGTTTCCTTTTTCTCGGTTTCTTACTTTTGCTCATTTTCTTTTATGTGGTTTGAGTTTTTCTTAGCGTAAATGGGTGCTTGTTAGTTCTGGTTCGTGTTAGTTGTTGTTGTAGAAAAAAAGGCGCAAAAAAAACATTTTTAACTGTTTTCGTGATTAAAAGAAAACCGGCAATGAATGAAAAAATCGTGAATTAGTATGAATAAAAAGCGTGGCGGGCACCAGCATCGCAGCAATTTCACTAAAACTTATTTGCGCGCCATATTATTTGTTGCTCATTTAGTTGTTGTTTTTTTTTTGTATAGTTCGAGAAAGAAGTCTTATATTATTTTCTTACTATCTATAAATGTGAATGGCTGTGTGTTAGTGTTTAATGTTTTTCACTCTCATCCTTCTTTGTGCTTCTTTTGTCTCATTAAAGCATAATTTTTGTGGAAATGAAAGAATAAAAAACAAACTGAGGGAAAATGATTTTCTTGTTGTTTTTCTTTTATTATTTTTTTTTTCAATTATATTTTTGTATTTAAAAGAAAGGTTAATGAACTTTTAACCTTCACCACCCACATTATTTAGCACGTGCTCTTTCTTGAGTTGTTGTTTTTAATTTTTCTTTTTCATTACGAAATCGTGTTCTCTTCTTCATTTGCCTTTCAAGCATTTAGTATTTGCTACAAAGCGGCTGAAAACTGTTCTTGCCGGCATGCGTTCATTTAAAAGTTTTCCCGCTTTAGTGTTGATGTCGGAGAAAATTCCCGCTTAATTAAGTTCCGTTTAATTGAATGAGCCTCTTATTTTGGATATCACACACAAAAATGTGAGTTAATTCGCATTGAAATGAATAGGTTTTTCCAAAGAGGGAATATTGTCGAAAGTGTAGTGAATAAATGCGCATATTTTCAAATTTTAATAAAAGTCGAGCATGTTCTTCAGTTTCAGTTATCGGATCTATTTTTGCCTGCAGAAAGAGTGAAATACACAAGTTTAACCCTTTCGGACGTTAGCTACCAGCAACTTTTTAACGAAAACGTACATCCTGGAAACGTGATACTGTACAGTATAACTTTAGAACGAAGTAAGAAATTGTAATGAAATTTGTTTTACATAAATTTGTGGACATTGAAGAACACATATTTTCAAAAAAATATCAAAATTGATTTCTTATAATTTTCTACAGTATGGTAAAGTTCAAAGCAATTCCTAACATGATTTGTACATGTTTCACAATAAAATATTGTTTCCCGCCTTCCGCCTGGTGTTTTTCTGTCAGAACAGACAATACAATCCCGTTTTTTTTCTTCCACATTTGCAATATACAACACTGTCTTATTACTGCAGAGATCTTTTCTATTCCACGCTTCAGCACGGACTGAGATCTTGTACATTTCTTCTCTCGGTTATCGGATTTCTTTATTATCGTATTAAGTTTCCCACTTCATTGAGCCATACCCTTGTAGCTTTGTACACCTAATCCACTTTATCTACAATTTGCTCAACGGATCAGAGAAATGTACAGTCCGTCGTGAACGCACTTCGCACGTTCTTTTTCGACGTGTAAAACGGTTGATTTATTTATCATGCATCTTGTTAATTTTATCATATTTCGATTAGTTTGTTGTGCCCTTATTAACAGAAAACTACAGGAGAACACTTGTTTCCTCAGAGGGGACAACCAAGTGATATGCTAGACTTACTTTGTCCCCTCAGAGGGGACAGACGAGTGCAAAGGGTTAAATATAAAATAAAAAAAATGAATGTTAATCTGGTGCAGGAAGGTATGGGGAATATAAACTGTGCCCAAAAGATTTGCTAATGTTTCAAAACCGCCATAAATAGAATTTTCAATTCCAGACCAAGCAAATACAAAGTTCTGTTTAATTGACCATCTTACGTAATTAAACGAAATTCTGTTAATTGAGTAATTGGTTCAATTAACTGACTATCGGATAAATGACTTTACGGTTAATTGAATCCAAATTGAAGCATTTGGGGAAAGTCAATTGCGTGAAAATTACTGTAATTTTATATTATCATTATTCATAGAAATTCATCTAACACCCATATCCTTTGCATTTCGCGACCTTAAAATACTTTGTCCCAAAGAGCTTTCCGTGAAATTGTAACTTGTCGTGACAGAAAAAAAGAACTACAAGTCTGCTTTGAGACGCTGACACAAGGCTCCTGTTCAAACTGACCAAGAGGCTGAGTTAAGTGGTCAAGACATAATTACAGCGATCAACTAGTACCTTGATTTTGGATCGTCACTGTCGTGAATATTGTGCGCGTCTACGAAATGTTTCGATGGTTGTATGATACTACAATTGTAAGTGTTAACTTATATCCGAAGATTGCATCCGAACAAATTCAGTCAAATATTAATAAGGTCTGTCTAAACAAGTGGGGAATAAAATTAAGTCCTTCAAAAGACGCCTAACTTGGTTCCGACATATAGAAGCAAACATAACTGCCATAAAAATGAGAACAAATCAACTACACTGGTTAATAAGTACTAACTCAACCTTGGCTTTGGAATGCCAGAAGTTTTGACGACTTATCGCATGAAAATCGAATGAAAATCGAAATAAAATATCATATTTATTGCATTTTCATGGGCATAAGAGGCTGTAAAAGCTGTTATTGAGCCTGGCTCTCAAAAGTAGATAGATTAAGATTTAGATAAAATATTTTAATAAACAATATTCTAGTGCTAAGAATTGAATATTTATTTTAAATTCCTTTTAGATTGACTCAATAAAACAAACAAAAATATTTCTAAGCTCACACCTCGTCACCGTTTATGCTGCTTTCGTTTATATTTAAGTCCAAATAAAATATTTTTTGGGCGACAACTACATATTATCAAGTAATTCATATTAAAAAGTGTAAAAAACTGATAAAAGTGAAAAATCAATTCAATATGTAGTCTGGAAGGTGAGTTGGACTTGTTCAGAAAAGCGGATCATAAAAGAAGAGTCATGGCTAGGGTAGGACGAAACATTCATTTTCGAGCCGAACATGCGCTCATAAATAATTGTTTTAATCGCGCAAAAGGGACCAAAAATACTCCAATATGATCAACAGTGTCACTTACTTGCCAAAAGCCTTAGTCGTTATACATACGAGTATATTATTTGTTAGAGTTTTAAAAGAAATAAAATTAGCTAAATAATTAAAAATTGTTATAAACGGCTTATGCAGTGCTACAAGAGTTAAAATACTTCAGTTGTTTTGGAAGAAGTTTTAGATGGTCCACGGTCTTTCGTAAGTAAAATTTCGGTTTGAAAGTTAATTTCGGTTCCGGTATATTTTCTTTAAGTTGTTTACTTTAGACTGTGATCATTAGCAACTTCCCCATTTCATAAAATTTCGTCTTTTTGTTAATTTTTGGTGACTATATTGTTTTTTTTTTTAATTGAAGTTCCAGCCAGTCGAATTATATCACCCTTTTGTATGAATATTGCCAGATGTACATTTATTTCATAGCTGGTTCCTAATAAAACATAACGACCATATCTTTTTCAATAAGTTTGAAAGTGGTTCGCATGAAATGCTGAACGAAGTGCAAAGATTAATGCTCCGCCTTAGTACGAATAAAACATCAAGATTGGATGATGTATCAGCTATGCTCTTAGGAAGATTTTCGAAGGTACTTTTTTGAACTTGTTAATTCACTGTTTTCGTAAGTTGCAGTGTATGATGCACAATCAAAACAGGAAGAAATATTATTAATTGGTTGTATTATATATTTAATTAAATGTTATCATTTAAAAAATTAGGAAAGTTTTTTATTTATTATGTGATTAATTCAATTAACAAACTGAAACCGATGTAGACGATGTGAACATGTTTCGTTGGAAACACAAAATATTAAACGAAAATTGAGCTCAACCAAGGTCGACTTCACAAGGTCCGCACAACACAAAAATATCACTTGCCAACTCCCGACACATGCTGCTGAGATATATTGATATTCGGTAGAAGGTGCCCGATTAACCAGCTACTAAAAAATCGGTTCTATGAATAAGTAATACTATTTAGCTTTTGTTCAGATGCTAAAAAAAGAGACCTATCGCGAAGGGAACATAATGCATCCAAATTTAAACGAGTTTAAAATTTAATTTGCTTGAGTTGGTCTCAGCTTAAGCGATAAAAATTTTATGTAAGTCGTACATGTTGCGACTGTTGTTGGTAATCAAGTTAGGCGTTTGGCCACAGACCATATAATTTGTGTACAATCTTATTGCACAACTTTATTTTTTAAACAAGTCTCTTGATGTTCGTTGGACTAAAGACTTATTTCAGTAAACTGTCTCAAAATATACTTCACTCTGATCTCCTTGGCATTTGTACCATCTATATCTGACCGAAAATGGAACACAGCTCACATTATATTATTCAAAGCCTCTTTTCAAGCTTCTCGACCGCGTGTAAGAGAAGGTTCACTGGGACATCTGGGTTGCGTGTTATTTGTCTGAAACAGAATATGCTCCAATGAAAGTAAGGAACTTGTTCCTGATACCCAAATATACGTATGTACATATAAAACGCACATTTTCGCCATGACATTTTCTTCCTAGTTCCAGCAGAATACACTACATGATTAGGCGTCATCCTCTCACTGCTGGTCCAACAGTTTTTGAGTGGCTAACAAAAGACAATGTTTTTTGCTACAAAACAAAACAAGCGACCCAGTTGCGGAGCATGCAAAACAATATCCAAATCGTACAACTAAGACAGAAATACATACAACGCGCTCGCATACTTTGCAATCACGCGCACTGAAGTTGTACCAACTTTCGCAACGAACATATAGTTCTTCGACATTATCAATATTTAGAGGAATTCACAAGAATGAAGTTCCGGTTCGGCGTGTTAAAATTAATTGGCATATTTCTCACGTGGCCTATCAACCGATTAAGTCCATATTCAATTTTAATGTCGGCCGCTTATCATGGCTGCGATTTTAGCAAAATATTAAGAAATTAAACAGCCAGTCATGCATTCCGCATTCACATCAATCCGGAGTATATGTAAATATACTGCAGAAATTAAGCTGGATTTTAGATTTTAGATTGGATTCCATGGACTTCCAAAACATCTTTCTATTGCAAGCGAGCACTGGCTCTTTTTCAAAAGTATTAGAGGTATAAACCAGACAGCATTAAGCAAATGTAGCAAATGAAATGAAACAAATAAAAACTAAATACTTTTGATAATAAAATAAGAGGATGATGTTGCTACTGATTATTTACATATTTACAAAAATCATAAAACATATGACTTAATAAAATATTATCTTACATACACTAACACATCATAAAAAAACAATCCGTGGAAATGAAAAAAAAAACACTACAACAACAAGTATTTAAAATAAAAAAAAAATAGATTAAACAATAGAAGGCAACCATAAAATCTATAATCAAAAATCATAATGCGTGAAGTGGATGGATGCAGGATAAATTACACGTAGAAAATGCAAAGATACATCAAGGTAGACATGTGCGTGTATGTACTCGTATGTATGTATGTATGTACAAGTAGATAAAAAACCTAAGGATATTTGCATTTTATAGAGCTGCGGAAATGCAAACATATTTTAATGATCTTCTTTTGGCATGCGGTGAAATGTTTTTTTTTTGTTTACCTTTGAATGGAAAATATGCAGATGATGCATGTAAAGAGGAGTCGTTTAATTTAATATTTTGTAACACAGTAACCCCTTTCGCTTGTTTATTTGAACGAGTTTTTTTTAGAATGCGGAGTTCGATTTCATTAGCAGAAACCTTTATAATCAGTAAAGCGTTTAATTTGTAGTGAACGGTTTTAGCTGGCTGCTTTTTTAATGTAGATCAATTCTCAAGGTTTTTAATTACGCATGCTCTTCAATAATTTTTAAATTTGGTATTTTTGGACTAATGCTCAAAGCGAGAAAAGTCGTCAAAGTAAAAATAAAACCCAAATATTTAAAAAAAAAAACTTCTGAAAACCACTTTTTTAACACAGCTTTTTAAGAAAGAAGGGAGGATAAAAATATTCTTAAGTTCAGAACATTTTCAAGAAAAAGCAGAAGAAATAAATTGATGGATCCACAGTATGGGTACAAATAAGTTTTTGAATTGTAAAAACGCGCCTTCCAATATCCTTTGGTAAGATGATCCAGCCATTTCTTTCGTTCCAAATATCAGATCGATAGTGCCTTAGTAGAATATGGCGCCCCATACCATAAATTCGTCTTTCCTGCTTGTTGATTTAACATTCCGACAGGGTGATTTGATGTACATTTGTGGCATTTAGCAGCAACCGGTTTCCTTCCAAACCAAACTTAAAAAGGGATGACGGAAATTCGTTCCAAAAATCTAAAGCAAAAATATTTCTTTCTTTCTTAAGTTAAGTTGTATACATATGGTCCATCAATTATAAACTTTTTTCGTCAGAAAATACAACCTTGAACCCCTTATCCAACCACGGACACGACGACCTAAACAAACACTTGCTTTTCCTTTAGTTATTTTAAGCCTCGGACATGTACGAATTTGTAGCAAGTTTGCAAAGTAATTGCCTTTCTCTACGCGTAGTTGCCATTTTGGTGCGGCCTTTCATATTTTTACCACCGATTTCAATGTTGTTCAAGTAAACTGCATACCACTGTCTTTCTTCTTTTTTTCTGCTATATCGACGGCGTTCAGTCCGCCGGATCTTAAAATTAAATGTGTCCCTTTTGTGGCGTATTAAGAGCTCTTGGGCCTCCCATTTCCTTGTAATTAGAAATAAAACTTTACTTTTTATTTTAAAATATAAAAATTTCTTATTCAAGTGAAGCATAAAAATGCTCTTAATTTATTTGAGATAAATATAAAACAACTTTATATAAAGAAAAAATTCATTCCCAATTTGCACCAAATTAGTAGTAAAAAATAACCTTTAAAATTTTGTGATCCCCCAATATCTGATTTACAATATACATATATTCGACAAAATCGAATTTCTTATTAAAGTGATTTGCCGTTACATGGTAAGCAAAATCATTGTTAAGGCAAGGTCACGACAACCATATTATGTTATCTACAACAATATATTGTTGTGGCTAACATATAATGGTAATTTGAAAACTTTTTACACATAAAATCTATAATCAAAATCATTACTTATTTTGCGGTCAACAAATTATTGTTTACATTAAATCATTGAATTATTTCAATACATAAAAATGTCTACACGGTTGACAGAGCCATTTTTACTTAATTCTAACAACAAACAAATTATTTGAACTTTACAAAGATAATATAATAACTTTAAGGTGCCTCGAAGTCTACCAGGCATGGTGGTCGGGGTTTTGATTCCCACCAAAGATGATTCTGCTTATTTTCACTGCAACGAATCAAGGCCTTCGATACTATGCTCGGTAATTTAAGTTAGAATACAGGGTGTCCGCCAGGAAGGTATAACTTTGTTTTTTTTTTATAACTTTTTATTAAATGAAAGAGAATGGATCGTATATTGATAAATGTTTTATTTAATGTCGGCAATTATTTATGGAATACAATATTAGATAAATGTCTGCCTCTGTTAGCCTCACAAATGCGAGCCCTTTTTCATTACATTCTCACACAATTCACGCGGTATTTCATTAATTTCATCACGAATATTTTGTTTGAGTTGCTCCAGCGTTTCTGGTTTGTTTGCATAAACCTGGCTTTTCAGATATCCCCATAAAAAGAGGTCCGGAGCAGTCAAATCAGACGACTGTGGAGGCCAATCAACATCACCATTCCCTGAAATAACTTGGTGTGGAAAGAGGTCTCGCAGTAATTCCATAGTAATCCTGTCTGTATACGATGTGGCATCGTCTTGTTGAAATCACATATTAGTCAAGCCCAAAGCATGCAGATATGGCGTTAAAAAGTTTTCAATCATATCACGATATCGCTCCCCATTGCCAGTTACCGTTACGCTGTTTTCAGTTCCAAAGAATTGATTCATCCTGACCAAATTGCACACCAGACTGTCATTTTTAATGACTGATGAATAATTTGAGGGTTTTCCATTGCCCAGAACCGACTATTCTGTTTATTCACATATCCTTTCAAATAAAAATCTGCCTCGACACTCATTATGATTTTGTCATGAAAATAGGGGTTGTCATGGCATCCTATTGGCATATGTACGGCGGCGTACATGGTCTTCTAGAAGAAGCTCTTGTGTCAGCTGAATCTTAAATGGGAACAAATGCAAATCTTTGTGCAAAATTGATGGATTGTTTTGAACACTTTCTTGAACAGCAGTAATGTTTTCAGCCATCATTCCAGTACGTTGTGGTCCATATTAGGGACACAGTCCCTGTTTTACGAAGTCATTCACTACACGATAAATAGTGCGTCTTGTTGGCACGTTGTTTCTCCCAAAAATTTCACGTAACTTTCTCATCGTCACAGTAATCGATGATTAATTTTTTTAAATGTTTTAACGCTTAAAACACGTTGGTTTACCGAATATTTTTCCATAATAAATTTGCCACGTCTCTACTTCACGACTGCCCAATATGAACTGTGAAGACTAATGTTTATCAAAATGGCGGCAAAACAAAGTAGTATACCTTCCCGGCGGACACCCTGTATAATTTGTAATTTTTTGTTGTAACATTTAATAAATAAATAGGAAAAAGAATAATAACTGTTATTATAAAATTTTCTCAATAGACATAGTATGTAATATTTTTTTGTGTTATCAAATTATAAGGTTGGGTGCTGTGGTTTAAGTGGTTTGCTCTTCTATCGTTCTAAGGGGACCATTTTATTATTATCTACAATAAATCAAAATATGTTGCTCTTAATTTTAATCATGTTTTTTCTTTGCGTGTATTCGTTATAATTACTGAAATATTTATTTTAAAAAATACCAAAAAAAGTTTTGAACAATTGAACTTTTCAGAAAATTTGCACTCCACCGTTTGAAAATTCTAAAAAATTTAAATTTGGGTTTCTGCATAAATACTGAAGTGGAATAGTGGTATTTTGGTAACCTGTATTTAAAATTTTTGAAATAAGTTCGAATTTTCCAACACATAAAACTTTTAAATACAAAGTACATTTAGAGCAGTAGCTGTACGACTAGACTTTATCAAAGAAATGAATATAAATTAAAATGCATTTTTTATAAATATTTTTCTTTATTTTGTTTCAGTTTCAACGCTCAGAACTCCGATTTCGTTGGCTTGGTAAGTAAACTTAATTTTACATAGACTTTTTGAAAACGGTTATCGATACATTTTCTTTATTGTTCTGTTATCACATGGGCATATTTCTATTCGCTACCACATGTTGGTTATTTTTTTAAGTGTCAAAGGCTTATAAAACAGTCGTTACAAACACTTTCCTGCTCTAAAACGTCTGTAATGTGTTAAATGTTTGGCCATAAATCAAGAATTACAATAACAGCAGAAACATACAACGATAATAACCCCTTGATTCCAACAAACAACAAAAGTCGCAGTAGCACTTAATGCAACGAAATAAAATTATGAATATTCATGAAATCAAACCAACATAAAACTTTTCAGATGCAAAAAAAAAGACCTCATTGAACTATTAAAAGGCAAATTTATATTAATGGGCCAACGGTAAAGGTATTGGATTAACCTTACGCACAGCCGCACACGCAACCCCTATTTTTTTTTAAATTTAAAATTAAAAATCACCAACAGCCCAAAATTTCCATGCGAGAGATAAAATATAAAATGTTATCAATCCGTTATTAGTTTTTTTTGCCAATTAGATAACACACACAAGCAAAGAAGAACATCCTTTTTTGGGAATGCAAAATTCTTGGCAAAAATATAACAAAAGGATGTGCAACAACAACAACAACAATAAATGTAAAAGCCTAGAAAACCACTTTTGATGATTTTACAGTCTAGATTTAATCAATGGCAATAAATCGCACATTAAATGCAAACTACAATGTATTTTTTATTTTTTGAACAAACCACTCATGTACCCATGATTGTACATACATTGTCCTTTCATTGTTTAATGTGTTAGTGTTTTTTTTTTCGAGTATCAGTTCGTTCTAGTACTCAGAAGGGCATCCTTTTGTTTATTTATGAAAAAAGTGATCTTGGTTTGGTTTTGTTTGCTTTTTTTCTTGGCTTGTTAAAAATCCCTTTTTCTAAGAGCTTCAACAGTTCAAGGGTTAAATTCAACATTGTTATTTGCCAAAATAGTCTTCATAGAAATACCTGATACCTGACTTTGTGCCACATTAAGATTCGTTATTGTTTGTGATTGTTGGAATTAAAACAAAAACTGATCTCAAGTAGTTTATGATTATTTTATTAAATTTGCTTTAAAACTCAAGACCATGTTATTGGTGCTTAAAAAATAATTTTAGAGTTTCGTGCCAATGGCTTCGTCGTGCGATCATGATCTGGAGTTATCTTGATTTATTACATTATTCAAACTCATAATTAATAAAATACAACCGAAAATAGGGAGCCCAGATTAGGTCCCGGCTTCCAATGCATATGTGAGAGCAGCCTGAAGCATTAATTAAAAATTGGTAGTAATTTAAAGGAGATAGAGAGGGGATTGACCTACAAGACAAGGCTGATTTTATAGCCGAGAGAAGCAGAATGGAATCGAGTGCTCACTTGCTTGTACTAGAAATTTGTTTTGCGTTACCTTTCGTAATTTTAAACAAACGAAATTCAAACAAACAAAAGAGAACTTCCTGCTGAGAATAAATTTGTGTAAACATCAGAGCTACTTAGGAAAGAATCGGATATAACTTTCGCCAAAAAATTTATGTCGTCTGAATGCGCGCTCAAACATTCCCTTTTAAAATCATTCCATAGCAATGAAAAGAATGTAGAAGTTCATCAAAACTAGAAAAATGGGAACTGAAAGCATGGCAGGTTAAAAGCGGGAATCGTTTCAGCTGCCTCTGGGTCCGTATATCAGAAATAATATTTCATGAAGCATAATTCTCACCAGTTCAAAAAAATCAACCGTCTATCCAGCTTAAGCTTTTGGGAGGGAATTATTACTGAAAACAGACAATTCTTAAATTTTTTAAAACTTGGTGTCTTAATGCTAATTTAAAAAGGTCTTGGAGGGGGAAATTTCCTTATTTTAACGACCTCCCTGAACCCGCACCAGCCCTGTACTTAAATAAACTTTATATATTCGGGGAGAGTTGTAGACTCAAGCCCCTTTTGTTACACTGTCTTTAAAGGCGGCAAAAATTACACAATAGAGTTTTATTTCAAACGATTGTTTTTGTTAAGTTGGTTTCTGGTATCCTCAGTTAATTTTGGTCACATCTGCAAACTTTGCACTAAACCAAAGCGCCCTAATCCAGAAAATTGTATCCGAACTTCTTCGAATGGAAAATATTGAGCAGGTGCTTGTTAACATTGATCCAAAGTACGCCTCATCGCTAGAGATGATTTGTGCGCCGTAATCGGAGTTCCGTGGCTTATGGACATAAACTATAAGTTTTTCAGCCAAAGGGGGTCGTATAACGGCAGCAGGCACTAGTTACGACGAAAACTCGCCAAAATGAAGTCTGCGAAATTCGAAGTGGCTGTGCACGGTAAGTAATCCGTTTCTCAGGACCAGTATTATCGGGCATACAGCTGTTGGCTAATTGTTTACCAAAGTTGAAGAGTTGACAAACATGACTTAACGCGAACAACGTTTGCAATAACGAACACGTAATTCGATTATGCAATTTTATAATTTTGATGCGCTAAATAATAATAAACATATTTGAAAGAAGGCGCCGAAGCATCACGACCGCTATAGACTCTGAACAGAGAATTGCTCCAATTGGAATTGATTTTATTTTGTTTGTGATACGAAACTTTAGCTACCGTATTTAGTTCACGCAACCAAAAACATAGTTGAAGTAGCCACCATGTAAGAGCAACATATTATGATTAAATTATGTGGTTGTAAACAAATTATATTATTTTAGATAATAATAATATGGTCCTCTCAGAACGATAGTAAAGCAAAAATATAAAAAATAACTTTTACAGTCAACGCGTTCACTACTTAAGCCACATTGCTCTCATACATACTTTTAAACACCAAAAGAATCTGACATTCTATGTCTGTTAAGAACATTTTATGGTTGGAGATATTATATTATAGTTATCTGGGTAAAATTCTTTGTTTGTAGTAAAAATCTCAGTAAAAATTTGATTGTTCAACTTAACCAATTTTTATGAATGCAAATCATTTAATGATAAAATGTAAACATAACTTGTTCGTCGCAACTAGAGTAATGTTCAAAAAGTTTTCAAATAAGCATTATATATTTGCCACAACAATATATTGTTGTAGTGATAGTAATAAGGTCGTAATAAGTCGAGACCATGCCACAATCATGATTTTCATTGCGTGTAATAAGATGTCTTAGATGTCTTTTATAAAATTATTGTAAGGGTTTCTAGGCAGGGTCCCCTTTCTTATTTCAGAAAAAAATGGGTCTCTTATGCCACGTTTACACAAACTTTTTTTTAGTTCTAACTACTACGGGATTCACAAATTATTTATTTTTTCAAAATTTACTACTAATCTGTAGGTGGAGTTTTTATCAGTGAACAAAACGTACTTGTCATCAATCAAACTAAGATTAAAACTAAAAAATATATTTTTTTTATAAATAGTCGAAATTTGTCATACTTAATGGAGAAACTAATCCAGCCTTAAGATAAACAAAATACAAGTATTCAAATTTAAAAATACCTAGAAAAAATCAACTGTCTATTTTTTTATTTCCATACAAAAGAGCGAATACACAAAATTGTAAAATACCAATTGATGTCGAAATTACGTGACAAACTGCTCAGCTGTCAAAGCTTCCGCAGAAAAAGGGTTTACCGTCATCGTCTTATAATTTATGCGCGAGAGTAAACGCCTCATTGACAAGCAACCAAAAAGGAAAAAAAAATAGCGCACAAAAACTGTATAACGACCAAGATCCTTTAACAACAAGCATATGATCGCTAACACAAACCTTTTTTTCTCTATTTTTGGCTGCCGTGTACAGCAAATGGGGGTTAAAAGCAAATATTGCCATCAAATCCCATACAGCACTAGAAGACTAGGATGCTTTTAAATTTTTCATAGAAATGATAATTTCACTCGAACCCTCTTCTTGTTCAGATCTTCTGCACAACATGCTGTTTGTGTTATTTTGAATATGAAAGGATTCCTTTCTACCTTGATTTTTGAATAAATTAAAATTTATTGTAATTTGCATAAGTTAAGGATCATTAAATTCGAATCCTTTTTTGTTACGTTCTGGAATACAGGGGTTCTTTAGAAACGTGTTAATATTTTAAAATTTAGTTTTCTATAAGCAACGATACGGGCAACAGTTCAAAAGAGTTTAAACGAAAATGTAGGCATCAAACTTGTCTAAAATGTGAAATTATAGTTTTAAAAATATAAAATTTTGGCGAAAATAGTGAAAACATGATATGTTTATATTCTTATGTCACTCACTGTGATGTGCTATTAATAAGCAAACGTTCAGTCGCGTGTTTAACTTTAAACGAAATCGCGGGTTTATTTTAGTGAATTTAATAAAAAAAATATTGTTAAAGCAGTTGTAAACAACACTTAATTTGGGTAAAATTGTGAGTTGTAATCAACAGGTAACAATTATTGAAAAACCGCTTTAAAACATGTTCGAGATTATGGAGACTTCAGTAACACACGCTCACTATTTTTCACATGTGTTTGCGGGTAAGTTGTTTTCTTTTCTTCTTATTAACGTCTTTATTTCTTGTTTAAAAGACATAACTAAAATTGATCAAATGAATGCTTTAAGCTCGTTTGACAATCAAAATAGCATTTGTTTATAGTGATGGTTAAGTGGTGATTTTGTTATAGCGTGACTAACTTTGGTCAGTATTGCCTCTCCAGCTAAAACTGATATATTAAGAAAATACTGTCAAAAGCTAATATTTCTAGGGCGCAGTTAGCATACTCACAGCTTTAATTCGTGCTTCACTAAAAATCCACACCGCATAATAAGGGGTTACCTCTCTGACGATACCCATCGGTGGCGAATCTACATTCCTGTGGCGGCTACGGCGGCTATTTTTTCTTCACTTCGCACCAATCTCTGTGTGGTTGGTTGGTGGCGTAAGGTCCAAAAGAGTGTACTCACACTCAAACTTTTCCACTATGCGACGAATTGAGAGCACAATAAAGTCATGATGGCGACTAGTGATGCCAAAGATAAATAATTAATCGATTAATTTCTCATAAATAACATAAAAAATTATTTACAGCATTTCAAAAAACATAAATAATTGATTCTTGATTTAATATTCCGACAGGGTGTTTTGATGTAGATTTTTGGAACGAATTTCCGTCATTCTTTTGTCAAGTTTGGTTTGGAGACAAACCGGTTTCGGCTATGTGTCATCTTCAATTTTGAAAATATGGCAGTGCAAGAGCGAATGCATAGTGGCAACGACATACATTATTTTTCTACTGGCAAGAAAACATTCTTATATTTTTATTTTTTAAAATATTATCTAGCTCCTTAATATAAAGTTACCCTCTTTTCCTTTCTAATTTTTCATTTGCGAAACTATATTCAAGTTGTTGTTTTTTGTTGTTATAAATATGGCAGCTCCAAATACTTCAAAGCGAGGTACTTATCAGACAGTTTTATTTTAGAGTACATTCATAATAAGGAAAAACTTTAATTCTCGGCATGTTGTAATAATGGCCCTTACAAAGCAACGGCTCCAATACTTCTGTTCCTTTATCTTAAAAAAACTATTTCCTGCCAACCCTCCTTTAAAAAATTATTTTCTAGCCTATTTGCACAACAGTTTTCTAAAATTATTTTCATTTATAACCATTTTAAACTTGGAAAAACTGCACCTATCACCTGTCCATCTCTGATACATATTTTACTTAATGTTTGTCATGTTTACATGTTCAGATTAAAAACCAAATTATTTTTAAAAACATGCACGAGTGCAATATTTTTTCTGATGTTGCTAGATATAATTATCTAATCGATAGTAAAAAATCCATAAGTACGTATGATATTTGAATATTGATAGACTAGTTCATTGTGCAACACAAGCGGAATTTAATTATTAAGAGACAGTGTTTTACCATAAGAAAAATTGGCGTAGGTAATTTTGGTTTGCGGAAAAAGTAACTTTTTCACACTTTCAATATATTTCGTTCATGCGTACGTACGATCATTCAAAAGCATTAATTAAGACATATGCCCTCATTTCCATCTTTAAATTCACTTATTTGATTTTTGAAATCTGCGGTTTTACTGGAACTCAAAATAACTTTTAAATTCATTCAAATAAAAAGTTTTCCCGTAAACAACTAATGGCTGACAAATTCTTTTTATACCAAAAATACACAAGCAGATACGTTGTTATTCCTAAGCGCACTTAAATATCTCTATATATGTATATATATATAGTCGTTAGTCTGTTCATTATAATACAGGAAAGGTTTAAAAACAGAACTATAAGCGAAAACTAAAAAAAAAACAGCTGACAAATCTAACAAATTAAAAATTTTGGAAGAAAATCGCTTCTAGTGAATAGAAAAAATTTGCGAAAAGAGTGAAAGTTTACATAGGCCAATAACGAAATCCCTCCAAGATAATTTGTAATGAATTTCCGTCATCCCTTGTCAAGTTTGGTTTGGAGACAAACCGCTTTCGGCTATGTGCCATCTTCAGTGTAATTTTTCAAGATAACTTAGGTTGAAGAAAAGCTAATGTAAAAAGAAAAATCCATCGAAAATCCCGAAAATTATACCAGTTTCGAACAATCGCCAAATTTTCAATATTCACCACATAACCAAATAAAAACAAAATCTTTAAAATTAATTAAATATTAAACCTGTCTTAGAAATTCAGTTAAAAATTTTAAGTTCACCACAATATTATAAAATCGCCTACAAAGTGAAAAATTACAAATATCCAAATTTTACCAAAAAACAGGAATTTTAAAATTCCCACAAAATCGCAGACATTTTTAATTCACCAAATATCGAAACGTCAAAATTTCAATTTTTATAAGAGAATCAACAAATTTCCTAAGTTTTAATAAACACAATAAAATTTACAGAAAATGAAATATTATTAAAAAAAGCGAATTTGTATTCATTCACAAAAATCTTTAAATTGCACCGCAAAGTAAAAAAAAAGTCATCAACAAGTTTACAGTTCAAATTCGTAAAGTCACTTACAAAGTAAAAAATTATCAATTCAAAACAACCAGGAAATAAAATGAAATTTACCAAACATATTTCAATTCACCATGAACTTTCAAATACCCAAAATTTTAAAATTCACCACATCAGTCGCGCTACTTTCCCAAGCAGAAAATTGACAATAAATTCGCATAAAGTATTGCTAGAGGAGAACCTACTCGCTGACTGCTTTCGCCACCTCTTCAGAAAACAGTTGTCCAAACTTTTTAGAAAGAATTCCTACTGCTTGTAGTTTTACTATATAAACAAAATGAGGATTGTTCATGAAAGCTCCGAAAAATTTGTTGACTTTATTTTTCTAACTTTTTTCTAAAAAAAAATATTGTTATAGTTTTCCTTATCAGCTGGTGTAAGCAGCTTGAATTATACTGAAGAAAATAACATTGAATTCAATTTGATAAAAACCTTGTTTCATTCTATCTCCAAAAGATGTTGCGGCCATACGTGACGCAGTTAATATGATTAATCTCAATGAGTTGGAGCTGCAAGTTAATAAAAACTAATAATCGCGGAACGAAAGTTATCATCAAATAAACATCAAATAGCGTTTGAACGTTCTTTAAATTTACCCTCCAATATGAATATAAAATTCTTATGGCACCTATCCACGTGTACGTTACAAAAAAAAAAAGAAAGAAAGTCGATTCTTCTTAGCGAGCTTCTCGCACAAAGAAATTACAGCAATTAACAATTTGAAGAAGTCTCCCATTCTTTTACTAGATTGCAATCAAATTACGCAGGGTTTTTATATATTTTAATTGACTACTATTATTCCATTACCTAACACTAGAATACACATTTCTCGAACACTGCCGTTGCTCTTACGTCGCTCGTTACTTGTTTGCCATAAACTCTATTTAGCCTTTGATATAGTTCTAGCCGAATAATCGAATAACCGACAAGAAAAGACAAACTGTATTAACAAAGTTATTATTAAAACTATTTAATTACGATAATACTTTTTACTGTTCGACCGATTATCCGACTTTGGATATAGGTAGAAATTGTCCCTCCGTCAATAAACAGCATTTGAAAATTGTTTGCCCGAAGCTCGAATTGAATGTAGAGGAGAACCAACACTAATATTGGCATTTCTGAGAATGATTCTAACATTTGACAATTGCGAGCCTTGGGTTACGTGGCTTACACGATACAGTTAATTATTTGAGGCAGTTTAAGTAGCACACTTTCCTGCAAGAGTTTAGATTTTCATTAGATTTTGCAGCAAAACACATAATGATAATTGCTCTGCTCTCAAAAAAAATCAAAAGTAAATTATTGTCATTACGTCGTTCATGTACACCACCGCATTTCTGTAAAAATTTCCTTTCGTAGTTTTTATCAGATTAATAAAGTATTGTTTTTAAACCATAAGACTTTCTCATTATCTTTGAATTTTTGACAGGTCATTTTACTCAATCTAATAGTGTGAAAGGGCCTCTATAAGCAAGAAATCACAAACAAGCCATTATTGCAAAAACTTTCAGACATTATTTTCAAAGAATTCAGTTTCCTCTCGATTGAAAAACTTTATAAACTTTTTTTGAGGCCACATTAAATATTTTAGACGACGAGATTATAATATCTCTATACGATAACTTTAACTTTAAAATAAATGAGTATGAATTGAAATCCAGTTTATGAATTCAATCAAAAAAGACACGGCTACGGTTTAGCAAAATTTTTAAAATTTGGCCGAACACACTGGCTCAAAAGTTTGACTTCGGTCGGACTCTTATCATGTTATAAATACTGTGGTGCCCTTCAATTAAAACTACACAAGTCACATATTATAATTTTGCCAAACACCATAATTTTTTCACAATAATTGCTGGCTGAGTGCATTTTATAATAAACTACTAATTTAGTTGTATAATTTAAATGTTATTTATAACATGAGTTTCTTTTTTATTTTATAACAAGTTTACCAATGTATTTTATATTAAACAAGTGAACGGCAACAATTCTGGTTTCACTTCTTCACCAAAGAAATTAAATAGAATTATTTATTTTAATGTTTTTATAATGACCAACTTGACTACTGTTGGAAGCCAGCACTATTGGCGTCATCTACGAGACGGTTTGGCATTTTTATAAACATTTTTTTTAAATGAATATTAAATATTGAAAAATAGACTTCGAGAAAGGTGTACAAGTAGAGGCACAAGGTAAAACTAGAGTATTTTTGTCATAATTAATAACCAGCTGGCCGGCAATCACCGAGTGCAATAAAGTAATTGTCTATCGATGTAACCATTTTGTATGTAAAATAGGATTTACTCGCATGTAGTTAATTATTATTATTATTCTTTACCATTCACGTGGTGCTATCGTATGCATAAATGTATGTTTATAAATGTAGTTACCATAAAGTGACCATATTAGTAGATAAAGAAGAGGGCAGAGGTAAAAATGATTGCAATGAATTAACATTCAAGTGGAAATATTAATTTCGCCGTTGCCTATTTTACCGCAAATGTATAGGGTGTTTCTATAGGAACACACCATTTAAAGTTTGTTGCATTTTTTCGCGCAAGTGGCAACTCTGATTTTTAACAGCTGTCATCTATGATTGTTCAGATTAATAAAAATTGAGTGCGTTATAACTGTCAGCACCCATTAAAAAATGGGTAAGTTGCGATTGTTGAGCTTCGTCAGTTGTTTTTTTTTTGCCTTTCTACTGAGTTAAAATCCACTGTAAACGTCATCTGTTTAACCCAACTAGTGGCGAAAATTTAATCTGAGAATATTTTTCACATTTTCGATCATTTTTGTTTTGGCTTAGAACGAAGCCTACTTTAGAAGCCAGCAGGAGATTTGTTCCGAACTATCAGTCCAACATATAGTTCCGTTACGTATCTGGGTCCTCGGAATGTGGATTTAATTTTTCTAAAGCAATGTTAATTCTCGATTTGATATTCCGACAGGGAGATTTCATGTGGATTTTTGTAACGAATTTCCATCATCCCTTGTTAAGTTTTAACCATGTGTTATCTTCAGTGTCAAGACTTGTCTGATATTTGTCCCAAGAATCCACAACTACAAATAGTACAATATTCTAGTGGGTTCCTTATACTTACAGGGTGTCCGCCCGGATGGTATACTACTTTGTTTGTTTATAATTTTTGATTAAATGAAAAAGAATGGATCGGATATTGATAAATGTTTTATTTAATGTCGGCAATTATGTATCGAATACAATATCAGATAAATATTCGCCTCTGTTAGCCTCGCTAATGCGAGCCCTTTTGAACACATTTTTCATTACATTCTCACACATTTCACGCGGTATTTCATTAAGTTCATCACGAATATTTTGTTTGAGTTGCTCCAGCGTTTCTGGTTTGTTTGCATAAACCTTGTTTTTCAGATATCCCCACAAAAAGAAGTCCAGAGCAGTCAAATCAGGCGACCGTGGAGGCCAATCAATATCACTATTCCTTGAAATAACTTGTTGTGGAACGAGGTCTCGCAGTAATTCCATTGTAATCCTGACTGTATGCGATGTGGCATCGTCTTGTTGAAACCACATGTTAGTCAAGCCCAAAGCTTGACCAAATTGCCCACCAGACTGTCACTTTTAATGGATGCAAAGGTGATTGATGAACAATTTGAGGGTTTTCCATTGCCCAGAACCAACTATTCTGTTTATTCACATATCCATTGAAATGAAAATGTGCCTCGTCACTCATTATGATTTTTTCATGAAAATCGGGGTTGCCATGGGGGAGCTGTAGCATCCTATTGGCATACGCACGGCGGGGTAAGTGGTCTTCTGGAAGAAGCTCTTGGGTCAACTGAATCTTAAATTGAGTTGAGCCGATCTTGCAGTAAGTTGTGGTCCATGCTTGGGCCTATCAGCTACAGTTCCTGTTTCTTCGAAATCATTCACTACGCTACAGTGCGTCTTGTATTTCTCCCAAAAATTTTACGTAACTTTCTCATCGTCACAGTAGTCGATGACTGATTTTGATTAAATGTTTTAACGATTAAAACACGTTGGTTTACCGAATATTTTTCCATAATAAATTTGCCACGTCTCTACTTCACGACTGCCCAATATGAACTGTCAAGATTAATGTTTAAAAAAAGGCGGCAAAACAAAGTAGTATACCTTCCCGGCGGACACCCTGCGGAACCAACAATTAGTTCTGTAAATTACTAGAATCGTTACGGAGAAGGAAACAGCCAATGTCTTTCTTTTTTTTTTATTTCAAAGAGTACCAGTGCTCTTTCACAGAAATACTATCATCTGTAAATAGAGCCATGTACGGTTTCGGAACTTAGTTAGATAGTTGTCCATAGAAAGACTGTAGGAGCGAAAACTTACTTCCTGTTTGCAACGCATCGTGAAGACGTTATGCTGAGTCTCGGAATTTAATTCTTTTTGGCCAATATAAATTATTCTTTAATAAATTTATAATATTAATATATTAAAGATTTATCTCCTTTCAAACTCTGGCTCATCATGAAATCACGCACTAACACACTTCTGGCTCACCAGCAAATCTTTAAGTGTTTGTAATTATAAAGTGAAATGAATTAAAGTGATCGCAAGTGGGTTGAACTACAAAACATGTAGCTGCATGCAATTTTTGTAAATTATAATTAACTGAAAAAAAGAAACAAAAAATGTTATGCAAAAATAACCTTCCGATGTTTTTTGGCTGTAATTTAAAAAAAAAATTAAAAACTTTGATTCTTCTTGTGGATTATTTTTATTTGGTCTTTTAATTTTTTTACATCAAGTCGAGAATATGATGTCATGTAAATGGCCGCCGCCACAGTTGGTTGTCATTTGAGCCCTTTTTATGGCATTTTCCATCACTTTGGCCAAAACTTCCGGCGATAGGTCCTCACATTCTTGACGGATATTGTCTTTAAGAGCTGCAAGAGTATGAGGCTTGTTGACATAAACCCGCGACTTCAAAAAGCCCCACAAAAAGAAGTCTGCGGCGGTCAAATCAGGCGATCTTGCTGGCCAGTGCAAATCGCCAAAACGGGAGATTAGGCGGCCGGGAAATGCATCCTTCAGCATATCGGTTGTGGCACGTGCAGTGTGTGCCGTTGCACCGTCCTGTTGGAACCACATGTTTCCAATCACAATTCATCAAGTTGCGGCAAAAAGAACTCGTTAATCATTGCTCTGTAGCGCTGACCATTCACAGTAACCGTTTGGCCCGGGACGTCTTCGAAGAAAAAAGGTCCGATGACTCCTTCAGCGAAAACACCATACAGTGACTTTGAGCGGGTGTAATGGCTCTTCGTGGGTTACACGCGGATTTTCAGTGCCCCAGAAGCGTAAATTTTGCTTATTTACGTACCCGCTAAGATGGAAATGGGCCTCATCACTCATGATTATTTTTGATGAAAAATCATCTTCCTCTTGGTGGTGATTAAGGATGGCTTGAGCGTATGTTAGACGCGATTGGCGGTCAGCAGCTAACAACTGATGAACCGTCTGGACTTTGTACGGAAACATCTTCAAATCTTTTACCAAAATTCGCTGTAAAGACCGTCGACTGACACCCATTTGCGTGGCACGTCGTCTGGTCGATGTCGACTGCGCTTCCATGACATCCTCGGCTACAGCAGCAATATTCTCTGCAGAACGGCTACTCCGGGGTCTGCCACGCCTGGCAGCATCTCGTGTTGTGCCATTCGCTTCGAAGCGAGCGGCTAAAGGTCGCAGTGTTTCACCAGTAGGCGTTGGACGGCCAGGAAATCTGTGACGAAATTCACGTTGTGCCAAAGTCACCGCCCGATTATTGGTCAAATAAATAGTCACCAATATTCCGCGTTCTGGAGCAGTGTAGCGTAACATTGTTTATTAACGTGTATTTCGCAAGTGTTTACTACACAAATGTCAAAACAGAATTGACATTAGGGGCCAATCGCAAAATTTATAGCATTTTCTGATAGGAGGATTACTTTTGCGCCACCCAGTATTTTTAAATGCTTTTTTGTTAAATATCCAAACTCAACAAACAACTTGTTTAAATTCGCATGCAAGGAATTAGAAAAAATTTATAATAATAAAAGTTTTTCCTCAACAATTTTGTAAAAGAATAAAATTCAAAATACTGCACTCGATGAAGTTAATAAGACTAAAATCACTTTGCCTTTGTACTTTCCGTTAAGGAAAATGAAGAAAAATTGTTGAGACTTGTAAAGCAAAGAAAGAAAATAAAACTTGTTTCTCATACACAGAGTGTGAAAGAATACGAAACTTTGATTTTTATTTACCAAACACACATGTTGTGGCCAGAGTTGACTGTTGCAAGTTTCAAATGTTGCACATGGTTGTAGGTTTCCTGCCTTCTTTCTTTGTTTGAGTTTTATTCGAAAGAATTTCACATCAAACAATGGCTTTTGTATCCTTTTTGATTCATTCTTATTTTATTTTGCTTTTATTTTTCTCGTCCTTCTTTTGTAGTAAATAAAAAGGATTACTTTGAATGGAGTTGATACTGATTGTATGGTTGATGTAAGTTTATACAGAAGCTTTGGTTTTTTCTAGAACTTACTGCTGCATACACAGAAACTGTACTCGTGCCACTAGCAGTGCTATTGCCTGCGTTGTAAAATTGTTTGTTTTTGGGGTGGGGCAGACATGTGAAAAATAAGTACATGCATGTTTCTTTAAGACTTTCAAAGTAACAAAAAGATCTTTATTGATACAAAATATTACATGGACACCATGTTTAAATTGCTTTCAATAATGATGGTCATACGCATGCTTTATTAGCACTTTTCTTCTGTTTCTCTAAACACTTTAGAGGATCAATATTGAAACCCTTCATCCTTTTTACTGAGAAAAATGTTAAAATGCTTTAAAGTTAATAAATGATAATACGAGGGCGAATAATTTGAATGCAATTTTTTTTCTTAGGTTGTGTTGCTGTATGCATATACCGCCTTTATGAGGTGCAAAATCCACTACCTCTATGACTACAATGAAAAATTGTATCTGAACTTGTTAGCATGCCAATACACCTCCAATATTATGGATCAACTTTTCATGTTGCAGGATAAAATCAATCGTCTCTGACCTACGTTGCTCTTTAAGAGGGCTTTTTTATGAAAACAAGAAAAATATCCCTACAGCCAAGAATTAGAGGGTTAAATTGTTGTAGATTTTTGGATCGAATTTCCGTCATCCCTTGTCAAGTCTGTTTTGGAGACAAACTGGTTTCGGCTATGTGCCATCTTCAGTGTCATTTTTCGTTCTGAGAACGAAACTAAACCAAACTTGACAAGGGATGACGGAAATTCGTTCCAAAAATCTACATCAAAGCACCCTGTCGGAATATCAAATCAAAGTAAAATTGTTCCTCTTTGCGTTTAACATAAAAGTGCTAGTGTAAGGACTACAAGATTTCCTATGCCGAGTGACTATAAGAATGTGCAAAAGGATGGGAACTTTAAACTTTCGCAAGGCCGATACATGTGTATTTTTTGCCCCTTCTACCGGAATTCGCTTTCAGAACCTTGTAATTTTCAAAACATTTTTATTTTGTTGTACAGTGTAATAATGGTCTTACTTCGACCGCAGACTCTCATGTATGTGGAATACAGAATACGTTAACAGTGTCGCACGTCTTGAGCCGAAAGTTTTTTATTGCACACAATTGGCGATGTATGCCGACAAATTCTGCAAATGAAGCTTTGACGTTATATGCTGCGGACGTTTAAAATACCATTTTACTAAAAATTACTTTTCATTATTGTTTTATTGTAATTTCAGAGAAAAATCTAATTTTTATTTTCAAGATTTTCCAATATTAAACTAATTGCCGCGATAAATATTTTGAAGTTCATTAAAAATTGCTCGTTATGCAGTGATTTTGAGCAGTTGCAAATCGAGGCACCGACTTTCATCACCACAAATTTTTATTCAAAATCATCACTGAATATCATGAGATGCGTCATTTGTAGTCGCAAAAATAATAAATTGTTCTTTATTATTGAGACCAATGTAGTCATGGAAAAATATCAACCATATGACTAAACGAACCAAGAAATTATTAATTAAAATTAATAGAAAAAAATAATCGATTAAGCGTGTAATTTAGCTAATGTTGAAAATCATCATAAATAACATAAAAAAAATTGTTTGCGTTTATTGCAAAAAAGCTAAATTTAAAATTATGAGTTTAGAAAGGCATGTTGTAGCCGTAGCGAGCGCGCTTGCTTTAGAACAAACTCGCTTTAAAGGTACAATGGTACCTTTGAACTGTGCAGATAAAAGGACGTGAGAAAGGTAGCGTTTGGACCTTCCTGTTCTCATTTCATCATATGCGTTAACCACATTCTGTTTCAATTTGTGAACTGAAGCGTTGAGAAATAAACTTCAAAATTTATAGGGTCGTTATCCTTTCTTTTTCGCTCGTGAGCCAAAGACTTGTTCTGAGACCGGAAATAGTATTCAACATCAGTCGCTTCCAATTCCAATACCGTCGATTTCACGTGTTCCGTTTTAATTACTGATACCGCTAAAGCATCATGGAAATGGGCTTTTTTATATCTGGAGTCTAGACTTTTACCAGATGCCAGTAAACCAAAGTTAATGTAGGTTTTGGAACGAATTTCCGTCATCCCTTGTCAAGTTTGGTTTAGAGACAAACAGGTGTCGGCTTGTCTTGTATTATTTTTCGTTCTCAGAGAACGAAATGGCGGAAAGTCGTTCCAAAAATCGACATCAAAACACCCTGTCGGAATACCAAATCAAGACTCATAAAGTTAATGGTCTGCTTCGATATTTCCCTTACTAACAAAAAAATCGGTTTTTAATCAATCGTAAAACGTTTCCTGGTGTGTTGATATGCACTTGACGAACATAAAATATATATTTTTTGTAATATAGGGTGGTCCAATCGTAATGCACGATGTTAATTGTGATCGCGAGATGATACGGGACTTTTTGTGGCCAGTATTTGGACCTGGACGATATGTGGTTCCAACAGAATGGTGCCACACAACCAACGAAACAGTGGCTCTTTTGAGTAGGATATTCAATGGCCGTGTTATCACACGTCGTGACTTCTTTCTTTAGGGATGTTTAAAAGAAAAAGTGTAATTCAATAAGTGAAGAACAATTCAAAAGCTAAAGGATAAAATAATTCGGCACATTAACGACATTGAACCTCAATGATGTTTCAGAGTCATTGAAAATATCGACAATCGGATAGACATATGTCACCGAAACCGTGGCGAGCATTTCGCCGATATTTTGTTTCACACATAATTGTCATAGATCCTTCTGTCGTAATAAAAAATATTGAGATAATCCTCTGAAAACTTTTTGTTTTATTACAATTAAAATCGTGCGTTTTGGTTGGACCACCCTACTGTAAGCTCCTCATATTGTTGCTCAAAATATAATTTTTCTTTTTAAAATTTGCGATATTTCTAACATACTCGTACATATACACACAGGCATTAACAGTTTATTAGATAAAGTATTAAGACATGGACGCCATTTTTGAATTGACACATTAAAGTCTGCTTTCTCAAACACAAATGGCGATAAAACACACATAAATATAATTAAATACAAACGAATATGATTCTTGATGTAACATGACTGATGCACAGAAATTTGTTAAACACGAACACACCGACACATACACACAAACAATAACACACACATATGTACATTCATTCATTCATACAGAAATATATTTCATTGGATATTCGTTTTTACATGTATGAAGAGCTGATTCTCATTCAATTTCCATCAAAACATATTTGAATCAATTGACATTCGACCCTTTTACTTTTGGGAAAATGTCCTTTTTACTGATAAACAAAATGAAATGGGAGCATGTAGATATGCATGTGTAGCATTTTTCAACCATGCCAAAAAAACAAACAAAAAAATAAGGTTGGTTGCAAATCTTTGGCAAAAATGGAAAAAGATTACAATAAAATGAAATTTCCCAATAAAGTTAGTCATATCAAAAATAACCCCCATACTTCCTCCCTCCCCTTCTTTATCGATTTGCTAAGCAAAGTGTATCGGGTTTTTTTTGGGTTCGTATCCTTTAGCCTTTATCCTTTGTTAAAGTTTTCTTTTTATGTTGCCATTTTTTTATGCTCATTTCTTGTTCATTTCATTTTTTCCCGTTTGCTGTTCCTGATGAATGCTATTTTGATGCGTGATTGTCATAAAATTTTGTGATCTGAATAATAAAAGACATTTTGCCATTTAGTTTGATTGAACATAAAATGGTTCAGCAAAAAAATTCGTATTTTGATTAGAAAATACGTACAAGTTCATGCGTACATACAAACACACATTATTCGTTTGTATGAAAATTCTTTAGAAGGAAATTTTAAAGTCATTCTTTTACTAAAGAGAAAAGGAAAGAAGCGTTTTTTATGTAATCGCTGTGTATGAAAGTCATTCACCAATACTTTACTGCTAATATATTCTTTTTTTTAATATTAACTAAAACAGCTAAATGATCAGAAACGAATTACTTCGATTAAAGTCGGGAAAATTTAAAAGCATGGCTCTCCATTCTATTTTTATTGTGCAAATGTAGGAGATGTTCGAATTAAATCTTCAATGTCATACGACCCCTCTAGGAAGAGGAGGATTTCGATGTACTTCTTCTCATCACCGTCTACACCCACCTGCCCCGGAGGAATGTGTCTTTGTTGATGCCGAAAACACTTCCCGAGGTTTATCTGGATCCTGTAACTTGTACTCAAACGGAACCAGTTGCGAAGTGTTTCGAGATACAAATGGGAGTTTAGGGCTTTAGGATTTTAAGAACTGAAAATGACGTGAAAAACGTTTTTACAATTTTCTAAAACCTGCTTAATGATTTTTCACAATAAGGCAAATATTCAAAGATTTAAAAACATTATTCAAATAATTCTTCTTCGAATGGCACTAGTTCTAGTAGGGACATTGCTGGAAGTATTAAGTTCAAATAAGACCCATAAGGTAAATGCTAACATTAATCTTTTTAAATTCATTGGTATTTTATTGTAATTTTAAATTAAATTATAAAATTTGGCGTTCACACATATGCAATTTAGTTTACTCAATTATCATTTGATAGCTGATGTTTATGATTTTATGACCTGACGTTTTGACGTTCAAAATTTGCCATTGACACTATAATATGAAAAATTTAGATAAATTGGTAACAATAAGTTTTGTTGCCGATTTTATATAATCGTGGTAATGTTGTTGTAAATTGTCGGGTCTGTTACATTTAATATGTTCATTTTACACAGTTTTTTGTTCACTTAATACACTTGGCAAGAGTTTCATGGTGAATTTCATTAAATTTATGGTGTAATTAAGTACCAACTCCTCAGTTTGTAAGTGCAAAGTACCTCAATTTAAGCCTTAATTGCGTTAATCTCCTAATTGCGCAATAACGGCGCATGTGTAAACATACTGTTAAGTTTTTGAATAGTAATACTTGACTATAAAGTCAGCCTGTATAATATTGTTTTAGCTCCAATTTGGAATCAAAGTTTGGGCAACGGCTAGTAAAACCAATATTGATCTTACATAGAGGGTCCGAACTAAGTTTCTTATAAACATGACTGCAACGCCATTCTGAATTAACAGCATTCACAGGGACTTAGACGGTAGATGGTAGAAGACGGATTAAGAAAATAATTAATTCATTTATTTGCATATTTTTTTCTAGTTTTTTTATGTAATGACATTCATTTTCAATTCAATTTATTAAATAAATTGTCATTGATATTGCCTTTTGTTCTCAGCTATTTAAGTAATTTGCCAACCCTTAGAATATCAATTAGAATTGCAGCAAATTAAATAAATTTGCACGTAATTTTAAACGGAATATATTAGGAATTGTTCGCGTCTTCCATTTGATTCTGTACTCGTAGAGCAAGTGTTTGTTTTATTAAATATAACGACTACTCAATTAGAAAAAATACCTTTTTGTCAAATAAGCTCAACGTGCGAGTACAAAAACCAAACAAGCAACAACAACAAGAGAAAACGATGAAAGCATAACTTGTCTGCAGTGCTGCCAGATAAGAAAAATTAAGTCGGTGTGGTTTCCCTTGAGAAAACTCGACACAACAGTTAAGCCAACAAAAAAATCAAGTATTTTTTTTTATATAAATTTATTGTGTGAGCTAACTTTGTCGAACTATAATTATTAATATCAAGTAAATTTTAATTCAAATTTTAGGTAAAAGTTCGTTTTCTTTATTCTAATAACTTTGAACACAGAAAAAGTAACACTTTTTTTAGACAACTAGCTAAAATTTGTACTTTTACTGTACTCAAATTTAAAATATCAAAATAAATTTTCTTTCTAAATGGAAAGAACAAAGTACACGAACTAATACCTAAAAATTTAATTAAACTACTGTTATTATAAAGATATGTGAACACGTTTTATATTTAATGCGGATTAATAGCTTCTAAGAGAAAATTAGCGGTTCTTGAAGATTTTATTTTTTTATTTTATTGCAGAATATCAAACATAGTTATTATATCGTATTTTCTAGGAAATTTTGAACTTTCGCCTTTTATAAATTGGCCTGAATTCGACGTTAACAGATAATTGACACAACGCCATTATATTTTGAATAAATTTGAATGTTACAGCAGGAATTTATTAGAATCACCTCGTTGCATTTCAGAAATTATTTTTTGAAAAGTACTTAAGGTCCTTTCTTCGTTTACAAGAATTAATTTAAAATTTGCAGTCGAGAGTGTAGAGCCTAGGTCTTGCATTTAATTAATAAAATCAGGAAATTCTTGAACTACATCAAAGACGTATCCTCGCATTATATGCTATATTTGAAATAATACCTATAGTGCATTCACATTAGCGGTTGTATAACTAGTTTAATAATATAAACAAGATTGGGAATTCATACCTTTTGCAGTAGTATTTTATGACAAGTATGTTGTTTCTCTCAATTCATTTATTTTTTGACAAGTTGTACTACTCGGTCGCAATGTAAATGGGAATGTCGCCAAACCTTATTCTATGTTGTGCTTACATACCACATAGCAGTACTGTTAATAATACCTACTAAATTTTCCAGCACTGCCACATCACAAAGGCATGTTAGGCGAACTTTATTTGCCATCCCTACTGAAAATGCACTACACACAAAGTTGTATTGTTTGTGGGCAAAACACCTAACTTGATTACCAAACAAGTTGTACCAACGTGGATAGTTTACATAAGTATCTGCGAACGAGTTGTCGTTAGTGTCAAAATGCATACGAAATAATTGTAAAAGATTTATCTTCCTCTTAAGACGTATAACTTATTGAAAAGCTTTTAAACAGCTGTTAAACCTTGAATTCAGACAAATTAAGAACAACAGAACTCGTTTGTCACAATATATTACTTGTAACCTAGATACAGATATAAATACGTTACCGACCTCTTAAAATTATTTCAAAACCAAATATGATGTTGTACCTCTAAATAAAAATCAATATAATTATTTGCTCTTGACTTGATTTTGTAAGATAGCAGATAGCCGAAGTATCTATGCTGAGATGTTATATAATTTGTGTCGTCTTTATTATCTTTTCAACTTTTTGACACTTCATAATTGCTTCGCCTACAAAAAATTATTTTCTCTTGCCGGTAACAAGCTAGTTGAAATCTCTTCATTACTGCACGAACGTCAGTTTTCAAACAAAAAAACATCAAATTCTCACTTTTCCAATTTTCAAGAAGAATACCGTCAAAATGACAATACAACGTCCAGTATGGCAGCACTGCATGATTTTCAAATTCGAATCCAATTTGCGAAAATACAAAATGATGGATTGTATAATTTTGTTTTAAAAATTAAATGTGTAAGTTAAAGTAAAACGAAATACGACATACGACATACACTCGACTTTCCCATATACAAAAAGCACCCACAGAGAATAATTCGTATGGATTTAGATGACAAAAGTACTCCCGAACTTTGTTTGACAAAAAAAGAAAAACAAATTTGCATACTTACCTTTTTAGCACATATGAGGGAACGCTCGCATACATATATATTTGTGTACCCTACAGTTTCAGTACCAGCCTTCCAACGAAGAATTAAATATACTAAGAGGAAATTTATTATATAAAAATAATTTGTGATCAATTTTAACTTTACTCTAGTATCCGTAAAATACTTTTGAAGATGGCTGTTAAATAAAATAAAACTTGAATTTTGCTTTACTTCATACAAGTGACAAAAATACTACTGGCCTACACGCATTTCGCTGCTTATAGTTTTAGACAAAAAATATTGAATCTTGGTTTGTTATTCCCACCGGGTGGTTTGATATAGCTTTTTTTGAATGAATTTCCGTCATCTTCAGTGACATTCTTCGTTCAAACTAAACCAGCCGAAAGCGGTTAGTCTCCAAACCAAACTTAACAAGTGCTGCCGGAAATTCGTTTCAAAAATCTATGCGAAGATTGTTTTATTTGGAAATTTTACATGCAGAAATTGCATTCGCTTTGCTAACAGGTATCAGTTCGAAGTACATTAAGGCGCTCAGTAGTGCGCCAGTCCTAGTTAAAACCTATGCGCGAAACGATTACACGAAACAATTCGCGCTTGTTTAACCCTCTCAAAACTTTTCTTTATTTTATCATAAAATAATGAAACATAACGTCTCTACATATAGGGAACCTCATAGGGGGCGTTTAAAAGTTTTACCATTAAGGCTTACCGAAATATGAAGGTGCAAAAAGTGCATATTTTAGAGTCAATGTAACTCTCTGAATTACTCATCAATATTATGGGGTACTTTCGCTATAGCTACAGAGCTGAAATTCGTTATAACCTAGCTGTCTATACACTTTAAGTCAAAAGAAGTTTTGTACATACATACCAAATATAACTTGGAAAAAAGGAGCCAGATCCGTACATTAACATAAGTGTGAAAATAACAAAATGACGGCCGTTAGAAGTACTGAGAACGAAATGAGGTCCAAGTTCATGATATGTACAATACCATCTCATTTTTATGGAACCTGCTAGATTGGCAGTATTGTTTTTAATTTTCTAATATGGAACACAATTTTACCAAACTAGCAGATTGTCTAGAAATGTGATGGTATTGTACGTAACAAGAGCTTGGCCCTCATTTTGATCTCACCACTTCCAATGGCCGATATGTTTGGATAGGATCTTGGTCTTATTTTTACATTTAACTTTTTTAAATTTTTAGGCCACAGATTTGATTTGAAATAAGATTTAGCTAAGTCGAAGCACCGTGTGTTTTACTTGTGACGTTCTTGCTGCAACAATCGGTTTTACAACATAAATCTTACAAGCTATGATTTCACATTTTCAGTTGATAAAACATTTTATTTCCGATAGACTAGAGATGTTAACCCAATATTTATGCTTTTAGACTTATGACGTTGTTGCCGCAACTGAGCAATATATGAAACACTATCTGAGTTATCAAATAACGGACAATTTACTTTACATGTGTGAATGATAATAAAGAAGAATAAGCTTAGTATCACGTTCAGAACTGCTGGGTATAGACTGCTTCGCAAATATCTAAAAGTTTATATAGAAAAGGAAATGAACAGAATATTCGTTTTTATTTCATAAAAAATAGTACATTCACGGCAAAATACAAGAAAGTTACAAGTAAATATCCTAATACAACTTACAAGGACATTATATGTTTTGCCTTGTAAGAATCCAAAATGTAAAAAAATTAAACAACATCATCTATCAGTTTATTTGTGTTTCAAATGAAGACATAAACAAGAAATCTAAGGAAATACCTGTTTCTTCATTATACACTCGGGGATAAAACAAAACTTCCTAAGACTCCGTACAGTACTTTCCACTATCAGGCGCTTGAGCTTTCTGTAGTAAATTTAAAGAAAACAATTTGGAACACATTTCTTTTCGTTTTAGGTAGCAAAATGTACGCTTTCTTCATTAGGCCCTAGCCTGACCATCCTACTGTTCTTAAATGGTTTTAAGCCAAGAGCCTTCATATTCTATAGGGTGGCGCAAAGTATTGAATTGGATTTCGTTTTTGCAGATGTCACTGTGCTTTGACAGTTCTATATAGAGAATTAGTTGCCGATAAATGTCATCATTTTTAAATAAGCTTCGTATGAAAACAGACTTTTTTATTTATAACAAAATTACAGTCAGTTCAAATTACGACATTACTCTCGCATCACCTATAAAACCATTTATTTTTCATTGTCAAAAATCTTCCGATTGTTTTGGTCCTCACTGTAATCAAATATACTAAATATACTCGTACTCGCATCTCATTAATTTGTGATTGATACGGTTATACTCAGCACACATACGTATGCACTGTCGTTGAATTTAACTGTGAAAGTAAAAGAAGACACGAAATAAATATGGCGTATGTTACTCAAGCCGAAAAGATAGACGAGAAACCAGGAAGGGGTCGTTTTATATTTTTTATCAAAGCATTACGGACTCGATTGAAGTGAGTGTGCTGCCATTACCAGAATATTCAAAATTTGTTTTCGCTTTTCTTATGTGAGATAGCAGAGTACTCGCATCTATATTTATTTATTTATCCCATTTATTTTTTTTTTTTTAGTTCTTTTTGCAATTTTAGATGTTAAAAGAAAATTTGGCATCAATAACAAAAACAGATCACATTTCACAAAATGTCATCAATTTTTTAACACTTGATGGATTTGCTCAAAGTGAGAGAAGTCACTAAAACATATTCTATTTGTGTGAATAATAAAACACATACACAGCCATACACACAGGACACCCACTTGCAAATTTACAAAACAGGCAATTCAATATTTTAGGTTATTTTATTATTTTCTAACGAATGTTTCTTTCTATGACTTTTGCTCATATTGCCAATAACTCTTATTTAGCAAAAATCGAAGAGTCATAAAGGTGTTAACAATAACGGTGGGTCGGTGGTAACAGTGTGTTTGACATGACAAGTTGCACGATTGAGCAGCATGTCGAAGTTAGCGTTTGGGCGAACAATCATCTACGCCGCAATGGATATTCTGCATCAAAGTTAAGGTGATATTTGAACGAATTCCTATCTTTAAAAAAATCTTTACTTCTTCTTAGTTTATTCCATTTAAACATCAACTCACCCTTATGGGAAACCCCTTCATATACAAATTATCACAAAACTAACACAGGAAAACACATTTGTAGGCTTTATTATGTAGTTGTGAACTTGAAATACAGTGAGTAGAAAATTACAAAGTTTTTAAAAGCGTGCAAAACATGTATTTCCAAATATGATGACTTATTTGCTTGCATAAGTTCCAATGGAAAATTTGTTTAATTGTGTTATTTTACATTAATGAAAAATATTTTTAGGAAAAAACTTACACTGATATATTGTAAGGAATTTTTCTGGGATTTCTGGAACTCATGCGAAAAAATAATAAGCAGTTCAGATTTGATTTATTGATACACATTAAGAGATGACAAGTTTGAGTGGTAGCCATAACCTAATGGCGTTTTTGTTTCTTAAAAAAAAATTTCGCCCTGTTAAGGAGTTATGGGCGTAAATAAATTTAGAGTATTACAAAAGGGCAACAAATTTTAAATCTTTTCTAGAAACGAAAACATTATTAGAGCAACATTTATGATTGAATTATAACAATAGTAGAATAAAGTTTATTAATACGTTCCTCTCAAAACGATAGAAAGGCAAAAATTTAAATAAAAATTTTACATATGTCTATTAACATTTAATGTCGATGTCAAAGCAAGTGATACAAAAACATTTTTTTTAATATTAAAAATTTAAAACAAAACTCATTAATAACAATTCCAAACAAAATAACTCATCGCACTGCAATATTGTGGATGTGCACATCTTTTTATTTGAATTATCTATGAACGCCCGACATCGACACTTATGGGCGATCTGATTGTCCACTCAATGTTATCTTGTCTAAAAATCAGATGTAAATAACAAATTGTTTATCTCAACTAAAGTTGTGTTTATATTGTTGTTCAAATACGCTTGCCACAAGAAATCATTCTTCTCGAGAACACAATAAGGTTGTCGTCACCATGCCACAACCATGTTTTTTCTTTGTGCGTAAAGGTTGGTATGTCATAATATTATAGTTTAGGTTATTTTAATACAACAAATGTTCAATCGTTTTCTATTTTTTTTTATTACAAAAATGTTTGTAGGTGATCGATAGGGATACAGATTGGGCTGAGTAATAATATTTGTTTGGATTTTAATTAGTTCTAAGATTTTTTGGTTTAATGCGCAGTGGGGAAGAATGAAAAAGATTATGTAAATTAATAAACCGTTTTTATGAAGCTGGCTCAATACATATACAATTTTTCCAGGGCCGTTTAATAAAATTTTGTCTTAAGCCCATAGGAAATGAGCTATGGAATAACAGAGTAGCTCGACTTGAAAGTAAAAATTGTTAATCACACACCAATTTGTGCTCGTTTATTTGTTTTCATAAATAAAAATTCATATACTTACATATATGTCTTATAGTTAGCTTCTATTTCTTACAGTCTGCTAGTTCCACGCATTTGAAAATTAAAATCACCGTGTCAAACTAACAGTAGTACAGCCTACACTCACGTGCTGAAGAAATCGCGACTGTCAAATTAAACTATTATTTTATAATTTCATATTCTTTATTAAAATTGTTTGAAAACGCCATACTTTCCTGGAACAAATTCAAAGAAGGCAGATTAGATTTTATTTGTACGTATTTTTCAATGCAGCTGGATAAATATTTCCCATGAAGAAAGTTCTTATGTTTCCTTTGTTATCTCTTTGGCATCACTGCGGCAGTTTGCATTTCAGAATGTTTTGATTCAAATCCTATTTAATTTCTTGGCAAATAGTTTAAAAGACCCTTTGATCGTCTTTTTTTTAAATTTATTCTACATATATTTAATTGAATAAGGTATATTTAAAGAAGAAATATTTGCAATTTGAAAGCTCTGAATTGGGTCGCGCGAACAAGGTCATATTTAATGCACGTAGGCCCAATGTTGTGTGCTTGCTCACAGACGTGCGACAGATTATGTTACTTAACCTGCAGTTATGGGTAATATAGGTATTACGGGATCAGGAGGGCTTGATTATCGCCAAAGAAGCACTAAAGTGGCATGGTTTTTAAAAACGGTGTATGAGATACTTCACAAAATCTTATCTCCTTATTATGAACTCCACATTTATTCGACCGGAAGTAGAATACAACTCCCATGCCGGTGATTCAAACGATGTTTTAGACGGTGTACATCGACACAGTGTGGGAAGTGTGCCATGTTCCAGCACAATGCATTACAATACCCTCCTGAGGTCTAGTCCAACAAAAGAAAATGTTTTAATAAAAATTAAACCTGCAATAACTACAGCAGTTTAAATGAATAATTGAATCAATTAATATTACATTGGAATTTAATTCAGTTTTTATTTGAAACAAATTTTTGTTTTCTCTTCAAATGTATTTATATTAAGTGAATTTAATAGAACTATTTAAATATGTGTATACCTTAGATTAGGTAGGATGTATATGTACTTGCCTTTAAGGTCTTGCTGCATTTTTTTTCTGAACATTAAGATTTTGTGTTTTATAGCAGAAAAGCATTTAATACGAAAGTTGCTGAATTAGCGAAGTCCTTATTACGATTGATTGTTAGTCACCAAATAGTTCACTTTTATTATGCACTGTAATTCATACATAGTGATAGTTAAAGTTCTTTGTATATCGATTTGGTATTTCATCGCTAGTTTTAAAAAAATCCGTGCGAATATTTCGCTTTCTATGTGTGTGTGACATTGGCACCTTCGCCCGTCTAACATTTTCTTCCTTTAACCTCTTCCTATATCCACCATTTCATTTATGTGCTTTTTAGTAGAAAAACATTAAATACGAAAGTTGCGAAATTAGTGATCTTTTTAAAACGATTGAATGTTTTACTTTTGTCAGACACTGTAATTCATGCATTCACAGCTCACACACTTGTGTTTAGTAGCGATGATAGTGCAAGTGTTATTATTTGTACATCGATGCGGTAATTCTTTGATAGCATTTAAATGAAAATGCTTGCAAATATTCCTGGTCGTATGCGTGTGTGTGTGTGTGTGTGTGTGTGTGTGTGTGTGTGTGTGTGTGTGTGTGTGTGTATGACATAGGCACCCTCATATATGACGTTCTAACACTCTCTACCATCACCCTCTTCCAATTTCAATTATGTCAGGCTCTTCAGAAGAAGAACAAGTGAAGAAAAAAAATGGAAATTATTGACAAGACTCTTGCCGGAAGCGTGAAAAATCCACATACGCCAAAACGATACATACAAAATTGCTTTACAAATACCAACAATACGAACGCAAAAGTTTGCAAATAGAAAATGACGGGTTCTGGTAGTAGCAAAATGGAAATGACACGTGTACCTTGGGTACACAGTTCTAAATACACACACTAGTACAATGCTGACAAATAACTACGACATATAACAAATTTTCTTTAAATCCGCCTCCACCCTGTGCAAGTTTATCATTTTAGGCTGCACATAACACAATTACGAGTGCCACCCAGCCACAAGCGAAAACAAACTCTTTTTGAGCTGCTATTGAAATATAGAAAATTTTGCAAATGTCTCAAATCTATCTGAATTATTATGGCACATATACATACAAACACCATGGTATTTGTGTGACAAGTAGTGGGTGGGTATGACGGCGTTCTTAACTGCTCTCAAAAATAACAAACAAATTTGTAAATGTAGTGTGAAAGTTTACTGAATTCCTCTTTCGCACTTGGAGTATAATATCATTTGCATTTATAAAATTTATGAAGTAAAGACGCTTAAACAGCAGATCGATTTACAAGTAAAATTTAAGCTTTTGATAGAAATCACACTGAATTTATTTTAGAACTGCAAAGTGTTAAGAAATTATTGGCATCGCTTTTTAAAACACCGCACTAACGCAACTTAAACATACGAGTATATTCATATTATTAGCAGCACAAGCTCTTAATAAAAAATTCTGTTATAAAATTTAAGGTTTTACGAAAACTTAAAATAATTTTTTCATAGAAATGCTTTCAGAAGTATAAAATTTTGTAATTAAAGGCCAATGGATATTTCTGTTTTCAAAATCGATACTTAATGTCCGTTTTATTAAAATAAAATACACATTTTTGTTAGTAACTTCTAATATCGACCGAATAGATTCAATATTTCTTTAAATATTTCAAATCTTGTATTTTGCTTAGCGGGCATTTTAAAAATCTGTTGTTTATAATTTATTTAGGAATGCCAAGTCACTATGGCGAATTACACGATTGAGTAGCACGTCGTATTGACAAAACTTGAATATCGAAATGAGTGTTCGGTAGTGTAAACATTACACGCCGTAAAATAATGTTTGATGGCGAAATGCATTTTTAGGTGAATGGCCACGTGCGTGGCATTATTGGTCTATACTTCTATGAAAACAACGTCGGCGGATCAAACCCATTTTTTTTAATCCAAACCGAACGTTAGGGACTTGGACGTCATGTGATTTCAGCAGGATTGCGCTACGTGGCTCATAGCGAATGTCGCAATAAACATTGCGCCTGAGTTCAGGGCATGTTTATCTTCTGCGAAAGTGTCGTAAATTATTCACAAAGATCGTGAAATTAGTTCCGGCAATTTTCTGATGTCGCAGGTCTCAAAGTCAAAATAACCCAGACCATCACTAAGATTCAGACGAATTTATTCGGCAAAGCCGTTAAAACTAAGACTTCTCGAATCCGTTTCATCGAGCGAGGCCGCGGCAAACATTTGTGCGATGTCACATTTCGTTCATGGGCTTTTCAAACGAAAGACTAATTTTGTTAATAACTCGCACACACCGCGTTTGTTCCATTTTAACAGCAACGCTGCCGTGTTACACATCCCTTTAGTTTCCAGAATGATCAAGATATTTTAGAGCCCAAAACAATTCAATGGCGAAAATAGAGAGTTGTTAAAAGGGTTATTGAAAATATTTTCGACCGCGAAAGGGCTGCTTAGAATATGAATTAAGGAACGGATCCGAAGCAAATGGAAATAGGATATTCACCACTCTCAACTCCCTTCAAACGATGCCAAATTAATATATTCCCGTGATTTTTTTTTTGCGGTTTGAAAAGTTATTTCTTATTGTCCATAACCTTTGGATTTTACTGAAATTTGCTTTACTTACCAATACCATTTTGACGATTGTTGATTAATTTCAATGTGATATTTGCAGATATAATCACATCATCACTAATAAAGTTTTCGATGCAGTTCTTTAGTTCTTCTCATGTTCTGAACGTCGTGCATAGTAATTTGAACGAAATTATAAAAGTGGTGTGATTCGCACATGTCAGTCTTCGACGACAAAATGGGTGAAGTGGATAGACGAACGTAACTAAGTACGCCTCGTTTTAAGCCCTTTTTTAAATCACCAGTGAGCTTATGTTGTTTGCACCGTCGCGACGCGACGCGTCGTGTACTGCCTATAACATTGTCCACAGGTAGTATTTTTATTAGAACTTACGATTATAGGCTAGGTTATTGGTATTGAAAGAAACGAAATACATAAGCGTTTGAAAATAAAGTAAAAACGACCATTTGGAATCACCGTTAACCTTTGAGGCATTTATCGGATATACATATGTCGGTATTCTCTAACTTAAAACGATGATACTAACGACAAAGAAACATTTGTTCTTTGCCGTCGTCTTTTCGAGCACCCAAGTTGAACGCCTTTAAGAACAGAAGTTGAAAATGAAGGTACCAACATTACGACAATTTAAACTTTTAGTTTCCAAGGAGTTTGGAAAAGGCATGAAACCCCCAAATTTCGATATTTTTAGTACGAAATTGGATTATGTTTATGCTGAAGAATATCAATTCTGCCAACACACCAAATAAAATTTCGCAAACCTTGGCCTGAGTCGAGACAAAACTAAAGTCATTCCTAACGCCAAGTTGACATGATCTTTGCGTAGAAAACCGCAGAGAAGTTTTATAGTCGACATTATTGTAAACTTTCGGATTCAAGGGCGTCTTGAAAGCAAGTCTCACTGAGTTTGGATCTGTTCACATATCTTAAGAAAAATATTATTTTAGAAATGATCTTATCAAAATAACGTTTCTTATATTAAATCTAGATTAGCAAAGATGTTTTGTCGTAACAGCTTCCGATATATTTTCATTATTTAATCAGTTTCAACTTGAAAAATTAAATTCAGTACATGCCATCTTTTGATTTTTCGCTTAAATTAGTAAAACTATTGTACAATTCGCAATAATGCTAAAAATAACAACAATAAAAAACTGCAGCGTTACCACACTTTTAAATTTTTATTTTCGAAAATAGCTGTTCTTCGTTTCAATATTATGCAAGCGTATGAATTTAGGTACAAAGCTACGGTCATAAGACCGAACAATGAATTGTTTACAAAGCTTTTGTGCAAAAACTCTTCACAGATGGCGCCTAAATGAATGATAGAACAATTCGCCCAAAAATTGCGGTTCTATCGACTTGTTTAAAATAAAAATTTTGCCCTGAATATTTATTTCACTTTATTAAGAAAAACTAGAAAAACAGGCTTCAACAATGTGCTATTTAAACTTTGTTGCATTGCACTAAAAAACGCCTTCCTTGCAAATACTCAACTCTACGATTCATAGAGGAATGTGAATGACATACTTTTATGGAGACCTTTAAATTATAAGTTTGTGTTTACAATCCAGCCAACAATTATAATCTCTGCTGCAATGGGAAAATATTTTTTACTTAATTTCTGTTATTTTACTTTTCCTTTTATTTATTTCTCTGCAACTTCACGTTAAGCTCAATTTGCGCGGTTAATTTTTTTTTTTTAATTTTCCTCGTTTTTGTCTTTCGCTCTTCTAGTTGCCATTTCGTTGACTGTGTTGTTTTAATTTCAGTTGTTATTAAAACGTAAAAAATACTATTTTTATTTTCCATTTCTCGTAGCAGAGGGCTTGGCAGGCACATGGTAAAATATATAATACAAAAAAAAAAAAATTCTTCTGCTGCCTTCATTAGCATCTCTCTCTCCTACGTAAAGCTTGATGAGCATAAATGCAAATGAATAAGTTCAAAATTTTAAAAACAAAACAACTAAAGAGAAAAACGCGAAAACCACCACATAACAGCGCATTTCTGGTGCCAGGCAGCCAGCATCCTTCACCTCGTTGGCAGCATCCTTTTACTAAATGGAGAAGGTTTGTATGTGTGAGAATGTGATTTTTTTTTTGCATTCCTTTCATTTTATTTTGTTTCATAATGAGCGGGAATGAATGAAACGAAATGAAATGAATAAATGATAATGAGAGCATTTGCAGCTGATGTAAATTAGAAAGAATGCCGAAACAGCAGCCACTACTCTAGATACAACAACCGCACAGTTTTTATGCTGTATATAGAAGGGAGTAGTAGTGGTGGTAGAGCTTATACAAATTCATGTAAATGAAGTAATAAAATATAAAATAACGAGCGCTGCGGCCACCAAAGTATTTCACTTATTTCCCTTTAATTGGTACGTTTACAACCAAGAATAGTACTTTTGTTCCTGTTGTCCTAGTTATTTAATATGAAAATAGCTTTTACTGAAACAGCGCTATTGCCCATATACTGCAGCTGTTAGATGTGATCAGCTGACGTCTAAGCACAATGGATCATGTTCATGACAGTCAAGCATGAGTTGAGTAAATTCATGGAATTTAAAACTCATTTCAGAATGATGGCTATGTTCTCCCAACTTTATTGGAGCTCATGTTTGTTGATCGTAAATTGGCCACTCAGAACGCCAGGTGTAGGTCACATTAGGTTGGAAACAGCAGCTAATCCACCTATAATTGTGCACGCTGCATTAAGAAAAATATTTAAAGACTTAAGATGGTAGAGAAAATCGATGCTCCGGGCAAAGTTGCGCAAGATTTTTCAGTCTGACATCTTATCGATGCCCTCTTCTTATTCGCTGCAGACGCTATTTTATTAACGCGTGTAGTTTAACACTGTTGGAATATGTGAAATCGCTCATAAATGTCTGTAAGCCAAACACGGTGAACAAACAAATATTTTTACAAATGCTGCAAAAAGTAATCGAAAAGTTAATTTTCCGTTCGGACTGCTGGCGACTGTGGAAGATATATGCTTTCAAATAAACTTTACATATCTAGCTTATTTTAGTTTTAATTTCTACTCTTCGAAAAATATATCCTTTAGAAAATACAAAACGTAGCAGCTGTGGCTGAGAGTTGAAATTAGTTATTACAATTCCATATGTAATTCACTATCCTCCCTACGTGACGACTAAAGCTAACGGTTGTTGCTCCTAAGTCGAAATTTGGCAAAAAAATAAATAAAATAAAACCAAATTCTTTCGTGGCCAAGAGTCGAATAATTGCGAATGAGTAGATATTTTCGAATACCACAGGCTCTTTGCAATATGCAAAGCAAAATATCGCCAGATTGCACACCACAAGGCCGTCAGAATAGTATTTGGCTTGCTTTATCTAGCGATTATCATATTTTGAACATATTTCAAATTAATAAATATTAATTTGACCGTTATATTGGCCCATGGTATGTGGTTATCTCAGCTTGAACAAATTGCCTAAGGAAATCCGGAGAAAACAGCTACTAAATGCACTTAGTTCAGAAATCTGCTATTTTTCAACTCGAATTTAGAATGTCGCCGAATATACGTGTACTAATTTTGCCTTATGTATCCCTTTAGCTGTTGAAGTAAAGGCAGTCAGAAGTGTTCGGGACTGGTATAACTTCCGCTGGTCGGAATACAAAAACAATAAGAAGGCGTTTTTATTTTCATCGAGGTGTGGATACCTCCCAAACATTCGTTTTTGGGATCTGTAGAAATTGCCGAAAGTGTTGACGGCTAGTTTGGCGCTGCACCTTCTAGTATTGTGGTCCAATTTTGTCGCGTGTAACCAACCTATGGCGTTGTGATGTTACGGCGATAGCTCTAAACCACCACCTGAGTAAAAATTGGCTTTCTATCGTTAGCTGAGAGTTGTATAGTAATTAATTGCAATTGATTTAGATGTAAAAAAAATTCCTGAAGTTTCGCCAGAAACCACTTCTTTTATATAATATTCTACAGCGTCTTAATTATTATGCCTTCCTCCATCGAACTGCCCTAACACGACTCTTTCTAGGAATTATTTTTATAACAATTTTTCAATATTGCAATACAACATTGTATTTTTGTTCTTGGTAATGTTCATATAAAAATGTGGTATTATAATACAACTGCGGTTCGTATGTTTTTGAAATATTATATTGACACCATACCTGGGAGTATGCAATTTGTGGGATTATTTTTGTCTTTAAATAAGTTCACCGTGTAATTATAAAACTTCAAATTATTAATGAAATTTCTTTTGACATTTTGTTACTTTTAAGTGTCATTTTATTCCATGGTATTAAATCATGTGAATGCCAAATTGTGTATGTATGTAACTATACATTGAAGAAGACGAAATAAGTATAAACAAGTTGCTTTAATAAATGAAATAAAATAAAATTATCTTACCGCATGATAATTTAAAATATTTTTAACAAATTATATTAATAAACTGTTTCTTCTCCTTCTTTTATTTTCATCAGAGTGAATTGACTACATTGTTTTGACGTCTATAATTGATTAACATTAGCAATACAATAATACCACAATACAATGATAGCACAATACAATAAAATAAACTGTGCAGGAACAAATAAACTAAAGATTTATTTTAATATCCGACGCAATAATACCAGGTGATTGTAAATTGCATAAAATCAACTTGAACAAATTTGCATGCACATAGTTAAAAATGTCCAAAATTGTTGGTACAATTAAACTACTAGAGTGAAAAATGTCCATTAGTTGGTACAATTTTGCATCCCTACTTGTGAGTGTTTTTCGCTTATTTTGCTGGCATGACTTGAATGGCTGACTAAAAGGATGGTTGGTTGGTGGGTTGGTTGATTGGTGGGCTCTTGGTAGTTAGTTTGCAGTAGTTAAATAAATGAATAAATAAATGAGTGAATGAATGAATGAATAAATGGTTGTGGGCTCATTTGTTGATGAAATAATGACTTTCTCTGTCTTTAGTTACTGCTTGCCGTTGCCCATGACTTCTGTTGATGATGATATTAATGACGAGGATGCTGATGTTGGTGCTGCTGCTATTGCTGTTGGTAATAATGATAATGAGGTTATATACATATCTCTTGTTTTTATTATTTAAAATGTAGGTTTCAAGGTCAAGGTAATTTTGGTTGGTTGGATGGCTGTATGGCTGGCAGAGTAACTAAGTCGCTGTTGGTTGCATGGCCTCATTATCATTATTTGGCTCATTATCATTTAGTAGTTGTTGTTTTTAGCACGTTTTAAATTTCTTTCGTCAGTTTCCTGTTTAATGTTTGGGGAAGTTGCAATAAAACTTTTTATTTATTTCTACAAAAATTTAAATTTGTCCTACAAAAGTCACTGGTACTTGAAGGGTTGCAATAAAAAGTGGATTTAGCTCCACACTGCACGATAATATAAACCAAAACAAAAAATTTGTATGTAATCCCTTTAACAGTAATTTATTCTTCAACATTTTAACTTTTATTAAGATTGTAAAATTCAAGAAAAATCCTCGATTTACCGTTTGCCGAATATTAAATTAACAAAACTTTTGTTGAAATGATAACAAAAAATTTTTTTATATAGATGAGCTAAATTTATTTCTACTCAAGAACGTTTATTTATTGTATTTTAAATTATTCGTTGAATTTTAAATTAAGTTTAATCAGCTCAACGAAATTTTAATTTTATTAGAAATCTTTAAATCCATCAGATATAATTTATTCATTGGTATCATTGGTATCATATCACACAAAAATAATAGTATATAATGCACTTTGAATCGATTTTAAATCGGTCTTAATTCTGTAATTTTATGTAAAAATAACTTCTTCCTTTTTAGCATATTTTTCACGGATTTAATGAAAATTCGTACGGATTTGGGTTTAAAATATTTGCTTACAAAACGACTACTAAATTGTTTTCTTTGGATATTATTGACTGATGAAACAATCACTTTCACTCTGAGAATGATGTAGCTTATAAAGGTAGAACGTTGACCATTAAGCTTGTACTGGCTATAATCGCATGGTGCCATACCTCAGTTACTACCAAGCAATAACACAAATATTCCTGATACGAATCGAATTTTATTCATACTATTAGTGCCAGTGGCATTACTCTTCGCCGTTATTTCTTTATATCACTTAATTGTAGATGAAGGAAAATAATTAATCCCGACACAAACATAAATTTGACATTTAAAAACGCCAAGTTCTTATCCAAAACTTTCGGCCGTTAAAAGTACAGACATCAAAATGAGGACCAAGTTCCTGCTATGTACAATATCATCTCATTTCTGGGCAATCTGAATATTGAATTGAAGTAAAAATTTCAACCCCAAGTTTTTAATATTAAGGAAAATTGTTTGAAAAACTGAACCCTCTTTAAGTAATTTAATTCTCAAAATTGCTACTTTGCAAACGATTCGTTATATCGATGTCGTCTATGACTTTTTTAGCAGAGCATGTGCATTATGAAGGATGAGTGTACTGTATGTCTTTACGGATACACTCAAGTTAGTGACAAAAGTTGGAACGCCTCTTTTATTCGTTTGCTGCAGAAGAGAATTAAGTTGGTTAATCATCATTTAGTACATAAGTGCTTTTAATAAATTTACTATCAGGATTAAAAGCATTGAAGTGTTTTATTTTTACTAATCATTTATATAATCCTTCAAGTTGAACTGCTTGAAGGAAATGAAACCAAACAAATACAATCAGTTAATATTTGTGATTTGTACAGACTCGTCTTATTGCTAAATCATCCTACATTGGCTTCAAAACTGCTGTATATATTTTTTAGAAAAAGATAGGCAAATTTAAAAAAATGTATGATTTCTGACGAACTGAAGAAGATCTGATGCTCGTCTGAGGAATAAGAGACATTTCCAATTGTTGGAGTCCTGTTAAGTGCTCTAAAATCAGACGCTGATCTGGGAAAGGGAAAATGATATATTTCCCCTGTACAATTAAAGGTAAACATACTACCTAACGAAGAATTTAATTGGAAATCCGTTACTTCCTTTAGCATATCATTCTTTAAGAGTCCTCTCTGCCAGTGTTAGGTAACTCGACAAGTTTGAGTTGAACAATACGATTTTCACTAAAATTCTAACCACAAACAAAGTATTTTAAGTATTCAAAAATAATATAAAAAATCTAACCATAAAATGTTCTTAATATACCTAAAGTCCTTTTGGTGTTTAAGCAAACTATGAGGGTGCTGTGGCCTAAATGGTTAGCGCGTTAGTGGCCTGTGTTCGTACTTCTGCCGCTACCCATCAGTAACATTAATTTTTTACCTTTTCTACCGTTCTACGAGAACTAAATTATTATTAACTGCAATAATGATAATGATGTGTCTGCAACCATATAATACAATCATAATATGTGTCGAGTTTTTTTCTTAAAATATTCCTTAAAATTAAAACTAAATATTGTCAAAAACGTATTAAGAGTTCTTAGATTTTCTTAGAAAATATCAACGAAATTATTTAATTTTACCTGCGGTTTAGTGCAGGTATTGTGATTTTCAGCAACATGTTTTGGATCCATTCTGTGTGTTTTTGTACTGACGTTTAAAAATTTTAGCCAATAAGGAACAGTTTTGTGTGTCTCCTAGTATTCAATGTGCATTCTAATCCTTATTGTCGTAATCCAATCCTTTTGGCTGGGTTGCAAAAAGTATTTGTTTAAGAGACCTGCCAGGTACCTTTACTGCCTGACTTTTATTGGTAAATTTTAAAATTCTAACCTTTTTTAATTGCAAGTGTGTTTGCTTGTTATAAAATTCAACCTAGTGTGATTGGATTTAACAATTAGTATTAGCAAACATACTTACAAAATGTTTATATCGCTTGGCATATTATAAAATATAAATTTTATAACTCCGGTTGTTATCACATTTTTGATTTAAAAAATTTTGACTTGATTTTCGGTTTTCAAGTAGTTTGAATAATTTAAGTCGGATCTTTATTAACGCCTATAAATGCACACATTGACGTATATGTTTGTGGGCTTGTCGGCATGTCCACTGTATTGCACACTACCTTGAGATAGTCCTGCACAAATTTTTCTGTTTCTTAAAAGCTGATCCTTTGATCTAACTCCAAACGTTCTATCTGTCAAATAGCTCCTTAGAAACTTGTGAGAGTTTTCAGGAAGATCTCGAGCTCTTTTAGTGAGAAGCCCATAATAGCAGACTTTGTCAAATGCCTAGGAAATGTCTATAAATAAAGCTGAACAGTATTTTTTTTTTTTTTTTGCTTCAAAAGCCGATCGAATAATGGCAACGGTTCTATATAACTTACTTTGCTCGAAAACCAAAGTGGTGGTGTGGTCAAATGTTTTACTCAGTACGATAAGCTTTTTAAGATGAAACGAATCATTTTTCAAATAACTTTAATATAACGTAATGGGACTTAAAAATAAATAATATTAAAACATATAATTCGTATTTTATCTGAACAATAGTGTTCGGTCACTTAAAATGAAGACTGAAAAACTTTTTAAATTCTCTCTGGCTCTGCCTTCTAGTTTGTTACTTTCGAACCAATTTTTCCTAATTCTTCCGTGGTATCTAATTTTATAACTCTATATGTTGGACTCTTATAATTTTGTTCCACCAATCGTTTATATAGTTCTTTAAATTAAAATCAGGGAGTTGTACTTGTGTGTGATATATAATGCAGATTACTAACCAAACAATATCTTCTGTATGTTTAATAACCAAAGACCTACTTATAGCATGAACACTTCCTGAACAGTTTCTTCTAAAATGTTCAGAAATACATTCCTGTTTATTATGTTTTCAGCGATACCACCAACAGAAAAACAACCCTACCCTATGACTCCAGCTCGACCACATTTGTTTCTTTTGGTAACGAGCCATTGAATACAATAAATAACTGTGGGGGCAAAATGTTATTCTGTAATGAGAACTTATTCTGTGTATATTATTCGGTTAGAAGTGTTTTAGTCGCGAGGCAGGAGAGTATTGCGCTTCCACAGACCCAACATGATGATGTAGGACATTTTGTCGTCTGTTGGTGTCAGTGAACTTGAATTTATTAAAAAATAAATTCTTCAAACGCTGAGGAAGCCAAATGACGATGACTTGTCCGTGTGTATGTTGTGTCATTTACTCCAAATAAATCGAAAAAGTACAATTTGGGAAATCCAATTTATAATGCCTATTCAAATCGCTAGCGCGTTTGTTGTACAAGATGGTATTGGAGGCATTGGGAATTTTTTTGCTGACTCTGACGAATAAATTTAACTCAAATACTAAAAATATGAAAAGCCTTTACAATGAGAGATAAGTATTAGTCTAGTAAAAAAAAGAAACCAAATCAAAACCCGGGTTTTTCAAAGCAAAAAACCGGGTTATTTGACTTTTGAAAAATCGCCAAAAAGTTCGTCCGCTGTAAGCCGGAATACCCGGTTGAATAACTTCTTCGATCACCTTAGTCCAGATTTAAAAAGCATCGAATATAAAAGTTCTCAACTTTTAGAGCTAAATTTAAAATTAGAAGTCAGACAAAAACATGCGCTTAAAAAAGCTCTAATAAAAAAACCTCTTTAGAGATTAAATCAAAACAAAGTATTACGAAAACGAACAGTTCTTCAATTTTTCTAAACTTGTTGTATGGGATTATGTGAATGTTTAATGGTTTTGCAAATATTGACAAACACGTGCTTGCTGGTACTGTATTCTCATATAAAAACACATATAATACTTATGTTGATCTTGCTAAACAGCTTTTATCTTCCTGTTTGTCCTTATTTAATTTTTATTTTCGTGAAACTTTTAACTTCTTTTGTCTTTTACATAATTAATTTGCATGGCTGGTTGCATTCCTATCTGCACATACTTTGTTTTTGCATGAGCAACACTTTACTTTTTTAGTTCTAATACGTTTATGGGTGGATCCAGCTTGAGCTTTCAGAACAAAATATTAAAAATATTATTTTAAAACAGGCCTTTTTAAAAGCATACAAGTAATTTAATGTTTATTCGTCGTTATAATGCCAAAGTTTTGTTTATAAAATTTAAAAAAAAATTAAATAATAGTCGTAACAACTTTTTACTCTTTAGCAATAATAAAACTTAAATTAGAGTAAGAATATTATTGAAAGCATTTCAGGAACAAGCGTACAAACACACATATTTATTTGTATTATGTTTTGCATGAATAAACGAAAGAACGAATGTCTGTCTGTCATAGAATACATTTTGTATAAATTGTCAAACGAAGAGTACAATCACAAGAATATTCACATTTTGAATAAAAATATACTCATCTGGTTGCTGGCAACTGCACAAAAGACATAAACGCATTTTAAACAGACAAATACATACGCACATAATCAGGCATCCATTTACTGGCGCGTGTATATGTAGGTAGTTGAATCTAAATATGCAAATTGGAAATTTCGACAGAAAATATTGCTTATATTCAGTCTTGCATACTTTACGGCTTCTTAGCCCGCTCCCTAGAACTTACTTCCCACAAAAGATATCTGAGTCCTTGTACAGAAGAAGAAACGCAGCTTTATGGCATTAACCCGTTACGCCTTGTTTCCTATTCATTTCTAGCCAAGAAAACAGGGAAATATTTATAAACTAAATATGCAGAGTGATTGAAGGGAACTACTTTCCGTATTGTGTGTATGTGTGTGTATATATATTTTAGATAATACGTAAAATTTTAGCAGCAATTTTAAATTGTTGCCAACCATTAAGGCCACCCTTTGGCATTTTAAAACGCTCACTATTTTCCTACAGTCGTATTTCTCTTTTCGACTCTCACAAATTCTCCATGTCTGAAGTTTGACAGGCAAGTGGTGGCACTACTATAGTCTTTTTAGTACAATTGTATAGCGGGAAGTGCAAAAGCATTATTCCCAATTTAATTGTTTTGGTGGAGAAATATCATATTTGACCAGCTCCCATACCTGCGTACTATGTCTGAGCAGTATTTTGCTTAAGAAATGGCCAAATGGTACTTAACCCTCCGACTTATTCGTTCGTTAGAAGATTGCAGTTACTTAATTGAGCAATTAGTATTTAATTAGACCACAAATTAAATCAATTTCACAATGCAACTCTGGAGAAGAATGTTTAGTGAGCAGAAAATTCTGTAAAATAAACAGATGAAATGTAATAGACCTGATAACTTACAACAACATATACACGAATATATAAAAGAGACAACAAATTTCATTGTGATCGGTTTAGCCATATATTACACGTTATGGTGGTAATCGCAAATTTTGTACGTAAAAACACCCAACACATAAAAACACACTTTTTCTAACATCATTGTCCGGTCTTGAAAATATTTGCAGCTAATTGCTAATTGATAATTTACACAACTTAGTATGGGATATTTTTCGTATCTCAATTGTACTATTAGAAGCATATAAGTACTATTTTTTACATTTCCTTGCGTGCTTTGTTAAATAATTTTGTAATACCGTTATATTGAAAGAAGCTATCACACAGTATGTGTCATAAGTATGGGGAACAAAAACATTTTTCTACTTCACTAAGAGTTCCAGATTTAAACCAGGTGCGTTTTATGGCCATACTTCAACACTGAAACATGTAAAAATGTTGCTATTTGCCGCATTCAATATTTATAGCGTTAGTGGGCCGGTGCACATTCGGACCACTAACGCTATGAATAAACTCAATATATTTATAGGTTGACCTTCCTGACCACGTTCGTTGTCTGTGAGACCTACGCCTCAATTCTCTGTTAAATGTAAAAATGATGTGATGATATACAAACCCGATGTTTTTTTTTTTGCTTTACTTTTTTGTCTTTAGTCTGTTAACAACTTCTTGAATACCTCAAGAATCCTAGGCTACAGAACGAAAAATTAAAATCGGTCTAAGAGACCAAAAAGTGCAATTGTGTCTCACAACAATGAAAATAGTCAGGAAGGTTTAAATGCCTATACTTTTGTGGGGATTAATTCTCCCTCTTATGTAGTCGAAAATCACGGAAAATTTGATTAAATGCGGATTTTTTACACAATTGGGGTGACATAGGCTAGGTCGTATTATGCTAGTCAATAATTTTACAGGTTCATGTTCAATGCCCGCCAAATACCCAGGACTCTTTCATGGCCGAACTTCGTATAAATTAGAATACATTAGTTTCTAGGTATTTGTATTAGATTATTAAATAATTAAGTTACCCATGGTAGTGTACAACGTGAGTGCTCAAATACGTTTAAAGCACACAAAAAAATCATACACATCTTACGTTCGAAAACTAGTGCGAGATACTGTACTGTGTATATCTTTCAGCTGCTACTTCAGCCATTACTATGAAAAATTTATTTCTATCCTTTATATTTCAACAGTCTATGCTCAGAATTTGATTTTCACTTACCCACATACAGTCTCATACTTCAGCAATTTTGCCAATTTGTGTATTTGTTGTTTTTGTTCTCTAGTTTCATTTTGTATCCTTTATTCGTTTTATTTCAGGGGAAACTCCAGCAAATTGCCGCTAAATTTTAGCCAATGCGCATGAGCCTGGAAAAATCAAGAAAGAATGCCTAAAAGCGTAATGTAAAAAGAAAATTCTGAAAGCATAAAACACAATACTCGCTCTTGGTCTTTCACTCTTTAAGGCCTCACCATAGTTACTATCTCTTTCTGGCTAGAGGAATTTTATGTTCTCTTGTTTAGAATCAGCAAGTAATGCTCTCTTTCAGGCTTTAAATGAGTATGTATTTGGGTTTTCTTTTCTTTTTTTAGAAGTAGGTATTTGTTGTATACAGAATACATACACATTGCTTTAATTATTTTACCTAACTGCCTGTTTATTATGTGTGAGTGTGTGTGTCTGTTCATAGGAACAATTTGAGATAGTGAAACGCTAAATTAACACACAGCCAAAGCAGCTAGATAAGGAGTAGAAATTAAAAACACTACTAAAAATATAATTTTCTTTCCATCTTTTTCATTACAGACCATCCTCAACATTCCAAACAGGCAACTAAGATCCCAGCAAAAACAAAAAACATCACAGGCAGCAACAACAATTACAAAATTGTTGTAAATACAGGCAGTCGGAGATTTTTTAATGACGTAACAACCTGCTGTTCGGTGTTTGTACGAGGTAGTTGTAGTAGTAGTGGTGGGTAGCAGAGTCCAAAAAGAAACTCAATTAAGCAACAGTTAAATTAAGTAGGTTTCAAGTTCAAGGCTGACAGTAACGCTGCAGACTCATTGTAGTTAAAACAAACAAGTCATTGTCCTTGCGTAGCATCAGCATTCACAGCAGTGACGAAAGCAGCAGAGAAATAAATTCATTTAAATTTAATTAACACCAAACACAAAATCAAAAGAAGGGGGGCGTTAGAGAAAATGTCTTTATCATTTGAGGCAACTTCGAGTGAAGGACCCGGTTATGTGGGAATACGTTTTTGTCAAGAGTGCAACAATATGTTGTATCCGAAAGAGGATAAGGAGAACAAGGTGCTGATGTATGCCTGCCGTAATTGTGACTATCGCCAGGAAGCCGATTCTAATTGCATTTATGTCAACAAAATTATGCACGAAATCGATGAATTAACCCACATTTGCCCAGATGTCATTTCTGATCCCACTTTACCACGCACCGAAGATCACGAGTGCCCCAAATGCGGTCATCGTGAGTCTGTATTTTTCCAGGCTCAAACACGCCGCGCTGAAGAGGAAATGCGCTTGTACTACGTTTGTACCAATCAAAATTGCACCCATCGTTGGACTGAGTAGATGGCTGGCAAAAAAAGGAGAGGAAACGGAAATTTAACGGTTATTTATGTTTCTTATAATTAATTTACATCTTTATTACAACTTCTTTTCGTTTTAAATTCAGAGCTAGTTACCCAAAAACAATGGATGAATTTTTTTCATAACGATTTATATCGCTAAAAAATTAAGCTTACAGTTAAACAGTAAAAGGCAAACTTCTAAGCCTACCTCGGACGTATTTCCCCTTTCGAAATATTATTTGCTTAACTTGTCTTTTGTTCTATATTTCAGATTTTATAACAGCCAAACTTGTCCATATGGATTTTTATTAATAAATAACGTTCTAATCGTATGAATTTGAGCAATTTTAAACCGTTAAATTTTTGTTTCTCCTGCTACAGAGTTCTTCAAATATATTTTAAACTCGAATCGATTCTTAAATTAGTATTCAAAATTATCTTTTTATTATTAATTTTTTCAATTAAATTTCTTTAAACTTTAAATTTCTTAAATTAAATTCGCCTAATTTTAAAAATGAATAAATCGATTCTTGAGCCTGCATAAAAAATATTGTTATTTATTTTTTTTACTTTCGAAGGGATGGTAAGTACAGTATGCAATAAAAGTTTTTCAACAGTAGTTACAATAACTTCAAAAGCAATTGTGAGTCATGAGAGATCAAAGTTAATATTGAACACGCCTAATCATAATTAATATTACAATCTGAATCAAAATGAAATATGTATAGGGTGTTTTTTAAGCCCGATAGAATTTAAATTGTAAAAAATAACACAATAGATTAAATCTTAATTTTTATTCGAAAGATTAAGTCCATATTAACATTTTGAAAATGATTTTAGGCTGTTCTTGACAAAGCACATTCTATGTTGGCCTGCAAGGCAAAAGAAATAATAATGGTTTATCAGCATAAAGCAATAACTTCGCATTAAATAATCAAGAGGTGTCAAATCGCACTACTAACTGACAGGTTTATTTTCAATAAGTTGATGGTTGCGGTCGTCGTATGGCACATAGCGTCACTCTGTTGCAACCACATCTCGCCAGGATCAATATCATCCATTTTTTCGAACAAAAAGTCATTGATTAGGGTGCGATAACGAATTATATTGATCGTAACGCGATCACCTGCTTCAGTTTTAAAGAAATAAAGCCCAATGGGGCCAACCGCGTGTAAACCGCTCCAAATGGTGCATTTTTCGCATGTAACGGAAGCTGTAGGGTCTGCTGTGAATTGGTTTCACTCCATATGCAGCAATTTTGTTTATTAACAAACCCATGAAGCCAAAATTTAGCATAATTGCTGAACATAATTATGCGATAAAACATCGAATTGGTGACTGATTTTCAAAGTAAATCTGGATAATTAGGTAGCGATAATATATTAACGATGATTTGCAAAGAATACAAGATGTGAGCGCAATATGAGAGTTCGTTTGACACTTAATCCTGTCGTAAGTTGTTTAGTCGGCCTTCAAAAAGCACCCTATATATCGAAATACCAATTTTTATCTTTTGCTAAATTTTAAAATATTTTTATACCTCTACTGCTCAAAATTTAACATGATTTCTTAAGGATAATAAAAGGAAAAATAAATAATGTTTGTTATCAGGCAACGAAAGGATGTGAAACAACAACAGCAGCAGCAAAGCATGTGTATGTAAATATGTGTACGAACATGGATAAAAAAAGTATTTATTTAGACTTTTAGTTAGAATATAGTAAAGAAGCGACAATATATTATGTTCGTACATGATTGCTGCTGCTGTTGCTTCTTGCCAAGATAAGTTGTCAAAGTAGAAATGTATCCGTTGGTAACATCCTGCGTTGATGATAAAGCGCCAAATATGTAATTTTAAACTACACCAAGGCAGATGAGCAGTAGCAATGGGAAATAAGAAAATGTTTAAAATAGATTAAAGTCAGCCACCTAAAACATGTTCTTAAATTCCTACAGAGCATCTATCAAGCCCCTGAAAAAAAGATACATATTTGTTTCGCTCCTGTTAAAAATGCGTAAATGGGATATAAAAAATTCAAAATTAAACTTTAAATGTTGCACAGAAATTCCCGGTGAAACCGTTATTTTCGCTAAAGGCAGTGATTGAAGGAAGACTTGAAAAAGTGGACTGAAGTGTTTCCAGGCATAAGTCAGCAGTATTTGGAATACCCGCTATACTTTATTAAGGTTTCCCCGTTGCAAGCAACACAGGCAAGAGAAAAAGTGTAAAATTTGGAAACAAATTTGCAAATTTTAATTTTTCACAATTTTTTGCGATTTCATCGTAGTTTCTTTCACTGACTCGCGAACGATTAATGGGAATGGAATGGTGGTTGTTTTGAAAACGGGTTGAATTTGTGTATACAACGCTTTTTTGCGTACACACCACACCCTTCCTTTCCTTAAGAATGAGAAATTCTAAGCAAAAGTTATAAAAAAAAAACTCAATTTTTGCTGTGTTACATACAAAATATTTGGTTAAGTTCGAACAGAACCTTCAAGGAATTGTTTAATATATTAAAGCTACACATAAATACAAATTCAAAAATCAATATTCCAATTATTCAAATCTAGTGATGGCATACAAAATTCTTAATCGTGTGATTAATCGAATCCATACATAATAAATTGCAATTAATCGGGGGAAAAATGATCGATTAATTTAGCTAAGTGTGTAAAATATAAATAATACAAACATAAGAAAGCTTATCAAAATGCTTTGTTTGGTTTGGGGATAAACTAAAGGTTACACTAATAATGGATCTTTAAAACAATCGATCTCTCTAAAATTATTTAAATATAAAAAAATAGAATATTTATTTACAAATCCCTCGTTTAAAAAGAAAATACTTTCTTTCTTTCATACATAACATGTTTGGCGTTTGTTTATGTGACGTCACGTCACGCAAATAAAATTTTATAAAATTGGTGTCCAATTTGTATTTGTACCAGGCTCGCAGAAACGACCAAAAAACAACAAGCAACTAGAAACAAACCAACTGAAGGAAAACGTCACATATTTTAAGGCGCTACATTAAAGGAGTATGTGACACAACCTGTGCAATTATTTCACTACATGTTGATACAAGTACTTTGGCCAGCCTGAAGGTATGCTAATGTTTTCGACAAATAAAAATACACCTGCTGCTTTTTTGGACTTCTGCGCGCCTGGTATTAAGAAAAATGAACGGTACGATTTTGAAGTTTTTTAAAAACACATGTGCGAATTACGTCATATCATTTCAAGGAAACAGAAAGAAATTTATATGTCTATCCAGATTTTGCCTAAAGCCAAAAAAAAGTCTTGTTGATACGAACGAATCTGCACAAAAATAAGCCACCGATGAAGTTCATGTTTGGTTAAATATTTAGGAATCCCGCTGTTGTAGGGAAAATAATACTCTAGACATTCTTGAGACGCCGATTTCTTGTTTTTTGGGCTTGTAAAATGGAGAAGAAAATCATGCGTTTTACCACTGCTGTATTTTTTGAAGTCGCTAGTCGCTACATCGATGAACCAGCGTTAATTTACAACTGAGAAAACATATTATCACTAATAAACGACCCCAAGTGGTGCATAATCATATTCGAAACTTGGATTTTTCTCTATGAATACATACGAGCCAGCTCCAATGGTCATAATCATATATCTGAAATCATGTTAAAATAAAGTTTCATGTAAACGTCTGAAAAATGAACACCCTTTATATTCGACAACATTCTGTAGTTTTGAATTTAGATATCGTTGACGTGACTTCCAGCGTAAGAGACTCATTTATTTTATCATTATTGAGTAGGGAATAAAAAAGGATACGATCAGAATACGAGTAAAGTAGCAGTAGGTTGACTTCGTTCTAACCCAGAGAAAAATGATCGAAAATTAGAAATATTGCCAAGAGTAGAGACGCAGAGAATAATACTGAACACGTACGTAACGGCACTGAAAATGCGCACTTTTTTTTATCGAAAATATAATAAACGAAGTAGAGCCTGTGTAAATTATTTATTTAATTATATTTTCTCGCAGCTCCGTAAAGTCGTTTCTGTAGGTAACAAGTTGTGAAGCAAATTAAAATGGAAATTTCCGAATGTTTTAGCTGTTCTGTATTCCACTTTGGTTTTATTTAGAATAAAAATGGTTGGTGGAATGAAATATAATCAGGCAGAAAGTATATGAAGTGCAGAACAACTAATTTCCCACACGTTTTCATTCCATTCGGAATACAGAAGGATATATTTCGATATAAATTTATTGGACTTGGTGGGTTGCGCTGAGATGGGTTGATGGGTGAAAAGGCTACCAGAAAATTGCAGTCAATATCAACGGCGTTCTACATACATACAAACCATTTTCGAAATGTTTGCTTAGGACAATATTTATTATCAGCCGTTTTAGAAGACAAAATTTTCTATTTTTTATATAAACCTTTACCTAACGGCGTCTAACTTTATGCTTCGCTTAACATATTGGCTCGAAATTGGGGATTTATCAAATCCAAGTACAGTGTTCCAACTTATATATGTATGTTGGAATAAAAGCTTCTCTTTATTAAATTAAATTTAAAGTTTTCGCTTTGTATAGATCCAGGCAATTCATATGTCCAATTGGTAAAAACGAATCGCTACGCTTAATTTACTTTTTTCCTAAATTGCTACGAATAGTATGAATTTATTATAAAAAAGTTTTGGCATAATCAGGCAAATTAAAATATATTATTTTTGGTTCTGTAAAAACAAGAAGTTTTCTAATTTAAGTACGAATTCTTTTAAATTACTGCATTTAGCCTGAGGAACAAATGTTGAAGTAATAGCAGCAGTAGCAGCATCCATCAATTTGATGGCTAAATATATGCAAATTGTGTATTAGCTGTGTGTGTTTGCGTGTGCGTAGAGACATTAGTGTGTGTATTGTTGAGAGTTTGCTGTGTGTTCAAGTACAACTATTCACTCGTCGGTATACTTGTTACTGTTGTCATGTTATCCTTTTCTTATCTACCTTGTATGTATTTGTGTGCGTGACATATAATACATACAATAATCTTACACACCCCCAAATACATCTGGCAAAGTATGTGTGGTATTTGTGTGTAAATACTCGTGTGGATATATTGTAAATATCACAGCAAACATTTTGCAGTAAAAACATAATATGAACCATGTAAATTAACAATAACAAAGAAAATCTGTACTAAAGGGGTTACAAATAAGCGTAGGTTGATATTAAAATGTTGTAAAATAAGCTGCGTTTAGGTTATTCTCTCTACCTGTAAAACGCATGAATGCCATTATTTGTGAAATATGACATGGTTCAAATGTCAGCCACACCTTCCGGCGGTGGGACGTATATGATATGTTTAATTTCCAATTACCGTACCACTTACAGCAGTTCGATAGCATTTGACCAATGGCCTGGGTATGGTTGCCATTGAGGGCAACAGCCGATTACGAAATACCGACAGACACCAACGTCATCAGTGTAGCGGGCTTATTTGTATGACCTTGTTTGTCAATTCACGTTACTTCCATAAAATGGTTTAATGATTTTTTCACCTGAATGGTCTATATTTGACAAAGGCTGCAATATAACATCCATTTCTGAAAAATTACTTTACTCGAAATAATCTGAGCAACAACAACATGCGCGAACAATTTTTACGCTCAGTAAATTGATATTATAAATTTTCCAACGCAACGCTTCATTTTTCTGTGGTTTTCATGAATACTATCGTATGCATTTGGTACACTCTTTACATGGCGCGAGTTCTGAATCAGAGCCAACGTAATTTGGACATATGTTGTTATTTCTGAACACATTTGAAGGTGAATATTTGCTTGGTTTGGAATTTAGGGGAACTTATTATTGTTAATTATGTTTTGAAATCTTCCATTTTTGTTCACTGGAAGCCACCTTTAATGACATAAGTTGTTTTAACTTGTTTTTTCTTCTTTCTCATTGAGATCTCATTCTTATGGTATTGTGGTCGTAAAAGTTTACGTATAAAGTTTTAACATCTCAAATCAATGTATATTTGTATACGTAGCCTGAAGCTTCTGAATAATTTGATTTGAAGAAATCAACAGAATTGTTTATTGTACCTGTATATAGATCAAGTGGAAAAAGTTTTCTCACAGCTGGAATATATTAAATATAAATCTAGAAATATAGAGGGCACCATAGCTGATATAGAGGATATTTGGTGTGGCAACACAATTAACTCGCTAATATCATTAGTAGATATAAGATCGTTCCAATCATGCCCACAAAATCAAAATTTACTCATGCACGATCATGTTATTTGTTTAGCACACTCTCAATGCACATTTACGTGAATGAACTCTTCAGGATCAAGCGTGATTACGTGTGAATAGTCCATGTTTCTTGTTGTTTTTTTTAACGAAAAGGAAATAACTAAACTAATCACTAAAAATCACGCCTCATGGCGGTAAAAATCTCTAACGAAATTATTCCTAAGTGAAATTGTTCGCTTACTCTTTTTTTAGTAAAGCTTTTAATATGCTGCTGGTGCCAATATTGCCATTAAAATAGGACCCCTGCTTTATTCGATAAAATACCAATCGCAATTGTGGAAAATGAATTAATTTTGTCCACCGTTTACTTTGTTTCAATTGTCAAAAAAGTATTCTTTTGACACAAAAACCAGTTATTTTAAATTGCATTTATAATTGCTAAAACGGCTTTCTTTTAAATATTAGCAACATTTTGAGGCTACTGAATTATTTACTTCGAAATTATTTTTCGCGTTTATAATAAGGTTTGTTATAATATTACAACACAACACAAGCGGAGATTTGTTCAAAAGCTTTGAGAACAGAATTAGTCCTATAAATTTATAACTGAATCGTTTGCATGATCAAACATTTTTGTTGAAAATGCACTTAAACCTCAAAAAGCAATGGAATGATGTGTCACCTTGAAAAAAAACAGCCACCAACAGCAAAATTTTAGTAAGAACTGTACGATGGTGATTATGCGATATTAATCTACCAGGACGATTAACTCGAAAAGTTTCTTTGTTAAGAAGAGAAAAAAATTTCATATCGTCAGAAGGTATGTTGTGGTCCAGAAGGTATTAAAAAATTGCGCAATGTACTCTGGAGTCATGAAACCATAATTAATTGGTTTGGAAATTATGTTGAATGGAATACATAAAATAATTAAGAGCCAAGACATTCAGGCATTTTTGATCATTACATACGTGGTACCTATTTTAATGGCCCTATCTGTATAGTATATGACCGAGAGTGCGTTCAAAGTTTAATTGTATTAAAACATATTGTTACGTTTTAACTTTTTCAAAACGTGTTTATTTATTCGTAGGTTCTTTTTAATTGAAAAGTCTATTTCAATAATTGACACGGAAGAATATAATTTTTACACACTGTTACTTTATTTACTTCAGCACAAGGCAACACTTCTCTATAATCGATGTTCACAATTGAACATGTTACTCGATACTGAGTGTTAGCTCGACCATCCAAGTCTTTTTATAGTAGTCGTCTGGTTTCCAGAAACTTGTAGAATACGCAAGTATCCAGTAGATACTTATTTAGCTATAAACATCTTTTCTGCTGTTTTTTTCATTATGGTGTTTGTTTTTGTTGTTTGTGTTAATTCATACTACTCAATTCCCGCCATTCGTTGTTGTTGCTCTGTGTGAATTTACTTTCTTGGAAACTTGTCTGATCTTATAGTTGTTAGATCGCAGTTTCTACAGTGGATGACAAATCTTGTCGCACTCTTTGTTTCTGGAACTTTCTGTACTTTGCGTGCCACAAGTACTCATGGCACTCAATTCTTAGAGGTAAGAAAATCCGTTCGCGCCTATCATCGTAACAATATTAAAAACGAATTTAATGCAACATTTTGATTATGGGTACATGACAGATTCACTTACGCAGCTTACTAGTAAATATGTATTGGTCCACCTGGGTTTTTTTTAAATCCTCTTATTTTACCTAGTGGGGAATTTTAAGAATTTCTTGCATTTCATGCCAGTCCGTTTTTAAGGTCGAAAAACTTCACTATATATGCTGAAAGTGTCGGACAGAGCCATTTCCCCATTTCAAATACGGCAATTATAACAAACATGACTGTGCATGGCCGTCTTTGATGCAGTACACTGTTAGCTTAGCCAACAATATAGATTTTTACTTCCAAGGTACGAAGTACGGTAAAAATAATTGCTTCAAATAACTTTTACTTCATTGATTTTTTATGCCTGTCAAATTGTTAATATCATTTGCAGCTGGATAATATATCACTTGATTTTACAGTTTGAAGTTTGTAAAAAAATAAATCATAAGTATTTTCTTGAAATTCATTGACGCAGGCGAAGATAGTTAACAGGCGGTCACATATTGAATACATTCTCCTGGAAAAATTTTATTTTTCTTGATAAAATTTGTGATAGAATTTCGCGCATCGGGGTCTGGTAATCCTTGGGGTCTGCACCCACAGTAGAATGTTTGCGGTACAAATTACTTTTTCCCCTTTTTTCTTATATTATAATATTTTTATGCAAATGTGAGAAACGATTTATTTTTGCCAGAGTATAAAAATATGTAGATTGAAAATAACAATTGAACAAAATAGAAAAACATTGACATGCTCGTGCATAATTTCAATATGAAATAAATTTTGAAATAAACTTTCACATGTACGGTTGGTTTTCTGTTCAGAAAAGATAAAATGAGTAGAATAGAATTTGAATCAATTTTCAAGACAGCTGTAACACTGTGGGATAAAGGTTATTTCTTCTAGAAATCGTAAGCGTAGCAACCCTTTCTTCAGCAAAGAAACAACAATAATAATTTAATTATAAAGAAAGTATTTCTTTTGGATCAAAATAATTCTCATACTGCATGAGTCTGTATGAATTTTGCATCTAGTGATCTTCAGTAGAGGAAAGGGAATTCCTTAAGGCCATAAGGGATGATCTTTAAATAAGCGAATATGTAAATTAGATTACACTTTTACTTTTATTGACAAAGGTGTTTTTTCCAACATTCAAATCATTTACGTTTCTTTTATTCTCTCGAACTTTTTTATTGTTTGCAAAAAAAAGTTCATTTTTGAATTAATTTATTTCAAAAGATTTTAATCAACTACAAGAAAAATGATTAATGTGAATAAATGAAATAAAAATGTTTTAAAAATCAAGGTAAGAAAGGATTTTCAAACAATAGATCACTTTTAGTTTCATTGTGGCCCCTTAACGCAACGATCAAATGTCATGCCGGAGTCATTTATTCATTCCTTTAGTTCTGCATGTGAAAATGAGAAAGTGTATAAAAAAAAAGAAAATTTGCATTTCAATGCAAATGTGATCATAAATTTAAATGTCAAATGAGAAACCATGACGATATTTGGGTCTAACTGTGAAAATGTATACTTTCATTGCGCAAAAGGGAAAATAAGTTCGCACATGCGCATTTTATTCTTGGCCATAAATTGTATGTAAATTTCACATTTCCTTTGTATGCAAATTTTACTTTGAAATTTTGCCAGAGGCTCAAAATCAAGGCAGTCAATCAGCGGTGACAATAAATTAATTAAATTATAGTGACATTTGGTAAAGTACTCTGTCGGAAGGGTTGATGTTGAAATTTGTTTGTTAAATATTTTCATGTCTACTACGAAATGTATCAATTTACATGTGAAGCATGCAACTAAATGTTTTTCAAATTCCCACCAAAAGTTTTAAAAACAATCACAACATGCTTGCAACACCTTCAAATTTACAACGAATTATTTATAATTCTAAATTTGCGTACTCCAGGGGGCATCTGCCAACAAGTTTCAAATGGGAGATGAAAGAGCAGGGAAGCCCAACTGCAGTTGTTATGATCATATTGACTGCTGGATTCCGGCTTCTAATACTTTTTGGTGAAAGAAAGCTCGATAGTCATAACGCTGATTGCTGTAAATGTTGTAAACAATTTTATTAATAATTTGCCAACAACACTCGTACAACTATTTTCCAAATTCGAAATTTCATCATATTTGTAGAAATGATAATTAAATATCTACCGGTTGCAAAGGCAAACACACACCTTACTTCGTTGATACCAAATTTAACTATACGGTTTTATACACTGCAAATCACTTAAATAAGGAATTTAATTTTATTAACTTTGGAGGAATATATACTGTAAACCAGATTCTTAATTTGTTCAAAATGTGAACGGATTTTTTGTCGTTTAAAATAATTTGTTCTTTTTTTGTAGTCGTCTTTTTCTTTTTTCCAGCAAGTGTCTAGGGTTGTCCTACTACTTTTGCTGAAAAGTATTTTTCATTAAGCAAGGCGCATTGAACGTTAGAAAAAAAAAATTAAATCCCGAAACTATTTCTTATATTATTATGGTAGATACAAACGAGGGACCATTAGACGAAACATATTTTAGAAACCCAGTATAATTTTTTTGATATAGAGGAAGGAACCAGAGGGAACCCATAATCAGTTGTGTGTAAATATCACATAAACTATTAATCGAACATACGTGGAAGAAAATCATAGGATGTTAGTAATGAGAGCAAATTATCATCTCAGCACGACTGCTTTAGAGGAACTAGGTCATAAAAAACATTACAATATCGATACAGACGAAAGATCATCAAATCGAACCTGCCAATGTTTCCTCTAATGTTCCCTTATGTTTGTCGGTATTATATTCAAGTATACTTCTGGCGCAAAAATGTGGAAGCGCTAATAACTATTCATGAAACTCTGGACAATTCGTATTAAGAATTTATAGAAATGTATAAAAGTTCCCAAAAACGACAAGGGTGTATTTATGTTTGTCATCCCGTTTGTAATTTCTTTAATATTGTAGATTTTTGAAACGAATTTCCGTCATCCCTTGTCAAGTTTGGTGGCAAACCGGTTGTGGCGATGTGCCATCTTTAGTGTAATTTTTCCAATCTTGACAATGGATGACGGAAATTCGTTGCAAAAATCTACATCAAGACACCCTGTCGGAATATCAAAGAAAGAATTCTTCAATATTCATTTCCGACCCAACAAAGTAAATATATATTCTGCACCCTTATTAAATTAAGGATGTCGTGTATCGGAAATTAACTTCCTGATGGAACTAGAAACGATAGCATTTTGAAGCTTGAGCCATATATGTAGGTCCACAACTTTAATTTTTCTGTTTTTTTATTTTTCCTCCTGCGGGGAAACTCTTATATACAATTTCGGTAAATTTGCGTTTTATGAACCGCTATCGAACTGCTATCAATTCCCCTTACAGAAACTATAATTCCGAGATTGCCAGATAACCTACGAACCTAAATGTTTGACTGAATTAAAATTAAAATCTAAAAATTTTAAAAACTAAAATTTCACAACAAAATTTTAACAAATTAAAACTTTGGCAAAATTTTAAATTCACCGCAAATCGAGAAACCGAAAAATAAAAAATAATTCCAAAAATACCACAAAAATCAAAATTTTTAGATTTCAAAACTAAAATTCAAGTTCTCAAAAATTTTTCAGTTTAAACAAAAATTTGCAAAAAGTTGCATTTAATGAAAAAGGTAGCAATTTTAACAAAATCAATATTACACAAGGTCCATAAAACCCTCTTTTCCCTTACAAGAAACAAACTTCACCATATTTTGAAATTTAACGGCAAAGGCACCGAAAACTCTAAATTGTATCAAATATTAACAAACAAATTCTTTGAACCGAGATTAATGAGTAGTATAAATTTAGCAGTTCGTACTTCTGTGAAGGGTATATAAGATTCGGAACAGCCGAATGTAGCTTTCGTACTTGTTTAAACTAAAACAAATTTTTATTTAAAAAATTATTCCTAGCTAATAAAAATGCAAATATGTTGTAGTCTCTATACGTTTATCGCTGCTTGCTTAAGCCAACTCGTCAGGATACCTGTACTCAACTTTTATAAAAACTCCAAATTTTATCGACCAAATGATAAATCCAAAAAAAAAAAAATCAAGGCAAAAACATTAAAGCTTAAAAAAAAGTCCCCAACAACAAACAAAATGTGATGGCAATTTTCTTACTTGCCTTACTACATTTGGTTGGTTGTTTCACAACTCCAAATGTTGCAGTAAGCTGTAAAAAAATAGAAACAACACAGCTATAATTTTCTTTAGGTAGTAAAACAAAAAATTGAATTTGTTGTCAAAAAAGTGTACGTCAATAAGCCAACAAGCATTTGTTGCACACATAATTGTCATAGATCCTTCTATCATAATAAAATAATTACTCGTAAGATAATTCTCTGAAAACTTTTTGTTTTATTTACAATTAATATCGTGCGTTTTGGTTGGACCAGCCTATTCTCGTATATAAGAAAAAAGTACTTCGCCGACAACTTCAGAAGAAAATACCATATAATGACAATCGTAAAGTTGTTTAAAGCTGCTTTTTCTGACAAAGAACTTTAATATCGATTGGCCAGATGAACTTTGAATTTTACGATTAAGAAAGTAAGAAATAATTTTGCAAAGAAGGCACAGCTGCGAAGGCGGAGGGCAGTACCCTATACTACTACGGCAGTATCGACTTGGTATTTGTAACATAAAAAATAACTGTTGCATCGGATATGAGAAGGCGCTTCTTCGCGTCTAAAAACTTATTTAGCCCAAATATGGGGACTGTTTTGGGAAATCACAAACAGAAATGCCGGTTAATTCTCGATTAATAGGTTTTCCCGAAACTGTAATACTCTCAAAAAAAAAAAAATGTAAATAAATGTACATATTTATATGGTGATTTTTTTTCCTATTTGGGTTTTCGGCGTACATTTTTTCAGGGTGAAAAAATTTGTGGCGTGTGGCAATGTCTAAAATGCCTGGTAAGTTTTGCCATTTGATCATGGAGAGACTAACAAACGAACACATGAACAGGATTTCCAATAAGCTTACCAGAATTTTTCTATTGGAATTCAAGTGAGCGTTACAAAAATTGTACATTCAGCAGCATTAACGTTTTCTTTTAATTTTTGAATTTTATTTAAGACTTAATTTTTATGCGTAACGATTTAATGCAGTATGTAGTGGGCCAGAAAATACACTTAATTCTACTGATGCCTAATAAAAATTGACTTTTTTGAATCCCTACAAATTAACACTTTGTTGTAAACTTTATTACAGTTTTTTTGATCTCCCGTTTTATATAAATAATTGTATTAATTAATTAATAAAAATAATCACTTTGGTTAAATAATTTTTTATATTCAAATAAAAAAACCATCTTAGGGCTGACTAAAAAAACACTCATTTATGTGGCCTAATAATTATATTTCAAATCAGCGCCTCCGTTAAGATAAATATAAAAATGCCTCTTGTAATCAGTATTCTAAATTGTAGACTTTGCTTTCAACTATTAACTACAAGATAATAAATATATATATATATATTCCCATATTCCAATGCGGACACACAAGCTCGTAGTTTTCAAAATTTACTTTTGTCAAGAGTCGTCGCAATACTTCAAAATTATTACTTAAATGCTTTTTTGTCTTTTCTGCACTCTTAATCGTTCCCAGCAATTATCATTTTTTATTTGCACCAAATTTCATAAAAATTGTTTATATTTTTAATTGCAGCAATTGCCCCGAAGACTGTATCAACTTCTCATGTAATAGATGCATTTCACGATTGAAATTATTTATTATAATTATGCGAACAGAAGTAATAGAACTTTACTGTTAACTGTTTTTGGGAAATCACACAACACTCAAGACAAATAGAATACGAGAATGAATATATTTAAATTTTTCATGTTCTTGCTTTTTTCCTTGGGTGAAAAATATTCATTCTAATATTCTATTCATTAAAATCGATAATTAAAAATATAATTTAGCTGTCAGAATTTTACTATTTATATTTAATGCCATGTTGCGCGTTGGCTTCTTCCCAAGCTCTTGGAAGATGTCTGATCTTTAAACCAGGAAAGGACTCAAGCCATATTACATCATACAGGCCCATTAGCATATTCTCAATTTTGTCAAAGTTATTTGAGAAATTATTCGTCTCTGCTTTAACTCCTTATCTTAATGAACAAAACAATATCTCCGACCATCAGATTGGTTTTTCGAGCGAGTTATGGTACTCTTGAGCAAGTTCATAGAATTGTCACCGTCATTAGAACTGCATTTGAAAATAAGCAATACTGTTCAGCTTTATTTATTGACATTTCCCAGGCGTTTGATAAAGTCTGGCATGATGGGCTACTCACGAAAATAACTCGACTACTTCCTGTAAACTCCCACAAGCATCTTAATAACGTTTAAAGTAAGGTCAAAAGATCAGTTTTCTAAAAATGGCAGAATCTCTGCAGGACTGCCCTAAGGTAGCATACTAGGGCCGCTATTATACATCATCTATATAGCGGATATGACAACAAGCCCATATACATATACATCCACGTTTGCAAACGAAACTGCATCTAAAAAACTGCATGCCCATATTCATGAGCTAGAGGACCGGTTAAATAAGGATTAAGGTAAATCCTTCGAAATGTGCTCACGTAACGGAGGCAAAATGATCCCCCAACAACGATAACAAATTCCACTGTTCCAGCGGTAATATTTAGGTATCCACCTAGATAGACGCCTAACTTGGTCCCGCCATATTGAGGCAAAAATTGCGGTCATAAAACTCAGAACAATTCAACTACACTGGTTAATAGGTCCTCACTCAACCTTGGCTTTGTAATACCAAGTCCCTATATACAAAACATTTATAAAACCAATATGGACATTTGGCATTCAGTTGTGGGCTACTGCTTGTGCATCAAATATCCAGAAGTTACAAAGAAGACAGTCTAGGATTTTACGTCTTATCGTATGCGCCCCTGTAATTTGATGGGCACCAGAGACTAAAAAGCACATTGAGCCTGGCGAGATGGCACTACCTAACCCAATAGTAGATAGTTATTAGAATTTTAATACAGTGAATTAGTTATTAAAGTGGTAATAATTAATAAGTAATATCTTAGATATAATATTTGAATAATTATTGTAAATTTTTCTTTAAAAGAAAAGATTCAATAAAATAAGAATTAAAGTTAATAAAATAAATATTTTATTTGTGTTTAGTGTTGAGTTACAGTTAAAAACACAAAATTAGTAGAAAAGACACGATGAATGTTGACAACATGTGTAGCGGCATAGAAAATGTCTTGCATTTAGCCAGTTGTCTAATAAGATTTTAACTTTTACTGTATTCATCAACGATATCATATCAAATAAATTTTCTTTCTGAATATAAATAATAAAGAGAACGAACTTATGCCTAAAAATGAAATTATTTGATATTAATTAAATAATGAGCTTAAAATTTTGTTTCATTGTTTTATGAGACGTTAATACCAATTTAAACACACGTAACCTGATATGTGAGAAATACCTATTCACATGAAGCACAGTATTCGAATTATATAAGAACTAATAAAGTAATTTTTCCATTTGAGAAATTATATTTTTTATTCGAATTTAAAAAAAGTTTGTAATTAAAATTAAAATTTGCAAAACGTATGATATTTCTGACAGACTGAAAGTCTTTTAAAAATATTAAAGACGGGCTGTGGTGGTATAATACTCGAACAATTATGGGTAATCAAGCGACGTATATATACAGGGTGCAGAAGACTAAAAATACGAAATTGTGCGCACACAGAACGATTTCTCTAATGAAAACTAGTTTTGAGTCCAGTTAAAGTTACACGCCAGAGCTGTGCAAAGTTTGCTTTTTAATACCAATATGATGAATTCAGGTTTGGGCCAGTGTAATTAGGTTGTGTTGCCTGTAAATTTTCTTTTCAATACAGTGTAGCTTAAAGAATTGTAAAACTTGTGAAATATTTAAAATTCATAAATAAATTTTAAGATTTCTTTAACAGCCAACAAATAACAAATTATAGGCTCTCTTTTATAGTTATATCCTTAAAAATTGATTAACAAGCTTCAATTACTTTTACGCCATACGCAGAGTAAAAGCTAAACTCACCCTTAAATAATGAGGAAATGATGCCAAATGTTGTGTGGTGACATCTATGGGAAATGTAACAAACTAGAGCATCAGCAATGATGCTTAAAAACACTGAATCAATCACACACGCACACCGTCATCTGCTATTACACACACATACACCAATCACACACGTCGATAAGGCAGTACGTTTGCACTGTGGATAAAAGTCTAATAAAAACACAATTATAATATGTTAAGAAAGAGGTTTTCTAATAAGAATTTGTTAATTTTGTTTTTTTAATTTTGCAAATATGCTAAAAAGAATCAAGTAAATAAAAATTTGAGTAAAGTAAACGAGAAAAAAAAGGTGAGAGTACAAAGACAGGGTGATGATAAATATGGGTTGTTAAGGGATTTTTTTGATTGAGTAATATGCTTTACATTTGGGAATTTACTATTTTGAAAAAAAAACAATTAAATGTAATAGAGTACCAATATCAAGAAGGTGTCTTAATGGTATTCTATAATCGTAATACGACCGAAGCATGAAACAAAAACTTCTAAACAAAATTTATACATAAATAAAAATAAATATATTTTGTGTTTTTTCTTTTCAACTAACTGTTTTTTTAAAGCAAAATTATTAAATGTGCAGTGAGAAAAATCCGACACTCGCACCGTTAAAGGAAGTTATGGCTACAATATATAACATATTTTGCACTTTGCCCTGTGGTTTGTTTAAAAAGGAACATGGGTTTCTTTTACACTCTTACATTTTTTTATTCTTGGAAAAGAACACAAACAAGTCAGTCGCGTAGCGGATAGAACATGTACCGACTAATTTTATAGCACACGTTTTTTACTTCTGTTTGAATATATTTATATATGTAGCCTTCAACGGACCTTGTGCAAATTATAGATTAGTATAATGTTAATTCCCCTTATGAAAAAGTTTGGTTAACTATAAAAAAATTAACCTGAAGTTTACGTCGAACTTAAAATTGTATTTATTTGCAAGTTTGTATAAAATATTTGGATAAGTTTTGATAGTAAAAGTATAGAAAAGTTTTTTTATTTGCTTTTTTTTCCCTGAGTATCTCGTCACCATAATTTTTGTAATTGGGTTAATGTTTTATTACATTTACGTAAGCGTATATGCATGTGAGTGAAGCAAAAGGAAAATATGTTTAACGTAACCATAATCTGCACAAGAAGATAAAGATCAAAATAAGGATAAGTTCCAATCCAAAAATTTGTTGTCGTTAAACAAATCAGGACCAAATACCATCCTTTTCTAGGCAACACTTTTCCCATATTTCTTTCCCGCATTAGAAAGTTAAAATAATATTGCCAAGTTAGCACGTTGCTTAGAAATAAGATTGTATTGTATATATCAAACACTTAGTTCTCATTGTAATCTCAGTACTTTTAATGGTCGCAATTTTTGAACAGGAACTTGACCTCATTTTCACATTTGTGTTCTTGTGGGAAGCTGACTGCTCTTTTGGTTGCGTGTCCCATACACATGGAAGTGTCCCATACAAATAGGGGGCACCTTAGACCTCCTAGATAAAAAGAACCCGTTTTTTAGACTTTTCTAATTACTTATTCTTCAAGATCTACCTGTATACCAAGTTTCAACTTTCTAGCTACAGTGGAGGTGCCCCATAATATTGATTTGGGAGCCAGTGACTGAGTAAATAGGGATTAAAATATGCACTTTTTAAAACTCCATATCTCGGACACCTTCTATGGTAAAACTTTCAAACTTCACCTATGAGTCTTCATGTATGTAGAGGCCCAACGTTTGAAGGTTCATTAATTTATGATTTATGGTAAAGCAAAGTTATGAAGGCTAAAAACAGCGCGAATGGTTTCGTGTAATACTCGTATACTCGTATATGTTGTACTGTGTGCATTAGACAACTTTGAACGTATACTGCAGAGAAAATGTGCGACCTACAACAACGAGAGAGAAGAAGAGAGAGATTTTCGATGTTAGCTGCTTTTACCCGATACTCAGTTTTACTTAAAAAAAACTTAAATATAAAAAAAATCCATTTAGAGTCACTTTGGGGGAGATCCGTCTCAGTGTGACACTGTTCAGCAACTCAAAAAGTTAAGTTCGAAAAATATGACTGTTAAGGGCACGTTATAGTTCTTTTAGTAATATAAATAAAAATAATATAACATCAAAATATTTGTGCAATGTTCTCTTTTTATAAGTTTTGGGGTTTTATTATTTTTTACTTTAATTTTCGGTTTTTGATTTAAACATTTCCGATAAATTTTAACTTAATTAAAATTAAATTTTTTTGATAAGTTGTCGGTTAAAGTTTCTGTTTTCATATTAAAATTCGATTTTCGGTAAAAGTTCGACTTGGTAAAATTTGAATTTTCGGGTAACATATGTTGTGGAATTTGAAAGCTAAAAGAAAATCGATTTTTGGTAAATTTTTTTGGTGAAGTTTCGGATTGTTTTCAATATTCTACATATTTTGTTGTTGTTGTAATTTTCTGCTTTTGTGGTAATTACGGCTGAATGCGATCATCGCTTAGTCCAACTTTCAGTATTGTAGGTCATCTGGAACCTTCAGAAAAATGATTTCAATTTCGGAAAGACAAACATCGTTAAACGGAGTCCTTACCTAAAGGATCCAGAACATACATTTTATTGGGACCGGAATGCAATATTATAGAAATTACAAACTGAGTGAGAGTCTTCTACCCTTAAGCCTTCGATGAACCCGAAACTAAACGCAAGAAAATCGATATTTAGTTTAAAAAAATAAACTACAAACAATGTTTTAGGGTGGATATTTCATTACACTATTCTTTGTGTTACATTTATTAGGAGTAAATTCTATGAATTATTTAACTCAACTAATCACGTTCAACGGTTTTTTTACTATCGGGAGATAGTGTGTGAAATTTAGTTCTTTAACAGAATTAGTATATCTGAGAATTTTTTTTTCAAGTAGAGTTTCATTGACTTTATAATATTTCTAGACATCCAAACGATTATTAACTCTTATTATTAAAGGCACAATCATGTTATAACATATTTCCAAAACTTTTGCTTACGAACATAACCAGAACTTGATTAAAAATAATGACTGCCTGCGATTATAAATATACAACATACACCAATTATTGGACAGTATCATTAATGAACTAAACAAGTCAATATATGCCTACAATGTACAATATCTTAAGTTCCGATCACTTTGACATGTATTTAAGAGAGCAGCTTAATTCTGTAACAAATTATTTTTATAGCACATGCGACCGGCGCAAAGGCGCTTTCTGGCTCCAAAAAAAAATAATTAAGTTTTATTTTAAATGAAATAATGCTGCAAACAATTTCTTTAATTACTTTTTAACAATGCACTGCCCAGTAATGTCCTCATTATCGTCATCATCATTATAATGGGTTGATCGCTAGTGCCATTCATATACATCATCATTTAAGTACGATGACACTGTAACTTACAGACATAGTTACTCCTATTGTGGCAAATTATGATTATAAATTTAACTTTTAATTTCATTTCAAGCCTGTCCATTGTGCTCAATGATAAATTGAAGTACTTAGTTTATTTTACATTTTACTTGCAGGAGGACAGAGTCCTTAGGGGTATTTTGTAATTTGTACCCCTATGAAGGAGACATTGTTACGGCAGGCTGTAATAAATGTAATTTTAATGAACATGAATACCGCAACTGCTTCTCATACCGGTTGTAAATAATACTTTAGCTGGCCTTTGCTTGCAGAAACTGCCTAATAACAGCTGCAAATATATCCTTTATTTAGCGACTATCAGCCAGTTTGTCTTGCTGTTGTTTTATTTGTTTGTGGTCATGACTTTTGTTAATATTTATCCTTTGGTCTTCAATTGCTGTATGAAAAGTTATTAAATGGTCATTTTTAATGACTTAGAGAGAGACCTGCTTTGAGATTAATATGATTTTTGTTTGTAAGAAAGTCAAACAAAATATGTATTCAATAAGAAACATGTTCAAACATGTCCTGAACAGCCAAAACGGTAAATTAGTATAAATTATTTATTAATGTACAACGTGTTGTGTATAAAAGTGCGTATCCAGCGGGAGAGAGAATAGGATTGTTCCCCCAAAATTTTATTTCGGAAATTTTGCTGAATTAAAAACAACTTATTTGAGATAACCGTGTGCTATTCATGCTATCATATACCGCCAAATATGCCTAAATGTATAATATGTATTGATTTTCCAACTTTTAAAGAAAAGTTACAATTTGACGTAAGAGACCTTTGTGGGTCACCTTAATATTTGTATTAGAAAAGAGCATTTGATTTATTACAAAAGCGGTCCCTGCACGCTCCACTTAAATAAATAATTAAAAAGCTCTCTTAGTAGGATATGGAAGCGATAGTTTATGTCGGATGCAAATTTATCATTCCGTTATGGCGGCACTAGATAAGAATTATTAAGCGAATATGAACTGAAAAAAAATTTTTCACGCTGTCTTCTTTAGAACAATAGTTATTGCTGAAGTAAAGATACAAATTTTATTAATAAATTGTCACCAACCAAATAAATTGTTGATATCTTACAGTTTAGAGCACTACACGAATAGTATAAAAAAATTAGGTTTAATTGCAAGACTTCACAGCTACAGAGCTTTCTTAAAAAACTTGCACCCAGCAAAACAAAAAACCCTACTTGGGCTAATAACACCAGGCAAAACGCCTTCGCTAATCACATGCTTAACACATCTTTATTATTTGGCCTTTTATGCAGATGATAAAGGCTAATGCCTTTTGACATAATTAAGCGTAAAATCTAAAAAAAAAATCACTTTTCGTGGTCGTAAATATATTTCGAGCATAAAAAGTGCAAAAAATTTTAAAATTTGTCTAGAAAAGAAGACACCATTAAGTTTTAGGGTTTCACGCCACATAACACTGTTAGTGTCATGTGAAAGATTAAAATCTTGATATGAAAAAATCGGAGGGACTTAATTACAGGATAAATGATAAGAAACTTACCTAATTCTTTCTCCCTATCTCCCTTTCTTTTTCAAGTACTACCCCAGACCATCAGTTTGGTTTTCGAGCGAGGCAGAGTACTATTAAAAAAGTCCATAGAATCATTATCGTTATTAGGTCTGCATTTGAAAATAAGCAGTACTGTTTAGATTTATTTATAGACATATCCCAGGCGTTTGATAAAGTCTGGCATGATGGGCTACTTACGAAAATAACTCGAGTTCTTTCTGAACACCATAAGCTTCTGAATAGCTATTTGACAGATATAACATTTAAAGTAAAGTCTAAGGATCAATTTTCTAAAAATGGGGAAATCTCTGCCGGAGTTCCTCAAGGTAGTAGACTAGTCCGCTCTTGTATATTATCTATACAGCAGTAATGTCAACAAGCCTAAATACGTACACGTTAACGTTTGCAGACGCCACTGAATTTATAAGTGTTAACCAAGATCCGAAAGTTGAATCCGAACAACTTCAGTTTCATATTAATGTGCTAGAAGATTGACTAAAAAAATTTAAGATGAAAGTGAATCCATCGAAATGTGCTCAAGAAACGTTTTCCATAAGAAGGAAAATAATCCAGCCATAACAAATACCACTGTTCTAGGTATCCACCTCAACCGACGCCAAAATAACGGCCATAGATCTCAGTACAAATCAACCACACAGCCTTTGGAATAAAAAAGTTCTTTAATACAAAACCATAATAAAACCAATAGAAACAGCTGTGTGGTACTGCTTGCGCATCAAACATTCATAAGCTCTAAAGAAGACAGTATAAAATTCTACGAACCCTTGGTATATAAGAAATGCTCCAATCCTAATTCATGTATACTAGTGTTAGTAAACCTCAAGGAGTTAATGTTAATTTCTCGGGCATAATAATTTTGAGACCTGCCTAATGGCTTCGTTAACCGATACTGCTGAGTGCGGGTTAGAACAGCTACTGGACCTTGTTTCTTTGAAAATAAGGGTGCTAAAGCAATGTTTGCTATCGCGACTTGATAAGCGCGTGCTTTAACGTGGACGCCATGTGGTTTCTACAAAAGAAATGGGAAGCAATTCAGTTACCTCATAATATATTGCCCGGTCATGCACTCTCTCGTTTCGGTGATAAAAATTAGTCCATGTCCAGAACACTATATTCAACTCAGCTTTGGAGAAGGAAATGTACTTATACATGTATAAAAGGTATATTTTTTTTAATAATAACAAAAGAAAAGTAAATGGTTTTCTTATACTGTGTTTTAGATGTTCACACAGAATGTCTGTTTAGCATATTTTGCTGGCACCCTATATCGTCCTCGTTGCCTGAAACTTGCTTCACGTTGTTTCCACTTTGCCCGCTGGGGAGCCAAATTTCACCCCTAACCGTTACTTTTTGTAATATGCTCTCCATATATATGGGAGTGTTCAGTTTGTGTTGGGGCTGTTTTTATAGGGCAAATTTGTTTGCTTACTATGGCCATTTGATCTGAGCTCTTCAGTCAGTTGCATATTGTACTGGTGCCGACTCGTGATCGGACGCAAAATTTTTCAAATGGGAGCCTGTGAAAGTCCGATTTTTTACTGTGACGTTGCGGCTTGTTTTGAGCCTGAAAATGGGGGAAATGTGCCTTCGAGGTGTGACCAGTAACTAAAGAACTAGTACTACAATAACCCGGAGGTAATAAGTCATTGGCTGGATATTTGTAAGACCTGTTACTAGTAATAACCGGCAACTAAGATCGGTAGTGCACGGACGTGCGGTGGTGTTTAGTGAACTTGTCACGTCGGCTCTGGCCACCAATTGTTGCAAGCTCTACTTTTTAAGTTGTACCTTTTGGACGTCCTTAAGTTAACAGGCAACGCAGGTCCACGTGACCCGCTAATCCGATCTCTTTACGTTACCTAAATGAATATGAAAAGGAGCAAGAAAAGTAAAGAAGATTAAGGGAAAGTGAAGATTGGAGAGTGTGGCACGAGTTTATGAGAAAGACTTAAAAATAGACAGTAGTATTTATAATATTTCATCTTGAATTATAAAATATGTCTATCAAAATATAATCATTGCTTACACCACCGAAACCCCTTCAAAATTCATTTACACAAGTTAAAAGGTGTCGCTTTGAAATCCCCTCTCATTTGACAGTTGACAAAGAAAGAGGTTGACCAACATTTTTAAGCTGAATTGAAACAACCTAATGTTGCACATTTCGCAATTTTTTGCATTTCTTTCCTTTCTTCTCTTCAATCGAGATAAACAATTTACATGCATTTTGTGTGTTTTGCGATAACCTGGATTAATTTATTTTCTTAAGAAGCCTTTTAAATAAATATTTTACAAGTCTTTGTTGGTGTCTGTGATCAACGGTAATTACGTTCAATTTCTTGGCAAGGAATTTTATTTTGTTCTCTGAGACCTACATTTGGAACAGTTTCATGTTGAAGTATTATTTAATTTTTACTTTTATTTTTATTTTTAACAAAATGTATTTTTAAGTACTGTTCGTTGTTGATGGCTTGTTGGCACGTCATGTCCAACATCAATCCAATTTCGATCAATTTTAAATGACTGATCACAAGTACATGTCGGTAGACGTTAATTCCGTTGTTTTTTTTTCTGTGGATCTTACGACTTGTTTCCTTTGAAAGCAAAAAAAATAATATGTGTAAATGTTTGTGTTTGTTTTTATTGTTTTTTACGATTAAGGGCAATTTGTGTTGTTTGTTTTCTGGTAAACTGCAAATCGTTCAAATTATCGAAAATGTTTATTGGTTTAGACAGTGAGAATCGTCACACAAACAAATAAACTGTTTCAAAGTGACCAACTACTCAAATAAAAGGGACTTAATGTGACCTTTTTTTTATTAGGGAAGCATCGATAGATCTTTTTGCCGATGCGATACCGATACGGATAATCAAACCAAAACATCGGAGATACCGACACCGATATGTTTGTAAATTAAAACTAAAAGTAAATTAAATCAAATTTGTAATGTATGATGGACATGTCGCACAAAAATCATTAAATCAAAATCAGTCAAATAAAGAATATTTACACATTGTTGTATTGGTAATAAAAATATAGGTAATATAGTATACATATTTCAGTTGCACAACTCTCACAGCTGTCGGGGTTCTTCTCTTTAATGTAGCGTTAAATGTTATTGTTTAAGCATCATGTCGATATTCTATTTAAGTTACCAGTTTTTAAATCAAGTCTTGTGAATTGTGGAAGGCGTTTCGTTTGTTTTACATGTACGAAGCTCAACGAGTGCTTAAATATGTTTACGGTGAGGACGGTATTACTGCGATACGTGCTTAAATTATTCAATCTCGGCACAGTGAAGGAAAACCCTTAGCAGAATCGTTAGAAATTGACACGGACCCTCCTCCATGACATTATCAAAACTTTGGAAAGAGAAAATTAAGGGCTTCATACGTTTGGTTTTAAAGCAACATATTAGAACAGTTGTCATGACAAATTTACTACAATACCTCCCAGCACAGTAAATTTTGCCGATATACCGACATTTATCGACAACAAATTTGATGTTACAAGCATTTGCTCTTAGTTGGGTGAAAAAGTACAGAACAGTGTTCCATTATCTGGTAAAGTCGATTGAAATGAAACGGAAATAATTTGTGTGAGTCCATTATTGAAAACAATACCAGCCCCAATAGAACAAGAGGGATGTTAAGGTAATATTAAGCCGTGAAAGTCCTCAGGGCACGTTCAATTACGCAACATGGGTGACTAACACTTCTCTCATAAGAAAGTAAAAAACTTATAGATTGGGGGATTGCCTAAAAAGATGTGAAGTTTAGTATGCTTGTGGCAGATGCGTGTAGCATTCTCAGTGCTACAATGTCCTTATCGGACGACTTAATGATTGTTTAAAACTTTTACTGATAATATTCTGACAGTAAAATCAGTAATGAGTTAAGGTCTTTAAAACGATTGGTTAAAACAAAATATAAACCTTATTCAGTTTGTTACTTCTAAAACAGAACATCACTAACGGCTCCTTCGTTAGTATTCGCCAAGTCATCAGTTTTTTAAACAAATCTAGGCCAAGAGATTGACCAAAACTGAGCGATGCTGGGCTTTAAGCCTCAATGAAACGACCCTTTGATTAAAAGCAGATTAGCAGCGTTGAAGAGGATTCATTCAATGAAAATTTATGTAAACAAGATTTCTAAAAGCTTCGTGGATAATATTAGTCCAACATAGATTTTAATACCTAATAAATCTTAAGCTTCATCTGAACAAAGTTTCTTGAAAGTCTGGGTACTTTGGCGGTGATCAAACAACAAGAGTTCACTAAAAGAATTCGTTCTACGGACATGCATATGATGGCGGATTATTGCTGGTATTGAAACAAGATCTGCCTCATAAAACAATTAAATTTATTACGGGCGGCGCACACACGGCAAAATTCGATTTTTCAAAAGTCAATTTTTGAAAAGGGGGACGCCGGAGCGATTTTTTAAAAAGGGGCTTGGCAACCCCCACTTCCACCAAATTTCATCTTCATGCCTCTGATACTTCATGAGATATAACCCTGTGAAGGTTGAAGCTATATAGAGAGATTTCAATATTTTGAAGGACGAGTACATAGTGCTAAAGTCGTTATTCTGGCTTAAGTAGTTATTACCTATCATATTATGTTAAATCTCTTCTTAAATAATCAACTTCACTAGTTAGATATTTTTGTCACCCTAAATTGCCACTTTTGCCGTGTGTGCGGCGTTCCCAAAAATCCTCGGTTTGAAATCGCCAAATTTCTAAAACAAAAAACTGCGTTGATATTAAAACCAGTTTAAAAGAAGGAAACTAACTAAGTCAGCTTTTTAATTCAATTCTTTTCAAAAATGTTGGGTTTTTAAAATAAACAACTTTTCATCACAAACTTAGTTAGAAAATTATCATTTCGAGATCAAAGAGGTATCCATTTTTTTGATCGTCCTATATACGAGACAATTAGATGAGGTAAGGCATTGTGGCATGTGAATAATTGCACTATTTATTTCTACAGCATTGACTTGGTCGTATTGGAAAAGTGGCAAGTTGCCAGGTTCAGGCAAAACTTTACAGCATCTAAAATCTGATGGGTGGCATTAATCGTGGTTTTAACAATATTTTGTATGTAATACTTGGTCCATTAATGCATTTATTTGGAATGGGATAACGTGGTACTTGAACCAACTGGATATAATTCTTTCTTCAAAATTAAATTCGAAAAATTTTATTTGATATTGACTTCGTTTCCGTAGGGATAAAAATGGATTTTTGTAAACCGAAGCTCTTAGATCTTCAATCGTTTCTTCACCTCTAACAGATCGCGACAAAAGGCAGAGCAATAATTATGGAATCACGCCATTACTACTGAATCTGCAAGAAGTAGGACGCCACGTTGTCCACACCCCACGCCCCTGCGCCACTACTTTCCAACTTCTACACAAAATCTAACATTGTTTTGGACACATTGGATTTTATGCGTTTTAATATTGGCTTTTTGTACTATTTGGGTATTTGGTACTACGGTATCATATTGGCTTTTTGTACTATTTGGGTATTTAGTACTACGGTATCGTATTTCTGCTGAGGTAATTTTTTATAGCATGATCGTGATCAAATAACTCAGAATCACTTTTTATTGATCTGTGCCACTAATATTTATCTCATTGGCAGCGTTTTGTAAGCAGATTTGTTTTGCTTTCTTACGCAAGTATTCTTTACATTTTTGCTATTGAATTTTTAATAAATCGATTAAAAAAATTAGCTAAAAATAATTTGTTTTATTTTTTAAATTTAATCGATTCAATTTTATGTTTGATGCACTTGACGCGTCGTGAGTTACAGTGCGTTAGAATTTTTAAAGAACATCTCCATATGTTAAAAATATCTGGTCACTCTGAAGGTAGCCACCTTCCCAAAGAACAAACTTTAATAAATATTTTAGAAAACACGGACACCAATAAAAATAAGAACAAAAAAGGGCTGTGTCAGCAATGCACTTTAGTCCTATTAACCTAAAGACGACAAACAAAGAAATTAAATAAAGAAAAAAGAATAAAAATAAGCTGGAGTTAATTTGGCGATTGAAGTGCTTGTGAAACATAAGCAAACAACGAGATATACGAAATACATGTGTTTTTTCGCTTTTTTCTTCTTGTTTAATTCTCTTCTAAAGTTACCAAATGATCGCACTACATCATGTTCGCTTTCAAGTTAAAAGTGCCTGAACATGAACTTGCTCGTCCATTAAAGGAATAAACAAATAATATAAAAACTGTTCGATTCCATCGTGACCGTCAGTCATCATAATAAAGTTTCAAAGTTGATCCTGTTGAATTGTTCATTAAACATTTCCTATTCCAGACTTGTACCAGCATGATTAAATTAATCGATATTCGATTATTTTTAATGGATTTTAGGCCCTTTTGTATTATGCGTGCGTTAAGCTGGTAAATACTTTTGTTGAGGGGTTTGTTTTCAAAAGGACGTGTGTGTTGTCATGCTCTAAAAATTATCTGCTATTAACTGTTTTAAAGCATTTCTCTGTTTTAGGGATAATACTGTAAGTGGAAGTACATTTACAGTTAATCCCAGGAAGTGAAGTAATTTGGTTATTAACGGTTTAATAGCTTAACGTTTACATCCGTTCGATGTGCTGATGGAAAGACAAGAGAATATAATTTTAATGTCTTCTTCAATTTGCAAACAACTTTTGAACGTTGTTAAGTTTTTTATTAACGTAAAGTTTGGATTTTTGGATCACAATTAACACTTGTGGGACGAGATTTGCTCAACCGTCACTATGTAAGGGGTAGTGGTAAATACAAGAATAAAAATATAACACGCGGACATTTTTGAACACCGAAACACGTTGTTTCATGCATCGCCGATACAACTTTTTAGCTTAAGATCAAAGAAGCTGCAGACATTTAAGTGCGGCATGAGGGTTTGCGATTGAGATGGTCACTCAGAGATTTTTAGGTTTAACGCGCCATCTTTTAACATGCCGTCTTGACTAGCCATAAATCTGTTTAGCCATCATCCATTTTGCTATTTGCACTGCTATTTATCTAGTGCAGGTATTTATCCGTCGCTGTTGATGGTCTGTTCGTGTTCAAACACAGTTGAACGAACAGTTTTCGCTTGTGAACTAGTGAAATTTCAGCGGATTTTAAAAATACACATCTTTTTAAAGTGCTTCTTTTTTAAAGTTGCAGCAAAGTTTTTGTAAGATTTATTAAGGAAACTATTAGAAAACAGTATTCGTTAACATAAACAGAAATTAACCCACAAACCGTATTTTTCTTTTCAAAAATTGTTAGAATCTATATGAATAACAAGCGTTTTTCAAATCAATAAAAAATAATTACCGGAGACGAGGTCACTTAAAACTCTCTGCATATTTAATTGCAAGTATATCTAGCTATTACTGGCCAAAATTTTAATCTCCTAGTCCAAACAATAATTCTTTTATAGATACTTTCTTGAAACAATTAAAACGTAAGTTGTTGCTTAGTAATTTTTCTTAAAACATTCTGACTTTGGCGTTGTCTGGTAGACCAAACCATGATAAATATATAAAGTTCTTTGAAATTAAATTTATCTACATATTTGTTTTTAATGTAGGGGGCATATCGAAGCAGACCGCTAACTTTATGGATCCCTTTTCGATCCCTTTCTTTCTTCGAATTGATTTCAGGTAACCGATCTGTAATTTACGATTACGTTACTTTCAATCATGTCTTGTGCTACCAGTCAGATTGTCGACTGGTGACTATGGACCTTCTTCGTTATCACGGAGTCCCTTGTAATTGCTAGCATTTGTTTAAGGCTTAGGTCCACCATGACATTAACACTTAACAAGTGTCTGCCCGTGGTCTTAAGCCAGTGCTGGACATTGATACACAATATGTTCCACCGTCTCAGCCTTATCCTCAGGAGTACCTTAAGAAACTGTCCCGTCTATCCCTTGCGAGGTTTTTTTTTCCAAGTCTTTAAAATTCCTCTATTGGCCAATAGACACCCAAGTTCCTACGGGGAACTGTCGGGATCTAATGCTGTAGAAATGCCTTTAAAGATTGACCCGTTCCCCCTTCGCGGGGTATTTATGTACATCTTTTTCGGATTCCTCCTTTGACCAATTAAAACCGTACCTTCAGCATATACCTCTCTGCCCCTTGCGAAACTTCTTGATTCATCCGTCTATTGAAGAAAAATATATTCAGCCACACAGAGCTCCATACGTACGGATAAGTCTGTATTAAAACTGGAGGTCGACTGGTATCCATACTTCAGACCAAGCACCCTCTTGGGCATGCATCTCTGGCGTATGCTGTTTCACCGTGGATTAGGGATTTTCAATAAGAGTATTAATTTGTCTCCGCTCGAATTATTTAGCCAGGCTCCGTGCAGAGACACGAACATGTTACCGGCCGTCACCACGTGGAGGTATAAGTCAGAACTTCTGACAGTGTTCACAATTACCGCAAGCTATAGCTTTGTGCCTGTCACCTGATGGCCAATCAATTTCGCTATCTATCGAACAGTATACATTTTATTACAATAAAGGGCATAATTTATTTTGTATTTTTGTCTATGAAACAAAGCACTGTGCGTCACAGTGCTGGAAGGATATAGCATCGACGTTTATAACAGTCAGTATTTAGAGCTTTCCGTTGACGGTGAAGGTCTCATTAACGTTATTTTCGAAGAAATGCGGACTAGGGATGACATAGGCAGGCAAAAATCTGTTGGTGGCACCAGTGGGATTCCAAATAGAACAATTAAGCATTAATAACCCAAAACTTAGCAAATTGACAGACGTGGTTATTTTTTTAATCATACATAAAAAATTAAGGGCTTTTTCTCGATTGTGGTTTACATTTATATTGGACAATCAAACCATAATATCGATATTAGGATTAAAGTCTTTTTTCTATAAAAAAATATTAGCACAGAAAGTGATGACATAATTTAGTTTTTTAAACTCACAAACAAAAAATTAACATTCGGCCTAAAATATTATTAATTAAATGTTTTACTTTATCGGTATGAAAGTTAATGAAGACTTATTAATTTTGCGTACACTGGTCGTTACACCGCGAGACAGAAAAAAATATACACACGCAGTATTTTGTAATAAATTTGCTTCTGTTTTTACATTAAGAAAATAAAAAAACTAAAATTTAGTAATAAAAAATACATCAGCATATTCTAAATTACATTTTTATTTCAGAAAACAAAAACCCTTTAATTACCGATGAACGCTCTTTGAAATTACTTTCTTGTTTAATGTTTTTTCTTCTGGTCTGAAAGCAAGGAGTACAATTACACCATATTGGGGCATGAGTTAGTGTAGTAGATGGGAAGAGTTTGTAATGTATATAATTAATTTTGCATATGCATTTAACCAATTGGAGTGTCCCAGCACTTATGCAGATGTCATACATGTGATTTGGTTGTACTTGAATAAATGAGATATTCCCGCCTTCTTAAATATTATGAAAAATATAACGAAAGGACATGCATACACGCTCACACACATACGTTTAATAAATGAATTGTATGAATAAATATGCTTCATTTCTCATTATAATTTTTTTTATTATTATTTCTTCATTCTTTATTTTTATGCATGTCGTCTCCTCGTCTTGTTGTTTTAAGCATTTTGAATATAATTAGTAGCTGAAGATGATGAGCAAAAACAACAACAGCAACAACAACAGCCACAATGATTTTAACTTGAATATTGTGCATTGTAAGGATGTGCATGTGTCGCTGTATTACGGTTTTAATGTCATAGGAAGACTGCAATTTTTGTTTATGTTGCTGCTTTACAAGTGTCACAGTGAAGAAATAATAACAGCCATGAAATCAACGTGCAATTTGTCATTGTGTACACGTACTTGAGATGTTTGTATGAAACTCTACAATACTCTTATCAGCAGCAGGACCCATTCTCCATAATAAAACTTTACAAAAAAGCCACATTGTTGTTGCCTCATTTAATTTGCCTCAGACTGGCTGCCTACGAAATTAATATGCAAGCGATTCTTACATGAAAAATTAAGTGTAGTATGTAATGTGTGCATGTATGTACTCGTAAGTGCGTATGTGATTAAGTGTGTGTTGGTTGTTACATATTTTTTTCTACACATTGTTTAACGGGGTTCCGTACGGAATTTATTTTTAGTACTTTTGGGTTTTTGTTCAGTTGTTTTAGAGGAACGGCAATGTCAAACGATGTGTTAATAAACACCTTACGTGCACAAGGAATATATAGGCACATGTAAACCAAATGCACTCTACAATGGGGCAGCTCTTCAAATTTGTTTAAATTTTAGAATAAAAATCGTTAACAACCGAATCGAAGAATACAAAGTTTCTGGAGAGTGCAATCCTCATTTATTGGACTCAATCATCAATTTACTTGTAGTGAATACCGGACAAAAAGTATAAAAGACGTAGTAGGGCTTTGCACAACTTCGAAGTATCTGAAAACTAATCTGTGTCATTGTTGCACGGAGCACTCACAAGTACTTCGTTTGAGACGTTAACGCTCGAACACTTGTTACTTTATTATTCTTTACAAATGAGATTATCCATGAATCCCTAGCACAAAATCATGTTTAAGATGAAGTGACCCACGTAGTCCTTCGATAATCGCACGGAAGAAGTGTTATGGTGTTTTCGTTTCTAGAAAAAAGTTTTAAATTTGTTGTCCTTTGTTATACTCGAAATATGTGTACGCCTACAATAGGTGTTGTTTTAGAATTTTGTCCTTAATAATGCCGAACGTTATTGCCATTTATGATCTGTATAAAATCCCTAATAATAAGGTTGTATTAAGCATGTACTATTTAAGAGAGTAAAATTATATATAAGAAACGAAAACGCCATTAGTTATGCTCCAGCGTGCATTTTCGATAGATAGGACTTTCAAAGTTTGACCACCACCGATACAAACACTGGTATCATGGGAACCAGTAGCCCTGCTCATTAGGGAGTCTTCTGCGGGAGTGCACATGATGGTAAAATAGCTATTGACAGCAGGGGAAGGAGTAGCTCCGACCCCATCCGGCAGCCAGGGTCTTTGCGTTGGTGGTAGCATTTAATATACCCGCAGCAAAGACTACTATCCGATTGTGTCACAAGACTTTTGACGACGTAAATCTTAGCATATCTGATTGAGTATTTACCACCAAAGCCATAACTGCTTGGTGATCCCACCACCGTAATATATTGTTACCAAGGGAGATGGGGAAACCAGTCTGAAACAGGTAAAAGGTAAAACTTTCTAAGTTTGACCAGTAACGGCATAAAACACTGGTATCGCGGTAACCAATAGCCCCTGGGACGCAAGTTCCAGACTAGTTGTTGGAGAGGCTCCTTCGGGAAGTTCTCGCTGCAGTTTCAATGCGGCGATGCTTTGCCACGCATAATATCAATAGATTAGCTATTACTAACAGGAGAATGAGTAGCATCCACCTCACCAAAAGGTGAGTCTTCAATTAATATCTGTGCCAGTGCATATAGGCAGTTGGAGGACGAATCTTAAGACATCTAGTTCTTAGACAACCGATGGATTGTGTCAAAAATCTGGCCCGAGTACTGCGCTTTAAGACTCTTCTTCTTAACCAGTTCCTAATTATTAACGCGTGTGGTTGCATTTGCTTATGTTTACTGGATTTGTTTAGGTTAATTTTTCATGGCATAATTTTCTTAAATTTTTCTTAAGAACAAATTAATTGTCAGTTAAAAACTGTAGAGATACCAGAAATGATATCAGGAATGTGATCAAAAACAAATGCGATGGCTTTTTGGAGGCCAGGATGGCCAGGATAGTTTTAAACGGAATATCCGATGGTTTGAAAACAATTATTCAATAGAGGGGTGAACGAAGGATCCGAGATAAAATTTTACGTCCAATTGAAAAACCACCTACGACGAAATTTAAGCCGTTTCCAAACCAATAACAAGGATATGCTGCATGTTGTGGTCAGACTTAAAATGGCGATACAATAAACAAAAAAACTAATTGGTCTATATTTATGGGCGTGGCAAAAAATTTTAATGGGTGCTTTAGAATTTTCATTTAAATATCTTTAATTCTTTTGTATCTTTTGACACTTTTGTATGCATCTGCGAGGTACTACTGCAAATAAGATGTAGCGTATCACTGAAGCCTTTACGAATTGACAAGTAATTTTTATGAATGTTTTATAACATTTTAATGACAACTTAAGTTTATTGCAGAATTTTTAAAAGCGTTTTTTTGTTTTTTATTTCTAGGAGGAATGCGAATAATTCTAGTTGAATTGTTGGTTAAATACATGAGGCCTGTTTTTATTTTTTATTTATTTTTTTTTGATAAGGATGAGGACGACTATGCAGATGATGAGTGGTTCAGGGATATGTTTTCTATGTGTGCTGTAATACTTAAGTGCAAGTTAAACATAAAAGAAATAATATGAATATTCACAATATACAATGCGATGAACATACAATCATTGTAATATTTTCAACATGGGGCAAATTTTTAGAAGAAAAAATACACAAAACATACAGTGAAACAGAAAGAATAAGAATACAGAAGATGCATAATGAAACATAAAGTAACGCCATCATTGACATAAAGTGGACGAACCGCATTATGCCACAGAGCAAGTATGCGAACGTAAAACAACACTGCCGCCACCTTAATGGAAGAGGATGTTAAGTGCGTGTGTGCGGGTGTGTGTGCGTGTAATTGTTAAGATGACGTTGGCTGACATGCAACTAAATACAAACTTGCACACATTTATTTATTTATTCATTCAACCAACAACCTTCCCTCCTTCCGCCACATTTATATTCTTTTTATTTAAAACTACAAGGCTAAGGACAATGCCAATGCAATGTTAAATAGTCAGGCATTCCTAGCACTTAAGCAAACTTGCAGTCAAGCAGCCAGCCAGTTAGCCAGCCTGCCAGCCAGGCAGCCAGGCAGGCATTCATTAAGCACTTGTGTTAATTGCATCCCAATGATTTAACTTATGCATGCACATGCAAGTAGTTACATGCTAACACTTACACACTCACACACTCGTCCCGTAAGCACCTAAACGAGTATGAGAGAATGCATTTGCTTTTTTTTTTACCTATTTTGTTCATGTGTGTATGTACGTGTGTGTATATGTGTTTTAATGCAAACGAGCTTACCAAATAGAACTAAATATGTAAGTATTTATATAAATACACACACACACACATGTATTCCTTTACAAATTGAAGTTTACATATGTGTATAAGGAGACGTATACATTACAGGCTCGTAGAATATTCTCAAGAGTGCTGTTGCTTTTAATGAAACTTTGACGTACTTTTTTGATGTTGATCAACTGCTACAATCGGATAAAGGTTTTTTACAGTGTTGGTTGAAATATGAATTTAAGAAGACATTTTATTTTATAGAAAGTTCACCTTCCTAGTAATTATTATAATGTAGGGGGATATCGTAGCAGACCGTTAACTTTTTGGGTCCCTTTTCGACCTCCTTCTTTCCTCAAATTGATTTAAGGCATTCAAATTTGTAATTTACGGCTACCTTACTCTCATTCAAGTCTTTACTCTCGACTATAGTGATTTAAGACTCTCGACCTTCTTGCTCATCGCGGAGTCTCTGTTAATTGCTAGCATTTATCTAAGGATTAGGTCCACCAAGGGATTCACATTTAACAATTGACTGTCCGTGGTCCTAAGCCTTATGCTAGCCAGTGCTGGACATTCACACACAATATATTCTACCGTCTAACCCTCTTTCGCAGGAGTATATTTGGACACTGACCTGTAAACGCCTTGCGAGGATTTCTTGTCCATTTCTTTAGATTTCCTTCATTGGTCATGAAACACCGAAGTTCCTACAGAGATTAATCTCTCCACCTCTGGCGAGCCATCATTGTCCATCCCTATCAGAATATCACAGCCTTTAAAGATTGACCCGTCCACCTATAGCGGGCCAGTTTTGTTCCATTCTTCCGGACTCCTCCCTTGGTAAATTAAAACCGTTGTTTCTTCAGAGATTAATCTTTTCCTGGTGTATGCCGTTCCATCGTGGATTAGAGATGTTTTATATGAGAGCGTTAACTTCTCTCCATTCGACTTATTTAGCCACATTCCTTGCAGAGACAGAAACCTTAGCTTGGACAAAATTGGCTCCAATTTCACCATGGCAAATTCAGTCATAAGAAAATAAACAACGGAATATTACCAGCATCGTTAAAATAAACCAAACATGAAATAAAATACAATTTTGTCTAACTTGTGTTCAGATAACTTGCGCTCCGAGAGATATCAAATATATTTTTTCAATTGATTTTGTGATCGGAACTGCGAATGTCACATGTCTAGTTTTTCTTGTGTTCAACTGTATTCTCACGTAATTTGTTCTCTTATAAAAAAAGCATCAATTCATTTATTAGAATCGTGGATGAGAATAACTCTTTATAAATTATAACAACTATAAAATAGAACAAAATAAATATTTGAGTGTAATTTTACTTAACTACTTAGGCGGTGCTACAACCTGGAATGATCTTGGCCTGCTTAATAAATGATTTCCATGGGCTTGTGCGTGCTGCCTACAGTTTGTAGTACGAAAGATTTTCATATTATCTTCCACTTGATCCTTTTACCGGATGCTCGATCTTCCCTGTCAGCGCCTTCCATCGTAGTTGCCATCTAACGCGTTTCTGGCTGGAGCGTTCGTTGCCATTCGAACGACATTCCCTAGCCAGCGAAATCCACATATTGTTAGCGCTTAATTATATTAATGTCGGGTTGTAACTCTCCTGTACTCTCCGCTCGCGCAGATGCTTCCACAAGTACCCATGTCTCAAAGACACCTAGAACCATAGGTAGAAGGCTCTGTTCTTAAGCTTTTTACCGAGTCCAAATTAGTAATGGCTGTGTGTTATGGAGAATATGTCACACGGTAAAGTTCCGGATTGGCTCGACTGCATCTCCAGTCGGCTCACGGCCGCCGGGTGGTACCTGGTATTTGGCACCCGTCAGAGGTTGGCTGTGGTAGTATATCACACTGTAAAAATGTATCACTGTAAAGGCAATCATAAATGAGAGTAATGTTAGTAGTTAAAAATAAAAACGAAGAATCGTATTTATTATTATTCTTACCATTCCCGTAACGTATTAAATGTACAACTTAAAACAAAGTTGGTGTGACCACTTCAAATGAGTGTTTCGCGATGTTCAACCGTAATCTAAAAGAGCTTTTAAACCGTCATGTAGCACTGGGAAAAACATGGATCGATTACAACATTTGCAATAACGCAGAAGTCAAGAAATAATTACAAGGACTTTTCCAGATGTATGTACAGCAAAACAGGCTAAGGTGTGTCTGCCAGCGGACAAGTCCATAGGGGCAGATTTTCAAGATGCATGCGTTGTCATTCACATCGTTTACCTTGAAAGGGCGAAAAGATCCCCGGTGAATACTATTCACAGCTTTTAATGATTTGAAGCAAAATTAGACGCCTTTGGCAAAAACTACGTTGCAGTCCAACTTGACATGGCACTGGCGCACAGTACACACGTGTGGTCATGGGAAAAAATTTAAATGGGTTACAACCTGGTATCCCGTCTAGCATACGCTCCAAGTTTGGCATCTATTGAATAGATTTTTGTTTTAAAACCTAAAGAAGGGACTCACTGCGACTCACAGGACTTAATAAAACTACTACGAGTATGTATCTGGAAGCAATAAAAGAATTGGAAAAGCTATGAACTCAAATCCTTTTTTGAAGTTTAAAATTGTCTTCCTGTCAAAGAGTTTCTCGCTCGGTGAGGTAGGCTCCGATAAGTTGTGGATTATTTGGGGTCCTTTATTGAAGGCGTATTGATGCCTTATTGAACCTTTGCTACAGTAATTCTGATTTTCAATTTAAGTTAGTTTCGTATTTTATTTTCACCGACACTGTCTACTTATAATACGGCATGCAAGCAAAGTATCGTGTGTAAATGTGTTTTTTTTATCTAAAAACAAACAAAAAAAAAAAAACGAAAAGAGTTGGTTTCAGAATTTGTTTAATATTTCATATATTTTATGTGGGGTTTTTTCTTACAAAAATTTCCTCCCATTTTTAGGACTACAATAAGCGTATTGTAGAATGCATTTACTATTCATGCCTAAAGTACCACTGTTCACATCATTTGTATAATGAGTTTTCTTTTCAGCACAATTCATTTCAAAATTCATGCTGAAATATTAATGGATTTGAGACAAAGAATTACATTTTTATGCTTTAGATTTAACTTACAAAGCTTAGAAGTGACGAAGGGGTGTCGAAGGCAATGTCGTAAATAATTTTAAATATGGAAAATAAACTTAACAGTTTATGAAAACTAAGATTGTTAAAACATTTTGAAGGTTGTTTGAGAGAAACGAATCGAATTCACTTGGGCAAAAAGCGAAAGGCCATGTTGACCGAACCGTTTTAGGTTGGGACTATATGAATTCGCTGTCAATTGTCGCTCAATATGACACGTATAGACGATTTTGGGCTGGACCAACTAAAAAAATAAAGTACCCAATATTTAAGTTAGAATAAACTGAAGATTGAAAATAAAAAGAAATTAAATAAACCAAACATATGCAGAACAAATAAACAATCAGACCTTAGGCACAAATAAATACGAAAAAATACAACCAAATCCGTAAGAAAAAAGGATTTAGTGAACGCCAAACAAAATCCAAATATCGTAGATAAATTAGAAAAAAAAACCAAAAACACAAAACAACAAAAAATGGAAAAAAGTGAAATTGAATGTATTTGAATATATCCCAGCTAATTTCCATGCAGATGCGCGGCACATTAATCTTTTGTAAATAGAGACACCCGTTCGTTACCCGAAAAGGAAAAAAAAACAAACAAAAAATCTTCCTCAATGATTCATAAATTTTTTTTTTTTATGTGAATTCAATCCGAAAAAAGGATTTTTTTATAGATTTTTTTTATAAAAAAAGGTGATGTGTTCAAAGAAAAAAAAAACGCTCATTTTTTAAACAGATTTAAAACATATGCAAATTAGTTTTTTTTGTCTATCCCTAGCACTTCCACTTTAAATGTGCCAGAACTACAAAAACGAAATTCTGTTTTGTTGTGAATTTCATGTCAAATTGGAATAAAATAAAAAAAAGGATTCAGGTCTGTCTGTTGGTGTGTGTGTGTTTGTTTTAGGGGTTGGGGTTAATGATTCTTCTTGTCAATTCAAATTCAGTAACCGATACTGGTATCCGCAATATGAGAAAAGTTTCATAAAAATATTTTTCTAAAAACTAAAAAAATTATTTGTGTGTCGTATTTCTTTACTGAAAGTGAAATTGAAAAGGAGCGTTAGAGAAGTTGTAGGATTGTTTCAGTTTAAATAAATAATAAAAAATATAATTAAGTCCTAAATTTAATTTAAGAAGGCACCGAAAATTTCTGTTAAAATTTAATTTTTTAAGATTTGCAAAAAAAGCGTTCAGAACATGCCAGCAAAAGATAATTCAGATTTTAGGAAGGCCGTTAGCTGCCTAAAGTTATGTCTTGCCATAACTGTCTTATACCTCCTCGTGGTGGCGGCTGGTAGCAGGTTCCTGTCTCTGCAAGGAGTCTGGCTAAATAAATCCCTAACCGACAGTGAACCAGCATGCGCCAGATGTGGCGCTAAGCCAAGATGGCGCTAGGTCGATCTCTACTTTTAATACAGACTTATCCGTGCATATGAAACTCTGCATGATTGGACATATTATATTTTTCTCCATCACAGGGATGAATCAAGAAGATGAAAAGAAACTCCGGTTTTAATTGGCCAATGAAGAAATCTGGAAAACATGGACATGAGTGCCTGATCAGGGGTAGACAGGTGAATTTTCAAAAGTACTTCTAAGGCGTTGGATCGTGAGATTCCGATAGCGATGGGCAATGAAGCCCCTCAAGAGGCGGATAGGTTTTGTTTTTGTAGGAACGCCGTGTTTACTGGCCAAAGGAGGAATCCACTTGTACGCATTTTCTCCAAAGCAGGCAGAACTACTGCGGAAAACAATACCATAAACAATTTGTATACTATTTATGACGAATTTTAAACCTTAACTTAATTATTCGATTATTTTTCCCTTTTATTATTAAAATTAATCATTCCTAGGTTCGATTAATTATATGATTAATTAATCGATTAATAAGTTTGTTTTGCCATCACTAGAGATATGTACTCGTGTAATGTAAAATTTTTGTAAAACTTCGACGTTTTTCAAAAGTTGAATTTTTGAAGACTTTCGGCTTTTTGTAGAAATTTTTATTTTGGTAAAATTTTTGAGTTTAGTGAAATTGGATTTTTTGGTAATTTTTTTTTGAGCTTCTGGAACTTTAAATTTTTGTAATAAAATTCGGTGAATTTCCGTTTATGTGGCATTTGTTTAGAAAATTTTCGGTGTTTCATTAAACACGAATTTCGTGGTAATTTCCATTTTTTTATTCCAGTTTCGAACTCTTTCATTTTGAAAATAACGGCATATATCGAAAACTAGAGAGAAACGGATGGCGGATAGTGGATGGCCGTGAATCCTAACAAACAGATACAAACCAGGTGGCACCAAAATATATTTGTGATTTTGTCAGGGTGTCTATTTACGCCCTATGTAAAATGCAGTTAGACGATGGACCCGGATCAACGATTACCTGCTTGACTGGCCAGCTGTGTTTCGCATGTATGTGAAATGTTGATGTGCCTGCTGATTAAATCCGGATCATGATTTATATAACCCACTGGGTTTCTAACTGCTCAATGGCAAGTAGCTACAATGTATGGGAAGTGACTTGCACACACTTTAATATCAAAAACATACAGCTTACTTCTCATATTAACCCTTCTAGATATCTGTTGAGAACTTAGTTTAACCTTCATGTTTATATCAACTGCCGCTATTCCAAGAAAAAGTTATTTATTAAACTCTTACATCTTTAAACATAAAATAAACTTGTAATTATGCACATAATAAATTAATACTTTAATTGTATTTAAAACATTTTAATTGATTTTATTAACGCATTTTTAATTGCCACACAAAGATGTTCATACACACACACACACACACACACACACACACACACACACACACACACACACACACACACACACACACACAAGCACACAAGCACACAAGCACTCAAGCACTTACAGGTAAAATGCGTTCAAAACTGCAAACGAAATATGAGAACCACTCAGTAAATTTGCAAAGAAATCTACGTGTATATTTAAATTACATGTTCAAGTAATTAAAAAATAATTTAAATAACAGCTGTCACGCAGCAAATATCGTGATAATAGTCATGTCTTGCATTGAACTATTCCTGTTCAAGCCCCAGCTCTCGCCACATGCTGGCTCTTTAACTCATCAACACGCAGAACAAACTGAAAGAATTTAGCAACAGACCTGCAGATGCGCATAAATTATGATACGTTTGTGTTTTTTTTTTATTTCTTTGAATAAAATATTTAAATATTTTATAGCTACGAAAAAATTAAATTACAATTAACTCTAGTGGACGGAGGTTGCATTCTAGTTTTAATTTTTTTTTTTAATTATTCTACTGACTACTTCCAGAAACAAAGTATGACTTGTGTTTTATGCGACATAACTTTGTTGTTATAGTGACTTTTGAGATCGCAGATCGCAGATCGCATGCCATGTTTAAGGTGTTAATTATTGTATTGATGGCCCTTAGGGCATAATAAAAGTTTAAAACCTTAAATACAAGTGGAAGTTTAAGTTTTAATTTGCAGACATTGTATTCACTTGCCAGACCTTTATTGATTTTTTTTTTAATTCATGTAAAACACTTGCAGTCACATCGTAAGTAAAAACTTGGACATTTTCGCTAACACAACTTGTTGATAAATTTTAAAAGAACAAAACTCCAAACAGCTTGGGAAAATGTTTTAAAAGAAAATGATCGTTATATTATGCCACTTGACTAGATTGGTTTCTTCGAACAACATGAAAATATTAATGGGAGAGTGTTTACTGAATCTTAACTGTGAAACAATCGAAATTAAGCCCGGTGATCTACCTGCGTGTACAATAAAGGGACTGTGTTTACATTTGTTGATGAGAGAACTTTAATTTTTATAACCTTTAGAAGAATGAAAAGGTTTGTTATTCCGTTTGTAAATCCTGCACTATTAGTTTTCGATGCAAAAAATATATACATATATTCTGGATCCTTGTAGGTAGGGAAATTCAATGTCCGCCTCTCCGATGTTGATGATGATGATGACTGAGCAAACGAAATGCTGCAATATTTGCTTACTTTTATTTTTATATAGCTGTTTGTATTTTAGACCTAATTTTTTTCGGAGTAGTTTTTGATAGAAAATGTTCTACATAATCAAATCTCTGATAGAATATTTTTAGGACAAATTTTTCTATCGAAAATATTGTTCTTACTACATTTTTGTTAATAAAATTGTTTTCGGAATAAATTTTATTTTAATTTTTTCGAAATAATTCTCCCAATAAAATTTTTTAAACAAAACTCATGTAGGAGTAAATTGTCTTGTGAAAGTATTCATGGGTGTAATTTGTGCAGTAAAAATTTTATGCGGGGTAATTTTTTGCTAGAAAGCTTTCTTCGATGTAAATTCTTTTATAGAAGTAGTTTTTCGGACTACAGTTTTTACAGAAAAATTCTTTTGTAGTTAATCTTCTTACGAAAAATTGGTTCTCCTTTTCCTCATTAATAGCCTTTCCAGATAATTTTCTTTGAAGTAAATTTTCTCAAACAAAACTATATTTAAATTAAATGGATATGTACGCAATTTTCTTGAGTGTAAATTTTTTAAAAAAAAATTATATTCGTTGTAAATTCTCTTATATAATTTCGTAGTAAATTCTATAAACGAAATTCTCCCCCGCGTAAGTTCTTTTATACCAACATTTTTGTAGTTGATTTTCTTAAATAAAGTCTCGTCTGGCTATTTCAAATCAGCCACAAGTTCCCGAGATATGGGCCAAAAATCTTTTTTTTTTTCTGTTGTTTTTTGTATTTTCACACTTGCGGGGAAGCGATTATACACAGGCCCATTAAACTTGTATAGTCTGAATCGCTATCAAATTTTCTATAAAGTTCCGTTGCAGAAATTATAATCCCGAACAATCCAGATAAAAAAGTTAAAAGTTGGACCGAATGAAAAATTTTGTAAGAAAATCTCAAATTTCAAAAATTAAAAAAGAAAATTTTTTTATTAAAAAAAAGAGAGTTTTATTATAAGTACAAACTTTGTCATGCGAAATCATTTTGATTTTAGAAACAGTTTCTCAGGAAATTTTACGATAATTTTTCGCAAATTATGTTTCTGCTATTCTCTTGGTTGACAAATAAATTGACACGATCTTATGATCAGTGGATAAGTTTAAATAAGTTTAATTTAATTGGATGGCATACATTTCAATTTCATATAATTTTAAAAGTTAATGCAAAACAAGTTAATTTAAAATTCAATTTATATAAAAACTATTTTGCACAAAGAATTATTCCACAACACCGAAACATGGGAAAAAAGAACTTTTTTTAAATCGCGTATCTTTTCCTTTCTCTTTATAACCTCTCTAAAGCGATTTAATATGGATTATGAAAGGAATTTATGTATTCAGAATCGATTTTGTTCCAGTTATTTTGCATTATCATTTTTTTTTTTGGCAAACTCTCAATTTTCTTTATGTTTGAGTTCACAGATGTTTATTTCGACTGGGCAGTCATGGAGAGCTCTTCATTACATATGCTGAAGGCATATTCCGGATCCTGCTATTATATATCCACCGCCATGCTTTACGATAGCTAACATATTATTTTCCTGTAGCTTCGTATATAGCGTATGATGGCCTAAAACTTCGCAGATTAACCAAGAAAGGTATACGTATACTTAAAATCATCTGCACCAATGCTCATGAGATTAAATGGAATATTATTCATAATTTGAACTTTCTTTTAATTTTGTAATGTAAAAGATCAAGATTTTATTTAATTTTTTCACTAAAACAGTTTCAAATGGAACTATTAGGGCAGTTGTAAGCAAAACCGAAGACAACTCATTTATTTTTGTGTAACATTTTTAGTAAAATTTCCTTGCTGCTAAAATAAAAAATTATATGAGAAATCAGATATTTTACCGAATTTGTAGGTTAAAACTTTGTCAGTTAAAATAAAACATTTTAAAGGAGAAATCATTTATTTTTACGGACTTTAGTAAGTTACATTTTTAACATTTAAAATTAAACGAACTTTTCTTATTCTATTACGCACTGGCTAATCAATGAGTAATCAAAATGAAGCCTAGACTTTAAAGTGATTTTACAGAGGACAAAACCAATGGGGCCATGGGGTATCCAGCTGTATGAAAATGCATCGGCCGATTGTGACTTATTAGCTTAAATCTATGACTTCATAAAAGCCCACGAGCGGCGAAATAATATGATCTTCATGTGCCAATCGCGGCAAACCGATATATATAGGCGGACCCTAAAATTTCTACGATCGTACCGTTTGACTGGAGCCGAAAGAAAATAGGTTAGGCTTCATTATTTCCAGCCCTCAGCCTAGACGTACGTCGTCGAAAAACTAATAAAAATCGATTATTTTGTAGCGATTAGCGATTTTTTTTTATTCAAATTTCTTTTGCACTTAATCGATTATTTCCAAAATTGTCGAAAAAATACATAATACATGCCGTTAAAAACTATTGCTTCCAGGTATAATGGTAACGTATTTGATTCCAGATTTAAAATAAAACATTTCCAAGCTCTAGTTTCGCCATCTCCAAAACATTAGCGGTGCACGGCTTTAATTAATCTCGAAATCTATTTATGATCTCACCTAAAGTTTTTGGCTCAATCTTCCTTCTCTACACTTCCGTTCCCGAATTAAAATTATTTATAATAATTTTCAACCTCAAGTAAATTTATCGATTATTGGATTATTCTTCTCCGATTAATTGCAATTAATTATTTCTCGGCTTAAATAATCATATGAATTATTGATCGATTATTAGTTTATTTGCCATCTCTCGAGACAACAAGCCTTGCTTTGGAATTTACTTAAAGCAACGACAATAAAAGCGACTTATTTTAATACTATTTTAATATTTATTGTCTTTCGTTCCAAAAATTATTCAATAGAATCGCGCCTGCATATATTTTGAAAAATAATAAATTTCTATTTTCATTAAATAAAACAGGAACATAAAAAATATCTGAAATAATCTCCAGTCAACTGTTACCACTAACAACAGCCAAATGGATTTTATAAACAAAATGTTTTTTGTTCTTTTTTGTTTTTCACAAAAATTAGAAAAAATGTAATCAAAAATACTTAAAAGCCCATACAAAACTCAATAACAACATTTCTACTCGCAACCTCACATACAAACACGACATGCATATGCTCGCACAATAGCAACAAGAACGCGCTATTTACAATGTAAAAAAAAATTCTACCTCTATAAAGTTTTTGGCACAGTGGTGCCCCTTCCATTTTGATAGTATCAAATTAATTCAACATTCAATTTTTTGTTTTAGTTTGAGAGGTCGACATATTTTTTTGCTTTAGAGGAATGAATCATTAATCCTCGTAACAGGCGGAGAGGTTAATCTCTGCAGAAACTATGGTTTTAATAGGCCAAAGGAGGAATCCGGAAAATATGCCTCGGGACGGGTGGACCGGTCAATCTTTAAAGGTACTTCTGAGGCGTTAGACCGTTAGATTCCAACAGGGATGGAGAATGTAGCCTCACACGAAGTGGACAGTTTATTCTCTGTAGGAACTACAGTGTTCATGGGCAATGGAGAAATTCTGAAGACTTGGACAAGAAAACCTCACAAGGAATAGACGGGACAGTTTCTAAAGGTACTCCGGAGGAAGACGCTGAGACGGTAGCATGCGTTGTGTGTGAATATCCAGCATTGGCTAGCATAAGACTTAGGACCACGGGTAGACACTTGTTAAGTGTAAATGTCATGGCGGACCTAAGCCTTAAACGAATGCTAGCTATTGCTAGAGACTTCGTGATGAGGAAGAAGGTCGACTGTCACCAGTCGATTGTCTGAATCCACTATAGTTGACAATAAAGGCTAGTGGTAGCACGAGACTTGCTTCGATATCGCCCCTACAAGTTTGTTCTTTAGGGAAGCACTAGCAAGTTATGGATAATTTTTCTAAAAATCATCAAAGATGCTGTAGTTTCTCTTTACAACAAAATTGTCAATCCCATTTCGTAAGATTTAAATTCATTTGAAAGCCCGTGTAAATTACAAATTTCTCTGATAAATTTCCCAGTATTTACAGTTTATACCACTGTTTAGTGTATGATAAAAAAAAATAAAAGTTAGAGAAACAATCCAATGTTCTACCCACACAGAACAATACACCTAAAGGCTCTACTCAGTCGTATCTAAATCAGCCACCCCAGGGCTACTGAGGGTGGTAAAGGTTGTCTATACGCCAACTCACTCACACACAAGCTCACACTACTTCTCAAAAGACAAGTGAACAATTTAAATCGTTAAAAAAATATGGAAAATTCTATAAAAAGAGAGAATGGAGGAAATCAAAACGAAACAGAAAAAGCAACAACAACAAGTGAATAAATCGAAATAGAAACAAACATGGTTGTACGGAAGTTTGCTTTTCAATGATGGATTTTCAAAATTCAAAAAAAAAGAAAGAAAAAAAAATAAACAAACAGTAAAAAAGTTTAATGGTTCCTTGCGGATGAGCAAGTTTTTGAGCATTAATTTTTTTTTTTTGCTCGCGTAGAGGTAAACATGGATATAGAAATGTATGTGATGGTTTAGATAGCGAGGGGGTGTAAAACTTAAGGGATGTTTTATAGAAAAAAAGCTGTGGGTGGTTGTGGGTAGCCAGTGTTGGTGTCCATGATTTTTTGCAACATTTTCTTTTCTTTTTTATTGGAACTTTTACACTGAGGATATTGATCAGTCAGCCATTCTACAACAAACAACTTAACAAGGGTAAAAATGTTCTGTTGGAAGTGAAATAAATTGCAAAAAATACAACAGAAGCTAAAAACTGCACACACACGCACAAACACACATGTATTCTTTAGGAGACTTAGTCACATCCTTAACAGGGTGGTGCAACTTGAAGTAAAATAATTATTGTTGGTAAAGGGGCGCAGGATCTTTAAGGACATATTAAAAACTTCAGCCGCAAAATATTTTTATCGATTTATTTTTGTTCGATAATTGATAAATAATTTTTAATCGCACGAGTAATAACTGGGAGGACAAGACTTCGTAAAGTCGTTTCCTTTAATATCGCAATATACAATAACATCATTAAAATATCCAACGCGGCTCCATGCAGTGGCACGGATACCTTTATGCATTGTATACTCGGCTGAATATGAGGAGATCGATCGAATGCGAATTAGTTACACATATTTGCCACTTTAGCAACTCTCCACAAGATTTGCCACTTTAAACATCCCCAAAGTTTAGCAAAGTCAAATCGGAAGATACCCTAAAATTCTTCACCCAGAATGTCCATTGTGCCATTTCCTTTGCGGCACGTAATTTTGTTTTTCTGCCCATTACCGAGTATCGTAAACCAGAGTGATTGGTAGTTCCAAGCAGAGATCACACCTCTACCTAGGTCTCCTATTTCCCCCCGGAGTGCAATTCGCGAGTTTACTTATTTATTTATACTCCCGAAAGAGAAAGTGGCAGCCCAGCTAAAGAAAAGACTTCTACCTGGACCTGCTCTATCGCCGATTCTCGAAGTACTACGTCATGAGTTTCATACTTAGAGTGTAGTCGTCACAAATAGAGGTTAGACCTCTGCCTGGTTCTGCTATCTCGTCAGCTGCGGCTGGTAAACTCCACTGCAACCTTCTCCCCGGTATGGTACGCATGATAGCCAGAGACCATAACGGCCTCACTACATTTGCCACCCGTTGTACTTACGAATCGACGGCGCTACATGCTGTTGTTGTAACCAACCTAGCGTTGAAGTAAAGTTGTCCAGTATTTTATTAGGGAGTGAAATAGAGACTTGGACAACTCGAATATTAACGCCCAGCAACCAGCGGAAAGGTGTCTTCCGCCACCAAATCGTTCAAGTTGCGCCAAATTTAACGAGTTATTTTTATATAGGAACCTTATTTTTGGAAACATTCCCAACGATGACGATGCCGCCACAAAGTAGGCACCAAACAATAACTTTTTTATAATTGGTGAATCTCGGCATCGTCCCATGCTTGTCACTGATTAATGCTCTTCGTCATTAAAAAAAAATTTCGGACACAATTGCTAAAGCTCTAAAATCTTCTCAGCAAATCCTGTACCTAGTCCTAGTTATTTTGGCAGTGATTAATGGATAATAAACAAATTGGACCTACTCTTATTGAAAACCCCTTTTGTATTCCTAGTACGAGTGGTAAAAATGGAATATTGAGAATCATAATGCTGGCGCCATACCGAACACCGCAGTTTTATCAGGTTTTGAGGACCAAGTTCTTGATAAATAAATACAGAACGAAAAATAGCACTGAAGATGGCACATAGCCGAAACCGGTTTGCCACCAAACTAAATTAGACAAGGGATGGCAGAAATGCGCTTCGAAAATCTACATGTACAATATTATCTCATTTTAAGGCAACCTGATAGTTTGGTAATTTTTTCCTATAAATCTTTTCGTTATTAGAAAGGTAGGAAAAATATTGCCAAGCAAACAGGTTGCATACAAATGTGATGGTACTCGTGTACTGTGCACATTAAGATCATGGTACTCATTTTGATCTCTGTACTTTTAACGGCCAAAATGTTTGGAAGGGACTTATCTTTATTTTCACATTTATGTTTTTTGTGCGGATATGAATTCTTTTTTCAAAGTTAATTTTATATAAATGTGTGGATGTATGTGTTTACAGATGGTTGGGTTATACCAAATTTCAGCTCGCTATCTCCCATAAAAATAAGGGGCACCATAGTCCCTCTACATAAAAGGTACCTGTTTTCAGATTTTTCAGACTTTTCATTCTCCAAACATGTATACCAAGTGGAAGTGCCCATCATATCTCCTGAAGCTTTCATGACAAAACTTTCAAACTTCATCCATAAGGTTAACTATATAAGTGTAAGAGTCCTTACGTTCCAAGTTTCACTACTTTATGATTAAAGAAAGCTAAACGGCGAGGTAAAATTCGGGTTTGGTGTAATATACACACTGTGTGCATAGGCCTGAACTTGGCCTGGCGCATTATCTTGCGCCTTAGTTTCCAACTTTGGCTGCCGAAATGATACTTTTTCAGAGCTTAGAACTTGATATTTCTGCGCGGTTGCTTTTACCAATTATAGACATACAGATTTTACATTTAAGCGGTTTTGTAAATTGGCCTCATTGTGGCTGCTTAGACGTGGAATCAATTTTTAAGTAAATTTTTAATTAATTCAATTAATTATTTAATTCGGAAATGTGTGAAATAATAATTTTATAATTATATCAGCCCAAAGTTAGTATTATTGAAATGAAACTTTAACTAATTTGGAATAACTAAAAGTGCAACAAATGGTGTCATTTAATATATGTCGCACTGTAAATGATTACACTTACAATCTTATGTTTCAACAACGTCATATCACAAAATATAAATCATCCAGGGTTGGAATCGATATTTGTTGGCTGTTTTTTTAATTTTTTGTTTATTTTTTCTACCCTAATCTAAGGCCACGTTAGAATACACAAGATTGCATACCCACACTCCCGCAATATATTTTTACTTACACATAAATTTGAAGGGAGAGAAATCCAAAGCTTTGTGGGTGATAGTCTCATGGATAGGCGGATGGGTGGTCGTTATCGTCATCAATAAAACGATGCTGATATTGATGATGGCAACCATCACTAACATCATTATCAGTACTTTCGTAATCAGCAATAACTGTGTGCTTATAAACGTTATAGTGTGTATTGAGGACATTTGTTGGAAAATAATGTTGCTTTCACGTAATCGAAAAGGCAGCCATTGTTTGTTACAAAATCAATGGCGCCAAGGAGTGTGGATACGCAAGAGTATTTCTTTCTTTTTTTTGCTTAAAAGCGCTAGGGTCTGAAAATGCAGGCCTACTTACGAATGTACACATGTTTGTTTGAAGAAGTAAGAGTTTTTTTAGCTAAATTTTTTAATCCCAATTCATTTTGTTTTAAACTAATGCAATTTATTGTTGATAGTGGATAAGCTAGTCTCTTGACGCATTTCGCTCGTTGCTGAGGCCAACTCATCATTTAGCTTTTTAGAAAACGGTTTATGTTCAAAACTCCTCAGACCACATAAGAAATCTAAAGAAAATAAGACAAAAACATTAGATTTTCAAGGCTCCAGACCCTATTTTAGAGCTTATTCTCTGTAACCCATTATTGTTTTGTAAACTAGTTTGAAGAGAAATTTCGGAAAATGTGTAGATTATCGGGAAGCCAAATCTTCTTGGTTATAAGGTTTCCAACACCAAATTGTAGGCTTTGAAGATCAAACGATTAATTAACTGAATGTAGTAGAGATCTGCTGATTTAATTGGGTCTTTGTAGACCTCATTTATAATTGTATTTGTGTTTCAAACGTAATATTTTTAATGGTGCTCCAATAATGACACTAGGAATTAGAATGCTACATCCTTTATTCTTTGAGTAAACTTTATCGAAAATACGATCTTAGAAAGTTGTTTGCAAACTTAAGTAAAAATATGATAACAATTATCGCCCCCCTTTGAGTACTTTGTCCTAAGTACTCTTATTACTGGGTCAACTTAATACGTTCACATTCCCTTCTAGGATCACTATTACACATAATTAGAAATCTTAGCACCATGGGTACCTGAACCAAGGACCTTCACCTTGCTGGAGAATTCTAAACGTTTGCCGTATTATCGATACATTTCTTTACAACGCAACGACACATGGGCTATCGGGACAAAGCCTTAGGTTAGTTAGTCTCTCCGAAGAAGCTCACAAGTAAGTAATCTTTCCGAACTTTTAAAGTCCTTATCTTACAGTCTAGGAAACAGCTGTTCCCATACTTACTAAAAAGCAATACATCACTGTAGCGGGCGTTACAAACAGGACATGCCCTCAGTGGCGAAACTTATGTAGAGTACAAGCGATGTATATTTTAGTTTAGAGTGAATGCCGTTTTTTAGCACGATGCCAAGTCACGCCTGTATGCAGCGGCTGATATTAAGCACTCTTCTTTTACTTCGATTATAATTTTTATTGAAAAACAAAATATGTTGAAGAGGATCGAATTGTTGTTCAATGTTATTGAAGCGTAAATCTAGCTTTTTCTATTAAAATTTCGAAGAATTTAACACAATAAACACGAACAAGACTCACAGTTCGACAATCTAAATCATCTTAAGAGAAGCTCTGTTGTATTCCGAATCGGCATTATTTTATTCGAAATTGGAAATTTCCGAATTTTTCAGATGTTCTGTATTTCTCCTCCGAATAATTTCTCATATAATTTATAATAAGTGTTTCTTTAAATAATACTGTATTTCAGTGTTAAAATGACACTTGCGTATTGATATTATAAAGGGTTTTTATTCGAGCTAATCAAGCTAACTCCTCATCAGTATATCTCCTTTGTTGTTACTCTTTTGCTACATTGTTGTGTAGCTTTTCCATCAGAATAATTTTATTTTTATTTCATTAAATTCTCATCATTGCTATGTACGGTGATTTTCCAAATAATTATTACACCACAGTTTTTCGCCATCACCACCTTTAAGGCCAAACAGGTGTTCCATATTTTAATGTTATCCTGTGTAAATCAATCAAGCTATTGTAAAGCGGCTTATGCCGCCAAGAGAGAGTTGTATAAATTCAAAAATTATCTCTTATCGGCGGCATTAATGTTTGCGTTCTAGCCGGAAAATAACAAAGAAAAACAGCTAATTGCTTCCTAATATCGGCTGAATTTTCTTTCATTTTAATTTCTTTGCACGTAAAATGTAAAATGTTGTCGATGAACCAGAAGGAGAATGGATTTTGTGCGTTCTGCCCTCCATAAATTCTTGTATATCTATCCATACAACCTGTCGATAGTGTCTTATTGTAGATTAATTTACAAGCTAATTTGAAATGTTAATATTGTCCAGAAAGTAGCATTAGCCCAGCAGCAGCTGGAGTAATTGTTGTCGTTGTTTTTGCCTTTGTTACTTCTTAAGTGCTGCTTTACAGCTTCAAGTCTTGGGTTTTCCACCTTTAAAATGTTTGTAATTATTATTGTGAGTGCTTGTGATGGCGTTTAGTGGTGGGCGTTTAAATGTGTAACCTACTTCAAATCACTCCCATCTACCATCGACTTAGCTTCTTTAGTTTGTTTCGGTTGCAAGAGATTATTTTGTATTTTCCACTTTTTTTATTTTTATTTTTCCTGTTTGGTTTCGAAAAGCAATTAAACTGTAATTTCTGTCCATAAATATTGATAACTTTTTTATCATTTTCCTTTTGCTCTCGCTGGCAGAAGAGGAAAATATATGTAAAAAAGAAATCCCTGGATTAATTGTAGACAATCAGACAGTTGTACCTGCAAATAAAAAAGTATAAGAAACGAAGAGGATTTTATAAAATGAAAGATTTACTTACAATGTTGTAACAACGAATTGCATACAAATTGGCTCATTTAATTTCTTAGTTTTTTTCGCATTAAATATTTCCATTTTTATTTGCGGTTACGGTAGAAGTTTTGCCACAATTAATCGTTGATAGGATTGGAGATAGAATTTTTAATACTTATTGAAACATGAAGGAAGAAATGATTGTAAACGGCTTAAAATTGCATTTTCTTATGTTCTTTGTATTAAAAGAATTTGAAATATAAAATCGACTTTAAGTGGAAAAGAAAGAATTATTTTACAAAGGAGGGAAAGGGAGTGGCCATTTAAATTCAATTTAACGCGCCCACTAGTCACTAGAAAATCACACATTATTTTACTTAACTTATTAACTAATTAAATTATGTAAACTGGTCGTCGTAATCGTCCTATAGGCCAAATAAATAATTCAGTGCGAAAAGTACACTAAGGTGGACGATGCTATTCGACCGGTTATTTTATTGGTTTTCCGCATTTGCAATGGTTGATTTTTGGAATTGGCGATTTTTTGAGTCTCGAATAACCTGTACCGTGGTTTCGTGTAAGGCTGAGGTAAATCAGAAGTGTTTAGTGTCGACTTACTGGACCACAAATCTTAAGATAATCTCAATTTTGTTCCCCACTGTGAGCCCGAAACCCGCGTTTTACGTTTTCTTTCAAGTAATTTACAATATTTGTTAATTTTGAACATCAGGAACTGCGTGGATTTAGCTGGGTATCTTCGACAGTTCTACGAACTCGCTGCCTTCGGAACGTGTTTGTATTTTATAATTTCCAGGACCAGTACCCAGAAGTTAAGTGAAGAATTTAAAAATAGAGAATGTCACACACTTTTGAAAATAAACAAATTTTTATAGCCAGAGTTGGATTTAGTATAACATAGCTTATTAGAAAAGAGCGAAGTTTTTTTTTGCTATATAAAGTTAACAACTCCGAACATGTTCAATTACTTAAATTTTTTACCCGAGGGCACCGATCAGTTAAGTGTTGAAAATTTACTAAGAAGCCAACAAAAATTACGGAAAAATACAATACATAATTTCAAAAATACAAAATTTGCTAAACATTCGAAAGCTCAGAAAAAAACGAACAAATTTTAACTACCAAAATATCGGAATTAAAAAACCTGAATTTTGCAAAAAAAAAAACCTAAATTAACCACAATTTGAAATTTTCCCAGAAAATTAAACTTCACCTAAAAGTCTAAATTTTACCACCACAAAATATTATTTTTTTTGTATGACCTTGAAATTTTTTCAAAAAATTGTACAAAAATTCCAATTTCACAACAAATCAGAAATTCACAAAAATGTCGAAATTCGCGAAAAAATAAAAATGAACCAAAAAATAATAAAAAATTGTTAAATCTTAAAAAACATGAATTTTACCGATCGAAGGAAGTAAAAAAAGTGAACATTTTACCCGAAAAAATTTTAGTTTCAATACAAGACGAAATTTATCATAAATTTCCACATCACCATAATTTAAAGTTTGTTTTCAAAGCAACTTCATATACAACTTCACTTTGCAAATAAATTTTGTTAAGTAAAGATGGCAAATAAAAGACGCACAACATGATTTTTGATTCGTGGAAGTTATGGAAAAATCGATTTCTACTGATATTGTACTTTTTCAGTACTTTTTGTTTTGTAAATTACCGTAATACTCGCACGATATCAAGAGTACTTTTTGCCAATCTGAAATGTTAAGTTATGCACTGCACAAAATCTTAATAAAATGATATACATTTAAAAATTCGACTTAAAATTTCAACATAATAAAATTAGCGTTCTATACAGACTGAATAATTTGTCTCTATGAATTTTTGATATAGTATTTACTCATGTAATGAAAATACTTCTTAAGTTAAGTCCAGTTCAATCTAGGGTACAACCTCATCAAGTTGTACCATCGATCGCATCGTCTATAGCTTGCTTTCGATACTACGTATTGTATCAAAAAATCAAACAAAAAATCGTAAAATGTCGAAATTTCACCAAAAATAACCAATTCATAAAAAATGAGGAATCGACCAAAGATCGAAAATTCAACCGGAAAGATCCAGACAAATGTTACTAAAAAACTTTCCAAAGAAATCGAAGCTTTACTAAACCTGAATTTTACCAAACGTCAATATTTCTGGATACTGAGATTTCAACTACATCATTTATTTTAAACGTCAAAGGAAGGTGCATTGGGCGAAGTTGTATATATTTATTTTTATAATAATGAATGCTATCGTTAGAAACACAATTGAGTGCCTATAGGATTCTATGCTTTTATACGCACATAATTATATAAACATATAAGTTAAAGAGTTCTGTTGATTAAAAATCTTTCATACATACAAGGGTGGATCAATAAGTCCGTGACTTTTTGAATGAAACAGTTTTTTTTGCAAACAAAAATTTATTTTTCAACATAATCTCCTTTTAACTCAATACTCTTAGTCCAACGTTTCTCCAGTTTTTTTATACCTTCAAAAAAATAGGATTTTTCGAGGTCCTTAAAAGAGGCATTTGTTTGGTCAATAATTTCATCGTTGGAGCTAAATCTCCACCGAGCCATTTCTTTAGGTTTAGAATTAGGAAGTAATCACTAGGGGCTAAATACGGAGAATATGGAGGATGAAGTACCAATTCGTAGCCCCATAGAGTTTTGCCATTCAGACTGCACTCGTGTGCACCCGTGAATTATATTTAAGGAAAAGAACTTTTTTCTTGGCCATATGGGGTCGTTTTCTTTTTAAATCCTCATTAAATTGGTCTAATAAGTTGGCATAATATTCGCCGTTTCTTGTTTTCCCTTTTGCAGGTCTTGCATCGCGTGCATCCCAAAAAACTGTTGCCATCACCTTATTGGCCGACAAACTAACCTTGGCCTTCTTCGGAGCAAGTCCACTTGGAGAAACCCTAAACAATGACTGCTGCTTGGTCTCTGGACTACAGTAATGGTCCATGTTTCATCCACAGTTACAAAACGCCGCAAAAACTCATTCGGATGGCGGTAAAACAACTCCAAGCAATCATTTGAAGTTGTCACACGTTTACGTTTATGGTCAATTAAGGGCAAACGCGGCAGACAAATTTCTAAACTCCAGCTGATCATTTAAAATAGAAACCACACTGTCATATGAAATGCCTATGGCATCAACAATCTCACGCACTTTTACTCGTCGATCGGCCAACATCATATCGTGGATTTTTTCGACATTTCCGGATGTACTGACGTCAAGTGGCCGTCCAGAACGTTCAGCGTCGTTTGTACTTGTGCGACCACAACAAAAGTCGGTAAACCACTTTTTACCATTGAAATCGATGGTGCAGAGTCTCTATAGTATTTATCGAGCTTTTCCTTGGTTTGATTGACGGTTTTCTTCGCAAAAAATAATGTGTAATGAGCACTCGAAATTTACTTTTTTCCATTTTTAGAAAAATGCACGAGGTTGTATATTCTGAACAGCTGTTAAACGCAAGATAAATAACGACACTTGCTCAAAATTCGACAATAGTTGAGGAGAAAGAATGGTTCATATTTGCCACTCTCTTGTGCAACATATTTAGAACGCAACGCGTTTTTCATAAATATGGCATATTTTTTTTAAAAAGGAACACAAGCGAGAAGAAATAGCAACATGTTAAATTTTTAGTGCAAACAAATTTTCCCCCTAGGCTCTTCTCCGCGATCCAATCAGTGCTTTTCTAGAAATTTATATGATCTCATTAACCCCAAATAGATTTGCTTTCCAGACTATGCAATTCTTAAGTTGATAAGTTGCAAACAGAACCTCAGTTTAGGTTAACATCCTGTTTTATTGGCAGTCGGAATTCGAGATTTTCAAGAAACTCATACACCATTAAAACCAGTGGAGAAGCTGTTGAGGGCTGTGTTAAATCTTACGTGCACTGAAAATGATGCAAGTTCGGAATCTTCCAGATTAAAAGCCTGCGTGGAACTTGGAAACAAATAGAAAGAACATAACTTGCTATACAAGATTACATTTGACACTTAAATAAGCAGATTTCAACCAAATTCTAGACAGAAATTAAATTCCATAAAAGTCTTCTTTAAATGCAATACAATCCCTGAGTGATTTTACTGCCTGTTTAAATGCCCAAACAATTGCACTTCGAACAACAAAAATATTTATTTGTCAAAGTTTATCCTTAGAATTATAAAAAAACAATTTCCTTTATGGTCAAAAATGTTATAAAAAGATGAAGTTCTTGCTTGTTATTGTGCTTTTTATTGAAGTAAATACTTTGTTTCATACACATCAGAAAATTGGTTTTTAAAAATATATTTTGGTTTTATCTTTTTCTTTTAATTCCCAAAAGTCGCATTGAAATGTAAACTGAAAACAACAACATCAGCCACAAAATACAATATAAATATTTAAGAATGATTTTGTATAACAGAAATTACTTTTGTGTATTTTAGATAAGTTTCTTTTATTTTCTTGGCATCAACGAAATTAACTCTGAAATTTTCAATGAAGGTACGAGGGCGAATTTAACAAAAAAAATTATTTACAGGTGAACAGTTTTTATTGTCGGAAAAAACTGGAAAGAAAAAAAATTTATATAACACAGGCCAACACTAGTCATGCCACACAAGCTCGGATAGCTAATTCGTTTTAGCCGTATACCTTAAGTAGTAAACTGCAGTGCTTTTGATTAGTTTGGACTCAGGCTTATTGTGATGTCTTAATACGTATAACAAGTACTAAGGCGATAAACGCAAACATGCGGTAGTGACTAAATAATCATAAAATTAATTGTTTGCGTATTAATTAAAATGGAGTAATTTATAAGTTATTGTTGCGATTCGCGTTAATAAGTCGAGAAAGTGTAACAATGATCCTGACTCATTTTGTTATAACGGATTATCTATTTAGTGTTTTTAAACCCGCCGGTCTGCAAAGCTATCAGCTGTTAAATATCTGTTATCTGAAGTGTCATTTATTTAGCGAAAGGTTACAACTTATCACAAATGTGGTGGTTTAAACGCATTACGGCGTGATTATGTCCGTCATAATCGACCTACTGTGCAAAAAATTGGCAAGATTATAAAGAAATTTGGAGAGAATGTAAGCGTAACAAATGTGGTCAGGCCTATGCATCATCCCAATGTGCGTACTGCCGAAAATATCGCTCCTGTCAGTGAAAATTTATCAGTGTATTAAACTCTTATTCAGAAAATTGAATTGTATTTTTATATTTCCTCATAACCAACGTTTTCTTTACACTTCAAGACTCGTAAAACAAGGTGTGTATATAGATAGTAAACAAAGGAACATGTGCGTGATATCAGGCATCAGTCAATTTCAGGTTACTGACTCTGACCCGCGGCTTCAAAATCTCTAGAGAAACCATAACACAAAATCTTGTTACTCTATTCTCGCTATTTCTGAGAGAGAGAGACCCAAAACGTCTAATCTAAACAAAGTATGACCATCATGGAATATGCCTTGTAGCTCATAGCGTCATGCCAGAACCACATGTCTACGTCCATATTGCTCAATTAAGTAAAAATATTGGTTATCATCGATTTGTAGAGAAGGCTCACCAACCGTTATGCCGAAGAAGTTCGGACCAGTGATGTCGTTGGCCGGAATGCAGGACAACATCTAACTGTTTGGGGAAGTACTGTCTATCACGGTCAGCGAAGCAAGAGTAAGTCTTGTTGCTTGTTGTTAAGTCGAAATGTCGATAACAATATGGACGTAGAGCTCAATCGTATAGTTGCTCAGGGTGATTAATAAGCTACAGATTGGACAAACGAGGCAAAAGATAACATGACCGCCACAAACTGTCCATATGGAGCGGAAACCCCTGTAGTACTAATAATATTAAATTTCGCAAGAGCGGTACTTTGGATCATTTTTGTTGAAAAAGTAACAATTGAAATTTGCTTCAAGCTTTGTCTTAGAAACGCCACATTTCGAAAGCTGCTGACGAGGAAACTTAAATATTGTATTTTCTTCTTTGGTCAAGGACGGATAGAAGTTTGCCTATAAGCCGACATTAAAAAATTCTATTTTTGGAGCGTTTGGTTTTCCTGAATTGTCTTTCCTGCAATTGCGCTATAAATTTTATTTAAATCCTATTTGTTTTGCAGATTTACTTATTTACAAGAATGAAAGTTATTTTTTCCGTTGTCACAAAATACTTTTGCTAATTTCACCAGTGACTTTCGCTGTCGTTTGTTATCGTTCCCCAGCAACAATTTTAGACAAAACAGCAAACCCATAATTTTCAATTGTTGACAAATCGATTTGGCAAAATAACAACAAAAACGTTGACTCATCGCCAATCATTTAATGATTATTTGAGCAATACACAGTCAATATAAAAGAACAAAGAAACAAAGAAACATCCATCCCTAAATTGATTTTTCACAATTTTACCAAGTGAACAACAAACGACAATGAACGTAACACCTCAGTTTTACTTAGGACAAACATTTCGTTATCCTTCCTTTCTCGCTCCCTCTCTCTCTCCCTCTCACTCTTTCCCACTCTTTCGTATTCTAACACTCATCTATTCATTTATCCCACCCAAATACATGTCAGCATTGACAGCAGTGACAACAACATTAACAACAGCTATTGAAATAATTATTGATGTATTTATTGATGAAATCCTATAAGTACTAATCATGACACAATAGAAGAGTTCAATAGAAAACCTTTTGGCACCCCTGCTTGTTCTTGTTTTCATGTGCTACGTGCCTATGAATGAATTGTTGACTGTGCAGATTAGACACATTAAATGGCGATTAATCTTTTCTTTTCTTTTTTGCAATTAGCAAAATTTTAGGGTCATGTTATTGATGTCAGGTCTGAGAGGGAAAAATTGTGCAAATGTGCAAAATAATAAAGATACAACAACACACAACTTGTTGAATACTTTCTAGATAAGTTGCAATGAATAGAGATATTCAACTTGTATTTCTGTGTCAATTGCAATCAATATTTTTTGCTGCCATACACTCAGTATTACTTTAAAGGAGGCGTGCAATAGTGACTTAGGAATATCTCTATTATTAAAATCAAAGACCTGCGTTGAAGTCACCGCTGGAAACTTTTATTTAAACAAAGAAAAAGTTCGTTGCATATCGAATCGCTATCGAATTGAAATTTGTTTTCGCTGTAAACGATTTTATTGAAGTTGCTATAGAAGGAAGGCAACAAAATTTACACCAGCAAGAATGCTTAAGAAATCCTGCCGTTCTTTGAAATTGTCAAATTTATAGCTGTACAAGTTTACTTCTGGTATTGGGTCCATGATCAATTGGTATCCCGAAAGAAGTTTTAGAGCAAATTAATTCCCTAAAAGAAACTAACCTGGAGGTGAGTGATGAATACAATAACAATAACGTGATAGAGAGTCGATACATCCAATGATATTAACGGCTATTTCAAGGAATAAATTAGATTTGTTGCTGTAGCCGGTTGAGACAATAATACTGAGTCTTGTATTCTTTCATTATAATCTCTACAACTCTTTCTTCCTTCCAGCATTTAGTTAGGACGAACCATAAAAAGGTTATCAGTCCACTTCTATATCGGAAGACAGCTTCAACAAATTTACCAAGATTATCCTTAAAGAATGCCGAATCCATGTTTCATTGACAATCTGTGATACACGTGGAGTGATCCCCTTTGGATTTGTTCTTTTAGACCAGACAGTTTAGATGAAAACGCACTAAAGCGTTTGAAGAAAAATGTTCGTTGCAAGAAATTAGAATTAATGTAAAGCAACTCTCTTAAATTCTTTGTCACAACAAATCAAATACTCAAGGATTAAATCTTATACAAGACCAATTGAACAAAAACAAAGTTCCGCAAGCTTAGACTCGCCCAAAAGGGTTCCCATCACTCCAGTTAACATTTTGATAAAAAATATCCTCATAGGAGTGAGTTAACGAAGGTGATTTCTTTGGAAGAGCTGAAGACGACTAGAAAATCATCGTCAACAAATTTGTTCTACCTTTGCAGAAAACATTGGAATCACGTCTAATCGGTAGTAAACGCGAGCGTGTATGAGTGAAATTCTAGAATTTCAGCGTATTTTTTTTGTTTATTTGAAAATTTTTCTACTTAGCGAATTTTTAAATTTTCTCTAACTGAAGAGAAAAATATAATTGACTAGAGGCGAAGCAAGTAATAAGATACCATTGTTTTCCGATTAAAGGAAGCAAACTTATGAGGGGAGTAAAAACACCGCGAATAGTTTTTTGTAATACACAAATAGGCCTGAATTTGGCCTGGCACACTACCGTGCGACTTAATATAATTTCTTGAACAAATCGTCTAATAAAAATATTCTTACGGTCAATTCCAATTGCCTTAGCTATTGCCGTCCAAATGATTTGCTTGATTTATTTTTATACGAGCTATTGCTCATTTCTAAAATAAGCTCCCGTGCAAGTGACTCATTTATCTTCTTTTTAAATATTTTTATCAATATTGTTTTAATTATTATTTAAAATTTAATCAAATTATTGATTTTTCTTGACCTTTTTTAAATCAAATTATTAAATTCTTTAAGATTTTTAGTTTGTTGGTTTTGGTTGTTATAAAAATATTTAATTTCCTGAAAGTGCAACACAATGGAGTAGCGAAATATCGAGAAGAATAAAAGAATTTTTATAGAAAAAAGACCTTCCAGCTTAAAGAATTTACTAAATTGTTTCAAATTAAGCTGAAATAAATGTCACGTTTCTACAGGGTGCCCGACGGAAAGGTATACTACTTTGTTTGTTTAAAATTTTTTGCTTAAATGAAAGAGAATGGATCGGATATTGATAAATGTTTTATTTAATGTCGGCAATTATGTATCGAATACAATATCAGATAAATGTCCGCCTCTGTTAGCCTCGCAAATGCGAGCCCTTGTGAACACATTTTTCATTACATTCTCAGACATTTCACGCGGTATTTCACTAATTTTATCGCGAATATTTTGTTTGAGTTGCTCCAGCGTTTCTGGTTTGTTTGCATAAACCTTCCTTTTCGAATATCCCCACAAAAAGAAGTCCGGAGCAGTCAAATCAGGAGGCCAATCAACATCACCATCCCTTGAAATAACTTGTTGTGGAAAGAGGTCTCGCAGTAATTCCATTGTAATCATGACTGTATGCGATGTGGCATCGTCTTGTTGAAACCACATGTTAGTCAAGCCCAAATCATGCAGTTGTGGCGTTAAAAAGTTTTCAATCATATCACGATATCGCTCCCCATTGACAGTTACCGTTACCCCAAAATTGCACACCAGACTGTCACTTTTAATGGATGCAAAGGTGACTGCTGAATAATTTGAGGGTTTTCCATTGCCCAGAACCGACTATTCTGTTAATATTCATTCAAATAAAAATGTGCCTCGTCACTCATTATGATTTTTTCATGAAAATCAGCTACAGTCCCTCTTTCTTCGAAATCATTCACTACACTAGAAATAGTGCTTCTTGTTGGCATGTTGTTTCTCCCAAAAATTTCACGTAAATTTCTCATCGTCATAGTAATCGATGATTGATTTTGATAAAATTTTGTAACGATTAAAACACGTTGGTTTACCGAATGTTTTTCCATAATAAATTTGCCACGTCTCTTCCTCACGACTGCCAAATATAACCTGTCAAGACTAATTTTTACCAAAATGGCGGCAAAACAAAGTAGTATACCTTCCCGGTGGACACCCTGTATTATGCAAACACTATATGATGTAGCAACTCAGTACAGCTTTGTTCGGATCGGTGTTGCCAGGTAATTGTTTTCTTCCCTTTAGCAAAAGTTAAAGAAACTCTTCAATTGATTCAACCTGAGAGTTTTTTGAACAAAAACATTTCTCTCTTAATGACGTCAAGCTACACATAAAAAACTTTGTTTGGATCAAAATTGTGTCGAAAGCATATCGCTCAATCCACCATAAGACAATTTTTAAAATAATGTTTTGAAATACAATTATTCCTTAAGCTAAATTTTGTATTTTCTTGAACTTTCCTAATTCAATTTAATAAATTTATCAAGCTGGAAGGTCTTTTTTTTATCCATTTATTCTATCGATATTTTGCTACTCCATTTTTTTTTTATAAAAAATATTTTATTTTCTGATGATGCTACACAATGGAGTAGCAAAATATTGAAAGAGTAAAAGAACTTTTTAAAAAAAGACCTTGAAGCTTGAGAAGCTGAATTTGGAAATCAATTAAAAATGTACTGGATTATGATTGATACACAGATAATGCTTGTTATCATATATCCTGCATACTGAATTACGGATACGGGGCCTTACAATTTAATAGCTCAATTTATTGATTTCAAATTGTCTCAAATTATAAACTTGACTTCCACTATAAATTGTGTTAATAGAAAAACTGTACTTTAAAATCATTATTAAAATACATAAAAATCTACAAGTTATTTAAATAAATATGTGTGTAAAATGTTCAATAAATAACATCAAATTTCAAAAATATCAATTACCAGCATCGGGGTGCTTTTTCGCAGATGCTGTTTGAAAAAAAATAAATTTATATAAAAAAAGTATCACTGTCAGGACGGCAGCTAATAACTCAAGCGTTGATGATTGAAAATCTCTGGCTAAACTAAATATTGAAATAAAAAACTGAAAATGGAAATGAAATAAAAATTAAATGCAAATTACTTTGGGCTTCATGGCAAAAAAAAATCAAATACAAAATCATTAGAAAAAAATGGAAAATAAATTAACCCTTGTTAGGAATTTACCTACGAAACGTATTTGGTTACAACAGTTTTATGAAATTTTACGGCAGCAGCGGCAACTAGATGCGAGTACAAAATGAAAACATGTCACTTGTCATGTAAAGCACGTAGACATCATTAGATCGAACATCAGTCATGCGGCCTGGCCTCATGGCAAAGTGTTCAAGTATTCGACACTAAATTTAATTTGAAAATAATTTCTTTTCTTTTCTATGAGAAAGTGTTTCTTTTTCTTTCTTTTTGTTTAACATGTAGCAAATTAATAAGCTACTGTCATTGATTATTTCCTTTAAGAACAATTCAAGGTAAATTTACCAAAGTTACCAGAGCCCTTTGTGGCAGCTAGCAACCCTTTCTTTGCATGAATCCCTTTCGTTTTCTTTAAGGACTAGGGCAAAATAAATGTAGTTGCGTGACTGGAAAGATCCTGCGTATCAATTATAATTCTAATTAAAATTAACATTTACTTTTTCATTTGCAGGCTTAAGGAATCGAACTAATTTGCATATGATTGTCTCCATAGGATATTTTCACAATAACAACGTTTATGGTTCGTACCTTTAACCCAACATCCTTGCTGTCGCCCATAAACGGCTGTAATGTTAAGTAAATTGTACTCAATCATAATTCTAACACCACAGTTTCTTTATTTCATTTCATTTTATATCCTTTATAATGCCATGTTTCCTCTCGTTTTGTTATCCTTAAGAACTTGCTTATATTTCTTATTCCTTGCAGCTTTAGGATACTCAAAGCTTTTGTTATGCTGCATATTTAAATTTTTTTGTATTGCTGTTGTTTCGAAATCCTGCAGCAAAAATATTGTTTTTTATTTTAAATTCAGTTGCAGGACGGAAGGAAGTTTTTGTATTGTCCTCCTTCTTCTCCTGCTTTTCATAAGTTTGAAGCATATGTTATTGTCTTTGTTGTAGTGTCATGAAAATTTTGTCAAAGGATAACACTTGTGTTTGAATTGGTATTAAAATGCAAAGGAATTGGTTTCCTTGCTACTTTGTAAAGGAGACACGGTCATATATGCAAACGTGCTTCTAAGGACGTGTCTTGTATTATCGTGTTTTCTTCCTCATATCAGTTGTGTGCTAAAGGATGTTACTAAAACGTGAGAAATGCATAAAATTATGAATACCTTTGATCTGTGTGAAAAAAATGTAATTTTGTTCCTGTTTATTTACACTAACTAGAATTTTAATTATGAAGACAGGGCCGTGTTCGAAAGGAGTTGAATTATTTGGGGGAGAAGGTTTGTTTTTTGAAACATATGTATGTTGGAAAAATTAGGGTTTTGAATGAGTTTCGTGTCCTTGATATAATAACAAATGCTATAGTATGTTCACACATGGGACCTAATGGCGCAATTGGGAGGTTTAGGCAATTGTGGACTTAATTGAACAAAATTAGCCATACAAGAATTCAATTAGTAATTAATTGCACCATAAATCGAATCAAATTCACAATGCAACTTTGGCGAAGTGAGTTAAGTGATCAGAAATGAAAAATTCAATTTTTCAGAAACTAATGTTGGGTCATAAAATCATTATCAGTTATGAAATGCTTATTGAATAATATAATTTGCATATGTGTGAACAAACAATTTTATAATTCAATTTATAAATTAATTGTCTAAATTAAGGCGCATGAATGAACACACTCTATTACTCGTAGTAAGCAGATAATGGATTTCATTTTTTTTTGCAGAAAAGCATAAATTGCCTACATTGTTCTATGTGACAGTCTATTTCACAGCTCTCGGTGGTATTTTGGGTAGGTTGGCTACTCACTACAAGCAGATTCACGTCAGAGTAGCGGAGCCTTAATAATCCGAAGACCGTCATCGAAACACATACCACGTTTGGTAGGTTTTACGGGCCAGTGGAATTATTATGATGCAGTCAGCAGTAGGCGCTAGAGGTTCACTGATACTAACTTCATCCTGGCTCATTTGGTGGGTAGTAATTTTGACATGTAGTTTCAGAAGGACTTCACCACATGCCACATAGTATTTAACGCCTGAATAATTTAACGATAGTTTACCGTTAAATGGCCAGCTCGTACGTGTCCTTATATTATTTGCTCTAAGGATATGTGAAGGCAATATCTATAAACCATAACACAGGAGCACTTAGAGTTCACAATCTATAAATTTTTGGGGAAATATTGATTGTACAAGGAGGTTGCCGCTGTTTTTGCTTGTCAAAAATATGGCTTAATTTCAATCAAATATTCTACTATCATGTCATTCGAAGTATTGGCCAGCTTTAAGAGTGACTTATTACCATTGTAATTGTAATACAGGGCTATTCAATTTCAATGGAAATTTGATATATTAATATTTTTTCAATTTTTTTTACACAGTTGGTACTACAGGCTGTGAAAAACTTGGTCATGGAGTGATACTCAGTTGAACAACGCCCCAAAGTGATCCAAACGCTTTATGTATTCCGTGATTTTTTTGGTAAACACAACCGGCTTTTTTAGTCACCAATCAGCTGTTTGGTGAAGAAATGCAAAGAAACTAGGTCGGTGCAAGTCATGACAACAGCCGCGCATTTTTGAAGAGGTCGTTTGGCCGAAAATATTGCTGCTGTAAAACAAAGTGTCGATCAGGCCTTAATTTGTCATTGTGCACAGCAATTGAACCTTTCCTACAGCGCCGTTCAGCGGTTTTTTTTACAGGAACGGAAGCAGTGCCTTATATTTATCAATTGTATGCTTGAAAAACAGGTTTGCACGTTAATACCTGCGTTTAGGTAAAAATATGCCTCATCGCTCATGATGATTTATTTTGAAAAAGTCACCAGTCTTCTTTAAAAAAGATACTAGTAAGGCTATTACGGTAAACGTTATCGTGAAATGATAACAAACATTTTATAATGCATATTAGATTGATTTATACAATATATGGTTTCACCAGGACGGTGCCACTTACCACATAGCCCATGAAACAATGGCCCTATTACGAACGAAGTTGCCAGGACGAATCATCTCACAAAACAACAAAGTCATACGGCCGATGAGCTAAAGAATGCAATTATACGCTTTGTAAATGATATACAGTCCAAAAAAGCCAAAAGGTCAAGGAAAATTATGAGACGCGCATCCTGTGTTGCCATAGGAGTCATGGTTAACGGGTGTTATGCTGCCTAGGAAACGTCAAGAAATAAAAAAAAATATTATTTCGAAAAATTTTGGTGTTAAACAAAATCTAGTTGGATTCCACAAGTTGATATGGGCTGTATAGCGAGTGTGGTAAAACTTCCCATCCGCTATTTGTCAAATAGATTTTTACTTTCAGATCAACATGGAGAACAAATATATAACTTCATCAATCAACTGTTGTATAGATGCTAGATAAAAACACAAAATATTATTTTCATTCCACCACGAATGTTCCTTGTTTTCAACATCAAAATTACCATCAGTTCCCACCAAACACTTCTTTTGGTTCAACGTTTTCCATGCAATAAAACACTGTGTTGTTGTGCACAAGAGAATTCGCTGTGAACTGAATATTATCGGCCGCTATTTAAACTTGCCAATAAAAAATATCGTAAATATATATAACAATCAATCGGTTTGTTCCAAAAAGCGGAAATTTTAGCTTAATTTGATATTTGTCGTAAAATGTAAAATTCGTTACAATTCGGAAATTCAACAGAAATCCGAAAAATAAGCGAAAGCTTCAAAATCGCTAAAAACTAAAAATGATTAAAAAAACAAAATTCACCAAGAAACGAAAATTTACCAAAAATTTTAAAATCCATGAAAATATTCGAAATTCCCCAAAATAATTTTAAGTTTCAAAAGACCTGAATTGCACAAAAAAGTTAAGGAAAATCAACTTCTATTTTAAAATTTAGCGACAAATTTTACCAAAACTAGCATATTAATTTTTCCAAAAAGTAGAAGTTTTAGTACAAATGGACAAGCAATCGACAACTTTGCCAAAAAAACCGAAATTTCACATAAAAAGAAACAAATAGTAAAATTGCAACAAATTTTTAAATTTAATCCAAAGTCCGATTTTTTTTAACATAAATTCTAAATTTCTCAAAAAGTCAAAATTTACTAAAAAGTGAATTCCGTTATTATCTTCAATTTATAAAAAGTCGCAAATACAGCAAAAATTCATAAGCATACAGACAGAAGGTAAAACATATTAACAAATTAAAAGGGCCGAAATTTATAAAGAAATAAAACGAAAGGAGAGTTGAAACAAAAAATAAGATGAGTAAAACCAGAGGCCACAATTAAAGATCGTAAACCATTGCACCGGGAAAAAGCTGTAGTACTTTAAATCTTTAATAGTTCATACTTGGGTAAAGGGTACATAAGGGTATATAAGAATTCTGCCCCTTGTATAATTTAAAGTTCTTAGCCTCTATAAAAATACTTCATATAAAAGATTTTCGATTCGAAAGCCATTAAATATTTATGAGCTTTTTCTTTCGATTATGTCGTGCCATTGAGACAACGTTTTTATTATTATTACTATAAGTCTGCCTAAAAAATTCACATCTTAGCGCATCCAACTGAATTTTTACCAACTTATATTTATAATTTTTCAATCAGGTATAATTTTGGAGTTAGACGTGATTGTTTTTTTTTTTTTGTTCTAGAACATTTTGCCGTTTATCCAGCAAAAGAGTTTTGGAAAATTGTTAACAATTTGTTTCCGCCATTAATCAAAAACCAGGCGAAAATGAGTGAAAAATTTAATATTTTAATGTCTCGAATATTTAGACCATGAATATTGTAGACCATGACTAGAAGAATCCATTTGTAGAAAAGTTTTGCAAATCAGAATTAAACTAAGAACTTGGTAGCGGTTAAATTTTCCCAGTACCTGAAATGATCTACTATACGGCCAGGTGGTGCTGCTTCCACGAGGTCTGTATTCAAGATTTCAATTCCACTGTATCTCTTCTATAGCCATGGGCAATTTCTTCAAAATCACACCGCGCGTTAAAGAACTGCAAATTTATTCCCAATATTTTTGCAAAAAGCCCACTGTGCCTCGTATCTCACTAGAACAAATTGTTAGTGAAAAAAATATATTTTTAAATTGACGTGTTTAAAAAAGTTTTAGAGGAGTATATCCTATTTTCCATCCGTGTGAATCCGCTGCAGTGCTCCTACAAAACGAACAGACGTTTAAGTGTATTACGATGGGCCTGTATGGTGAAATGCACTCTTCTAACTCCCTCTGACTCTTAAGCAAAGACACACAATAGAAAGCAGACCAGAATAAAACAACTAGCAAAGAAAGCACTATAATCATAATCATGATTTTAATCCTTGCTGACAATGAAAAATCATCATTTCGTTTTTAATTCACTTAAATTCACAGGCAAAAAAGATTAACACGTATTGCACGTTAAATAAAAAAGCATAAAAATGTAAAAAAACTAAAAATGAATTCCTTTATTACAAAAACAGAAGAAATTCTAAAAAATATGGAGTTTTTTTAATAAAAACCCTAAGCGAGAGGCAAAAAACTAAAAACTACGTCTGTTTTAAATGCATCATTAATCAAAATGTTGTAGAGCGTAAAAAAATGTTAAAGAAAAAAATCCAAAAAATACAAATTCATCACAAGGATTTTAAAAGCAAAAAAAACCAACTTTTGTTGTTGTGGTGAAAAACAATAGATTTTTTTTAGTTTTTCAGGCAAAAAAAACACACACTCACATTTAAAAAAGGAAATAAATTTCAATATAATTTTATAAGTGTGTTTTTTTCCATCAAAGGTGGGAAAAAACGAGTGTCGTATTTTTTTCTACCCTCCTTCCCAAGGGGGATTAAAAAATGTTACCACCCTAATGGAAGATATCAATTTTAAGCTGAGTTGTGGAAGCTTAAGTTGTTGGAAAAAAAACACAAAAGAAATTATTATTAAAGATTGTGGCCATGTTTTATGAAGTAAATGCAGGAATATTGGTGATGAAAAAGTAGACAAGAGTACAGGAACATTAAAATATTTAAGAGGCCAGAAAAGAAATCAAACATGCTTTTAATAAATAACGTTGATGGAACAATATTATTTTCCAAAGTTTATTTTAGGTGTATTTTGTTGTTTTATATAATAATTGTTGGCTCATAGCAAGCATTTCATTTTGTTAAGAAACCATCCATCATTGATAGCAGAGACACACTGCTGGTTAAACGACGCTATATCACAAGTACCTGTGGGGACTAGCTGCTAAGCTACGAGACAATTTACGACTGGGAATCTTTATAAAGGAATCAGAGACCGAAGTGTACTGCTGACTTCCTGCCCATTAGAAGGGCTTTAGGGCGAAAGTAGGAGCAATCAGGAATGTATAAGATGCCTCGGTACAACTACAAGGGCAACAAAAGTAAACATCTTCGCTGATAGCCAAATTACCGTCAAAGCAATTGAGGCTGAAAAAACAGAACAAGGATGGTACTGAAAAAGAACGATAAGTGACTACATAAAACTACATAAATGTTTGACTGGGCTTCATCTGGAGGCCAGGCCACCAGGAAGAATTTGTTAATGGTCAAGTAAATATTCTGGCAATCAAGGCTCAAGGATTACAACCTTTTAAGGCTAAGACGCCTGAGTCAAACGAAACGGTGGGAAAAATTACTAGAGGCTTGCGGGGTGCCCCATCATAGATAAAATGAAAAACCTTCTGAGTCTGAACAATGTAAAATTTAGTAAGATTACAAATATTCGAAGTGAGTGCATTTTAAAAGCCTCATGCTCTTAGTCCAGCGGTTTGGGTTGTTGGTCGCCCTCTATTATGAACTAGAAAAAGGTCTTTATATACTATAGGAACTCCGTGCCCCGGCATAATACCTCAGAATTCTCCAATAAATGGCTTTTAGATAAGTTTTATCTGATAACCGTAACATTTCAAGATTTTCTTAGTGTTACACCAAATGTTTTTTGAATATTACAGCGTAATTCGTTTCAGTTTGTATGCCTAATACGAGTGTTTGGGAAATGTTTTCCTTTGATGCGAAATACACAGGAACCTTCCAGATGAGTGCGAATGTCCAGCCTCGGGCAGACACTTGTTAATGGTGAATTCCATGGTGGACCTAAGCCTTAGTCAAATGCTAGCAATTGCAAGAGACTCCGAGATGAGAAAGAAAGCCTACAGTTACCAGTTGACAGTCTGAAATCACTACAGTCAAGACTAAATGCTACTGGTAGCACGAGATTTGAATGAGAGTCGTAATTTACAAATCGGTTACCTGAAATCAATTCTAGGAAATAATATTAAATAAACAAGTCGAATGTAAGTTGAAAATAATCCAAAATGTGTTTTAAAAAAAGTTATGTTACGCTAACACGCTATTTTATATAAAAAAAAACTTTGTAAAATTCAAGATATCAATTTTTTTTAGCAGGGTTTAAAAATTCGACTATGTTAGTCAACATTTGCTGCATAATATGTATATTTATTAATCATAATGCTAAAAATGCGTATACTAATTCGTTTTCATTAATTCTCTTACTGCGTAATTGCAGTTCTTTGTTCATAAATTATTACAAAATATTTGCAGCTTTGGTTTTGCAATTTATAGTATCACACAATTACGAAATAGCCGATATTTGGTTCACAGTAAGCAAAATATTAAATTATAAGCAGCCCACACGAAAAATTGTTTACTACTATTGCCAGCATTTATTTTTATTTGCATATCTAACAATTAAATGTTTCCCAATATAATATCTTACCACGCCGTTTAAGGTTCATAGTATATCCACCCAAGCAACTAATGGAAACAATAAATTATAGAAAAAAAAATAAATTTTATTAAAATAACAAACCAAAAAAATATCATCTACGAGTATTTAATTTAGCCATGAAATGATGTGCGCTAAATAAAATTATGGCTGGCGGAAACAGCAAATTTTGATTCTTTCAATTTGAAACGCAAAGACTGAATAAATAAATGTTCATAACAAGTCATTTCATTTCAAAGTTTCCAACCGTCATATCTAGCGAATTTGAAACTACAAATTCAAAAAGCTTTCAAGCTACTGCCTAATAAATGTCTAGAACACACAAATATTTGCTTCAGGAACACTGATGGTTGCCGCCTCTATCGTAGCAAATATACTCTCTGGTTGATAATCGTATAATTTTCCACATAAAATATGAGCTTGGTCGGCATCATGGCAACTCTTCCTTCCGCAATATGGCCTTATAGGAATAATTTTATTGTCGATTTTAGAACCACCAAGGTACTAAACGTAATTTAAATTTGTTTGCTTCAAGAAAATATAACAGAATAAATAAATAAATGAAGAAAAAGCAAAATATAATTTTTTTATGCTTGATTTGAATTGCTGACTTTCTTTTCCCACTTTTTTTTAGATAATTTTGTCTCATTTCTTTTAGTTTGTTTGTTGATTTTAATATAAATCAAATTTCCCTTTAATTTTGTATTCCGCAAGACAAATGACAAACTCTTGTCTTTCATCAACATCTTCGGCAGCAACAAGGGCGGCACTTAAGAAGTATCAAACATTTCCAATGTCACTCATACATTCACATCAGCATTTATCAAGCCAATGTAACAAGACATGGCAGTCTTTGGGGAGAGAAATACAATTTTTTTTCTTTTATTTTTCAGATTTATTTCAGTTCAGTCAAGTCAATACCAATTCAGCGCGTTCCCATTAATCGACACACCGATTTTGTCATTCTGTGTCAACCATGTGGTTTTAGCAGCCATGTCCAGCTTCACGCTTTGAAAGTAAATCCAAATTTTGACCGACAAATCAATTGCAGCTACCAAAATCATATTTTGATTTAATAAAATTTAATAAGAAATACGGAATTCGAGCCGCAGCATCATTGCTCCGTTATTCTTCGGAAAAGGTGTTGATGACGCTACTATCGTCAATAAAGAATATTACACTACGCCTTGACAAGCCACAAATTCGTTTGCATATGGAGAGAGCATCGGCAGAGTACCGGATAAAAATTTGTTCGTGGTCTTCTGTGTGGAGAATACGTGTAGGTATTTGTTTGTCATCGAGGTTGTTTCCTTGTATAGCAAAGTTTATGGACGGTAGTCTACAGATGAGTGCATACATAAAAACTTTATATTTTGCTTGGGTGTATTTTGTTTGTGTAATGGCAAAACAGCATTGTTCGAACAACTGTTTGGACAACATTGTTTGAACAGGGACGAGCCAAATTCCTGTGCGAACAGCAACCTGTGCATTGGCAGAACTTGTTAAGGCGGCATGTGACAGATGAATGAAAACGAATTTCTGTTTGCATGAAATGAAAGATCACTTCAGTTCTCGTGTAGCTTCACTTTCGGGACAAGGTCTGTTCCAACTGAAATTAGTTCTAGGTTAATTTAAGTTCTATCCACAAAAGAATAAAAATGTGAAAATAAGGCCAAGTTCCTATCCAAAAATTTCGACCGCTAAAACTACTAAGATCGAAGTGAGATCCAAGTTCTGTAAAATATAATCTCAATTCCAGGCAATCTGCTAACTTGGCAATATTTTTTTAACTTGCTAATATTGGAAAGAATTACGGGAAAAATGTACACGAAACTAACAGATTGCCTAAGAATGATTTAAGTATAAAAAACTCGATCCTCATTTTTATCTCCATACTTTTCACGGCCGAAATTTTTAACGATTTTGTGCGGATTATTTATACAGCTGTCATGCCAACAAGCCTAAAGACCCTTACAAGCCTTTTTTAATACCAATACGTACATACGCCATTAAGTTGTGGGGTTTCGCTTGCGCGTCATATCCCAATTATCTGGGCCGGTACTCCTTATCCAATATAAAAAATAATATTAGTATGTTAAGATTTGAATACAGTAAATTAATTGTTACACAAGTAATTAATTCAATAATTATTTATTCAAATTAAGATTCCTAATTAAGAATACCTATTGTAAATTTTATTAGAAAGATTCAATCAAAAATTAAATTAAAAAAAACATTTTCGACTCTCTCTAACACTGGAAAAATAACCAGAAGTGTATAATCACTTATTACCATGGCATTCACATTTAACAACCTTTTGCTTGACAGTACTGGACATTCCGACACAATGTCCTGACCCATTACGAGGTTTACTTATCCGTCTCTTCAGAATTCTTTTATTGGCCAATACACACCAAAGTTCCATTAGGGATTAACCTCTCCACCACTTGCGAGGCTTCATTGCCAATCCCTATCGGAGTTTCATGCCAACACCTTAGAAATAACTGTAAAGACTTGCCCGTCCACCCCTCGTGAAGCGTTCTTCTCCATCTCTTTAAAAGTCCGCTTTAGAGATTAATCTCTTTCCGACTTGCGAGGCTTCCAGTTCCATCCCTGTAATGGAGGAAAAGGTGTGCACCCAAATCGAACACAATGCACGGATAAGTATGTATTAAGCCTGGAGACCGACTCGTATCCAAAGGTCGCGTACCTGGCGTATGCTTTTCCACCATCGATTATAATTTTTTTATACGAGAGTGTTAACTTCTCTCCGCCACCTCGAGGAGGTATAAGTCAGAATTTCTTACAGTGCAAGCCGTACCTCTGTGCACGATTGCAAAAACACCGAGTTCATCGGAAACTTATATGACTCTATAAGACATAATGGAGAGAAACTGGATGTTGATTTTGAGAACCCACACTTTAGTAGGACATCATTTCTATATAAAGTCTTCCATTCATCCTGAAATTCTTATTTACTGCGGTCAAGAAATTTGCTTTATGGCGATTACCGATTTTGGTTTTTAATTTTTAGCAGCGATGAACAGGCTTTTTTCAAAATACCAATTGGGCAAGAGGTCTTTAATGGTAACTGGTACCATACGAGAGATCGAAAGCGGTTATAAAGTACAGTGCAGTTCTAGTGCTTTTAACGTTTTATATATTCAAAATAAAAATAAATTCTCCTTTATTAAGTTTCAGAGAGATTCTGATAAACAACCAACAAATAATATGTACTGCAAAAATAAAATTAATTAATGACTCTTCAAAAATCATTACACACACAACACAGTCCGTTTAAATATTTCAAAGCCATTCATGTGAATATTTCCTTTATTTCGCTTTTAAGCGATTTTTTCATACGTTCTTTCTTTGAAGTTTTTGACATTTTTTTGATGAAAAATTTTCTTAACTTCAAGTGGGTTTATGATAAAAGAAATTATCTTGGCAACAAAAAATAAATAAAAGAAAAATATAAGATCAAATAAAATAATGAAATCAACTCAAAATATGAAGAACAAATGGCAGAAAAATAAATGGGCAAAATATATTGTTTGATCATGTAGGCTTCAATGTGCCCTATAGGCTTGTGCCCCAAGTAATTTATTTGCAGTAGTATTTTTCAATAACTACGAGGTACTTGTAGCATGCTAATGAAACATTAGTCTTATTACGATTAATACGATTTAAAAATATTTCGTAGAAAATTTTTTGTCTTTGTTAAAAAACCTCTAGATTTTGCCATAAATATGTTGTATATTTTGCCCTGGTAATATTTAAAGTAACATTTACAGGAGGCATCATACAGTTCCAGACATTCGTTTGCAGACATTTATAATAATATTTGCTTTGTTCGCAGTTTAATTTAAAACCAATTAATAAACTATGCTTTTTTGTATCAACTCTTTTGTGAAAACTAGACTAACTAAATTAGCAACCATACTTCTCGCAAGAGCAGGACAGTATTAAAAAAAAAACACTTCATATTTAATATAAGGTACCACCCTAAAGAACAATTTCAGGCATTCACTTTTTAAAGATAAATTCATGCAAATGTTGGCCGCGACTACACTGTAGGTGCTCCATTCGAATCACTATTTTCTGTATTACTACCGGAATCTGGCATTATGTTGCCTTCCAAGTATTAAATCGACTTTTAACTTTCCTTAAGCCCAAAGGAAAAAAGTGTGATATCACACGATCTAGGCGGCCAGTTGATAAGTCCGGAACGCGAAATGATTTCTCACAAACTTAAATTTCAGACTCCGTTACCATGATGCTGTAATGCACGCCGTTGCCGGCTACGATATGTCCGACCTACAAACGAAACCAAGTACGGCAACAAAAAACATGTGAAAATGCAATTTTTAATTGTTTTGGAGGGCGAAATTTGTTTTTTTTTCACCTGTCCTGGATCCGTTATGTGGATGATTAACTCTTCTTGCATGTGCCTTAATAGCTTAATGCCTTGTTACTACCGCTATATTTCTGCTCTCGATTGGCAAGCTGTGACGAAACAATAGTATCTCGTGAAGAAGTAATTTTAGAACAAATTTAGTGGCCTCTTATTCTTAAAATAATGAATTTTAAAAGTAAAACCTCTAAAGTAAATTGGTCGCGACAATCATAGATATGTCTTGTATGGACAAAAGATATATTAAATAATAAGAACAGCGCTTTTTCTAGAGTCATATCCCGCAATCTTAGCTGCTAAACCAACACGAAATTATTTTATCTTAGCGATCTTCCAGTGACGCAAGATTAACGATACCAATAAGTCTAAAGTGGGATATAACTTTCAACTCGATAGTCTGTCTATGCACTTTTTATAAGCAAAGTAAGGACATGATTTCTCAAAAATAATATTAAGTTACTTTAATGGTCGGCTTGTAGTACAGATTGCAACCATATCGACTAGCGTTTTCGGTAGTTCTTGAGCATAGTAGCCCAATTACAAATTTAACAACAACCACATTCAACAGCGACCTTTTATACATTTTGTATTCAATTAAAAAAATATCGCCAGAGAACTGCTAAAATGTAAAAGTATCATTGACATGTTTAAAATCACTTTGTAATGCACTTTTTGCACTACCTATTTATAAGGCATCATTTTTTTTAGAAAGGAAAACGCCATTAGTTATATTTTGTGTTGCTCGCTATTTATGTGGTTGTTGACAGTGGTTCCAATGGCAATTGGTCTGTGAAAATAACATTAAGTAATGATGGTCGGAAATCTACAATAAAACCCTTTAAAAATTGATATAGATATGTCTAATCAAAACTATTCTACCATTCCAAATAATGCAAGTGATGAAAGCAGCTAAAAAGGTAATGTGCATCCAAACAAATGTCTCACAGTATCTGTAAAATTTTTGTTTCATAATAATAAAAAAAAGTATGCAAAATATGTTAAATTTTCTATATATTATTCAATAGTAATGAAATAATAAAATAACTTGGACTTTCTTCAAAAATATTGCTTATGAAAATATGCTGCTTGTAAACGTATGTTCCACACTGTCTCAATTACATACATGTTTTAGCAAAACTTTGTTCTCAAAACGTTTATCTTCCTACAATATCAAACAACAAAATTAGGGAAAAAATTATGTAAAATAACAAGAAAACCATTCTCTGACAAATAAATGAAACCTAAAATACCCAACAAAAAGACGGAACGAACACTCACTCATACACAGGCAACAGTTTAGAGAAAAACTCACCCCCTGAAAGGTGTGGCCATAAAAAACAAGGTATCGCCAGGCATCAGTAAAAAGTCTCTTTTATTTTTTGTAAAGTCCTTCTAATATTTTTTGACTACTCAGAGAAACACAAACACACATGAATACACAGGATTATGGAACAAATACTATTACAAAACTTCAATACTTTTTGCCTTAATATTTGAATTTTAGGCAAAGCACAACAACAGAACGAGCCACAGCAACAAAAGTTTACCCTCAAATAGTTAAAAAAAAAACAGAAGATATTGGAAGTATATTTTCGTGCCTACAGCAACAAAACAACTGAAATGGAAAGTTGGACTGCGCACACATACACATACAAGTGTTAAGTATGAGAGTATTAAAATAAAAATTTCATTAATAATAGAACAAATATGAAAATATACGAGTATTTTAACATTTCACAAGGATATGTAGTCAGGTAGTAATACAAGGCAGGAGATCTGTTCTTAAGTCAAGTTTACACACAAACACATACGCACGCACATTCTCTTCCCATTTCATTCTCTCCCATATGCAAACGTAGTGAGTAGAGTGTGGCATGTATGATGGCATACAATTCCAATGAATTTTAAACACATAAACCTGGAATTGTATTAATATTTATTGCGCTACTCATTCATAGAGGGTGTATTGACGACTGCCCAACTTCATGTGACGTCATTCTATTTGAATTGTTGTATAATGTTTTCGTTAATTGTTTAAAGGATATTTGTTTATAATTATTTCAACAAAACAATTTTCCCAACTGCCTGATGATTAATAATTTCATTTTATTAATTTTGTATTCTTTTCAGTTTCCTGAATTTTTAAACCAAAATCTATACTTTTGCAAATGTTGTGAAAAAAAGTTTTATTTTGGACTACCGCATTGTGCTGGTAGTAGGAAAAAAGTTACAGGAAGAAGGTAAGTGGAAGTAGTGCTTGTGGACATACGATTTAAACTCTCCCACAAGGAGAGTGGCTGCGAAGACTTCTGCGGAACAAATTTTCGCTGTAGTATGTTGTACGGTCCACTGGCCAATCTAGCACATACGGATGAGCTCTTATTTTTTTTTTTTTGTTTAGCCCTCTCTGTGTCCTAATTAAAGAGCTCCCCACAATCAAGGGCTGTGAGCAACCTGAACACCAGAGACGCCAAGACCGATGAGCTCTTAAAGGGAAACTTATTATAGGAGCATATGTTTGGGTATCAACTTCGTTCCCTTATTTCATTGGAGAACATTCTGTTGTAGTTTCTATACAGCAATAGCACACAACTCACATAGCGTCGGTGTTCCAGTGAGTGAATAGAGTTGGAAACCCTACTGTCACCGATAAGAAGCCCCGCCTTCTCTTGCACAAGGTCGTGAAGACTTTGAATCACTAGCCCATCCATGGGAGTGTTATTCCATTTTCGGTAGGATGTAGAACGCGTAGGTAATATGGAGATCCCACGGAGTGAGGTATCTCTTACACCGCTTAAAACAGCCGACTCACTTGAGTGCTCCTTTAGCGATCTGAAAAATTTGTTCAGTCAAAAGAATATCATACTGGATTTTCATGCCAATAAAGCTTGTAGGTCTATTTCTCATTGAAAATCAATGGCATATGCTACTGTCATCTGCAAACGAATAGATAGGATTAGAAGTATGACATATAAGGTCATTTAGAAAAATAAGAAATATTGTAGGAGAAAGTACGCAGTGCTGCGATACCCCTGAATTTATCTTGCATTCGTTTGCTAAAATCCCATCTTTAACGATTCGTGTTGTGCGAGCCCTGAGAGAGCTTGATATGGATCGAAAGAGGTCCTAACCCACACAGAAAGAAATGGTACGACATCATCTTTCCGAGAGGAAAGCTAGAAGATCTCCCGCAGAGCGTCGATTACGGAGACCATACTGGCGGTCGCTAGGTAAATGATTGGAATCAATATATTTTAAAAGATGGAAAAAATAATATTATTGGAAAAAGGCTTTTCAGTTAACAGCGCTCATTATCGTGTTGTGCATTTAAACAAGTGTAAATTGATAAATTTTTAATAAACTTGCAACTGTCATAAATGTGTTTATACCGTCACTACTAATTGACGTTAATAACCGTGCAAAACGATTTACATGTCACAATATTTAGTGAAGACTTATTCGATATATCGTTGGCGAAGACGTCATATCCTTTTGTTTTATAAATCTTGCCGAAGTAATGAGAGGCTAGGGTAAAATTTTTTTGCATGCAACACATGAGCTTCTTGTGGGAACAGCGTTAAGAAGTTACCAAACATTTTATTAACAATTTCTATTATCATCCTAAATGCACTTCACGTCTTTGCAATCTGAGCCAACGATATGATTGATATGTATTGTTGTAATACGGAATACAGTTAGAAAAACTACAGAGATTTGTTTACCTCAATTAAATTGAATACTTTTAAAAACGTTATTTTATAAACCTCCATTCCAGTTCCTTTCTATATAGGTCAAAACCATATCTTGGTCATGGCTAGTGCGGCTTGAGTTTGGCTGCAGTTTACTTTCAGTTAATTCAGTTCTACTGAATACTGTATATTATATTCATTTCCAACCCAATAAAGTATATATATATATATTCTGGATCCTTATAGGTAGGCATATTCAATTAAGGATGTCCGTCTGTCCGATGTTGAAATCAACTTTTCGGCGGCACTAGACAACCAAGAATCTTTAAACTTAGACCATTTTTTTCCGAGATATGACTACTTTAACTCGTACTCTTATCCAGAAAATATAATTCCTCCAAAAACCGGAATTGCACAAAAAAATGCGAAAAATTCGCCACAAATTCGAAAATTCACCACAAAATAAAAAAACTGGAATAGAAAAATTCTATTTGCTAAAAAATCTAAATTAAATTAAAGAGAAAAACAATTTTTTTAAATATAACCAAAATTCACCAAATTTCTTAATTTCACCACAAAAATTTTTTTATATCACAGAAATAAATCACAACCCGTCAAAATGTTAACAAAATCAAACTTGCACAAAATTTCACCACAAATGGGGAATTCAAAAATAATTAAAAATTTACCTAAAAATTTAAAATTCACCGCAATATTTAAAAATCGTAAAAATTATAAAATTTAGCAAAATTTTGAAGTAATCGAAAAATAAAAGAACTAAATTTTTATCATAATTTAGAAATTCACCAATATCCGAGAATTCAACACAAAAACCAAACTATAGTCCAAAAATGTTAAATTACATAAATTGTCCCAAAAAACATCTCATTTATTAACAGATCGAAATTCTTATATGTATTAAAGCGAAAGAAGAATTTAAATGTATCGTACGACGACTGAAACCGGAGGTCAAAATTAAAGATTGCAAAATATCCCTAGCACTGGCAAAAAGTCTGTGGTACATATTTAGTCGTTCATATTTTTGCGAAGGGTTTATAAGATTCGACCGAGGCGAATATAAGTAAGTCTCTCACCTTTTTTCATATATTTAATTTTAAGCACTGCGTTATTTGTCTTGTAGCTTAATTTTCGTTAGTTCCAACCAAACCTCAATTGACAGTGGCCCCTAAAAATTTGTTGTAGATTGCAACTAACAGCTGTTAGTTTTAGTCACCAAACAGTACTTTTGTTGGCTACCGAAAACTTTTGCTTGCCAGTAGACATTGCCAACACCGAGTTGACATTTTCTCACAGTGTGTATTCATGAGATTTTTAAGCAATATAAAGTCATGCAGTTTAGCCTGAATTCACATTTATTGTTTCATCCAACAGTTTAAAGTTATGGCTAAAACTTGCTGGGATCGCTTTAACGACATAGTCTCTATTACAGCAAAAGTCGCCGATATTTGTGGTAGCGATATGCTGAAGGAAGGTTACAAACTGACCTTTCTTACCTGGACCGTAATTGCAGCAATCAACGCTTTCTTTTGCTGCACAATTTACACCATGTATGAGGGCGTAGTAGTGGATGGAGATTGGAAGGTGATTTTGCAGTGTCTCAGCTTAGCAGGAACTGCCGTGCAGGTAAATTTCTCTTCAAACTATTACGCTCCCTCCTTAAGGAGTTATTTGCAGGGATACAGCAAATTGCTTTTCGGTCTTAAACATCGTTTGGTCTTGATGTCTGAGCAGGAAAAACTGTTCAATATTTACATGGAATATCAAAGGGATAAGGACTACCTGCCAGTTCTACGATACAGAACCGATTTGACGGCAAAAATTTTAAAAATTGTCATGACTATTTATCTTACAACGATCCCCGGTATAATTATTTATCCGACCATATATGGTCTGTTGTTTGGTAAGAAACTCCTCATCATGCAGTTTCGTTTGCCCGGCGTAGATATTACAACTGATGCTGGGTTTTTGACGAGCAATATTGTGCATGCTTGCTTAGTCACTTTGGGAGGTTTAGGCAACTTTGCTGGCGATATGTACATTTTGATCTTCATTACTCATATACCGCTATTCAAGGATATTTTGAAAGTAAAATGTAAGCAGCTTAATAATGTTGCTCTAAGGACAAGGGATGCCAAGGAAACTATGCCAATTTTAAAGGAAGTTGTACAATGGCATCAGAATTATAATACGTAAGTAAGTTAGCGATTGAGATTTTCAAAATAACCAAGACCCTCTTCATTTCTCTTCCTAGATATGCCCAAGAAGTCGAAGCGGGGTATTATGCTGTCATATTCATTCAAGTTTTCACTTCAGTGGTGAGCATGTTAGGCACCATTTTTTGCATTGTCATACGCTGTTGGCCAGCTGCAATTATGTTTTTATTGTACTGTTCCAGCATGTTTTACGCTTATTGTGGCCTGGGTAATTTGGTGAAAATATCGGTGAGTATTGGTGTTCCGTTTGACCAGCTGTAAATTTTTGTATCTTTTAGAATGACGAGGTAGTCGATGTCATTTATTGTGATTGCTTGTGGTATGAGCTGTCCGTACCAGAACAGAAAATAATTCTCTTGATGCTACGTAAGTCGCAACAACCAATCGAACTGACGATTGGTCAAATTATGCCTCTGTCTATGAGTTCGGCTCTGCAGTTGACAAAAGCTATTTATAGTTACATGATGATGCTGGTGAATTTTTTGGAGTTGGAGGAATAATCCCAATTTTTCGGAAAACATAAATTGTATGAGTGTTTCTTAGTCATCTTATGATTAAAAACGAACAAACTTGACATGTTCCTCTTGCTAATAATCAGCTTTATTCCGAAAACCATTTCAAATCACATAGCGTTTTGAAATCACACGTGTGACTTGGTCCTATTTTATAAGTAACACGATTTAGTGTGTTGCGGTCTGAATTAAAATTTTTAAAATATGTAATGTTAAGGTCCCTGGAGCTACATTCGATCAGCTGGCAAATAAAAAGGAATACAAAATCACAAAAAAGCACATTCACAAATTCAAAATTTTTATTTTACATTTTATTTAAAATTTATTAAAACACTTAAAATTCATTACTTAAGTAATTTATTATACAGATTACCAACAAAAGGTAAGCAAGCCACTGAAATAACCGGTTTAAAACCAGATATTTAAAAAAATGTGTTCACCGATTTGAGATTTAAAATCATTTTTTCGCATAAAGTGGTTTTTAAAACATGACTGAATAAAGGAGTGGTTCTTTATACATTTTACAGAAATCGGTTTTGGGTTAGTTTGGATGTTTGATATTTGAAAAATAGATTTTCGCAATAGAGCTTTCTACGGGTATCCAACGTTCATTCTGCGTTAAAAATTATTACATTTGTTCTCCGCGAATCCTCTTGATCAATTTGAAGCAATTCCATTTTGAAAGCGAATTGTATTTCTTACTGGGCCACTCTGTACAACTGAATATAGATTTTAGTGGATAATAAGAACAGTTTTGTTATTTTCCTCAACAATTTTTAAAAACTTCTTTTGAAACAAGCAGCCTACAAGACTCCAAACTCACGTATGCGGCCTAATTGTCGTGCTTGCTACGCTAAAAAATAAAGAGCAAGGGCTCGCAAAGCAACGGAATAGTGAGAAGAAGTATAAAACATCAGTGTTATTCGAGAATCGGATATGAAGAAGACACTTGGTGGCAGTATATGCTTCGGTAAGGGATCCATTGCTAATCTCGATGAGGAAGTAAATTTCATCAAATCTGTTGTACGGAGAAGCTAAACGGGTAAAGTTGTCTGAAATGGACTCGTCGTTTGTCGAGGCGAGAGAGAAGCTGAACTATCTTCTCCTCTGCTTCGTGATCAGGACGGAGTCCTTATGCTCCAAATCTGCAAAATTATTACCACAATGTCCTTTAACACTTCGCAAGAACCCGCTCTAGCCGTATGGCTTGACTCAGACCATGCTTCCTGCAGGTCATGAAAGCGATGCCATAGATTTCCAATACCTGAAGCGAATGGCTATGATCTTTGTATTCACGGTGATTAATCAACATCTCGGTGTAGGATTAAAGGATATACATTATTCTTGCTATAGACGACGAATAAAGATCTGTTAGGATTAAAAGGCTTGTATCCATAACTGTTGACGTCATTTAAATAATTGCGTTTAGTATTTATCAAGCCTTAAATTGCACATAAGCAGTCCTGCTATCATAGACTGACGTAAAATAGCAAGGCAATTTTTTCAAAGAATTTTATCGTATTTATTTTGCATTTTTCTGTTCTTCTTGATTCCATTTAACAATTTCGCCATGTCCTTCATCTGGTAATTACTTTGTAAATCAAAGGAAATTGAGCAAATAAACATGTTGTGAATTTTAAATAGTCACGTTGAAAAACTTCAGAAAAACCAAAGGATTAATGAATTCTTCCTAAGAGATTTTCCATTTTCTTGTAAGTAATTCGTCTTGTATTTAAGGCAGGAGATAAACGCAGCCTTTTTTAAAGACTGCAATATTTTTAAACTTAACAGGTTATTAAATTTAAAGAATGAAGAGCTTAAGAAATTTTTTAGCAGCATTTTCAGGATTCAATTAAAAGTTTTGGTTATCAAACCGTTTGGAGTTTTCTTAGCGGCAATTAAAAAAATTGCTTATTGTTTTTAGATATCGAATATTTTTAAAGGCCTAATTCTTTCTTATTTTAATCTGATACCAACTATAAGACACCCACAATAGCTGTGTATGTGATGGCCGCTGCTATCACTAAGACGAAGTGTTAAGTGTTAATGGTGAATAGAAAGAAGCCTTGAAAGCGTAAGAAATGACTGCTAACTAGAGTTGTGTCGGTCACGAATTAGTTCGTTCAATTGGCAGATTAATTCAGGAAGAAATACAATACACAATTTTCGATACTTGTGTGTGATACTCCACATTAAATTCCTACCATCTTTCTGAAATAATCTTTCAATTGAACGAAATAGTTTGTGACTGACATAACTAAAAGTTCGTGAGCCACCAAAAAAGAGAATGCATTTTAAAAAAGCATTAAGATTTGTGCTGCTTTCGCTCACAATAAAACATAAGACTCCTCGTGGCAGGTTGAGGATCAAGGGCGAAGGGAAATAGGATATTCCCAAAATTGTTATGCAGTTGCGTTGATCTTATTAAGTTTTTGTGATAATGGGATAGGAGTCGAAAGAGAAGGCATTTTCAGGCAAGGTCATGCCTGTGCACCGCTGGGAGTTGTATGTAGTTATATTTTTAGGGAAAAGTACCCCTTTAAAGATTTCAACTCCCTACCTTTCGTTAGAGGAGTTTATTGAAAAGAAAGCATATTATATTGATACTGGAGAAAAAACACCAACGAATTAACACGAACTACTGAGAACGGAAAGGTACATTGAAGAAGGCTCAAATCAAACTTAACAAGTGAATGATGGAAATTTGTTCCAAATATCTCCATCAAAAATCGTTATAGTTTTTTTCGTTTCAAATGCTTGTATAAATAAACAATTATTGCAATTAAATTAACATTATTATTACTGGCAAATATATACCTCAGGGAAACAATTTAGCACTCAAGTAAACTTATAGTAACAAATTAAAAAGAACGTAACAAGCAGCTGGCCACGAAAATCTACAAAAAAAAAAAAAAATAAGGCAAGTAAAACAATTATAAAAATCAAATAATAAAACAACAATAATAATAATAAAGAGGCCGAAAACAGCAGCAAAGTCTTTTTGTAGCCCACAAGTAATAACGTGCAGTCATCCAGCAATTTAACACCAATTACAATATCCGTTACATCTAATTACAGTAAAACGCCCAGCAAAAAAAAATGTTAACAAACAGACACACACAAGCCCAGCAACATGGTCGAACATGGACATCGTCAACATCAGCCATCTCCTGCTCGCCATTATTTAATTGTACAATAAGGAAAAATTATGTGTAACAAAAACAACAACAAGCCAAACAGATGGAAACTTAGATCTAAGGGAAAAATATTAGATATTAAACATGGTAACGAGCAGCTTTATGGCCATAAAACCAAAAGGAAATCAGCCCACATCATACAACAACTAAAAAAACGCAACACAAACTCTTAAAATACACCAAGAAATTTTATGAGTGTTTGTGTAGTTCTCCTCCTTTTTGTTTGTTTTTTCGGCGTACAAAAACACAGCAACGTCATTAACGGTATCATTTAAAAAAACACTGTAAAACAACAAACAAACCACATATTGCTGCCAGATATTTTAAAATAAATTCATGTGAATTCTCGTACGCATTTAATTGAATTCTTTAGTTTGTCTACATACCTATAATCCGTGTGCTTCGCTACTCTTATCCAAATTACATTACCAAAGATGTGCAGGGTATATATAAATTTATCATTTTATTTGTAATTTCTACAATATGCATTTCCGACTTTATTAGGTGTATAAGTCCACGATGGGTCTACTTGGACTGACTGATTAAACAAACTTTTTAAAGATTTTGAAAAGGCCTTGTTTTACATTTTTTTTCATTGCTCTTTTTAAGGCAATTTCTGTGCGAAATATCTGCTTTAATTCCTGAATCTTTTGTAGTTTGCTAATGCAAGCCCATTAGCTGACTAAGCAAAACCTGAATTTTCAGAAAATTTTATATTCCGTAAAACACAGAAGGCTCGTGTCACACATTGCAAAAAAAAAATGGCAGAAAATAGTCTCTAAAATCAAACCAATTTAAATGCAATCAAGAAATTCCACAAGTAATTTGCTTTGCTTTATTCTAAAGTTCTATATAAGTTTATATAAGAACAATGCCCCTCAGTATCAGCGAGTTAAGAACAAGTTGTAAAAAATCAAATATTCTTTCTTGGTGTAAAATTTTATTTTAGTTTCTGCAAATTAACTATAAATTTTATAATTTCAATATAAAAATCCATTTACATATTTCTTGAGTCTGGCATCATAAATTTTTATCCGCTCATAAAAGAAGACTCAATGATTATACAAATGGCCGTCTGCTTTTCCCCTTCGCATCTCAAGCGTGAACAAATTTAATTTTTATTCAACAAACTCTAATGGAAGAAAGAACAAAAAAAAATGCAGAAGTGTGTGACAGAAGACATAAAAAATTAAGTTGAGAAAAAATGTTAAACTGTCGTAAGACAAGTCGTTATTTAAACAAAATGCCCTCGAAGCCATCTGCAATTGAAGACGACCGTCAAAAACAGAAACAACAGCATTTTCCTAATTTTTCACAATTCTTGAAGTAACACAAGCGGCAGTAGCAGGCAGCATCAATAGTAAATGAAATAAACTGAAAATGCTTTTAGCAACTAAGCAACACATTAAATGGCGTTTAAACAAAATTGTTATGGCAAGAAGGGGAATGGAAAAATAGAAACGCTCCTCATATGAATGCGAGTATTAAATTATACGAACACACACATACATACAGATATAAATTTTAATTTTAAACACAGCCAAACACTCTCGCCAATTATGGCCAGCCTTTCATTGAAAATATTTTGAAATTAAAAAAAAAACTAAGGGAATCTATTTTCTCACATTGGAAAATAGTTATTTTTCATAAACTAAGTTCGATCAGCTTGAAACAGCAGCTAATAAGTCAGCGTCCTTCCAAAAAAAGCGATGTCTTTTTGTTGAATATAAGGAAAAGAAATAAAGCACTGAAAGATGTGGAAACGAAAATAATAAAAATAATAACAAGTCTAAGGGAGATTGTAGTCTAGAGAAGGGGAGTGAAGCTCATATCATTGATAGGCCAAGAAGGCTAAGTTTTGAAATCCTTCAGATATCTTTATAAATGTTTAAATGGAATAAAACAATAAATATGTGATTGTGTTATTGACAGAACGACCTATGATCTTGTAAATAAAATGAGACATCAATCTAGTATCCGGTTCCGAGAGGTCTAATTCGAAATAGATCTTCTGCTGAGTCAGTGGTATTGGCTGCCAATGCTACAGTGATCTTAGTACCGGCTGGATTAAAATGCGACCACCGAGGCCCGTATAGGTAGCAATTGAATACCATGGCTGTCTGGACCCTGATCTTACGTCTTGCTAAGAGGGTTGGAGCTGCCAATTCTTCTGCTGTCGATAACTATTCTAACGGCAGCCTGCATTGCAATGCAACGCCATCTAAAACATTAGCTTCCTGCAATTTGAGAATTAACCACAGCCACCATGTGCGCTCCCGATAGAGCCTTACCAACCACTAGTTCATAAGTGTTACCAGCATTTACATCGTTCGGGGCCCAGACAGAGTGATTGCCTCATATCCTCCGGTAACAATAAACAAGAATACAAGCTTCCGATGCGGGCATCGGATGAATGTCGCATATTTGCATAGACCATTGACTTCAGAAAGGAGTAAGAAGGGTAAACTCGCACAATCTTGGGCAACGTCGCGGTCAGTGGTGCATGGGGACGGACCCTTATAGAGTTCACGGTAGTGGATTGTCATCGTACCATGTGCGGTAATTTTGTTCGTCAAAAAATACACACCGTAGCTAAATATGATTTTGTACTTTAAATTTCACCGAGGCTTATTCAGCGAACACACGGCAGTGTGAATAGCCTCTGAGCTACTTGGTTGGATCGATTTCGTAAGAGTATCGGGTTGATGTCGTTGGCGATATACGGGTGCCACTCCTACTTATCATAATCCTGCATGAACAAACTAATGAAATTAGCGGCGACTAGGTGACGTATTTTAGGTTTTAGTATGGTAAGATTTCACCGAGTACCAGCTTCGTATTTGCAACCAAATCTGAGCTGAATTAAATCCTTATTTTTGAATTTTTTTGTTTAGCCCCTCTCTGTGCACTAATTGGAGAGCTCCCCACAATTAAGGGCCGTGAGCAACCTGAACACCAGAGACGCTAATTCAAAGCGATTTACTTTTTTCAGTTGCCTCGTAAGTTTATTTAAGGATCTTTTTGATTCCTGCACTAAGCTTGCTGTGGTGTGTATATTCAGATATTCCTATTTGATATTCATTAGAATCTTGGAACCAGCCATGGCTATTGTGAGGGAGTTAAGAATGGTTTGGCTAGAATATTTTGCATTTCACCCAAATGGTACACTGATCGCATTATCTTTCGCGCCATGGTTCAATTGCATGTAATTTCAGCAAAAGCTTTAAAAGAAACCTTCTGGTCAAAATACGGAATCAATCAGTGCCTCTTATTTTCATTTTTCAAAATTTTTACTGACTACTGCATTCAATGCTGAGATCAACTTAATCCCAGATAATATCATTTACATAAATTGTTTTATATAATTAAAAACAAACTATTGCCCGCCATTGTTAGCAAGGCACAAGGATAACTTAACTTTTCTTTAGAAACATAAACAACAAATGTATAAATTAAATTACAAAGTGTTACAAAACATCAACACCTTTATTTTTCACTTTATTTGCCACAAACAATACAACAACAAGGTACTGATTTTGCAAAAAAGGATTTTAAAACCGATAACAATGCACACACGCTTTCTTTCTTACTTTCGCTTTCACGCTAGCAGCAGGAATTTTTGCAACAAAAGTCAGCCACAGGGTGCGGTTGCCGCAACACAATAAAACACGAGAAACTCAGAAAAAGGATAATAGATTTGATGCAAATGGGCGAGCAATGCCAATGGAAACATTAAAATCACAATAAATATAAGAACTATAAAAACCAAAACTACTGTATGCAAATTTGGAAATTTATTTAAATGTTTTGCAATCACACACACACGCACACGCGATCACACAGCGTTACACTTACAGCATAATAAATTATAAGAGAAAGTGTTTACTTTTACATGCAAATCTAACCGTAGTGCGCGCCTGTGTGCGAGTATGTGTATGAGCGTGTGCAAGATAATTTTTCCCAACTGTTGCTAATTTGATTAGGGAATAAATGAATTGTTAACTTCATTGTAAATCCTTAAATGATCAAAAAAGTGAATATTTGCAAACACACTTACACAGACAATGAATAAATAAAATAATGCCTTGTTGGCTTAAGGCCCAGCATTATTATTTTAATGCAAACTTTATGCAAATTACTTTCCTTTTTGATTTATTTACATACAAAGTTGTCCATTGACTAAACGAGAAAAGAGAAAAACAAACAATGGGAGTGTTGAAAATTGTGTCATTTATCATTTGTAATTTTTAAAAATTTAAAAATGTTTAAAATTAAAGATAAATTTTGTGAAATAAAACTGAAGTAGGGGAATGGATGCCGGCCGAAATGTTCGAAAGAATGTTCGGATCGACTGCTGCAGCCAATCCGAAGGCGGTCAATTAAATGACATTTCATTTCATACGTAATGGCAAGGTCCAAGCATTATAATAAAATAAGAGTTTCATCGAAATCAAAGCTTTGTTTGAAATCGAAAAATCGATAAGCTCTTTTGTTTTTCCCATTCTCCCCTATCAGCCCTCATAATTCCACTTCCTTCTGCCATTTGCATATTCAAATTGAAATTTCTTTCCCAAACATTTATTTTCTCACACATTTCTTTAAAGCTGCTCTTTTTGCTTTCACTCGTTACAAAAAAAAAAAAAGTAAAAAGAACGAAAATCTGTTTTAAACGGGACATTTGTTTTCTTATCCTGTCACATCCTCTTTTAAAACTAAATATTCAAAAAATTATAATTGTATGACTGCTGTTTTATGTCATGTTCAAAAATATTTAAAAAAAATACCACTTTCAACGTTTGATGGCAAAAACACACAATAGAGAAACCCCTTTAACTTTTGGTTGTGTGTTTATTAAAGAAAGAAAAAAAAAACATCTTTTCCTTTCTTTGTTCAATTGCGAACTTAAAAAAAAAATAGAAGGAAGACAACAATTCTCTAAACATCTTCATGCCAAATCGTTTATTAATGATAATGCAAATGTCTTTTTTCTTAAACATCGTACTTTTCTTTTGTTATTTTAATTAGACCTACAAGTAGTCTCAGCCCTTCCGTTGCGGAAGCGAGAGTGTAAACAAAAACCTTTAAAGGATTTATGGGAAAACATTTTTGCATCCGATTGTGTTGTCACAGGTAAAAGATTTACTTTACGATGAGAAATTTGAAAAAAGTGTCATGATCAGTTTAATTTCAACTTTCAGCAAGACAGGAGGTTGTTGTAGAGGAATATTATGGTTCAAAAGTTTAGTGGAATATACAAGAAAACATGCGGAAGTAATTAATGTAATATTTTGTTCTCACTGGAAAGTTAAGCAGCGAATTAATTTGAAAAGGTTTAAACAAAATATAGATTAAATGTGAATTAAAATATGGTGAATATAGAAAATAATGATTCCGCTGTCCTTAAATTAAAATGATCTAGAATTTTGCTGTATCGACAGCTCAGTTATTGCCACAGCTTCTTTATTCATTCAAACCGGTGAACGAAATCCTAAACCGTCGCTATTTATTTTACCATGAGTCACCTTTTGTAAAGCTTCCCAGTACGTGGAATAAGCAAAGGTAAAGTATAGACATTACTTGAGCAAGATAATTCACAATTATATTCTCAGCGAAAATTCCCAGCGATTCTTACGAAAACTATTGTGGTGAAATATAATCAAATTCCTTCTTTTGTGTTGCTGTGTTGTAAATAAAAGTAAAACGCTAAATCGCCGGTGCACTAACTTTTCTTTCTTAATGGAAAAAAATGCAATTGGCGGGGAATTTCTAATTCGACTTCATGCAATTCCAAACGAAAAATTTTCTCTAATTGTGAACAAAGGGATGTGAAGAAAGGGATGTGGATCTGTTGTCGATATTTTTAAATCATTTTATTTGTCGGAGCTAAACTTCAATGCAGGTTCTTATCTTACAGCAAACGCATAAGTGTTAGACTGCGCAGAGATAGAAAATACGTCAGACCCTTTAGGCTGCTACTTTTTAAATAAATATCGGAAAAGCTGAGCCTTCAATTCGCACAGGTGTTCCAAATATCACACTTTTATACAATTTCTCAGTTATGCGATTTATTATTTTACAAAATGTGTCTAAAAATCTTTTAATCGTAATATAAGTCTCCAACCTAATGAATCAACTTATATAACAGATAATTTCAATAGTCTTCGCAAGAGAAGAGCCGGTATCTTAAAAGTTTAACATCGTTCAGTTTTGGTCTTGCTATTCTTGTAAAGATCGTCCATTTAGCAGTAAGATAGTCGCCTTAATTTTGTTTTAATGGTACATATAGTATACACGAGATGCAAGTAAGCCTTTGCAAGAGTTTAGGAGTAGTCTAAAATAATGGATATTGTGGTTATTGGAGATAAGACAAATTCCTTGGTTTTGCACAAAAGAATAATGCAGCGACTCGAACAGCACATAAACAAGGAAAATAACAACTTGAAACTTGTGTAATTTTCTATTTGTCCACTACTTACTAACAGAGCATTAAAGTGAGTTTTTGGGCGAAACAATATCAGAAGTTATCATCTTCGGATGGCTCATTACTGTCAGCGTTCAAGACGGAGATTATCTGCACTTTGCGTATAATAATGAACAAAGAGCTTTATCAGCTTTGCTTAGATCCTCTAATCCAAAGGCAATTCAAGGAAAGGGGGTTACATCCAGCAGCAGCGGAAATTACACACTGCAAAAAACAATTACAGCATTTGACATCCCCAACCAAAACCAGCACAAAAGAACATAATTTTAAATTTTTTTTTATTCAATGAATGTAGTCCCAGAACTATGAAGTACAGTCTAACGTCGCTTCACGCAATCAATACAAATTAAAGTTTTGCAAAAAGCAAGTCGAAAATTGCTATGGACTTTAAGGAACCTTACACCGTGGCGACTCCTCATTGGCAAATTTGCTTGCATTAAACCTTTTAAGCTTGTTTCTATGCAAATAGCGCGCTTTTAGAATCACAAATTTAGAACAGACTGGAACGTTTCAGTTTCGATGTTTAAGCAACTTGAATGAAGCTTTTTCCTTTTCGAGATATTCAGAGATTGTAATTGAATCGCGCTTACCCTTTTCGGATTCAGAACTTGCAACGGATTCCTTTAATGATTGTTTACTTAATTTGTTTCATTGCTATTCATATTTTCAGGTCTACCATTTTCATTTCTTTGCTTTTTTATAAGTTTAACAAAGTTTTGTCATTGCAGGCATTTTTTCTTATACGAATAGAACAAACTTTTTGGAACTGAGTTGCGCTAAACTAAAATAAATTTTGTACGTAAACATTAAATTGTATGCACTTACGGTTGTAGTTTTGTACTCGCTAGTTGCGTTAGTCAAGGTTTTGTTGTTTGCGTCAACTGACCCATTAATATAAAGAATTTGGGTGTTTCGATAATCGAGGTTACACTGTTTTTTAATGCTGAATAAGTTTCAGTTACCTTAGAAAAAGCGCGGAAAGTCACAGGGTAAAGCGCGAGCTATATATGACGATACTTCCACATAATCATAAGAATTTTTCGGTATCTTCAACATGATATTTATTTAAACATCAGAACAAGATACATATTTTTTCAAAACATTTGCATTAGTTTAAATTTTGGTCAACGTAAATTCATGACAAAATCAGCCCGAAAGTGTAATTATATAAAGAACAGCTTTGATTAATAATAATTTAACGTAAACAGCAACTAAAAACCCGTTACAACCCCTAAAGCTATTCGCACAGCTATTGACAATAAAAAAATGGAATTCATTTAAGGGAAAAACATACTTTATTCCTCCCTGTACTGCAATATGAAAACTTTATTTTCCACTATAAATTCAAAAAACTCAGCATTTTATACACAAGCGAAATCAGGATAAAACAATAGTGTTGTGAGGTTTTTCTTTTTCTACACATTTTTTTTGTGGGTTCTGCTTTAAAGCGCGACCCGTTTTTATTGTATTTTGCCCATTTATTTTTTTTTTACTTCTACTCGTTTATGCCGGTAGCCATTATGAGCCACAGGCTCAGAACTTTTTTTTAAGGATGAAAAATAACACACAGAACAACAATTTTAAATAAAAAAATCTGACGTGTACTCGCAGTCACAACTGCAGACGAAAAAAAAGTGAGATCTGTACAATAAATTTGCATATAAATCCTGTTTGTATGCAACGGATTTACAACATTTTATGGCAGTGTTGCCAAATCTGTGCTTTTCCGATATACATATATACCGAAGTAGACCGCTTAATTTAAGGGTTCTTAATCGATCCTCTCAGTTCCTCTAGTTATTTTCTGTCAAACGAGTTTTAATTTTCGAACACCTTGTTCTCATTGAGTGTCGTGCTAGGCTTTACTCTTGACTGTACTGATTTCAGGCTGCCGACAAGCAACTCTCAGCTTTCTTGATTCTTGATTTGATATTCCGACAGGGTGTTTTGATGTAGAATTTTGGAACGAATTTCTGTCAAGTTTGGTTCGGCTATGTGCCATCTTCGTGCGAACGAAAAATTGACAAGGGATGACGGAAATTCGTTCCAAAATTCTACATCTCAGCTTTCTTCCTTATCTCGATGTGTCTGACGATCTCTTACATTTTTCTAAGGCTTAGGTCCCTCACGGCATTTATATTTAACAAGAGTCTGTTGGTGGTCGTGAGTCTTATGCTAGCCAGTGCTTAATATTCACACACAATGTGCGCTTACTGACGCGTCCACCACGATGTTTTCTTGTGCATCACTTTATAATTCCTCCATTGGCAAATCAACATCGAAGTTCCTACAGGGATTAACCTCTCCTCTCTCTGGCGAGGCTTCATTGTCCATCCCTATCGGAATGTCACGTTTAAGCGCCCCAGAAATACCTTAAGAGAATTACCCATCCACCCATTGCGAGGCATTCTTGTCCCTCCCTTAAAGATTCCTTCCTTGGATAATTAAAACCGGAGTTTCTTGTATACGTTTATATGAAGATATTGCCCGTTTTCTGAGGTTTGGACGGCTGTTTCGGCATTTAAAATGGCTCAAACGTGCAGACATCATGCTTGATATAGCCAGTGAATGCGTCTTTGTGGAAGTCTTCTAAATCAACGCCATTATTCAGGAAAAAAGTAGTTTTCCGCAAACCAACAGTTACAAGCCAACTGTTATTAAATTTAGCATATGCGTCGCTTTGGTGTCATCGAGCTTCCCTGATAGCGAGGTGTCTTTTTTTTTTGTTCATTTGTAGTGGTAACAGATTCGTTGTAAAGAAAATTATAATTGCTGCCTGTCCCTAGGACTTAGGTGAGAACACCGAAGAGTCTGTAAAGAGTGAGCTAACCGCGAACAGTCACTGTAGTGCCACCGCGATACGTAACAGTGGTTACGTTTGTAACACAAATGTTTTTAATAAAACGAGTCACAGTATTGTACAAGGGTATCGAGTTTGTAATAGTGAAATATAAAACAAAATCTATAAATAATCAAACATGTAGGTTGCTATGTATGTTTTAGCTACAGAAACAGGAATCCAAAAATATATATCAACATAAAACGTTGCCACAGTTTTCGCGGGACTGTCTCCATTTCTGATGTGATATTATGCTTCACTTGCTGCAAATTAATCGGTTTGTTCGCCATTATGTACGTGCCTTGCCATTCACACATTCCAATGGAAAATACTTAAGAGGATTAAGAAAGCTCCTTATTCGGGGAGAATTTGTTAACCGCAGCAATTGATAAGGCAGAAGTGTGGCAAGTAACCCTGTCTTGTTGTAACACTGTTTTTGATTTTTTATTACGATTTTTTATTACTGAATATTTGACTTCGTTTGCGAATGGGTAATGGTTTGGCAAACTGAAGTACTCACTTTTCCGATTATGTCCCCACCTCTAACAGACCGCGGGCGCTCTGTGTTTAGAATGCGCCCAGTTGATTCCATCTTTTCCAACACCAGAATTCATTTTCAACTGTTGTCGTTATTAAGTGTGTTGCGAGAATAATGCTTCGCACGTTGTTGCGGGTAATATATTTAGAATATATTTTATTATTTAATTGCGTTTAAATATATAGTCAACTCAAAAGCAAAGGCCACCTAGTAATTCTCAATTGCCGCCGATGGACTAAAAAGATGGCTGGCCACGTATTATACCGTGTTCCTTGGATTCCTTAAAATTATGCACAGTACCCAAGAATAATTTTTGTTTTTAGGCCCAGAAATCTATGTACAGGAGCCCTGCAAAGAAAATAAAATTCTCTTTGAAAACTTGCATTTTTTAATGAACCTTTCATTTATATGACCAAGTTTTTGTTACCGAATCTATATGCCGAGCGGTCACAGTATTAATTTCTAAGAACAGTCAAGTCCAGTGGTCCTGATACTTCTTTTGTTCTTTCCCATAGAATAAACTTAATTGTTATGTTAATTGTTAACTTTTGTATTTATATTCTTATGTTTAATATTATTCTTGGGGTCAAATGTTTTGTGCGTACAACGTGCACGTCTTCTGTTCAGTATGTAAATGGTGGTGTTGTTGGTATTAATGTATGTGGTTGTTATTGCACGTACTAAAATACTATGACGATAGTGGCATGGCCAATGTAAAATTTTTAATAAAAACAGGGCCGACATAGGTATGTAAATTTCATTCATAAATACGAGCAAAAATATAGCATCACTACATGCCTGTTTTTCATTGCATTTGGAAATTAGAGCTTTTTGTGTATATGCAAAAACTAAATGGAAATCTGCAAAAAGAAAAAAATGGAAAGTTCTATGGAAGATAGAGAGGCTTAGCAGAGGCAAAGAAAAAGAAAAGATCGCCATTATAAAGCCAGCATTAAGCTAAAGTGGTTGAATAGTTAAAACGAGTGAAAAAACCTTTTTTTTTTTGGTTGACAACAAAATTTTAGTTTGTGACAGTTGATATAGTGAACCGAATAAAGGAAAAAAAATATATACACAGGTAATAATAGAAAGCTAATTTTACCCACTTTAAATAAAATATAAAACTGTCCCTGTAGAGCCAGTGGTAAAAATAAAACAAGTGTGCCGACTTCAGAGAGATTGGTGGCGTTGGGGTAGGATACCTGGAGGATACAGAGAAGCTCTGAAGAAGACCAAACTTAGTGCTGGAGGCTGTAAAAAAAAAAAAATAAGATAAGTCAGGAAATCTCAGATATTTACCACCGAAAGCGCGCTCGAAACCGCCATTTTTACATTTGGGTAAGCGCCAAAACTATAGTACAGAAAATTCGGTCCACCATTTTTGCTTAATTGTTGTTTTTCACCTAAAAATATAAAAGAAAAAAAACCTTTCAGCCATTTTTGAATTTTAAACAAGCTTATTTTCTTTACAATTTTGAATTAGTATTTAGTTTATGTAAAATTTATGTAGTGTAGTAAGTTATTAGAAGTAAACGTTTTTTTTAGTGTAAGACAGATTTTAGCACATAAGGTTAAGGAGTTTGAGCATTGTGAGTGCCTAAATTTAAAATAAGAAACTAATTGCAGCCGAGGGTTTCTATTTGTTACTAAATTCCTAAGGGAGGAAATTTAAATCAAAGAAGAAGAATTGCATAGAGTCAGTCCTCGAATTAGAGCGTTGCCAAAACTATCTAAGGGAGCTCGTTTAGGTAGGCAGAAAAAAAAACAGAATACAGTGTTGGGAAGTGTTTAATTTACATTTGATTCGTTAGTTTCTTTCCTGAACAACAGTGCAAATAGAAATTTTTTATTAGGCGTTAATTTAGATCTTTGCTTTTGTTTATATTTCTAGTTTTCGATTTAGGCACATATCTACCTACTTGTTAGTAATATTAAGTATTTGTTATTAGGAATAAGTATATAATAAGATATAAAGAAAGCAAGTAAATCCTTAGTTTTAAGTTTAATAAATATGTAATTATTGTATTGTTTAAATAACCTACTATGTGTGTAAACTAATTTGTTTGTTTCAGGGCGAGGTAAGATGTGAGGTTAGAACTTTGTGGTAAGTGCGTGGGTAAGAATAGGGGGACAAAATATATTATAATAAGAGCTAGTGTCCTAGGTTGGGAGGGTATGTTAGGAACAAATCCATCTGGTTCCTTTTCTAACGTGTTTCTTGTTTGTGGTATTTTTTTTTTTTTTGAATCGTGTTTACATTTTTTTTTATTGTATTTGTGCTTGCCTCTGATCTGTGGTTATAGGTTGGAACCTGCCTTGAGGATGTGATTGGAGCTAGTTGGCATCACAACCACAGAGGTAAAAAGCGGCACGTAACAATATGGCGCCCAAATGAATGATTAATTTAGGTATACAGTTCACCTACGTATACCGACAATAGTACTAGTTTGATTTACAATAGAGAAAATGACTAAAGATAAAATTTGCTAAATTGAGAGCATTTGTAACTCGTTACCCTGTGGTACTAGTGACCATAGGCCGTAAATCCTAACCCTTGCTTAGAATTTATTGTGCAGTTGCAGCTGTTTTTTTTATTTGGGAAATGAGTCTTTAGCACAATAATACAGTGATACTTTAGGTACTGTAGCGTGAGAGTTTATAGGAAAACATCCCATTGAGTATCTCAAGTATTAAATTTTGTTGTTTTTTTAGATTCTGCTGGAAGGTATTTGATTAAGGAAGTGAAATTCAGATAACCGCTCTGATTAATAATGTCAGAGGTCTGACGTACACGACTTTAACCAAGTATACTTAAATCTCTTTAGATTGTATGATAACCGCTCTGTGATGACATAAGAGGTCTGGAGTGTCATTGACTAAAGAGACAGCGATGTTTTGTTGGCCCAGAGCTTACCTACATGTAGACTCTTGCTATAGCCTATGAGACATACGCTGAACATTTTGTTTAAATTTAATTTGATTGAGGATACACAAATGAGGGCCGTAATGGGCACTTAAGAAAAAAATAAATAAACTTATTTATCAAACCACATGCATCTAATACAAACCTCACATCGTCACAACCAAGCCCGAACAGTATTTGAAATCGTTTTCTGTCTGATATAAAGGTAAATGATTTTTGTGTTGTATTCATTTAGAGTATTTGTATTTTTATAATATTTGCATTATTTTGTGAATTTCTGCTGGTTGAATTATAATAAAGTAGTGTTATTAATTTGGGTGTTAATTTAATTTTTTTTATAGTAGATTTGTATGTGTTAAAATAGAATTAAGATAGTTTACGGTTTTTAATTAAGTCTTTTATTTCTTTGTCATTAGTGATAAATATATGTTTGATTCATTAGCTAATATATTGAGTGTTTTATGTACTTAGGTGTAGAGCCGTTAATGGGCATTAATAAATAAATTAGCGTCTACATCTACGTCCAGTTTTAAGAGTTTATGGCTAATTCGCCTGATTAAATTAATAGGGAGTCGGTAAGAAAATTAGAAAAGTTGAAGAGGCACAGAGAGAGAAATTTGTCGTTTGACTTAAATCGATCGTCACCACAGGTAAAGAAGAAATATTGGAAAAACAATAAATCAAACAGAATGGCAACAAGATCTCCGCAAATTGAAGATAGATCTGCAACTATTAGCGTTCCGACAGGAAGTCGAGGTGCCGTACCTAAACAAAAGGGAAACCAAAATTCTGAAAGAAACCAGGACTACTATCCGGAGGAAGTATCCCCAACGGTTAGATTAATGGTAACTGAAAGCGTCGAGGTTATGAAATCTAGTTTAGACCGATCAATAAATAATTTAATAAATGAAAAGATTGGCAAAGAAATGATGAAGGTACACGAGAGCATTGGTCAATTATCGGAAGCAGTACGAAACCTGTCGCTAAGGGATACAGCTCGTCCTGTAGAAATGCATAACGATCTTTTGAATGAAGCCAGAGGCAGGCCGTTGAACTTTCCGGTGAGTCATAGGTTAGATTTTCCGAACGCTGCTCCACACGCTCATTATGATGGCTGGAGAATAAGAGTCGACAAATTTGGATTAGAATTTAAAGGTAACCAAGGTGGTCGTGATCAACTGTCGGTCGAGGAATTTATTTTTAGGCTAGAACATATGCAAAGGCAATATCAGATTCCATGGGAAGAGATACTGCGAGATTTTCATTTATTGGTCTCAGGTACAGTCCAGCAGTGGTATTGGGCATTGCTGCAAACAACGGTGATATCTGATTGGAGCACACTACGGCTCGCGTTATTGAATAGATACAAAACAGTTAGATCTAACTGGGAACTAATGCACGAGTTGGTGGAAAGGAAGCAAATACCTGGAGAATCCATAGATGACTACTTTCATAGCTTGAACTTGTTGAGAGCAAAATTAGAGATACCGGTTGCGGAAGGCGAAATGATCAAAATAGCCAAACGAAATTTAAAGGAGAGTATAGCTCGAATTGTATACCCAATGGCAGTGTCGTCTGTCGAACAGTTGCGAATGGAGTGCCTTGAAGCAGAAAGGACATTTCCGCGGAAAGACATTCGCAATGTACCAGCGCCACCTGTACGCAGTCATAGGTATGTAAGCGAAGCGATGGTACACGTAGAAAAAGAAGATGACGAGGTTCAATTTGTAAGTGAAGTCGCTACGGCAAATAATCCACCTACGTGCTGGAACTGTCAACAGAAAGGACATCTGTTTAAAGAATGTTTGTCACAGCAAAGGTCTTTGTTCTGCTATAGATGCGGAAAACCTAACACCATAACTCCGAACTGTCCCAAGTGCATAAAGGAGCGGGAAAACTCGAAGAGGAACGCGGCATTGACGGGGGAGCCACGATCCAACGAATTTGCCCCGAAGCCACTTTAAGGGAAACTGTTGAACAAGCAAATTTTTCAAAGATAAGGCATTTGTTACCCCTGACAGTACGTGAACAAAATTATGAGATGGTTAAAAAACGAATTTTTAGTAAAGATAACAACAATGAAAATTATAATGAATCACATGCTGCAACAAAGAAATGCTACCAAAAGCCAAGAAAACAAGAATTCATACTTAAGGTAAGACGTGAGTTCATTGCTAGAAAACGACAGCGTAGGTTAATAGCGGAAGCGGTTAGTCGCTGTAATTCAAAAACGGATCCAAGACCTTATGTCGAAGTTTTAGTCAACGGAAAAAAATGTACAGGACTTCTAGATTCAGGCGCGTCCGTCAGCCTCTTAGGCAGAAACTGTCGGGAAACTATTCAAGAGTTAGAAGCAGAAGTAGTAAACATCTTTGGCAATGTGCGCACCGCATCGGGTCAACCGCACAGAGTTTTAGGAAAATGTGAATTAGAAGTAGAATATAAGGACAGCAAGCAGAGAATTACTTTCTACTTATGCCCAGAACTAGATCAAGAGATTTATCTCGGAATAAATTTCTGGCAAGCTTTTGGAATAGCTCCCGAAATAATATCATCAGCGGGACTAGAAGTGGAAAAATCATACCAGATTCTAGAGCAAGGTAGCGCTCATAAAATGAACAAACACCAATTGGAGCCGGAACAACAAAAACAACTTGATGAGGTAATCCGGAAGTTTCCGTCATTTGAAGAGAAAGGCTTAGGATGTACAAACCTAGAGAAACATGAAATTAAATTGATAGAAGGTACCAATCCGATAAAAGACAAGCATTATCCGATTTCACCGGCAGTACAAAATATTGTATATGCAGAGATAGATATTATGTTGCGGCTGAATGTGATCGAAGAAAGTAATAGCCCGTGGTCGAATAGGACGACAGTGGTCAGAAAACCTGGCAAAAATAGGTTGTGTCTGGATGCTCGAAAACTTAATGCAGTCACTGTAAAAGATGCATATCCCCTACAAAACATTGACGGTATCTTGAGTCGCATAGACCAAACATATTTTATTAGCAGTGTCGACCTGAAATATGCCTTCTGGCAAATTGAATTGGAAGAAGAGGCAAGACCATACACAGCGTTTACCGTTCCAGGTCGACCATTATATCAATTCAGGGTAATGCCATTTGGCCTGTGCAATGCGGCTCAACGCTTATGCCGCCTGAATAAGGTGATACCTGCGCGATTAAAACCGAATGTGTTCATCTATTTAGATGATTTACTTATTATTTCAGACCAATTTTCCACTCACTTGAAACTTCTAGAGCAAGTAGCAGAATGCCTAAGGAAGGCTAATCTAACAATAGGCTTAAAAAAATCAATGTTCTGTTTCAAAGAGCTGAGATACTTAGGATTCATAATCGGTGGAGGAATGCTTAAAACCGACCCAGAGAAAGTAAAGGCCATACAGAAAATACCGCTGCCTAAAACAACCAGAGATGTGCGAAGCTTGTTGGGAACCGCTGGGTGGTATAGGAGGTTCATAAAAGATTTCGCAACGATTTCGGCACCCCTTACAGATACCCTCAAAAAAGGAAAAAAGTTCACAATGACACCTGAGGCAATCGACGCATTTGAAACCCTAAAGATGTCACTCACAACTGCACCGGTTTTACGACACCCAGATTTCAGTAAACCTTTTTATATTCAATGTGATGCATCCGAATTCGGAGTGGGAGCAGTTTTGTTTCAAAAAATCGACCAGGAACAAGAAAATCCAATAGCATTCTATTCACAGAAACTTACAACATGCCAAAGAAATTATTCCGTTACGGAGAAGGAATGCCTTGCAGCTGTTTTAGCCATTAAGCGTTTCCGACCATATGTAGAAATGATGAGGTTTACCGTCATCACCGACCACGCTAGCTTAAAATGGCTTATGTCTATGAAAGACCTTAGCGGACGCTTGGCTCGGTGGTCACTACAGCTGCAATCGTACGATTTTATGATTGAACATCGCCGTGGATCAGAAAACGTCGTGGCTGACATGCTTTCGCGTATGCCGGTAGAGGTCGCAGAGGTAGATGAAGAAAACTTTTTTGATTTCGAAACGACAGCCTTTGAATCCGACGAGTATTTACAATTGCTTACAACCATTCGAGAAAATCAAGAAAAATTACCCGATTTAAAGGTAGATGATGGGAAAGTATATAAGAAAACCAGATTCGACAATATTAGCGATTCGGCTTGGAAGTTGTGGATTCCACAAGAGATCACCTATATACTGATTGAAAAAGCACATGACACAACGACAGCTGCTCATGGAGGAATTAGAAAGACACTAGAAAGGTTAAAGAGACTCTATTATTGGCCAAGAATGGCAATTCAAGTTCAACAATATATTCGAAATTGTCAGATCTGTAAAGAAACAAAGAGTGTTAATCATCACACTATGCCGACTATCGGTAATGAAGTGCAAACTGACAGGCCGTTCCAGAAAATATATGTTGACTTCCTAGGAAAATACCCCAGGTCTAAGAATGGTAATGCATATATTTTCATTGTAGTCGACCACTTTACAAAATTTGTTTTTCTGAAAGCGATGAAAGAGGCTACCTCTAAGAACGTTATACAGTTTTTAGTCCAGGAAGTATTTCAGAAATTTGGAGTCCCAGAGGTCTTACATAGTGACAATGGTCAGCAGTTTGGCTCAACTTTGTTTCAAGAAATGGTGAAGATATATAACATAAAGCATATGAAAACTGCATTTTATTCACCACAGTCAAATGCAGCCGAACGTGTAAATCAATCGGTGTTAGCAGCCATTCGTGCGTATTTGGAAAAAGATCATAGGGACTGGGATTTATATCTCCCTGAAATAGAGTGTGCCTTACGAACATCATTACATGCGGCCACTGGATTTACACCTTTCTTCGCCCTTTATGGTTACCATATTTACTCTAACGGATCAGACTATAAGCTGGCGCGAAAATTGCAGTCTCTGTCTGACCACGAGATATTGAATTTAGAAAGTAATGATAGACTGAAGATAATCAGAGAGAGAATAAAACACAATCTTTCAAACGCATACCAGCAGAGTGCACGAAGATATAATAAAAATGCACGCATAGTTACATTTGTCCCAGGGCAAGAGATTTACCGAAAAAACTTTGTACTGTCAGATTTTAAAAATAACATTAATGCGAAATTTTGTCGCAAATACATTAAATGCCGTGTAGTGAAACCAATCGGAAACAATATGTATGAGTTGGAGTCACTGCAAGGTAAACCTGTTGGCATTTTCCATGTGAAGGACTTGAAAGTGTGATAAAAAAGTGCAATAAAAAAACAATTTTCTGTGATAGTTTAATCTACATATACCGTGATACGTAGGGAGAGGAGTGCAATAGTAATTTAGGTTTATGTTCGTACTCGTTCCCTATATACATAAATATTTATTTTCAATCAATTCTTTTACACAATTTACATTTTATTACCGCTCTGTTGTGTTTGTTGGTTTGTTTTTGTATATACACTAGTTATTAATTTAATCAATCACACTTTGATTTCAAAGTCCGTGTTAAAACGTTGTATTAGACTATTTATAAAAACTTTATTAATCAAAAGTCTATATAAGAAGAGATGGATGATTAAATTAATACAAGTTTAGTTTTAGTTTGTTTTTAGGTAACAACTTATACAGAATGTTTGCACTGCTTGTTATTTTGTTTTGTATATAAACTATAATACACAGAGCGATATTGGTAAAAGAACTGTATGGAGTGAACCTGTGGTTAGTGTAGATATGTAACAGGATAAACTATCAGTCAGAAACAATATGTAACACACTTACTGCGATTGATCTTGAAAACTCCAAGATAAACACGAAATTATTATCCAAGGTAGCCCGGCGAGAGACTTAACAGGGCGTGGAAGTTCCCCACGTTGGCTTAGCGAACTCAGTTTAAATCAAGGCAAGCACGCAGTAAATAATACCGCACACCGGTCCTACTGTCGCGTGCTTGGTAGCCCCTGAGTTTTGTTGCGGGTAATATATTTAGAATATATTTTATTATTTAATTGCGTTTAAATATATAGTCAACTCAAAAGCAAAGGCCACCTAGTAATTCTCAATTGCCGCCGATGGACTAAAAAGATGGCTGGCCACGTATTATACCGTGTTCCTTGGATTCCTTAAAATTATGCACAGTACCCAAGAATAATTTTTGTTTTTAGGCCCAGAAATCTATGTACAGGAGCCCTGCAAAGAAAATAAAATTCTCTTTGAAAACTTGCATTTTTTAATGAACCTTTCATTTATATGACCAAGTTTTTGTTACCGAATCTATATGCCGAGCGGTCACAGTATTAATTTCTAAGAACAGTCAAGTCCAGTGGTCCTGATACTTCTTTTGTTCTTTCCCATAGAATAAACTTAATTGTTATGTTAATTGTTAACTTTTGTATTTATATTCTTATGTTTAATATTATTCTTGGGGTCAAATGTTTTGTGCGTACAACGTGCACGTCTTCTGTTCAGTATGTAAATGGTGGTGTTGTTGGTATTAATGTATGTGGTTGTTATTGCACGTACTAAAATACTATGACGATAGTGGCATGGCCAATGTAAAATTTTTAATAAAAACAGGGCCGACATAGGTATGTAAATTTCATTCATAAATACGAGCAAAAATATAGCATCACTACATGCCTGTTTTTCATTGCATTTGGAAATTAGAGCTTTTTGTGTATATGCAAAAACTAAATGGAAATCTGCAAAAAGAAAAAAATGGAAAGTTCTATGGAAGATAGAGAGGCTTAGCAGAGGCAAAGAAAAAGAAAAGATCGCCATTATAAAGCCAGCATTAAGCTAAAGTGGTTGAATAGTTAAAACGAGTGAAAAAACCTTTTTTTTTTTGGTTGACAACAAAATTTTAGTTTGTGACAGTTGATATAGTGAACCGAATAAAGGAAAAAAAATATATACACAGGTAATAATAGAAAGCTAATTTTACCCACTTTAAATAAAATATAAAACTGTCCCTGTAGAGCCAGTGGTAAAAATAAAACAAGTGTGCCGACTTCAGAGAGATTGGTGGCGTTGGGGTAGGATACCTGGAGGATACAGAGAAGCTCTGAAGAAGACCAAACTTAGTGCTGGAGGCTGTAAAAAAAAAAAATAAGATAAGTCAGGAAATCTCAGATATTTACCACCGAAAGCGCGCTCGAAACCGCCATTTTTACATTTGGGTAAGCGCCAAAACTATAGTACAGAAAATTCGGTCCACCATTTTTGCTTAATTGTTGTTTTTCACCTAAAAATATAAAAGAAAAAAAACCTTTCAGCCATTTTTGAATTTTAAACAAGCTTATTTTCTTTACAATTTTGAATTAGTATTTAGTTTATGTAAAATTTATGTAGTGTAGTAAGTTATTAGAAGTAAACGTTTTTTTTAGTGTAAGACAGATTTTAGCACATAAGGTTAAGGAGTTTGAGCATTGTGAGTGCCTAAATTTAAAATAAGAAACTAATTGCAGCCGAGGGTTTCTATTTGTTACTAAATTCCTAAGGGAGGAAATTTAAATCAAAGAAGAAGAATTGCATAGAGTCAGTCCTCGAATTAGAGCGTTGCCAAAACTATCTAAGGGAGCTCGTTTAGGTAGGCAGAAAAAAAAACAGAATACAGTGTTGGGAAGTGTTTAATTTACATTTGATTCGTTAGTTTCTTTCCTGAACAACAGTGCAAATAGAAATTTTTTATTAGGCGTTAATTTAGATCTTTGCTTTTGTTTATATTTCTAGTTTTCGATTTAGGCACATATCTACCTACTTGTTAGTAATATTAAGTATTTGTTATTAGGAATAAGTATATAATAAGATATAAAGAAAGCAAGTAAATCCTTAGTTTTAAGTTTAATAAATATGTAATTATTGTATTGTTTAAATAACCTACTATGTGTGTAAACTAATTTGTTTGTTTCAGGGCGAGGTAAGATGTGAGGTTAGAACTTTGTGGTAAGTGCGTGGGTAAGAATAGGGGGACAAAATATATTATAATAAGAGCTAGTGTCCTAGGTTGGGAGGGTATGTTAGGAACAAATCCATCTGGTTCCTTTTCTAACGTGTTTCTTGTTTGTGGTATTTTTTTTTTTTTTGAATCGTGTTTACATTTTTTTTTATTGTATTTGTGCTTGCCTCTGATCTGTGGTTATAGGTTGGAACCTGCCTTGAGGATGTGATTGGAGCTAGTTGGCATCACAACCACAGAGGTAAAAAGCGGCACGTAACAACGTTCAAAATTCTGGGCGCTAACTTTAAAATCACCTTTTCGGTAATTGGCTCGCAAACCAAAAGCGCGATGCGTTCACGAAATTACTTTATTGCTACTAAATGTCCACAGAAAAGTGCGCAAAGCTATCCATACACGCAACAATCCCTTGTAACGTCAACACAAAAGCAAATTGCAAGTAGCCCTTTTAGGGGCCTTGTGTTAAAACTGTTCGTAGTCCCAAGCCGTCTTTTTAATTTTTGCACAAAAAATGGCCAAAGACTTGAAATTTACTTCTGTGATTTTTGCTCTTCCCATTTCCTCTACAAAACGCAACTTAAAAGTTTCTGGACCATTTTTGAATTATTTAAACTTTTCACCGGTTTAAGAGCCATTATTCCTTTAAAAGTTGGCAGTACTGCTTTACACTATTTCTGACAGTGAGTCAATGTATGTGCGAGTACAGAATAGTGCTGCATGCACCAGTATGTAAAGCAACACTTTAATATTTGAATAGAGACTAAATTGCTTAAAATGGAAATAAATTCATAAAAGGTCTGAAATATTAAATGAATAACGTTTAGAGACTATTTTGGTTTATTGTTTTTATTTAAGTGTCCTAAACGAAACCAGAAGAAATAATTTTTATTTCCAATTTCGCTATGGTAGTTGCTGCAACAACTACTGCATCCAAGTCAAAACCAATAACAGACATAGTAACCATTAAAAACGAGAACTGCATCGCATATTAAATGAAAACTTGTGTGAAAGATGACTGCAGCGTTTGTGTACAAAAAAGGAACAGCAGCATCCTGAAAACGTGGCAGTCGATTGCTTGAAATTTTTTCATATACGAAAAGTCAACTGAAAACGGAAAACTGGGTACAGGGTTCTATGTGCAAACACAGTCATAGAATCTATAACTTGGGATGGCTAAGGGTTAATATAACTCCTCCACGTATTATTTGCTACTAGATCGGATAATTTTGTAACCATCCTCGTACATTTAGGTCGACAGACAATAATAAACTTTCGAAAAAAATACAAACGATCTTCACATTGTTATAAAAAATAAAAACAAATAAAAATGTTAACCTGGACCATCAGGGAAAACCAACAAACAGCACAACATGAAAAATATGACAACAGACGGACGATACGTTGCATCGCATTATTAAACGGAAAGAATATTTACCCTGTCTGTCGCATATTGTTTTTCATTGAACTAAAATGTTTCAATGTAACGCACGCTGTGTTTGTGGGTATGTGTGATTTGTTGTGCTAACAAAGCAACAAACAATGCTGAAAATGCAGTTCCTGCATTTAGATTTAATAAACGTTTGAAGAGTTTTCTCTATTGGCTTTTCAATAAAATTTAAAATATTAAAAATAATAAGTAAAATAATAAGTAATAAGACGAGGCGAAAATTTATTAATGCATCGGTATCAAAATCCAACAGCATCCAGGAGAACGTTAACTAATTTGCTAAGCTCACCAAAGGATAATTATAAATAATTAAAAACACAACTTGCTTATAGATTGATTAAATATTTTAAAAATAGAAAAAATCCGAATATAAACAGCACAATAGAGCCCAGGATTTATAAGCCTTTAGCTTATGTATCAGAAATATCACAGCGACCGCAAAAATCAAAAATCGTTAATAATCATAAATACTGAATTGCTAAAACTAAATATAGAATTACAAAAGTGGATAAGTCAAATATTGCTTATAAAATCGCACGTATTGGAACTGATCAGGAAAGGTGTAATAAAGCATCTGCGCAAAAACATTAATGTGAAAATAAGGGCAAGCTCCTATTCAAACATTTCGAACGTTAAAAATACTGACATCAAAATGAGGACCGAGTTTTTAAAATGTACAATACCATCCCATTTCCAGGCAACTAGATAGTTTAATAACATTTTTCCCATAATCCTTTCCCATATCAGAAAGTAAAAAAAAAAAAATTTGCCAAGTTAGCTAGAAATGTAATGGTATTGTACCTATGTAGAACTTGGTCCTGATTTTGATCTCAATACTTTTATCGTCCAATATTATTGGATAGAAACTTGGCTTTATTTTTGTTTGTTAATGCATGTATTAAGCCTCTTTTAACTTATACCTTACACACGGTTGGGTTTTATCAAATTTCAGCTCTCTACCTGTAGTGGAAATGCTCCATACAATTTAGAGAGATGAAAAGTGTCCACTTTTCTTATTACTTATTCTCCAAGGCCTACCTGTATACCAAGTATACCAAGTGTTTTAGAGTTTTTTGGTTTTTCAAATTCCAGGTCTACCTGTATACCAAAGTCCAGCTCTGGCTACAGTGAAAGTGCCATAATATTGATGAGCAAGTCAGTGAAAATGTACCAAACTTTGCATATGAGGAGGTAAAGTTATAAGGGGGTAAAAATTAGGCCTGAACTTGTCCTGGCGCACTCCAGTGCGCCTTAATAGGTGGCTGTAACCAAATATATGATAAACACTAGAATATCCGGTCATAGGTTGGACCAAAGATATAGAAATTCCCATTGTTCTCAATTAAGTCACTATCCTAACTTTGAAAGTGCTTCGGTTCTAAATATTGAGAAGAATTATAAGTGACGTTATCTATCAGAAATGTTACGATTCGCCCGTATATGTATTAAATCCATAAAATAACATAATTTTAAATAGTTTGCTTATTGTTTTTACAAAAAGGTTTTGTTTAAATTAAAGTTTTTTTTTAATTTAATTTGTTTCGTAATGATGCTACACAAAGGCGTAACGAAATATTGAATTTAATAATTAAAACTGTTTTATTAAAATAATTTTATAAAAGACGTAGTGCTTAAAAATTGTTGAACCAAAATTAATATAATATTTGGTTAAAAAAATAATTGTTTTCTCCGATTTTGATTTGATATTCCGACAGGGTGTTATGATGTAGAATTTTCCGTTATCCCTTGTCAAGTTAGGTTTGGAGACCAACCGGTTTCGGCTACGTGACAAGGGATGACGGAAATTCTTAATATGACAAGGAAGTAAGCCCACAATCATCGGAATAACATCTTTCAATTTAATCGGATTTAAAGGAAACCACAGCAAAGCCCATTTTTTTGCGACACCTGTTTTTATTTAATGCCGCGCTGTGATCTACTAAGCTTTCCTTTGCCTGGCTGTGAAAAAAACTCATGGTCTTCATTTACGAAAAAGCACAGGATCACAAATTTTATTTTGAGACTTTTTGTATTCCGAAGATTGAAGTTATAATTTTGGGGAAATAGCTTTACAACGATTGTGGCAACAAAGGAGAATTCTCAGACTGCGCCAAAGAAGATTTGAAATTCGCTTTTTAAAATCGGAGAAAAAGTTTTGAAGATTTGAGGAAACGGTGGAATGAGTGCGCTCGCAGCAACACTAAAAAATATCGATAACTAATTCGTTTTCGATTGTTAGAGAAATGATATTAAACTCCACACTGAACTGTTAATAAGAAATTGTAGACTTAATTATCATATGAAAAAATAGGTGTGGCAGAAAGCAATTCCTGCGGACTCTGTCAAGAGGAACTCGAAACATTAGAACATGTTTTCAACGATTGCTCTAAGGTGTCAACACACAGGCTTAATTACCTCGGCAGTAGGATGCCAGTTCCAGACAACCTAGTGGAAGTAAATCCCAGAATCGTTATGAGATTTATAAAAAGTGTAGAATTGTTCTTGTTGGACACAAGGATGTGCAGTAAATCCATGAGGTCGTGGTGATATTATAGCCTAAAATAAATAATAACAATAAGCATAGTGGTATGTCGAGCCCCTTACACACACAAACAGGAAACAGCTGGATCTAGTGTACCTGTTCCGCACGCCTGCCGTTATTAGCCAAACTGTAATGACTTTGGCTTCAATTCAAAATTCAAACGCCTCAAGCATCTCCCTGTCCGAGGAAGGTGTTTTTAAATCACAAGATGTTTTAAATGTAAGTAAGATTAATGCGCATGGTTCTGAAACGAAATAGCGCTTGTTTTGCTGGGGCGGTTTCAGAGGATAGAAATTGGAAAATTCCACAATCTATCGGAATAAAAGTTAACGAGTATAAAGCATCAACGATTTTGTTCTAGTGTTCCATGGTCGCCTATCTGCTACTGTAGTCTTCAAGTCGTTTCCCGCTTTCAAGATTTTCGATGTTTCTATATTGAGTTGTCGAAGCTTGGCATGATTTGGTCGAGACTTCCCACGAACAACTTGGCGGATATTGTTTTGTCTTTCCATTTATTCCGGTTTTCTGGCTTCAATGTCAACCGGAGTCTACCATATTTGTTCATTACAGATTGGTAATAGACCATAGTTTTAAGATATTCCGAAAAGTTTTCAGTTTACAAACACCTGTAGTGTGTTGTGATCACGATGAGCAAAAGAGGTCACGCATCTGTTGCAGCTACTAATCCTTGTGCGTTTGCAGATGTTATTGGAGTTCCACATGGTGCTGAGTTGTGTTTATTATGCTGCCCAAGTAGCAGAATGATTGGTCGTCTACGCCGTGAAATATCGCACGTTTGTTGGGTTGCGTCGCTAAGTTGTAGTTTCAGCTACTAATGTTTATTTAGTCATATAAGCGTGACTCCGATAGCATTTTCTACATTGTAGTAAGCAACTTCTTAAAATGATTTTAAGTTAAGCCAACAAGTAATTATGATAATGTACTGCCTACATACAAAGTGAGCATATCCCCTTTAATTATTTCGCAAACTATAAATTATTTTCTCATCATAAAAGTAATTAATAACATTTTGAATTTTAATTTATACATATTGCAATAAATTAAAATTTAAATTATACTTTGTTTTTTATTTAAACTGAATACAAACGCACGTAGGATGCAATGTCTTCTGGCGGTATGTTTGTACACTCCACTCTTTTGCAGCAAAAAAAAAAAAAAATGGGAAACGCGTTAAAGCCAAAATGGTAGAACATATTCAAGGGTGGGTGTTGCACACATTCCCGTTTCTGAATATTTTAAATTTAATTTAATTTTTTACCAACAAAGTTATATTAAAAATGTATTTCGTTACCACCAGCAAGAAGAAATGATAATTCGAAGGAAACAAAAATACAACACATATGAAGACAAGACAAAATATTTACTGCATGCAATTTTAGGGCGTTAAAATTCACCACATGCGCGAATTTATTCATTTACGTCAAAACACACAGCCACAAAGAAAGAAACAACAATCAGCATGATTGTTAAGACTGTCAGCCAGCCATGTTATACTCGTATATGAACAAAAGTATTGCAATGATGAAAATGAGAAAAATATAAAAACATGCGGAATTTATAATTTGCTCGTATTCAAAGAAAAAATAATGGCGAAATTTAAGTATTTATTTTCAAGTTAGAAAAAAAAACCCCTATTAAAATTTTACACACCAGGAAAACGTGACAAAATGGTTGTCATTTTTATTCACGGAACTGAAGAAGTTGAGGAAAAATCTTCGTCTCGTCAGGGTCAGTCTTCTGTATATTGCTGAGAAAATTCAAACAACAATGGGTGATTTCTTTTTAGGATACCCTTTCTAAAGAAACTTAACCGGAACTTTTAATTCAAACTACTAGAATTTCTTTACATCGGCAGGTCTAGTGTCCAGCACTTAAATATCTAATCGAATTTTCTAAAGTCGTATTTATTTCAACAAAGAATTTACCTAAAAATTTGCGTTGACTCGACAAAGTCAAAATCATACGCCTTTGAGTGGAATAAATACATTGGTGCCTTATTCGGATCAGTGCAGAGTACCAGGCCTGGGATAAGTTGAAACTACGATGATCTACGAAGTTATTTGAACTTTTATTTCACCGGGGTTTTCCAGCTTACAATGCTAGACTTTTTTGAAATGGCAACTTTTCAAATGTTGAATAAATCAGTTTTTTTAACTTTAATTTTATTTTATTGAGTCTTTTAATTTAAAGAAATTTACAATAAGTATTCAAATCTTATCTCTAAAATATTATTTATTAAGTATTACCAATAACTCAGTTTTATTGGTTCAAAAGATGCCGTTTTCGATTTTATTGTATTATTTTTTAATTTGATTGAAACCTAGTGTACATATAGGGTGTCTCAATATGAATGCAGTGTATACATTGTAGTGCATTGTTTTCTTGCTAGTGGAAACTCTGATATTTAATTTCTGGCAACCATGATTGTTCCGATTATAAAAATCCGAGCGCTATACAAAAGGAAGGCGAACAAGCCATCATTGTTAAAACCATTACGCAAATTTCGTGGAACTTTTGGTCGAGAAAGTGCATTTAAAGTGCCAAAAATTGAAAGAGTTGCAAAAAAAATGTATGAATCTGACTCGATTGTGAAAAGAAAGTATCCTTTGCGCTGACGTGCCGGCCGGTCTCTTGAAAAATTTTTACTGTAAACGTAGATAAAATTCCGAAAACATCAAATCCGCAGTGACTCGAAATGGCATTCGTTACATAAAAGTGATAATGAAATGTTTATGAGCCCAGCTGGACAGCATGATCCTGGATGGTATGTGGTTCAGCAGGACCTCGCCACTTGCCATACAGTGCTTAAAAAAGTAATTTATTGCAGCAACGATTTCGATAGTGCTCTTATTGATACACCCTATTCAAGTTTTCTTGTACCAGAGTAAAGAATTTTCATATATTTTATTATGGCAACAAATACTTAACAACCAGGTGATCATAGTGCTTACTATTTTATTTAAAAAATCCACTTTATTCTTTATTTGTCAGATTCAGAAAAACGCTCACAGTGCTACTAATCCCACCCTGTTCAAGGTGCCAGCGATTTAAAAAGGTATGATAAATTGGATTTTCAAAGTTTGTACTAAATGGCAATATAAATTTTTAAACAGCAATAAATATAAATTTTGATTTAATTTTTTTCAAACCGGTGAACCGGTTTTTTCGATTCTAAGAACCGGTTTATTTAAATTTTAAAAATGTGAATGGTATAAAAGCCGCATTTTGAAGAAGGTCGATCAATTGATCACCTCAGCTTAAACCGAGTGTGCTGAATTTTTTGCAATAACTACATACATTTATGTGGTCGTGTAGGCAGGCGCGATTCCGAAACAATTTCATATTTTATTTGATTTCATCTTCTTCCCTCAAAAGTGCCTAATTACGTTTCACTCCGAATGTCTTTCTTTATTTCATTGTGGTTTTTTCACCACCAAAATATGTCGGTTCACACAAAAACCACGTTCCGTCAACTCTGTATTCAAAACTCAAGTTCTGTAATGATTGAGGCGACGAGGGTGAAATCGCACAAAGATGCGAATATAGTTCTAAAATCGATCTACGCAAAATGTTTTGATGATTCGCAAAAGAATTTTACTGCTCCCAAAGGAGACTTCTATAAATCGAGTAAGTAAAATATTGAACTTATTTTTTTTCATTATTCAGAATTATGTTGTGCGAAGGAAGTATTTGCTAGTTCGAAGAAACACTACGATACGAGACTCAGAAGCTTGTGTTGTCCCAAAAACTTTTAAATTCGCGCAACATGCCGGGATTAACGACCAAAGAATATAACCAAAAATGACAACTGATAGTTTTAAGAGGACTCGGCGACAAAAAGTCATAAATTTTTTAAGAGTGTCCAAATATTGAGGAGATTGAAAGAAATATAATTTTGACATAACTTGAAGATAATTTTGATATCGAGCAATGGTGAAATTTGTGAAACGATACTTTCAAGAATCGTATTTGCTACTCAACCAATTAATCAGATTTAAGAACTTTGGTTTGTTTTTTGCAGTTGAGAAATTAATTAATAGGTTATAACATCAAACATAATTAACCATTTAAATAAACTTTCGGCCGGTAGTTCTTCACATTGAGTTTAAAGAGACGCAAAAAAAAACTTTAATCCATAACCACAAATCAACCACTTTCGTAAATGGACAAGCGGCCGCATGCAAAGCCCGCAAAGAAACGAACAAAATGTTTACAACAACTATTTAAAATAATACGCTTTGTTGTATTTGTTGTAAGAATGTACTCGTATACACTCATGTACTCCAATTGTCCTTTCGTCAGACAGGGCATAAATTCATTGTCTCAGGATTTGTTATTATATGTGGTTGTTGCTGAGTATTTTTTAACGTTGTTTGTTATTTATTGTTGGTTTCTTTTTCTGTAAAATCGGCAAAAAATGTTAAGTAAGCTCAGTTGGAAATGACGTGTGCCTCATCAGCATTTTTCAAGTCCTTCAACACACATTTCCTTTACAGGGGTAATGATGCTGTAGTACATGTTGTCCTTGTTGGGGAGTTAGGGGATGTAGGATCATGGTCGTTATTCCATATTGTAAGTAAAGTATTGCGGCGTAATATTTGAATTTATAAATATGTAAATTCTATGTGATTTTTATACAGGGTTTTTCGTAATCTTGGCTGTTGTTATTCGAAATTGTTGTAAAATCTATATGTCAATGTTGCCAACTGAGCTGGTTTAAATTCATTTATTAAGCAATGTTTGCCTTTTGTTAGAGTATATGTACATGAATGTTCAAGCTCATTAGGGCTGTTCTTTAAAGATTATTCAGAATAAATTATTCATAAATAATGTTGGCATTTTTTACGCTTCCAGCGCAGCTCTATAAATTAACACACAGAATCGTAATCGAAGAGAATAGTTGACAAGGAAATATACTGTGGATATAAATAAGGACTTCAGCGATGTTGCACGAGCAATGACTCCAGTTTGGATGGAATTTTCTGGTACTGTGAGATTTACGATTTCCATTGTGATGGTCAACAGTCCTGCTACTCATTCCTGGGTTACATGAAATTCTAATTTTTTGTTTATTTGAATAAAATCTATTTTTATACAATAAGAGTTTTGATTCCAAACCATAATTTGAATTTAAAAAGTCCGTTAGAAATGCAAGTTTTACACCGCCAAGACCGACAAGAGAGATCATTGCTTTTATATCAACGATACTAAGATCGTAATTTTGTCTGTTGGGGCAGAATTTTGTTCGCCCCAACTAATCTAAGAGAGTCGACGGTAAGCGCTCTATTCGACGCTACTAGGTTTAACCAGAATTTTATTCGCCTCAATTGAGTAATGTCGGGGATTGAACGAGAAGAGCGGTTTTAACATAATATCGAGACAGACAAGCTTTAAAGTCTTAAATAATTTTATTTCTCTAAATATTTATATTCACATTCGATATTTCACTATCGCGCAATATCGACTTTCGCCACGAAAAATCTTTTAATTTAAAAAATAAACGTTCTTTATTTGTTACACATTGAAAAGAAGTCCAAGAGATCAATAGTGCTACTTCCATTCGTTTAAATTGATGTATTGTAGAATGATCTTTTCTAAGCCCAAAATGTTCAGTCTGTAAAAATTTAAATCGCATCCTAAATTCTTTTTCACATGACGAGTGTTGTTCCTTTTTATTACAATTTATTCAATTTCTCGGTTTTCTTCATGGAAATACACTTAACCATATTTTTATTAAGCTTAAATCAGATTATAAACTTCTTCTTCTATAAAATGCGTAAGTATGTTTAAAATGACAAGAACCCTGACTCATTCACCCACTGACTCATAAGTTCCCAGCTTAAACGCCTGACGTCAAAGTCTTGAAAATCTGTACGTAAGTACCTCGCCCAATGACCAGGTCGAACAACAAGAAGAATTTTTTTGAATTCCTTCGCTAAGGTGGTAAAAGGAGTAAAAATTGGTCAAATGCTTACAACTCTAAAACTAAGACAGTTAGAATCAAAATTCAAAGAGCGTATGACTACTATCATAAAGGTAGGTTAGAATAATAAAAACTTTAAAATCTAGTATTGGAAGCTTTTTGTACCGAATTTATCTTGTAAAATGTTAAAAATAGGAACAAAATTGGATTCTTCTCTATTCGAAAAAATCTCGAATATGGTTTCGTAACCATATTTCAAAAATGAAGTTTGTTCTCATGCGCTCTAAACGTTTATGGTACAATTGAACATTGCTTAGAATATAGACTACATATGTATACAATCGAGATTAAAAGATTGCATTCCGCAATCACGATTAAAGACCCTCACAGCCAGTCACTGAAATTAGCAGGAACTTATCAATAATAAACCTCTAATAACCTTGTCTTTTTAGCACTTGAAAGTAGAAATTCTAGTGGATTGTATATAGATATGCTTAAAGTATAAACTAAAAAAATTAAAAGTTTTAACCGCCAGGTATTCACTTAGATAAGTTTTTCGCGCGAACAAAACCGCGTACAAAAGCTAGTTTTTTATATTTTAATGTTTTTTATTACCGTTCTCTTACTATTTGATTATCGTTCCCGATATCTGAATGTGACGCAAAAATAGGCTGTTATGCTGCGCGCAAATAACTATATTTCATTGAAGCAGGGAGAGACAGAGAAAACTAGAGATGTTTTTCTTTCAGGTTGAGATATCATTCAAGAACGGAGGACAATTATCTACTACAGTTTACTTCAGGCCCCAGAGATTACTGCAAGCGAAACCTTCAAAGGTGTTCGCCACTCTTTGGTTACCTAAAACTTTATTTCCAAAAGAAAATATTCATTATTGTGTTGTTCCTTATAGGACTTCTCCATTTCGAACAGCTCATTTGCCTAAAATAGTGCTAAGGTACCCTGGTAAAAGGCTGTGATTTAAAAATATTAATTATCTATACAAACCTAAGAGTGCCCGGGTATTAAGAGTCTGTGTTAGTATGCTCGGTAATTTAAGTTACAATATAAATTGTAATTGAATTGTAACATTTAATATGTTTCATGTATAATACAAATTTATAAGACCTCAGCCACAGGTTACGATATCTCTTTTTAAGTCCGGCGACGTAAGTTGGCAATTTTGAGCTCTTTTAAGAGTGATAATCTCGGGAAACAGAGTGAATATGTTAGTGATTGCTCGATGCAGGAGATTAAAGGTGTTTTGTGAGTTATGATTTTTATTTGATTTTTTAAAGGTAAAAAAACGAATTCGTCACGAAGGAGAAACGGAAATAAAATTCTGGCGGTTGAAAATGTTTTTTTTTTAACTCTAAACATTTTCTTTAGGACACTGAGATTTAAAAGAATTGGCAACACTGCTCACAGCAGCAAATAATTTTATCTATTTGTGAGTGCGTCTGACACATTTTTATTTACGAACACATAGAAATATACAACTATTTTACTCTTGCTGTGTGGGTGTGTGCGTGTGTTTGTATGTGTGTGAAAGAGAGCACACGTCCTCCTACAAATACGGGAATGAATTTATTCAAGAAAAGCAAGACGGTATCAATGTGACTGGGAGTGTGAGTAGGTATATGGTGCGTATGAATGAACATGTGCATGTGTGTGTGTGTGTGTGTGTATGTGAATGTTATTGTCCTGTTTGTTAATGCTAACGCTGGATATTTCGAAATTTTGTAGCCGTTAAGCTTTCGATTCCATTTTTCTTACTACAGCTTGCCTAAATGAAAGAATTTTATTCTCTTTCTCTATTCGTTTTACACAAAATTTTTTCGAATATTCTTAAGACAGTTCAAATACGATTGTCTGTTAATGTGTATGTGTGTGTTTAAAATTTCATTTAAATTTTCTTTTACGCTACGTTTACTTGCAGTTGTTCGCTTTCCAATGAAATGTATTTTCTCTTACTTATTTTCATATTTTATTATTATAAATTATAATTTTTATGCGCTTGGTTGATAGAAAAATATTAGATGGTTCTCTTATGTGTCCTTCAACCCAGTATTGCTTAGCTGTTTAGTGTCCTCCACGCATAATTTTTTTCTATTTTCCTTACTGCTGTTGTTGGAATTTAAAAAAAAACATTATTATTCCTCTAAATAATTTTTATATTCCTCAGTGACAAGCATCACTAAATTCTCGCATTTATTGTTTGACAGAGTTGGGTGCATAAAACAGTGGCGTGATAAATATTTAATGGCGCATTAAGATTTTGTCTTCTGTTGGGTCTGCTGTTTTCGTACTGTTTTCATTTTTTCTTGCATTTGCCACAACATGTAATTGTTTTTTCTCATTCCGTAATCAAGGGACATTTATTAAGCTTAATTTTCATATGGCGAAGAACTTGGTTACCTTAAACCATTTAGTGAGGGAGAGTAAAAATAGTTGCATTGTTTAATCTCATAATTATATATCTGTGGATTAAAAGAGAACTCACTACTATCTTTAAAAGGACCCTAAGTCTTCAGTATTATAATGTTGGAATGCTGGTTATAGCTCCTAAGTTTTTAAAATTATTTGTAAGACTGTTGTCAGTAAAAATCCATAAATTTCATTCCTACCATTTAATGAAGTTTTATTGTTTCTTTGTTAGCACAAACGTAGTACGCGGTGGACCAGGCTTACGGCGAATGTCGAATTGGTGGCCAATTCCAGACGTCTGGTTCGCTAACATTTGGTCAATAACCCTACGTGAAAACGTCCGGGAAAATCCGAGACAGTCATATTTTCGCAGGTCTCCACATGGAGAATTTTATTTCGCGCCTTGGTTCGTATATTTTCGAAAACAACGTTGGTGGACGCCATTACTCTCAACGATGAACGCTTAATAACGCGGATTTTATACTGATTAATTATATTTGCAAGCGATACACACTGGGTTCGATTGCCTCCAACATGGTAGTAAAACTTGTTGTCGGGTACTCCTCGTTGTAGGTCACAAATTGTTTATATATACGTTTAATTTGATTTATTTTGTTGTAAAGTAATTATTGTTGCTCATTTAAAATACTCCAAGATTAGAATATTTTAAATATTTTTACAACTTTGCAAAGACATCTGTATGAAATAAATTTAAAAATTAAAAAAATTAAAAGAAAAATGTAAATATTATTCCCTGAGTTGAGCGCCATTTTGAAGTCGATTCAGTCGTTTCCATAGAATATATTTAGAATATTTTTTTCCCAATCGAATTATGCAGTAACCCCCTGTGACCGACATAATTGCGTTTAAAAGTGAACAAAAAACTTGGAGTGCATTTTCGATTTAATTTTTGTAAACTCAAAATTATAAACAATTTTGTGGTAATATGGAAGAGTAGCGTAACTCCACACAAAGGCTAATTGAGATATTGCGTTTGGAGGTTTTTAGAAATCAATGCGCCCAAGTTTGATTTATCAGTTAAAAAAATCTTCTTTCTTGAAAATATTATATGCGTTTACTTTTTAGTTTAAATCTTTTGAAACAACATTGCATTGGTCAAAACATCGTATGTGCACATAGTTTTGTTAACATAGATTGACTTAAGCTGATCAATTGTTACCCTAAAAAAACAATTAGTATAAAAATTACACAAATAAGAATTAAATAAATTAAAAAGTTTTAAATCATAAATTTTTGACTTAAGCTACTATTTCCTATAACCACAGAAATATAGGATTTTTAAATAGAAACATGTATATAGAATTTCCGGGAAATCACACTTACATGAGGGCTATGATACCAATAACCATTGCAAACTGTAGTGTTATATTCATAATTTAATTAATACCGATATTCCCTTTGTTAATAATAATTCTCTCCTTTCAACTGATGGATCCAAGCTCAACAAAAAGCACCCGTACTGCTGATGTCAGAATTATATTGCTAATAACACAAGTTGACACATTCAGATTAACTTTTGGGCTGGAGCAACGGAATATTATTTTTTATGTTGTTTGGAGTGGTGAGTTCGAATCTGCACCCGATTTCTTCAAATTGTTACTTGTTTTAGAGATATACCCCTATGTTAAAAAGAAAGCAGTTGCAGGACAACAATATTGTCTTTAAGCCACGCGAACATTGTTTTTTAATCTACTCGGTAGTTTCAGTGATATTGTGGCAAAAGAAAATGTTTTTATCTTTGTTTTCATAAAAAAAAAAAAATTCCTTTATTTTCTACCAGCTTATAAAAAAATATATATTCCAAGATAAACCACGTCCTACTTTTGATTATATTCACAATTTAGTGATGCTCGCTAACAAAATTTGCACGTGTGTGAGCATATGACAACTTTATTCAAAATGGCATACCATCACTTAATTGTGAATAAATCAAATGTGGCTGGTTTTATTCGAAACTTATTAAACTATGTGAATAAAAATGTTTGCCAATTTAAATAAAAAAGAAATATTTTTCACCACAAATTCCTCAATATCTTTTAAACTAATAAGCAGATTTAAAAACAGTGTTAGTACAACTGAAGGGACTTTTTGGTACGGATTGCCGGATTTTTAATCACCCAAATACAACAAACTGTCATCAAATGACACTTAAATATAGCGTGCGACTTCCTTATTTTAATGATCAAATTAAAAAAAAAAAATAAAATGCAGATTTGAATTCATCACCTAAAATTACATGCTACTGTAGGAAAAAAATAGTAAGACTTTTTAATTTAAATTTCGCGCGGAAATCCATTCGTCGAAATTTTTTTTCTACGTTGGTATGACTGTCAGTGACATCTGTGCCAAATATCACATCAAAGTAATCATTAGTGTTTAGTATACGCTTGTCTTTCTGAAGTACAACAAGTCCATTCGGCGATTTTTACAATGAGTGAAATTATTCAACAAAGAAGTTTCATTAAATTTTGTGTGCGGAATGAAATTCCTGGTGCCGAAACGTTCAGATTGTTGCGAGCAAATTGCTACAAATTATTCAAAGAGGGTCGAGAACGGGTTGACGACGGCCATTAACATCAACTGATGATCAACACGTCAATAAAATCAAGGAATTGGTGTTCGAGAATCGACGATTGACAGTCAGACACCTTACTGATATCGTTGGAATATCGAAGGTTTGGGCCTAAGAAAAGGGAAATCACGATTGGTTCCAAAATTCCTGAATTTTCTTGAAAAACAGCGTCGAGTTGACGTTTGTCAAACAATACTTTCCGACTACCAGGATGTCATTAAACATATTATAACCGGCGACGAGTTTTGGGTCTACGCGTACGACCCGGAAACAGACGATCAATCGGCCGAATACCGTGCCAAAGGTGAGCCGAAGCCGAAAAAACCACGACAAAGCAAGTCAAAAATCAAGGTCTTGTTGACATTCAATGGCTGGTATGTTTAGTTAACAAAATTTTCTTACGTCCAATAACAGTAAAGACTCTTTCTCCCTATTATAAAAGTGTTTAGATGTACGTTGGATTTTAGCAGACAGAAATCGAATGGTAATCGGTTCTCATTGCATTGCTTGTATACACTACCGCACTAGAGTAAAGGAGCAACCCTGATAAAATAAAAAGTGTAACGTTTTCAAACATGTTTGAAAAATCAGACTCATAAGATATTTGATTAAATTGTTGTACTTATTTTATAATTTTGTTTTTGTGTGTAAAAGTATGATATTGTAACACAGCTTCATTTCATGTTTTTAAAATGTGGTTTTGACTCCATGGCTGCGTCTATGGTTATTGTTTGATTAACTTGTGTGTGTAAAGTTGAACATTCAAAACTTTTATGCAGAATTATAAATTGACAAACTATTTAAGAAATTTCTTTTGAAATATAAACTATTATTTATCATCTGCTTTTTTGCTTATGACACTTTCTTACCTGTAGGTTTAATTGTTAGTAAAGTAAAGTTCCCATGCCTGATTCATTTTCGTAGTATTAAATAAAGTTTTAACTTGTTGACATTTGCTTTATACAATAAAGTCGACGGTTCACATATAAATAAACCAAAGGTTTATTTTAATACACGATACAATAATACAAGGCGTTTGTGAACTGCATAATTGTTTTCACACTATAAAACTTTTTAATTTTATTTGAATTTTTGACAAGTTGTTTTTTTATTATTATTATGAAGGGCGTTAAGTAATCGCCTCAAAGCTTTGCTTTTGAGCCACGTATGACGATGTGACGGAAACGGTGTTCAGAAATTCCTATTCTCTCGTGTATCAATTCTGATGTAGTGATGATATCGTACGTAAGCAATCGAATAATTAATATTTATTAAACCCAAACAATATTTAAAGCTGTGGTCACTGTGCTCTCAAAGCATTAGCCTTTATTGCTGCAGCGCGCTACGAAATATTTCTAAAACTTTAGCACATTTAGTTCGTAATAATAAAACCAAAAAAAAAAAGATTAATTCCACTACATAACGCCACTTGACAGACAATGAAATAAAATTTTATTAAAAAAAATAAACACAATAATAAAACTCTTCTTATACCAGCGGCATGTTTTAACAAAAAAAAAAGGGAAAGAACAAACTGAATGAGTTTGCAATAGTGTTTTATGGTTGAATGAAACCTGCTTGTTGTTCTGTCTCTCCATTCATCCCCGATAATGATAACGAGCGAATGTTTTCCACGCTTAATGTTTATTTTTATTTCATTCATTATTTATTGTTATTAAAAGCATAAAATATTTCTGTTTTTTTTTGCTACTTGAAAAATTATCTTCAAATTATGAAACAACAACAACAGTTCAACATTGTACAACGAATTAAAAAAATAAAAAAATAAAAAATATTTTTAATTTACTACCAACTATTCAGATACAAAGTGCATCCCCATGGAGCTGCAGAAGGTGTACTCGGGTACCGTGCGGTACGTGTAGTGTCCTGTTTATTTACTTGAATTTTTTTTCGCTGTGTCTGTTTCTTACAAAAATCTTGTTGATGACAGAGTGCCAACACAATGAGTGTAGATGACAATTGTGACAATAATGAAAAGGAACGGTCTGCATAGATCTGAATAATAACGAGGATAAATTGGTAAGTTAGTCGCAATGACTTTGGTTAGTTTAAGAACCTCTAAAAATATTTCTCACTTATCTTAGAAACAAGAAAATGGGCAAACCTTTAAGAAACGTGCTAGGGTCTCCCCAGGTGGCGCTTGTGTATATCATTTGCCGTTTATTGGAAACCCCGCAAGGAAACGGTATTTTAAAAGTGCATTACCACAATCAGCTGTTATAATTTAACCGGTCCAGTCCTATTTAATTTGGGTTTTGACTACTTGTTTTCACTGACGGATTCATTAATTTACAATATGTGAAAGTGTCATATTCGATCTAGTCAGAATCCACCCAATCCCTTTCCGCAGAATGTACTGACAATTTCGACTTAAGACTGACTGGTATATACATCATATGTTTGGTACTGAAAGTTATATTCTTAAGCTTTGAGTTCACATTAAGGTTAAGTATTGATTTATATGGACTTGAAGTTAGAGGAAAATGACGGAGAAGATTAGCAGCCAGCTATGACACTAGAATGCTTTCAGCTCTTCGGTTTAAGATTGAAAAAGTACAGAATACCTACGAGTTTCTTAGACTCAGCCTTCCTCAAAGATAGCACTTTAAATAGCACGCGTTTATCTAATATCATGAATGTCAGCTACGCTATTATTTGCTTCACTAGGAAGTACAGAGTACTCAACGTTTTGAATATTATTAGGATCAGTTTTCTTACTACCAGATAACAAGTATCTGGGTGTAATTAGGACCTAATTAACCTAATTATTAGGTATGTTTTGTTGAAATTTGTAACGTGTCGATACAAACTTATAGACATAAAATATGTGCCAGCTATTTAAACCGACATAAATATTACTAATAGTTAGCCATCGTACTGGAGAAATAACAAATACACGTTCCCGATGCGTTACAATTCTCATTTAGTTTATGACAAACATTGGATATAGCATAGAGGTTTGGTCATGATTAATGAAAAGGCGAGTGTTTATCGTTACCTGGAAATTATAATTCCAGCAGGCCATTTGAACTGTAGTCGGAGAGCTTTGCCGATTTTGGCTCTCCTCCTAGTACAACCATCGATCGTAGTTTAGCCGAATACAGTGGGCCCTTGAAATTGTCTTGTATTTACCGTAGCATAGTCGCATGGTAGACAGGTATAAGGTCTTACGAAATTATCTTGTATTCTTCACATTTAAAAATATTTTGCCGAATATACGGTTATCATTAGTTGTCACATATTCATTCGAACTTATTATTAACGCGCACTGCAGGATAGGACGCCAACAAAATAAAAGGTCCTATGATTTTATCTTGTGTTTGCCGTAACTTAGTTAACTAGCAGACAAATTACTAGCGATCAAGGAGGCCATACCGTAATAAGGCTGAATCTAACCACGAGTCAAGGATAACTAAAGTGCATTGGAAGGAGTGTGCCAATGCCTTTACAAATTCCTTCATGGTACTTATTTCAATTTAAGACTTAAATATCTTACAATTCGCGCAGAAGTGGTTACAAAGTTAGAGGAAGTTTTAAAAATTTGATAATTTTCTAAACTCGATCGCGATTTTCAATAGTGAAACCAACTGTTACGCACTAAAAAACATTGTTTCTGTAAATGAAAATATACCTTCACTTCTCACTCGACTGAGCGGCAGTAGAGTTCAACGCTGCTGAAGCACTATTTGAAAGATTATCAAATAGTGCTTCGAATTGATTTTATTCAGTAGTGGGGTTCAAAACCAAAAGTTTGGTCAGACAGATCAAATATTTGACGTTACCACTATTTTTGTCAAACATTTATTCCGTCTTATGTGCTACATAAAGGATAAAATGATATTAAATGTTAAACAGAAACTTGACAAAATTAACGAACATTACGATTTTTGGAACGAATTTCTGTCATCCCTTGTCGAATTTTGGAAATTAGTTCAAAAAATCTTTCGAAAATCGCCTTGTGGGAATATCAAATCAAGAATTAACGAATATTTATTTAAAACAAACAAAATTGTATATTACTCATGTTCCTTCAAATATTTGCTTTGTCTAATTAGCCTTGAGATTGAAAAATTAAATTGAGATAAGACAACGACAACTGGTAAACAGATTTGCGTATTAGGCCAACTGATTGCGGTTGGTAGCTCCCAGAGAATATTATATGAGTACTCTCATTCGGCTGTATGTTAGAATTTTCTTTATAAAAACATAGATCCCCAAAATAAGGTCTTAAAACTTGTAGATGGCTATGTTATGTGACTACAAATATCGCGGAGCTCGACTTACCTTTACCTTGATGTAATTACCAAGGGAGATAAAACTCTTAATTAGAGGTATAAACGCGCCAATATTATACTTGAAGGGGAAATATGTTGTTTCTTGATTTGATATTCCGACATGGTGATTTGATTAGATTTTCCGTCATCGCTTCCTAAGTTTGGTTTGGAGACAAACCCGTTTGGGCTATGTATCATCTTCAGTGCCATTTTCCGTTCTGAGAAGTTTGTATCAATTCGTTGACGTTTTATTGCTTTTCAAGTATCTTTCTGTCGTGTGAGCATCATAAACAATCAAACAAACCCCAATTCAGATGTTATATTTGAACCTCTTAAATTAATCTACAAAACGCACAACAATAATAACGGACAAGGTGCACAATGCAACAATACAATAACTACACAATTCCAACCCAACAGAAAACTTTGCCTCTAACGGTGACCTGCAATCCGCAAAAATCAATTCTGATGTAATCACTAGCATCTACCAATTCTGAGATACCTGCGACCTACCTTCGTGATAAACGAGGTGCACATGCTACCAGCACACATGACAAATATATACTTGACAAACAACGAATTGATACAAACTTTTCTGAACGAAAAATGAGAGTGAAGGTGGCACATAGCGGAACCCGGTTTGTCTCAAAATCAAACTTGACCAGGGATGGCGGAAATTTGTTCCAAATATAATGTGAATTAAATAAGTTCATTCTAATAACCAACCGGAAAAGTATCAGTTTTCTTCTCAATCGAACTACATACATATATAACGACACCAAAAGCTGTGAAAATATAAATAATTTTTAATAGAAGACACACTACGGAATGAGAAATATACCACTTAAGATACCTTGAAAAGTGTTCAACTACAAGTATAATGAATACAAGTACTTGTAGAAAGAAAAACAGTTGTTAATTTTTTACTTCAAGAGAAAATAAGACGGAAGAAATTAAAAAAAGAAAATATACGCATTCGTGGAGATATATAAAAGAAATGAGCTCTAAATAAATATTTATTCGCAACCGAAAAGGGGAGTGAATGCGTTTGTTAACAACATGAATTTTATATGTCCATATGTCCTTAACAAATGTTGGCACAACTTAAACAAGAAAGGGAAGAAGAAAGTCTCCAAGTGGCAATTATACTGAAGGCAACCGTCCAAGTAAGATTTTTTGTACCTCTGCTTTTGGCGCTTCATCTTAACAAAAACAATTAACATGACACTCAACATGGGAGGCTGTTTCTGTCGTTCTTAAAAAACTTTAAATTAGCAACAACGAAAATACTTGCAACAATGTTTCTTTTTTTTTGCTTTTTTAATCAATTAAACATTGGGAAAACGTTAAATTTGCTTGGAAACCCTAAAAGAGTTCTTGTAAAACTTACAAGAATTTCTGTCACTTAAAACTAAGGAGAGTATAGTACAGCAATTACAACTTAAGGAATACGGCCAAAAGGTTTAGTTCAGTGTCATCGACGGACTTTTACAAACTTTTGATGATCTCGGATACGAAGTGCAGGGTTATGCCAACGATTTGGTAATTATGATCAGAGGCAAGGTTGACTCTTCAATAACCAATCAAATGCAACTAGCTCTTTATAGTACGCATTACTGGCGTCAAGAGAAAGGGTTCTCTGTAAATCCGAACAAGAAGAAGCCAGCTAAGTCTGGCGGCTCTGAGATTAGTGGACACAGACTTAGCACTATCTGTGGTATTGAAATATCTGGGACTAGTTCTAAATCAAACTTTTACTAGGAAAAACCACGTATCACACATAACAAGGAAAGCCTTAAGAACAAAAACTGTATGGGAAAACATGGGGCCTATGAACGAAAATGAGCACCTATGTAAGCCTCTCTAGAATGGTGGGAAAATTAGAGGCTCAAATGACCCTTATCAAGGTACATCCTACCTGTAACGGGAGCAATGAGAGTGTCCCCCTCAGACCTGGCTTAGTAATAGCAAGTCCCACCCCTGCATCTTAGGGTTCAAAAGAAAAAGATTCTGGACTCCGTCTGGAACTCTCCATGTCTCGCTGTGTTCGATAAGATCAATAGCATACTTAACTTTCCAAGCACTTTAAAGAGATTATCAGTGAACGCTCAGCTTCGGGAAAAAATGATATAATAGTAGAACAGGACTCAGAATTGTGGTATAAAGACGCGTCCAATATGAAAGATGTCAGTGCTAGGGCGGGAATTCCAGGACCACATTTCCGAAAAGCAATTGCAAGGACAAAAATATCTTTCATTATTCAGGCGGAGGTTCACACCTTAAAGCATTGTGCTAGAGAATGTTAACACGAAGGCATTCGTGGTGCCGAAATATTCATTCTTTCTGAGAGCCAGGCAGCTTTAAAATCATTAGCAAGCTGCTACTGAATACCCTATCAGCAAGGTATTGAGTTTCTTTTATGTAGGTACCGGTAAATGGGGATCATCAATACAATGAGAAACACAGACTATGTGACTAAAAAGGGCTCAAATACTCCTCTCAAATGTTTAGAACTCTACTGTGGGGTAAACAATAGCTTCACAAATAACCTCATCTACTCGATTACTGTAGAGCCCAAACGCATGCGGCAATCGAAAAGGCTCACCTCAGCAGAAATAATATTAAACTCCATCCTCAACTGTTAACAGAACACAAGCAGAACCTGTAAAGACGAACGGCAAAAATCAAAACATGTTGTTTGCGATTGCCCTGCAGTAGTAAAACGCCTAAGCAGTAGGTTCTACACCACCAACTTAAAATACAACCCACAAGAATTTCGCGATTTACGAAAAGTCTAGAATTATTTTAGCTGGGCACGACGCTGCTTGACAGATCTACCAGATAGCAGTCAGTCTTATTTCACCCACTAAGTTCAGCTTAATTTAAAAATTCGTCATGAGTGTAAAAATAATGATCATCGCACTTTAATCCTCCAAGACTGTTATACTTAAATCTTTGAGGTTTGCCGCAAGGATCATCCATGGGATTACAATATATTAGGCTCTAGAGACACGGATTTGCCGAAAGCTGATTTTTGCTGCGTCGCTAGTGAACTGTGCAACACACTTGCTGTATGTTACTGTATTTATAGTGAATCAATTTAGAAATCAGTGCATGCGGTCAATGAAGAAGTATTAGGATTATTTTAGGAGAAATAGTGATTTTGATGCTTACTCCAACTGCAGGCAGTCGAGATGATTTCGAGATTAGTTTGGAGAGAGTTTAAAGAGAGGAATCATAGAAAATGTGCCACTGGAAATACTATTAGAATCTCTACCCTTAATTTGATGACATTAATTGATATTAATTAAAGAAGGGAGCATTTCTGCGACATGACGTGGGGTTAAAGAAATCCGATATCTTTAATTGGATATTTAGTAGAGCGGCCACACTTTGGCTACTCCGCCTAAGTAGAGCATCGTAATATCGCAATTAAACAAGTTGCAAGTGTGTCAGATGTCGCGCCGATCTTTGATTCCAACTTTGCTAATCTAATTATAAGAAAGTGTGAAAATAAATTATAGTTAATATTATTTTAAAGTAACATGCTTTGCAAGTTTCAACATAAAACTCTCATTACAACGGTCTTTTGAATGAAATTTATTTTATTAACTCCTATAGAAACAGCCTGCCTCCAGAGAAAAGTTTCTGTGTTTTATTGTAGGATCTTTAAAGTAGAACGTAACCACATATGTATAATTTACTCTTACTTGTTTAAACAACGTATGATTAAAGAATTTACTGAACCTTCACAACAGTTTTCCTTAAAGAAATTAAAACAATAAAAACACAACAACAATAACTACAACCAATTACCCAATGGTGTCATCTATTGAAACCCATAATTATTCAAAACATGCAATAACATGACCCTTAAATAAAAATATATGGCCCCATAATTAGTCCGTCAAACTGGCCTGGCCAGCCAAAAGACTACCTCAATATTTTTCAGGTTGTATTCCAACCACTTGCGCAAAGCATTTTAAAGTTTTTGTTAAGAAAAATTTAAGCGCACTTTGGTATTTAGTGCACGTAGTATGAGCATTAAGTTTATGGTCAATCATTATGGATGTTAAATTAGGGAAAAGAAGAAAGAAGAGAAAAACATGGATAAACCAGAGAACACTATATTTAAAATTTTAATTACAATGATTAACAGCAGGTTCGTATATAAAACTTCATTTGTATCGTTATTTTTCACTGCAGTAGCTTTATTTATTTAGGGAATTTCATTTATTAATCGTTTATTATTTTAAAAAAGCTATCAAATTATTCTGTTGCCAATACATTTAAGGTGGGTGCAATTATGTCGTTCGGAAGTCACCGAAAAATAAGCTGATTAAATAATTTGGGGAATAGAAATACTCTTTAACAAATTCTCTTTAACTATTGTGGAACACAACACGCTACAGGACAATTGGCCATAAGATCACTAACCTTAATACTCTAACACTGAAAACTAGCCGACTTTAAGGCTTACCTAAATTCCTACTACTCCTATGGTTGATTGGAGAGAATAGAGCGAGCTGGACCATGAAGCCTCGAAATGGAGCAGAACTCAGTATTCGAGATAAGTCGATTAGCTGGTTAAGTAAATAAGGAGACATTTACTACTACTGTAGAGAAAATATCGGGAAGGAGAGTTTCCATAGTTCTCGTTATTAAGCCACCCTAAAATGAAAATCACTAGGTGCTGTCAACACAGAGTTGCACTGTCAAAAGTTAGAAGGATAATTCTTATGGCCAAGTTCGAGTGGGGCTAGTGAAGCTTTTCGGCAGGAGAGCTAAAGGGTGTTTGAATGAAGTTGGAAGCTGACAGAACACAGGTTCTTTGAATTCAATAGTTCATTGGCTGTGTTGGAAAGGGTCTGCGACGGAAGCTAACACATGTAAATGAACAGCACAAAGTTGCCACTAGGACCGCTGTCAGACTGAAGATCGAAACAAGTTAAAGAAAGACATAAAGCAGAACTGCTACAGTATTAGGAGTAATAACGATAATTAAGAAATTCGGAACTAAAGAAATAATTTTAAAGAAGCAATTTCATATGAAGAAAACGACGACTATTTTTTGTACTGCCTTCTAAATTCTATCTCTGATTTATGAGAGTAAGCGCTATATAGATGAATCTGACGAATCATTTCTTGAAATTTGACTGAGATTTTTCCTCATAAATTTCCAGTCATCCTCCAAATTTAAAGAGGATGAGGATAAAAAGAATCACTAACAAGCTTCTTCTAGTGCAAGTTTATACGCCGCAGCATTTGTCCGGAAGATGTTATTTTAATGTTTATTAGGCAGATAACTTTTATACAAAATTATTTCCTCTACCGTTTGCTTAATATCTCTAGCTGTCTTGCAGGTTGATTATATTTTGTACTTAATATTTTTAAATTTTCAACCTGATTTCTATATATGTGTGTACGAACATTTTACGTTTCGAGAAGAAGTTCTTCTATCACCGATTTACAAAATAATTAAAGCAGACCTTGAAGGGATTTGTTACTTTGACAGAACCAAGTCCGAAACAATTACCAACGTGAACTTTTTATATAATTTATACGTCTAAATTAAACTTTGGTATATTATATCTCCCGTGATATGTAACAGTTATTGGATAATTGCCAAAAGATATATCGTTTGTTACAATATTTTTGTGGCTATTTAGTTTCAATTTAAAGTTTTAGTTTCAATTTAAAGTCTTAGATATAGACTGTAGTTGCGTTGGCCCGATGAATCGAAACTCTAGTGTTAGGGAAGTCCTATACGACTGCCTTGCTGTTGTCTTCACCACTCGAAAATCACATGTGTAAATTATAGTACCTAAAAGCCAGCTATCGATGTATTAGTGTGCTAAAAACTTCTTCATAGCCTTCCAGATTATTGCAAATTGGGAAAGGTTTTTAAGGATTTAATATCTTTGTTTTCCATTTTTAAAACAATAAATATTGTTCGGATGATAAGTGCGTACATGTGATCACTCAATGTACAGAAAGTTCCAGAAATAAAGAGTGCGACAGGGTTTGTCATCCACTGTTCAGACAGCGCTCTAACAACAACAAAGCGCTACACTTATAAGCTCAGACAGGCTGCCAGAAAAGTAAATACACAAGTCAACAACAAGGATATGACATCAACACGTAAGGACGAATTTCAGAAATTGAGTAGTATGAATGAACAAAAACATCAGAATAGATGTTTATCGCTAAAAAAAGTATCTACTGGATTCTCGCGTATTCTAAAAGTTTCTGGAAACTGGACGACTGATATGAAAAGACGTCGAGCTAAGAGTTAATATCGATTAAATGTGAAAAGCGATTATAAAGAAATGTTGACTTTGAGTGTTAAAGTAAATAAAGTCAAAGTTTCACAGTGCTATGAATAAATAAACACGTTCTAAAATGGTGAGGGCGTAACAGTATAAATTGGGAATTGGCCAAGAGTACCCTTACATTTTTAGAAAAGAATACATCACTTTTTGAGGGTATGAAGGTGTTTCTAGTAAAAGGCTCTAAATTTAATTTTTACAAAAAAGGGGGGAAAATGTCAATGATAAGAGACTTACCTTATTCTGCTGCGTTGATTTTACTATTCATATTTAATGGCATGTTTCGTAGTTGCGTTTTCCTATGCTATGGGAAGACTTCTGAAACTGTATGATTCCGTAAGCTAGGAAATGGCCACTGGCCTTCTCTCAATTCAATGAAAGTTTATTAAAAATTTATTTATTTCAAAATTAAAGAATGAACACAACTTAATGAACACAACTTTATTCCTGACTATCAGTTTAGTTTTAGAGCGAGGCGTTGTACCTTTGAGCAAGTACAAGTTCTCGCCGCTATTATATTAATATTTGAAAGTAACCCCAACTGATGAGCTTTGTTTGAAGGCTTTTCGCACGCGATTAATAAAGTCTCGTAACTAAAATTATAAAAAAATATTTGGCAGATAGAACGTTTGAAGTAAAATCAAGGATTTACCTTAAGCCTCCATTTTTTTAACCAGTCCCCTAGCTTATGAATGTAGGACTGAAGTTTTTCAGATGCAACCTTTGGATGATTATTAACACTTATAAATACAGTGCATTTTAAGTGGCTTACAGCTTTCCACATTGCCTTCTGAGTCTTCTCTTTTCCCTGACAAGAACACCAATATCAGCTGATGACTGGTGTTGGTGTTGGCCATCTGGTTGCTGCTGTAAGGGTGTTTGTAAAGGGTCTACAACTTCTTCAATATCAGTAGGGTTACTCAGAGCTCACATGCGCACTATAACGGCAGTGCCAACATATGCCCTTCCACTCGGGTGTTCAGTGTCGTATATAAACAAGTTATAAACTCTAAAGCAACTTTTAAAATATAAATAAAAGAGGCATTCCCGTAAAATCCTACAACCTTGAAATAGTATTAAAAATCTGTCTTATGCAAGATGGCAACAGGGTAAGAAATATTGCATCACACTATAATCCTTTTTCGTAAAATTCACTCACTATGTCATTTCATTGACAGCTTTTCATTTTTAGCTTATTTTCAACCTCATCAGCTGCATCACGATCAATCAACCAACCAACAATATCCTTTCACTGCCCTCCAGCAAATGCCCTTAAAGTCTTACAAAACAACTTCCATGTCATTTGCATATTTAATGCACTTCCATGTTTTCAGTTAGTTGGCTGTAAACATGAGCTGGACTTAAATTACAACCTTTAAATACATTTCAGTTATTATTTAAAGGGAATGGAGGAGCACTAAACGGAAAAATAAACAAGAAACGGCCGAAATGAAAGGAAAACCATCGAGATAATAATTATTTGATCACAATGTTTTGCATACAAGTCGTATGATCGTTTAATAATTTGGGAATATCTGCGAAAACGCCTTCAGACATTGAGTTTTATTTTAACTGTCACTGGTCACACAACTTATGGGCTATTTAAAAATGTTGTTGTTGTTGTTATAGAATATTGCTGATGTTTTTCGGTGATGAAGCTGATGATGACGTTGAAATTGTATGAAATTATCTTCCGCCATTTACATGTTCACGTAGTTGTTGCAGTCATAAAATTTAATTTTTAAATTATCTATTCATTTCATTTAACCAGCAGCATTTTACACGTATAGGGTGATCTTTTGCTGTTTGGGTTGTTGGAGCAGAACTATAAACATATATTTTATGATTCGTGGAAGGTTTCAATATCATACAGTCTTCGTTGTAACTTGAATTAAGAATTAATTTTCTTTCTATTTCGTTCAATATTTCTCCGTTACTGACACGTACCAAGTTTTAGGGTTTTTCGTCGTCTCGTGACTTGCTTTTTAACTACGGCAGGCTTACCACCGGTTGTGGAATACCATGGCCGCCTGGATCATGACCTTAGCTCTGACTGAGGTGTTTTGAGCCACCAAAAACATCTTCCGTAATAATGATTGTTTGCATTGCCATATCGATTCCCTCGATTCGGGTCTAAATTACAGTTACATCTCCGAAGGAGCCTTAATAACAGGATTTATGATCCCGGAACCTACTAGTTCCCGTGGTACCAGTCATTTAATTACGGGTCGAACTTCGAAGGTCCTTAAAAAACGCCTCGGGACTGGTTCACCTTTTTCGTCCAGATATCAATGCCTCAAGGTCGCCGAATCCAAAAGAACCTATGCCGCTAGGTAAATATTATGTACACAGTGGTTACAGGTGGAAATTTTGTCGCAAAGATCTTCATTATTGATATAAGTAGTGGTTGGTCCATCCTTCGCTGTATGACTCGACAAGATAGACTGTTTGATGCAAGTGAAGCAATGAGACCAGGAGAAATTCTTTTTTACCAAACTTGTTAAATGGATAAGCCAACGTTATAGGTGCATTCATCGCTCGGTATTTCAATAAAAAGCTCATTGACGTAAATCTTTTGTCATAGATTTTGGGTTTTGATACCAAACTAAAGTCGAATGGCGTCGATGGCGCAACTTTCCCCGGTCAAAAGCGAAATTATCTTTTGAAAGATTAGTTCGGCGTGCAAGTTACCTTGCTTTTAGTACTAGTGGGTAGTGATGTGTTTCAAAATACATTTTGTGGAGTTGATGAATCAGTGTTGCAAATCCCAAATTATAAGCAATCCTACTAAAACAGTATCATCTGCAATATCAAGTCCATAATTTACACGCAGATCCAGAGAAGGAGAAATTGAAATGTTTCTCACATTGCAAATTCAGCCATTAGAAATTTTCAGACCTCCACTAACTGAACTAAATGGTAGTTGGTAACTCAGCTTATCTCTTCATTCCAATTGTTACCAAGCCTCTGTCGGAGCCCTTGTTACTAGTTTAACCTTCCAAAAAAAATTTACAAAATACTCATCATTCATTGGAAATTAAAGAACCCCGCCAGTTTTGGTTTTTTTCATCTTAATTAAATAAATTAATCAATTTTTGTAATGTGAATTTAGTTACCAAAACTAGGCCACGATAATGGTTTAACTACATAGTAACAAGCAGTTACAGGGGGTGTTGTTAGGAAATCGAATACTGTGTCGTTTATTTCGATGATCATTTACCCAGAATACATCAACGCAGTAGCAAGGGCACTGTGATTCTCCAAGTTGAATTATATTATAAATTAAAATTAAATTCCTTGCCAAACTTTGAAGAAAATTATTACTATTTCTAAATGAAAAATTATACTCGTAGCTTTAGTGAAACAAAAATTCTTGTCAACAAGTTGATTCCATGTCTTCCACTACCATGACTCAAAAAACTAAACTACACCTTCGAACGAATTTTGTTAAGCCAAACACTCCCAATGACAAGACAATGCCGTAAGCATTCGCGCAAATGCATCTGTTGTCTTGTTGTTTAGTTCATTAAAATTGTGCAATAAACAATTTACTACGACGATTATGTCTATTGCATTATCCTTTTGGAAATACCAGATACCAATGACCAAAATATGCTATTCCTCCAAAAATGCCGCAGGATGATATTGACGTTATAGCAGCGACTTTAACCGCTGAATAAAATATTAATAAATTGTTCGCTCTAATTGCGCTGAAATGTCAGGTGATGAAACGCAGTTTTATTAGAGACACTTTGAAAATGTCAAAATAAAAAAATTGAAGATGATTGATTGGTATGTGAAAAAGAGTTTCAAAGCAATAAACCAATCAAGGGACAAGAAAGCAAACAAAAGGTCATAAAAATATTTAAAAAAAAAGAGAATTTTAATGGAAAATAATTAGGAGTTTAGCAAGGCCTAAACTTATGCAAGGGTCTCGAGATACTCATTAACTTTTAAATCGTTCTGGCAATATGGTCGGGCGATATGTACTAGGTCCTTGGCAGACATGGGGCAGTCGTATTAGGTGCTCTTTACGGAGAACTTAAACGAACATTAGCTGATTTGGAAATACAGGCTTCAAAACGTCCAATTCTAGTGAGAGCCGTGTGTACATATGTGATTAGATTTGCGGGAGTACCTGCTAGTGACAGCTCGAACTCACGATGGTCCAACCACGGGTGTGATATAAAGCGGTCAGACCAGCGCCCTATGCGATCGCATAAGCACCGCCGGAATAGCACTAATGAACATCCAATAGGTAGCAATTTAGGACAGAGGCTGTCAGGCCCCCGGTCACACTCATCGCTCAGGGGTCCAGAGGTATCTAATCTCCTGCCGTCAACGAATGACATTGGCAGCTTGCGTTGCAATGCAAGGCCAAATCGGTCCTGCAGTGCACCTTCCCACGTGCACCCCCGTGGCAGGGATCCCCAAGATGATATATGCCCCCGGGGCATACAGTGCTCTTAGAATCACATGTCGTCTACTGCTAAGTCCTTAAGTTGCGGTATTAAAATATCGTTTATAGTAGAGACAGTAACCGTATAAAACCGTGGCAAGACATTCTCTCCTGAAACATGTCAGAGTGACGCGGCCTGGTAATAGCATTGCAGACAAATCTCGTATCACATGCTTAATATTAAAGCTTATTTGGCAGCTCTATGATTGTGCGATAACGGGACGGCTAATCGGCACCACTCGGAGCACATTGTCACCCTAAACTTCTGTGAAAATTCTCATTTTATGGAGGAGGAAGAAAAACACAATAACTTCCCTACTAATATCCGACTCTTTTGTACTGTATATACAACGACTCGCCTGGATAGTGGATCATTGCGACCCTTTAGGAAGGATTCAGTATCGTGACTTGGTGATCATTTGGCTTCGAGAAGAACACGGATATGTAAAAATTTACAAAATTTTGTGGCGTAATCCAACTAAGGGACATTAGGAATTTAAATAAATTAATACAAGGCAAATCTACCGGCGGTGTTACTTCGATGTTGAAGTCCTTAAAATCATAATGGTTTTTAACAGATTTTGATGATTTCATCTAATATTGAAAATCAGTTTTTTATAATTATTGATTTCGCCTTTATGCGCTTGTCTTAGATTCCGAAAATTTTTAATTTTATCGTTAAAACGTCGAATTTTCTTTCGATTTTGTATGTGCTACTCTTACAATTTTCGGCTATACTGATATATTTAGAATTATGCGTTATTATAACTTTTACAAAAAGTGAAAAGGATTTATAAAAGTTTTTCATTCCGTTTGAAATTTCTACAAAATTCATTTCCATCCCAACAAAGCACGAGTATATATATTCTTGATCCTTATATGTAGGGAAGTTCAATTAACGCTACAAAATTAAAACTTGTCATCAGTTTTCGTTGTAGCATTTACGGATGTCTACCGCTAATAATGTGCAGAGTAGCCAATTAGTAATGGCCTCAGAAGGTATGTAATACAGTGGTATTAAGTCGATCGTGATTGAAATCCAGTTTAAAGATCCAAAATGTCAAATAAGGGCTTTTAAAAGTTTCGTTCAATAAGCCAATTGTAGAACGTGTTAAGTAATCTGTTACACCGAGATGCCCCACATCTGGGCAATCTTTAAGTCTAATATTTTGGTCAGACAAATGATGTTACCAAATAGTCACAGTCAATCGATGATTATCTTCTCATTAAATCTGGCAGTTATTCAACTGACGTTTTCAATTAACTAAACAAGAGCTACATCGCTGAACAAAATCTTGTCGTAATAATTCATATCAGTTGCCAACTTTTTTTGGCCAAGTAATAATATGCCACGTGTTACAAAATCAATAGAACTGTAATTCATACAATTAATTCGTATTCTCTTCGATTTCAAGGTTCTACACATAAGAAAGGAGCCCTTCACTAAACTAAGAAATTCTGAACGAATTGTAATGTCGATTTAAAGCTTCTTTTGGCGCTACGTTGAGCAATAAGCCATCGTATTTCGTTAAGTGAAGTTTTATAAAAAGAAAACACAAACTTTGGTTAAAGCATCATAACAATTTAACTAACATGCCTTTTGAAAAACTTTTTTACCATCAACGATATACTCAACCACTAAACAAAATGAATATTTTTAAACTTAGACTTAAGGGTTGCCACATACTTAATTCTACAAGTGAAAAAAACTTAGCTGGAATTCAGGTGAGAATATTTCGCTATAAGAAGTTTTTTTTTTGGGCTAAACGAGAAACCAAGTTTACATTGTAGAAGTATTCGGCCTTCCCGAATAAATAGGTGTATTACTTTTAAACATATTTTTGTTATCAAATTATTTAAATTGCTTACGCAACAGATTTTCATATATAATCATTTCATTATGAGTGACAACATAAAGAAAAATTTGCAACAAATAACTTCACAGATAAGTAACAACTTTTTCGAAACTTTCATAAATAAAAATGAGTTCAATTACTTGGAAATATTTAAAAAAAGAAATGAATGCAAAGGACATATATGGAACTTTTTAAACCGTCCTAAAATACTATCGTGTAGGAAATGCATACGAAACAAAAACTGGGGCAGGTCTTAATATTTCCACATATCAAGCAGACATCCCAAAAAGAGCTATACGCAATTTCTCACACTTCATAAAAAACGAAGCAATTACTGGTATATTACGTAAAGAAGGAAAAATGCCAAACTGTTTAAAAAAAAACTCGTAAAATATTATAACCGAATTCTGAAAATTTAAATCTTACGTTATTAATTGATATTTTAGACTTATATTTATAAACATTATCTGAATCGGAATTCTTATTATTGGAAAATTTCTCAGACATATTAAAGTTGTTGGAAATTGCTTTAAAAAAGTTCTCAAGTGATAAAGTGCCACTGTTGGGTAGAGAATAATATTTTCGAAAATGTTTTATCAATACAAGGAATATTAGTGACACGAAATATTGTACCAAATACACTAATATTATAGTTACACTCAGGTAGATTTCCTATGTCCGGGGAATTCACAAAATATTTTTCTAGATGTCAATCTATTCATATGTCAGAGAGTCCTGTAGGATACACCTTTCCCTGAGCACCAATATTCGGATACAAATGACAGTTCGTGGTCGGGTTTGGAATGCTCCGCAAGTGACTTTAAAAATTTCGAATAATTACTACTTTAAATGAATTGTCAAATCAATCAAAGAGAAAAAATAATCATTGAAAGTAAGAAAAATAGAAACTTAGATCGAGGTTTTGATTACATAAGAAACATTTACTAAAAGATATACAAAATTAAATGAGTTATACGAGGTACTATTAACAATTAACCCAACTTTAACTACCTGTTTTTTGGGTAAGCTCAACAATAAAAAGAAAATAGCGACACTGTGTTCTAGTTACATTTTGAAATTAATCCGGTTTAATGCTGAGACTGAAATCTGCACAAATTTCAAATAATTTTTTTTTGTTAAAATAATAATAAAAATGTAAAAAATTACAAAAATTTGAATATATTAATGAGGAAAAACCCGAATATTAAACCCGGGTTTTAAATTTAAATAACCCAAAAACCGGTTTCAATTTGTTTTTAAATTAATCCTAAACTTTCTTTTTCGAAAATTTCGAGTAGTTGACAAATCTTATTGTGCAACATTGCTTATCCAACGACATAAACGGCAACAGCTTATTTAAATATATTTACAACCGAATAGAGTCAATTACAAATCGAACCCTTTACAAAGCAAAATTAACTTTTTAAAAATCAAATAAAACCTTAATTAATATTGAATATTAAATCACTGTAACGATTTATTATTTAGTGCAGGGATCCCAAGAGAATTGATTTTCATTCAGCAAAAAGCAAGTTTTTTTTAAGTTTATTATCATCAAAGCTTGAAATTTTCATTAATTAAGACGTTTTAACTCTAAATCTATAAAATGAGTCAAACCGATACTTTAAGTTCCAGCGAATCAAGTTTGGGTGCAACAAATTCACGGCGACAGAGCATATTTTCCACGGAAAGGTCTGAATCTATTTCTAGATAATGAAGCTTTGCTGAACCAAATAATCACCCATCTTAATTTAACTGCATCAGCTCGTATAAGAAATAATAAAAAAAATTGAATAAGGATAATAAATCCATTAGTGAATCCGCGGAATTCTCTGTAATTAATAAAAATATGGCCAAGCAAATTGTTAATAAATTTAGTAAAAATGGCGGTGTGCTAGTGGAGAAAAACAAGGTGGTCAGAGAGTTGTGAAGTTAACTAGAACAATCCCTCCACAATATTAAAACACATTCGCGAGAAACTTATTGATTCCGGAAATGTGAATAATGGATTGAGAACAATACGAATCACATTACACATTGCTACATTAGATCTTGACTACAGTTGTCGTTCGAATAAGAATAATTCGAATCATTTTTTTTTTTTTTTATTTCGGCTATATTTCACAAAACTGGTTTGTCTGCAAACCACACTTGGATAAATTTGAATAATTTGACAACAAAAATCTTGACCGTCGTAATGCTCCACGAACAATTGAAGACTGAAAAATAAACAGAAATTTTATTCTTGGATGAATCGGGTTTTAATTATCACCTTCAAAGGAGAAAACCACGCTCAAAAATTTAACACACCGATTGGAGTAGTTAAGCCAACAATTCGCGAACTTAATGTATCCCTAATTGCTGCCATGGGCATTGAAGGAATAATGGTTCACGAAAATATTAATAATTCTTGTGTAAATTCCGACCTTTTTTCTTCAAAAATTATTTAAAAAATTGAAGGAAGATAGAATTGAGTTTGTGTGTGGTAAGTTATCGGCATTTCTGCTATTCACAAGATGCAGCAATTACGAGATTTAGTTAGTGAGACAACGCATACACTAGTTTTTCCACCATATGGGAGAACAAACGCAACTTAAGAACGTAATTAAAGAAGTTTTCTCTAAAATTAAAATGTAGTGCCAGAAACATGTTGGCTGATCCTGCGATCTGCAATTTAGTAGATCTTTTTTAATAAGTCCCGTTGAAAGTGTCATTCAAACAAACTGCAATAATTATTTTTTAATCATCTCAATGAAATTTTCATCAGCTGCTGCAGAAGATCCTTTATGCAGATTAATTACTTATAAGTTGTACGTAGTAATTTTTTTACATGAACATTGGAGTACAATTAATTTAATTGGGGCTTTGGGAAATTTCAATTTTATTTGGAAAAAGTTCCTTTTGCTTTGTAAATGTGTTAAATTGATTAACAAAAAGTTTAATTCGGACTGCAAAAACTGTAAATCAAAAGTTAAGTTATAACTAATTTTATATTGTTAAAAAAGATGCGTCGTAAGTTATTTAAAATATTAAATATCATTAAAAACCAAATATTTAACAATATCTTGATCTCTTTGAACTTGTTTAAAACTTCTAACATTTTAATTTTATATTTTTTTACTTTTGCTTTTGCAATGGCAACTCTAACGCAAGTATTAGTAAATTGAAAAGAATGTGAAATAAACAAGCAAATATTTTTAAATAAAATGGGGAACAAAGAAAAAACCCCAATGAAAAATTCTTAACAAAAGAAACCCCAACCAAAGTTTGAACATATAAAAGATATAAAATGGAGAAAAAAGAAAGTAACGAAAACAATTTTCTAAACTCATACGTTGAATTCAAATAAGAGTTTGCGCCTCATCGCACACGAACTGAAATACCGTGGCCTGATATGAGCACATCAGCAGAACAGCAAGAGAAGGAGTTCTTTCTTTTTTCTTAATCAAAATTAATTTCCTCATCTTTTTGAAAAAAATTAGAATTGAAATTAAATAGAGTTAAATATTCGAGTGACTACTAATTTTACCTACCACAAGAGGACTCGGACCATTTAGGGGTAGAAAATGCAGGAATAGAACCAACAAATGTTTCGCAACATTTCTCATATCACGAGGCCTAGTGGTCATATTTTCATTGAAACTGGCGCATATATGCGACTAAATTGCAATGTTGACCTGAGTTTTGTTTACTTTGGTATTGGTATAGACCAGTAACTTAAGAGAATGGCACAAGTAAGCGTCTAGCGGCGTCAAGTCGCACGACTGTGGTGGCTAATTCATTTTACAACACATCTTTAAACCATTCCTACAGAATATCCACTGGCACGTAACGATAATGTATTCGGTCGAAAATTCACACAACACAGTAACTCTTTGTGCATGGCCGTCAGCTGGCAGGCACAAAGATATGGCTTGCCATAACTGACTTATCCTCCACGTGGTGGCGGCCGATAAAAGGTTCCTGTCTCTGCAAGGATTCTGGCTAAATAAATCAAGCGGAGAGAAGTTAATAATTTCGTATAAAAAATCCCTAATCCACAGTGGAACATCACACGCCAGATATGCGTGGCCAAGAGGGTGCTCAATTTTGCGAACTCTGAAAACTAGTCGATCTCCAGTTTTAATACAGAATACGTCGTGCAAATGGGGCTCTATGAGGCTCTCCATTAGAGGGATGAATCAGGAAGCATCGCAGGAGGCAGAGAGGTTAATCTCTAAAGAAACTACGATTTTAATAGGCCAAAGAAGGAATTCGGTAAAGATGGGCACGAATGCCTTGCGAGGGGTGGACTGGTCAATCTTTAAAGATACTTCTGAGGCGTTAGACCGTGAGATTCCGACAGGGATGGACAATGAAGTCTGGCACAAGGTGGAAAGATTAATCTCTGCAGGAACTCCATTCATTGTTGGCCAATGGAGGAATTCTGAAGAGCTGGACAAGAAAACTTCGCAAGGGGTGGACGGGAGAGCTTCTAAAGAATTCCTGAGGAAGAGCCGGTAGCACACATTGTATGTGAATGTCCAGCACTTGCTGGCATACGACCTAGGACCACGGGCAGACATAAGTGTAAATGCTATAGTGGACCTTAAACATATGCTAGCAATTACAAAAAAACTCCGTGATGAGGAAGAAGTTCGACAGTCATCAGTCGACAGTCTGAAATCACTACAGTCGAGAGTAAAGGCTAGTGGTAGCACGAGACTTGAATGAGTAAGATAGTCGTAAATGTCTGAAATCGATTCGTGGAAAGAAGGGGATCGACAAGTGGTCCATATAGTTAGCGGTCTTCTTCGATACCCCCCATACATTTAAAAATATTCCAAAGATAGGATCGTTTTTGAATCGCTCATTTCGACTTGCTGCTTATTTGTGTAACTTGACACGGCCATTAGGCATCACCGAATAAGAAACAAGAGATTTTCCAGACATCGCCAAACACCATGGTTGCCTCAGACTGGCAACACCGATCTGTCCTTATTGAAACCCACTTTTTGATTATTGTAGTCCATTTTATAACTTCTATTATACCAGGTTTCTGAAAAATGAAAGCATTGTTTCAAGTCTTTCACCAGATGAAACACTGCCATTGAAAAGAAAACAAGTTTAAATAAATCCTCATCTACATACAGATGTATGAGAAAAGAAATGTGTATGTTTGTGTCTGCGTTGGTATATTAAACATATTAAACCTACACTAACATATCTATTCTCACATTCAGTTCCTAAAGATTTTCTCCATTGAAGAAGAGCACACATACATTCCTGCACACATATACACACATCAGTACACATATAAATATATAAATACGCATATGAATCAGTCTGTTAAACTTATATTGAAACTTTTGTTGTTGCTTTCCATTTTCTATCCGATGTGAGGAACTCTACATGTCCTGCGTAAAAAAATATTTACCCGCCGATTGGGGGAGTTCGGTTGTGTGGGGCCACTCTATGTATGAGCAATAAAACTCCTGTTTTTATAGAAATACATGCTCCTGAACTTTGCACTGAGAAACGCATACACTGATACATTCTTCTAAAGGTAGAGCATGGGCTCTTATCGATTTTGCCAGCATACAATTTATGACAATGACTTGTAAGTTGTTTTGTTGCTTTTACTGACTCTTTTGCTTTCATTGTGTTTCGCTGTATCAACATCGTACGTTTCCTTTCATTATTTTGTTTGTTCTTTCTCCTGCTGTTGCAGTTGTTTTTGACAACAAGGACTTACTCTCTGAGATTTTATTTTTTTCTTTGTTTTTGTTCGTGGACAATTTTGTTTTTTATTATTTTGTTAAAAAAAATCATTTTTTTTCTCTTTACTTTTATTTGCAGAGAATTCGTTTACCACTTTTTCTAAAACTTGTTTCTTTTTGAAATTAATTTTGGAAAAATTACTTACTACTCACATTCGGTATTGAGGTAATTTATTCGAAACTGCAAAATAAAAGTAAAACTAGAAGTTCCATTTAAGAAATGGAGGAAGTATAAAATCATATTAAGAAGAACTTAATGTTCTATTAATTTATTCCTTTGTGGGGCATTAATTTAATTTACGCAATCACAATGTTACCGAGATACATATTTAATAATAGTTTCTTAGAATTGCGGATATGAATCCAAGAAGTTCACGTGAAATCATCTACTCCATATTTAAATGAAAAAATGAATAAGTCCATATCGGGTCAATATTTATTTCGAATCCAAAAAGAACTTTGAAAATGTTCACTCTGAGAGAAGAAATGGAAAAAACGTAGATTTCAAGATATTGTTGGCCACTTAAAGAAGGCGTTTCGCGCTTTCTTTCGATAACTATGTATTATCTTTTAGTCATATAGTACACCGAATCGACTAAATTGGTTACCATATCAAATCTAGTATAGTGGTTTTGAGAACATTGGTCGATTGTGGCTTATTGGCTTTGACCTGCAACTTCGTAAATCCTACATGAAAAAGTCCAGCGCGTTGAAATCGAATGATTTTAGTGGTCATTTCATATTACCGCTCAGACAACCGATTTGACGACAATCCGTCACGCAGAAGCTCCATTCATTGTTGCGTTCACTTCTGGGCACATATCGCCGCAGTGTTGAAAGCCAGAGCTGTCAGGTTTGACGATTTGACAAAGTAAAACTTTTGCCGATGTACGGTACGGTATCAGATTTAGCTGATGATCGATCTTTCAAAAATTTCAAAAACTGTTAGTGTTGATTAAAAGTGAATGTGTGTTTTGCATTGTTAAAAATTTTATAATAAAAATCTTTCTATACGACTGCATTTTGTTTTCCCATTTTGCGTAAGATAGTGTGACATCGAAAAATCATTTTGTTGTTAAAATTTTTAAGTGGTAGAAAATTCTCTCGAACCTTTTCGAATTAAATCGTATGACTAATTAGGTAAGTGTATTGCTGCCTCAAGTAATTATTAAATTTTCAAAAGAACAGATCAACTTTTATCCGTTTGCGTTTAAATCATTCATTGCCAAATGACGGAACTATTAATGCATCCAAAACAAAAGGTTTAAAATTGATTATCTGGTATGTCTTAAATGAATTTCTGTGGAATATTATCGAGAAGTATTTAAAAAAGCGATGAAATACTCGAATAAAAGAAATGCAATATTCGACGAAAAGCGACTTATTTGCGTAACGTTTTCGTTGGTTTAACGAAATCTCCAAACTTTTGCACTTTTCGCCTTCCAAAAAGAGCATGCACGCCAATAAGGCACTAAAACGATCCGATCAATATGTATTAATTTATTGGCTCGTGTTTGCCCGAATTGTGTGCCTTTCTGATAAGAACGTGATGTTATATTTAATAATTTTTAGGATAATAATGTACCGATTTAATTCTAATTTCCAGCAAAATAATATTTAATAATGAAAAAAGAGTAAGATAAAGATTAAATCGAGAAAAAATACAGTGGGTGGACTTGGTTCTAACCCAAATATCCCCTGTATAGATGATATATAATAGTGGCCCTAGTATATTGCCTTGACTTTTGCAGGGATTTTTCCTTTGTGAGAATAACGATTCTTTAATCTTGCCTTAAACGGTATATCTGTCAGATGGCTCTTGAGAAGTTTGTGGAAGTTAACAGGCATAACTCGAATTATTTTCGTGAGTGGCTCATCATGCCAGACTTTATCAAACGCCTGTAAAATGTAAATAAAGCTGAACAAAATTGCTTATTCTCAAATGCGGATCTAATAAGGTGACAATTCTGAGGACTTGCTCAATTGTACTATGGCTTGCTTGAAAACCAAACTGATGGGCAGGGATGATAATCTAAACACAAAACGAATAATTTTTCAAAACGAAAACCTAACCCCAAGAAATTAAAAATTTTTGATTTAAAAATATGTAGAAGTATCGTTTGGAGCCTCAGAGAATTGTTGTGGGGTTTGAAGAGCCAATATTTCGATAACTTTGTCACCGACTTCATGTTGACATTCAGCAATGGCACAAATAGTCACCACAACGATTTGTTAGTTGTTGTTAAAATAAAAACACATATCTGCCATGAGCGAATAAAATATATAACTCCCTATTGCAGAGCCTTATTGTGGAACCATTAAGTCCTTCTAACAGAAACTCATTGAATGCTTTTTACAGGCATAAAAATCAGTTCCCTTTACCTATAAAATTTTGTGGCCTAAATTTTACATACAATAATTTTAAACAAATCAATTAAATATATTCGAATTTCCTTAAGATGCGACAGTTCAAAGAATCATATCTGTGAAAGTAAATATTTCTATTAAATATTATAAAAGTACTAAGAACGGCACACGAAAACACGGGCAGTGAAGGTAGAACGGAAAATTTTTAAAAATTTGTTTTTTTAATATCCCAACATTCTCCTTAAAGTATTACACTCAATCTGCATCGTTATTAACTATAACTTTACAAAATTATTCCCAAATTAAATTGGTTAAACACGCTCTTGTCTGTGTCAGACATTTAATCTATATTTTAGGACGTTTGCTCTTGGATATGTAAACCAAATCACATTCACATAACATAAACTCCATTTCTAAAAAAAAATACTGAGCGTAATAGCAGTTTATGTGATATAACGACCCTCGCATATGCATGCACACTTATAAATTGTTATAACCATCATTTCATAACCAACCATTATTATTGGCTTTAATGTTTCATATTGTAAAAAAGATTTTATTATTTCATGTTTTCTTTCCTTCTTCTTCATCTCTTTGTAGCGAGACAACAATCTTACGAATGGGAAAATGTTGGTAGAACTTTACAGAAAATGTGGGAAATAAGAAAAAAAAGGCGCACAGAAAATCTTCATAAAATTTAACTACATTTTAACGCGAATTTCAATTTGGAACGGATATAATTTATAGACGACTGACTTTCATGATACGACACGCAAAACTATGTTGCTCAACACTACACTGTTGCAACACAATCTTACACATACACGTATACACGAAGTGTCAATACGTATTTAATATCGTAGATGTAAAAGTTACAGTGCAGTAGCGGTATAATGAAACCTTGTCTATCAGTGCGTTCGGAGAAACTTTGTTATTTAAAATCAACCACGTCGGTCCACAAGTATCAGAAAATGTTCATATTCTGAATCCATATTAAATGTTGCTATAAAGTCCCCTATCAAAATGGTCAACCGGAGGCCACCAGATAACTAAGGGTCCTAAATATTGGACCAAATTAAATTTAATGTCGACGGTGAAGGGCCAAAGTCGAAACGCCTGGTTCAGTAAATAAACAGCAAACCTAAGTCGAAGGAAGGCCAGTTCGGCCGTCAATATCTCCATTGTCTGTGAAAGATGAGACCAAGCAAGTCGATTAGAATTTTCAGACTTTAACTTAATGTAAGCCGTACAAGATATACCTGACCCAGCTCCTGGCCTACGCAGCACCTTTGCTGAGTTTTTCAATCCAAATGATCTTAGATTCATCAATGTAACAATCAATCCGTGGGTACCAAGAACATGATGTATATCTTAAATTGTCGAGCATAGTAACGAGGACCTTTTTTCATTGTAGTGCAACGTTAAACCCCCAACTGTCCTACCCGGGGCATTTTTTGTTGCACATGTGGCAATATAGTGTGGTTATTCATTGATAGCAAACAGCTATACATTTTTTCACCGATAATAAATTGGCACTTTTTAAAAAAGTCGTATGTAAAAATATTATTATAGAGAGCAAAACATTCGTGAAAGAGAACATAATTTCTTTGTCTTAAACAAAGCAAGTCACAGGTGCAGAGAAATTCAAAATTCATCATAAACATACTCTCTTGTATTTGTTATCATATTAAAGAGGCACAATATTGTTGATTTTTCTTATACTCATATGTACGCGTACACTTAGCAGGCCTTCTTTAAGGCCCTTCCCTTATTAATTATTATTTCTTCTCCTAATAATGAGCTTTCTTGGGGTTGTCGTTGTAGAACAAATCTGCATTATAAAAAAATATATTGAAATATAACTTTCGTTTAGAAAAACTAAAATCTTAAGAATTTGGAAACCGTTGCACCTGTAGTAAAGGAGTTAAGGCCTACCCGTCATCGAGACGGGCACTCGTTTGTGGTTATTACAGAAGATTTAGGCCAACCTCTTGACATATCATGGTTTATATTTTATTTGGATTGGCATCAGTACTCTCAACAAAAGTTTAGCAAACAAGGAATATGAACCCGTTATTTGTCTCCAGAAAGCCGCGAATTTTCGTAAAAAATTTTCTTTAGTACGCAGTTCAGTATTAAAAAAAAAATCTAGTTTCTAGGTCAGTGTAAATCTATAACTAGCTTTCGTATAAGTGTTGTACAGGCACGTATCTAGCTTTAAGTTTTAGGGGGACATTGTACAAGTAACAAACCGATTTCAAATATTTTACTTTTCAAATTGTTTGTTTGAAAATACTTTGTTTTTAAATCGGTTTTCTATTGGATCTGCGCAAGATTTACCACTGAAACACCCTGGTTGGCATTTTTTTATTTACCAAAGTGATAATGAAAAATATGTGTTTCAATGTGTTCAATGTTTCGGTTTTGTGAACTGACGACAACGACTGCGCCTTAGAATTACATTTAACGATTGACCCGTCCCCCTCGTTAGGCAGTCTTGTCCATTTCTTCTCTCCCTCAACTAAAATTGTAGTTTCTTCAGAGATTAACCTCTCCGCCTTTTGCGAGGCTTTATGATTCGTCCCTCTAATGGAGACAAAGATGTCCGTCCACCCACACAGAGCTCCATATGCACGGGTAAGTGCGTTTTAAAACTAAAGATCGACTGGTATTCTAGTCGCCCTCAGATTACAAACCAAGTCCCTTCTTGGCCACACATAGACTCCTAGCAGAGGCAGGAACCTGTTACCGGCCGCCACCACGTGAAGGTATAAATCATAACTTATGACAGTTCACTCAGTTAAGGCCAACCAATCGTCCATTCTTGATACTACAAGGTCCAAAATCTGTTAAGTCCGTTATGGATAGATAAGTCACTTACAGAAAGGGATCGAGTTCTGTAAGGCTCATGATTAATTTAGAGCTTCTGGACACTTTAATTCAAAGGCCCGCTGTTAAGCCTTTTACCTTCTTGCTGCTGTAAGGAATAAAAAATGGTAAACGTTGCAACATCCTCCATTTAGGCGGGTGTACGTAGTCGCATATTTGTGTGCATTGTAGGAAAATGTTATTATATTTTAATGTTATAAAATGGTTGCAACATAAAAATAAAATACACATCTATAATGGCTGTAACGAGTTGAAGGCTTAAAAAGATTCCTTGTTCTTTTTTTCGAAACGAACGAAATTGATTTAACAAAATATAAAAGTGCTCGGCATGTTTCTTCTAAACGAAAAATAAGCAGAGATAAAATAAAATAAAGGAAAAAATCAATTTAAACAATTTTCTATAAATCATTTAAAATGTTGTACTTTCAAGAGAAATATTTTCAATGCGAAATGACAATAAACTGATGATAAATACGAAATTGTTGTACAAGTGAAAAAAAGTAACTTTATGCCTTCTGTGTGAAGCAAAAAAAAAAAGAGCAACGTAGAAATAAAGTTCACCGAATCCCCTCCTTTTAATGTCTGCTGTTGGAGGAGGACATAAAACTACAAGTTTCATTGTAAAGCAACGACTGTCTGCGTCATTGCTGTTGCATATGAAAATTTTGGATACAAAAAAGATTTTATGGATATTAAGGTAGCGAGAAAAATAATGTGAATTAATACTTTTCGAAAAAGTCATTGCTGTAGCTGTTAAAATAATTTATTAGTTTATTTTTCGAGCAGGTCTAATAGTTTTAGGAAACTTCTTATTTCTGTCAATAATGATATTGAATAATTTTAAAGCAAAGAAAGGACGCTTAGAAAGGTCGGCTTAATAGGAGAGTTGCCTTCTGCAAAAGCCTACAGTGTCCTGATAACAGCTCATTGTAGAGTTTAATATAATATCTGCCATATAGCCTCTTCCTTAATACTATCGGGGTTAATACGTCTATTTGAATGCCTTATGGCTATTTGACCTCGTTTTTTACCTTCGCGTACCAGATTCTTGTTGAAGCCATTGCTCGCCCCATAAAAAGGTTCGGGACCAACGAAATTAGTGCTTTCGCCTGATTTAGCCAGAAATTCTTTAATTTCATTGCCTGCTAACAACAGTAACTGGACCACTCGCTGCTATGGTATCGAGAAGTTTAAAGCAATCCCAACGTTGATTGCAGCAAGTAGTTCACTAATAATTTTGAAGCTGCCTGGCTAAGTGAGAAATGAGTGTTCTATTCATCTTATTTAAGATCTTTGCATGCCCGGTAGGTTTGCCTTCCCTAGATGAGCTTGATTGTGTAGCCTTAAGGCCGCACTGGCTGCTGTCCTTTTGACTGCGAGATACAGAGAGTGGCTGCATTCCTAGCAATCAAGCCGGATATCCTTGTTGGGGATTATCTAAGCCTGTAGTTGTTCTACCTTTGGCCACCATGCTCAAAAGGCATAAGTCGTTATTGGTAATATTATGATTCTTTACGTAATAATTGTCCTACCAACCAGATTGTACATGCTACAGTTCTACTATTCTCTATTCCATGTTTCACTGGCCACAGGAGAACGTATCGCTCTAAATATCGAAAAAATAACAACGTACATGCTTCAATAAGAAATGATCCTAAGCAGTCAAGTTCACTCGCAGGATTTCAGAAGAACTTAAGCTACATTGAGACAACTACTGCATAAATAATGAGGCCTATACCTGTAAAGCATCCAATTATATCAAGAAATATAACAGCCGTATGTCGATTTGATTCCAATCACAAAAATTAAGGAATACACCCACAAAAAGCCAATTTAATTTTGTTCATAAGTCAAATATGAGTTATTGCATGAGTTATTAGCGATATAACCAGACGATGGTCTGAGTACCGACTATTTGAATATAAGTCCCTATACGCACTTGCATAAATAGCTATTGAAAGCTATGTCTCCCCGGACCCTAACTCCTGCTAGCAATAGAATTTTTGGGCAGCCTGCGATGCAATGCAACGCCACATTGATCCAACCAAGACCTTCCCGCGGTTTGGGTATAAACGACAGTCATTACGTATACTCCTGAATAAGTCTCAGCATCAACCAATATGATATTCTTCCAGTTTTAAACCACAGCGAAGCCTTTGTGACTGGTTGTCCTGTCCCCCGGTAACAATGCAAAAAGTCGTACCTCCAGGACAACAACAACAACAACAAACTCGAATATGCTTTAATAGATTCCATTGCATAGTGAAAGTGGAAATCGGCCATAATTTCGTTGCCGTTAGGAATGACCGACTTGTTACTGGGCATGGGATTATATACGTAGATACTTTCGTGGTTAGATTTTTTTTGGATGATAACGTTTAGCATCCGTGGATAATGGAAGGTTGGTCTTGTCAAATGGCTAACTGACTCACGTGACTAAAGTACAATATCCCATACCAACCTTCCGGCAGATACATATATTTTAGAAAGTAATAAAAAAATTGGCTCTACCAGATGAAAAAATGATAAATGTCTGCCACCTTAATGTTCACATTGCACATCCAAAAAGATATACATATTTACCATCCCCACTTGGTCTCTGCTAAGTCTGCGTTTGTCTTTTTTTTACTTTTTCGCATTATTCTTAACTTATAAATCCGCATGCAGAGAGTTCACCATATTTGCACAAATTGTAGCAAAGTAAACAAAATTTAATTTTACAATTCTCGGTGTTTTAAATCTATGTTGCAAGCTGAGGGCAGCATATGTGTGAGACAATAAATGTAACATTTATCGACAGAGACAGTAAAAGACTACGATGCAGGATTACGTATTCTAAATTCGAGCAGCTTTTACTTGGTAAAAGATCTTCAGGAAGTACAGGTAGAACCAGCATAGGCTGACCATAGAAGATGAAGTAAATTGAATTTCTTTTCTAGTATATGGTGTGAAACTTTGATAAGCTTTCAACTTAACCAAAGCATATTGCACCTTAGAAAAAAATTCAGCAGCGTCAACACGCACAATCTTTAAGGTCAACTCACCAAACCCAAAACATAACCATATTTCACTCTTACGAAAGCCTTACACAACACGATATATTAAAATAGGAATAGATTGCATATGCAGTAGGATATCCACCGGAATATGCATCCCGTACCCAACTACGTTGGGACGCCCAAAGCAAAAAGAAAGATAATGTATTGCTCATCAATCTGGCAACAACATATAAGCAGATATTTGCAAGATTTATATATTAATGCAGAGAAAATATCGAAGACCGCTTACTTTATGGGTCGCTTTTCGACCTCCTTCTTTCATTGATTCTCGATCTAACACTAGCCTTTACTCTTTACTGTAGTGATTTCAGACTGTAAGCCTTTTTCCTCATAACAAAGTCTCTTGTAATTGCTAACATTGCTCTAAGGAGTAGGTCCCCCATGGTATTTGCATTAAACAAGTGTCTGCCTGTGGTCGTAAGCCAGCGCTGGATATTCACATACAAAGGGCGCTGCCGTCTCAGGCTCTTCTTTTGGAGTATATTTGGAGACTGACCCGTCCAGACTTTGTAGGGTTATATAATCCATCCCTTCAGAATTCCTCTATTGACAAATTGCAAGTGTTTATTGTCACTACATATCGGAATCTGAGGATCCCACGCCTTTGGAGGACCATTAGAAATTAACCCATTCACCCCTCTCGCGTCTATCTCTTCCTGATTCCTCCCTTGGTCAACTAAAACTAGTATTTCTTTAAGGAATTCGTAAAATTCCCATGAGTAATGGAAAAAAGTGTTTACCCAGACAAAGCTCCATAAGCACGGGCAAGTCTATATTGAGAGTGTTAACTTCTTTCCGCTATTAAGCCAGACTCCTAGTATAGACATCAACCTATTGCCGGTCGTCACCACGAGGTGGTATGGGGTGTACTCAGTTCGTGAAACACATATTTTCTGTCTGGGTGTGTGATTGCTGCCAAAAGTGGTCAAAACCTGGATCTCTGGCTTGCATTTTTCAAATGAAAGTCAAATTCTTCATTTTATTTCGTATATCTTTCGTAGAGTATTCAATATTCGTTTTAGCTGAGCAAAAGAAAATTTTGTGCAGTCGTTAACATGTTTTCTTGTGAATTAGGGTAGGAAATAATCAAATAAAGTTAAATAAAAGATTTCAAGTCTGCAATTGACTTCGTTAATATAATTTGTGTGTCTGTATGCTTGAGAAAAACAAAATAAGTCTTCATATTTATCGTAATTTACCAAATAAAAATATATTCGACAGAATTTCTTAAATATTTCAATGTGTTTTAAAAGATTATTTTATTTAAATTCTATAGAGTTTGGCAACAACTTTATTATAAATGGTCGAAGGGGGATTTAAGACAAATCTGTCAATCTGCACCATACTGTGATGCCTTGGGTCAAAAATCAAAAACGACAAGCATAAAAATCGTGACAGACCCAGACTGAACCGCTCAGAGAAGGAGTTTTTTTTTCAGATTCATAAACCAAAAGTTTTGTTTTAAAATCTGCTTTTGTTTGAATTGAGCTTTAAATTTAATTAAAATTTTAATTATTTATGTATAAAATTGTTTTACAAAAAATTTAAAAATAAAATATAACAACAAAATCAATTCGAAGCTTAATTAAATATCCTGGGAACCTAATTTAATAAGATTAAAAATAAATAAGGAAAACAAATCGTCCATTTTATTTTTCTATCATAAAATGATCTAACTTGTTCAAAGTGCCCGGCCACAACTCAGCCTAGCTTATACAACACAGCCACACATCGAATTGTTCCCATCAAATTTGTTTTGAAATAGAGAAAGCGGCGTTGGTAGTGAAACTATAAAGTAGCATCTACTAAACAAAAATTAAATAAGGAACTGTTTTCGTTCCATAAACTATTGTCTTACCATCTGTTGGGGAAATATCACCAGCCCACAAAATTTACTTGACCCACAAGGATAAGTCTTAGACTTTTTCTTGTTGCGGCTTCCATAATGGAGTTGTGGCTGTGAGTTTAGGATAAATCGCACGAAGTTTGTATTGCAAGGTAAGTTCTCTATAGTACGGCAGGAACGTAGACAGGCTCCAAACACCCTTGCAAGGCGTAAGTTCAAGTCATGGACGTACATGCTGCTATATTAGCTATCAAAGTGCTATACTGTGTATAGGAGCTGTGATGGATGCATCAAGTGTAACACTGGTATTTACAAAAAAAAGACATTTTAAAGCAATATATGTTACATTCATAAACTAAATAACGGTATCACAATCTTAAACTTTTTATATGACATTTGACATATTTTGTAATTGTTGGGGAATGTAACTAAATTGTTAATATTAATAACTTTCCTGCTTTTCAATTTTTTTCTTAAGAAAAAAAATATAAAGGCAGAGTGTGGAATATCCCTTGCAATTCAACACACACCTCTGCCAGCCAGTTCGGCATCAATCTAACCAATTTGGAAATATCCTCCCTCGTTATTTTGGTCCACTCGCCCAATGTGACATTTTTAAGCAGTTCTTTCGAGGTAATAGGCTTTTGACGAGTTTCTCGTTCAAGCAAATTTCCACAATTGCTCCGTGGGATTAAGACTCGGTATGCAGAATTTGCTTTTATCTGAAAACAGAACTCTTTCTCAAAATTCAGATGGCTTCTTCACGTATTGCTGTACAAAGTCCATACGTTTTTTGCTATATTTTCTGTTCGTTACTTAATATTTTTCAAATGGTGTCTTCATGAATATGTTAATTGAAAGATTCCCTAATATTAATGCTGATTTGGGACGCGGTTATTCTGGGATTTTTTATTGCACAACATTAAATTATTCGTTTTTCGAGGTTGGTTAGCTTAGAAGTTCGCTCAAAACGATGTTTTCATAGAATAGTACTAGTACTTTTAAAGCTTCCGACGGCATACTGTACCGAAGAGCGGTTTATTCCTACGATATTTCCTATTTCGTGATGGGATTTCCCCTCTCATCAATTTCTTTAGTTTTCGAAATCATTTCTTAATTGACTTAATGCAAATAACTTAAACATGTTAAATTTAAAATAGCCGTTTGAATGCGTCTAATACAATACATTGGAATTAGTTGAATTTTTACACAAAGTATCGTTAAACTTAAGACGCTCCAGTTTGTTTATATACGAATGCTTTTTCTGGTGCATAATGCTACTTTATTTATAATTTTTGTTTAAATGAAAGAGAATGGATCGGATCTTGATAAATGTTTTATTTAATGTCGGCAATTATGTATCGAATATAATATCAGATAAATGTCCGCCTCAGTTAGCCTCACAAATGCGAGCCTTTTGAACACATTTTTCATTACATTCTCACACATTTCACGCGGTATTTCATTAATTTCATCACGAATATTTTGTTTGAATTGCTCCAGCGTTTCTGGTTTGTTTACATAAACCTTGCTTTTCAGATATCCCCACAAAAAGAAATCCCGAGTAGTTAAATCAGGCGACCGTGGAGGCCAATCAACATCACCATTCCTTGAAATAACTTGTTGTGGAAAGAGGTCTCGCAGTAATTACATTGTAATCCTGGTTGTATGCGATGTGGCACCGTCTTGTTGAAACCACATGTTAGTCAAGCCCAAAGCATGTAGTTGTGGCGTTAAAAAGTTTTCAATCACATCACGATATCGCTCCCCATTGACAGTTACCGTTACGCCGTTTTCAGTTTCAAAGAAGTAAGGTCCAATGATTCCTCCTGACCAAATTGCACAACAGACTGTAACTTTTAATGGATGCAAAGGTGACTGATGAATAATTTGAGGGTTTTCGATTGGGGTCGTCATGTGCGAGCTGTAGCATCCTATTGGCATATGTACAGCGGCGTAAATGGTCTTCTGAAAGAAGCTCTTGTGTTAACTGAATCTTAAATGCAAATCTTTGTGCAAAATTGTGGCCAAAGTTGTTCTTTGAAGACCAAGCTGCTGAGCATGGTGCCGAATTGAGGTTGATGGATTGTTTTGAACACTTTCTTGAACAGCAGTAATGTGTTCAGCCTATCAGGTACAGTGCCTCTTTCTTCGAACTCATGCACTACACGATAAATAGTGCGTCTTGTTGGCATGTTGTTTCTTCCAAAAATTTATTGATTTTGATAGAATGTTTTAACGATTAAAACACGTTGGTTTACCGAATGTTTTTCCATAATAAATTTGCCACGTCTCTACTTCACGACTGGCAAATATGAACTGTCAAGACTGCCAAATGGCGGCAAAATAAAGTAGTACACCTTCCCGTCGGACACCCTGTACAACAGCAAACATGTTAATAGCAATAACTTTCTCCCAATAAATCACTGATAGCAAAAGTTATGAGTAAAAGTATTTGAACTCTAATTCAAGCAAATGGAATACGACTGACTAGTTTTCGATTGCAGTAAATCATATTTTTATCTTACAATTAGCTTTGTAAATTACTTAAGAATGTTTTTCCTTAAAAACTTTTATTTATTTTTGGTTATAAATTCCCCCAATTTAAAAGAGCAAATACTTCGAAAAATCTTCCTCCAAACTTTCATTGCTTCCTTTTAAACTTCCTCCGTTGCTTTAATTTTCAAATTCCTCAATGTCCTTCCTTCACACGCACTAATTACTTGTCCTGTTGGCCTTGACCTTAAAAACACATCGCCACTGTTAAGGTGACTGACGCCAACCTCATTAAGACCATAAAAACGCTAATGATATTTTTCACTTGTTAAAAACTTATGACTGTGATTTTACTCTCGTTAACGTGCATAACATAAATAACATGAAATGCTATAAAGCAATTTGTACATGAACGAAATACTAAGTAAACTTTATTTAAAAGCCGCTTTCCTATTAAAAAAAATAAAAAGCAAATTTTTACGGAAAGAATTAAAGCGAAGTAAACAAAATCTAAATGGTCGTAAAATAAAAAAAAGCCACCATCACCCTCCGCCATTGAAGACAACAATCTAATTAGACTCAATATAATTATCACGCCATTGCAGTGGCCAACAAGCAGAGGGTGTTAATCATGGCCAGAGAATAGAAGAAAGATTTTATCGAAATAAAACAAACGGAAGTTAAAGCAAGTCAGAGGGCTACAAGCGGTTGCGCCGAATTTTAAATGCCCTTCATTTCTGGATTTTCAAAAAAATAAAATTTTAGATAAGAAAAAGACGTGTTTTGATGAAAATTTAAATACGCAACAAGCTTAGAATGAAATCGTAGATTCGCTTAACACTTTTTTAAATATCGTTTATATGAATTATGGAGGTCTTTTGCTTATCGGTATTTTATAATCAGTAACATAAAATGTTTTAAAGCTTTTAAATTTTGTTGACGAAATATAAAATCTCGGTGAATTAAAAATAAAATTTGTACCCCTCTCAAATGCAAGCAGACTTTGCTTCCGCTAAACGCTATCACTGCTTCTATTTATCCCAGATCTACCGATTAAGTTTATTTGTATGCGAATTTTCTAGATCTCTTTTTTTTAATTCTATATCCAAGTTTTGACTGGAATTATGCCTGACCTTATGTCTTACCGCTGCTAATGAAGTTATGTTGGCCAATAATTTGAGTTACGATTTCTGTTAGTGCCGATATTCTAATGCAGAGCCCTGCAATAGGTCTTGGAATATCTTTAATATTCACGCCGTAAAACACTTCAACTTAGATCGTATCGTATATACAGGTGGGTGCATCGACCACCTTTAATAGCCATGGTCTAAGGAAATCAGTCAAACAAACAACTGTTTTCCGAAAAAATGTAAGAAAGGGACTTTCCCCTGTATGATGAGAATATGCTGTAAGGATTGGAACGTGTTAAAAAGAGGCTAATACCAGTAGAACGCATTTAACGAGGTCCACCAACATTGGATTTTTGTAAATTTTGTTGTTTCTTTTTACTTGTGGATTTCGATAAAAATCGATTTTTTCATTTTTTTTTTTGCTTTTCTAATTTCAAACTGTTGGTGATTTTTTTGGAAAAATTTTCTTATTAGTTTGTGTTAATTCGTGGTGTTTTATTATTTGTCAAATATCAACTTATCATGTGTGAGCTGGTAGCAGGTAAAGTTCGTAGATCAGAAGGTAACGGAAATTTGTTTCGTTTCAATCCGTTGTATCCTAAAAGCTTAAAAATTCACGGGTCCCGAAATAATAATTTATATTATCCCGAATTTTTTCGGCATATTTAAATTCAAAAGACTAGAAATTTTTATAAATTTTTAGTTTGGTTTAGGTAGAGAAGAGGAGCCAATTAATTATTTAGACATACACTTAATCCAGTGGTCAATATTCTTGTGCCTTCTTCATTATGTAACTTGTTTTGTTCTTCGTTTTACCTGCGGCAAAGTGCTGCTAAAAGATTCTAGTTATTTTTCCCATAGCTTCGTTGTTACGCAGAGCGATATGAGTTGTCTTTGTCCAATTTATTAACTCAGTGATAATAGCCTCAAAGTTTATTTCCTTGACTTTGATTGCTATAGTATTTGCTAGTGTTTATTGCAAATTATTCCCTGGTGGCCTGGCACCTAGATGATGCGCTTTGTGCCAATTTCTTAAACAATAAATATTTTCTTAGTTTAATTCAATTTTAGGTGCGTAATCTCAGATGTTATGGAATTTTGCAATTTTTCAGAGGGATACCAATCACAAAATTCCAAGTCACGCGGTATCATAATGGCATTGAAAGTCTAAGACAATTTAGTCGTATCGAACTAAGCCCGAGTATGTCCCAAATATCATGGTGTACCAAGAAGGTTTACACTTTATGTTGGACCACATTTTTTTCAGTCATATAATTTTTTTTAAGTTGCTATAGGTCTGGAATAATTTGCCACAAATCTTTTATAATTAAGTTGTCGAAATTAAGAAAGTTTCCCAAATACTAAGAGCAAGTCTAAAAAGGACTCCACATCTTGCCACAGTCATCTCTCATTCTCTTATTCAATTTTGTGCTAAATATTTTGTAACCATAAACTCCTTCAAAACAATTTTTATGCAACAGCAGCAACTTTAAAAGTTGAGAGAATTAGAGAATATTATTGAGCTTAAAATGCCAGGACAACATAAAAATAGCAAGTGAAATAATATGAATATCCTCCTACTTGCAGAAGAAGAAGAAGAAGAGCATGTTTAATTAACTTTTTGTTTCTAACACAACCACACAGTCACATACAATGAACAAACCTCTCTCACATGCAAATGCTGTTGCCAATTCAAAATGTTAGTTAGAACTACGTTGTTCGTTTGATTACTGGGAAAAATTAAATAATTTTCAATGTCAAGTTGAAAGTTCCTTCTCCACTACTTCTAATACAGCAACTGTTAACCAGCAGTTGTTCATTGAGTTCATTTTTGATTTCAAAGTTTCAGCAAAGTGTCCTTGTCCTTAGAGACACTGTGTTCCATATTTTAAATTATAGTTGTTGCTGCTAAGTGCTTTATTGTGCAGTCTATAGTGTAAATTTTTGTATTCGTTCATTTGTAAGGGGTGTGTGTGTGCGTGTTAGTAGGATGTTTAAATATGGGACAAAATCATTGTTGACATTTGTCAACTTTTGCTGATTAAAAAATGAAATACTTGTGGAGTTAATAGACAAAAACGGCAACATTATAAGAGTAAATGTGGGTTTAAAAGTGTTCTAGAAATTTCACTTTATATGAAAATTTATTTTTAGTAACAATTATTAGCTTGTTTATACGGCAGCTATCAGCAAATGAACATAATTTTGTAAAGCAAATTGCACACAGAAATAAATTTACTTTATAATGGGCAGATGGCAAAAACATAATTATCTGGTAACCTTGCTATAGAAAAAAAAACAATAGTTGTTGCTGGGTAAATTACAAAAACAAAAATATACGGTTTAGGTCAACCAAGGCATTCGCATTTATCAAATGTCTGCCGTTAAGTATTAAACTAGCCAGTGCTGGATATACGCACACATTATGCGAAGTTTCTTCAAAGAATTCATACATTTCCCATGAGTAAGGCATAACAAGTTGTCCAGCCACACAGAGCTTCATATTCACGAGTAAGTGATCGAATGGCATTCAGAGACTAAGCACCCCCTTTGGTGGCCTTTTTTTCCCGGATAGTAAGGACTCGTAAGTCTCTATGGATATTCTAATTTCTTATATACCAAGCGGCACAGAAGATTAGTTAGCCTCTGGATGTTTGATGAGCAAGCAGTACGTCAAAGCTGAATGCTAAACCACAACATTGGTCTTATAGATTTGTACAAAAGAAATTAGTATTCCAGAGCCAAGATTGAGTTGGGGGTTATTATTAAGTGCAGTTGATTTGTACGAAGCTGTAAAGCTGTTATTTGTGCCTCAATATGGTGGGACCAAGTTAGGGGTCATTCTAAGTGGATAGTCAGGAACAATGTTATTTGTTTCGATTTCTGAGGGTAAACGTTACGCGAGCAAATTTCGCTTTATTCCTCACTTTTTTTTAGCCTGTACTCTAGCTCATGAATGTGAGCCCATCTCTCCATAGTTTATAGAACGCCGAGGCAATGTAAATAAATCAAGCTGAACGGTATTGCTTATTTTCAAAAGCTGATTTAATAACGCTAGCGATTCTACTCAATAGTACTATGCCTTGCTTGAAAACCAAACGAATGGTCCGGGATAATGTTTTGCTCATGAATATAGAGCATTTAGCACAAAGCCAATAATTATTTAAACAAATTTGTAATTGAGAGTTGACTTATGGGCCTTGTTGATGACATCTTGATTTGAGGTCCTTCTTCTAGTAATAATTGACCAAGAGCACGCGAATTAGACAACTCGCAACTATAAATATATTAATTTTAATAACAGAATTTGGTAAGTTTGTGAAAGTAGATCCTATAATACGATCAGGTCTTGGCAATTCTCTCACACCAATCCAACACCCCCCCCCCCCCCCCCCCCCGGGGTCGTATATCATCGTGGTGAACCCTGCTGTTGGGTAATAAAGGGGCACCAGTTCCTGAGGCTGGTCAGAAACCTGAAACTGGAAGAAGGTAGGACTTTTATGTTCGACCAGTACCGAGATAAACTGGTACCACGGCAACTAGTAGTCCCTGGAACTTTGGTTACAGACTGGTTGTTGGTGAGGCTCCTTCGGGGGTGCACGTGGTGGCTGTGGTTTATACCCAAAGCGGGAATGTTGCAGGACCGATGCCAATGTTATTTGTTGACAGCAGGAGATTAAGTAGCTCCGAACCCCTCACCAAGGGGTGGAGCCGGGGGCCTGGCAAACCTCTGTCTTAATTTGCAACCTATGGGATGGCCATAGGTGCTATTCCGCTGGTTTGGCCGCTTAATGTCACACCCGTGGTTGGACCACCGTGAGATTGAGCCAACGTTGGCAGGTGCTCACGTTAATCTAATCATATCTCTCACATCAATGTTATTATTAATGGTCCATTACAATAAAGATAACCGAAATTTCATTCACTGTGTTTCCGATAATTGAAATGGTACAACTTGGTCATGTGGTGTGAAAATCTTCTCTAAGTAATTATTGACGGCGTTTACCAATTCATTTGACTATTTTGTCAATACCTTTTGAGCCTTCTTTTTCCCCTAAATGGAGTCTGTATATTATTTGTTTTCGTATGGTAGGCATTCCTGTAGCGGCAATCAAGATTAGTGATGATATTATTCAAAATTAGAGTGTTTCCGAGAAATACTTCAACAGCTAAAATAAAATAAAACAAAGTTTATATTAAAAAAAATTATACCCAGCCATTATATATTTTAAAGTTAAGTAATTCAGCTAAATGCAGTTTTATTCAGCTAACTTAATTTCTAAAAAGTGCTCATGTACAATAGCTCAGTTGATATATATTATTGTTTATGAGAAGGTATTAACCCGGAAATTTTTGTTATTTTCTAAAATCTTATATTTATAACATAAATACTGTAGTGTATCAAACACTTTCTCCCCAGCTGTTAAAAAATCTTTAAAGGAAATTAAAAAAAAGCCGCTTAAAACCATGAGACATTTTTAATTATAATTTATGACCACTGTATATTATTTAACCCTCATGTTAATTTTAAAAGGGATTTTGATTTTGATACCTACGAACAATATTTGAAATTCTGATTACACCAGTTTTATTATTTGGCTGCATATAAAATACCAACAAAAATATTGCGCACCTTGTGCTGTGCAATTTCAAATTCGCTTTAAAGGAATTTGAGAAACAAACAAAAAATCCCACAGTTCTTTTATAAGTCTATGGGAATTCGTTAGCAAAAGGGTTAACTTCAATTCAAAATTGTGATAAATTTATGTAAATCCATGTAAATTATGCAGCGACAAACAACAGATACCGAAGAGCATTGATAACACAATTCGATATGCGCATGAAAGGTAGAAGGATATCTCCGTTCGTTTAACATGGAAAGAAATACACACACACACATTTTTGGTAATTACGAGGTGGGGCAATGAATTTTGGGAATACGAGGTTAAAATATTGAACTAAATTTATTTAAATTTAAGCCTGGTGTTGGAAAAATTTAAAATTAATAAGCCTTTTTAATAGAGTTATACATAAAGACTTTTACAATAAGGACAGGTCAATGTTGCAGCAGAATGACAGACGTTGAGAGTGAGTTCTTTACAAAATCCGTTTTATATTTGAAATGTGGGTTGGATCAGTGAAATGTGATTTTCAAGGACTTTGCTAAATTTGGAGTCTCTAAACCAAACTTGACAAGGGATGACGGAAATTCGATCCAAAAATCTACAGACTTGTTTAAACATATAATTCGGCTTGTTATACGCTGCCTAAATATGTCATAACTATATTTAATGGCATTTGGCTTCAGGAATAATATTTTATTTTCGGTGATACTTTATTGTGTTCGTTCTTATTATTTAAAAGAACTCGTTCAGGTGACGGATCCAAATCGGTTCATTCTGTAAGGCATTCTATTAAATTTTTTCCCAATATCAACGTTCTCTAACTTGTAATCATAAAACCTTAGGCAAATTATAAAAAAGAGCTTCCGAGTCATTTTTTTCCGGATACATTTCAATAGTTTGAGAAAGTGTAGATTCGTAATATTGTTATGTACCTGCGATGTTTAATTATTTTTTTCTTTAGACGAGGTTGGCGCAATATAAATATCCTCAAACTGCCAGGGTAAACTGCAAATTAGAAGAAGTTTTAAGGAACAATTAAGCAATTAAGCCTCCAGGAAAGCGAATATTCGATATGCAAACCTCATATCCCCTCTCTTACGTATTTGACACGGCCGTCAGCTGGCAGGAATAAAGATACGGCTTGCCGTAACTGAGTGCACTGTTCTGACATATACCTCAACGTGATGACAGCCGGCAACAAGCTTCCGTCTCTGCCAGGAGTCTATCTAAATAAGTCGAGCGGAGAGAAGTTAAAACTCTCCTATAAAAAATCCCTAATTCACGATGGAACAGCATATGCCAGGGATACGTGGCCACGAGAGTGCTTGGTCTCAAGTGTGCAAACTCTAGATACCAGTCGATCTCACGTTTTAAAACAGACGTACCCGTGCATATGGTCTTCTGTGTGGGAGGGTCAACCTTTAAAGGCACTTCTAAGACGTTATACCATGAGACTCCGACGGTGATGGACAATGCAGCCTCGCACGATGTGGAGAGGTTAATCTCTGCAATGCGATGTTTATTGGACAATGGAGGAATTCTGAAGAGTTGCACAAGAGAACCTCCCAAGGGCGGACGGGACAGCTTCGAAAATACTCCTGAGGAGGAGGCTGAGACGGTAGCGCGCATTGTGTGTGAATGTTCAGCACTGGCTAGGATAAGACCTAGGACCAGATACTTGTGAAGTGTAAATGGTGTGGTGGACCTAAGCCTTAAAAAAGTGGGTTCCATAAAGTTATTGGTCTGCTTCGATAACCCCCCTACATACAAAAATTATTTGACACAGGCTGCAGTACTTTTGATAATAAGTATACTTGAGCGATCAAGTAATCATACCGGGCTCAGGTAGATCCGATTGTATAACTTTAATTTTTGCAAGATACACTATTCCAAAGGTGTGAGTTTGTCTAGTAATTGATCTCAATATCGTTATCCCATGCCTGATCGTCTATCCTTCACACTTATGGAAACATGGCACTCTTGGAATATTTGGGCATAGACGAAAAAAATGTTCCTTTCCCTTTAGATTTCGCACTAAATTCAGCTTTAGGAATTAAGAAAACATTTAATAATCTTAGAGATATTTTTCATTGCTTTAAGTAATAAATTTGTCTGTTTTGTTGCGTTTTTCATATTTTTCCAATTCACTGTCATCTGTCTTTTGTGAAATTCTTTAACATACAAAATAACACCACGACGGAAACTGTCATAAGGTCAATATCGAATCCCTTTACCATCCCTTGCATTTAACTATTTCTGTTTACTAATTGCAACCTTTTATCTCTTTACTCCACAAACGTCGTTGTTGTTCTCTGCACAATGGTTCTATTGAAGATGATTATGATGATCCTGTTAAAAGTGGTGGTTTTAAAGTCAAGTTTCGCTTACTTTTGTATTGGCAGGGGATAATTGCAGTTTATTAATAATCAATAGAATTTCCCACATTCATTTCATTTATACTCTGACAGTTACAATTGATTGTTCTTCAATTGGGTTTTTTTTTTTGCTTACCGCTTTGCATGTTTATTTTGTAAATTTTCATTTTGTGTATTTGTTTTCTTGTCCTCGTTGTCGATATTTCTCGCATGAGCTTGTCAAAATTATTGCCAACTTTAATCATGAAAATTGCTGCTTTCGTTTGTTTGACACTAATCGGAAGAAGGGGTGAAATAGAATGAGTCAAGGATTGTTAACTATACATAGGTATGTGTGTATGTGAACATGACAGATAATAAAAAAACACCGTGGGGCAAATTCAATACAAATAGAAAGTTTTACAGAAGAAGAATAATTATTCGCCTTCATGGTTTAATGACGATTACCTCAGACCTCCTATAGTTGGTGCTATGGGTTATATAAGTAGTTCATTGCATCCGATTTGACTATATTCTCCAAACCTTGGCGGAGACGTACAAAATACATGCTCATAACTAGGAGATCTTTATGCACTTAAACATTCAATTTTGAAAACTTCAGCCCGATTCTTCTAAAATATCGAACGCAATTTGTAAGCTATTTTCAAGGTTAAATCTTTTCAAAAACAACCGATTTTTAAGCTAATTTGCTTTGTTGCCCCCGGAAGTACCAGTGTCTTTCTTCTTAAAAAATCTGGATTCTTAAAAAATACATATACTGGTCATTGCATTACCCGTAGGCCCTTCCGAATTTGGCCTACTGATTGTAATAAATATGCTGGATGTGACAAATAGTTGTTACAAACTTCCGTATGTGTTTTATATTCTGAAAAATCTTTTGCTAGCCTCCAGAGTAATGTCGATTTTATAAGTGAAAATAAGAAAAAAAAAGACACTTTGGAATTTTTGTTTAGTTTTTTGGGAATTGTAGGGATTTTTATGTAAACGATCTATTTCCGTTTAATTTATGCAAATAAATTTTCCATTTAATAAAAAAAAGGTTCAAGTTAATACACTGAGATCTTAGTGAAGTTAACTTACTATCTATGCAAATTCACAAAAAAAACTTTTGCCTCGCATCCCAATTTCGAAAGCCAATAAAGAGGAAGAATCCTACATAACTTTTTTTTAATTTAAAATATCTTTACATTATTATCTACTGTCCAAAAGTGGTCTTATTTGACAAATTTGATAAAAAAAATACCTTTGGAGATTTTTGTTAAAATTTTTGAGAATTGTAGGTTTCCTTCCTTCCTGCTTCTTCAAGTATGAATTACCATATTTTAAGGTGACAGTAATATTGTGCATTTTTATATAAGTTTTCAGGATTTTAAATGTCCCTAACGTTTTACCACAAAACAAAACAGGATTGTTGAAATGCTACTCTACTCATATATACATTTAAGTATTTTAAGCATTTATGGGGTTTGAAAATTGAAATGAACACAGAAAATGTACAATAGTGAGTCAAATAATTATTTGGGCGGATAAATGAATGCTTGTCATTTACCTTTTAAAGCTTAGTGCATGTAAATGTTGTCCGCAACTATGCCGTAGGTTGTCCATTCGTGAGCTTCAATTTTGGCATACTTTATCCACATTTCGCTCAGTAATGATTTGTAGCTGGCCGACAAAATATAGTCTATTGGAGTCAAATTCCATGATCTTGGTGAAAAAAGACTGGTTCATAACGTGGGATAAATTGCTCGCCAAACTCCCCTTAGGTTCATGGCATCGCACGCCTTGTTGAAACCACATGCCAACCAAGTCCAATTCTTTCATTTTGTGCAAAAAAAATTGTAATCATAGCACGGTACCTTCCTTGCTCCCTTAACTGTAACGTTCCGATTTTCATCGTTCTTGAAGAAGTACGGTCAAATGTTGCCGCCGGTCCACAAACCGCTCCAACTAGTGCATTTCTGGGGGTGTATAGGCAGCTCTTGAACTGCCTCTGGCTGCTTTTCACAATAAATTCGACAATTCTGTTTGTTGACGTACCCATTGACGGCAAAATAAGTATCGTGGCTGAAGACAATTTTTCGATAAAAAAAAACACATTTCTCACACAGCATGAATTTTAATTATAAAATTCAACGATTTGCAAGCGTTTTGTTTTCATGGTGAGGTGACAAACCTTACTGAGCATTTTTCTTTTTTGGCGTTGCCACATGTCACGAATCTTTTACGCTAGATTACAATAAACAATGTTTCACTTGACAATGGAAAATAAATATAAATTGATTTAAGGGTTGGGAGCTGTTTTAATTCTGACAGACAGATAAAACAGCTAAATGTGCAATATTGAAATTTGTATAATTTCTTGATCGAATAATTTGAATTAAAGTTGTTTATTAAAATAGACAATATGACCTTTAAATTTTTTTTTTATAATTTATTATAAAGGGCAAAAAACTTCAACTTTTACAAGTTCGTTGCACTAGTCTGTGCAAATCTTAAGTGTCATAAAGTAATTTTTTGTTGCAAAGAAACTTCATGCAAAGTCTTGCAATTCAAAACAAAAAAGTACAACAATAAATGACAAATAAAAAGTAATAAAGAAATTTACTAAAATAAGAAATAAAATAATAAAAACTTATAAACAACTTTGCTGTATTTGTTCATGCCGTTGTTGCCAACTAAATGGCAACTAAAAACTAAAGGAAAACAACAGTTTCGTAAGAATTTCTACCCTGGAAATGTCTGTTTATAAACATTTACATTTCAATATAGAATTTTTGCATGAATATAAACAAACAATCATCGTGATATAAATTGCGCTTATTGCCGGCGACATTTGGTACATGAAGTCATACGGATACATGGTTTAATGACATCCATTTGAATATGAATGGGACAGATTGCAATTGCAACAGCAGGCAAGAATAGTCCGTTAAAGGTAAAGAAAAAAATTATAGCAATTGTGGACTACTAGCGAATATTGCTTATAAAAATCAAAGAATCTGACTATCGATAGCTTACAATCGAACAAGACATAGGTTGATGCAAGTAATGACTTTTTCAGTCATAAATTGCGGAAGGAACTGTCTCGGTGCAGATTAACTTACACTACCGAAACAGATGTTAAAAGAATCGATTAACTTACTATATCGTTTTTTCTGGGTAACAAAACAACAGTTATGTCGCAATGCCAAAGAAAACATTCAAAATTTACTCTCAATTGCAAAGGGAAGGAAGCCAAAAAAAACTCGAATTAAATAAAAATATTTATTTTAAAAATGTTGTTATTCAATTCTTTGCTACCAAAAACAATAAAGACAAATTAACCAGCCCCTGCCAGCCAGCAGCATTGTATTAATGAATTCAAACTACAAGTTGGCAAGCAACTTTATATCTAGAAACGAAGAAATAAGATATAAAATATTGGCCATCATATTGTCCGTGTAACTAAAACAAAGAGCCAAATATTTATGCGATGGCTAACATTGGCACCGAATCGCAAACAGAAACAAAAAACAACAACAAATGAAAATTAAGGGTAGTAAGACAGACTGCTAGTAAATTTGCTGTAATTAATCAACAGCCTTTCAAACTTGGCTGCAAATATTTGGCATTATTACGATAAAAATACTTTTGCCAATAATTTCAGCTAAAAAAAAACCAACCATATTTATCCATTTAAGGGCCGCAGCACTATGCTTACTTTAAGAGCAACAACGATGGCCTGCATTTGGGACTGCATATTCTCATTAGGTATTGCAAATATACGTTTGTACATTCTTGTGTTGGCCAACAAAAATTTACAGCAAACATCAGAGCGTAACTAATTGGAAGCGGCCAACCATCAGACGAGGAATTAAAGAAAAACTTATACTCAAGCACTGTCTTGTTCATACGAGTATTCATTCATATGCACTCGTTTATTGGATTTATGTTTAAAAATTTATGCCAGGCCACATTGGAGGCAGTAAAGAACAAGGGCCACCATGAAATAAAATTTTAAGAAAACTAAAGAAAAATAGCAACTGCTTATGGAATTCCTTTATAATTTTGTGTGATATGTGGTGTCAGTTGAGGTGATGGCTCAAGGTTAATTTGTAACGTTGCGAGTGTTGTAGGAAATAAATTCAGAGGTATTTCTCTATTATTTACCTTCAAGTGCATAATTTGTTTGCAGTTGTTAATTATTCTTGAGAAGCTTTTACTAAAAGCAACACCGGCCACATTTTTAATATCATTCTTCATACTTGTGAATTGCAATTATGAAGCTTTAAAGAAGCCTCACTTGTGATCATACAGAACGATTATACAAAATCCTATTGGCTCAGACCTCTTACTTGCACAAAGTTCGTATTGTATAATTACGGTTACAAGCAGATCAATTGGGCAATTCAGCGAACTGCGAGGGAAGTGATCGCCTATCATTAGTACAAGGCAGTAGCATTAATGACACAAGTTTCCGAAGTCAGGTCAACTGCAGATGGTAATTTGTGCTGTTAAATTCGCCGATCGGTTTCTTCAAATATACCAATATGTCAAAATGGAGTTTCATCACAAATATTAACATAGCCGGAGAACAGTTAGTCGTATTCAGTTAAAAATTCGATAATAATATCATATTTAAATCGTGTCAATATTGTTCTTAATCTGCTCAATAATGTCGGCAAAATAAGTTTTGCAAAAATGTTTGTTTTTAATAAATTATAAAAATCCAAAATTCAGCAACAATTTTTCTCATTTTCTATTAGGATATAGCTAATTTTATTCCAAATAAAAGGAGATCTTTTTTATTAAAATCAATGCACAACTTTTGATTTTATTCAAATTTTTTCACAAATAAGTAAAGGTATCTTGCTTCAAACCAACAGTAAAATGCTTTCGAAGAGAATGTGCAAGTGTCGTTGCCACAATGCCCGGACATTGCAGAATTGATAATCACGCATAGAGAATGGGATTGACTGCAAATGACTTCTGTAAGAATTGTTAAATGAGCAGACACAATATTAGAGGTAGGGATACGGGAATTTTTTTCATTCAAAGAAAAAGCTACTGGTTTACGATTGGATCCACACTGGCACATATATATTGACCTTTCAACCCTTCATACTACACTTATTTTCTTCGCTCTTGACTTTACTCACCTTTTTCACATCATCTCATTGGGTCTATCCCAATGCCGATGCTCTCAAAATCAACTGACGCCGAGTCAATTCCATCATCTACTCGCGTATTGTCTAATTTAAATAATAAAAAAAACTGACCGGTTAAAAATAGCAAGTCCATTTTATGTAACATTGAAAGCATTGTCGGCGCCATTATGTTGCTTCTAAGCCCGCATGGAAATAGTATCACAATGTCACACTGTTAACAAGACTTCATGCTGTCTAAAGTGATGATAACAATACAGGGGATAGAGGAGCATGCAAATACGGCCTAGATGATGGATTGCCGCCAGGGGAAAACAGGAACACCAGTTCCTGGGGCTGGTCAGGAGCTGGAACTGGAATAAGGTATGGCTTCTAAGTTCGACCACTAGCGAAAGATTAAACTGGTAACATGGGAACCAGTAGCCCCTGGAACTTCGGTTTCAGACTGGCTGTTGGCGAGGATCCTTCGGAGGTGCACGTGGGGGCTGTGGTTTATACCCAAAGCGGGGAGGTTCACTGCAGGACCGATGTTGCGTTTCATTGCCACCCAAGCTGTCAATGTCATTCGTTGACCGCAGGAGATTAGATAGCTCCGAACCCCTTAGCAAGGGGTGGGACCGGAGGCCTGACAGCCTCTGTCCTAATTTGCTACCTTTGGGATGTGCATGAGTGCTATTCCGTTGGTGGCTATGCGATCGCATAGGGGCGCTGGCCTGGCCGCTTGATGTCACACCCGTGGTTGGACCACCGTAAGATAGAGCCATCACTGGCAGGTGCTTACGTAAATCTGATCACATCTGTCTCTCTCTCTCTCTCTCTCTCTTTGAAAGGGACCTTGCTATATACCAATTGAAGACTAATCCTACCCGGGGCAATTGACTCTCGTTATTTTAATCACTGGCCGTATTTCGAGAACCCAAATTGATTCGTCATATTTAGTTTCAGATAAACCAGGTCTATTCCGTAAGGCATGATCATGAGATAATGGCGTTATATGGAAAAACTAAAAGTTATAAAAACCCACAGAAAAAAAGAAAGTGAAAAAAATCAACCAAATGTGGAGAGGTTTGGTTTTGAAATCCTTTAAACTTTCTCATTTGGTTGAAGGAATTTAAGATATAAGACATTTCTAGTTTTTTTTTAATTGATGTCAAGATTTTCTGCTTCGCGGGCTTAAGCTTCCGCGCCAATAGATAAGTGGAAAAAAGAAGAAAATAAAATCATATTGAATCCGCGCAGAGTGCTGGGCGCCAGATTATAACGACGCATTTAACAGCTTAGCTATTTTTCATCGCCCTGAAAATGTTAATGACAATAGAATCACGATATAAGATTTCATTAAACATATATTGTTTTTGTTCAACAAATTCCCTGGAATTATATTAATGCCAATCGGCAGCCAGTACATGCAGGTGTTTCGGCTAGTGTCGCCTCCATAAGATTATTGATTACTTTATTTACCATTTAATATTTCTTAAAAATTGAAAGCATTATAAGACTTATGTTGAAAGACAATTTTAAACAATTTTATAACGAGCAAAGGCTTGATTTCCTTTATTATCGTTACTAAAAAATCTCACTTCATAAAAATTATTTACACCCTTTGACGAGAAAGTGTTTAAATTTTAAGACACTTAAAACTTCCCCAAACTCTTTTCTTAATATTTTTCAGCAAAAAAATGCTATCAAAAAGCTTTATTAAAAAATCTACGAAGTAAAAACGAACATGAAAGGGAAATGCAAATTACTCCATATTGGCGCCTGGTCACACAAAAAGAGCAGAAACATTCATTTGATTCCCTAAAACGAACAGAAAAACAAATGACGGCCAACATATCGCTATCCTCAGATTAAATTAAAAATCGAACAAAAAAATGATGAGGAAACAACCCTCCAACAAGACAAAATTCCTTCCGAGAAAAACCGTGGCAGGATGGAGAGGAGAGAAGCAAGTTAAAAAAAGTTATAACAAAAAATAAAATGACTGTTAAACACACAATATAAAGTCCACATGCATAATTATTAGGTGATAAATCATGGTCACTGGTTAGGGGCTGGAGGAATGAGAATTTTAAATGATGACGTCGCCAACACAATGACGATGATGATGATGATGACGAAGTTAAGGTTTCTTTGCATAAATTTGGATTTCTTCTTTCTCAACATTTTAAGTTTATGATTTGTCATTGTCGCGTTTACTTTTTTACGCGTCAAAACGATTGGTGTCCCAAGAATACTAAACACAGAAACATGCACAACAATTTGTTGCACGTTTCTTCAAAGGCGTTGCAGGATATAAAAACCAAGAAAAATATTTTCTGCTTTTAAAAGTTTCATAATAAATTTGCGCTACTAAAAAATTATAAACAACTGTCATTAACAGGACGAAATGCTATTTAACATGTTTAAGTCTTTTGTCAAATGGAATTTTCAGCATAGGGAGACCTCGATTTCTTCAAAGTTTTTTTAAGTCGTGCCATTTTAATTAAAATAAATTATGACATATTTATTATAATAAAGAGTTTGGGCTCAGATGAAGGATCAATGAAAATGTTTACTAATTATTAAAATTGAAACGAAAATTAATTTTTCTTAAAATTCAGCAAAAACTTATTTGAGGTTAAAGGAAATTGAATTGAATGTATTTAGAATAAACAAAAGTTATATTTTCCTTTAAAAGTTGACGCTATACAGTGTTGGCTTTGGATATTTTCATGGACGTTATGTTATATGGTAAATAGCAATCCTAGTATTTTCAAAGTAAAGCCTTCAAATTCAAATTAATTAAGGTAACGTTCTTTTCTTGTTTACGAAAGTTTATAGTATTCGCTGGAATTCAGCAGACTGTACCTTTAACAAAAGTCTACATATGCAGAAAGAGAAAAGTTGCCCAATTGACCCCAGGTTAAAAGAAACACACAGAACTACTATGCCTAAAGAAATTTTTTATAGAGAAATTATCGAGGTTTGGTCCTCAACAAATCAAGAAGAAGGACATATAGCTATGTTCTGGAAATCACTTTTCACCAAAGTGGTTTTATATCGAAACGAAGGTGTTCGGTGCTCACAAATTTGTGAGTTTAAACCGGTCACCCAAGTCGCTGGCGTTTTCAATTCACTTGCTTAAGTTTGTCTGTCTTAAAATAAACTGATGAAATAATTAGTTTAATAGTTTTTATTGATTTTTAAAATAAGTTTTTTCATATAAAATAAATATTTAAAAATAATTAATTTTTGTTGGGTTTTAAGATTTTTCAGTTGTTTTCATGTGATTTCTAAAAGTAAAAACTACAACGAATAACGCAAAAAGCGTGTGATTTACAGAACGAGAAAATATCACACATGTGATTTGAAATCAGGTGATTTCTAGAACATGCTTGGTAATCACGTTTTTCATTTCGTATGCGGAAATATTAGAAAAATAGTTTCGTAATGGAATTTTGCGACGAAATAAACATGAGGGGGTTGAAAGGAAATCGTACTAAAGGTTCTTCAACACAGATTCTTTCACACTATTGGATTCCGCAAAATGTAATAAAAGCTTAGACTTTTCATTTGATCAGTTTTTCATTTTTACAGAAGTGCAATTGTGTAGACAAACAACGTAATGAGAATTTTTTACTTCCGTAATTTTTTACAGTCAGAACGATATAATTAGATTTCTTTCGGCAAAAATGCAAAATAGTGTGAAAGGGTCTTAAAATGTGCTTTTTGAAACTTTAAACTTTAACACTAAGACAACTAAAGGTATTTGTGGAACCAAACACCAACTAGGAACAGGCGGAAGGCCACGTAAAGCTTTTTACAATTGAAGTAAAGCCGCGAATAACTTTGTAAAAGAAAAATTTTGCAAAATCTGTTTTTGTGCAGATTACCGTTAAAATTACTCTCTTACTCTCTTTTATCACCGTCAAAACGCAATTACAATGCATCAGTCAGTGGAAGAACGTTGTAAGTTATAAACAAAATGCTACGAACGGAATTTATTTTATTTTTATTATTTTTGATAAACTAAAAAAAAATTAAGAAAGAGATAATCAATTTTTTTAAATACGTTTTTTTTTCTCTCTCCTGAAAAATTATTATTTTGTCATTTGCAACGTTATTCGCGGCGATCCTTCAATTGATGCAAAAGAACAAAAAGAGATAAGCTAATTTGAGATTCATTAGACCACTCAATATATTATTAATGTATATTGCTTATGAATTTAAATAAAAAAAGCTGAACATCGTATACCCGTCATATTAAATTATATCGTTAGAATGATCTCTCTCCTACTCTCCTTCATATAATATCCATCACGATAGGTTTTGATGAATTTATTCTCATAGTCGCCATTTTGAATTAAAAGAACAAATAGTGGCCAATCTTGCCCGGGCTGCGTTAACAACACTTCACTTATTAAGATCGTCAAGAAATTAAGGAGCTACGTTAAATCACATGTAATTATTATGCGGAAAGGAGGCAAATATCGCAACGCCAAGCTGAATTTTGTGTTTCGTGCAGATATGCGTCACCTCACAATAAAACAATTCCAAAATTCACCGTCTACACGTCTTCAAGATACAGACTTTTTTAAATTCCTCTAAATTATGCAAATGTGATACTGTGCAGTATTTGACTGGTGCGTCATAACAATATCTCTAATGAACTTTCCAAAAACGGGTATTGGAATTGATGAAGTTTTGTACTTCTAAAGGGTAATTCAGAAAGGCTGCTGTAATAAAATGTTGTGGATGTTTTTTGTGCAAGTAGAACATCTGGTACTTAATAGCTTCCGCCTATGATTGTTCTGATATTTAACAATGCAGCGCTACACCAAGGAAGAACGCATTATCACAAGAAAATATCACTCCGGCTTCTTTCACCATCCTCGCCCGTACAAGATTTATCTTACTCAGGTGCTTTAGCCAGCAGACCATGCTAAGCGCCGGTAATTTGTTCAATGGAAAATGGAGTAAATGCCGATTTTTCGAAACAAAAAATAATCTTGCCTATCAGCCCAAAGTTAAGTTTATCTTCTCGGATCATATCTAAAACTCCTACCGACCTGCCAAAGCTGGGTCCAAAGTGTTAGACTATTGACTCCCTTGCTACCGGTGAGATATATATCGTCACCAAGACATTATGGGCCGGTGACCACTACAAAGGATATATGGAACGTGCGAGTTGACTACATTGTCATCTTCAAGCAAATACTTATTCGGCAGATATTTGACCTCAGCCAAAAAATTATTTTCTCAAGTGTTGCTTAAACCCACTCAGACAAGATTTACTTCGCCTTAAGTTCTTGAACGGTTTATATTTAGTACGTTCTTAGATCAATATTTTACAGTAGCATAAATTGATGGTAGAGCGAAGCCGGGTGCACAAATCTTGATTCTCTTTAACACACGCAAAGAAAAAATATAGTTGAGGTAAGCATAATCTAATCGCAACATATTGTGATTTAATTATATGGTTGTAAACAAACATGTTATTGTGTAAAATAATAAAAATTGTTCTCTTAGAACGATAGAAAAGTGTAGAGTTGGTTTTAGTCACACTTGTTGTAAGACGAGACTGGGTCAGCAATGACTGTTACGGGAGTCGATATTGTGAAAAGATAACGGATATATATCTGACACAGCTGATGCCACATATGTGGGAAATTATCATGCTAAAAACTCACCGCGTGTGTGGCCCCAAAGCTGTGCCCTGTCTTCACTTGTCCATACATAACTCTAATCTAAACATTTTACATTGCAATAAAAATGAAGTTGAGTGCTTTTTAATTCAAATCTTGCGATATCACAAATTATATATGGATTTTAACGCTTCAGGAAACTGAATAGTTAAAAACAAATATTTTACATTTTCAAGCAAACTTTTAAAGCATTTAAATACTTCAATAAGCGAACAAGGAGGGGAAAAACAATATAATTTGTTTTATTATTTCATATACTTATGCCGACAAAAACAATTCATTGTTACCATAAACTCAGCGCAATTTTTTACGCCTTCCGTTTGCATTTACAGCGGGTTTGAGTTGCAGTTTTAATTACAGCAAAACTGCTTTGCACTCTTTGCAAAACGAAAAAAATTGAAGAAAAAATTGCTAAAAGGAAACAAATACCACAGCAAAATAGGAAACTGTTTTTCTTCTTTTTTTGCAAAACTGTAATGCACAACGTTCATAAGTATATTGCATGATGATGTCGGTGATGACGAGGATGGGATGATGAGATTGATAATGAACTCTTATATTGCTGGCGGTAGTGTTGAAAACAACTGGAAACAAGAAGAAAAAAATAATGTTTTGCAATTAAACTGAAAATCCCTGCAACACATCAAGCATTTTCTACTTTTTATTTTTATTTTTTTTTTGCACTCAAATTTTTATTTCGTTTTTTTATTTTTTATTTTTTATTTGTACATTTTTATTTTAGAACAAAGACATGGTAGGTAACTTAAAATTGCAGCCGAAAAACCAGAACGAAAAATATTTGCAAAATAATAAGTGTAATGAAAAAAAAACCCTAAAAAATATTATACTTGAGTTTTATTTTTTATCGAAAGCTACTGCTATAGCAGTAGTGCAAGAAACACTGGCAGAAACGACTAATATATTCCCTTTCGTTCAAATTATTGTCAGTTGCCCATGTTTACATGCACAAGCTGCTTTGCCTGTGATTATTTCTTTGACTTCGGACAAAACAGTTGCAGATTCGGTACCTAAGACTTGTTATCCTTTATTCAAGCAGTAATCCTTTGCTTTTGAATTGCCCATTGTTAATGTTTCTAATGCTATCATTGTCTCTAATACACCCTACATCTAGTTTCAGTGTAGAATTTGAAAACCTTAAAATGTTTACTGCAAGTGGAAAAATTTTCAAGCATGAATCCACTCCCTCGTTGGCCTTATCTTACCCACCTACCTGCATACTTAATACAACATGGAGTTTTGCTTTTGTTTTCCTTTTCACATGAGTTTGTGTTGTGTGTGTGTGCGTGATTTTTTGGGATATTTTACTTCTGTACTTTACTTTCTGAATACCAGGTTGACTGAATGAATATAATGGCTGAATAAATGGATGGATGGATGGTTGGCTGAAGGTTTTTATAAATGCTTTGACTGGTTGGTTGATTGTATAAGATGCACTTCTGTGGAACAAAAACAACCACAAAACCTTTGTTTATTGTATTTTTCAGCTTTTCATTTCTTTTCCTTCTTGGATTTTCCAAAAGTCTGTTGCAATTTCAATGGCATATCAACAACTAAATTAAAGGAAAGGAAAAATCCTTAGAACTTATATTTTAATTTCTAATGGGCAAATCACCAAATTTAGTTTGTTCCGAAACCTCAAATTTATTAACATGGCATTGGTATAGAGTGACCAGATAGTAGTGGTGGATACTTGCGAGGGATAGTTAGAGGAAACAAGTTTTAGAAATATAATTTCATTTTTGCTACAGACGATGCAACAGCAGAGCAAATATACGAGGAAGAGAAGCAAATAATGTTAGGAATCTGTGCAAAGAACCATGATAGCACGAATGATGTCATCTAAGCTAAGCAGACGATGAAACATTGTATTTAAAAACACAAAATATCGAAAAATTTAGAAAAAAAATTGTTATTTTGGGTACGGACAAAGGAACAATAAATGGAACATGCCACAGTTTTTTTAATGTTCCTTCGTATGTAGCCGCTACAATGATAGTTTTTACAATTGTCAGAAGCTATTCAAGTTACCAATATCATCTAGCTGTCCGTATTATTCCGGCTCAGTTGTAAATATGTTACGTGATTTCCCTGCTAATTCGTGGCACCACGGAAAAGTTTACGGGTGATTACACATTTCTGGATTTTAAGTCATCAGCCAGCAGACATTTGTGAGAAGTGAATAAAAAATAGCGGCCGTAGTGGCCAGTATCGAAGAAGAATCGGGAACCCCCGTTCGGCGCGGCTGGATATTGGACTAAATCCTTACAAAGATTGTGGTGACATAATAGCTGAAGCCGAAAGATCATAGACAACGCCTTGAGCCCGTCACGTGTGCGCCGGCATTGTTGGAAGGAGAACAGGATTTTTGCCAGCGATGCCGTGGCGGTCATTGGTCAATTTGATATCACTCACCATTCTTGCTTAATATTCTCTTCTTATCATTCCTATCTGGTCATCGTAGAGCTAACGAGTTTCTCACTATATTAAAGGAAGGTACAGAAAGATTCCTTAAGGTTACAAGTTGAAGAACTGAATTAAGATGCGCACATTATGCAGATGTGGTCTAGTTGTTGTCAGCCCTCTTGATCCAAGGGCAAGGTAGTATTATTATCGGGTAGACTTAATGATTTAATATTCTATGAGCCAAAAAACAAGACGTTGTTTTAACAATTTTTTTTATAATTCATTGCAACGTTTCATTTGTTATTATAAATCCCAATTTACAGAAAATATCCATCCATATCAGATCGGGAGGCCTTTCGTATAATTCCCAGTCACTTTTTTCGCGAAAGAAACGGATAGAGGTTTGGCTCCCCACTAAATGTGCCAGTGTTCTTAAACGCCGCATACCTGTATGAACGTGTGAAAATCAATATCAACGTGTGCTGGACTATTGATGACGCATCAATCGATTGATTAGACCCTCTTCCTTGAGTTTTATTCTGAAACGCATCCATGACATTACCCTTCTGCAGGGTTCTCTCCAAGACTCACTCAATATAAGCTACTTGGCGTTTCCGCGCTTCATTCTCCGGAAGCTCGAAGGTCTTCAAGGTGGTCCCACGGGAAGTCTTATTCTATAATTAACGATTTACCTCTGGATAAAGCCAATTGGTCTCAATGAAGCTGGATTTTGCACCGTTAGACTACTTTTCTGATGTAAAATCCGAAGTTATGGTATTGAAGGTGTTATGCTTGTGAACAGACCATACGTTGTAAAGCCATGAAACGTTATACTTACAAGCACGTAAACGACTGGTCAGTGATTTCGGCACAACGAAAATATCGGTTCAGGTTTCCTGGCAAGCCTACGCCAGGCTACAATACATTTAAGCCGTCATCTGGACTAGAACAGCACGTGAGAGGAGCGGTATAGACAGGCTTCACAAGTCTCGCTCCGTAGAGCTTAGCAGTAAACACATGCTCGATTGATGGTTCGAGTATTCTCGACTGTATTAATAATTGATCTTGCCATTCTGACTTGAAGGAACGTCGTTCAAACAGGACTATCTAGTTGTGTACTTGGTTGACACAGCAACAAAAAATTTAGAAGGATATGTTTGCAGGTTGAGTAATGAATCATTTAAGCAATTTGAATTGATGGCCAAGAACGCAGCGATTTTTAAAGTCTTGGCCCTATCTGAACCAACCATAGACTCTCGAAGTTTATTTCTTATTGCCTTTTCTTACTCAAAATCAATTAATAACCCTTCGAAATTATCAGTAACAAAGAACCTGAAATAACGTTTGCTAGTTTGTATTTTTTTTTTACCAATAACCAAAATCAATTTGAATTTTTGTTAAATCTTGGAATATCACAGAGAAGAAACTTAAGATTGAAGTAACACAATCCAAGAGCAAAAAATATAAAATATTTTAGGTTCATCTTGGTATCAAATTCTGCTTAAAACAAACCATGTGCCAATCAATGCAACATTCTTTCAAAACAAAGGATAGATTGCTAATGCCATTGTTATACAACATAGTACATATGTATGTATGTATGTACATAATTAATACATAAAGACAGAAATGTAAAGAGGCAGACAACAGTGAGCCAACAAATAAAAATAAAACGAAGCAGTCAGTAAAAATTGTGGTACGCAGTACTTAATATGGGCTTGGGAGAGAAATATCATTTTACACACATTATTATTTCTACATTTAACGTTTTGAAGCGTGTGACATGTATCACAAATTTTTGGTAGCTGTGTATTTTGTATTAAATGAATAAAGGTGACCACCTTTTAAAGCTTTCTTGAAGTTTTTTTATTCATTTAGCACAGGGTGTGATAACTTCAAGTACCTTACATTTTGTTTAAAAGATACAAGAGCTTATTTAGGAAATCGAAATTAATTCAATGTTTTAATACAGAATAACAAATTGTCTTATACTTTGTTCAGAGAATTACTTAATTGCGTCATAAATTGGGCCAAATTCCCCATGCAACTATGGTAGAATCAGTTCAGTGAGAAGAAAAAAGTCTGTACAATGATAAAATCAAGGCACATTTAACTATCACATTAATCAGCCAATCTTTATGACAGTTGCCAAACTCTGTAATCAAAGTTACCATAAAAATAAAAACAATTTTATGAAAGTTTCAACGAAAATACATTCTAAATAATAAATTTCTTTAAAAAAATATTTCAAGCTAAATTTCTTCCCATTTTTCCGAATTCGCAAACATAACTTTTTACGAACAAAATAAATAAAATAAATTTCCAACGTTTAAATGCAAATTGAGTAACCTTAATTAAATTCTATGACTCCATTTAGAATTTAGTTGCTTCAATTAAAAAGCATTTTTAAACTTAGTATTACCAGATTGAAACTTGTGATCGAAAGTTATTAAAGAAGATATGATCATATGATATATTTCAGAACTTTGATAGAAAAAGAGAAAAAGACCTAAGAAAATAATTTTTTTTAAAAAATCTTTATTAAACACAACATATAATATAATTATGTATTAAGTTTTTATGTTTGAAATGTGTTTACGCCCACAGGTATTTTTTTCAGATTTTAGGTCTGTATGATCTGTATATAACCCAAATAATACGAGTGTTAACGCTTAATATTCTTTAACAGGGCAACATTTTACTTAAGAAACGAAAACGCCATTAGTTTTGAAAAAAAAATTCAGAAATGATGAAGTCAAATTAAAGTTTCATCTGCTAAGCTAAATAAATAGTTTTGATTTTCAAAAGGAACAATTTTTGGGAGGGTTGCCGAGTTTTAGTGATTTACTTAACAAAAAGTTGGTTTGGACGCAATAAAAGTTGTCGTAGCGGAAAAAAAATTGCGTTGCATTTACTTTAGCTTAGCGGGATGGTAGACGAACATTAAAGCCCCCGAAGGTATCTTATATTCTTCGTTGTATTTAATTCGAATACAATGTACCCCGAAACAATTTTGCATCAAAGATCTCCCAACTTTCACTTTTTTCATTGACGTATTTATTCGTTATTTTCCGAATATAATTTCCTACGGAATGGTTGTGTATTTTCCGCAACGGAGCTACCGAGTAGACGAATAAGCGGTCTTTTATTCATTGGTATAGTTTCGTTAACTGGGACTACTTACCTCAACGCCAATATAAATCTGCCTCAGTTTTTCATCATTTTATGATGCTAACTACACTCAAAGAAAAAATATCACAAGATGAAAGAAAAAGTGTTGTAAAGTCATCATTAAAATAATTCATGTCCTCAGACCGCGGGGACCATTTGCCGAATATGTTGTTTACCTGGTCACCTTAGCAACACAATTAAAACTTTATTTGTCTTTTATATGGAAGTTGTTCTTGCCATTTTTGGCAAATTTGTTTAAAAATACGTTTCTGACCATAAAAGCAATACCATTATGGTTTCTTTAGTCCATAAAACAAAAGAAATAAAATAAACATAATAAAAAAAATTTTTAACTGTGAAAAAGATCAAGTTGACAAAGAATGTATTTATCTTAATGTACAGTGTCACTTGTGGAAAGGTTCAATTTTTGTTTTCCGATAGTGGTAACGCTAGTGGTCGTGGTGTGTGTGTCGCTTCTGCTACTGAATGATTTGCTGGTTGCACAGTCATTGTCTAACAGCAACGTTCCACATTGCCATGCAATTAAACCACACTTAACCTGATGCCTTTTGTTTGAGGATCAGTGTAATGAATATTATTTTTATTCGTATGTTACACATCAATCAAAAACTGTTAAACTTTTTTTAAAGATCTTCAAATAATCTAGAGCTCAGATTTACATATAATATTTTGTTTATATTTTATTCATTTTAATAATAAAATTAATCGAAGCAGACTGCTTACTTTAGGGGTTCCTTTCCTATTCGACCATCTTCTTTCTCGAATTGATTTCAGGCAACCGATATATAATTTGCGACTACCTTATTCTTATTCGAGTTTCGTGCCTTCACTCTTGACGGAATTTATTTTAGACTGTCGACTCATCGCGGAGTCTCTTGTGATTGCTAACATTTGCTTAGGTTCTCCATGGCCTACACATTTACAAAGTGTCTGCCCGTGGTCCTTATGTTAGCTAATGCTGAACATTATTAGCCTCTTCATCAGGAGTATCTTTGCACACTGATCAGTTCCCACCTTGCGAGGTTTTTTTGTCCATCGCTTCAGTCTTTCTCCCCTGGCAAATAAATACCGGAGCTCCTACAACCTCGACCACTTGCGTGGCTGTGTCGTCCATGCCTTCGCCGTAGGAGTACGTATAGAGATGAACCCGTTTACTCCTCGCATAGCTGCATATGCGCGGGTAACACCCTCTTGGCCATGCAACCCCGGCGTATGGTGTTCCACTGTGTAATAAGGATTTTTCATAAGGCAGTGTTAACTTCTCTCCGCTCGACTTGGTTAGTCAGACTCTTAGTAAAGACAGGAACCTGATACTGGTTGCCATCACAAGGACGTAAAAGTCTGACAGCTAATTACGGCAAGCCATGTCTTTATTCCTGCCAGTTGACGGCCAGTTATACACAGGTATACAAATTGTATATTTGCTATCGGTGGGTAAGTTACCGCATTCGATAGATACTGTTCGAAATTTGCAGTTAAATTCTTTTCGAATTTCGACAAATAACGTAGGCCGTGATTCGGCCTCTGGTTTAAAAAAAAAAAGGAAAATTATGGCGCAGTCAGCATTTCAAAGCATACGAAGTGTCTCAGCAGCGGATTTATTTCAATACAACCGAAAACGAGTCGCTCCCTTACGTGACACAAACAGGCCTTACTTTAAAGCAAAAATTAACTTTTAAAAGTTAAATAAATTTCCTTGCTATCGTAGACTCGCTTCCATGTCAATTCTTTGGCGCTATTCCAATTTAACTCATTTAAAAGAGTTCGCCTATAATTCCCACTTAGAAAATGAAACCTTGAAACATAACGAAACAATGACCCTTAAGGTACATGTGATCCCATAATTGCAATAGAAACAAATGCCTATTGTTAAGACCTGTTCCTGCTCAAGGGTTGTGAATAGAAAGTGCAAAAAAAAAACAAAAAGTATGAAAATGCGAAACAATGAATTCAGCAGAAATGCCAGATGCAAAATAAAAACATAGAAAAGAATTGAATGATTCCAACTGTCTAAATGAATGAAGGTATGTTTCGCACAGAGTGGATAAATAGTTGGATGTGGAAAAATAAAACAGGAAAAATAGACAAAGCAGGATGTTTCATTATGTAGTTAGAGGTAAATAACAAATGGATGTGTCTAGAATTTAAAACAATTTCAAATGCAATTTGAAGCACCTGCTTCAAGACAGGACAAGTGAAAAAAATTCAAATGTTTTACAAAAGTCATATGCAGAAATAAAGACTAAATTGCAAGAATAAATTAAAATGGGGAAAAAGTGCAAGTACCCTACATTAGTTGCAAGTACGCAGTTACGCTTCATTTATAGGGAGGCGGTTTTAAGACATTCTGCTTAGTTGTGTTTAGTTTCATTTTTCAAATGTCACATAAAGAAACTAAAAAAGAAACTCATTTCAGAGACTATGCCTTGCAATGAAGTTGTGGTCCCTTGTGTACTCATCTCTATTATATTTAATGGTGCAGGTTATGTTTATTGGATTGTGCCTTAGAGTGATTCTAAAACTGCTATTACAATTTTTGCCACGCCCCAAAATATAATCCATTTAGTTTTGTGAATATTGTCTCTATTTCAAGATCGATCACAACGTTATAGCATATCGTTGATAACGGCTTCGTATTCGTTCTAGGTGGTTGTTCAATCGGACGCCAAATTCTAGATACGACTTCTAATATCTCGGATCCTTCCTCCACAGTAACCAAATATGCGAACTAAAATGGAACACAGCTTTTAGCTTTGCGTAAAGTTCTCTCCTCAACCACGTGATTAATTTCAATGGGATGAATCTACACGTAGGAAGACTAAGCTAATCTGGCCTAGAGTAGACCGAATTCGAATCAAGATCCTTCTAAGATTTCAGAAAATTCAATTAAAATATATTTAAAGTAACTCAATCATGCAAGGCTAAGAGACTTGGCGGTAAACGACTTTTGTAGAAGCTGCCAATATGAGTAAAAATAGGAGGCAGTGTTACACCTCCTGTGCCTCTGTCCTACTTCGTAGGATCAGGAGGATCAGCGTCAGATCTATCTATACATTTAGTAAACCTCTCCTAATTATTGAAGATAGAATCGCAACTGATTCAGCGACGACTCCACATCGGTATGCTAACGCGGCCAACTCACTTTTACAGTATTACTACTAATTTTCTCCATTCCCTATTCCTTTCTTTCTTCTCCATCTTTCGGCTTTCTGCTCCTCCTTTTATTTTAGGTAACATAAAGCACTGGAAGTGGGCATGGTTGCTGCAGGCAAGTTGTAAACCTAACTTAACGTAACTAAATTTAAAATTGCTATTTGTTTACTTTAAAGGAGGTACCTTCAAAGCACGCAAGTTCTTCAGTCATCTGAAAGCGTTGAGCAACAATTTATTATTGATATGAGGGAATACAGAGAAGTCATTGGTTGACAGATCAGGGCTATAATTATTTTTATGTTATCCAAAGTAGGCGGTTGTTCCAGCTTAAGTGTGAGAGTTTTTACTATCTGTTAGCAGGCAAATTGTTGTGTACCGTACAGAATTGACGGTCCATTGATCATCTAATGGTACAGCAATGTCGTGTTCGCATATCTGTTTGGTTTAAAGTTCTTCAACAAGACAGATTTTGTCGAATGGGAATCTCCCTCAAACATACTCATATATGTATACCGCTCTTATATATTAAGTTTACGTGGAGGAATTTTACAGACGTTTTTCTAATCACCGCGGTAGCAATCAAAGGAAGTCATACGTGGGCAATTGTCATATTAGTTTCTTGGCGCCCTAATATTCATGCAATGTGAAAGAGGCGCCAGCGGACCAGTGGCCTAAAAATACATTGATGTTGCGATCTGTCATATACCCGCTTTTGGCAATCAGCCAAAGAGAACGCAGATTCCGATTGAATTCCGCTTACCCGCAATATACTTGTGATGTTTCAAAAGTTGAAGTCGTCGAAGGTCATAGTACATTATTGCGCGAAATGTTCACGTTTCACTTGAATTTCTTCGGGAGATGAGTTCATGGCTCTTGAAAAATTGCGTTGCAGAATCAGATATATCGTATGCTGTGCAATGTTGCCACATCTCAAAACATCTAGCACTATAGAGCTGAAATCTGTTGAAATTTTCTTAGAACATCTATTACTACTAAAGCATATTTAAAGTGGACTGTAGACATAAAGGCTTGATGGCCTCCGATTCTTAGTATATTCAATATGGATTTTACCTGATTCATTAAAAGCTAGCTTTCGGATAATTGCCGAACTCTACTCTTAGCACACAGTTTATATGCAAACACCAACCGGCAATGCTACCATACGAACGAACGCAAGTGATACTAAGCAAAATTTCAGTGTAGAATCATTATTAAAAAAGCTACCATCCCTAACTATGACTCTGTAGTGGTAACGAAAACAAAAATGAGGATTCATTTCAAGATATTGTTGCAAATGTTAAGTACATTTCATTGACATGTTTCATCTACTGGATCTTTAATGCACATCTACAACACATTTATCTACATCATCCATAGAAATAATAATGTCATAATTATATGCTTCTTTTGCTTCTTCTTGGGTTTGCCTATTGAGTGCATTTACACCTGCAATGACTTGAGTAAAATAGCTTTGCATTTTTGTAAGCCGGTGCTTTAGTTATATTTACTTTTGAATTAAATACCAGTGAATGAACATATCGTATGTGTAGACGCGGATTCCACATGCCAGAAATTATAGGATGTCTCAATATAAGGGCACTATGGGAATGATTTCTGCAACACATCGATTGTTTCATGGGCGCTGTGGTAGTTGGCGCCCTTCTGTTAAAACTATGCGTCTTCCACATCCAAAATTTTGTTATTAATTTATTAATGTTTTCGGGTTTTGGTCGCGACTTTCTTCCAAAGCAACAATGTTTTCACTATCAATAATCAAAACAGTTTCTTCAAATATTTTGATCACTCTTCGAATTGTTGACATATTAGTTGCACTTTCCCGATCGAAAATTGTGCAAAGTAGTCTTAGTTAAATTGGTATTTACAACGATAACGCGTTTTTGTATTGCGCCATTTTAAATAATCGCAATAATCATAGGTGACAGCTGTTAAGTATCAGAGTTGCCACTTGCGCGAAAAAATTCCATACATTTTCTTCTTTGGACATCCTATATGATCAAATAAAATAGGCGACTATTTTCTTCTATTTTTAGAGCAGGTTGCGATTCACAAGGCCGGCAAATTTAATGCTCAGAACGATAAATAGAGAGCATAGAAGAGGAGAGAGAGAGAGAGGGTGCAATGTGAGGAAAATACAGCGTGGTGGGACTTTCAATCAACATTTGTATGTACATCTTGATCATATCCACAGCATTGGGATACTAGGGTCGTGAGTTTGCCTGTAACATTTTCTGCGCCCGGCATTCTTGCAGTAATAATATCTGAATGCCCAGTAAGAATCAAAAGATCGTTTGACATTACAGCTCTTCATTTTTTTTTTACTTTAGAAACAGTTTTTATACCGTACTGATTCCCATTCTGCGACTTTCAATACGCACCGCTATACTAGTCTTCGTCTGAAGTCCTCTGATGGTTGTCAGCTGCAGCTGTATATTACGATAAAATATCGAAACCAATGGAAAATAATGCCAATTGGCTTATGTGGAGGAAAACATGAGAAGCGCAGTATAGCACCTAAATATTAAATAATTTATTATATATTTAAAGTTCATTCTTACCATATTCTAATTAATAACACCACATCAGAATAATACAGAACTGTATTTATCATTTAAACCCCCACTGCAACCAAAACAAAAACAAAAAACCCCTACAAAAGCCAACAGGCCAGGCAGCAACAATAAGAAACGGCAGCAGTTGTAAGTGAAATAAAGTAGAATGAAAGAAAAAAGCTTGAATTGAAAACAAGTAAACAATGAACGTCTGCAACCACTTAAGCACAACTCCTCCTTCTCCATGTATGGCTGGCAGTAACAGAAGACTATAACACACACGTGCAATTACATACACATTTGCTCACATGAATACTGCAGTAGAAACCACCACAATATCGTCCTCATCCATCGGCACTTAAAGAAATTGCACATATTACATGTATGTGAGTGTGTGTTTGTTTACACATGTGTAATATACACCCTCTGTAAGTTTGCCAAACACACATGTTGCCACACGCAACACACACACACAGGCCAATATATAGACACATTAATGATATCCATACATATTTAATGCACTTGTTCGCAAACAATGACACATCCTTTTTAGTTGAGGCTCATACAAACCCTTGTCCTGCTCTCATTGTTGGTTTCATTTCATATATTTTTATTATATCTTCGCCATTCTCTTCAATATCATTATTATTACATTTGTTGTCGTTGTATTGTAATTGTCGTGGCACATTTTTTTTTTACTTTCACATAAACAATTCTACAGAAATTGTAACTTTCAATTGTGGCAAAATATTTATGATTTGGTAGGGACTCAAAAATGATATTATGATAATTATCAGATCCCATTTTATTGTTTAAGATGTGGTCGTTCGTTTTATTGAGATCCAGTAATTCCAAAATACTGCTTCTAAGCCAATTATTCGAGTAAACCTAATCACAATACAGGCACTGCAGACTGAACAGAGATAATTTATCTCTTGTTATACTCTGACCATAGAAAGAAAGGGTTTATTGTAATTTCCAGAGCATTTAATGGCCACATAAATTATGCGTGCATTTTCAAAATTGCGAGAGTTTTGGAGTCAGAGATGCTTTTTTCGGCTCAAATACACGATAGCTCTAAATATAGTCCCTTTTTAGGTCGATACATTGAGTCCATTGTTGTCCAAATTTTGTTACTTGTCGCGAATCACTTACCGCCGAGCCAATTCTTCTGGGTTCTGATTGGGATAGAGAACCACAGTTCAATTTATGGATTTTTGCCATGGCGACTACGTATGTGATTTCAAGTTCGTTGTCTGGCTTAATTGTCCATCCCTATCAGAATCTCATGGACCAACGCCACATGAGTACATTTAGAAATTGACCCGACTATCTTTCGCGAGGCATTCTTGTCCATCTCTTCTCTGCATTAAAACTGGAAATCGACTGGTATCCAGAGTTCGCATACTAGAGACCAAGTACCCTCTTCGCCACGCATCCCTGCTGTATGCAGTTCTACTCCGTATTAGGGATTTTGATAAGAGGGTGTTAACTTCTCTCCGCTCGATTTATTTAGCCAGACTCCCAGCAGAGACAGGAATCTGCAACCGGCCACCACCACGAGGAGGTATAAGTCAAAACTTCTGACAGTACACTCAGTTACGGCAAGTCATATCCTTGTGCCTACCAGCTGACGACCTGGTTTAGGGGCTGGTTTGTATACAAAATATAAGTAAATAAATAAATAAATTTAATTAACTACGAGAAAATTTCAAAAAGCAAAGGAGTTTTAAACTGTCCTCGTATATATACATTGAACGGTATTGAAGATTTGCCGATGATCCCAGGTAACTTAAAGAAGTTCATACATACTCGTACGTAAGTATAACAACGATTTCTGAAACACCGCTTCTCACAAAAGCGTTCCTAAACGCCCCAAACATGCCTCTAATCATCTAAATTTTACCATAAAGAAAAATTTCACAATAAATCAAAATGGCCAAAATATTTAAAATTAAAAAAAAAACATCATCAATGAAAAATCCAAACTTTCTGAGACTGTCGAAATAACAAGTTCTAGAAATCACTAAAAATTTTAATTTAATCAAAAATCACAAAGGCACCAAAGTATCAAAATTAAAAAAAAAAAATTCTCCACAAATAAGAAAACGAATTCATGGGATCTTTTTGTTATTTTAAAAAACTCATTTGCTAATTTCGCCTCGACTCAAATCATTTGGTTTGAACAATTTCATTTATAAGACATTTCTAGTTTATCTATAAATTTGGTCAAAGGTTTCCTGAAGGGCAAGTTTAAGCAACCAGCGAATTGTGCCTAGCAAAAGAGTTTAAAAAAGTACTAATTTTCGCCAATATATGTAGCTATTTATTAGTTTCTACTTGTTTTTATTTAACATTGTTAATTAAGCTCTCTAAAAATTGATAACTCATAAATGGATCGTAACCTTTCCGAGAAACTTTATCAGCTCAAACAAGCACAAATATAAATCAACAAAATTTAATTTAATTTTGTGGCTGTGTTCTATTTCAGACTAATTTTCACACAATTTTCTATTCATTGTTACTGAATTTACAACTCTCAATATATTCTTAAGCGATCCATTAAATTCTATTAGGGCAGGGTATTTGAATGCCTCTAAAACAACAAACTGGACTCGCTCCGCAAACTAACCAGAATTTTTGTACGCTTACACATCAACACGAACACATAATACCCTTCACTGCTTGTAGGTTTTAAGAAATCAAGCAGCTTTCACAATTGCTCCTGTCACGTATAAAGAGGAGAAAAAGAGTTTTGCTTAATTATCTTAAAGCAAATAAAAGAGGGACAATACAACCTCACAGTAAGCCCCCACATAAAAGATTGGAAAAAAAATAAATTGACAAATTTTTTATATATTTTCATTTTGGTTTGCTTTGTACTTGGCCACGTCTTGTTTGCTATTGATCAAAAGAATATTTGATATGAAACTTTCATTTCATCCACATACGAGTGCTGGCATGTCTATCAAATGCATGAGTGGTTAAGTGCAAACTGCCAGGATTTTTTACACACACACACACACACACACACACACACATGCCTCAATAAGACATTGTCATTAACAGCCGAAAGGAATTGTATTTAAAATGTTTTACTTTGCTCCTTCACTTGCTGTTTGTGTGTGTGTGTAAGTGTTTGGCGTCTTCTTGTTCGTAGAATATTGTTGTCTTTATTATCCCCGCCATGGACATAAGTATCTCTACATTCATTTTGGATGTTGCATTTCTATATTATTACGAAATGAAATGTTCAAACATACATTTTATATTTATTTTTTTTTTTTTGCCTCATCATTTTCAAAAATAACCGAACGACTCTTTGGCGGCATGAATGTAATTTAAGCAAATTTTATTATTTGATTTTTTATATATTTTCTCCTTTGTAATATCTATATGATGGTCTGCCCTAGACTTTACTCACAATGCATGTACTGAAAGAAGCGAACATGAACTAACTCAATGTCAGTTTCAGAACATTTTAAAAGGAGTTTGTTTGCTTTTAGCATTTTATGCCTCTAGTCCATTTACGACAATATTGAATTTTAAATGAATTTGTTTTGCAACATATTTATAAATAAATATTAAGGCTTTATTTTGAAAGACATCAGGTTGACTACACTTTTATTTTTAGGAACGTGAAATGGGACCCATTATGTAAAGTTAAGAACTCGTTTTAATAGCAAAAAATCTATTCAAATTTTTGCACTAGTAAGGAAAATTCTTCAAGCATCATTTTCTTGTAGAGGGTGGCTCAATATGAAGACACTATTCAAAATTCGTGGCATATTTTTTAAATGCAAGTAGCAACTTTAGTATTTAATAGTTGCACGCTTATTAAAACTGTAGCGCTACACAAAGGAATTTTCGGTAGAAAAAGTGCACCTAATGTGTCAGTAATTCGAAGAAACAAATTATTCAGAATATTCGAAGAAACTGCATTACCGTACCTCGACAGTCCCTTAAAAACCTTGTTGCTGTAAGCGAGAGTGTTGGCGAAAAATCGAGAACTGTGAAGGGAATTCGGTAGAGTATAATTATGAGGGAATTGTCAGGGCCTCAACTGGGAACCATAGACTTGAACGACATGTCTTTTCAGCAGGACCTCGCCTCCTGGAACACTATGTATGAAACAGAAGATTTATTGCAGATATGGCCACAATGTTATCTTATTGACACCCCCTATAGGATTCCGCCGGAGGGCCATTATCGCGACTCGCCGATAATTAAAGTTAGGATGTTATCGGTTAGATTTTTTATTTTCCGGTATTATGAGTATACTTTAAGATAAAACTGTCCGATTAACTAAAGGGAAGTTGTTTTTACCCTTAACTTTTAACGTAAGGATTATCTATTTGGAGCTGCCATATTTTGAACAACAAAAATAAAACAATTTTAATTTAGCTTTCACATCAAAAATAGGAACTGAAAGAGACGACGTTCATCTTATATTAACGGGCTAGAAAATATTTTTGAAAATAAAAATATTACAATGGTTTTTTGCCAGTAAACAAGTAAATAAAAGAATGTCGTTGCCACTACGTGTTCTAAAAATCCGATTTAATTCGTTAAAAGTAGTCGGTTATCGCTCTTGCATTTCCGTATTTTCAAAAAGATTAATTTTATTTTGAAAGGAAGTTGTAATAACGAATAATAGTTAAAGAGGACTTTATTCCTCACTTTACCTAAAAGTACCTTTTACTAACTTTAAAGGCAAGTTGTAATAATGGCCCCAAATCTATACGGGTTTGAAGAGGGACTCCAATCATCAATGCCATTACTAGAGATTTGAAACGCACTTCTGTCATCATCAACAAAAATTACACTGAAGGTGGCACATAGCCAAAACTGGTTTGTCTCCAAACCAAACTTGGAAAGGGATGATGGAAATTAAAATCAAATGTCTATCTCAATTCACCTTGTCGGAAATTCAAATGAAGAGTAAGTTGTACTTTATTTAAAAAAAGGAACTATGCAATTTCAAAATTTTTTGCAAAATATTTTTGGACTCTCAAGATTTTTCCATTCGTTTTTGAATGTTCAAAAAGGACGCCACCATTGTTGAGAACGCTTCGTGGATTTCTTACTGCATTTTCTACTATTTAAGTGAGAACATTCCAAGAAAATTCCCGTATTTTTCTTTGATGTTCGCTTGGAGCATTCTGGCATCGGTGGCTGGTTGACGTAGGCTCCTAAAGTCAATGTCTTTCCAATCATTTCAATACCTGGAGCCACAGCAAAGTTATTCTGATCTAAAAATTATCCGCAACGTTTTCTATTCTGATCTACGAAAAACTATTATAAGGTAAAGTTTGCATGCCTAATTGGTACAATCCTGCATTTGCCAGCGGTAAAAAGTTGAAGAGAACTGTCAAATGTAAACTATCAAGTCATAAAAGCTAACGCGTCACATATAAGGGACTTCGTCGAAGAGGTTAGCTTTTTGGTTCTGTCGTGCATTGGGGATCTGTTCGCGAAGGACTATTGTCTCTGCATTTCCATTTTCTTATAACTTTTTGAATCCGATAATAAAAAAGATTTAATAAAGTTCCTATTTAGTCTTTTTAAGACGCAATTTGCCAATTTAATTTTACGCTTGCAGACATGGCTGTGGAACCTGAAATGGGAAAGAGGCTCCGATCGCTAACTACATTTCTCTCTATGCTTATGTTTATGTTTATTAATAAAATTGAAAGGTTTGAAAATGGGAAGTGCGAAGGCACTACTAGCCCTCGGGAAAATTCCGATATCGTTTTTAGTTGGCATCATAACAGGACACTGTATGATTGGATGAATGTTGGAGTGTATGAGAATCTCTCGTGGTGAAAAAGAGTCAGTTCAACATCTTCTCTGCGACTGCCCGGCTCTGCAAAACACAGGTTTAAATATTTGGGTCAAAGCTTCTTTCAGGACCTGGACTTCCTTAGGGATGCGATACTGACGAGCCTGACAAGTTTTGCGTGAAGCTCCAGGTGGTTCTTACGAACTGGAGATTCTGGATGTTTATAGGGAACTGTGGAGGTACATAGAAAATCCGGGGGCATCACAATGGGCCGAGTGGCCTCCGAGTGAACTCGCTATATGCGAGCTGCCCATCAAACCTAACCTGTGTAAGATATATTCTGTTTTGAAGTTTTCCTAAATTTTTTTTAATCAAATTAAAGTTTTTGTGGTGAAATCCCAAAATTTGGAAATTTTGGTTTTTGTGGTATTTTTTAATGATTTTATTATGAATGATTTTATTATTAAATATTGATTATGTAGCAATTAGAGTTTTTCGATTTATGGTATATTTTAAAATTTCTTGTGAATTTTAAATTTTGGCAATTTCGAATTTTTTGATGCAATTTTGGTTTTTGGTAAATTTCGATTTTTTTGAAAAATTCTGTTATTTTTGTAATTTAAAAATTTTCAACTATAGCTTGGTGTTGTGGTGAATTTTCCGATTTTGGTGAATTCGTAAGTTAGAGTAAAATGTTTATAAAATTTATAATTTTTATTACTTTCAGATACATGGGTGAATTTTGAAATTTGTTTGGGAATTTACCATTTGTGGTGAATTTTTCATTTTTGATTTTATATGTTTCTAAAACTATGACTTTGTTAAAATTAACACTTTTTTCATAAAATATTGATTTTTTTATGATTTTTCGGCTTTTCGGCAAAAGTACAAAATTGTGATGAAATTAAAATTTTTGTAGTGAATATTTAAAATTTGGTGAATTTGGATTTGATTGGCCTTTTTATTAAAATTTCGGCTTTTCATTATAGTTTGGAAAAAAAATATATTCCAGTTTTAATTTGATGGTGAATTTTTGAATTTGCGGCCAATTTTGGCGGAATCCGGTTTTCTTTGTTCGTTTTATTTAAATTTTTTAATCGGTCCAACATTTAGGTCCGTAGGATATCAAGGGCCCTCGGGATAATAATTTTTGTATGTGGACATAATAGCAAATTTGATAAGGATTCAGAATATTCAAATTTAAGAGGCTTGCGTATAAGCGTTTCCTGCAAGAGTGAAAATACCAAAAAAAAAAAACTTAGAAATAAGGTTTTTGGCCTATATCTCGGGAACGTGTAGACCTATATAGCTGATTTAAAATAAACTCTTAAGGCTCTAGGCTGTGCAGAAACGACGAACATCGTTAATTGCATTTCCCTACCTATGAGTCGGAAATGAATATTGTAGAAATTGCAAACAGAATGACATATATCATGTATATATCATCTTCATTTTTATAAAGGGAATAAAAATCAGTACCATTTCGATATAAAAAACTTACTTATCAACGTGGTAATTAACTTTTAAAAAGCCAGCTTTTTAAAACAACCCCTTTTGCTTTTACCTTTTGAACTCTGGTGATAGGCCTTAAGAATGCAATAGAAAGGTTTGTATATTGACTAAAGATAAAAACAGGCGTGCGTTATTCTTGTGAATATGTTAAGCTAAGTCCTTTAACCTCTAAAACTTATAACTTTTATAAAAACATAGAAAATCCTGGAGTTAAACTGTTACTGCAATTATCTCATGAAATAGTCAGGACATGCACCGATTTTAACCTTGATTTTAAAACCCCTGGTGACAAGTAGTTCAAGAACGCAATGCATAGGAGAAACGTGTTCCTGTGCAGTTTGCAAATCACTCGTTTGTGAAATGCTATTTTCTTTTAGGTTCAAAAACATCGCAACTCATTTAACCCCTTTTTTTTAAGCAGGAGAGATTTGAGTGCAAATATGTTACTCTTGTTATTAAGGAGAAAACATAGGATTATGGAGAACATTTATTGCTTTGCAGAAATTGTCTCTTTAAATATTATTAATGAGTTGCTGCAGCAGCAACAAATTGAGTGACACCAACAAATTTTTGTTAGAGGGTGATTGATAAAAATAAAAGAAATTGGCTGCTTGTACAATTTAGATTTCGCTGTTAAAATGTAATTAGTCCAAAACATATTGAAAAATATATACTTATGTACATATGTAGGTGTGCATGAGCTGTTGATCACACAATTGGTTATTCACAATGTAAATATCTGAATTAATGATTTTGTTTTATTTTCTGGCATTTTTATCCAGGATTTTTGGAACCCAAATTTGTTTATTTTTTAAAAAATTATCCCCCTAGAAGGGAATTCGCTCCTTGATAAAAAGCAGCACAAAACATATTCAGGTAACCATGCCAAGCACACCATTTGAATCGTTTTCAACTAGATTTTCACAAAATTTTATGCTTTTAAGATTTTTGATTTTCGTTTATTTTGTTTGTTTTGCAGAAATAATTATTATTTTCTGTTTCTATAAATTATTATAGATTTTTTTCGACCTTTATTGAGGAATTATTGGAATTAAGAAATATTTTCTAAGTTTTATTCTTTAGGCAGAAATACTTGTTATTTTCTGATTTTTAATTTTTTTTTTTTTTTTTTGCAGAAATAAAAGATAGTTATTGACTTTGTTTGAGAGAAATAAATGATTTTTTATATTTATTTTCATTAGCTGTGGCCTCATGCAATTCAATAAGTACCTATTAACAAGCAATAATGATTCAATATTACAATTTTAGCTTTAAAAATTTGAAAGAAAACCTTTGGAAATTTCGCGTTTCAGTTTCACCTCTATTTTATTCAAAGTACTACATACTTACATACGTTAACAATGCCGAACAAGTAATTTATAATCAGATGACCCTTAACGGGTTAAAATATTTTGTGCTTGTAGGAACCATGATTGGCCCTTTCGTCCCATTTCCTTTCGAAATACTCAAAATATTGCAAATTATATATAAAAATTCAGGGCGTCACTAACTCCGAAAATTGGCATTGCCGTCGGTTGTTGTATTTTACATTTTAATCTTAATCTACCCCTAAGAAACGTTTAATTTTTTCAGCTTCTGCCTTAAACTAAATTTATCCCCAAAGGAAAATAATAATTATTCCTGCCGGAAAAAATAAAAATTAAATAATAATAAAAATTAAATATTAATAATTTACATTCCCTGTTAAATACAAGTTTATTAGGTTTGTAATAAAATTCGGACATTCAAGAAAGAATATTAATTAATATTCTTGATACCTATTATGTGTTTAACCCAACCGATCCCACCGGAGCAGTCTCAACAAAATAGTTGCTCAATGTACAGAAATCGTCGAAGTTTACACGACGGAATGCAATAATAAGACGTGTGAGAAATTGAAATAAAACAAAAAATTTTTCTTAATATCTTCTTTGAATTATTAAAACCTCTTGGATAATGACTCTAAAATGTTCCAAAAAAATTATAAAAATTATTGAAAAAAAACAGCAAACAGGAGGACAATTATATATTCCGAAATGGAAAAAAGAAATCCTGCTGTAAAATTCAGCCATAAAATTATGTAACTGACAAAAAAGTCCTTACGGGCATTTAAGGTGTGACCCTTCCATGGAAAATCTCTTCTTGGAAGTAGCGTACTTGAAGACACTTCCTGAAATTTTGTAGACTCTTCTTGCTATATTAGGAGACTCTTCCTGAATGACACTTACTTGGAGATATTTCCTTAGACACTCTTCCTGAAAGACACTTGTGTGGAGACTCTTCTCTTGGAGACTTTTTGAAAGACACATCCTTGGTCACTCTTCCTGGAAGACACTTCCTCGAAGACTATTTTTATAATAAAACTTATCTATAACTTGCATAAGATCATTCGTATGCTACATTTACATTTTTATTAATTAAATCTGAACAAATTGAAAAAAATCTCCTATAAAATTTGCTTGTAACGTTATTTTTGCGCTTATGGCTCGATATTAACATGTTAAATGAAAGAGACCAAAATCGAGGATTGGAAAAACCGGGGTTTCAAATGTTGTTCACTCTTTGATTTTCCCCAAATAATAAAACGATTATAAAACACAAATGTTTCCCTTACTAGACCAAGTCCCCGCAGTGGTGGCAATATTAAGAGCCCACTTTCAGCAGATAATTCACTAAACAAAACCAACTACCTTCTGATACTTTGAAAATAGACTAATCAAATGTTAGCCTATTTTTCTAGCGGTGTTTTGGCTTATAGAAAAAATTTAAAACTTTACCATTTTGTTATTCTGAAATATGCTTACGCTTACAAAAAAGCGTGTTTTTTAGATTTTACCCATCATGGTGCTGAGAGACACTGCCCTCTCTGCTCTATAGCAAATCCCAAATAATAAGAGTTTGGTAAACACATATGTATACTTTTTAATAAGGCAACATTTTAATTAAGAAACGAAAACACTATAAAAGTCATGAGCAAGCTGACAACAAGATAATGTCAAATTTTTTTATTAAAAAACTACAATCAGTAATTCCTTTTTTTCTTTTCTGATTTTCAAATATACGTGGTAGATCTGCCTACTTTTAAAAGTAAGTTTAATTGAAAAGTCCCAACTTTTCAAAACTTAAATACCTCATTGACAAATTTATGATTGATTACACAAGATTCTGCGACTTGTTATATTGAGGAACTTACCAGTCTTAGTATTAGATTAATCGGTACTCAACACTTAACCCCTTAAGATGAAAATTTCATGGTATGCAGCCCGGTCCTCTTCTAAACCAATCAAGTGACTAATCTTGTGTCAGTTCTATTTTTGGTTCGATAACAAATCATACGTGTGCGGGGCAGCGTTACAAAAAAAATTTTGCATTACTGACGACTTGTTAGAAAGCGGGGACTTGTACTAGTACACAAGTCAACAGACTCACCATCTGTTGGATGATTTTTTCAAAGCTGCGTCGACTACTTCATACTCAGTTCGCTCTTAGACCCATTTTACATTACAGCAATTGAATGGCAAACATTTTTGAACTCTAGAGATACAAATTAAGAAAAGTAGTTACAAACTGGTCTGTTTGTCATTCAATTTCTGTAATGTAAAAGCTGGCTTATTTTGTTGATAACGTCGATAGTCCACTAAAAATAAAACTATCGATATTAGCGATAGTTTTGCAGCTTAACGTATTTTGATTGCACAAAAAACGGTCTGATCGCCATATTAGCAAAATCCAAACATGTAAATTTTGGTTAAATTTGTTGATAAACGTAATCGATCATATTAGAAATATTTAAAATAGGTGGATCTACTCAAGAATAAGTAAAGTAGTTAACACGAAGTAAACTAAAAAGATGAAAAATAACGGAGCTTAATTTTCTTTATATCCTTCATTCAAAGTCGAAAGGACACAATTTAAAATTCTTTTATATATATGTTAGTTAAAAAAATAATTTGAATTTGAGCCAAAACTTTCAATTTTTCGAAAATGACTGTATCTTGCATAATCTCTGGTAACTAAAATATTAAAATGCCTTTTTAAAACTCAAATTTATTTCACTTCCACCATCCATTTCATTTGCCATAGACATGAGGTGACATTTGGTAAAGTTAGCAGTACAGGAAAAGTTCACTGAACACGTGGATAGCATTCTCCGAAAATACCATGCTAAAGGTTCTTTCACCCCATTATACAAGTGTTGAGATATTCGTTGAATTTTCGCAGAGAGAAGCAGAATGATAATCATTCTGACTGTCAAAAAAATTAAAAGTAAAATATTCCTATTACATTGTTTGTCTACAAGTCTAAGAAAACTTTCGAAATAACATGGTGAAAGCAATACGACTGTGAAATTTCCATCCGAATTTTTATCATATTCATAACGCAAGCTTTTCACTATAAAAACGTTCTCATTTCATTTAAATTGTTTACATGTCATATTACTCAATCTGATAGTGTGAAAGGTTCTTAAGCAGGATCGTGTTACACGACACTAAAGCCTGAAATTCATCTAACAGCGTTGTTTTTCGGGGCGACTTAATATCGTTATTCGTTTTGTAAGAATAATGGCTTTTCTCAATAAGAATTAAAACTTTTCGGTGGTGACGTGACAAGATACTTCGTTTATTTTGAGTCCATCGCTCTAAACAGACACGGTAGGGCATTTGAATAATTGAAAGTTTTTCTTCCAGACACTTGGCCAACTTCTGAATCCTTGTCTGCCCAGCAAATTAATAAATTAATAACTTTGAAGAGAAAATTTTTAGCATTTTTATATTCAAAACTTTTAAGTCTTTTATTTCTTCTTGTTGATTCATAATTGTCCTTTTTCATTTTGACATCATTAAAGTAATTGCAAACAGAATTTTCCTAAAAAGAAATCAAAACTTTATTTAATTTTCTCTACTTTTGCTCTATTGTTTGGCTAAAGTGAAAGAAAAAAATAACAGTTATTATTTTTCTTCTTAATATCTTTATGTCTCCTCCTCTGTTGGGATTTTTTCTCACATTAATTTTTTTATATTTTTTTTCCCCCAATAGCTATTTTTACCGCTGGCGCAAATTGAGCAGAAAAATACCAAAATAATGAATGACGATGATGGCTTAGACAAAGTGCACGTGGTATTTAACAGAGATTCATTGAATAGCCACTAAATAAATGGCACTAATGGTATTAAAAATAAAACCAGAAGGTGGATAGAAGCTACATACTCGTATATATTTTGAAAGGTAATTATTATTTCATTTTGGAAATGAAATTTCTTACGTTGACTGCACAGACAGAAAATTGAATAAGTTCTTAAGTATGACAACAGCGAAAAGTAGCTTAATGCAGAAAGCCTTTTTGGTTTATTGGAAGAATAAAAAACTTACGAATTTTTATATTAACAACATTAAATATTGTTTTAATAATATTCTTAAAATTAAAAAAAAAAAACTAAGGGAAGCCGTCTTACAACATGGGCACTAAATTCTCACTCTATCTCACTCCCAACTTAATGGAACCAAAAATTACTCTTCCTATTGTGAAACCAATTACGAGTACTTCATTATAGTGTCGGAAGGGATATTAAATATTTAGTTTTGCTTGCAAACACCTTTCCTTCCTAAGGGATTTACGGTTGTGAAAATGTATCTGATTGATTTCTTTTCATCCCTGAGCCCGCGTAATAGCTAGGATCAAGGCGGAGGTCCCTCATGGCATTCATAATTAGTATTTGTCTGCCTGTGTTCTTCACTATATTACCACCCAGTGCTGGACCCTCAACCAAATCTTTCTTAATTTGCATTTCGGTCAGACACCGTATCTTATTATAGGCACAGAAAGTAGGCTTAGCACCTTTTCGATTTCCTGTATATGGACATAATTAGCCCCATTCGAGCTTGCTTATAAGCATCTATCTCCTATTATTGTTTTAGGTTTATAAAATCCAACAATTACAGGACTTGAGCCAAACCAGTTAAAATGCTGTTACCAGAGTTGTTCCGGAAACATACCTTCCCTACTCGTCTCCCGCTTGTTTGATGTTAGTTGGTATTGACGATATGACATATGTGGCAGTATTTCTAGATAAAACTCTTACTTTAGAACAACTTATGCGTGTCAGAGGCTATATGGACCTACGACTGAAAATGATGGCCTGGTTATTTAAAACCATAATAGCACCATCGATCACCTATGCGTCTCTAGCATGGTGGCCAAGGTTAAAAGCTTTAATGATCCTCTGCATCGGATAGCCTGCTTGAGTGTAACGGGAACAATAAAAACTTGCCTCACACCAGCTTAAGGAATGATCACTAGACTCACTCCCATGCATCTCTGAGTTAAAAGGACACCAGCCTATGCGGTCTTAGAGCTACCCGATCTAGCTCATCTTGCAAAAATTCTGAATGCCGTCTAGAATTCTCCAAGGCTCACTGTCTCCGATAAGATTATTAGAACACTTAAATTCTCCACACACTTTAAAGCAATATTCAAAGAACTCTCAGCTTGCGGAAACAATTAGATAGTAGTAGGACAGGACTCACAGTTATGATACCCTGATGAGTCCAAGAAGAAAAATGGCAATGGTGGGTCATAATTCCAAAATGCAGTTGCAATGGAAAAGACAACTTCCATTTTTCAAGCGGAGGTCCACCCACGCTTTAATGCTCTCTGCTAGAGAATGCTTGCGTAGCGGCACTCGTGTTACCAAAATATGCAGTACTTCGGATCGGATGGCCACGCATTAGCAAATTACTCGTTCCAATAAATGTTAATTTGGAATTGCTTTAAACTTCTAAGGAATTCAATTACTCTAATAAGTGTACCGGAACATGAGGGGTATGTAAGTAATGAAATGTCAGACTATCTGGCTTAAAAAAGGCGCAGAGCTTCTTTCCTAGATCCAGTATACTGTCGGTTAAGCAATAATATTATACGCTATGAAAAAAAAGATTGGCTTGATTACTGATTGATTGATTCCGAAATTATTAAGGTAGAGGCTATTCTAAATCTTAGCAGACATGGTGCTAAACTCTGTACTGAACTATTAATTGAACAGTGGACATTTAACTATCATATGAATAAGATAAATGTGGCAGAAACTGATTCGTGCGGACTCTATCAAGAGTCACAGGAAACAACACAACATGTCTTATGCGATTTCTCTGCTGTAGCCAGATACAGACTTATTTACCTAGGCAGTAGGATACTAGTCCCCGACAACTTAGTTAAAATAAAGCGCACAATAATTACGAGATAATAGTAAACAATTGGTGTCTCCGTTATGGGAACTGAGATCCCTGCACCTCTTTAGTCAGATTCGTAGATTTTGTTAATTTTAAATTTCTTTTCCACTGGAGTTACGTCAGATATTAACAACTCCGCCACTTGCGAGAATTTGTATCCATCTTGTTCGTTTCTTCTAGTATACAATAAAGGCAAAACAAGGTGCTCTACCGCAGACTAGATTAATTTTCTAAAGAGTTTACATTTCTTCGAGCGACTTATTTTCTCGTCGCTGCTAATATAGGGTGATTCTTTTACCGTTTGGGTTTTGAAAATTGTACAAAAGCACAGAAATTTGCAAAAGTGAGTGAAATATTTATTTGGGCCGATAAATGAAGTCCTACCATTTACTATTCAAAGATTATTTCATATAAAGGTTTCCCGAGACTACGCCGTAGGTGGTCAATTCGTGAGATTCAATTTTGGCATACTGTTTGCAGCATTTGGACCGATGTCCTACAAATGACAGCTGTAAAGTTGTCTGCTGGAATTGTGGCTGGCCCTCAAAAAAAATTGTAGCGGGGTCAGATCGCATTGGCAGCCAATGGACTGCTTCGAAAGGTGACAATAAATTCTCCCTATACTTGCCTTTCAATAGGTTCAAAGTAATGCGTGCCGTGTAGCACCGTCATGTTAAAAACACATGTCAACCAAGTCCAATTCTTCCGTTTTGCCTCTATTGACTGTAATATTGTGATTTTCATCGTTCTTAAAGAAGTACGATCCAGTGAGGCCGCCAGCCCACAAAACTCACCAATCAGTGCATATTTCAGCTGCTCTTGAACTGCCTCTGGCTGCTCTACAAACCAAATTTTATAATTATGTTTGTTAACGTACCCATTGAGCCAAAAATGAGCTTCATCGCTGAATGTAATGAAAAAAGCGTTGTTCGGTAATTTCTATTCATGGTGATACGGCAAACCTTACCGAGCATTTTGGCATTGCCACATATCACGAATCTTTTTTTACACTGAACAAATATTTAATGCAAAAAACAAGTAGAAAAAAATCACCCTATATAAACTGTCTCCCACAGGCCCAATCAGTATTTGTGGGTGGTACTTTTAACAGTTATACTGCTTTTTATTCGAATAACTTGAGAAGGAGACCATCCCATTAAAATTATGAAGAGAAATATATTGCTTAGTTCGATTCCAGGTGGAAAAACTTAACATATTCGCCAGAATAAAATGCCTTATATTCATTAACTCAATTATACTTGTAATTGCGCTTGTCCCTCTGATCAAACTCTGTAATTATAATCTGCTCCGTAAAATTTTGCTGACTCTAAAGTTAGTCATAATTGAAATGCAAGTAAGTAATCGTACAGAGGTTAATTAAATAAGTAGTAATGAAGCGAGAAAAATACAACTCTACATGCTTTAATTCAAAATCCAGTCATGTATTCACAATATAATTATAGGTACAATTTAGTTTTTTTTATTTCAATTTGCGATTTGAGTACATTACAGCCTTAAGCCATAGCAAAACATTTGCAATGTTCGTTGTTGGTTGTTAGTTGTTGGTTGGTCCATAACAATAGAGTTTATAAAATAAAATATACAAGAGAAAACGAAATGTTGTGAATAAAATAGCTAAATTAACCATTAACTAAAGGCAATAGTTGGTAGAAGGACGGTACTGTAGACAGTAAAAGTAAAACTAGGAGAACATAAAGTTGCCAGATGTTAAAAAATTACGACCAGTTAAGGCATGTTTGTTATACTAAAACAGCCTTCACATTTTTTCCAGTAAATTACACTTCTTCCTCATTATCTGATCGTATTGTCATTGATCTGAGATTAATCTTTCCGCCCTCTTCAAGGTTTCATGTTCCCTCTCGTTCGTGTTTTCCAAATCAGCAAACGAGATATGTCGTAATTTATTATCAGGTAAGCTCGTATCAAAAGTAGGCGTCGGCTATGATCAACATCGTCTCATGCTTCTTTTGGCCTTAAATTCCTTAGCGTATGCTGCTCCACCCCATACTAAGGTATTTTTTAAAAGGTCCACTTCCCTCCGCTCGACTTATATAGTAAGCAACATATATAACTGAGAGCTAACTTCCTGCTTTGAGATATAGACTACGCATCAGAATATTTATTTTTTCAAAAAATCATCAATAATCGTTGCGCTCTAAAATCTAAATAACGGCAAAAATATTCAAAAGCTTTATCATCTTATTTCCGCTTATTTGTTGTAATTAATTATACTCATTTAAAAAAGATTTTATATTAGTGATAAAGGGTGTTTATTTTAGAGGTGTAACAAACTAAAAGGAAATAAAAGAGGATGAGGTAATGACATCTTTGTTGAAATATAATTACTGGCATAAGGCCAACATCACTAGTTTGGAGGTTGTCCCTTCATAAGGTCCAAAATTCGATCACTTTTTACAGGATTTGGGCTGTAATAAATGCAACAATGTGTCGATATTATCGCTGGTTTACCAGCATTAACTTTATCCTGCAGGAACTAATACAACACTTTGAAAGCACAATATTGAGGCGATTCAATTCAGAAATATAAAAGCCGCTGCTCCATTAATTATATCGGGTTATTTATTTGCTATTTAGTTTTTCATTGTAAATTTGTTCATTGTAAAAAAAGACTTGTGGCATGTGGCAATACAAAAAATGCTAACAAACGAACAACGCTTGCAAATCATTGAATTTTATTATCACAATTCGAGCTGTGCGAGAAACCGAACGGGCTATTCAAGCCGTTGTTTCACTTTATTGGACATTAATCCGCCAACCCATACTGAGGAAAATATTGCTGCTGTATCGTACACAATGTCAATTTAGATAGCGATATGTCAATTCGTCGCCGTTGTCAACATTTGGGATTGTGTTATTTGGCTATCAGAAAATGTTACGTAAGGTCCTTGGTATGAAACTATATAAATAACAACTGCTGGAAGAACAGGTGACGTACCACAACGTCGTTTGTGTGGTGAATGGAAAAGTTCGATGAAGATTCATTTTTCTATCGAAAAATATTCATCAGCGACGACGCTCATTTTTATTTCAATGGGTACGTCAACAAACAGAATTGCTGAATTTAGTGTGAAGAGCTGCCAGAGACAGTTCAAGAGTTGACAAAGGACTCTGAAAGATGCACTGTTTGCTACGGTTTGTAGGCCGCCGGCATCACCGGACCGTAGTTCTTCAAGATCGACGAGAAGCGCAACGTTGGAGTCGATATAGCAAGGTACCTTGCGAATTTTGCCCAAAATGTAAGAATTCGACTCGGTTGACGTGACATGATTTGATTTGATCTCACTATACTACTTTTTGTGGGAATACGTGAAGTCGTGTACATGGACATGCCATCTACAATTCCAGCCCTGGAAGACAATGTTACAGCTGCCATTGGTGACATACCGTCGGAAATGCTAGAAAAATTATGTGAAAATTTAAGCTCACGAATCAAATAAAAATTTCATTCACTTTTGAAAATGTTCTATTATGTTTCTTTAATTTACAAAACCCCAACGTTAAAAAAATCACTCATTACAAGGGCAATTTGATGATTTTCTGACATTTTCGATAAAAAATATGTTATTCAGCAAAGTCTGTTTTAAGCTTAAAACATTTAGGCTACCACCTTTCTAGTTTTTCATTCCCTTCGAATAATAAGATTTCTCAAGGCCCTTAAAAAAAGCTTTTGGTTCTATGATGACCTCTTCGTTGGAACAAAATCTCTTACCAAATTTGGAAACAGGAAATAGTCGCAAGGGGCTAAGTCTGAAGAATATGCTAGATGAAAAAGTGATTCACATTCATTGTCTTCATGCAAGAGCAATCGCAGCGGATAGCTTTTTCACATTCAAATATTCATGCAAAATCTGAAGTATCTGCCTTTGCTACCTCACGCACTTTCAATCACCGATCGTGCAATATCAGTTCATTGATTTTATCGACTATTTCTAACATAACGACCTCTTTTGGATGACCTGAACGTCATTTGTAAATAACACCACTACGAAACTAGGTAAGCCACTTTTTAACCACTGAAATTTATGGTGCAGAGACGCCATAGGTTGTCGGTTTAAATTGCTATCAAAAACAGACTTATAGATGTACCTTGTGCAAATTTCGACAGTAGTCTAGTAAGAGATAATAGTTAACCCGACTAGTGGTGCATTTAAAGTTACTGCGAAACATAAAAAGTTCCGGAATTATTAAACTGCCCTCGTACTATTCGATCGAAATTTTAATAGTATTTAACTGGAAAGATTAACCTCCAGTACCTGATAATATACAATAAAGGTCGAATAATATTCTTTCCAACTGAAGCAGTTGCCTTTATTGGCGGCTAAACCAGACAGCTCGTGTGGGCCATATCAATGTCAATTATTTTTCAAGAAAAGAAAAAACAATTGTCATACAATTAATAGGAATTTATTTTAATGCATTCCATATTCATAATTATAAAAAAAATACCCTTTAAAAGCACATAAAACAGTAAATAAGCGAAATGAGTTTGAGAGGTTAAAAATATTTTCAAACAATGGAATTATAAGGATACAACTTTGCATTATAACGTTTCAATAATTTTAATGCAATAAAAAATGCTTAATGAAATAGCAAAATTGTAAAAAAAGTAAATTTTATAAAATTTCAATATCGGCATTGACTGACGACTGCAGCACTACAATTCAACCAACAAGGATAAGAGAAGAACTGTAATAGAAGTATGTTTAAAGTGGCAGTGTGTTTGTAGTAAAAGTATTAGTAGTATGTTTGAGTGTGTGTGTGTGTATGTGTGTGTGTGTGCGTGTAACAACAATTATACGTATCTAGAATATTTAACAAACAAGAACAATAAAAAAGTGCTTATTATAAAAATTCACGATTTGTTGAAAATGTATAAAATACGGACAAAAAAAATCAGCAGCGGCAGTGAAGAAGTAGAAGTAGAAGTAGTAGAAAAAAAAAATTAAATGGCTTTTTAAAAAATCATAATGGCAGCTAGTAACCAGAGTTGTAAATACAACTAGCATTGAAACAAAACAACCACCACCACCACCACTAGGTTTCTCTCCCCCTCTTCCAACCTCCGTCCTCTTATCAACCGTCCAACATTAGCATACACACAGTCAGAGTCACTCACTCACACTCTCGTCTACGTATACAGCACCATTGTGTCCCATTAGCAGTCATCAAGTTCAGCGTTGGTATGATGAGTATGCTGATGATGATGTTGATTATAACGCCACCCACCTACCAACTCATCCCCTGGCTTTTTTTTCTACTAAATATCAAATGAAAGACCACTTAAATGCAAAAAAAAAGAAAAATGAAAAATAAGGAAACAACGAGCGCAATGTATTTCGCATTTCAAACTGCAACCCACAAAACATGAGTGTTTATTTTTTTTACTGTTCATACTTTTTTCTCATCCTTAATTTCACATTCAACCACCATCCATCCCATTATTATTTTGGTCCATTGACGCGCTGTGGGCTTCTAGCAAACAATAATAGCAGCAGTAAAATGGGAATAAAGAGCAGGCATATCTACCTACCTCCTGTATGTAAAAGCTTTAGAAAAAATCAGCTACGGCTTTACATTTATGCTTACTCAGCATATTCCCTCTTTGCATTTAAATTTTTTTCATTTTTTCTATTTTGTATTTTATTCCTTTTCTTTTTTTTTTGTGCCATTATACTTATGGCTCTTAGTTGAATATATAATGTACACAAATACCAACTCACACGCACGCACACAAACCTATGGCAAAAAATCACTCTATGCAAAATGTAAACACCCTCGTACTCCTTGATTTTTGGGTATTTATTACAGAGTTTCCCAAATCAATTTAATGGGCCAAATAAAACTTTTAAATTTAATTGGTTCAAAGTTTTTCCCAACAATGTGAATATTCTAAACATGAATATTGATTTCATCTTCCGCTACGCAAAGTAGTAAATCATTACCATTGTAAAAATATCTTCGGTCGTACAGCTCATGTTCAAACAATTCGAAGAGTGGTCAAACAATTGGAAGAAACATAATCGGTTATGAGTAGTAAGCCCTTTTTGTGGTGATGTACCGGTTGGTCTATTGAAAACAATGTTGATGTAAACGAGAGCGTCGCCGAAAATTCGAAAACATAAATTTGACATAGTTCCTAACAATTTCTCAATTTCACGAAGCACTTGCAGCGAAGGCCTCCGCCCGTACACGATTCAGCTTATTCAGGGGCTGAAACCAGCAGACCAAGTGAAGCGCAGGCAATTTGAAAAATGGCTAAGGAACCGAAGTGAAGTTAATGCCGAATAAAGCACATTTTAATCTGAATGGCTTTGCGAATAAAAAAAATGACGATTTTGGAGCACGCGATCCATGAGAAAGAAACGCTCCTGCATCTAGCATTTGCCTGGGTTGGTAGTTTATTTTTTGAAAATAAGGCCGGAATTGCAGTGAATCTGCCCGGTCTCTGTTACAGAAACACGATAACGAAATTTTTGTAGCCTCACTAGACAGCATGGATCAGGTCGACCTGCCGTTCACAGTCTGGCTGTAAACAATCGATTTCTGACAGCAAGGATTCCAGACCATATTATCTCATGAAACAACTGGCCACCAAAATCATGCGATTTAACGCTGTTCGATTTCTTTCTTTATAACTTTGTGAAATCTTGGGCCTAGGCGTATAAACCAGTGACAATTTCTAAGCTCCAGAACAACGCATCACCGGTGCGATACAGCTACATTTTTGTCAAAAACCTATCGAAAATTTAATGAAAACTGTAATGGCTTGTCATCAGAGACGCGGATTAAATTTCAATCTAATAAATGAAAATATACACAGATTAGTAGACGGAGAGAGTAGTATCGTGTCCAAGAATAGAAAAGAACTAATCTAACAGCAGGCAAGTTTATTGCAATAGGAATTAGTAGAATGGTTCCTATAATGATATCACTATTTCAAGTAATTCGGTTAATATAACAGAGCTATTGGAACAATTTAATGAAGCGGCCGTTAAAAAAATCTTTGTATATGTTTTTCTTGCCAGCTCGTAAATTTACGATATTGGCGATTTTTTCCCTTAGAAGTTGGGATCGTTTCCGAGTGACTTCCATAGGGTCGATAGTATCAAAACAGATTCAATTGTAATTTCAAGGCAACCTGTTGAAATTTTTACTAATCTGAAAGATAACGGCTCAATAGCTCAAATAACAAACCACACGTCTAACGAATTTTGCGTAAGAAGGATCAATTCCTTAGCAACATATCATAGCAATCTGGACAAAATTTTAGAGCGAAAAAAGCGATATACGGTGATCCTACCGTAAAACTAGTGAATAATGCCTCTGTTGCGTCCTCTGTAAACTGATGTAACACAATTTGCGGAAATTTGTAATTCTCAGCGGAACCGACTTTGCTTTACACTAACACTTTCAGACAGATTGTGTTTATAAACGAAAACAGCAATTCTTCTAGCACTACGGGCAGTGCCTGTCTTATCAGTGTGGAATATATTAAAAGTAGATTCGGAACTGATGGTATATACACTAAGAAATTCTAAATCAAGATGGCGTTAGGCTTCTGAAAAACGAGTGTAGTATTCTGCCAAGTCCGCAAAGAGAGCAGGTTGGTAACTGAACATATTGGTTCGTGAATAACAGAAGCGTTTGAATATGACAAGTAACACTACAGTCCATTATAAAAATTACTCACAGAAATCATCTAAGTATTCGGCGCATCGCACCATATTTCCCAGCATGCAAGTAGTATATTGAAGGTGATCTTTAAGTCTGGCTCACATCCGATAAAATCTTGAAAAGAACATTCGCGATTGAAACGAGCTTGTGTCTTAAACTTGCCTTCTGACATTACAGTAGACTTAACCTACAAAACGAAAAGCAAAAAAGTTGGTTGAGGTAACCACAATCTAAGAGCAATGTATTATGATTGATTATGTTATATGTATGAAGACCATATTATGATTAGACTTGTTATATTATTTTTGTCTAACTGAAATATTTTGTTTGTGGTTAGAATTTTATTAAAAATTGTATTGTTCAACTCAACCATGTCTCAGTTTGCATGGATGAAACTTATTTAATGATGAAAAGTAATCAATAACTTGTTTATTGTAACTAAAGTAATATTTTCAAATAACTATTACATGTTTGCCACAACAATATATTGTTGTAGAGAACATAATATGATTGTCATGACGATACCACAGTCATTTTTTTTTCTTTGCTTTCAGTGAAACCCTTTTTCAGTAGCGATCGAAACAAAGGGGAGGAACAACAGTTGGTTCTTTTCGCCTCTTCAAATCCTAACATACCACCATTAGATACACTAATTTGTTGCAGAATCGCAGTGTTTCAAAAATTGAACAGTAGTTAAGAACCCCTGGCTTAGCGCGTATAAGTATGTGTTCGTAAATGTTTGTGTTTGTGTAGGTATCCCTTTCAGATGCATTGTGTTTATTATTTTGTATATCCCGTATTGGAATATATTTACCTTTGTATTTGTATTCCGTGCAAATATGTATTGCAGATATTTACATGTATGTATGTGTGTTTTTGTAAGTGAAACATTATAATTTTTATGCTTCGCTTTCATTGCCTCCATTTCATGTTGTTAGCAACCATGTTGGTCTTGTTATATTTTTATATAAGAGTTTCTTTTTTTTTCAAACCAGATTTAAGGTCCTGTTAGTATATAATATATTTCAACTCAAAAAAAAATCTATTACTTTGACTTACGTCAGTGTATTTGCATGTATTTATTTATGATTTTGTATTGGTTTCTTTGCTGTTCATTGAAATGCACTGAGAAAAACTGATGAGATAGAATAAATTAATTATACTGGCTGGTTGTTACTAATAAAGTCTTATACGGACTAAGTGTGACTTTGATAAGAATGAAATGTCCAAATTGCACAGTGGTTTCAACAATTTTCGATTTGTCTCTCATTGTTTAACGATTTGAGTTATCCTTATGTAAATTAACATCTTTTAAGCAGCGGTGTTATGAAGTCGACTTAAAATTTATTTTGTCCAATCTTGGCTTGTTACATTAATACTGTTTTCATGGACTAGAAACTCAGGTACTTTAGATCTATTGAAAAATATGTTATTTAGTGTCTACTTCTTATAAAGTTTTTTAATACGAGTGGGTTAATGTTAAGACAGGCTGTGTGTGAGATTTTAACGAAAGAATATATCGTCCTCTTTCTTTCCTCGAATTGAATTCAGGCAACCTATTTGTAATTTACGACTACCATATTTTTTATGGTTATCGTGCTAACACTAGCCTTTACTCTTGAATGTAGTGATTGTCTACAGGTAACTGTCAGCCTTCTTCCTCACAATTGCAAACATTTGTCAACGGTTCATTTTGTCGCCCATGGCGTTCAAAATTAAGAAGTGTCTGCATAAAGATTAACTTTATGCTATCCTTAGAAACTGACACGTCCAACCCTTGCGAGATTTTCTTGTCCATCCCTTCATAATTCCTTCATTGACCAATTAACAGAGATTAACCTCTCCATCTCTTGCGACTTTTCATTGTCCATCCCTATCTAAATGTCACGGGAGGAGTACCTTTAGAGATTGTCCCATCAACCCCTCACAAGATATTCTTCTTCAGCTCTTCCTTCCCTGGCTAATTAAAATCGTAGTTCCTTCCTGGTGAAACAAAGATGTCTATCCACACGGAGAGTAATATACTCGGGTAAGTCTCTATTAAAACTGGAGATCGCCCGTTCCATCGTGGATTAGAGATTTCATATAAGAGAGTGTTAACTTCTCTCCGCCCGACTTATTTAGCCAGACTATGAACCTGTTACCGGCCTTCACCACGAGGAGGTATAAGTCAGAACTTCTGACAGTGCACTCAGTTTGGGCAAGATATAGCTTTCTGCCTGCCAACTGTCGGTCGTTTATAAAATATGATATCGCTCGAAAGTGTGCGGAAAATTCAGGAAGTGGTGAGGATCCAAAAGGTCCAGTTTGGGCGTGTGTGACTACATTTTACTGCACAAACCAAAATCACACCACCACGAGGCAGCCACCAAGATTGGGTACGAGTAATTCACGTAACCCCTGCAAAAAATAACCGAACTCTCCAATCGTTCATGCAGAATGTTCTTTGTGTCGTTCGCTATGTAAAAAGTTCTGCTGGAACCATATGTTGTGCCCATCCATATTGTCCAATTCGGGATAAAAAAACCATCGGGTCAAAATCTGCACTAAGTAGTGAGTTTTTATGATAATTGGCCCCGAGGCTGACCCCAGAGACATGTCTTCTTGGTAATCCGCCTGCGTAATGTATTTTTAGCGGGGCAGATGGGGAAACCAGTCTTCGAGGATAGAGTGGGGTCTGAAACTGGAAGTAGGTTATACACTCTAAGTTTTACCAGTAACGATAAAAGCACTGGTAGCACGGCAACCAGTAGTCCCACAGCACGTGGTTGCTGTGGTTTATACACAAACTGAGGGAAGGTATTGGCTTAGATTAATGTATACGAGCACGAAAAAGGGAGTTGGTGGTTGTATTATAATACCCCGATACAAAGCCACCGTCGGATTGTGTCAAAAGCCTGGTGTTGTAGAATCCGAAGCACCAACACCCCCGACTGATAGACTAGCACACTTCTACCTAGCCTACCCCGACACCCATTTCAAATAGAAAAACTGATCTTCCTAACAAACTATAACGTCTTTGATCATCGGCCATGAAGTTTTGTGTGTTCACTATAAATTTCTCTAAGTGAAAATTGTTAATAAATATTTTATTTTTGTTTAATTTAGGAACATGATTCCTTTGATTCCTCCCCCAATTTGTATGGATTTCTTTAACATTTTTGATTTCTTGTTCTGGTGCCATAAAACAATTTCTTTTTCTTCATTTGCACTCATCGTCTTTTAATATTATTCTATACATTTTTCTTTTTCATTTAATTTCCTTTTTTCTCTCCATTTTTTTGCGCATTTTCGTGACTTTAATGCATTATTTATTTTGCCTTAAGACCAGCATGGACAAAAAAACTTATTAAAAAGAAATGAAAAGTATCCCTGCCTTTTACGAATTGCTAATGAGATCTACTCAAACTAAACAAGCCATGGCTAAAGAAGCTTCTTTTTTCTTTTGCATTTTTTAATTTCTATTTATTTTCCAATTCGACGATAGAATTATGTCCTTTTAGAGTTGCAAGAATTGTGCGAATGAACGAACGAGCTCTCTGTCCGCAACCAACACAGCAAAACCATTACCTAAACCTCCCACCTCCTCCCCTTCTACTGCGACCAGCCCATACCATAATGTGACGTTAAACTCCAAGTGGCTGACATGTCCTTCTTTGCTGAAGCGCAACTAATGCCTGACAACTACAAACAAACAACTCAAACTAGAGCAACAAGAAAAAAATGCTAAGAGAGAAAGAAGACAGCAAGAAAGTGAGCGAGTGTCCTTATGGTTTTATGCTTATAGGTATGTGTGTGTTTGTGTGTTTGATGTTCTGCGTTTGTGTTAAATTAGAAAAATGTAAATTTATTTTAATTAAGATAAATAAGTAACAAAATGTTTTTATGGAAATTACATTAACGAACGATGATGACGTTACTTGTACTTGCTCGTGTTCTAGGTCCTGTACCTGATTTTCTGCTTCAAACATTTTTCAATACTTGAACAATTTTTACATGAGGACACTACACTGACGTGTGGATGGTTTTCAAACACGTTCTCCTTGTTTTTTCTACATCTTCTGACTCTTCTTCTTTCGACATTTTTTCCAAGGAAAGGAACGAAATTAAAAAATACGCGGAACAGTAATGTCATTAAAGGAAAAATATATATCGCTCATTTAGGGGTGATGACTACTGGGATAACATCTAATTTACCATATCTAAATATTCTGAAGGACTCCCTTAGTCTTAGGCTGTTTAGGGCAGAAAATTAGAAATTTCTGGTTGCTTCAATCTCAAATCTTTGCCATTAAATTGCCGGAAGTTCCACTTATATTCATTTCTAATAATGCACTAAATTTCGGGTGTTATTGTAGACAGATATCTGGCTACATTATGCAAAGAAAAGTGGAGATGTACTAGTTGCAAATATTCTCGCACACACCTCCAACACACGATGTTTTAAAAAAGGATAACGTTTAAGCTACTAGCATGGCCGTCAGCTGGCAGACACGTGTAACGTCGGAAGTTCTGACTTATATCTCGTGGTGGCCGCCAGTAACAGGTTCCTGGCTCTGCTAGGTGTCTGGCTAAATACGTCGGGTGGAGAGAAGTTAACACTCTCTTATTAAAGATCCCTAATACAAGAAGGTACAGCATACACCAGGGATGCGTGGCCAGGAGCGTACTTGGTCTCCAGTTTGCGAGCTCTGGATACCAATCGATTGCCAGCTTTAATACATATGGAGCATATTAAAGCTCTGTATGGGAGGACATATTTTTCTCTATTACTTGTGGGTTTTATATAAATTCTTTGAAGGAACTCCGGAGTTAATTGGCCAAGGGAGGAATTCCGAAGGCAAGAATGCCTCACGAAATTCTGTAGGTGTTTATTGGCCAATGTAGGAATTCTGAAGAGATGGACAAGAATACCTTGTAAGGGGTGGACGTGTCAGTCCCCAGAGGCTGAGATGGTAACGCTCATAATGTGTAAATGTTCAGCACTGTCTAGCATAACGCTTGGGGCCACGGCAGGTGCTTATAAAATGTGAGTACCGTGGGAAAAAGGGCCGATAGTTATCATTCCACAGTCTGAAATCTCTTCAGTCAAGAGTAAAGGCTAGTGGTAGCACGAGACTTGATTGTGAGCATGGTAGTGGTAAATTACAAATCGGTTTCCTGAAGTGGTCTACTTCGATATATCCCCTAAAATAAAGAATAGAGCTGGCACATGGGCCTATATAGAAGGCTTTCGTGCCATAGACTCTCCCTTTTTTCGTTTTCTTGCGGATGAATTCCAGTGAAGCAGCGTGGAATATCTTTCTTTCATACCAGTTGATAGAGAAGCTTGTTGACATGGAGCTTTAATAAAAATATGAGAAGAAATCCAAACCACATGATCTCCTGAGTACAATGCGATCGCCGCAACTACCAGGAAATATATGAAGTGGTAACCTTACTGCTTCACGAGCAATATGAGTTGTCTTGTTGCAGCCACGTCTTTTATTTACGCCAATAACACAAAGAAAAAGCTCGATATCGAGTACCGGTAACAGATATCCTAAACCAGTGGCGCCTTTCGCCCGTAATCTGATAAATACATATTTAGGATGACTCGTCTCGAAAAGTTAGCAGTCTCTTATGGATGTTCATTAATCCCTTTAACGCACTCATTTCACTGCGCATCGTCATTAGGCTGCAGTTTATGCGTCAAATGAAATTTGAACGGAATGGAGACGACGCCGACTTTATCGTCCTGGAATTTTCCAAACCCAGTATGAATTTTTTTACTACTGGAAGAAAAGCCAGCCAGTAAACTGCGAACTATACGTTCAAACATTAATTGTAGGAAATGTGATAATGGGAATGAGGAAAATACATTCGTCGGGCATAAGGCGGCACTGGCGGCTAGTCCAGTGCAACAAGACCTGGCGGATTGAATACGATGTTTACAACATTCTCTCCACTTTGCGCTATCAATTGGATATAAGAACAGAATTAAAAATTCAATGTCGAAATTATGGATGCAACTTTTATATTGGAAAGAAGTGGAGAAAAAGAACTCCCGTACTTGCACGTACATTCCAACAATACGTTCGCACACTCATATAAATTTGTTCAAACACATAAAAGTTTATTATTGAAATCCATCGTTTATTTGAAAAACATTTTGTGTTGGCTCTTTAATTTGAAAACTTTTAATTAACAACCTTAATGGTGGGTGTTTTTTTGTTTATTTATATATTTTTTTAATTTAAGCAAACTTTTCAAAAAAGCCTTTTGTATGCTGGCCGAGAGCAGTTTCTACAAGTGGAACTTGTAAAAGCCAAAGTTTGGCCATTGAATTCCTGTATTGAACGATTGGTTGTAAGGAATAGTATTAATGATGATCCTTATAGATGTATGTTTGGTTAATTCATAAAAACTTAAACTCTAGCAGTGCATTCCGGTCTACTTCACAACCATTGCAAGCAAATGAAATTTAAAGCTACAATATATTTTCTCCGTCCTTCGTGTGTAAAGAGAAGTTACTAATTGTCGAAAACAAGTAACAAGGAGTATTTAAGAGATCCAGATATGCCGGTGTGTGCAGGTGAAAAAATTTCTTCGCGTCTTGAGTCAGCAATTCTAATAGTATATCTAAGCAGCAGGGCTGATGTTGCTTAATCAATTCACACATAGATTGAGCCATTGAAAATCTCAGTTTCTAGCGATAAAGTAGATTTAAATTTTCATCTCAGCCTTTCAACCTCAAGCGGATTGGCAACGTTGCTGAGCATGATCGTCATTACTCAGGATTGACAAAATGTGTTTATTTAGAATTATCCACATAAAACTTCCAGAACAATATTTTATAAATCTAGGAAACCAGGACGTCGAATTGCCACTGTATTGTCTACATAGTGTTACAGTGTTAAACCATTTATTGCGCAAGACGGCATAAAAGTCGTAACCCTGTCAACCAAAGATGGGTCATTTTACTCCTTAAGGGCTCAGAATAATTGTTTGGATTTTTTTACAGAACAATTCGTCCGTGGTGATTGCGCAGCGTAAATAGCGGCGCATATTACCTGGTAGTCCGACACCAACTGGGCAAACACTACGGTGTTTAGCTTCTTATTTAGTAGAGTGTCAGTTAACGCGACATGCTGGTTGGACCCGGAGCAGCCGTTCTGCCAAAAATATCGTAGTGAAGGCTAAAGATGTCTCAGAGGGCCCCGGAGTATCGACCATATAACGTGCCACACATTTGGTCATCAATCAGTCCTCTTTACAGAAAATTTTCGAGAAATTATTGAAAATGCCGCCTTGCAAAGAATATCAGTTGGTAACTATTGACCGCCAAACGCATGTTAGAAAACCATGGCGAATGTGGGGCGACTAGCTTTGTGTTAGATATTCTTACTCATGGTGTGAGAACCTCCTTTCTTCATGACCCGATGGTCTGCTACAAATAAATGAATTCTTTCCCTGGTGCATTTATTGGATTAATAAGGGATCCAACTAAAGCGCTGCTGTTCATCCGCGAACTTGCATAAATAACCTTAGCGCATGTAACTAGTGTTCCAGCCACGAGGAAGGCGAGGTCCATGTCCATCCCGGTGTGTAAGTGTATAAACAAAATTATCGCTTAAAGCTACTGTATGGTGTGCTGTTTAAGCCAGAGGCGTAATCGGGCCTTATGTTTTTGAAAATTCTTATGGAGTAGGCCCAAATTGTTTGGATAATTTAATTTGGTAGAATCACGATCCCAACTCTTGCCAGTCATACCCGCTATCTTGATCTGTTTTTATCGGGAGAAATAGAGAGTCCAGTCCCCTTGGCTAGCCTGGGACCTGAAACTGGAAGAAAGTAGGCCTTTCTAGGTTTGATCAGTAAGGATCTAAACACTGGTACCATTAAAACCAGTAGAACCTATGGAGCAAGTCCCAGACTATTTGCTAATGAGGCTCATTAGAGAGTGTGCATGGTAGCTGTAGCTTAAACGCGGGAGGATTTTAGTGCAATTTCAATGTGACAATATAAGGCAGGATATCAATAATATCGAATAGCAGGAGAATGGGTAGCACCAAACCCCTCAGCAAGAGAGATGATACAAGTGCATATAGTAACGTTGATGGTCGCATTTTCATTCACCCGGTGCTAAGACCATCGTCGGGTGGTGTCTCAAGACTGGTGCCGACGTAAATCACAGCATATCTCTATCCGCATTTGCCAGACGGTGTATAATTTATCAAGCTGCTGACAAATTCACTCACCCACGATCTTCACATCTATGTCTTCAACATTCTATTCCAGTCAAGTATTTGCAGTTGCATTTTCCCTCTTTTCCCGCTCATTTCATTTTTTTCTGTACTTAACTATTGCAAATACTTTGTAGTTTGCAAAGCAGTAGTAAAAAAAAAAGAGGCACCAGCTCGTAGCGTCTGTATTATTTTTGGTTTTCGCTCGTATTTTGCATGTTTGATTTTGAAGTGTGCACGTATAATCGTTGCATATGATTATAATTTGCATATGATTTACTTAAAATCCATCCAGCCATAATGTATTTTTTTCAAACTTTTACGTAATGTAATGTGTTTACACAAAAAGCTCGTAAATGTTCGTATGAGTATTTGATATGTGAAAGAAAAATAACGAGAAAAAACATTTTATATGCAGAGAAATAATATTAATCTTTGCATTTGCGTTTGTTAGTGTGAGTACGAGTGTGGATTTGTGTAAAATGTGCACTTCAGCAATAGTGCATTTTTGTGGTGTATGAGTGTGTGCGTGCGAGTGTGTGTGTGTGCCTGTTGAAGTACGTACTTAGAAAACGTAATTGCATTTTTAATGCATTCTCATATTGCAACATTTATTGCTTTAGTCAATGATTTCTTTGTCGTTATTCCTTCTCCTACTTTGCTTTGTACTCTACATCATTATACGAGTATTTTGCGTTACAAATTTCAAATCAATATGTGTTCTGTTAACTTTATTTTATTTTTGTATCAGGCTTTATTGTGCACCAGGATAAGTTTACGTTTCAACCCATAGACCCATCAGTGAATAGCCAAGTTTGCTCCAAAAAATATTCCTTTCGGCACTGATTACTTAGTTTTTCAGTATTCAAAAGTTTTGGTTGCATGCAGCTCAGCAATGATAACCGCTTTTGTTTTTTTTTCTTGCCACACGATCGTTCATATTATGAGCTCGAAGAATCCTGCTGAATCGGACCGTTTTGTCACTTACAGTTATTCGTTGTATAAATAATCAAAATTGCAGTTGATCGTGTCAGCATAAGCCACAATGAGTGCTACCGTAAGAGAAAAAAGAAATCCCAAGGGGAGACAACACAAACACTCCGATAAATAACGGTTAAAAGCTAAATATTTTTGTGACCAAATCTTCCTGTAGCCGTAGTTGCCAGATCAGATTGGTCTAATTGGTCAGTAAAATAATAACTTTACAAAAATAAACTTTAAATCAAAGAACTTCAGTCTGTATTTAAAAACATTAGTATAATTTGGTATTCACGTGCTCAGTAATTAAACACGTATGTGTACTTTACTCTTGGCTGTAGTGATTTCAAACTTTCGACTGGTAACTTTCGACCTTCTTCCTCATCACGGAGTCTCTTGTAATTGCTAGCATTTGTCTAAACATTAGGTCCCCATGATATTTAACAAGTGTCTGCTCGTGGGGGTAAACTTTATGCTAACTATTACTGGACATTCACGCACAATATGCGTTACTGTCTCAACCTCTTTTCAGGGGTATCTTTGAATACTGCGCAGAATTCATCTTTTGGCTCATAAAATACCGGATTTCCTACATTGATTAATCTCTCCAGCTCGTGTGAGTCTCTTCATTCTTCATACCTATCGGAATCTCATGGCCCAACGTTTTAGGAGTACCTTTAGAGATTGGCCAGTCAAGCTCTCGTGAAGTATTCTTGTCCATCTCTTCCGGATTCCACCATTAGCCAATTAGAACCGGAGTTCCTTCAGAGATTTTATATAATTCCCGAGTAATGGAGAAAAAAATCTCCACCCAGAGCTTTATATGTACGAGTAAGTTTGTATTAAAACAAGCACCCTCTCCGCCACGCATCCCCGACGTATGCTGTCTCACCGTGGATTAGGAATTTTTTATTAGAATATGTTCACTTCTCTCTGACCGACTTATTTAGCCAAACTACCTGGAAAGACAGGAGCCTGTTACCGGCTGCCACCACGGGGAGGTAAAGTCAAATAAGTCTGACAATGCACTCGGTTACACGACCCATACCTTTTTGTCGGCCAGCTGACGACCTTTTTTGTGGTTAACATTTTACTAAAATTTGTATTGTTCAAATTAAGGAAGGTAAAACAATAACCCGCTTATAGCCACTAAAGTGATGTTTAAAATACCCATTATATGTTTGTCACAACGATACACTGTTTTAGAGAACATAAATTAGTTGTTGTGACTATGCCACAATAATGTTTTATCTTTGGGTGCAAGTTTAAAATTTTTGCATGAAAATCGATCCTTTACTTCTTTCTACTTTTTAGTATTTGAGAGAAGGTATTATACAACATTTCTAACTTTACTCTCTCTTCGCAAATTTCTTCAGAGATTTTGTACACAAAACGCCTTGTAATACAAAAGATTCTTTTTAATCAAGCAAAGCTTTGCCACTGTGCATAATATTTTTACCCTGAAATTTTTAACCTGTAAAAAAAGTTTGGTTCAAAAGTAAAAACGGTCTTGCTAAACTCCAATTGCAAAGAAAAAGTTTATTTGTTTTTATCTAAAAATAACGGGGTCAGAAGAATTTGTTTCAATTAATAAGAAATGGATTTAAAAAAAAGCTCATTCATACAAAATGCACTGCGATTGAGCCGGTTTCACACGAAGTAATAAATAATTTATTATGAGCGGAAAGAAGTTTAGTTTTGCCGCTTGTGAGACACTTGTTTCCATTAGAACTTTAAACTTAAATTTTAATTTCAAATAAACACATTCGTATTTTCTTTAACCCCTAAACCAATTTTTTTATATTTTATGGAAAACTTGTTTCCAAAACTCCTTAACAGGACATGCTGCTGTTTGAGCTGCCGCTGCTGCTGCTCTCTCTGCTCTCTTGCTGGGAAAGTATTTAAGAATAAAATTTAATCTAATTAAAAATATTTCTGTTCATAGTACAAAGACTCCATCCAGTTGGGTTCGGCAAGAAGAACCTGTTTTTATTGCCAAACTCTACAACGAACAAAAGCAATGAACTGCAATTTTTATTTTAATTTTCTTTAATTCAATTTATAGCGAGAAAACGAAAATACAATTAAAGAAATAATTAGCATAAGAAAAGCAAAAGACTTCAAAACTAAGAACTGAATGGAATTGAATAAAATTAAAGTGTGTCCTTTAATGAAAGAGGGAAATACAACATTCGTTTGTAGATTTATTTCAGGAGTAAATATTGAAATTCTGGAAACCATAAACGTGGGAATTTTTTATGGAAAATATAAACTTTAAAAGCATTAAAAAAAACGTAAACAGTCTTAGAAATTCTCGTGACATATTTCTATAAACGCTCATAAGTGGACTGCTTTATTTTCTAACTCAAAGGTAGACAAATGAAGAAAGCATTGACATTATTCCCATTGTCACATCCTTACATATCCTTGTTATTAAAAAAAAGAAATACTTAAAAAAGGTGATTGTTGTAACCCTTTGCTTACGCTTCTTGTGTTTTTAATTTCACAACAAAAATAGTCACTGATAACACAATTGTGTTTCTCATGCTATTTGTAGTTTTTTTTTTGTCTCAGCATCCCATATAAATACTAGACCCAGGCAGCAGCATCCTTTAGAATTATGAAACAAATAATAATAATAATTTGCATATGCGACGAAACTATGTATGCAGCCATTTGTGTTATACAGGACATCATTTCAGTTGTACTGGCATGTCAAATCTGTTTGTGCGCGTCTTTTCCTGCTTGAACATGCTTTTTGTTTTATTTAGAATCCCATAAACAAGTTACCCCTTTTTTCAAAGAAGCTGCGCCACAAAATTGCTGGTAAATATTCAAATTTTTAGCATCTAAATTTGGTTCATTATTTCCCATTTAAATGGAATAAATTCGTTTTCCCATTAAAAAAAAATGTGGATTATTTTTCATAAAATTGTTACCTGATTTTTGTTTTCTTACTTTGTGGAAAAAATATTATTTTAAAAATGTATGTATGTTTGTATGTGTTACAACAATTCATACACACATGTTTTCTATTCATATTTTTTTTCAAAGATGCTCAAAATTATTATTGAAATTGATTTGGATTTTTCTTTCTTAGGTAGATTATGTCATTTCGATGTAACAATTTTAGCAATATGCTTTTCCGTTTTGTGACATTTGTGGCATAAAGTATTGTATAAAATTAATAAGCAGCGAAAAGTTGGTAATGCATGATGCAACAAGAATGTGCAAGACTTCTCTAAGGAAACGAGAAGGGTTCACTTACTCATCAATATTCTTTTTATTCTCATCAAAAAGCAAACAATTCTTTTTATACATCGATTTTGGAAACATTTTCAGCTCCTTCTGCTTTCTCTGAAATGGTAACTTAATAACTTTGCAACTTTATTTGAACCCTTTTCAACCACTCTTCGTTTCTCAGTGATCACCGACCGCCGATTGGTAGTTTTTGACTTCCTACCTAAACATTGAGTCCACTTAATCGGTAGCCTAAAATCTGTTGTTCCCAATAACTTCCACATATCTGCTACATTCTGCTGTATTCAGTTAAGTGCTAGCGCTTGATCATTATGACATTTGCGCTGCATCTTATCGTGTTCTATCCTCGATTAACAAACCTCACCTTCATTAGTTTTTAACTCGGTCCGATAACAATAATTAATCGATTATTTAATTAAATTAATAATTGCAATTAATCGGTCAAAAATAATCGATTAATTCACCTAAGGTTGACAGATATCTTAAATAACGCAAAAAAGGATTTACAGTAATGCAAAAAACATGCATAAATAATAACAACTATCAAAAGTCTTTGTTCGACTCCAATTCAAGTAGTATTTTAAAGTGATTTCCTTAAAACGCAATTTAAAAATTGTAGCTAGGAAAGGAGCTTTGTAATCAATCTCTTCATCTCGTCCGTAGCAGCTGCGACTGCTTAAGAAAAAAGGCAGACGCTTAGATCAGAAAATAATAAAATTTCCCAATTATGTAAATATCAAGGTATACAATTTAATCCCCTGCCTTAACTATGGTTATCGCTTTAATTCGAGAAGTGGGACCGTTAAGAAAAACGCTTAACTCATCTTTAAGACTTGTAGAGTTATTATACTCCTTTCTTTTGGGTTGTGCGACAAAGACTTCTGGTGAGACCATAAATCGAATTCAACATCAAAAGAAGGCGTGTCCTCTGCACGAGCAGTTTTAACAACGTCGCTTCTTAGACCTCCCATTATCAGGCACAGTGCTAATGAATCTTGCAAATAGATTTTTTTTAATACGGGCCTGGTGATGTTGATTCTGACAGTAAAACTGAATGTATCATATTCTTAAGCTACCATTAAAGTTGGCCACCACCACCATTAAAAATTGTAGCGTTACATAAAAAAAAAATATCGATACAATTAAAACGTCAGTCGCTTTCAAATAATCGATTATTAATAGTTTTTTGCTTAATCAGGCCATCACAATATATAAGATCATAAAAAGTAGTTCCTACCCGCTGTTATCAAGGTGAGTGTACTTAAAATTTATTTAAGCAACCTTTCGCCTTCCAGACCAAAATGCTTCACGAGACGCATCCCAGCTAGCCTACAAGTAGCCTTCTCCCGACACATTTTCATAGTTTTAAAGTCCAACAATTTCCTATGGGTTCAAGCTTCAAAAATGTTGTCTTTCCTGTGATTTCCCGACTCGTTTTTGCATCTGCCAGAATTTATATAAAAAACAAAAACAAATTTCAAATATTTTAAAATTTTTGGTTGTTTTTCATAAACATTTTTTGGTTTTTCAAAAGAAAATCCAGGCTTCATTTTTTATGGCGTTGATATTGTCTGAAAAACAATAAAGAATAAGGCCCTAAATTTTGTTACAGACGTTAACGTCTCTTATTCAGAAATGTTCCAGCCCGTCGCTACGCGTCCAATAAGGAAGAAACAAAGTCTACTGATAAAAATTAAAGTTCGAGTGGTATCGTGCGCCCGCATATAACCGGGTCGGTTATATATAGTCTAACTGGGAAACAAAGAGAAAATCATAAATAGTAAACAATTGCGTACAAGATGAAATAGTTTTAGTCTCTAATCAGTATTCCCTTAAGTATGTGTGCCATCAATGCGGGCTCTAATCGGTACGACCCATTGGCTCATTTATGCGAACTTTTTATTTCACTGGAACACTTTGAGACTTTGTTCACTGAGAGTTCAGTGTTTTTAATAAGGGCGTCCCATATACTTTGATTTTATGAGAATCGAGCTGGACAATCGCAAAACACATGCTTAGTTGTCTCACTACTAGTGTTCTCAAATTATTCGAGTTTAAAATTTTTCGAATAAAATTTCCTAATTTTTTTTTCTGTTCGAACAAGCGAATAAAACATAAATGTTATTCAAATATTCGAACAAAAAAGGAATAAAAAATTATTCGAATAACTTAAAGAACTAAAAACGAGAATACATATTATTTTATATTTTTTACAAAAGAAAATCAAATAATTCATTAACAAAAAAACAAGAATGTTAAAAAATATTCTTAACAAAATATATTCGAGTACATACTATTTATGTTAGTTGCTGAGTATATTCTAGGCATGGATCATTGAAATTGGGGAAGTTCTCTCTCCAAAACCAATAAAATTTAAAAGTTTCTTGTACAAAAATTTGAACAAATTTAAACACTTTTTGTGTTCGTTAATATTTTCCCCGCCAGAAGTTTAAGCTGGGTCCGCTACTATATATAGTTGTGAGTACTGCTCAGAACGAAAACTTACACTGGCACATCGATTTGCCACCATGTCAAAGTTGATAAAGAACGACGGAAGTTCGGTCCAAATATCCGTTTTAAATCACCCTGTCGGCAAATTAAATCAAGAATCTACTATAAAAAACAATTTTGCTAACTTTTAAAAGACTTTTAAAAGATGATATTTTTTACTAAGTAGTTTTAAAAAACTATTCATATATTCGTTCGAATAACTTTTTTATTCGAAATTGAAAAATTTTATTCGTTCCAACAAAAATAAGAAAATAAAATTATTAGAATTTTCGAATTATTCTTGTTCGACTGACAACTCTACTCATAACTGAGGTCGCGGGATCTACATTTGATGGTCTCTTATTTTTCTACCTTAAATTGGTGGATATTTTAGGTCACAATGTCCGGTAAACCATTTGGCGATTAACCTCAGCTCATTCTTATCTAGCCTCAGAGACCTTTCGGCTTTTCACGGAAAAAGTTTAATAAACAGCTTTGATTGCTCGAGTCTACCTACAGCTTTCAAATGCCAAGCAAATTCTTTTGAGCTCCGCTAAGTAATCGGCCCGTTTGTTCCTCACATGACCCTCCTGGGCCATAATACACTGATTAAATAATAAATCAAACCAAAAACAATTTCGGTACTTGAAGAATTTAGGCCTTAATTCTGTCACTGATTATCTGAGTGTCACGTTTGCGACGAGGAATCCGCAAGAAAATCGAACATCAGCAAAGCGAGCAGAGGTTTTTAAAACATAGCAAATGTGTCCCGCTTAAAAAGACGTTCGTGTTACTTACTTCTAGCTCCATGATGCCGGATTAAAGTGGGGCTGCTTTAATATTCTGTGGCAGATTTCGAATATCTGCTTTTAAGAATCGGAACTAATATTCTGATTTTAAACAATTTTACTTACAGAATATTATTTCAGCAAAAAAAGAGAAAATAAGAGAGGTGAAATGCAATATGTGTGGTGAAGAGAAAGTGGAGTATCGACTTGATGATCACTTCTAACTGTCACCTGCCATTTAGGGGGCTGGTGTATCCCAATATATTCGTGGCTATAGCTTTTCTGATGCCTACAACAATGCCACTTGCAGTTTTATTTATTATTGCAGTTAAATTACTCGCGATCACGAGTGATCAAGCACATCTCTACATATAACTATAATTCCTTTATTCGCTTTCAACTCCACTAATGAACATTTTAGAGATTTTCTCTAATTTTAAATTAAAAAAAAAAACCTAAAACTCAAATATAATGAAAATTCTGCGTCCATATTAATTTTCTTTTATAGAAAGAGGTAAAAAATTATTTGAATTTTATAATCCCATTGAGACATCTTTCGTTTTCAATTTCTCAAGTGTTACATCATAATTTGTCAGAGTTTTAAACAGAAGAAAAGCAAAAACAAAAAAAGAAAAATAGTCTCATAAAACTGAAAAATTAGCTCGTCCAACTTTTTTACTCTGCTGAAATGCTACAGAACTTGGAGTGTTATTTAAACATAATATTTAAACAAAACGACAGACAAAAAAAAAACGCTGGAATTAAACTAGAATGGGAATGTGAATGCGGATAATGACAAACGACTCAAAATTCAACGTGATGAAGACAGCGCTGATGTTTATGAGCTCGTTATGGATCCTTATAGCATTTTTACGTGTATGACGATTTGAGGACTGGGTTGGAAATTGCAACGAAATGAAAAGCTGATTTCAAGACCACCATCAGCATCAGGCACAGCCGACATCATCTTTGTCATCATTATTATTATTATTTTTTGTTTTTGTTTTTTTTTTTTTATTATTTAATCATTTCAATCTTCAATGACAGCGGCAACATTATTTAACATCAACTTTGATATCATGTAATTAAAAGTGCACTCTTTGTAAAAAAATCATCCTCATCATCAAGGCATTGCATACACCATAACACCAACTGCCACAGCTCCAAGAACTCACACAGATTTATAGGTACATACCTACATCTTGCCACATAGTGCAGCCAGAGTTTAGTTGAATACGAGCACATTCTCGTATTAAATAATTCAAGACTTTTGAATGGGCATCGTCGTCATCAACTCTGAATACTAAAACATACATCTTAGACAAAGAGGCAGCAAGAGGCAACAAATAAAGAAAATTATACCAAATATGACGACTGTTGTATTCAAGAGCTCAAGAATTGTTTTTAAATTCACTCCAGGGGATTAAAACGACAAATGAGGATATAAAATATTTATTAACAGAATACTTGTATTTATGTTGCTCCTAAGATGCTACAAACTCTTGCCAGCATTTAGAACAAGTTAAAAAGGCCTAAAACAAAAACAACAACTTGTTAAAAATACTAAACAGTTTTTAAAACAAAATTTTCTTTATTTGCTCTCTTGGAATTATTTAGAATCATACTTTGCTAAATAATCATCACATTAACGATCTGACGAGCCTTAATGAAGATGAAATGATTGAATAATTGTTTCCAATGAAAAACTATTTGAATGGCAAAAATCCTTTAGTCAGTCCTTTTGCGCAGAAAGTCTAGAAGAAGTTAATGTTTTTTTTAAAAGTCTCTTGTTTATTATTAAGTCACAGCTGCCAAAACCCCATGGCGAGCCGCATGTGCAAGTGTTGCCTGAAAAATCGACTCTACCCAGGAGGATGGATGGTATTCTTAACATATATAGGAAGTTTCCAACTCCCATGGATTTTGGTAGGGTGGCATCATTGATCCGTATTTACTCGCAAACAGCGTTCGTAACATAGCGTCGTGACTGGACATAAATCTGTTAAGCCATCGTACATTTTGCTCTTCGCACAAGAATTTGGCTAGTGACGACCGTCGCTGTTGATGGTCGATTCGGGTTCAAACCGAGGTGTCCGAATAATTGTTCGCACAACACTGTTATGCCATAACACAAACAAAATACACAGGCAAAATATGCTGAGAGCTTTGAAAAAATCTTGATGAGAGATACAAAATTATGATTAAACTGAACAGGAACATCTACACATATTCCCCAAACAGAAGACCACGAACACATTTTCTCCCGTTATTTTGCAGACGTTCTTTCAATGTGCGAACAATTGTATGGCTGGTCAAAACGTAGTGTAAAGCCATTATCATCAATCGTGAACTCAGCAGATCAGTGATGGATTTATTTTGAGATTTCAGCAAAATGTACGAATATCTTTGCTTTAAGTTTATCGAACATAAATTGTTGTCGCAATTATTACGAAGAAATAAAGTTTTCCTATTTCAATAAATACATTTAAAAATTATTCGCGTGCTATGCGAAATAGAGGGAAAACCTGATTATCGGATTTTAATTATACAAAACATGCTGTGAAGTCGCGATGGAATGCTATGAATTTTTCCAACTGATTTGAAACACAAACAACTTGATATTTAACATGCATATTTCGACTAGTACCTGTGTGTTTAGAAGGAACTAGGAAATAACTTAAATATATGAAGAAAAAATATTTATAACGCAAATGTTATCTCGTGTGATACAATTTATTTTTCTTAAGGCCATGACACACTATGAGATTTAGACGTTAGATCTGTCAAAAAGTCCATGTGTGCTTTTAAAGTAGGATAGTGTGTATTACAGTGAAATATGATTGTGCGGATCTGAATCTATTTTTCGAAGTTATTTTTTTATAAATATATTTATTTGTATTTATGTATAAAAGTTTCCTTTACTTCTAGGACATTTACATTTCAACGAAATCTAGGAGATTTGATTCGAAATTTTTTTTCATCGTTTACACTGATTTTTTTTACATTAACAAGATTTATTTAATATACACAATGCAACCATATTCTAACTGCCGTATTCATAAAAATAATTAAAATTTTATATGGAAAATTTGATGTACAGTAAGTAACAAAAAATGTGCTATCGCTTATACCTGGTTAGACAACCCGGTAATTACTGACAATCGTTTCAAATACAGCATAGTATATCTTGGTATACTGAGGGAAAACCCACAGTTGCATCACTAAGAAATACTAGATCTTCAGTAGATTTTATCAAAAACTAGTGACGAAGTAGGTTTTAAATGGGAAATCCAGTAAAAAAAACACAATTAGATTTTACTCGAAATCGCGGAAGTACTGCATTTCGGTGTGTTGTAAATGCACTAAGCTTAAAGATGGGTTATACCAAATTTCAACTCTCTAGCTATAGTGACAGTTCCCGATAATATTGATGAGTGAGTGAGTTAGTGAATAGGAACTAAAAAATTCACTTTTACATCTTCATATCTTGGGAAGCATTCACCTATGGGGTTACTTATAGGTAGAGTCCTTATAAGGGGGTTAAAACAGCGTGAATGATTACGTATAATATACGCACTATATATATAAAGGCCCGGCGCACTGCCGGTCGCTTTAATAAAAACTTAAAAAAATTTATTTATTCATCAATATCAATTTTGACCCTTTCAAAATGCAGTACCATTTGATAATTTACGTGAATATGCTTTAGAAATTGTGTTTTTCTTTCTTTAATTTCGAGAGTTGGACACATCAGTGGGCATGACTTGCTTCCTTGAAAGCGTTATATGGCAGTTTTCGTACTGGGTGACATTGCTTGTCCGACATTGTCGTGTCAAACGTTTATCGTTGGCAACCGTCGTATTATATGTGTTTGGCGGTGATTTTAACTCGGAGGTTCTCCCCTTTCAGTCTCAGATCCTGTAAAATCTGGTAAACCTGATAACCCTGCATTTTCCGGATAACTATACAGTTGGTCACAGGTGGCATGGATCACAAAGAAGGCATGGAAATCCGTGTCCACTGTATGTTAGATTAAAAAAAATTCTAATGTCGAAAATAGCTCAAGATCGAAAACACTTCAATATTACACTGCGCAGAAAACAGGTTGTATATTATTGCAATTTGGGTTTTTCACTTGAAATAACCTCTAAAACTCCATCTCATGCTTCGTTCTATTAATTTGTTTCAATCTACTGGGATCAATTAGAAAAATTAGTCTTAATTTCTTCCATTTAAACGAAAATATAAATTGCGTCATACGCCGGAGGTGGGATAGGTTCAACACCTCTACTTTAAGCAGCAGGAGAAACTCTTAAATCCTGCCCGATTCCTAGAAACGCAAGAGTATTTTCTTTTTCGTTGCCAGCTTTGGACATACCGCAGAGGAGAAAACTTTTATGATCAACTGACACTATATGCAGTTCAGCATCCAAATCAACCACAAATAACAAAAATTTTCTGGAAGTGTTTTCATGTTTTATTTAGTTTGGCCAATTAAATCCGGATGTCTTCTAATAATTTCGGAGTTTTTCTTTTGGGATTAAACTAGACTATGAATGGAAATATTTATTTACTCCACCTTTTATCTACACAAAACCAATTATTAATTGAAATGAAAAATCATTTCAAATTCAAAACATTTTTTAATGGGGCAGTTTGAAATTAAGTAACGGGATTTGAATGCACCATAACAACAACAACAACGACAACAAATAATTTCCTTTTCAATGAATATTGAGCCAGATTTAAAAAAAAAGTTAAAAATTTATGTCATGTTTAGTAGCTGACATGTTGTCAGACTTGTTTCTGTTTCAATTTTATTGTGTGTGATTTTTTATACTTTTCAAATATAAAAACCAATTTTCATTAAAATTTATGGAGCTTCCGGTTTTTTTTCTCTTGTATTTTTTGTAAAAAAAAAATTAATTTGACTACAAAAACTGTTACAATTTAAATGGATTATTACGTTTTTTTTTTTCATATGGAAAAAAAGATGATAAAACATTCAGTATTTTCTTTTTTAATTCAGCAGGGGTTTTTCGTCCTTGTTAAAAAAAATTCAATAAAATTAACTTGGAAATTATGAGCGTGTCAAATAAAAAACACAAATTCTAACAACCCGTCAGCACTTACAGGCGCACAAAACACATCCTCATACAATCATACACATTTTTTTTTGGGTTAAAGTTTTAAGTTTAAAAAAAAAAATCTCTCTAGTTTTTGTAACAATTGAATTGTTTTTATGCGTAGAAAATTTTAGATTTCTCTTTGTCTATGTTTTTAGAAACTTTTTAATGCGGCATTTGGGTTCGTTATGTGACTATTCCGGGGTGTTTTCAATGAATTTTTTTCTTCGTTACAGTTTTTTTTTTTGTTTCTATTATTTGAACACACCCCTCGTGCTGGTTATCACTATGAGTATATTTTTGTTTTTTTTTTTCAAAAAACTCTAAAAAAGCCTAAGCTGTGAAAATATTCTTTTAATATTAAAATTACAATTTTTTTGCAAAAAAAGAAGAGAACTAAAATAACAACTGCTTGATTTTAATTGTTAGATAAAGTCAAAAGGATTTATGTTACAATTATGTTTTCATTTTTAATAAAATAAATCTTTTTTTAGCACCCGATTGAATGTGTTTCAGGGAAATATTAAAAAAAAACTTTTATCATACAGCAGCAGGAGATCTTGACATGTTCACTTCATATTTTAATTTGAAATGACACTTCATTTTAAATAGAAATTTACAAATTAAGTGAAATGTATAATTTTTTTAAAGAAATATAAGCTGCAAATCCGTGTTAGGAAATTTCACACAGCGTCATTTTAATTAGCGATTTTTCACACCACAACCTGTCGTAGAATCTAATTTCCATTGATAACTTTTGTTTTAGATTTTTTTAAAGCTTTTAATTTATTTTATTGAAGCTTTCTAAAAGAAAATTCCAAAAAGTATTCAAATCTTATTTCTAAGATATTATTTATTAATTATTACCAATGCGATAACTAATCTATTGTAATCAAATCTTAATAAACAGTCTACTATTGGGGAGGTAGAACCGTCTCGCCAGGCATAATGTGTCAGTCTTTTTTAGTCTATGGTGCCCTCGAAATTGTAATAAGTCGCGTACAATAGATTTGTGATGGACCACTAGTGTGTTCAAGTATTTTGCCGTTTTTGCTTCATTCTGTATATTAGAAGCATCTAGACCTCTAATGGATATTTTCATTTCTTATATACCAGGGGACGTACACAATGTTTGATGCGCAAGCAGCTACATGCCATATGACCATATTGGCTTTATAACGGTTTTGTATAAAAGGACTTTGTATTCCAAAGCCATAGTTGAATGAGCACCTATTAATCAAAGTAGTTGAGTTGTTCGCAGTTTTATTGCAGTTATTTTCACATCAATATGACGGGATCAAGTTAGGCGTCGATCAAGTTTATTTCACGTCGATTTCCACTGGAACAGTGGCATTTATTATTGTTATAGGTGGACAATTTTTCCTTCTGCGGGAAAACGTTACATGAGCACATTTTGATGGATTTACTGGTATTATCCACGTTTTTAGCCAATGTTCTAGCTCATTAGCATGAGACTGAAGTTGTTCGGGTCTTTTTTAACACTTATAAATGCAGTGTCATCAGCAAACGTTAACGTATACGTATTTGCGCTTGTTGGCATATCCGCTGTATAAATTATGTACAATAGCGGCCCTAGTATGCTACCTTGAGATACTCCTGCAGAGATTTTCCCTTTTTTTTAAATTGATCTGTTTGTCTTACTTACAATGATCTATCTGTCATATGTCCCTCCAGAAGCTTCTGGGATTATCCAGCTAGTACTCGATTTATTTTCGTAAGTATTCCATCATGCCAGAGTTTAACAAACGCCTGGCAAATGTCAATTAATAGAGCTGAACAATATTGCTTATTTGACAGTTACATGGACTTGCTCAATTGTACTATGGTTTGCTCTAAAACCATACTGCTGGTCCGGGATGATATTTTGTTCATTAAGGTAAAGTTTTAAAGATGAAGTGAATAATTTTTCAAACAACTTGTATAAATTCTTGATTTTGTATTCAGACAGGGTGTTTAGCTGTTGATTTTTGGCACAAATTTCCGTCCTTCCTTGTCAAGTTTTGTTTGGAGACAAACCGGTTTCGGATTTTCATTCGAGGACTAAAAATTACACTGAAGATGGCACATAGCCGAAACCGGTTTGTCTCAAAACCAAACTTGACAAGAGATGACGGAAATAAGTAACAAAAATCTACAACTTTAATAAAATTGACAGTAGGCTAATGGGCCTGTATGACCTAATCTGACTAAAGTCCTTCCCTGGTTTAGGGATCATAACTATTTCAGACCTGTTCCAAGAGCATGGGAGGAAGAAAACTCGTAATTGCATTACATTAAATACGAACAGTAAAGTTCTCACAGCATAATTAGGTAAGTACCTTATCATTGATCCTGTAATGCGATCAGGTCCAGATGATTTTTTCATACCTCTATTTTTAATTGTGGACTTTAATAAAGATAGCCAAAATTGTCATGGGATTAATGACAGTGTCACTGATATTTGGAGTAGTAAAACTAATTATGTTATGTAGTGTAAAAAACTTATCTAAGTTATTTGCGAAGGCATTTATCTTTTTAATAACTTTTAGCCCAGGATCGGTTTTCAAGTCTTAGCGGGGATTCTTAGGGAGCAGGGCATTATAAGTGGCTTACAGCTTTCCACAGGATATAATTTATGTTTTTTGCTGGATCAATTTTTTTTTATATATCTCTATAGCAGAGTCCAAGTTTCTATCTCAGTTTAATGTGTAAAGTTCTTTGACATAAGTTCAATTGATGACGGGAGAACGACTATGTGCTATTGCCTCCTGAGTATTCACATTTTTTTTTTTTGGTAGATTTGTTTAAATTTTTTCTTACAAATAATTCAGAAAATTTGAAGGAATTCTCTCCTACTAAATCAAAATCGCAGCAAAATGTATTTGGTATTGCCACACTGTCACAGGTTCGCTCTAACATTGTTTTCCAAGCAATAGGATCCTATGATGGCCATAATTTGTACCAATAACCGAGCAGTTGAGACGGACACGCTAAAATATAGAGGAATATTATAATAATACAACCGTGCGAATGCTAAAGGCGACGGTTTACGCAGCAAAAATGCGTTGAATCATAACTAAAAACAAAATGTAGCTACTCCACCTCACTCCTGCGTGCAAGGAACAATCAAAGCAAATGGTTGGGTAAAATGCTGTTCGAAGTCCCAGGTGCAGGAAAGATCCCCATCCATGTCAGCAATTGGGATGCGCATTATTGTATTTTTTTTTTTTTAATTACGCACACATTTCAAAATAGAGAGATATGGAAAACATATTTGGCTGTTGGCAAAATTTCGTTTCTAATTAATAATGAAATGAATTTATCACCATACGTCACAGCATTGTATAGCTGTATCTCCAGTACTTTTAAAGTCAATCAAACAGAACATGTTTTAAAGATGAACTATATTCATTATTTTTATAAATCATGCCAGGTAGAGTGTCGATCGCGAATTACCGGGTCCTTTGTACTTCATAGTCTCGAGACGGCCTCCCCAAGTTCCCTGTACTTGTCACTATCCGCAGATCCTATAGAGTGCAGATTTGCCTGTAAACTGGAATGACCCGTCAGTTCACTCACGATGTTATTAATACCAGATTTGCACAGTCTCAACAACCTCCTTGTTTTATCCACATTTGTTTCTCCCCCATATGATATTTGTTATATTTCACACCGTACCACCGTACTAGCCATTTATTGCCTTTTTTGCAGTCTAGAATCGATCTAGACATAATACTATACGATACTAAGGTCCTTATTGTCGCTTTGCTGCCCGTTCAGATACTCCGTGATGTCACGACCGTACTATGATCTTGGAAGTCGGTAGTATATTTCGGCCCATAGGTCGTCATTAAAAACTCCCAAACCCGTCCCACCCCATAGGCCTTATTAATTACCTTTCATTTATTCACTTTCATTATTATTTTATACAATATTAATCTGCAATATTTTCCATTATTCAGAACTTCCTCCTTTCCAAAACCTTACTATTCACAACCAGTCTATTGACACTCTATAATTACAATATAATACACTCCGCAATTACTTAAAGTATTCACGCTCTCCTATTGATCCTTGATTGATACAATCACAACAAATTACTTTCGTTATTGTTTAAATGAAAATAATCCCCCTAATTTCTACAAATGCCTATTTCCATTGATCTCTTATACTTACTGGCATTGTTTGTCTAGGAATAAAAGAACAAAGAAATCGAAAATCGTCCGTAATCAAAGCTCAAAGTATCAATCAATACTTCACATGCACACAAATCCTCACCACAAAATGATCAACAAATTGTGAAACTAAACACATAATTGATGCATTCATCAATTCATTAGAATCCAGCGAGGGGTTTACCTGGCATTTTGGGTACGAAAATAAAATCAATTGAGGGTAAAGATTTTGTTAACCTTCAAAACCTTTTACTCATGCAATCACAGACACACGTGTAAACAGGGTATTTGCAAGCATTTGAGGGGTGAGAGTTGTGAGTGGCAGAGAGTGCATTAAAAGTGAGGACTGTTCACTTAAGGACTGCTGCTTTTGTAATAGACTTTTTGACTAATGATTGTTACACATTTTGTTGCATACAATTTTTTTCTAATAAATATTTATAAAGGTTCATAGTAGGCTTAAATCGTCAATTTGTTAGGTCCTGTTGCTGAATAGTCATTTATTTACTTCTTGTTATTAATCTTTATTTTATTTGATCCTCTTTTGCTTGCCTGTCATTTGTATAGTCATGTTAATTTTCTTCTCATTTTTAACGTTTTAATTGACTTCTGTCACAATCTATAAAGTCTGTGTTTGATGTTCTAAGAGGCGGTGACAGCAAATGTGGGCGGGTTTTCCTTTTAGTAATTAATGGAGGTTTAAAATTAATTTAACCACTGTATACGATTACAATTTATTAACCCGAATGCAAAGATTTTATTCTCGATATTTCGACAAGGTGATTTGATATAGTTTGGTTTGCTTGCAAACCGTTTAATGACATTTTTCCTGAAGACGAAAAATGCCACTTAAGATGGCACATAGACGAATCCGGTTGGTCTCCAAACCATTATTTATTTTTTGTTTCCAAAGGGTTTCCGTGATGACCATGTTATTCTGGCAGCGTTTTTCAAATCTATTGTTTATTAGGCAGTCAGTGATGCCAAATCGCAATTGTAAATCACACAAATGGGCACTAGGGTGAAAACTAATGCAGACTGCTACTGTGTTGGATATTCATCAACACAGCGATTTTTCGGTTGCCAACATGCAGAGTTGGCCTTCTTTTTCACATCAGTCATCACAATTTTATGCTTGACTTAAGCGATATATGTCTGCCGAATGGTAGTCGCAAAGCTTTTTTCCCTTCACGGAGCCCCGTTTATTCGCTATCATTTGTTTTAAGCTGATGCACTTCATGATATCTGCTTGACATTCACACACAACGTGCAGTGCTGTGCCAGCATTTTCCACGAAACCTCTCCAAACAGCACCTTTCTTGATTTTCTTTTTAGACAGATGGTATTTCAAAGTGACGTACCCTATCATCAGCGTATTTATATGTAACTTTATCGCTTTCCTGGCTAACGACACTTGCTCTGTTTGCTGACGCCTCTTTATTCTTTTGCATCGCAACTGTAATGTAAACTTCCCTGCCAACATACCTTTCCACGTCTAATCAACGACTAGATGCCCAGTGCCATGAAACAGCCTGGTACAGGGACATAAACTCCTCCAAATTCGAAGTTTCGGCTCTTTCGTAGATTAACGATCCGTTTGTATTTTTATTATAAACAAAATTAATAAGAGAAGAGAGTGAGCCAGTGGGTGTGGTACATTTTAACAAAAAAAAGTTGGCGGTTTTTTAACGTTGAGTAAATAATTTTACCATAAACAGTGGGCGTGGCACCCTCTTCACTAAGCTGGAAATATTTGTAGAATTTTGGAACGAATTTCCGTCATCCCTTGTCAAGTTTGGTTTGGAGACAAACCGGTTTCGGCTATGTGCATTCTTCAGTGTCATTTTTCGTTCTGAGAACGAAAATGTCGAGAACTTTCGACGTTTATACTTAACCTTTTTTCCTTGGACAATTTGTTCCTAATGACTGCCAGAAAATAGATGTCCAATCTAAATCCGAATCATGGATCACTGAAGATCACAATATAAAAGAAAACTCATGGTATTGAAAACATTTTTTAAAGAAACTTGATTCTTAGAAAATAATTAAAAGAGACACACAACAATACAAATTTATAATCTTCCTATATTTTTCTGTTTTTTTTGTTTCGGGGATGATGGTTGGTAAGGATTCAACGACAATTTAACGCTCTTATGTCTCTAAATAATTAATGATGCTAAAGGACCTATTATCTTGTCAAATGTCAATTCGACAACGCATTACACTTTATCCAGCTTCCTTTCCTTTAAAATAAATTTTTCCATTACCAACACTGCTGTCCGCAAAAATGTGGCCCAAAAATCTCGAAATATTAAACAAAACATTACGAAGCTTAATTATTTTCTTTTAAGTCACTTTGCTTCTTTACCCGTAATATTTGCTTTCAACTCAACAAGATGTCTAACAGACCACAAATAATAATAATAGTAAAAATCCAGCAAAGTACCCCTAAAGCCAGAAGATTTTACGTAATTAACTGTGACTGCTGGGGCACCCCAAGCATCCAAACACAAAGAACTTGGAAAATATTTTTAAGAAACTTGATATAAAAAAGGAATTTTTTCTCTTAATAATTCTTCTATTTATGGTTGAAGAAATGTTAAAAATGCCAGATCAACAATTGTACAGTGTTGCACAAAAGTAATTTACCACAATCAGAAATTCTGTGTAGACATCTTTATTTGCGCTCTTCAAATTGGGACTGGAAACAAAAGTCCCAAAAATAAAATTCTATCGATTTAAATAATTATTATTCAGTGACGTTCTGTATTCCGAATCTGCAAAATTTTATTTGAAAGTTGAAATTTCGAAATGGTTTAGCAGTTCTCTATTTCACTATCGAATAATTTATTTTGTTTTATTTAGAATAAAAAAGGATTTGCGAAATGAATGGATTGTTTTCAAATTATTCAATTCCAAGTGTTTGTACAATTCCTCACGCTTTCAAACCACTCGGGATACAGAACAGACGCGGTTATAACGGGCTTGAGAGGAAATAGAAAATAAAGGCAATGGAACAAAAAAATAATTGTTTAATGCCATAATAGCGGACGGTGTTTCGAAGTGAGGTTTTCGCACCATGAGTAACAGCTACAAAGGCAAAGCCCTTGATCTCTTTAACGGGACTCATAGGCATATAATGGTATCGAAATTAAAATTCAAAAGTGTTTAGGCATTTTCGGGAAATACGATAGCTTTCTATCTAACGTGACCTTTAAAGTTACACTGAAGAAGAAATTTTACTTTGCTATTTACTTTTACACAATTATTACAAGACCATGACAGGAATAATGAAAGCTTGGCTAAAGCCGAGGCAAACCAACGTAATGCTGAAGTCCCTAAGGTTTAATAAACTTTTGAGACGGAAGAAAACCTTAGGTGGTCTGACACAGTAGTGCAATGTTTCATTTTAAGATTCAAAGGAAACAATCAACTAAAAGACAGAAAAGCTGAAAGCTACGAGTACTAATCAAAAGCTTAGCGGGTTTCAGAACAAGGTATTAGTTTTGGCATTCTCAGCAGATTTCGACGTATCCCAAAGCGAACAGCAATATTCAATGAGCGCCAAATGGCATTTAAAGAGACCGCATCATACTTGAAGAAGTGACGCAGGTTTCACACCAACAAATTTTTCTGTAGAGGGCGAGTCTCCTTAAGTACGTAATTGTGGCTTTAGTAAAATATAAAATTAGCAAAGTTCTACGATTTTACAAAAAAATTCTGAATCTGAGCTTAGGAGATCATCTTGGATACACAATGGTTTAACTTTAATAATAAGGTTATAGCTGATCAAGCTTGATTCTTCAAATATGCTCAAAGGAACAAACAAAAGCCAATTGCGTGAAATCTAATTGAACTAATCCGCTCATTCAAGCCAAGCAATTGAAGTTAGCGGGAAAATATATGATGTTTATTAATTTCACCACAGACAAGATGTTTATAAGTTACACCCACAAAACCTGAAGAAAGAACATCTAAAATCGGAGAATCGTAAGTTTTTGTAAAATTGGTTAGGAAGCCGGAAAAAGGATGACGCAACTGTTGTATTATCGAAATAAGCATCTTAAGAAAATTTCCTCGGCAACAACTAGTCTCTATCCAGATACTTTGTACAGTAGCAGTCGTCACTTGGCAGGCACAAAGGTATGGCTTGCCGTAACTGAGAGCACCGTCATAAGTTCTGACTTCTGACTCTTCGTGGTGTCGGCCCGTAACAAGTTCCTGTTTCTCCTAGAAGTCTGGCTAAATAAGCCGAGCGAAGGGAACTATGCTCTCTATTATAAAAGACCCTAAAATATTCTTGATCAGCATACGCTAGGGTTGCGTGGCCGGAACGGTGCCTACTCTGGATACAAGTCGATTTCCAGCTTTAGTACAGACTTTATCGTGCACATAGAGCACTCTGTGGGTGGGCATCATTTTCTCCATTAATTCTGGGAATTATATGAATTATCTGAAGGAACTTCGGTTATAAATGGCTATAGTAGGAATACAGAAGAGGTTGACAAGAATGTCTTGCGAGGGGTGGACGGGGCAATCCCTAAAAGTAAAAGTACTCCTATCGTGAGATTCCGATATGGATAAGATGTGAAGAAGATGTTAATCTCTGTAAAAACACCTGTATTTTTAGCCCAATGGTTCCTCCATTCTGAAGAGGTGGAAAAGAAAACCTCGTAATATGCTGCTGAGGAAGAGGCTGAGACGGTAGCGCACATTGTGTGGGAAAATTCAGCACTGGTTAGCATAAAGTTTAGGACCACGGACAGGCAAATGCTATGGGACACCTAACACTTAGACAAATGCTAACAATTACAAGAGGCTCTGTGGTGAGGAAGAAAACTGACAATTACCAGTCAGCAGTCTGAAATTACTATAGTCAAGAGTAAAGGCTTGTATTAGCACGAGACACAAATCGGTTGCCAGAAATAAGAGGGTCGAAAAGGGAAAGTAAGCGGTCCGCTGCGATATACTCCTACATTATTATAATATAATATTGTTCACTGAGATTCTATACATCCGAGGGAGTCGAAAGAGTACCATAAATGAATTTCGTCCTATAAAACCCTAGAACACTGCAGTCGAAAAGTACGTGCTTGCAAATCTGATTGCGCAGATTTAATTTTACTTATTCTGCATATATCTCATAATGAAGTCATGGTATCTAAGTTTACATTCCGTTAGTCTCCTGAGGTCACTTTTGGTGAGAGATAGAAGCTTTTGTTATGAAAGCCTATGCCTTTTTAATCCCGAATTTACTTCCCAAGGTGATTAAAATAGAATTCAGGAAATAATTAAAGCAGTTCATGCTGAAACTGCAAGCTCATATGTCGTAGTTGTTCGAAGTGTAACTAACGGGACCAAAAACAAGACGATTAAAGGGAACTTCGCCGAATAAGAGATCGTACAAACGATCAAACTGCAGCTGTATACTAAAATTTATTAGGAAATGCGTTATCCGAAAACTTGTATTCCTCACTATACGTGCCATATTAATTCTTTCCATTAATATAATTTTCTTTTATATTTTCCAAAGCACAAAAAATTTATAGTTTGTCAACGGCAAAGGAAATATGGGAATAAAACATAATCAAAGCGGAGCAAAAATCTGCAAATCAACACAAAGATTTTTTCTACGAAAAATACGAAAAAAAAAATATTTAAAAAAACAGGAAAACTTAATTGAACCATAAGGTAAGAAAAAATTGTATATGGACGTGTTTGTCGTTGTGTGAGCAATAAGACTCCATGGAGAGCAATTTGCACGAAAGATATAATTGAAAAGATTTTTCCTTGGAGGTATAAACTTAACAGCAAATGAAATATTAGAATTGTGAATTATTATGAAAAAAACAAAAACAAGTACGAAAAAACCCAGAAAAAAAATACTCACACCAATTTTTAAACAAGAAAATATGGAATATTTAGTGTATAAAATACGAAACACATACACAGACACTTGCAAACACTGAAACTATGCACAAAAGACCACTGGCGTTTAAGCCACACAAAGGCACGGAGACGCCGCAGCACGAGCTTTGTAAGGACACAAAAAAAGACTACGAGAAAAACGTTCAGGAAGGAAGGATGAAACCAAAACACTATGTGCAGAAAGCTTTTAGGGCAAGAAATAAAACACAAATAATCAGAAACTATAAGAATAATTTAATAAGGAAACCCTAGAGATTTTTTTGGAAATAAGGAAGATTTTATTAAGATTTCTTTTTTTCTTGTGTTGTAAAAATTTAATTGACTTAAAGAGCTCAAGAATCATTTATTTAAAATTCGATAATTTGTTTAGGCAAACCTATGCAGGCGAAGGAAGCCCTTTCGAAAGCGACAAACGCCAGGAAGAAGGAAATCCCAATTCACTGATTGCTTTTTCAAAATGCGAATTCACTTTATGTGATCTACGCACAGGTTTCGATCTCTACATAAATCCAGTTACGGTAAAATATCTTACCGAGTCAAGTCACCAGTTTTAATTGCATATCATAAAGGGGCATCATTTCACTTGAACATTTTAGATAAAGAATTCGACAATTTGCTTTCTGTATCGTTTCATAATAACCTCGATGTTCTTACTTTGCAAGTACTAACAGATATGAGCTGTTCCGATATTGTTGGAGCACAACCGTCGAACACTCTCCGAGACAGTTCAATACTAGGAAAATGTTTTTTGTGACCTACTCGTTTTTAGACATGTTCATTGCGACATTTTTGTCTAGAAGAGTTGCCTGCTGATAACAGAATTTGAATTCCGGTAAAAAATTAAATTGTGTAGGCTTTAAATAGTTTATTCTATTTTAGTCGTAGTTCAGGAAATTCCAGTGTCTAAGCGAGATTTTTAAAAGAATTTTACAATAAGTTCTTAAATGTTATATCTAGAGAGTAATTTATTAATTATTAATCAATTAATTAACAATGTATTAACTAATCTATTGTATTCTAGCCTTATGCCGTTTTCTTTTCTGAAGAAAAAAGTCTGCAAGTAATTAGGTAACCTTTTGTGAATATTATCCACATTTCTGCAAAGTGGTACATTTTCTACGATCTCAAAAGAACAAAATATTTATGTTTTCATCAAAAACTATAACAATTCTATAGATGTACTGCAGTTTAGTCAGCTCTTAAAATAGAGTTGCACATTCCACCCTTAAATAAAATTGTGTGAGATATTTTGCACTACTTTGTGCACCTTTCCTCATACCTCTCTTTTTTTTAGAAAAGAACAGACAAATGTACATAGTACACAATATGGGCAACCTTTTAGTCAGAAAATAAAACGCTATTAATATACTATCTGTGATTGGGTTGCGAGAGTCATTTTGCGCGGCTCAATGTGTCTCTTTTTTAAGTCTCTAGGGCCCAACATATTGCAGTAAATTCCGTACAAGGGAGTTGCAATGATAATTTGTTAACGTATTTGCCCGAATATGTTGTTACTACTACTATTTTCATTTCTTATATACGAAGGGGCGTAGATGAAAAGTCCTGGAATCCTACACTGTCTACTTTGTAGCTTCTGGATGTTTGATGCATATACAGGATTTGTATTTGTTGATTTGTTCGAAGTTTTATGGCCGTTATTTTTACCTCAGTATAGCGGGACAAAGTTAGATAAGATTTAAGCGGATACCCAAGTATTTAATGTGAGTTTTCGCCAGTTCCACAATTTCGAAATTTTTTATGGATTTACCTTTTGTTTGTTGGCATATCCGCTGCACAAATGATATATAATAGCGGCTCTAGTATACCACCTTACGGAACTCGTGCAGGGGTTTTCCCGATTTGAGAAAACTGATCTTTGATCCTACTTTAAAAGTTCTATCTGTCAAATAGCTCTTAAAAAACTTGTCATGTCAGATTTCATCGAACGCATGGGAAATGCCAATAAATAGAGCTTAACAGTATTGCTTATATTCAAATGGAGACAATTGTATGGACCTGCTCAATAGTGGTACTACGCCGTGCAAACCAAACTGATGGTCTGCTTGGCCGAAGTTTGTTGCGATTTTCAATTAAGTGATGGTTTTGTTGGCATTGCAATTCTGTCCCACACCTGCTTGAATATCAGCCAGCTTTTCAGTGAGAAGTTCGGGGATAAGTGAGATTTCACATACATTTAATTTTTCAACCATTCCTTGTTTTCATTTGGATAGGAAGTAAGCGTTTCAGATACAGTGACAAAACTGTCGTGTTAAATAACGATTATAGGTGAATAGTCAGAAGATAGAATGAATAGACGTGACGAGACATTCCTGGCTTAAGCTAGTCTGCGTACCGGAACAAGCAAACTATCCCAGAAATTAAGTTTCGTACGCATTAGCCAAAACTAGAATCCGGCCTTGCGAATTTTAAACAGTTTCGATTTAAAAAGTTCCGATAAATCGCTGCCAAACATATATTCGACAGGAACTATTCGGGGTTGCGCAGAGCAGAAAAAAGTTGCCATACAATAACTTCTGTATAACAAAATTTTTAAAAAAGCTGTAAATTGGTAAATTGGTTAATTTGGGTGGCTCAATACTGCGAAGAAAATAAACTCTTTTATTCGTACTTCGGGATGGTTTGGTTTGCAAAACTGAGGGTTCAGCCAGTGTTCTAAATTTTATACTTGGCCCAGGTAAACCGGAAGATCATTAAGGTGCCTAGATATAATTGGGTACCGCAAGCTGGATTACTGCAATAGCGAAAGGTCATGGAAACTTCAAGTATCATAGGGCCAAAATGCAAATCGAAGAAAATTATACTTGCAGACTGTGTCTGGAAGAGGCTGAGACGGTAGCACGCATTGTGTACGAATGTCCAAGGGGGCCTAGGCCTTAGAAAAATAAAACCACTACGGTCAAGAGGATAGAGGCTAGTGTTAGCACGAGACGCGATGAAAGTAAAATAGCCGAGAATTACAAATCGGTTGCGAAAAGCGGCCCACCAATAAAGCGGTCTCCTTAGACATCCCCCCTAGATTAATAATAAAAAATATACCCTTTTCTAATTTTTTGGTGAGATAAACACTTATATATGAATTTAACACGAGTCTTTAGCAAGCGACGCCATCTATTTTGTAACTCTTAATATCTTTCCTCTTACACCTTCACCGTTCGTGAATATTTAAAACATTTCACGACATATTTTATCTTATAGAATATTGAATTGAGAAATTAGACCTCAACCTAATCACGAGAATTTGTCATGTAAATTGACAGGTAAAGAAAACTTGGTGAGGCAGCTATAAAGCAGTTCGGTTTCATCATCTATTATTGTCCCCATTTCCAATTTTTCCTCTTTGCTTGATTTCAAATTAACTAAAAATAAAACCGCATAGCAACTTTGCCAACCCTAATGTTTTTCGGCCATAAACTAAAGAACTAAAAACGTGCATCAAAATACGAGTATTGTTGCCAGGCAGAAAATATGTTTCCTGTTACCTTTTTTTTCACCGTTAATAAATTCTTCTTGCAAGAAGAAGCGTTATAATTAAGAAATATTATGGAAAATATGTTCTAAATTGAGGAAATGTAATTTACCATTTTACAAAATGAATTCACTCATATTCCCGCGTTCTCTACTCTTTCTTCTATTTTTTTCACTTCCTCTTGCCGCTCACACCTCTTTGTTCGCAATTGCAACAAACCAACAAAAACAGCGGCAAAGTGAGGTGGAAAAAAAAGAAAGTTGCTTTCGGCATTAGTTGTTATTGCGGTTGTAGTGGGCGCGAATGAAGAAAAAAGTTGGAAAAAATACACAGCGAAATGCTTTTGGTTAAAATACAAAATGGCAGCCCATTATGTTTGTATTTCTGTCTGTCCGCCATTGAAGTTTTGCATTTCTAGTTGTTGCAGGCCTGTTTTTTTATTCGTTTGCAATTGCTTGTTTTAACATTTTTATTCTATGCTTTTTTTATATCGTTTGCTTTTTTTTCTTATTTTCGTGCTGTTAATAAAATTTTTTTTCTCAACTTCCGGTTCGTTGGTTAAACTATAGCTCATTTGGTTTTACCACCATAACTTTGTTGCTGTAGCAGTTGCATTTGAGATTCTACAGACAAGTACGTACTACTTCTACTATTATTATTATTACATTGCAAAATGTTTGAGTAGTTGCACGAGGACTGTCTGATTTTTACCTAAATAATTAAAAAAAAGAGGGTTCAATCTGGAATGTGGGATCAAAAACTCCGAGCTTAAGAATGAGAAACTTAACATATGCAAGTGTCTGGGGCATAACGTGTTTTACCAAACAGCTTGACATTTAAAACTCGCTGAGTTATGCAGTTTTGAGATGTTATTCCTTTGCTCTCACTTTGGATTGACTGCTGCTAACTCGGCTCTCAGTATATTGATAGTATCGTGTGCCGTATGGCATGAGCCACCGTTTCATGAAAACCACATGTTAACAAAGTCCATATCTTCCATTTTGAGAAAATAAAAGTCGGTAATCATTGCACGGTATCTTGCTCCATTCAATGTAACGTTGTGAACGTTATTGAAAAAGTACGGTCCAATGATGCCGCCGTACCACAAACCGTACCAAACAGTACATCTCTCACGGTTCACTGACACCAAATTCGCCAATTCTGTTTGTTGACGTGCCCATGGAGCCAAAAATGAGCTTGGTCGCTGAAGAAAATTTTTCGATAGAAAAATGGAGCTTCATTCAACTCTCCTAAGGTCCATTCACCAAACAAACAACGTTATGGTACGTCACCTGGATGCAGTTCTTGCAGCAGCTGTATTTTATATGGTCACACCGAGGTCATTACGAAAAATCTTTCATGTAATCGAATAACACAAGTCCATTTTGACAACGACGACATGTTGACATATTGCGATCTTCATTGAAACTGGCCGCGACAGCAGCAATATTTACCTCAATACGCACTCTTCGCTTGTTTGTTCACAAAAGGATGAAAGGGATGATTGATAAATTTAAGAAACTGGCGCAATTGGAATGTTTCACTCAATAAAAGTCGTTGACGAAGTCGCAACATTGCGAAAGGGTGTTTGTGAAATCACTAAGCATGGAGAATAGAGTTCGTTGAACGTATTATTGGACAGGGACAAGTAGCTATTGTTGGTACATGATATGGCGATGCTTTGTTCGTATTCGCTTGCCATCGACGGAAGGTGGTTTTAATAAGATGGTGTGACAAACCCTGCAGCTCATAAAGCAATAAAATTACCTGGCCCTAAATACCGATGGACTTATTTCTAAGGGTTCTTTCTATGTCGAACTTCCATTCCTATCTATTCTTTAACAGATAATAGCTGCATTTGCATTTCGTTTAAGTCTTTAATATACCAAGCCTTTCGCAACTTGGGCGCTCAGACAAAGTAAGAATAATACAAACTGGTTTCGGCTATGTACCATCTTCAGTGTCATTTTTCGTTCGAAAAATGGCACATAGTCGAAACCAATTTGTCTCTAAACCAAACTTGACAAGGGATGGCGGAAATTCGTTCCAAAATTCTACATCAAAACATCCTGTCGGAATATCAAATCAATAATTAATAATAACACACTCAAGCGAGATCTTGTGATAATCTCTTAATGCGAACAAGGTCGATTTTAATGTGCGTAAGACCAAATGTTGTGTGCTTAAGCACAGACGTACGACAGATTCTGTTACTTCATCTCTAGTTACGGGTGGCATAAATATTAAGGAATCAGAAGTGGTTGAAAATCCAGTGTTCCTTGGACTAAACACATTTTTCAGATCGCTTCTGAACCACGTTCAAGAGCGGGCGAAGATGCTTATCTATGACTCTATTATCAAATCAAATTCAGGGCTCAACCGTTCGTGGTTTCTTGCATCATCTCTCTGCATAGTTCCAGCACGTGAGTAGGGATCATGCTCTGAGTGCTGGTCCAACAAAAAAAGAAGTCAAAGATCCAAATCATCCAGCCAGCAATCACTCAAGCATTGAAAGAGAAGGTGAAACCCTGCCACATTTATGTAAAATCTTCAAGAAAAAAAATATAATGTGCTATATATGTGCTATTCCATACATAACGTAATGATATCCGCTTAACTTTTCCATAATTAAAATCTTAGGGACACGCTTTTGAAGGAGGATTACTTAGGTTTATTTCCTTTGGGCGCTTGAACCCACAAAGTACTTCCTATTGATTGTAAAATTAAAATCATGTATTTTTGATTTGATTCTTAAATTCTTAATGGAACTTTTGATTTCTCTCGGGATACAGGATATTTGCTGTAAACATTTTAACCTGCTTTCTTTCAGTGATATATTGCCTTTTGTGACTATCTTCGCATTTGATGATGAATTCAATACAATTGTATTATCGGTATAAATGTACCGAGAAATGTGTATGTATGTGTTTGTGTGTGTGTATAGGTTTCTTTTTTTGCATTTTGCACTTTTTATTCTGGTCATAGAATCTATTCATGCATTTAGCATGAACATTTGTAAAAGTTTTCGTTTTTTTTTGTTTTAACCTTAACAACCAAGTTAAAATAATTTGCTTTACAATTTCATTGCATTCACATTCTCATCAGCATCATTGTGGCAAACATACTTTTTGTTCATTTTCTCCTTTAGACTTATTGAAAGCATCAGGGGCAACATCGTCATCATCATCACGATGCTTACCATCGTCATTATCATGACTTTGATTATGATTATTTCATTACGTTTTCATTTAATTAACAACAATACGCAACTTGTTTCTCATTCATATTTCTGCCTGGTTTTAAATATTTTTTTCAAGTATTTTCCGCCAAATTGAATAATACTTTCGGAGTTACAAGTTCAAATTTTAATTACAGCTGCACACGATATTTTTTTTTTTTACTTAATGAGGTATGGAACAATAAAATAATTGTACAAGAGTATAAAAGATGTACTTACACTTGTATATAAATTAACGACTATAGTTGTTGGCAACAAAAGTTTACATACACCTTCATAATGTAACAAGGTGGTGAGACGTATACTTTTGTGGGTGTGTGCAAAATAGAGTGATTTTATTAACAAGATTTTCACTAAGAATATTTAGGAGTAAAACATTTGACTTTTTATTAAGCGAAGGAAATTTTAATGGATTTAAAATATTTATTTTAATTTTATATTATTAATAAGCTTGATGTTTTGATGTTCGTAGTGCCTCAAAAGTTATGCCGAAATACCTTTTAGGGCAGCAATCGCATTAAAGTAAATACAAAAAGAGATATTTTTTTTTAAATTGCCCAAGGTTAAATTTGGTTAACATTAGTCTGTTAATCTACCCATCCATCATATGAAAGTCCTCCCGGAAACCAGTTTCTTATTCTGTTTTTTTAATTTTTATTTTTTTTTATTCTTTAATTTTATTTTCTCTCTAAAATAATATTTATTAACTATTACCAATGCAATAATCTCTTGTATTAAAATCTTAGCATACTATCTACTACTAGGGAGGGCGAGCCATCTCGCCATGCTCAATGCACCGGAGAGCATACGAGAAGTAAAATCTAGACAAGCACATCTAAATGCCATATGACCATGATGGCTTTATAACAATTTTTTATAAAAGGACTTTGTATTTCAAAGCCAAGATTGTGTGAGGACCCATTAACCAGTGTAGTTGATTTGTTCTAAGTGATATGTACGTTATTTTTTCCTCAATACGACGAGATAAAGTAAGGCGTCGATCTATTTTTTATCGATCGATTTTTGATTGTTATGCGTGAACATATATCCTTCTGATGGTGAACGTTACGTGAGCACACTTCGATGTGTTTCTTTCCTCTCCACCTTTTTAGCCAATCTTCTAGTACATGAATAAGAGACTGAAGTTGTTCGGATGCAACTTTTGGTTCTTGGTTAACACTTATAAATGCAGTATGTGTATTTGGGCTTGCTGGCATGTCTGCTGTATAAATGATGTATAATAGCGGCCCTAGAATACTATCTTGAGCAACTCCTGCAGAGAAAGAGATAACCCATTTTTAGAAAATTTATCTCTTCGCCTTATTTAAAATGTTCTATCTCCCACATGGCCCTTCAGAAGTTCGTAGGAGTTTCCAGCTATAACTCGAGTTATTTCTGTAAATACCCCACCATGCCAGAATTTATCAAATCCCTGGGAAATTTAAACAAATAAAGCTGAACAATATTGTTTATTTTCAAACGCAGATCTAAAAACAGTGAGAATTCTGTGGACTGTATTGTACTATGGCTTGTTCTAAAACCCAAAAGATGGTCAGCGATGATGTTTTGATCAGTAGGATAAGCTTTTGAACATGAAGCGAATAATTTTGATGTGTGAAGTGATCTGACTTAAGTTCTTCCCTAGTTTAGGGATCATAACAATTTCAGACATCTTCCAAGAACATGAGAAAAAGCCAACTCGCAAGATTTCATTAAATACGAAGAGCAAAATTCTCACAGCATAATTAGGTGAATACCTTATGATTGATCCTGTAATACGAGCAAGTCCGAGTGATTTTCTTATATCTATATTTTTAACTGTTGACTTCTTTAATGACAATAGTCGAAATTTCGCAGTATTACTGATATTTGGAACAGTGAAACTATTTACATAAGTTTCATATTCAAGGAAATATACATAATTTATTTTAGTTATTATTATATTTACGAATTGCTACCAATGTATTAGCTAAATTGTTGCGTTCAAATCTTTGAACATTTTTTAATGGGTTGCGAGAGCCAGGGTATCGATTTTTCGAAATCCCGGGTATAGAAATCAGGATGGATTGATGATTTGTTTACACAAGTTTCTTAAGAGCTATTTGATTGATGGAACATTTAAAATAAGCGCAAAAGATCAGTATCTAAAAATATCAGAATCTGGAGAATACAAGTAAATCCATCGAAATGTGTTCACGTAACGTGTTCCCTCAGGAAGCCAAATTGTCCATGCATAACAACAAAAAATACTACTGGTCCAGCAGCAACCCTCGGTAAATATTTAGGTATCGATCTAGATCGTCGCCCTACTTAGTCCTTAGAACAAATTAACTACACTGGTTAATAATAGATCCTAACTCAACCCTAGCTCAGAATACAAAGTCATTTTATGCAAATCCATTATAAAGGCAATATGGACATATGGCATTCAGTTGTAGGGATATCCTGAAGCTACAAAGAAGGCAGTCTAGGATTTTACGACTTATCGTTTGTGTCACTTGGTATGTAGGAAATGAAAATATCTATAGAGATCAAGAAGTTCCTACTATTCAGCAAGAAGTAAAAACATACTAGTGGACCATCCCAACTCGATTGTGCGCAATTAACTATAATTTCAAGGGTTCCAATGACTAAAAAGATCGTCACATTGAGCTTGGCGAGACGGCTCTACCTACCCAATAGTAGATAGTTTATTAAAATTTTAATACAAGAAATTAAATACTTATTTTAATATTCTTTTAGAAAGATTTACTAAATCAAACAAAATTAAAGCCTAAAAAAATATTTGGGCAAAGGGGTGATGTCATTACTTTATTAACACTTATTCAGAACTTCTAAGCAAATTATGACATTTAATATATATTTTATATTTAGACTAAGGCCTTTGAATTCGCAAAATGATAAAACTATAATTAATAGAAATAATTACGTTTTCAATGTTGCACTTTACTTGCAACATTTACTTCAGACACCCGTAAAGTCATCTATCAAATGATAAAGAAAATGTTACAGATAAAATTACATTTGAAATTGATTTGCAATTTCATTCATTTGGGATTATTGCTGGGTTGTTCGATAGTTGATTTTAATATAAACTTATTTTATTTAATCCAAGGTTAATTATGATAAATTGTTCAATTATTTCTTAAGCGTTGTAATTATTAGACTTGAAGTGCAAACATGATACGCATGGGCGAAGTTTACAGAAATAAAAATAATATTTATGCAGTTCACAAATCTCTTGTATTATTTTAAGACGTACTACAAAATAAACCTTTGTTTTATTTATTTGATAACAGTAAATTGTGGTGTATTTTAAATTATAAATGTCGAAACATTCTAGCACGATACCCTCGCATAAATTAATTGAATTGTTGAAATGAAAATTTTATGTAAAGTAAAATATATTTTAAATTATCTTACCACGTTAGCAGAATTTATTAGTTTAATTTGTTTACACTTATTTGTTTTTCTTCATTCAGATAATTTTATACCATTAAATTAAATCAGGGCTAGCACTTAAAGGTAACAAAATGTCATTAGCAATAGAGCGGATGAGAAATAATTATTTTGATTCCAAAAAAAATCTCAGAAGAATTTAAAAATGTTCAACTTATTTAAGCACAAATTAACCAAGCATAGTCCCAGGTAGCCGCAATGTCAGCTTTGCGTATGAATAACGATGCGTCTGGGGCAGCACATGTCCGTTTGCCAGGCAGAATTGCTTGGGTTGCTGCATGCGTTGGATCACCTGCTGGAAAGTCGGGGGCATGGGAGATAGGTTCTCATTGCACTGACCAAAGAAGCGGTTATAAAACACATGACGCAAGTGACCGCGTACTCTAAAACTAAGCTGATGTAACTCGGTGAACAAGGTAACTTTTGTGGTTAAAAGTACACATACATAGCTGGGAATGAAGCGGCACACGAAATAGCAAAAAGAAGATCTGCAGCGAATTTTTGTGGATCAGAATACAGAGCTGCACTGTGAAATGGCCTAGTGGGTAGACTAATTAAACCTAAAAAGGAAGGAGGGAGGCTACCACATGTGGACAACCTCGAATGGTCCTCAAAGAGTCCCTAGGCAGGAAGGCCAATAAGATGCTTAGGAGTACCTTAAGCTGAATTACTACGTTAGTATCAGGTACCTAAGGTGAGAATGGTAAAAATTTATACTTCCAGACTGTGACTGGAAGAGGCTGAGACGGTTGCGTTCATTGTGTGTGAATGTCCAGCATCGAGTATCATAACGCTTAGGACCACGGGCAGATACTTGTGAAATGTGAACCTAAGTCTCAGACAAATTCTAGCAATCGCTAGATTCCTTGATAAGGAAGAAGGTCGACAGTTAGCAGCCGACAATCTGATATTACTACAGTAGAGGTAAAAATCAGTGTTACCACGAAACTGAAATTAATTTGGGAAATGAACGGGGTCCAAAAGAGACCCATAAAGTTAGCGGCCTGCTTCGATATGTAAATTCAACATTTTACAAGCATATGAAATTCAGTTTTTTGTGATATCACATTTTTATATGAAAATTACCAACAGCAGAAATTCAATAATACAATCAATACAACAATACAAGACGTTTGTGAATTGAACAAATATTTATTTAAATATGAATTATAGAATATAATCGAAATATAAAATAAAGCTTGAACAAAGAATTGGCTTAAGAAGTTGTACCGAATGCGAATGTACTATAGAAATATTTTATTTTATTTGAATTATGCCTTAGTCTTCGGTCGAAAATTACACAAGAGGTTCAAAGTGAAAAAACTCCTTCATTAAAATAAATTTTTCCATACTATTTTGATATACGATAGCTCTTAAAGCAGTGAAATATGGATATCACGTTCTTAATTATATGGATTGTTAACGAAATCGAATCTTATAGAATCTGACTAAGTCCAACTAAGAAAATTTATGCGAAATGAGGATGAGACCTCTCTAGAAATGACAGGAGTGGAATGACAACGAAACTTTAATTCTTCTACGGAATAGAAAGTTCCTTATGCATAGAGTAGCTGTAGTTTGCTTCTACGGAAATAAAGCAAGAACTGATACTGGTGAATTTTTTGTGTAGGAGTAAAAGTTTTTGCAACGATAAGAATTTATAAACTTGCACAGTAAGCTAAGCACAGCTACTTTTCGACAAGCGCGAAGCCTTTGGGTAGAATAGATAAAATCAATGCCTCTTCAAGTGGATAACTGGAAATGATTTCGATGAACTCAAATATCATCTGATCAAAACTGAAAATCAAGGATGTCGTTTTATTAAAAATTTACTGAATCGCTGAAAATAATTTTTCCGCCAAAATTTCGCACGTCTTGTAAATGCTCCTTCGGATGTGCTCAAACATGTAACATGCCATGGGGATTAGGAAATTCAATGTCAATTGGTCTAGGCGCACTCGTCTAGCGGCATGTGAAAATGGTTCTAGTACAAAAAGTGATGTTCGGTGACCGGAGAAAACAGCACATAGCATTTAACGAGTACACCTAATGGTGTTTTCTTTTCTAGAACAAATTTAACATTTTATGCCCGCATGTTATATTCGAAATATGTTCAGGTCCACAAAATGGCGAAAGGCAAATCCTTTATTTTATTTAAGAAACGAAAAAACCATTAGATTATAAAATTTGTTTTGTACGCAGGTATATATGCAACGTTTAATTAATTAATCAGTGGCCTGTCACACAGTTTCGATAATGCGATATTAAAGTAACAGGAAAGGGATTTCATGTAAAATATCAGAGCTGAAACCGGTCCTGATCCCCAAAGTACACGTGACAAGTTCAGTGTCAATTCCATTACCTCCATTATAAAAAGACTAGAAATATTAGTATAATAAATTAATTCTAAATATTTATTAAAAGGTGCATTTTAGTTAAATTTAATATTTAATCTAAGAAGTGAATTTCTGAAGATTAAATAAATCTATGCAATACTCTTAACTCATGTATGGCATGTACACATAAAATAATAAATTTATAAATAGCAAATGCCATAAAGTATTGCAAAAGAAAAAATAAAAAAATAAATAAAAAATATTATTATGAAGTTGCATTATTTTGGGTGGTTGCAAATGCAAAAAATGCATTTGCTTTATTTAACTCAAGTGGGCAGTCGTCAGTTTAAATAAAACAAAACATATCTGCATTTAAACGTCTGTCTGTCTTTCACAATCTCTATGACTTGTCGGTTCAGATGAATACATATAAGAAAAACAACGTTAACGACAAAGTAACAACGACACGACTGAAGCCAATTATGTTGAAAACTTGAACACTATCAAGAATCGTAATGAATTTTTTATTTGCCAATTATTTTATTTGCAATTTCATAAGCACAAGCAGTCTCATAAATGATTTTTACCTTAGAAATTCATAGGAATTACATGGTGGAAATAAATTAATATAAATAAATTGCAGGTTGGTGCATTTGCATAATTAAACCTTAAAATATTATTAATTTGAACAACTTGAACAACTTTATTTGAAATTAATTTGGATTTTGCACATGTTTTTTTTTTTTTTTGCTTTAACACACTTTGGTCTTTGTCGTTTAAATGTCATCAGAGAAATCTTAAATAGTCCGCCTTTAAATTACTGCAGTGGCAAAATATGCATTTAGTTTTTAAGAGTTGAGAAACATAAGCTGTTTTTAAAAGAATTTGCAATCAATAATAAACATTGAAGCTACATAAGAAAGACATTGACCCTTCTAGTAGCTAGGACCGCAACCCATTTTCACGAATTGTGCACTAGAGAGGGTCGAAAAAAAGGTTGAACCAGTTACGTCCTGGGATGCAGTACCGTGAAAGAGATCAAGTAAATCTGACTTTTGTTTTCTTCCTTTATTTTATTGATGTCTTTATATACCCTACGGTGGCTTGAAAAAGAAAAACCTCCGAGATAACTAAACACGCGGGAAACAGTAGGCTGATGCTCGGGGGGGCTAGCTGTTGCAGTTTGAACCAAAATTTCGGAAATTTAGTTGGGCAGCGCCCATGTGACATTGCAATGGTGGAGTTTGATGAGCCTCCAAGTATCTAAATAATGGGCTAGTGGTTCATGCCACAAGCAGCCTTAATGGCAACATTACAAGGCACACAAAGCAGCGTTGATGGATGTGTTATATTCTCCTGATGGTAGGAATACCGTAGGATGAGCAGTCGTGGTATGTGCCGACGGTAACGGTATGAAATAGCGAGTTAAAAACTTATTTTCCATAAAACTTTAAATTCTCAAATATGAAAAAAAAATCATACTTAATTGCACTTCGCTTTAACTAATTTACAGATTCATAAGAAGTCTTAAAATATTCTGTCTAGTTCAAATTTCGCCTTAGCACAACCTAATCAATTTAGTTTACTTTCTTTTTTTTGGTTCATAATTAAATAGCTGCCGACATTTAATACTGTTATTATCGGACTCATATCTCCAATATGGCGCGTTAAGTTCCTTTAAAACATTATTTTGAAATAGAATACCTACATGCAACTTCAAGAAGCAACTGCAACTAAGTATGTCTGAACAAATAATAAATTATACTTTTTATAATCAAAAACAAAAAATAGGTAATCAAATATCAGTTCATACTATACGAGTATAACTGCTGGTTAAAAAATATTAATCGAAAGTGACAGTGACAGTACAAAGAAAACCCAACCACAGCATGATCTGCACAACTTGCAGACAAATGATTAGAACAAAATCTATAAATTTAAATTTAACCCTTGAAAAACATTCATATACGAGTACACGAGTATATTGGGATTTAACAAATGATAGATAGATGAATTTGTATTAAGGGTAGTCAGTGGACTTGTGTGTCTGGAAAAAAAAACAGAAATGATAGACTGTCCCCTGTCCGCTTTACTCTTGTTTTCTTTTTTAAACGATTTTTTTTTTTTTAATTTGTAGTTTTGTTATTAAAGCACACGGCAGCAGCAGCAGAAAACAATAGGGGTTTAATTTTCGGCTAAAATATTAAAAATACGAGGGTCGTAACCCGAGGATCTATATACAAAGTAGTTACAAACTAACGTCAGTGTCTGTAGATTTTTGGAACGAATTCCCGTCATCCCTTGTCAAGTTTGGTTTGGAGACAAACCGGTTGAGGCTATGTGCGATCTTCAGTGTCATCAAAACACCATGTCTGTATATCAAATCAAGACTCAACGTCAGTATCCTTTGTCTTCGCAAAGGACTAAATTTAGAAATAAAAAAAACTTAACTTATTTTTTTTAGCTACATAAATTTGTCTCTTAAAACTGAAATAAATGATACAAATTTAAATGATTCATGGAAAGAAAAAGGTATTTTTTACATTTATTTCTTTTTAGGAAATGAAGTTTTATATTTTTTTATGTTGTACCATCTTTGGTATTTAATTATAATAACGTTTAACCTATCATCGGGTGAGATAGCCTATTGCGAAGTTCTCAGCTGTTTTGGGGCATGCTTAGTTTGGAAATTCTTCACGAATTAACTCTTGCCGAAGTAGCGTTTACAAACTGTTAAAATTTATTTTGAAAAACAGGCTTCAATTTGAGAAACATATTGGTCATGTCCAGAACGCATGTGACCATCACTTACCGTTTTTACTTCAAGCGACCGGTAACCCGCAGTTTTAGGTGGCATTTAGGTGACCAAAATGCAAGAAATTAAAGTTCACCGGTCGTGTTGACTTTTAATATGTGATAAACAAGAGTACAAGTGTTACAAAAGTTGCTGATAAAAACAACAATAGCAATGATAATGGAAATAACGGGTGTCAACTATGCAGTATTACGAGAACTTTGAAAAACATGGTTTGTAAATTTTTAAATTAGTATAAAATTTTTATTCTTGTAAAAGTTCTTGTGTGCATATTATCTTCAGAATTATTCTTTTTTTCTTAACCCCTGCTACATTTATATGATACTGGTTAGTGGCAAAAAGTCACTGATTTAAAAATTCTCTAAAAGAAATAGGCAAAAATAAATTACAATAAATTCAAAACATTGTAAGATTATGAACACAGTTTAATTATATTATTTCGTGGATATTAATGTTCACCATACATCTGAGATGTATGTAACAAAAAAGTGGGCGAAGTAAGCCCACAGCCATACTACAACCCCGCAAAATTATCACCGTTAGTCGACTATCAGCTGCCGCCGAGAAGTTTTCTGATTAGTGTTTTGCGTGTTAATCAGAATTTTCTACCTAGTTTACATTGCTTAACACATTTTATTTGTATGGGGTTATTCGCGATCGAAGGCCAATCCAGCTGAAATTCGTCCTTATTTATGCAAAAATACCAAACAATAATAGTTGCGTGCATAAAAAGCGTGTCCAAAAGTTGTTCTAGGAGGATAATAATGAGTAAAATTCTTCTTTAGTTGTATATTTTTTTTATTGGTATGAATTGGCCCAAAAACGAAATTCGCCCTATTCCCTTGGGGAATTTATATTTTAATTTAAATTTTCAATAAATATTGGGACGACCTTTTTTCGAAAGGAAATGATTTTTGCATATTTTCGTATTGATAATTGCGATGGAACCAGCAAAAAATCTACGAGTTAAACTTTATGAGTATTGATTTATGTTCGCAATCTTTTGATGAGAGATCCCTTCTATAACTAGATGTGATAGAGAATCGCCCAAGAAGATGCAAATTGAAAATACAGGATGTCCGCCCGGAAGGTATACTACTTTGAGGGTCTGTAGCTGATAGGCCCAAGCATGGACCACAACGTACTGCAAGGTCGGCTGAAAACATTACTGCTGTTCAAGAAAGTGTTCAAAACAATCCATCATCCTCAATTGGTCTTCAAAGAACAACTTTGGCCCCAATTTTGCACAAAGATTTTCATTTGTTTCCATTTAAAATTCAGTTGACACAAGAGCTTCTTCTAGAAGACAATTTACGCCGCCGTGCATATGCCAATAGGATGCTACAGATCGGCCATGACAACCCCGATTTTCATGGAAAAATCGTAATGAGTAGCGATGCACATTTTCATTTGAATGGATACGTGAATGAACAGAATAGTCGGTTCTGGGCAATGGAAACCCCTCAATTATTCATCAGCCACCTTTGCATCCATTAAAAGTGACAGTCTGGTGTGCAATTTGGTCAGGAGGAATCATTGGACCTTACTTCTTTGAAACTGAAAACGGCGTAACGGTAACTGTCAATGGGGAGCGATATCGTGATATGATTGAAAACTTTTTAACACCACAACTCCATGCTTTGGGCTTGAATAACATGTGGTTTTATCCAGACGATGCCACATCGCATACATCCACAATTACAATGGAATGACTGCGAGACCTCTTTCCACAACAAGTTATTTCAAAGAAGGGTGATGTTGATTAGCCTCCACGGTCGCCTGATTTAACTACTCGGGACTTCTTTTTGTGGGGATATCTGAAAAGCAAGGTTTATGCAAACAAACCAGAAACGCTGGAGCAACTCAAACAAAATATTCGTGATGAAATTAATGAAATACCGCGTGAAATGTGTGAAAATGTAATGAAAAATGTGTTCAAAAGGGCTGGCATTTGTGAGGCTAACAGAGGCGGACATTTATCTGATATTGTATTCCGTTCATACATAATTGCCGACATTAAATAAAACATTTATCAATATACGATGCATTTAATCATAAATTATAAACAAATAAAGTAGCTCCTGGCGGACACCCTGTATATATCTAAAGAAAAAAATTTTAATTTCCTAATGAAAAGAAATATGAATTGATTTGGAAATGATGCCCAATTATATCCAACTTTTGCAATATTATTTCAGTTTAATATATTATTTCCCAACTTATTTATGTAAATACACCAGAGAAGAATAAATACTCACTCCCTGATATTCTTCACGACCCTCGTTCCTATTAAATATCCTATTTCAATGTGGTCGGTCGATAATTGCTTATTTAAGCGCATACGTCCTTTTTTGGGATAATATTAAACAACATCAACAACAGCAACAACAAGAAATGTATGTATATTCACAACAAAGTAAAGAACCAAGAAAACACAACAACAACAACGGCAATGACGAGCAAACAAAACAAAAAATAAAGCTGAAACGGACAACACAACAATGAAAAAAGCACTGCTTATTGTGTGTAATTATGAAGAAAAAAAACGTTCGTATGCAAATGAAACCAGGGAAAAAGGGTTAAATTGGGTACTCATACTGGGAACACACAGGCGCATACTCAAGCGCATTTACACTATACTAGAAGAAACAAAAACAACACGAACAGAAGGATAACAAACAATGAAAACAAAGGATTCTTGCCACTACACTAGTATATTGTTTTGTTGCGTTGATTTTTTTTCCTTTAAATTTTTTAAGTTTATTTCCTTGTAAAGGTTTATCAAATAAGAACGGGTCAATGTTTTTTAATATCGATGATCGTTCTTTGTTAATTGGGGCTTATTGGCATAGACCTGCCACTTTAGAAAAGTCCACAAGCAAAAGTGGGGCGGTTTTAGTCATAACCTTAACTAATACATGTAGTATTACCATTGGGTCTTTCGCTCAGTCACGCGTAGCGCCCTTTGAATAAAACCACACGTTGTTCTTAATTTGCGACTAAAAGAAATTGTTGACATTGACATGCTGTCTTGACTAGTCAGAGATTTGTTCTGCAAACGTACAGCAGCAGCTGACGGTCTGTTCGTGTTCAAACAAAGTTGTTCACACAACGCTGTTCTACCATCACTAATCAAGCAAAATACACATAGCCAAAATAAAAAATATGTGTGTATATGCTCTTCTGTAAACTATGGTGAGAACATGGAAACAATTTCGATGACAAACAAAAAATTATGCTCAAACTGACCGGAAATATCTACACGTATTCTCTACACAGAAGACCACGAACAAATATTTTTTCGTTATTCTGCCAACGCTCTCTCCATGTGCGAACAAATTTCTGGCTAGTCAAGACGTAGTGTGATGCGTAGCGCCCGCAAGTGAACATTGTTGTCAACGAAATACGTACTAATGATGAGATTGTTGATCGGCGGCCTAGTATACAGAGCAATTTCGTTTATGAACATAACCCCAAAAAGTACGCATCGAGTATAAAAATGATTTTTCGGCCCAACTTAGAATCCTCTTCCAAGCAATTATTTGGGCGTGCTGCTCAATCGTTTGACTTAACCTGGTTATTTGAAATCAGTGGCTAAGTAATAAGCAACAGATTTAACAGAATTACATGTCCGCCACGGTCTGTCTATTGACCTGCCTTTATTGCATACCGCTTTCTGTGACTGCATGCACGTCTACATGTTGCTGTGAGTATTTGCATTTGTAACATGCAATATTGCATACGTGTACTTGTACAGCATCCATCCGAGCAGATGTTCGTTTCAATTTGATGGATGTTTTATTGACCCAACGGCGGACACAGGCGTCATGTACCAGAACAATATAGAAAAAAGTACCTTTAAATATCAAAATAAATTTTTGCTCGTTTTGAATTTTAATCTTTTTTTTCAATTGTAGGAATGAATAAATCTACCTTTAACTGAATATGTTTTTGAAGGCATCTGTTTGAATATTCAGTAGACTTTATTAAATCTGTTTAATTTGAGGTTGAATAATTTGATTGCTTCCAGGTAAGTTCACTGGGTGGTCAAGTGGTATAAATGTAATGAGCAGAGTTTTTTGAAGACATTGCAACAGCTCTATTTGAGAAAAAACATAAAAACTTTTAAATGTGTTTTTCCCAGTGACAAAGTTAAAGGCTTTTTTATTTATACCACATATTATGAAATCGCTAACCCAAACTGACATAGTTCTTTGCCATTATATATAATGTTGCGTCACATGATGTAGGGTGTCAGTTCTGATCACCGAAACCAGGAGATTCTCATGCAATAATTGGATTTGTTTTGCAATCGCACGATCTTGTTGCCAACATCAATATCATTTAATTTAGACTGAAAGAACTCCGTTATCATGTCGCGAAGTCTGTTATCAAACACCAGCAACAGCAGCTATTTGATCAATCTGATTTTCAAAGGATTACCACTTAAAATCCACAGCAAATTCATTGTGAATACACTATACGTATAAAAGTGATTTACCTTTTTCCTAATTATTGATTGGTGTCAACCAGCTTGCAATAAATATCACAACTTTAACTACAGATGAAACAGAAGTAGTCGTTGAAGGTCAACATCACTTAGCCTGAACAGTAAACTTAAATTTCTACTACGTACCCTCGCTGCCGGTCTGACAATAGCGCTCGCGTTGTTGCCTGGCTCTTCTCATTTTTCTATCCCCTCTGTCTCTTTTTTTATCCCTCGCATAAGTTTAGACTACGGCAAGAAAACTTACAAATTACGTAATTTAAAGTTTCGAGCACGTATGCATGTATTACCTCATTTGCAACTTTTTCTAGCCTTTCCGTCAATAGCGCTGTGGTATATCGCTGAAATATTAAAGCATTTGTATTCGAAACATTATAGCATGACATTTACTTTTACCGAATTGTATAATTTCTCGTATTACGTAATTGATTGAGACATTACATACTCGCCCATTCGGTACACTTGAATTTTCATCGCTAATTTCAGTTCGCAAATTATCGTCTTGTCTAATTTTTATTGAAAGTTTATCGAAATCATCATGACAAACCGAAACAAACAATTCTTTGTAATAAAATTAGTTGGGATTAAAAGAATTAGCTAAAAATAATTAGTTTTATTTTTTAATATAAAAGAATAAAATCCCAAAAACTCTTCCTACATATAAGAAACAGTTTTTTTTTTTTTGGAAAATTTGAAAAAAAAGGTAAACGTAAAGGCTTAAAACAGCAGGAAAGTGCTCATAGATCCTAGCTTGTCGCCCAACAGGTAAATTTATTATGAAAAAACTGCAATGAAAATCAGCGAAATAATTGATACCAAGAACAAAAAGTAATCAATAACCGAATAAACACGAGAGTCGTTATTAGACTTTGAAATATTTTGTTTCTATCTGCGTAGCAATAAAGCTCCAACGTATACTAAATGGCTTTTTTGAGAGTGGCAAGAGTACTATAAAGTAGATTCTAGATTTCGATCATTTTATTTTTGTCCTTATTAAAAAAAACAAAATATTCAAAAACGCAATTTTAAAATATTTCTATTATTTTTTTATATTGAAGCCCACTTTTTTCTATTACTGGTAGCATTTCCCCTATGAGCTTCTTCTTGGAGTTCCTGCTATACAAGGAATGTAAAGGAATGAGTCTCCTAGGTTTGTCTGTGGGCTGAAATCTGGAATTAAAAACCTTCGAAATTTTGAGGCCAACTCCACCATTTCCTTTGGGTATTTCACTCAACTCTACTACCTTCCAAGAAAAATCGACCACTATTTTAGTTTCCAAAAAAAAAAAATTTAATATTGCTTTGAGCTTTTTTTTAACTAATCCAATCTAAAAGTTGAACTAAACTAAAATTTTGTTTGCAACCAAGTTCATTACACAATTTAAAAACTGCTAAATGTTTTCACAATGCTTGTAAAGAGCGTATAAAACGCTATGTTGACTACACTATTAAACAGCTGTTCAACAGAAGAGCATTATAAATTGATTAATTAAAATATGTATGTGTGCTCCTGAATATTATTTCTTATATAAATATATTTTTCAACACAGAACAGACTAATTTAATGTCGATATCAGAAGTGAATTCTTAAAATTTTTTTCGATTCCAATTTTGAGTATTAGCGACCTGTAATACAAGATTTATCCCAGACTCTCCAAAAAAATATTTCTTAGCCAAACGAAAAGTAAATTGTTTTTTAAGGTGTTAAAAATACCCTAAAAATAAAGGTGATAGATTCACTAATTTTGATGGTAAGATTTGCTAGAAACTACCTCTTATTTAAAACGTATCTACCTACAAGACGTATTTTAGGCTGACTTCAATGCTTCGTGGTTTGCTCACCGGTACCATTGGGACAAGACGATAAGTCCCGCACTGGTTTTTCACAAGACCTCTGCGGGAAAGGAATGTGGTGGCTATTGAATTCCATCTAAGTAGTAAGACGTATAAGTCGCAAAACAGAAGGTACATAAATATTTAAGACGATTGTAGAATTTAGAGCGGCAGGTTTTACAGGCCAAGTTCAGGTTGACAAACGTAGCATATTTTAGCATGATCACTTCAAAATATATGTACCTTTTTGATCTTTAAAATTTTTTATTAAAATTTCAATCAAAATTAAATTGTAAAAATATGTATGTACATAGATCGGATTTTTTATTCATTCTCGCTCTTTTTAATTTTTTAACCCATTTTGACATTATTAGTGTTCATTCTTATTCAACTCAGCAGAAGAATACAGAAAGAACAAACATTTCAACGAAACTACAATTTAAATAATTCAGTTTAGCTCCGCCCAATTTCGTTTTTAATTAAAAATTCCTGATTTTAAATGTCGCTGTCTATGGAATTTTTTCTTTTTTGACAATTACAAGTGGGTTTGTTTTCAAGTTGTCAAAATTTAATGTTCAGTAAACATTTAGAAACATTTGTTTAATTTACAATATGAATTGCTCAAAACAGGTATGTATGTTAATTCATTGGGCAATGCTAAAATAAATACAATTTTTTGCTATGCTATCGGACGGAATTTGTAAAGAATAATTGAAGCTATAAATAAATGCACTCAAAGTTAAAAATATATTATAAATATTCTGTACAAAATACTCGTAGCACGCTCTTGTGACGTTGAATAAAATAGTTCTAAAAAATTTTAAGGACATTCTTTGAATAAGGAAAAATAAAATACACGATTATTTATTTTTTTTTATTGAATCGAAGGGGTTATTAAAACTTGCACAACAACTGGTAAAAAGAGATACATACGAGTATGTATGCCATCAAGCTGATTAAAGATTAAGAAAAACTGTAAAAGAACCGTTAATAACTCCGGTAAATGCATCGCAATTAGCTCAGTTCTTTGGCGATATGTATATAAATTCAAAGTTTAAGGAGGTCTTAAAGCGTAGAGACGTTAAAAAGGTAGAGGAAGAAGTTTCGCAAATATTGCAAATGCCGAATCAAAGTACGGATGGTAAATAAGAAAAATAAATTCTCGCAAAAATGCTTAGCATTGCCATATACTCCTAAACAGGCGCGGATCCAGCTTATGCTTCTAGGAGGAAAGATTTTTCTAAACTTTTTGTATGGGAAAATCTCAATTTTTAATTGTTGTTCAGGGGGAAATTTACCTTTCCATCATTATCTCGTTTTTGTTGATTTGTGCATGATCAAAACATCTTATGCGCAATCGCTCGAGGCACTCAAGCAAAGTGTGTATATATTGTGCATAAAATCATACACAACATTTAAAACGATCATTTCGAGTATTTGTCGAATATGTGACTACAATGTCGGCATACAACGAGTGTTAAGACATATTTGCCCGATTGAGCGAAAGTAGCTCAGCTTTCTAAGTGTTGATTGAATATGATTGTCTTTCATACACCCATTCCAGCTTTCTGCTATGTATGTTTGTTTAGCACCAAGAAATCATCGAAAACTTTGTGCGAGGCTTAAACGCGCTAACGTCTTTCCAATCCCGGCGATACGACCGCGAGCTCTGATTGTCTAATATCCATAGAGCTCTAAAAGAACGAACTTTACATAGTTTGGGATGGATGATACTTCTGGCTCTTATATTATTTCCTAACTGTGTTTGGAGATGATCTCTTTCGGACTTGAATCTAGCACAGCATAATAAAAAATGTTCGACAATGTAGTACTCCATGTCCCCCTGCTTTCTCTGCAGCCAATTGTTTAGGTCAGGAATAAGTCAGTTTGTCTACTTTCCTTTTGTAGTAGCATAACATTTTCTTTGCCAACTTTCCATATTTTTGTAATGTATGAAAACATTCTCTTTTGCTAAAAGGTCCAGCGGAAACATTACCGATATGATTGCATCATCAGATACTGTTCTCTGAGCACAACGTTATATATAATAATGTAGGAAGCAGACTACTTACTTTATGCGTATATTTGTGATGCTTTAACGACTCTGCTAGGATTTTGCTTCTATGGTATTTTGGACCTGTCGTGTCTAGCATTATCCTAGAAAGAGCAGATCTCTTGGCCTTTGTTTCGAGTTACTTTTACTTGTCGTTTGAAGTAAATTCGCAGTGTTGTGTGTTTTTTTAAGACAAAATCATCGGAACACTCTGGCGTTAATTGCCAGAAGTGCGAAACTAAACACCTCGGGACTGACTCATGGTCCTTGGGGAACTACCGTGAAGAATTTTTTCACAGGTAGTAATAGTAAAGTCCTGCCCTAGAGTAATTCGGTTCCTCTTCGAATCTGCTGTTTACTGAGAAGTTCAAGGGGATCCAGTCGCGCAAAATACCATATATATTCACAGTAATTTAATGATGATAACATAATATGAACTAAGTTTGTCGGGCTGACACTACACCCTATCAACTCTTCTAGGTTCGCTTCCTAATTAGCGAAACGTGTACATGTGAAAAATACATGTTCGGTATCTTGCTACAGATTATGAATACAGTACGTATAAAAAGGTTTCCTTTCACATTAAAAACAGTACAAGTATGACTGAAAACAACCATGCCCACTTATCATCTGCGTGAGCTAAAAGTTGAGGTCACCATATATGTTTGGAACGATTTTCCGTCATATCAGAGCACCCTGTCGGAAAAACAAATCAACAAGCAAATGAAGTCACCATGGTTTTTTCTCAATAGAGACCTATATGTGGGGTAGTAACCGGTTCTCTTTACAAACTGAGATAACAGTATCCTCTGAAGTTATTTTGGACCCCTTGTGTTTGGTATTATATTGGCTAGACATGCCTTAATAAAGTGTGTCTTTGACTCATTGCAATATGCCCCAATGTAAGGAGCGCTTCTATTTTATGATCGACTAGGGTTAACCCCACAGAGGAAAGACAGGTTCGCACGATCCATACACTGGCATAAGTAACAGTTTCCACTACTTCCAGCCCTTTTGGCTACACATATTTCCGCAAAACCAACTTAACACACTATCATATGTCTTGTCTAAGGCTTATATGCATGTATATATGTATCCATGGATGTACATATATTGGTCACGATGAAATAATTTATATTGCAAATACCACGAACACATCCCCGCTCAACGGTTGGTTGATGTAAACTACGAATAGTTGGATGCTTAGACATAAGTCCCACAAAGTTTATCTTTTATATATTGCGAAAAACTTATCAAAAATATTTACTTAATATTGGAAATGACTATACTTTCCCAAACGTATTCTCCAGGTCAGCCAATCATCTTTTCTAAACGTTTGAAAGAAGTTAGAAAGCAAATTTTCCACCCTGATAAATGTTTAATACATTAACAGATTTTTCAGCTGTCAATAAACAATGACCACACAATTTATTTATGATGTGTGGAAATAGAAAAACTTCATTGATGTCTTCACTGGACACTAGACGGTTATTGCAGGCGATATATAAGAGCAGGCACCATCCTAATGCGGAATAATCCGTGTTAGTTGCTTGTAAAATAAATAGTTGTGTTTGATTTTCCAATGACATTGACACTTTCATCACTTTTTTCAGATTTGGTTGACTTGGAAACATTCATACTCTTGACGGCTTTTGCCGAACTTAAACGTATAGAGTATAGGGTGGTCCAACCATAATGCACAATGTTAATTGTGAGTCGCATCCGCGATATGATAACGAACTTCTTGTAGCCAGAAATTGAGGATATGGACCTGGTCGATATGAGGTTCCAACAGGATGGTGCTATTTAGCCAACGAATGGGTTATTTAAAAGGAAAAGTGTATGGCAATAAGCCAATACCAATTCAAGAGCTACAGGATTAGATTATTCGGCACATTTACTACACTTAACCTCAATTATGTCTCAGAGTCATTGAAGATATCCAGCATCAGATAGAGGTATGCCACCGAAGCCGTGGCGAGCATTTGGCCAATAAAGTTTTTGTTTTATTTACAATTAACATTGTGCGTTTTAGTTGGACCACCCTATATATGCATACTTTGTCACGGGTAACAATCTAAAAGGCATTTTCGAATTACCGTGTTCTAAATTATAACAAATTTCCAATGTGGACAAACCTTTACGTCAAAATCTTTATGCAAGCTTGATTGCACTCTAGTGAAACCTCTGAGCAACGGCAGGTCATATGGAAGTCTTGGGTTTTCAATTCATGCTGTAATCTTTCAAAATAACCGTCGTCGATGTCGCATATCAGCGGAATATGGACTTATAATGCTGACCAGCGGACTCTTGTTCAGTTAAACCACGTCTAAAAGTCATAGACCATTATTGGAGAGTTGTATCGGTCACGATCTAGTGGGTTACAATAAGAGATTATTTAAGAAAGGTGGTAGCAATGTTACAGTAATTGCAAAAACAACACACAATTTATTTTGTTGTGTCTTACGCAATAATGGAAAATTGCTTGTTGTTTTGTTTTTGTAATTGTTGTAAAGTTCCTACCACCTTGACGAGATTAATCGGATACCAGATATCATGTCTTTTAAGCGGTGTTGCCGTATGGCACAGTGAAAAATGCAACCCTTAGAAGGTAGATATAATCAATGTTTCTGGATCGATTCCATAAACCTCTCAATAGGCACAAAATAAATACACGTAATAAGTTTTGAGCATTTTTAACGTAACGTTAACGTTAGCTATAACAGAAATGAAATTTTGTTTTCTCGAGGTACAGTTCATTAGCATTATAATATAGAAGTGGAGGTTGATTTATTGGCTGTAAAAAAAAACTCCGCTTACGCTCACACAGGCTACTTCTGTTGGCTGAAAATATTCTGCAGAAAAAAATGCTCCTTTTTCCAATACAAAGTCCATAAACTAAGATTCAAGTAGAATCCTTTTAAGGTAAAAATAAAACGTTAAACAACAAAAAATAACCAACAATAAACTTTCTTTAAAAACGTCCTTTTTCCATAGAATATTTCCATTTACAGTGTTAGAAACTGCGTAGTTTTTCGCGTTTAATTAAAAGGTCAATGAATTTTCTGCAATTAAAAGGAAGGAAAATGAACAAACAAAAAATAAGCAGACGAAGAAGAAACCCCCGACGGCTGGTGTCACAATGAAAAACTCATTAAATGTTTAACCCTTTTCTATTTGGTTGTGATGAACTTGGTGTGTCTGTTGCAAGATTCGAGGGGAGTATGACCCAATTTTTTCGAAAAAAAAAACCAACCCACACAACAGCATACGCACACATACATACATTCATTAAATGTGAGGTAGTGAGTTGCAGTGCGGGTGTTGGAAAAGTGTGAACTTTTGAATAAATAAATAAAAAGAGAGAAGTTGTACACAAATTATTATAAAAAGGGTTTGCTGTAGTGCGTGTGTGTGTGTGTGTATGAGTATTTGGTGTCCATCCTTTGGAGTGGGTAATAGTCTTTAAATTCTCACACTATATTATGTTTTCCTACGGTCACGGACATAGAAATGCTTGGTTGTGATAATAAATATTATCCAGTGAAGTATGAGTGAAGACGGGTGGATTGTTTCGTTAATGACCCTGACCTTTAGGAGTATGGCGACTTCTTGTTTTTAATTAAAAACAACTGCCAACTGACTGACCCCTTTTCTTAATTATACAACTGCCAAATACACATAGCCACTGACACACAAAATCAAGTTGAATTTCAAATAAACAAAATCGATATTTTTTTAAGACACAGTTGTGCAATTAAATGAAAGAGTTAACGAACAAACAAGTGAAAACGAAACCATGACCCTTCTCAAGATTTTTAGCATTAAATTGGTCAACGATATTCCCACACTATTGTATGAGATTTATATTAAACAGCTGTTTGCTGCGAATTTATTTCCCGTCGGTATTTTGACAATTCACATCAACAAATTTTTACAATCCCTTTGCGAACATACGTATGAATATGTTTAAGTGTGAGTGTGTAAGTTTGTGCAGTATGGCCATGTTCATATGCATGTGTGTGGTAATAATCTAGTTATTGTTGTCGTTGCTGTTGCTGTTATAATCCATTGGCCAGTGTACGACCGTTGTTGTTACTCACAAGTACTTATGTAAGTATGTCCAGGAGTTGACCATGATGATGTTATTGTCCTTCACATTGACACAGTTTAATGCACTTTTGACAATCAACTGCAACATGAACCGTACAGCCAATAGTAGAATGGGTCTTCTGCTTATAAATTGCTGTTTCGTTGGTTGGTTCGTCACATAGTATTGCGTTGTGGCAAGTGAATTTGTATTGCGCCTGTTGTTAAGTGTTGTAAATATTGTCACATACAACAAGCAACGATTTTCCTGCTGCATTAAAGTACATATTGAATTATTAATCTTTGCAGCGAATTTTATTGTACGGGCCCTTTAATAATTTTCACGAAAAGAGTTTCGTTGAAAAAATCTGTTTCAGAAAACTTCAGCCGCACATATTATAACATAAAATTATATACACAAGAAGCCTTTAAACATCAAAATCGTATTATAATAAAAACTATTCCCCATTAGTTATAGCCAAACCCATCCCACTTGATACCCTACACCATTTAGGACTTATTAAAACTTTTCTAATAAAGATGGGTCGCTGGTTTTGTTTTGGCGATGTCCTTTAAGTCTGTGCTTTATTATTCAAGCATTGATGCCACAGCGAAAATTACACTATTGAACGTTTAAACGACCGTTTGGAAGAGGACCCATGTTAACCAACAACGGCAAATTAGGCGTGCAAAGACGCCAACCAGATTTAGAGAAAGTAACTGTTTGGTGCGAAATTTCGATAACAACATTGGTAAATCCATCTTTGATGGGGGTAACGTGAATTGGCTACCGATATCGTGCGATTTCCTTGTTGGGATTTGCCGAAGTTGCCGATCTATGGCAGAAAGCCGCAATAGACCGATGCTTTAAAAGTCAATAAATGTTAAAACCAGATCATTGCTCAAATTCTGCCAGACCTATGCGGCAGTTATTGAAATTTTGCCTCTTGATCGATAGTAATTTTAGAGTGCGCTCAATTGTGTGTTTAAAGTTCTAAACGAATTCACTCTTGTTAGATCATGATCTTTTATAATGTTGATGGCAACCATACAAGCCAGATGAAATTCGTCAAGAATCGTAAAAATCACCTAAAACTCTATACCAAATTTTTAGTCTATGATCATAGTATTTTTTCGCTAAATTAGTCTTTAAATGATTCAGACAGAGGGCACAGAAAAAAGACACGTTCATCGGCGTTTTGAAAGCTTTCGTCTGACCCATATTTTAGGGGGAGTTAAAGTACCCCGCCTTCTGCACATTGTTGTAGTGAATTGTAGGTATAAGATGTGTTAACCACTTTTATGTAAAATATTACGGGGAACATTTTAACCCTCTAACTCTTAGCTGTATGGGTCATTTTTGTTACTCCTTGGAAAAGGGCAAAAAACTCCACTTAAAATATTCACAAACGCCAAAGCTCAAAATTTAACTGATACGCGAGAAATAAATGGAAACTTAAAATATGTTTAGAGGTTAGTTTCGGACTTGTTCACTATTAATGATAGAATATTCCACAAATCCGGATTTAATCAGTTTATTAGGAAATGATATATCGCCTCCTAAATATCGGAGGTGGGACTGCGGGGAATCAATTCCTTCATAAGGTTTAGCAGTGACTCCATAAACTTCTCTAACTTTCTTCACCATTTCTTCACACTTTTCTCCTCTACTCACCTATATTTTTTCAGGTAACACAAAGGGACTCGTGCAGGTGGCCTGATTACCTAACCTAACCTACGTGGGATTTTACTATAAGTCACCGTACAAAATAAAGCTGTAGATATGATATTTTTATAAAACGATGGAAGCAAATTGAGGTATAAGCTGTGGACGCCAAAAGCATTACTGTCTCAATTGTTGCAAGGGCTTAATGCTATGGTGACTTCTTTTTAGATTATTTCATGATGATATGAATTTTTAATTTTCCCTATAGGTCAACGAAATGCAATACGGTATTTTATTCCCACGAGTAAACAAATACAGATAATGTTGCATTCAATAATGTTTTTTCCACTAATAATTTAATAGATTGATATAGATTTTTGGAACAATTTCAGTCATCCCTTCTCAAGTTTGGATTGAAGATAACTCATTTTCGACTACGTGCCATCGTCAGTGTCACTTTTCTTTCTGAGAAGTTTGTATCAATTCGTTGATGTAGGCATCTGTTAGGTGTGAACAGGTAGCAGGTAAATCTGGTAGATCAGATGTTTTTTGTATGGATTGATAGACGTTAGTGATTACTGTTTTATTGCATTATAATTGGAGTTTGTGGTTTTTTGGGGTTGGAAGAAGTTAGTGATTGTTGGATTATGATTTTGTTTATTGTTTTGGTATTGTGTTTTTATTGTTTCATTGTTTTGTGTACCTTGGCCGTTATTTTTGTAGTGCGTTTTGTAGATTGATTTTGAAAGTTCGAATATAACGTCTGAATTGGAGTTTTTTTTCCGTTTATGATGCGTCTGTCAAATGTCTATTGTTTCTATATTTCCATATATTCTAGGATGTTTAGTCGTCGTCCTTTGCGCTGTGCGGGTACTAGCTGTGCGCTGCCTTCCATTTGTTGCCAGGCACATGGTTGGCTAAGTTAGATTCTGGTGTCGAGCCGGGATTACGTATATTTTTGTTATAGGCTCTTGTATCGTATTCGTGAAATCTTGTTTTTGTTTTGCCTCCTGGTTTTCCTATGTAGCTGTTTTGACATGTGAATGTTAGATTTTGCATACTTTTTCATTGATCTTTTTCTTTTTCTTGAAATCATAACAAGAACAAGTGTTGACTACATAAGTAATACTTGATTATAAATGCGTTTCAAAAGTAATTGAGATGTTTGGCTCTCTTGCAAAACTTAACAAAAATTTAATTAAGAACGAAAATTATTTTAGAATTTGTATGTGCGAAAAATAGTCAAATTTTTTGCAAAAGGTAAAAGGTAACTTTTGAATGCAAAAATCGTCGACAAATCGTCATATCTGACAGATGTGTTGGCAACATTCGTTTTTGTTGTGCACAATGGGCGAATTCAAAGCATTTCCGCCTTATTTGTGGCTGTCAAGCTCGCCGGATATGGCGAAACTTTTTTATATGGAATTTGACATCCAATCAGTTTAAAAAAGTACTCAGCTGCCCTGGTAACTTTACCAGTTGTTAGGCTACCCTGGCTCAAATCATGCAACTCTTCTGTATCGTCAAAAGTCCATAGTTATTCGGCAGATCTCCTTTTAAATTTTGTATCATAAATAAAGTAGCATGAAAACACATGTTTTTTCGTACTAACAAATGATGTTGTTTTCGCCACACTGACGATCAGCATTTATCCTCAGGGCTCTGTTTTCGGTTACACAACAATCAACGAAACCATGATCAAACGGTCATAACACGAGCGCGTGCCGGCAATAAACAAAACGGCAAACAACAAAATGAACCGCGCACACAAGTAGACAGACAGACGAAAAATTGAACAAATGTCCAAACCTCTAAATGCTTTCTAATCGCTAATCGAAAAATGTCACCTTTATCATTTAGTGGTCATCGTCATCAATGTCTGCAGCATGTACGAGCAAGCAGCAGATGTTTTCCCATTGCCTCTCACGATCACTTCGAAGCTCTTTAAAATACATAAAGACAAGGCCAAAAGCAATAAAAATGCAAACGAATTTGTGGTACGTTCTAAAGATTTTTTGGATTTCTTTTCATTATATTTTTTTTTCTCTTTAATTCCAATACACCAGCTCAGACTTGTTCGAAAGTCTAAGAAGCGTTTGGTTGCGTATGCTTTGGAGCTGCCTGTCGTTTTGTATTTAAATCGAAAATAAACTAGATTTATGACCTCCTTTGAATATTATATGGGCAGACGGTCGTAAATTTAAAACCAAACAAAATTTGTGAAGGGGCATTTTATTCATACAAACATTGTGTTCATACATTCATTTGTTCGTTTTCATTTTTTGGCAACATTCCATGCACGTTGAAGTTTGAAATGAAAATGAATTTCTGTTTTTAATATACATATATATATTTTTTTTATTTCGTTGGCTATGTCACTCACCCAGTTACTCAGTCATACCGTTATTTGGTGGTACACATTCGAAAAATATAAATATTTTTAATTTTAGTCAGCACCTGTATGGATGAGGGTGACATACAAATTAAAAATGTTATTGAATATTAGATTGCATCAAAATGGAAAAATTAATTGAATCTACGTATATGAGAATTAAGCAAAAAAGATTATTATTATTAAAATATTTGAATGTCTTTAGCTTTATAAGTAAACGTTTCGGCATGAGGTGGCTATTGAGTCAATACGATATTAGTTTAATTTGTTTATTATATTTTGCGTGTAGTTTTTAAAAAAATATTTTTTGGCATTAAAACGATTAAGAGCAGGAAAAATAAAATATTAAGCAAAAAATAAAATCTTGTGAATTGAGCCTTGGCAGATATTGTCCAGCCACTGTAACTTGAATCACCAGTTTAAATTTATGGAGACTTCAGGCTATAGACTTTTTACACTTCCACATATTTTAGAGGAATGCATGGAAGATGTTGAAAATGTAAAACACCCGTTTACAGTTGCAACATCTTTCATCTTCCATCTTTCATATAAGAAATTAAATTATATTGAGTTTTAAAATTTTGCAGTAATTAAATTAATTATTGCTAATCTGCCTACTGCAGTATGTAAAATAAATTGAAGCTATGATGGAGAAGGAAGATGGTGAAGAACTCACGAACCCTTTGGATATTTGTAAATACATATTTTTGTTTAATTGATTTAAAAAACCAATATATGACCTTAGAATCGGTACGGATATTCTTGTGCGAAGGATATTCGATATAGAAGTACGGAATTCCTTAAAGAGAACTTTTGGGTAGAAGAAACAAGAGCCTTATAAATGAAAGTTGAAATTATATCAAACTGAGCCTCGTCCTTAACCAGACGATAGTTATATATCCGCTGATTTTTCGAAACATTTTATAATTTTATACAAACCCACTGTGCACCGTTTGCCTTTCATTTCAAAATTTATTTAAAATAATAAAATAAAAAATTAAATTTAAAACAGAGTTCAGCTTCCTTCCAGCTTAGCTGCTATTTCCATGAAATTTCCGCCCCCGAATTTCTCGATTTTTTTTTAAATTCTAATTTATAATTAACTCGCATTTCCCTGTGCTGCTCATTGTATTATTTGGCATTTAGTTTTTTTTTTGCAACCCAATACTCTTAGTCCAACGTTTCCCCAGTTTTTGTATCCCTTCCAAAAAATTAGATTTTTCGAGGTCCTTAAAATAGGCATTTGTTTGGTCAATTTCATCATTGGAGCTAAATCTCTTTCCGCCGAGCGATTTCTTTAGGTTTGGAAATATGAAGTAGTCACTAGGGGCTAAATCCGGATAATATGGCGGATGATGTACCAATTCGTAGCAAAATTCATAGAGTTTTGCCATTGAGACTGCACACGTATGCACCCGTGCTTTATGTTTTCTTGGCCATATGGCCAAGCAATCCTTTGAAGTGGCCACAAACTTACGTTTATGGTCAATTGAGAGCAAACGGGGCACCCATCTTGCAGACAACTTTCTTAAATCCAGCTGATCATTTAAAATAGCAACCACACTGCCATATTTAATGCCTATGGCATGAACAATCTCACGCACTTTTACTCTTCGATCGGCCAATACCATATCGTGGATTTTTTCGACATTTTCGGGTGTACTGATCTCAATTGGCCGTCCAGAACATTCCGCGGCATTTGTACTTGTGCGATCACAACGAAATTCAGTAAGCCATCTTTTTACCATTGAAATCGATGCTTCAGAGTCCCCATAGTATTTATCGAGCTTTTCCTTGGTTTGATTGGCGGTTTTATTTCGAAAATGTAATGTTTAATGAGCACTCGAAATTCTCTTTTTTCCATTTTTAGACAAATACACGAGTTTGTATGTTTTAAACAGCTGTTAAACGCAAGTAAATGACGACATTTGCTCAAAATTTGACAGTAGTCTATTAACAGGTGGTATTTGATGGGAACACTGTTGCATTTCATATAACTACGAGGGAAGTTCGAAAAGTCACAGACTTATTGATCCGCCCTCGTATTTATTAAAGCACCGAGTAACTGTTGATTTTCGACACGATTTTCCGTCATCCCTTGTCAAGTTTGGTTGGAAGGCAAGCCGGTTTCGGCTATGTGCCATTTTCAGTGCCATTTTTCGTTCTCCAATATACATCAAAACACCCTGTCGGAATATCAAATCAAGTACCGAGTAAGTGTTCTGCTTTTTTTTCAAATCATATCGTACTCGTTGAAGCGATATATCCTTCAGGCACTGCTTTTATTCGATCCCATTTCGATTTTATTTATTAATTTAAACTATGATTACCATGTAGGAATTTCATTACGAGACTTCTAGCTATTTCTCAGCATATTGTACAATTTTTGAAGCAAGTTAAAAAAGGCATTTGACTTTAGGGTCACATCTAACAATTTTGACCTATTAAGACAGACGGCCTACAAACAAACGTAATAATTTTTGTGAAACTAAAAATTAATGTTCGTTGTTTTTGAAGCAGTCCTATTTTGAGGTGAAGTGACATAACTGTAAAACATAAATTTAAAACATATTTCAAACTAAGGGACAAGAATAAGAACAAAAATTTCCAAAGCTCATAATTTAAGAGATCATTTAATTGCGAGTACTTCAATCAATAGAATTTAATAAATATGTAAATAAAAATAAATAAAGACGATACTTACTTTTTGACAATTAAAACATTGTATATTAACAGGCACGGATCCAGGAGGCTGAAAAGGAAAATTTTCCCCTCCAAAGCCATTAAAAGTTAACTTTTTCCCATACAAAAATTTTGACAAATTTAAGAAGTGTATATTTTCGTTAATACTTCCTCCTCTAAAACCTTAAGCTGGATCCGAGCCTAGCATGAATAAGATATAGTTTCTGAATACACAACCATAATGTTTTTAGTTGCTGTATTTTTCGGATATCATCGCATCTACCAGTGTAAAATTGAAATAGAAATGTGTTCTTTCGAAATATCTTCTTTCTTCCAAAATATAAAAAATTGGCCCAACGTCAATCGAACTGCATATGTAATAAAATTTTGGAATGTCCCCGGTAAATTTTGAATCAGAGCTGGTAAATTGCCATAACTCTAATAAAACTGTGCAACGGTGCTAAATCATTTTAAATTATACGAAAACCCTTTATTCCACCAGATTGTAACAATCTTCGGTCAATTGAATAAAATATTGGGCGATTGTTGAGCGAAAATTCGAAAAATCAATTAATTACTCTTAACGGAAACTTTATACCAACCGTATTTTCAGGTTCGTAATTAAAGTTGTGTTATTCACGAACTAGTTTGTTCAATTGAGAGATTATTTCAGAAAGGTGGTAGCAGCTTTACAACAATTACAAAACAACGTTCACGTCTTGTAAAGTGAAATTTTGATTTGTTGCATAATTCCTACCACCTTTCTGAAATAATGGCTCAATTGAACGAACTAGTTCATGACCGACACAACTCTATTCGTCTTAATTGAAGGCCATTTTAAATAAAATGAGTAATAAAAAGAGATGGTGTATTCATCTTCTTTTACTGCTACCTTATAGTAAGTTTATGTTTTGAAATTATGGAAAGCCAAAGCGCTACGTGCCCCACAGTCCGCATCATCACTGGCATAAGAGCCGTAACTGATCCATAAGATAGATATAATTTTATAATATGTAGATTTTTGAAACGAATTTCTGCCATTTCTTTTCAGAACGAAAAATGACACTGAAGACGATGCATGGCCGAATCCCGTGTCTCCTGGCCAAACTACACAAGGGATGATGGAAATTCGGAATACCAAAACAAAAAACAAATTTTATAATACTTTTTCTAGCATGGCGTCTGGAATATTTTAATGTCTTCCCGAGCTCTTACTTTCTCTTTCTCTCTGTCTCTCTCTTGACGTGGTATTTAAAGAAACGAGCGTCAGTCAATACTAGCACCATTCAAGTAAAAATTTTTTTTAATTAATTCGATCACCATTTGTTTTTTTTTCCTTCACTGCTTTAGCAAATTAAATGTCTACAATTCTAAAATACTTTGTATTTTAAAATTATTAAGATAAATGAAAACTTTTCTTTACAATGTCCAAGAAAAAGTTTTGTAAAATTAAAAAAAATAAAATATTCTTTCACCTTACAAAACGCCCAGTGGCCAGAGCTGTGCAGAAAAACAAAGAAAAAAAACCGAAAAAGTGCCAAATGATGGTATAGAAAATTAAAAAGTACTAATTAAATTCTTACAGTACGCAGCTGCAAAATAAAACGAAAAAAATCCATCATCTACAATATTAACATTTTTAAATTGAACAAAAGTTTTCTTTAAAATAAAAACGTAAAAGAAATGAAAGCAAAAAAAAAGGACAACAACCAAAAGAGAGTTAAAAAAAATCCCAGGAATAAATCGGAAACATGAAAAATACGTTAAAAATAAGACACAAACTTATGTACAAACAATGAAAGAAGAAAGAACGACGAAAGAAAACAATATAATAAAAGAACATATTCCATTCCATCAAAGCTTTCGAATGAAGGTATGACTTCATTGATAGGAGCAGGGGAGGTTGGTGGGCGGGCAAGCTATGGAGAAGTACAACACAAAAATTACTTAAAGGAGACTTTCCAAAGACTCTCACTCACTCATGCCTTAAGAGTACAAATGATTTGGTACCTTGCTTTGACTTGCCCTGACATGGACATTTCAAACATGAAAGCAATACAGTAGGCTAAAGCCGACCTTGTTCTAAACGCTACATGGGCTTAGGGAAAAAGAGGAAAAGTGTGTGAAATACATTTTGTGTATTAAATTTCATTTATGGAAATAAGAAATGAAGAACACACAAATATCGGCACTAACCAAAATTAAAATTTTAAAGTAGTTTATGGATCTTCGGAATAAAGTGGACAAATGGTCACGACAACCATATTATGCTCCCTTATTGTGGCAAAATAGTTTAAGCATTACTTTATTTGCGATAAACAAGTTATTGTTTACATTTAATTTTTCAGTGATTTCAAACCATAAAAATTGCAACATAGTTGAATTGACTAATACAATTTTTACTAAAAATCTAACTACAAACAAAGTATTCAAACTATCCAACGATAACATATGTACCGGCTGATTCATTCTATTATTGATTGTGGATTGTCAACTATACACACAAATAAACAGCTGAAGCTAAATGCCATAGAAAAGGAAAATGGAAAAATATATGTACTTCATTCCTAAGGCTGAAAAGGATCAGTTATTGGATCTATTAAGGACGTAATGAAGTCGATCAAGAAACGCTAAGGGATTTTGTTCAAGCTCAAGATAATACTATATTTAAATTTGCTCATAACCTCGACATAGCTCATTTATTTTTTATCTAGGGAATGCTAGTGGTGCTAAGTGGGATAAATAATGTGAATGACGGAATAGGAATAGTAGCGATAGGATTAATTCGGAGTACAGCGAATTGCGTACTGATATGTTTGGTAAGCAAGGAAAAGGGCGGATGGAGGAGTTTTAGTAAGGCCGCGATAGAAGAAAAAGATATTACCTAAGCTGTGAAATTTTAACGTTTTTTGCTTTTTTACAACAAAAAAGAAATTAAGATTTTCCGAACTTTTCCTTTGTCTTGGTCTGCCAGAAATAATAAATTAATGGATTTGCTCTTTTTGTGCGACTGGAGATATTATTGCCATCCCTTGGGATACTACAATCATTCTTGGAGACATTTATTGGTATTTGGGTTTGCTAATACTACTCGTATCCTTGTTGTGGAGAAGTACATCATATTTGGTTGGGGCTAGTTAACTACGCTACCAGGATAATGTTGTGGAGATTCTTTTTGGGTATTGCTGAATCCAGACTGATTTGTTTAAACAGAGCGGTGTATTTTTTAATAAAGGAAAGGGATAAGAAGTATAAACCCAAAACTGCATTAGGCGTAGAATAGATAAATTTAGGTTTGGGGAAAATTGAACCCGACAAAACAAAGGAAAAATAACTTTAGAGAGCTCTCTCTCTCTCTCTCTCTCTCAGGTTTTTTCTGTTGTTTAAAGTTTTTTTTAATAACGTCCGGTTAGATGTGTTTTAATGTATTTTTGGGATATACTCGTATCTGTGTAATATTATAGTAATTTATATTAAAACCGACTCTTAAATTTTAAATAATTTGTGAAATCTCTTTTATATGAAATTTTTATCCGACTCAATCGTATGTTTATTTAATAAAAAAAAAATTTATAACGTGTATTTAAATTTTATCTTTTTAATTGGTCAAGCTTAGTACGGATTTCTCCGGTTAAGTAAATCCAAAGGTGTGTTATAATATGTAATAGGCAGTGATCTAATGTGTATGTGGCTAGGGTAACATAAGGGACTTATTACATATATGTTACCATAGTAGAGAGGGCGTCTAATAGGGGACACACTCCACAATAAGTCTCCACTTCCACCGGTCTAGTATTGTGTCCGGTGTTATTGGGGGTAAATGTCCGAGTGATCAGCGTTTTTATAATAGTGTTGTAGCGTTTGATTTTTAAAATTTTTTGTTATTTGTAATTGTTTCTATTTTTTTTTCGTGTTATATATTTTATTATTCCGACCAGCACCGGATGTTGCTGGTCATACCTCCTAAGCTGGCTGGGTTGATAAATAAGCTACTTACGGTCTGCGTAAAGCAGAGAAAAGGATTCCATGACATATAATAACTCTAACAATAAAACGTTCTTATTAGACACACATAATATGTAAAATAGTTTCGGTGTTTAATTATTCGTTGAGGGTTGTGTGTCTCATGTGATTCGTGCGTTGACTATTGAGCATTCGATAGCTTTTGTCACCTGTGTTCGTAACTTCGCCGCTGTTAATCAGTCACACTCATTTTTTGATTATATATCGTTCTAAGGGGACCTTAGTGTAATTATCTTTAATAATAATATGATTTGTTTACAACTATATAATTCATTTATAAAAATGTTACTCTTCGATTATGGTTACCCCAACCAAGGTTTTTCTATGCGTGTAGACTATACTGACTTTGTTCATAGTAACGTAATAGTAGCGTGGCATGAATATATAGTCCGAGTACCATAAACTGTTCAAATATAAACGACATCAAAAAGGAGGAAGATGATATTTGTAGACTGTGACTTTACTACAGCGCACTTTGTGTGCGAATATCCAGCACTATTGGGCATTATACAGATAACCATAAGCAGGCACCTCAGACTACAGACTCACAGTTATAAGAAAAGTGGTTGATAAATACCGGTCGCCAATCAGAAATCACTAGGCCAGAAGTTAGAACCTATTAAGCAGTGTAGTTGATTGTTCTTAATTTTATGGCCGTTATTTTTGCCTCAATATGGCGGCACAAAGCTCGAAGTCTATCTAGTGGCAAATACTTAACGTGTGCTTCCGTTGGAATACTGGTATTTGTTGTTGGTGCACAATTTTGCCTTCTAAGCCCATTTCGTTAGATTTACCTATATTCTACACTTCTTTAGTCAGTCCTCTAGCTCACGAATGTGGGACTAAAGTTTTTCAGATGTCACCTCCTTTGGCCAATAAATGCCAGAGTTCATACAGAGATTAACCTCTGCACCTCTTACGAGGCTTCGTTGTGCATCCCTATCAGAATGTCATGGCCCAACGCCTTCGAAGTACTTTTATAGATTGACCCGTCCACCCCTCGCGAGGCAGTCTTGTCCATCTCTTACGGTGTTATTTTTCTTCAAAAAATTGTTTAATTTTGTTTTATTTATTTATACTCGTATTGATCCGGTGTATAGCTTATATTATTGGGTATTTAATTAATTAATTCCTATATAAATATTAAATCTTAATATTTTGGTTATATATTGGTATTAATTTTATGCTCTGAAAAATAAACTAAGAATTAGCTCTTTCTCTCCCATTGTCTCTCTTCAATCTATTTATAAGAATACTATAAATTACATTTAATACTTTTTTGGATATGTTACATACACCCAGCGGTTCGGTATTAAAATTAATCTAAAATTTTTTACTGTGTAGAAATTGATCAAGTCTGAAATAATCATTAGAAATTCAACTTAACGAACTTTTGAAATTTTTTGCCCCGAAATTATATTTTCAATTTAAAGTTGTTAGAAGCTATTAAACGTATGTATCGACAAATCAACAATATCCCTGTTATCCTATAGAGATGGCTACAAGTAAAGAAGGACGTATTTTCTCCACTTCTATTTTATTCCATTTTTGCTTTGCTTTAGTGTTGGTAATTACGTACTGTTCATAATGCTCGTTAGTCAGAGGAGTTTTATTTGTTCATTCTTTCCTTTTTTTACAATGATGAGGGGTGGATTTTTTGTATTTTTTCCATATTTTTTATTTCATTTTTTATTAACATCAACTTTAATACAATGTCCTGATTGAGGGTAAACTCATACCAGTATGAGGGTGTTTTGCGTGCACACATACACTCACTAATGCATATACTATTAATATTTTTTCTGTTTTTCTTTACTTTGGCTGTCATTGCTAACCCCTGCCCTTTAATAGACGTTGTTTTTTTTATTCGTTTCTCATCAAACCGCCGGAAACCGCCATTTTTTGTGCAACATTTTTTCAATTTCACAAAAAAAAACGGAGCGATTTTTTTCTTATATTAGAGGGCGTCATTTGGTGATGTAGTGGTGTAGTGAGGGTGAATTGTGTAGAAGCGTGGCAGGGGGTTAAACTTGAATTCCACTCTATTTGTTTTTTTATTTCTCCTATAGTGGTTTCATACCCTTACAGATGTTTAACTGCATTTGAAAAAATTTCCATGTACATACTTCCAATGAATAAAATTTTGGTCTGTTTAAACTTTAATCTTCTTTTTTTTGTTTCAAAAATTTTCATTCTTTTTGCATTTGGAAAAAATGGTGGCTTTATGGCAAATTAGTAATATTAATGTTAAATTTTGTACAAAATAAATCCAGATATTTTCATCTAGCTTTAATTGCAATTTAAATGTTTCAATTAAGAAAGGTTTTTTGAAAATATGTAGCAGCTTTTTAAAAGCTTTGCAATTATGTGATTGAATACAAAAAGTGATTTATGTGTGCGAATGTGATTAATTTCTTTTGACATTTTTCTTTTCAGATAACTAATAAAATTTTTTATAACCCACTGGCTGCAGTCTGATGGACATTGCTATTCCTACATTAATAAAATAAATAATAAAATTCAGGTCAATTTTCTGACTGGAGCACGGAAAATTGTTTATTATGTTATTTGGCCCAATCGAGTATAGTTTTTGAAATATATCGTTATGTCATAAAGGAAGCAGTTGCGCGACAAACGAAGAACTGTACGTCGTATTGAGTTAAATAAAAAATCAAAAATTCGACAAGATTATCTTTAATCAGCTAAGTAGCTTAAGAGATATCGAGGAAATTCATCAAAGAACATCAAAAATTCCCTTATTTCTCTACTAGCATATAGATCAATATGTTCCCAACCAAATGAGCCATATTTTATTAAAGTCGATGCACAACTTTTGATTTTATTCACAATTAAGTGAAAGTATCTCGTTTCGACAAAAGTTACCGTATGCACACAGTAAAATACCCTCTAACAAAACTTGCAACTTTGTTCAAAATGTCGTGATTGAAATAGGCACTCAGCGCTCGAGGTTTTAGTGATGCCGATGTTGTGTTAGTGGCGTGCGCTTAGATGTATCAAAAAAACTGTTTGCTGCGAATGGATTGGAGATTTGTGATCTATAGGTTGACTTTAAAAGAGGTAACCTTATTGACCATGATACTTGAACCAAACGCTTGTCCTGCCCATATTTTTATACCCTTTACAAAACTAAAAGCGGTATATATAGGTTTGTCATTCCGTTTGCAATTTCTACATTCATTCCCGACCCAATAAAATATTGAAACTTGAACCACTTGAACAGTAAGCTTGACGAGTTTTCGTTATTTGAAATTAGATATATAGTTCCACAAGTTCCCTAGATATAAGCCAAGGGTTTTTTGGTATTTTCACTCTTGCGGTGAAACGCTTATACCAAAGCCCAAAGAACTTCCATATTCTGAATCCTTATCAAATTTGTCATAAAGTCTCCCTAGAGCAGGTATCATCCCGTTGCCCCCAGATAACTTGCGAATCTAAATGTTGAACTGATTTGAAAAAAATGTTTACATAAACCAATAAATTTCATAAATTAACAACAAAAACAGAATTCCTTCAAAACCCGAATTTTTAAATTATAACTTTTTCCAAAATTTCAAATTCACCACAAATTCGTAAATTCACCACAAAATCATAAGATTGTAATAAAAAAATTTTTTATGTCGAAATTTAATGAATTTTACGGAAAAATCCAAAAAACAAATATTTAAAAAAATTTTGAATATTCACCACAATTTTGTAATTTCTTCAAAACGCCGAAAAATCACAAAAAAGCCATATTTTATGAATCAAATTCCCAATGTATCAAAATCAATGTTAAACAAACATATTAAAACAAAAATTCACCACACGTGGTGAATTCCTTAAAAAATATCATAAAAAATAAATATTATAAATTTTATCAAAAATCTTAATTAACTTAGAAATTCACTGAAGGCCGTAAATTCACTACAAATATATTTTTGTAATTCAAAATTTTAAATTACAAAAATATAGTTTTGAAAAAAAAACAAAATTTAAAAAAAACCAAACATTTTTTACAAATTTATATTTGCCAAATTCTTAAATTTACCACAAATTCAAAAATTGTTTTGTCGTAAAATTTTTTTGTTGTAAAGATAACAAAATGCAATTAAAAACAGAAATTTACAAAAAAAAAAAAACAACATTCACCAATTTTTTGAATATTCACCACTAAAATTTATATTTCACTACAATTTTGTAATATTGCAGAAAATCTGTGAAACCGTAAAAAATCAATATGTATCGATGTTTAACATCAAAAATCACCAGAATGCACAACGAAAAAGCAGAACAGCAAATGACACTGAAGATGGCACATAGCCGAAACCGGTTTGTCTTCAAACCAAATTTGACAAGGGATGACGGAAATTCGTTTCAAAAATCAACATCAAAATACCCTGTTGGAATATGAAATCAAGAATCATATAAATATATCATCATTTTCCTAAAACTGAAGCTGAACGAAAAAATTTCCAAAAATTCTAAATTTTACCAAGGTTTTAAATTCACCACAAAATTTCAACAAATGTTTGTCTAATTTTCCCGAAAACAAACATAATAATAATAAAGGTAAAAAAACTAGAATAAATTTCACCAAAGTTTATAAAAACCCAATTTTGAATATTTACCACAAAAATTTTCATTTTACCGCAAAATTATAATTTTGCCGCAAGACTGAAAACCACAAAAAATCAATTGAAACGTTGAAATTTTAGCAAACATAAAAACAAATCTTAAAAGTTTACCACTAGTAGAAATGAAAATTCTCTAAAAAATTATCAAAATATTTAAAAATCATAAACATTATAAATTTACTCAAAAATCTCAATTAATCCGAAAACTGGAAAAACCGAAATTTTACCATAATTTGGGAATTATCAAAATCTAAAAATTCACTACAAAATAGAACTATATCTCAAAAATGTTAAATTACAAAAATATTATAATTTTCTAAAAAAAACGACATTTTGTCAAAATTTTAAATTTACCACAAATTCGAAAATTTATTTTAAAATCGAAAAATTGCAATAAAAAATATAATTGCTAATAAATCAAAATTCAATACAAAATCAGAATTTTACAAAAAAAAAGTTTCAAACTGGGGTTTCCCCTTTTTTATATTACGCATTTCCACTATAGGTAAAGAGCTGAAATCTGATATAACCCAACCGTCTGTAAGCTTAAAGAAGAGGTTTTATACATCAACAAACAAAAATAACTTTGAAAAAAGGAATCAAATCCAAAAAAAAAACATAAATATGAAAATAAGGCCAAGCTCATATCCGAAAATTTCGGCTGTAAAAAGTACTAAGATCAAAATGACGACCAAGCTCTTCATAATTACAATACCATTCCATTTCTAGGCAACTTGCTAGCTTGACAAAATAATTTTTATTTCTAATATGGGAAAGGATTATGGGGAAAAGCGCGGATCCAGATTAGGCTACTAACAAAAACAAAAAATTTTTCAATTTTTATAGGAAGGTGTTAATTTTCAATGGTTTTGGAGCGGTAAATTTCCCTTTTTCGCTACCGACTCCTGGATCCGCACCTGTCCTTAATTTAATTTGTATATAAACAAATTTTGCAATGAACAATCAAATAATGAAATAACTAGACACTTTTCATCAAATAATTTGTTTCCTGATGACGCTTCAGAAAGGCGTATAGAAATATTGAATACAAACAATAAAATTGTGTTATAAAATTGTTGTTAAAGACCTGGAGAATTAATTAAAATCCTGATTGAAAATATTTGGTTTTGGCTGTCCCGCAAGGTTTATGAAGGCAGAAGACAATATGACGATCAGCAATCACTAATTCAAGCCATTAAGATCTCCTGGAATGAGATTCTTGGGATTCTTGGAACTCATTTAATGTTTCAATAAAAAGTCGTATATTGAAGTTATTGAATATTATCAGTAAACTTAATATTTTGTATATTAAGTAATTAATAAACAAAGTATGTTTAATTAAAGTTATTTCAATGGTTCTAATCATATAAACGAAACCAAATATTAAATTTTTCGCCTTTTTCTGGAAAAGATACTGTTTAAACAAACTTTATTTTTTGTTGTTTATGTTTTTGTAATCTCTGCATGAAAATGCTCTTTCCGGTAGAAGTAAAATTGTAGCTGTCCACAAAAAATTCAAAGGAGATATCTCCTACTAAAAACATAAATTTAAGTGGTTCTAATCGTCAGTTTGAGAGTGTATATATTGTTATAAGTCGTGAAAGGTGTCAAAATGGATCATGCTCAGAAATACGAATGCCAAACAAAAAATTTAATACCAATTTTACACTGTATGATAGCAATCCAACTACCCTTTGGCATACGTGAAAATGGTACGAAAGGATAGTGGACCATAATGAAATTCTTCACGAAATAAGTGTCATGTAATTTTTGTTTATGGAAAAAATTTCATTATGTAAATGTAATCATGCATGGAATGCAGCAGTTTCGAGCATTCGCATGGGTCACTTACGCCCACGGCTGCCAGATTTGACGATTTATCGTCATTTGGATGATTTTATGTCCCGAAATTAGCAAAGTGACGATTTTCTGATTTCTTTCTAAAAAATGACGATTTTGTAAAAAGTGACGATTTTACTTATTTTTTAAAGTGTGTTAACTTTAAAAATTTTTATATTTCTGAACACTGGGCACCACCAGAAAAACCAAATTAAGCGACTTTGAAGTTAATGAAATAGTGACTAACTTAAGCAATTTTTATGTGGAATTGTGTAGCCAAATAATAAAAAGATTTGATTTTGAAAGTAATTTAAAATGTTTAAATATAATAAATCCTATTAATAATTCAAGATTTAGATTCAGAATTTCCAGAACTAAAATTCTTAGATTTTAAATCAATGTTTGAAACTGACAATATTAATGTATGTAGTTTTTGAACCAAGATATCTGAAATAAGAAAAGGCAATTCAAGTAGAGCTTTTCCTACTTTATATTATATGTTATAACATTACCTCATTCTTTTGCCAATGTAGAGATAATCTTCAGTCAAGTCAATTTAAATAAAACAAAGATTTGAAATTCTTTAGAAAATGACTCGATTAAAGGTATTCTTTATTTCAAAGATTAGTTAAAAGTATATACATACATAACTCAAATTGTTACAATATTTTAATTCCACCTGACTTATTGAAAATGTTAAATTCAGACATTTATTTGTAAAGCTTTTAAATATGTACATTATAAATTTTATATGAATATGCAAGTATATTTTTATACTTTCAGTATGTAAATAAGCATAAATATGTATCATTCAATTTGAATATTTTACTTCTGCACATTTTCTACATTTTCAGTTGTCCGATTTTTTAACGGTTTTTTAAAACGAAGAAGACGACTTTTTTAAATTTTCACAGGAAAGTGATTGATTAACGCCATAGTTATGATTAAGATTAAGAGGAAAAAATGTTTAAAAATAAATAGAAGTATTAATTTGTCAAATTAAAAGTACAACTTCGTACTTTTAAAAATTAAAATTTAAAATGCTACATAGATATCATTCCTTACTACAAAATTGAAAAAAAAAATACTTAAACCACAATGGAACATTATATGACATGATTTACCCAAACATAACTAATTCCAAATCCTTGCTGTGGGTACCTTTTCACATTGATTTGATTCTCAAGCAAGCGGGCTGCAAGACTTCCAGATATCACCGATATCCGAATTTTCTCAAGAACTATATTGGGCCCATTCATCATGACTCAAAGGGAAAAGAATGGTAAAACCTTTGAATATGACATTAATTTATGTAAGCAGAACGAAGTGTATTACTTTGGCACGCTTATGAGTTGGAAAAGCTGTTTTAACACCAAACTCCACTATGAAAAACGGATCCACCGAAATGAAACTCTTTCAATACCTCATGTTTTGATTGAATGTCCAGTTTCCGTATGTTTCATTTAACATTTATTTGACTCTATTTTTCGCTGTAATTATTTTCATGTTAGTATAATTTTCGTGCGCATATGGTCTTGTCATCCGGCGCCATTTGTTTTTCATATTTTTTTAATTCATTTTGTAAAATATACTTGAAATAAATACATAAATAAATATTTCCACCTGAAGTGACACCTTTACGTCAAATATTGAACTAAGGGTACACATGGTAGCCGAGACACAATTTTAATTATAAACCACCAAGGTAAAGAAATCGACTACGATATTTTGTGGTGATGCCAATTGTCGACAAAATAATTTGTTCACGAATCCATACAATGAGAGACACACAAATAAGCTTAAACTGAACAGGAACACATATTCTCCACGCACAAATTTGTGGCTAGTGAACACGTGATGTAATTTCAGCCGGCTAGCAGGCAAAAAGCTTTTTCCACGAGCCGCCGCCCTTGATACAGTCAGACGGCGGATGTCTCTGTAGATGTACTCGCCACAGTTGGGGCACAGATATAATCAGTTATAATCTGTGGTTGGGGTTAGTGAACTAATTTTTGATTGAAATGAGCATTGCACTAGCAGTAAATAAAATTTAACAAATTTATATTGTACTAATTTGAAATTGAGAGCTTAGTTAGACTACGTCTTGACTAGCCATAAAGATGTTCGCACATTGAGGGAGCCTCTCCAAAATAACGAGAGAAAATGTGTTCATGGTCTTCAGTTTAATTTATTGGCTCTCATCGGGATTGTATGGATGCTTTTAGCATAGATTATGACGGGTGTTTATAGACGAGCGCACACACACTTACATACTTTTTATTTTCTCTGTGTATTATGTTTGTGCGAACTATTGTTCGGACAATACTGTTTGAACATGAAGCGACCATTCACAGCGGCAGTCTTGACTAGCCATTTTTCTGTGCGAGCAGCAGTATGTGCGAGCAGCAATATGTGCGATGGCTAAACAGAATTATGGCTAGTTAAGGCGCTATGTTATCAAAAACCATTTTTTTGCAATAAAAATTTAGTGGTAGTGCTAATCTATATATACATATATAAGTGAAACTCTGTCAGTCTCTCTGCCTGTGTGTGTGTGTTAGCTATAGACTCCGAAACCGTAATGCCGATCGGACTCAAACTTTGGCAAGTTGTTGTACACATTCCAGGGAGTGTTTATGGGTGGTAATTTAAAAAAAAAAGTGGACGAGGCTACGCCCATCTACATATACATAAAAATGAAATACGTCCATACAAAATAAATATTAATTTTTCAGCTACTTGCACTTGACCGATTTTTCTGAAACTCTGCACACATATTAAACTCTCATAATTATACAATTTTGTAATTAGAAAAGTGGGCAGTGCGCCCCTATAAAAAAGAAGTTATTATTTTTAGCTACTTGCACTGGACCGATTTTTCTGAAACTTTGCACACATATTAAACTGTCATAACTATATACTTTCGTGATTAGAAAAGTGGGCAGGGCCACGCCCATAAAAAGTTATAGTTTTGAGGTATTTGCACTGGGCCGATTTTTCTGAAACTTTGCACACATATTGAGCTCATTAAGGGGCGTAGTAACGCACGCCGGGCTTGGCTAGTTTATAATAAACTAAACGTAGATTAATCTAGTGCAAAAATTTCACTACACTCAGTTAGGGCAACATTTTAACCAGTACGAAACAAAAAGTTGTGTTTAAATTTAATCCTAATGAACTTCAAAAATTAGTGGTCCTGAAAATATTGATGGGAAATTCTTATTATAAAAATAGATGCATATGTGTATACACAAAAAAAAAATTGTAATATACTTAATTTCAAGGTGCTCGCTTTTCTTAAAGCAATTAATTTTTTGAATTTTTTTCTTTCGATTTTGTTCTCTATCTGTTTTATTTGTATTATTTTTAAATTAGTCTGCAAAATAAATTAGAACTTACAATGCTGTCAGAATTTTCTACATTGCACTAAAATTAGTGACGTAAAAAAGTTGTAATAAAATGAAGATTGCACCCTTTAAACTTAAAAAATTCTATTTTAATGCTATATTTTTTAACAGCACTAATGTTTAGTAAGGTTGCTATCTTTTAATTCACCACTAAACATCATTAAAATGAATGCAATAATTTTGCACTATTCATGGAGACTGCATACCCCATCTATGGTACTTCAAAACAGCTGACTAGCATATCACCTGCCAAATTTCTAAAACAAAAAGTTGTAGCTGTCATTAGTACTCGCAAAACGAAAAAGTTGTATTTTGTTTAAGTTGAATAAAAATAGAAGAATTTGCTTATTTATTGTTTAAGCAATTAATAAATCATTGAATAAGTTTGAGAGATAAATAAATGTTGAATTTAGGGGAAAAATTAACAAATATAGGCTTTTCCTTCGATAATTGAAGGCTGTGTCGTTGTCATCATACACTTGTCAACATAATTTTATCCCTGCTTCTAAATTATATTTGATATCGTATTATTTTAGAGGAGTTTATTTCGTTGTAGTTCTAATTCCAAAAGAGCTACAACTTATCAGTACCGCAAAATATTATCGAGGAATTTACTTTAAATTTGTAAAAAAAATTGTATGTTAATATGAATGTAGAATCTACTGCCTTGCCATCTGAGCTACTGGTAGCGCCCCTTCCTTTAATTGGTTTCTGTGGCCTGGATGTAAATCGTAACACAGTTCATAAATCAGTATGGGACGCATTTAGCAGCAATCGTAAAGCAGATAGGTAAGAGTTATGATATTTAACAAAGTAAATTATGTTACGTTTACTTTATTTACAGAGCTGCAGTACAATTTAAACTTCTTCCCAATAACTATGACTTTCCTGTGGCGAAACCTAAAAGAAATTCTTATGAATGGTATCATCCTAAGGGCATATTAAAGCGTAATTGGATGTTAAAACATTTGCATGTGCTACCAGCTGTGGTGGTTTTATTTCAAGATATGGAATGGAATGATATCAACTGGACAGAGAAACAAATGCAATGTGCCGCTACAATACAATCACTAAAAAATTCTTTGCAAGAACGTAACACTCGCATTTGCTTAGTTTTATTGCAAAAAGCAGCACCATTGCCGCCCGGAGAAGATATGTTGGCATCTGAAAGATCCGTCGGTCTCACATCTACTTGTGGTCTTAATAGTAAAATGTTATTCGTCTTACCTCACACTGAACATTTAATGGGTAAGTCATTGACAATTTATAAAATCGCCTGTTATTAGTCGGGAGTTATTGCAGGTTATGCTCTCCGATTGGAGTCTGCATTCCTTGATATGGCACAATCATATTACACGCTTATGTCGAAACGGATACGTACCCATAGAGATCAACTTACTGTTGCTCACACCACTTTAAAGATAAGACATCAATTTAAATTGGGGTTCGTAGCCGAAGTGCGTCAAGATTTTAGCACAGCTTTAAAGTGAGTGTATTTTATTTTTAACAGTTAATGGTTTTAAAGCCAATAGTAATTTCTTTTACAGGCATTACACTCAATCGTACACAACTTTAGATGAAATTCGTATCAATGATACAAATTGCTTGGAAATAAAAACTATCGCGGGTTTCCTGAATTATAAAATATGCCGCTTAATGTTTAAGTTAAAAGTACCCAGAGATTCGATTAATCATTTTATTAGCCATATTGATAAGTATAAAAATCGTGTCGGCTATAAGGATTTAGTGTTTGAACATTATGCATGGTTGAGTAAACAGTAAGTAAAAATATATGTATGTATATATATTTTTTGCTTTTAGAGTTCATGTAATAAGCCAATACCCGATTCTGTGAAAATTAAGATCTTTTAATTTTTTAAATATTTAGCATAAAACACATTTCAATTAAAATTTTCCCCAAAAAATTGGCGCAAAATTTTCAAATAATTTTTTTTTAAACAAATTTTTACAATTGGACTTTTTAGAAAAATCTTATTTTCTTCCAACATTATGCATTACAAAAATTCCCAAATTTTATTTTTCCATAAAAATTTGTTTCATAAAAGTTTAAAAAAAAATTAAATTTTAGAAATTTATAATATGAATACCTAAAATTTTTGAGAAAATAATGATAAAGTTTTTCATCTTTAATTATGAAATAATTTGCATCTTTATTATAAAAAATTGCTTAAGAAAGACGCAAACTTCGATAAAAATTTTGCTTAAAAATTAACTTTTTTAGACACAGCGTTTTTGCTGAGCTTTTTTGTGAAGCTATTAAGAATGGACTGCCTGCCCTACAAACTCAACATCCCGGTATATATTTTCATAAAGCTGCTGAATATATTCAGAGACGTAAAGAAGCATTTATGCAGTGTAATGGTTCGCTAACAAATTATATACATGAAGAGGAAAACTATAACAAAATCTGTTTAATTTCTTGCAGTACCATCAAGTCCCACAGAGACCCAAAGTAGTTTTAATACACAATTAAATAACATCTCATCACTGTACACGGAATATTTTGGCATTATATCATCAACATCGGGTGAACCTATAAATGAACAACAAATAAGTTTAATGATAAGGGAAAATGAAAAATTATTTAATCATTCGGTAAGTTAACATTATAACTCCTTCAATATTTTTGAGTCTATTAAACGCAAGATTGTTTTTAGAACGCTATTATTAATTTACTAAGTTTAGCAATGGCTCAGTTTAAAATCTACAAGTGCTTACGATTTCGCAAAAAATTAGCAATTGATATGGCTGATGAATATTTTAAAAGTGGTGATCATAGTAAAGCTTTAACGTAAGTTGTTTACTGCTTTAATTATAACTTTTGTAAACAATGCTTTTTCGTTTTTAGTTTATATTCTCTGATGTTACCTGACTATCGTCAAGATAAATGGCCTTCGTTATTTTCGGATGTTTTATTGAAAACTATGCGCTGTGCGCTGTTATCAGCTTCTGTTGGTGACTTTATTTCTTGTAGTTTAGAAGCCTTGTCTCTTAAGATAAGTTATACGTCGAAAGAAAGAGTTATAGTCCTGGAAAATCTGTGGAAGGCTTTGCAGGTAGATTTAATATAATCTTGAATTTTTATAGTCCTTTCAGTTTTAAAGAACTTGATATTGGTACAGTTTTACGATTATAATAATATTAAACTGTAAAAATATTTTAACATTTTCCTTATTAAGTAGTTTCGCAGCCTTTAGGAGAGGTGTTAAACAAGCAGCTAGCCACTAGTCCTTTTGAATGAATTGTTTTATCTAATTACTATGTATAAAGTTAAACTTTGAAATTAAAACAAAATCGACCCGTTAATCCATCTTTCTGGCAGGAACTTGTAATGTCATTGTGTTTTTGAAACAAAAAAAGAGTGAAATAGTTTTTGGGCATTGCTATATATAGATATATAACTGCAAGAAAGTTCAAAAATACAAAATCATACATTTTCATCAAACCCTTGATAATTTGAACACTTGATTATTTGAACTTATTTTCCTGTTCCCTTGTATGTCAAATTATTGAGAGTTGAGAGTTATAAAAGAATTCAGAAAGATAAATACGTAGAGATGGACTTTAAATCGTAAAATATGAATTCTACCATTTTTCAAAAACATGAAAAAATCATACTTTTCCAGTTTATTGATCAACTTATATAAGCAAGTCCCATAACTTTATTTTACTCTATTTTTAGAGTAGATATAATAAACGCAAAGAGGCAAGCAAATAAATCAATGCACAATTTTCTAACAAGAGTTATATTTTGCCCTAAAAATAAGACAGAGCAATTATAGGCTGTGACATGCAACGTGTAAATACTTCCTAGACATTGAATTTTCTATGTTAAGATATCATTTCCGCGAACCATGCCTTACTAACTGTATTTATAAATATTATAATATTAGGCAACAAAAAATTCTTGACCTAAAGGCTATAACGAGCTTGGAATTGTTCTTAATAATTTTATTTTCAAGAAAAATTTTTAATTTTTAACAGTGTCAACCACCAGTACCACAAAATCAAAATGCTCCTGAAGTTCGTGTACACTGGGAAGAAGCGTTTTCTACTATCAAAACTCCCTTGCAAATAGATCTAGATAAATTAACCGAGTTAATCGAATTTTGTACGACTTTTGAAAAGCTCGAACTGAAAAATGATGAGATTATTAAATTAAATCTAGTTATGAGGTAATATATATAAAAAATATAGTATATCTAAAAATATGTATGCATTCCGCTGTTCTTTCCTCTTCAGATTACAAACTGATGTTCCCCTGAAAATACGTAATTTGCAAATTGTAATCACGGATGGATCTAATAATTACAAACTGCAAGTCTCGAAATATAGTAAACTCAATGATATCTTAGCGTTGAGGGATAATTTTAAAGGTGACTTAAACGCCTTACAAACTCCACTGCAGCTGTTCGAGCAGAATTTTAAATTGGAGCCCACTTATTACTACCGGTTTCTTTTTACTACGGAGGCACAACAATTCTTGGAAAATACTCAATTACGTGTAGTGCGCATAGAGGCATTAATGGGCACAGATAAATTGTCGGTGCTACTGTGTAAAAGTTCGCTGTTTCCAAATAAAGCCTTTCGTTATCACAGCCGTGTTCGTGATTTAGATGATAACATAATAATTAATCCAATTTGCTATATTACTCCCACGTAGGTCATCATTATTAATTTAACATTAAGTCATTTAAAAAGATTATTTTACTTATTGTTATAATTGTTCAAGGAAGTGCAACTGTTTCTATATATTTAAATAGTTATAATTCTGATACACAGAAATGTGATACACACATTTGAAATAATATTTTAATTTTGCTTTTTATTAATTATTTTTATGTATGTATTTTTTACAGATTCCATTTAGTCACGCAATGTACTTTAGGCAGAGAAACGATGCTTGTGAATGAATTTTATTCAGTTACAACGACGATTAATAATCCCTATAATGTTCACCTAACTGATATTGCCTTAAGTATAAGTGTACCTAATAATATGAAAAATAAAGGTAAGTGAAATTTAAAATATTAAAAACTAACTTTAAACCCAATATTCATTATATAATTTAAAAGTATTAAGTATAAATCTAAGAAACTTGCTGATATCGATTGAAAAGTTTTTCATTTAATTTCACCTAGATTATTTTTGGATAAGTTAGAAAAAATAAGCAATGTTTAGGAGTCAAATAATGGAAAGAAACGAAATAAAAAATACTAGCAACGTTCATGTTTAGAACACAAGCAGAAGAGTAACGAGGTCAATTCCCTATTGAGTAACTCTACAGTTCTTGAAAACCATTGTCCATTCCGAAATCGGTATTGTATGGTAATTTATATTTTACTTAGACCCTAAATTCTCTAACTCACTCGGTTATTTTGTTATTGTTAATAACATAATATTTTTCAATTTCCTATTCGATAAATATCTTATTTGAAATCAAGTTGGAAAAAAAAATAAAAATATAAAGTTTTTATGTAACTGTTATTGAGGGGAAAATGGGTGTTTATATACTTTCCCATTAGTTTCATATAAAACGTAACGCAACGCTAGAATTTATATGGAAAAAAATTTTGAAAGTTTTTATATTATGAATCACAACAATTTTTAGGTTCTCGAAAAGGACACCAACGCTGCAAATTTAATGGCGTTGATTTCTTGTTTATAGACACAAAAACTATATGTAGAAGAATACACATTGGTAATACTTCTTTATATTTGTTTTTGTTTTTCATATAAATTCTGGTGTTTCGTCGCGTTTTATAAAATTAGGCCATAAATGTCTAAAGAAAAGGATTAAGTTGTTCAGAGAAAAAACGTATGTTAACTCTTTTATAAACAATGTAATTCAACAAATATATTTGTTAAAGTTTTTAACCAGTATCTACAAAATGAAATTAAACGCGCTAAAGGTATATTAAAATTATGCCACGAAAAGGTCGTGCAATATTAGTAACTTCAAAACAAGAGCAAATTCCTAAGTAAAATCGATCCCAATTTATCTGCACGAAAATTCAACGAAAAGCTGAAAGGATCAAGGAAACGGTCCCTAGAGCCAGTGATAGTATTAATGGTCGTGTGGAAAGGAAATGCGATTATCCTTTGAAACGTTTGATAAAATTTTAGGAAACTAAGATTCGGTTACCAAAGCAAATTTAACCTTTTAGGGCCAGAGGGGCAACGTATGGAATGAAGCAACTCAAAAATATCCTTAAATATAAAATTTTAAAACCTACTGTAAAATATCGTGGTAGTTTTCTATTGGTGTGGGGCTGTTGGTTGTTGCCTTGGGAGGGGGAAAATTGATATTTCTTGATGGCTCTATCGATAGGCACTTCCTATTTATAGGAAAATCGCAATATGTTAGTGCTGAAGAAAATGTAGAATTGATGTTATTCCTAACAAGATAATAACCAAAAATATACTGCTCTGAATGCTAAACTATGGATTAAATACAACACCGAACATGTGCCAACACCACTCCAAAGTCTTGACATAAATCCCCAAAACAAACTTTTGACTTGCTTTTGATTTGATATAGGGACGTACTGTTTCATTTAGACCTACATTAAAACAAGTATTGAAAGAGGAATGGTAAAAATTTTTTATTTGAAAGCGGAATGTTTTAGCTTTTTTGTATTCCACTCCCGAATGAATTCTTTCCTTTACGACACCGATGTGCTAGCCAATTAAAACGCAAAGTAAATAAAATGTATAATATATGATGTACATATCACACACTAAAGCAAAAACAGTAACCGATATCCTTTAATTTGCCTCGCTTACCTCGTCAACTAAAGAACATTTTTGGTTTTTTGATTATATGTATATCGTTGTATTGGCAATAAAAATATCGCCGATACCGATATATCGGATCGGTATCGGATGTATCTTTAATTAAAATTTGATTTGAATGTTAAAATAATTAAAATTTAGAGGTCCTCTAATGGGCATTTAATTATAATTTTGCCACTATTGAAATGTTTTTTAATGTACGAGTAGCAAAAATAATGGCTGCAATGGTAACGTAATAATGACAGCCTAACATTTAACTGAACTTTAGTTAAATAATCAGTTACTAATATATAATATTATATATATAATACGAGTATATAAATCATAAAAAATCATTAATATCTGGCGTAGCATTATATAACAAAAAGATCGTCCAAATTGCAGGAAAACTTAAAAAAATTACTCCGTATGCAAATCTTGTCAAAAGAAATGTTCAAAGCCAATAAAAACCAAAAAAAAAAAAAAAATTATGTATGCTTAATAATAAAAGGCATACGGACATGTTTTGTAAAACGCTTCGTTTTTAAATCTCCAACTTCAGAAGAGCATTGAATTAAAAATGGCCCTATGTTCCTTGTTTATTGAACTAAAAAGCCGACTTATTGCAGCTTTTCAATTCGTTTTTATGCTGTAGGGAGATAGTTTATCCGAGCTTAACTTCGAACGTACTAAATCGATAAATTAAAACAGAACAATGTTTTTCGATTTTGAAATTTGGCGATTTGATAACGAAACCTTTTTCAGAAATCCTCCCAAAGCCTTACTTTGAGTTTTTCAACGAAATGTCATATGAATTAAATAATAAATAATATTTAATGACCTTGAAAGCGCGATTAATGGTAAAGTCTAAAGGCCTAATCATTTTAGTGTCACAAATATCGCGACGTAATACTTAATTGCTAAATCAAAGTTTAATTTCGAACTTTTGAGAAAAGATAAAACCAAAAATCATAAAATTTTAATTCTTGCTTAACGGAGAGTTTTTCATGAGAAGAGAGAACTCTTTCCATGCGTAATATTAGTAATTATATACCGTGCGATAAGCGACAAATTGAAACCAGCGCCGAGTAAGCAAACATTCTGACAGTAGTGTTTAAATTCATTACCTGCCTTGCAACTTTGTATGCAAAATCCATTACTATGGAATAATTTCATTGTTAAGTATATATATTATACTGTAGGGGGATATCGAACCAGACCGCTTACTTCATGAGTGCCTTTTCGACCCCTTACTTTCATCGTGGTAACACTAGCCTTTAATATTGACTGTAGTGATATCAGACTGTCGACCTTCTTCCTCATCACCTACCCATTGTAGGACCTTTGCTCGCACTAGGCCATTCTCCAGTGCTACTCTGGGTTCTGGTCCACAGAAGTTCACACCAGATCCCCTTTTTTCTAGTTCGGTTGAGCTTCATTCCCAACAGTGCCTATGTGTCCTTTAATCCAAATCAACGTCACCTCATTCTCAGAGGCACAACTTTTTAGTTTTAGAACATATTCCAGCAATATCTTAGAGCACACACGCATCATGTCTTTTATAGCCGACTGCAATGGAAACTTTTCTCCCATGCACCCGACTTTCCAGCAGGTAATTTAACGCATGCAGGTTTAAGTAGGTAGACAAACATTTTACTTGTCAGACTAAAATTTAGTATAAAAGAGATACTATATTCGAATATTTATTCAGATTTGAATTTTTTAGAGAAAAAGTAGTGATGCTAACATATCGTCAACATGCTCCAAAAATCGTCAATAGTCATTATGCCTCCATCCCCCTGTGTGATAGAATAGCACACTACTAACTAGCGTACCGAATCACTCGCTAATATAAAATATGTAAATTTTTGACATTAATTAAAAACCCATTCGAATTCATTGTTTTTGGTTTCTTTGCTTTAAGTTTGGTGAACATATTTTGTTTAATTACAATCGATTAAATGTAGAACATGTGAAACAAATATTTCTAATTAATAATATTTTTGTAGTTTTTTACTTCACTTGCTTAAAGTTTCATAGCTCGATCAATAAAATTTCTTACTGTCTTAATATTTGTATAGACACCAGGAAAATTTCTTCTCGCACATCCGACACCCCACGATACAACGCCACATAATTGATTTTGATATACGGCCGGTCCGCCAGAATCGCCAAAACAAGCATCCTTTCCTTTTAAGTCCCCAGCACAAAACATTGTCTGCGTTATACTACTGCCATCTGCTCTATACATATCTGTACATCTTTTGCGTGCTATTAAGGGAACTCTCACTGTACGCAATTGATTCGATTCACGATTATTCTGTTCGCTCAATGTGCCCCAGCCATAAACATCGATATAATCTCCAAGTTTCCAATTCGCCTCACACAATTTAATCGTAGCAATATTATCGCCACTCATATTGCCCGATAATTTAAGTACTGCTATATCTGTATGATAAGTTTTGGGATTATATTCTTTAGGTGTTACAATTCTACTAACACTACGACGTACTCCCGATTCCGAAAGATAAGTGGCACCGCCTACCACGGTCAATTGAAATGGCTGTACATTTTTTACACAGTGAGCAGCGGTGATTATAATTTGTGGTGTAACCAACGAACCGCCGCATATAAATTTGCCACTAACACGTAAATTAACTATAAATTTGGCATTTCTTATGTTAGCAATGGAACCATTAACTATACGGCCATTATTTTCACTTCCCGTTACGTATTGTTGACAGAGTATTAAAACGGCACATAGCAAGTGTATGGCAGTTTTGGCGAATATATATTTCGTCATTTATGGCACGTAATTTTTAATTATTTTTTCCGACACATTCGAAATTGCGTTTTATGTTCTTTGATTGTCATATCATTTGTTTCAATATTGAAGTAGTACTAATAATTCTTTGCGTTATTTTTATTAATTTATTTTCACATCGAAATGATTGAATATTTTCTATGAACTTAATATTTATATGCGAGCTTTCATTATAAAATGACATTTAGTACAATTTTTAAGATATTTATCTTGAATTTTTACAAATAAATTTACTGTTATTAAATAAGTGAAGCATGTACAAATTAATTAAAATACTTTATTATTTTGTTTATAATTTTGCATTTTAGAGTTTTTGTTTGTTAATTCATTTGTCTGTAACAGTCGATAACTAAACCTCAAATTGCTATAATAAAAAAATTTCCTATTTTCTCAGATGCAAAAAAACACATTATTATATGTCGGTCCAATTTGAGTTTTCCTTGTCAATCGTATGGTATAATGAGCGTTTGATGTAAAAATAAATTTTGTATCAATCAAAGAAATCCTTATATAATAAGGGCACTCACGATGGGCATTGCAAGCAGTACATATGATGCAAATGTGTGCAAAATGCATAGTTTTCCACAACACAACAACTAACTAAACGTACCTGCAATTTGTTTCGTCTGTGCATATTTGCTCAGTTTCAAATAAATGTAAACATTTATTTTTGACATATCAGCCGCATATTAATATTTGTAAAAAAGACAAATTAAAATCGTGCCTTTTATTTAAAAAAATCTTAATAAATTGTTATTAAATGGTATTTTTATATACATACATTCATAAAATATAAAATAGGGTTGCCATATATTTTTAAGGAATTAAGTCATCTTGGCAACAATGCAATGGACTCTCATGATCAGCCGCAATATGCACAGCAAATGTACCCGATCTTAATTTGCACAAACACCAAAGTGAATACCCCTAATATATTTAAAAAATATGTTAAATTTAACAATGATTCAAATTTTCTGAATCTCTTGGTAACAACTACATATAGTGGCTGACAGAAGTTTCCATACAGCTAGAATTTTAAACTTTTAGTCCAAAATCGTTAAATAAAAAATAAGTAATGATGCAGTTTTGTTGGAAAAAATATTTTGTACAATATAATCTTCAAGAATTATTTAAGTTAAACAATTAAAAGGCATTGACAAAAGTCTACGAAGGACTTACTGGACCTTTGGATTTTGTTGTTAAATACTAGTGGCATATGTACATACATAGTTATTGAGTTTTTATTTAGACAGATTCAATAAATGTTTAAATCAGGGACCGTAATGGTGATACGTTTTAAATAACAAATTACTATTTAATTGTAATTTTTTATTTTATTTTATTTTTTTTATTTTGCTTAGAAAATGTTCTAACACTGCAGATAATATTGACTTTAAATCCATTAAAATAAGTTTTGGGAGAGAAAATGATCTCTCTACAGTGACTTTTAACTGACTAAAATAAAATAATTTTTTTAAGTTAATTTTTTTGTTAAACTCTAAGCAAATAAAGGTAGCCAAAGGTAGCATTAGTGCACTTCTTAATCGTGTAGTACATCTCTTTCATTATGATTTTTTTGGTTACAATTTGAAGAATAATGATTATTTGCGGTCCCTGTTTTAAATATAATAATGGCTGCATTTAAAGCGGCGTGGTGGAGGCCTAAAGAAATTAATTTGTTGAGACGTTCGATTTATTTTAAAAGAATAAGACAAATATCCAAAAGTGAATGCCACACAATTGACCGAGAGTTAGCAAGAAGATCAGAAATTATTGTGCATGCACGAAGTATGCAAGGAACCTTCAATTATAATGAACAGAACATCTCGAAAGAACCCCTTTGCGAACTTCGTACGGAATTTTCCCAGAAGCAAGTTGAAAAGCGAATGGATTACTGAAAGCGAGTTTTGTTTACTAACGAGTCTAAATGTAACATATTTGGAAGTTTGGGAGGGCTAAAGTATGGCGAAAGACAAATACGGCCATGGATCCGAAAAACTAAGTATCTATTGCTAAGCGTGGTGAATGCAGCGTAATAGTTTAGGATGCTGCTTCTGAGGTAAGAAAGTAATATGGATCGTTATCAGTAAAAACCCTTTCTAGAACAAAATTTGAAACCATCAGTCGATATTTAAAATTTAGCACGCGACTCATATTAACAAAGATTCACTGCTCCCATGCCCCACGACAGCTCAACATACGTGTGACATATTCTACAACGCGAAATACGAAAGTTTAATATTAGTGCCGCAGTGCTAAAACAGAAGCTTCAAGAAGAATGACAAGAGATTACGTTCACGGAACTCTAAAATTGATTTGCCGCAAGGAGAGGCAGTTGTAAATGGCCGTAGTGGACCAAGCAAATATTATTTTTAACAAATAATGATATTTCTTAATCCTTAAACAAAGTTCTATAATAAAATAAATTTTTTAGTTTTTATTGAAAATAATCTTGAATTTTTTTTTTTCATTCATAGTATTATATTAATAAAAAAATGCCTTTTTATTTATGTAATTCCTTTCGGACATTATGGGCTTAAAATAGTCCAGAAATAAAAGTCCTACGTAGACTTTTGTCGGCCAGTGTATGAGATGAGAGTCAAAAGGAAATGGCCAAAACAATTATCATGTTATTAAAAATGATAAAAATTTTAGTTAGAACAAAAAAAAAACAAATTTTGCCACTTTAGCGGGCGGCCATGCGCTAATTTTGTGTGCTGGTTCTTCATTTTTTAATAAAATTAGTGCCATTTCCTTATTGTATTGTAATATTTAAGTGACACACCCCCTAATGTTGTCCTTTTTTATCTTCTCAAGTAACAGTACAGTGGTGTGCTTTATTAGAATATTTTACTAGGTACATACATATGTTCTTTTACTTTCCCATCAGAAACTTGTAACGAGAGGGAAAAGTAAAAAATATATAAAAGTAAAAAGTATACAATCTGCCAAATACTCAACTTTAGAAAAAGTTAATGAACGCTTTATTTGCAAAATGTTGCAAGCTACAGTTGCTCACAAAATCATGTCGGTTTTAATATGGAAGGTTTGTGATCTCGGTATTCGCAAATTTAAAGCACTTGTAATAGTTGCTCAATAAAAAATTATTTTACACCCTCATAATCAAGATTGGTTAAACTTGTTCATTTTACGCATAACTAAATATTTCAACAAAAGTAAAAAAGTAATAAATAACGGTCGCAGTTTATGACCCAATTTTGCTCATTTTTTATATCCTAGAGGTCAGTTTCCCGAAAATCGATTTTAATATTTTACACGGACCAATCAGAAAATATTGTAAGAATTTTTTATGTAAAACATTTTATTTAATTTGTTTTAGAAATCTTTATTGCTTTTCATTCTTATGAATTGTTTTCCCAATAAAATCTTTCACATAAATTATGTCCGTATAGACACCAGGATATTTACTACGAGCACAGCCAATACCCCATGAAACAACACCACATAATTGATTTTTATATATTGCTGGACCACCCGAATCGCCCGTACAGGCATCTTTTCCCCTCAAATTTCCAGCACAAAACATCGAACGCGTTATTTTACCATGTCCCTTATACAAATCTCTGCATTTTGTCTGCTCTATAACTGGTACACTTACTGTCCGCAGCTGATTTGAACTCTTACCATTATTTTCGGTTATCTGACCCCAACCGTAAACCGTTATAAAATCACTAGCTTTCCACTTTGATTTACACAATGCAATGGTGGATATATTGGCACCTCTCATAATACTTGACAGTTCTATTACAGCTATGTCCATGTCAGTTATTTTCGGATTATATTCTTTAGGTACAACTATTTTCGAAACACTGCGCTTTATACCCTTGTCGGAGAGGTAAGTGGCTCCACCTACTACACTAAGATCAGATGCTTTAAGTCCTTCCACACAGTGGGCCGCGGTAATAACAAATTTTGGGTCCACTAATGTACCGCCACAAATAAATGTTCCCTTTTTGCGCAGATTAACAACAAATTTGGCTCTGTCAATAGTTGTTACAGTGCCGCCTACAATGCGGGACATCTCCTTGGTTTTATTGCAAAGTGAGGCATTTACTTGATTTTGTTGCGGCAAGAATAATGCCAGCATTACGAAGTATAAAGTTCTCATTCTATTATTTTGCACTAAATATTCCTCAGTTGGGTTTGTTGTATAAATACGAGTAGCATGTCTGCTATAAATGTTTAATACTCTTGTACGCATACATACACGTATGCATGTGGGTAAAATTAAAAGAGTTGGAATTTATTAAATGTTTTACATTTTATGTTGGATTGTTAAAATCCTTCAATAAAGGTTATACGGAATACCTTGGCAAAGAATCTCCTATGTATTTGTTTGGGGGGAAAATATACAAACAGTGATCGATATAAGTATTCGACTTGTAACATAAATTTGTATACGGCTATTAAAAGAAACACAAAACAATAAATGGGATATGTAAACAATTTGAGAATATGTAGTTTTAGTCGCCTGGGTTCGTACATCAGTCGTTGGCAACCAGAAATATAAATTTTTGCGTCTTGTTTTGGTTTCTATTCATGCAAGCCTTCGTTCGCCGGTATTACTCCATAACACTTTGGCACAGTCAAATAATAATTAAATGGGCTTAACTAGATTAAAATAATGCGTCTACATAACACCAGAGGAACATCTGAGAACAGTGTTCTAAAAATAAACATAACGCGCAATTGCACGTTTGTTAAACGTTAAAGCTTTAATTCACCACCTGTCTTTCCTTTCCAAAGAAAGTAACACAATTAACTACCCGTATATCGTAAGCATTAATTTGCCTAATTGTTTCTTTCCTTTAAAAATTAAAACTTTAAATACATAGGCTTCGTTAATATTTTTAGAAAATATGTATTCTCAGATATTTTAGATACCATTTGCTCTGTCCTTATGATCTGGCATAGCTTTTTCTCTTATTTGTGTAATCAGGATAAATTTTGTTCTATTCTTTCTGTTTTATTTCTTTAATTTTCCTTTAGTGGGTTCTTTTGAATATAGAGTTTTTTCCCATCTGATTTTAATTCGGAAACTCAAGGGATTGCATCTAGTTACTACGGGATGTGCAAACTCAAAGCGCAGAATGCGTATGAGCATTATCCTAATTGAATCGAAACTTATTCGCTTGCCTTGATTTTTACGCGCTGGGCTTTAAGTTTTGCTTCAGAAAGCTAATGTATTGGCACTGATATATAAATCTATTAAGAAGTTCTTAATTTCCTATATCTCACATCGCTATGTACCGCTACTCATAGTTGGTGTCTATCGCTGTATTTGGTTTACGATACGTTCAGGACTGTGAAGGTTTACATAGCTGCTCTTCTATGAAATCTAACGTTATAAATAGATTTCTTTTTTTAAATGTGATGAAGTTATACAACTAATTGTAATGGTGGAATGGTGGGTCGTTGGTTGAATCAGAGTTAAAAACTTTTGAGATCCAATCCACCGATGATGAACTTAGTAAACCAAACTGGCATGTGTGATGGCGAATTTTTTTTTCATTTTCATTAAGACGCTAAGAAATATCGAGCGAAGTAAATAAAAATGTGTAAAAACCGAAGAGGTAACACAAATGGCTAATTTATTTGCACAGTATAAAAACATGGCGGAATTATGGAATAGTATAAGAGACAAATACAAATATAATTTAAGATAGATATTTGGAACGAATTTCAGTCATCCATTGTCTAGTTTGTTTGAGAAACTAACCGGTTTCGGCCTTCTTCAGTGTAATTTTTTCTTTATTTAAAACGTTCCCTTAGAACGGAAATGACACTGAAGATGACACATATCCACATCAGGTTTCTCTCCAAACCAAACGTGACAATGGATCACGGAAATTCGTTCCATATATATTTATCAAATCACTGTCGGAAAATCAAATCAAGAAACAAATAAAATTTATATTCAACATATTAACATGTGTTTTCGACCATATTGTATATTAAACTGAGTTGTACAACCAGTTGCAATGTGTGTGTGGAATGCTTTTTGACTTCTGGCACAATCTGAGATTGGACAGACAATATCTTAACGGTGATCTATAAGCTTTCTTTTTTGCTTCAGATTTTAGGTCCTGAGGTTCAAATATGTACGATAACCTGTAACATCATATGTAGTTACATATAAATGTTTAATTTGTAACCATAATAACTTTATGGGGAGGCTTTCACTAACGTTACTTGTGTTGTCGAACGCTTATTTTAAACCTGCATGTAAATAAAATTTATTGTATTTGTTATCAACTAAAGTACGCATTAAAATATTTCGACATATATAAATTTTAAATTATGTGTTTGATAAATATTAATATTTTTAAAATTCATTGACAAAAAGTAACATTTTTAAAAGTAATTAGGTAAACAAATTTTATGAAAGGCAAGTCAGAGTGTTTTAATAAAATGCAATATTTTAGCAAATAGAAGTGACTAAAACATTCAAAAAATTCGACTTTCGAATTAAATATTGCGGATTCAGAATGCAGAACAGCACTTTATAAAACAATTGTCATTAACGATGTGAAGGATAAAAAAGTTTCAGCCTAATGTAAACTTGAATTAGCCTTGCCTGTATTCTTTTTAAACCTGTTCATAACACCGGATATAGATTTTTGAATACCTTGGAAACAATTTTAGATTCTGTTATAGAAAGAAATCATATTCTGGTGGAAGTTTAAGGCGAGCATGCTCTCTCTGAAATCACTTCTACAAATTGGGGTCAACGCTTCAAATATAATGATTTTAAAGTTGAAGGGAACGAATGTTTGTGAAGGCCACAAAAGTTTGAAGTTGCCGAATTTGTATTTTGAGCTGCCGAAACCTCTTCAGACTATCACATGAGAGGAGCTAAGCCATACAATAATACTTTCGAATTACATTGTAATTAAATATTTCAAAATAAAGCAATTGATAAAAATTAGTGAAAAATAGCGAATATATATTATACCAGTGCATTAGAGATCAAAAACAAGTAGAAATTTGTTCAACTTTCTTTCTTTGACACTTCATTTCGCTTTTGTATTATATTTTAAACTTAGTAAATGATGAAATCTATATACGTATATAAAAGTGAAACTCTGTCTGTCTGTCTGTCTGTGTGTGTGTGTGTGTGTGTTAGCTATAGACTCCGAAACCCTAAAGTCGCTCGGACTCAAATTTTGGCAAGTTGTTGTACACATTCCAGGGAGTGTTTATGGGTGGTAATTTAAAAAAAAGTGGGAACGGGCTACGCCCATCTACATATACATAAAAAGGAAATACACCCATACAAAATAAATATAAATTTTTCAGCTACTTGCACTGGACCGATTTTTATGAAACTTTGCACACATATTGGACTCTTTAACGGACGTAGCAACGCGCGCCGGGCTTGCCTAGTATTTAATAAAAGTCAAATATATCGAATCTTGTTGATTTCTGTACAACATGTTGCATTGGAACACTTGAAAAACAGCAGGCTACCGACTACAATCTGTCGAAATTAAAATACACACGTTTATACGACAACGATTATTTTGACGACAACAAGGTTGCAGGTTGTTGTCCATGCTGCTTTTTGTAGTTGTAGTCAAATTAAACTAATTTCTATATTTATTGGCTACAAAACAAAAACAATGTTGACAATGAAACGAATTATGTAAAGCAAAATTTATATTTTTTTATTGAAAATAAAAAATATTTTTATTGAAAATAAAAAATATTTTTATTATAAAATAAAAAATCACAAAATTTAAATGTTACAATGCATGTATATGCATGAATAATTTTTTAATAAATAAATTTCTTTGGTTTATTTTTGTATGTGTTCAAAATAAGTAATTGTTTTTTTATAATATAAAGTGACGTTTATGTACATGTCTGGAATAATGTATTTTTTTCGGTTTAAGTATCGTTAATGTGCATCTCTCCGATCATACTCAAAGTTTAAGCATAAGTTTCAAATACTTCGATTCAGATTACATATCTGTTTGTCGGCCACGCCTACATTCTAGAGAGCGGGGAACAAAAGTTGAAAATTGTTTGCCTCTTTATGTCTGCACGTTTATTATCTTAATTTTTTACCTGCATATTATACATCAAATGAAAGCTTATTTGCCTTTGCTTTGAGTATAAAGTATGTACTTATACACATGATGTTTCTCGATATTTTAGATAAACTGAAAAAAGTGTGTATAAAGTTCGTGTTCCCCTTAATTGATTTTGGGACCACAATTCAAAGATGGATGCATTGAAAATGCCTTTTTATAAGCTTTAATGTAATAAATAGTTCGTTACTGTTTTTGTTATACTTCAGAAGATATATCCTATTATATTCCCAACTTTGCAGGCCCGCCCACCCACATGATTTGTTCCATAAAAAACCCTAACTTTAAAAATTTAAAGTGGCACCATTGTTACATTGTTGCAACAGCTGTTAATATTTTAACATAACTATGTCGCTGTCGTACAATGTAATTAAGAAGCTGACTACGGGGCAACATTTGTAGCCAGCGGCATTTGCAGTCTTGTAGCCGAGCACGTAATTTTGCACTGGCAGGGATGTGTGTTTTACACTAATGTGTGTCCAACATATCAGACGGTCTAAAGTGAGCGTTTTAGTTTCACTATCTTTTGTTCTCGTTTTGCAAATATTAATCACACATATCGAAAATTTTAAAGCTTTTAAAATATATTTAGGTTAAGACATCATAAAAAATTCAAGATTACTCTGTTTGTGCTCCTACAAGAAACATTCCTTGTGTCCTTAATGAACGATCTTGTTTCAACAAATAAACCTGTTCAAAATTTTCATTTAAATTTTTAGTTTGTTTAAAAAGAAACATTTATTATTATTAACTAGATACAATTTTGCATGAGAATTGTATTTACAAATGCTTTTATTCTCAAACTGGCTACATTTGTATATACCCCAGGAAATTCCCTTCTGCCACAGCCAAATCCCCATGAAACTATACCACACACACGACCATTGTATATAACAGGACCACCTGAATCACCAGAACAAGAATCTCGTTCGCCAGGCACTGACGCACAAAACATTGTACTCGACAAGTATGCCTTGCCAGCATACAAGCTTAAACAGTCTTCTTTTGAAACAACTTTTACGCTAACGGTGCGTACTTGATTTGAAGGTAGTTGATTAGTTTCACTCGTAACACCCCAACCAGATACTTGGACAAATTCATTGTTGCCAGGACGTGTGGTGCAGAGTTGAATAGTGGCTATGTGGGGACCATTTAAAGGTTCAGTTAACTTAAGAACAGCTACATCCATATCGAGGGTGTTGGGTGAATAAAATTTGGATAGAAATGATTGCTGCACCTGTCTCGTTTCTCCAATATCTGTTAGTTTCGAAGCGCCTGCCTTAACGGTCAAACTAGAAACTGGTAAACCATAAACACAGTGGCCTGCAGTCAAGACGCATTTACTGGATATCAATGAACCACCACAAGTAAATTGTCCATTACGCTGTAGATTTATTAAATATGGAACTTTGTCAATAGAAGTTTCAACACCTCCCACTATGCGGGATTCACTAGAACGGTGTAAATATACTACGGGTAACATGATAATAATTAGGGAAACCTGTGCAACTGGATATTTCCAATGTATGGTAAATGACATCTTTAAATTGCAAGCTTTAAACTGATACTATCAGTATATAATTTTTCAAAATGATAATGCAGCTTTAATCAAAAGTGTTTATTATGACTTCACTCTACGAAGTAGTCGGAAGTAATTTTAACACGACATTTGAAATGTAACCTCAAGGGGTTTTTTTTTGTTTTATTAGTAAGACGTTATTTTTTTAACAATAATTGTTTATTAAAAATGTTAGAAAACTCTTTACGCTGGGACTGCTTAATCTTGTGTAAACGCCAGGATATTGTGGGGAGCCACAACGATAACCCCATGAAACAATTCCCACCTGTTTACCACTGCGTATTGCAGGCCCTCCACTATCACCCCGACATGCATCACTACCCCAACTACCAATGGCACAAAACATATTCTGCGTAATGTTATTTTGCGTTTCATACGCTTTTGTACATTCTGCAATATTGGTAAGAGATACATTGACCGCCTGCAGTTCATTCGACAGCTTAGCCAAAGGATATTCATTCTTAAGACCCCAACCAGCTACAACAAGCTCGTCATTTTCCTGCAACGGATCATAATCAATTTCTATAGGGCGCACACTTCTAGTGTTTAATGGTCTATCCAATTCCACTATGGCCACATCCATGTCGATGGTAAAAAAATTAAATTCTGACGGCATCATCCATTTGCGTACTTTCCTTACTACTCCTTTTGATTTTATATACGATGTTCCTGCATGCACTTCCCAACTGCCGGGTGATTCCAAAATCGAGCAATGAGCAGCTGTTAGCATACATTTTTGTGATATCAATGTACCACCACATATAAATTGACCTTGATAACGTATACTAACCATATAGGGATGTTCCGCTATTGTTGTGTTGTGACCACCTACGATACGCATTGTTCTGCCAAATGGTGAGGCCATATAATTGGGCTGTAAATTGCCTCCATTTAAAAATGTAATAAATACAAATATTTGTATAAAATAAATTAAAAAACGTCTGTTTGACATTGTTGTTTAATATTAGAGAAATATATATTTACATACATATGTATGTATACTACTAGTATACAAATATTTATGTATGTATGTTACATTAAAAGTTAAAAAAAAACATAAGGCACAAACGCTGGTAAACTACTAGAAGAGCAAAGAAAAAATTTAAAGAATTTTGATTAGGATAATCAAATCAGTTTTCGTCGAAAGCGCACCGAATGCGGCTAACGTTCTTACACATATTTTGCTGGATATTTTGCCCAACTTCCGGGACATTATTCGCAAAGGAAATATTCTAAGAAATCTTTGAAGTTACAAGGAAAGGCCTGTCCAACACCATTTAAACGTACATGGAAGACATTGTGTATTTTTCAAATAGTTACTTACTCGTATAGCGAAGTCGCAACGAAAAAATAGTGTAAACGGTGTCAAGACGTCTCTTGTTGCGAGAGTAGAAACAAGCAAACAAATACTTTATTATTTGTAATGATAAGCTAGTTAGACGTAGGAAAAGGGTAATTCAATTTGGACTTTCACATTAAATTATTAACCAAAATACGATTTTTAATAAAACAATTTTCTTTTAAATGTATGTGTGTAGTACAATTACAATTATGTATGGAAGATAATATCAACCAAATGGCTGCCCCCAATCATTGGCATTACATAATGAGATTGTCATAATTTTCGATGACATTTCTGCGTTGAGGTGAAAATGTGCCTCATCACTGAACACAGCCTACGCATCTATGTGAAAAACACACGACGCTGTTAATGATCTGTGGACTTGAATTATTTAGTGATTATGTGGAATGCGAAAATCTCAATAGACGTGATCGATGTCGAATCGTTGTGACTGATTCATCTGATTACTGATTACGAACTGCGTCAATATTCTCGCCCGAATTACATGGCCGAGCATGCTTAGGCGTTTTTATATTACAAGCTGACCCAGTTTATACGACCAAATTCCAAATTATGCTTAAAAATTCTACTGCCATTTCTTGCCCAATGCTTTTATTTAAAAAAATTTTAAGTTATTTGTTGGGGGGTAAGCTAGTGTCTATGTGCATTTCTATATTAACCAGGTATTTCCAGAACGGGAATGAGTCCACTGCTACTTATTCTTAACGCTGGTGTGGGAAACGTTCTCATTGCTCCCGTTACAATCAAGCAGGCTATCCGATGTACCGTGTTGAGGATCGCCTGAGCCTATTATTGTTCTATATTTGGCCATTACACTAGAGGGGCATAGGTTATCATTCGTACTATGATGGTTTTCTACGGCCATACCGTAATTTTCGGTCGTAGGCCCCTTATAGCGTTTGCATTTATTTGTTATGTATGATTTTTATTTTTTTCCAAATAAGAGTTCCATTTAGAACTACTTCCAGATATTTCATATCCTCGAATAGTGAATAGTGTTAAGTCTTTCCCCTCATTTTGGGTTCCCGCACTTAGTATACTTCTTCTGGTAAAGGATACCGCATAGACTTATAGGGAATCATTTATCTTAAACAAGTATGTTATCAAGAGCTAAGTTGCATTTGATCGGTTATTGCGGAGTCAAATTCGCCTCTGACCGTAATATCCAAATTCTACGCAAAGCAAATTTTTTTAAATCGTTATAACTGGAGTTGCTATTTCTTTGAAAAAGGCAGAACTTTATTTTCTGTATCTCTGATATTACATGTCTGTCAGTGTGCACAAAGTTCTTTGGCATGGCAAAGTAATAATTCAACCTTGCATCATTTCTATTGGCCAATTATGAGAAGAATAATCAAGAATCGAAGAATAAAGACAATAGACGTTATAGACTGCAGTCCACGCGTAAAACTTCACGCACAGACACAAATACATATTTAATACGAACGCTGTTAATATCTTACTAGCCTTATATTTGCAGTTTGTGAAAAACTCTCTGCAGTTACGAAACGAGACTTAGCGCCAGATATGTTTAAATTACTAGAAACTACTGATTATAATTTGGAAGAGTCTGATACCGAAAATGATAGTGATTCAACGACCAGTAGTCCGTATTCGTCACGGTTTTCTATTTAGTTTTACTTTTTTATTTTCCTTTTTCTTAAAAAAATCAAATTGAATTAGATATCTCTTTTTATTTTCTTAATTGCATTAAACTTCTTTTAAAAAGAAAAAAACTGGTAAAGAAATATTTAGAAAATCTTAGTGGTTTTCACTATTATACTCGTACATAATTGAGTAGGCTAGTCTGGAGGCGGATTTGTCTAAAATTTTGCACAACTCTTCCTTGCTGTAAAAGAAATCATTGAGCCGAAAATCATGTTTCTACTTGTTTGTGTAATTAATTTTGGACAGCTAATTTTAAAAATCGAACAAACACTGTGCGCAGTTGCAATACATTATCGGGGATTTAATCTCTTCCTCGTCTCACGCGTTTGGAATCCTTTATATTGTATTTCAGTGTATCAGAAAATACTGTGTTCCAATAATATATAGTCTAATTCTAATGGGTTTGGAATAAATTATAATAAAAAAAAAATAAAATGCTTTAGTTTGGCCAACGCTGCACAATAAAGTTGTGCTGGTCATGAACTAGTTCGCTCAATTAACAGATTATTTCGGTAATGTAGTAGCAATTTTAGAACAATTACAAAAACAACACACAATTAATTTTGGTGTATTATACACAAGAAATGCAAGTTGCTTGTTGTTTTTTTTTTTTTTTAATTCAGAACTAAGCTCTTAGTTGAACGAACTAGTTTGTGGCAGGCACAATTCTACTGTACATACATATTTCTTATAAATCCATCACCTTTTTTTTATAATTGCAGTATTCCTTACCACAGATGTGTCTCAAAATAAGCAAAAACTACATTCTAGTATACACATCGACATTGGAGAGTTGTCAATGCAAAATTCCAACACCGCTTTATATTACGTATTCAGTCTAATTGAGACAACCATTATGTTGCAACAAAAAATTTGCTATACAACCGATGTCCTGAAACCAAAAGTATCGACAGCAATTGTGATAAATGAAGCAACAACACCCAGCAGTACAGATGAGTCTCCAGAAGCTGTATTAGCAGCCAAGAACTTTACCTCCAACCAGGCCAATCTTACGCCTCTTCCCATATTAACACCGATACATCTGGAATTTTTAGATGAAAATAGGTTGCGTAAAACTCAGGACACAGTAATAAGTGTGCGTTGTGATGGCGAATTCAAATTTAAAGGACAATTTTATACGCTTAACAGAATGCCTTTAACGAAAATTTATCGTGGTGAGAATTTTCTGTTTCGGGCCGGTCTTGTAGTACAAGCCGGTGTGGATTTGGAAATATTGGAAACCTATTTTATATGTGTAAGTGGAAAACAATAAACAGCCCTATATGGGGTTGTGGCAAAGACACGTTAATCGCCCATGTTCTGACATTTTACGTAGCGGTCGCTAAAAGTTTGGCGATTTCGACTCGTAAGAGTATACTGAAGGGAACAAATTTCCGTCATTCTTTCTCATGCATGGTTAAGAGACAAACAGGTTTCACTCAGAACGAAAAATGACCCTGAAGATGGTGCATGGCCGAAACCGGTGGACAAAGTATGACGGAAAATCTTACCAAATATCGATATCAAATCACCCTGTCGGAATATCAAATTAAGAATGATTTATTTCGCTTAAACTGAGCTTTAAATTGGCAATAAAATGTGCAAAAATGAAACTAAAACGATTTTAATTCAAATTATAGAATTTTTAATTTATGCTTATATTTTATTAATTGTCTATGGCAATTGTATTTTTAAGCATCGGTGCGCCGCGGCGTTTTAAACAAACAGCTGATTTTAAAATCGCGTGAGTGTCAAAACATGGATGAATTTCTTTGGTGTATTGTGAAATTCAGTAATACGATACTACGGTTTTTTGTCACTGCATTAACACAAAGTAATTTTATCAGAAATACAAAAGAAATTACAAACGGAATAATGAACTTATTTCACAACCTATGATGAAGGGTATTTGAAGTGAATGTGAAATTAAAAAAACAAAAACAATATTAAAAAGTTTATTCAAACCTCGTCCAATTTCACTTTCGCTTGGTTTTCAAAACGCCACACGGATTCCAAGCAATTATTACCTTTCTTTCTAACAAAAATATATTTCCGGCGGAATTACTGACATTTTTTAATTTGTTTTTGTTTTTCTTCTACTTGTTTCTAAAGGATCATAATCTAGTGCAATCAATGTATAGTTTTAAACGTAAAAAATTCACCAACACCTATCAGCGTGGAGAAAAACTCGAGGATGTTATAGTTTTGCGTACAAACAACACCAGCGATGAATGGATAACGGCTAAGGATTATGAGCGTACTAAGAACGAGATGCAACCAAACATTTTCAATCGTCTCCGAACATCCAGGAGGCATTTAATGAAGTCAATTGATGGCACAGCTTTAAATATGTTACCGTCTCATCACATGAATAAAAGTCTAATGGGTAAATTACCAACGAATATGACAATAATAAATAATACTCCCACACAAAATGCTCTCATGGTGTCTAGCCAAAATTCCAACATGAGTACGTCGACTACATCTGATGAAGGAAAAAATGTCAATGCTTTAGTTGCGAACAATAATAACAATAGGAATGTTACGGATGAAAATGTGGCGCAGGCGCCTAAACAAAATATACACACTCGTTTAATATACAACAGAATTTCGGATGCTTTACAAGCAACCGGCCATTTAAGAGGGTTTCTAAAGGCCTCTTTGCTATTGGATACAACAAATCCAAATTTGCAGCCATCATCATTGTCTCTGCCAAATAATCAAATTGTGTTCGGTTTCTATTGCATAAAATGGCGTCGTGCTGGTGCTAAAGAGGAAAATGAATCAAAATTTTGTATCAACGGTTTGCCTATTGTAGAGCCACCTTTAAATATCTACTGCACCATTGAGGAGAAAATGTTTGTTAAGATGCCAATGACTTTTAAGGTCATGTTAAAGAATCCCACACCAAAAGTAGTTCATCTCATAGCCATGCTAAGTATTAGTAATAGCGATAATTTTATATGTTCTGGTCATAAGCAGGTAAGTGATTTTTAATTCAAAGATTATGTGTTTGTTTTTATTATTAATAAATTCGCTCTTCATGATTAATCGAAACTGAAAAGCTCTATTAGCGAAACTTTTAGTCGATAACAAAGTTTGAAACTTTACATAGACATGGATTATCGTGTACAATTCGACAGCCCATTATAATTTTCTACATATTTGTCACAAGTCTATGTCGAATATAATTTTCGAATTTTCGATCATACTGTAACTTTTCATTTTTAATTTTCATTTTTATTTTTATTGGCGCAGTAAAGTTGCGACTTAAATTTAGGTACCAAAAATAAAATTCGCTTCTATTTATTTATAGTTAATGATTGATTTTTCCACAATTGTTAAATGCCCTTTCAGTCTTTTAGATTGAGTAAAACAAACAACTTGTTAAAAATTCTGATAAAATAAGAAAGTGCCATGGTTTGTTCAAAAGAAAATGTGAATTTTGAATTTTCGCGGGCGGTGTACATTCGGTTATCGAAATTTGTTTTTGTTATGTTGGTACACATGTGTTAGTCATATGTTGGCATTATCAGCCAATTTGGATTAGTACTTTGTTGTTGACAACTGAAAAGGTTAGTCACGTTTGTGTGTGTTCATCGATTTTCGACTTTTGAAAAATTTGGATCAAAGAATATGATTTTTTGGTCAAAAACAACACCCTAATCATGCCTCAACCACCTTATTCACCAGATTTGGCTCCCTGCGACTTTTTCCCATTCTCAAAACTGAAGATACCAATGAAAGGAAAGAGTTTTGCCTCTATTGATGAGATAAAGTCAGAATCGAAGAACGAACTGATGGCTATACCGAAAAGCGCATTTCAAAAGTCCTTCGAGGATTGGAAGAAGCGCTGGCTGACATAAGTGCATTATATCTGAGGGGGATTACTTAGAAAGGGATAAAATGGATATTGAATAAATAAATTCTTTTTAAAAAAATTCAAACTTCACCTTTTCTTTTGAACAAACCACATAAGTATATCATCGAATTGTAATTTTAGCAAATTTTAATAGATTTACCGAACATACTTATGTCCTCCAAATGTAAACAAATAAATAAAAACAAACCACTTAAACAGGAATTGTGGGCAAAAACATTTTTGCTTTCAAATAAAATTAAAGTTTTTTAAGAATGAGTCCTTTGTGTTTCGCGGCTACCACGCAATATAAATAGTCATATTAATTTTAGAACTTTTCCAACGTTTTCAAATTTCAACACAGTGTGGAAAACACCTACTTAGAAAGGTTATGACAAAGCACAGCCTCCCTTGACTACAATTTGGTGTATGCTAAGTTATAATTATCGCCAATAGCTTTTTTTACACTGCATTCATTTTTTCTACATTACTTTTGTCATTTTACACATTCGATATTAATTAAAATTTCTTATTTCCTTTTTTTTTAAATTACAAATCAAGAATCAATTAATTATTATGTATACGAAGGTTCAGATGCATCAAATGATACCTCGATAAAAATTACAATACATTTTATACGATATCGTATGCGGCGATTAGACCCATGGCTTAATACTAATGGTGTCCTAATAAAAAATATTATTTTCTTTTATACGTAATATGTGCATTTCCAAGATCTGTTTTAATTTTTTTTTAACACGAGTTCATTCAAGTATTTCCGTTTTAATTATTTGACTGTTAATTCATCACTTTCACTCTCATTACCGATTTGCTATCGTATTTGAATGGGGCTCTTCGGTATTTAACGAGTAGGCGCATACCATACGTCGCAAATAGTAGCCGTGTGTTACTAGAAACACGTCTTACGGGAGGTGCAATTGTAGGCTTTCTTTCCACTTTGTCCCCCATGCGAAAAATTCATTTTTTAAACGACATTTTATACAATTATCTAAATAATATAAAATGATCAAATCGTTACAATTTACTTTACAAAACAGCTGGACGTTTCCATATTTGCTTTTGGTGAAAAGGAACTTGTTTACAACTTGTATCCACTGTATGTGGGCTGGCAAAGTTTACCTGAATTAACGCTTTCTTATAACACCCAGGCTGATCCCTCAAAAGATGAAATGCAAAACAATTTGCTAAGAGAACTAGTACAACGATCAATACCCAAAAAAGTATTTGTTTTGGTAAGTTTTTTCCTACTAGTTTTCTTTATTTGTTAAATAAATTTGTATTATTAAAACGATACCAAACTGTGTTCTAATAACTATTTTACGTTTTACACATTTGCAGCCGCCATTGAAGCAACAAATTAAATGAAGTGCTTGCCAATTTAAAAGATGAGCAAAGTTATCATCCTGGAAGCCTATAAACTAAAAAACAGCAATATTGTTCTTTTTTTAGTTTTTTATTTTTTTTATTTTGAAGAAGTTTGTATTTGAATAACTTAATACATAAGTTGTTTATTTTATGTTAATGAAATATTGTTAAACTTTTTAAAAATTTTCCTGAATTTTAGATTATAGTATTTAAGCGTCTAATTTGAATGTTTAGAAACACCACTTCCTTCGTGTTTTTGTTATTAAACTTACTTGTGTTTTTGTTATTAAACACTTTAATGTTTTATTTGCGTAACAACTTGAAAAAAACATTTTTTTTTTATACAATTTCGAAGTAGTAAGCGGATATTTTTATTTTTGAACTTAGTAACTAACAGCCACGAATTAAAATTATATGTTTATTTGCTGAAATTTTATTACTTCTTTTGGTGATTTTTTATAAAACTTTTATAGTTTTAAATAATGTATTCAATTAAGTAGTTTAATAATTATTAATATTGTATGTATATTAACAAACAAAATTTTATTTTAACTCTCACAAAAAATAATACATAGAAAAACCACAAGAAATTGTATTTTTTAATAGGAAAAAAGATAGTGGAGAATAATAAAATGAAAATAATTTATTAAATTAATATTAATTTTGTTGTGGTTATTTCGGACTTTAATACTTTTTGAAACTAATTTATTTGTTGCTTGCGGAAAACTTAAAAACGCCTTTCCGTTGACTACGATGTTCACCCTGTAATAAGATATTTAAAATAATAAGTTTTCAAAATATTTCAAAAATAATATATCTACTTACAGCTAATCGGTTGCCGAATAACATTATTGCTTTATCCTCTTCTGGCGGTGAAGAAAATTCACTTTGGTTTGTAGTTGGAGGCCGGCGATGTATTTGCAACTTTTGTTTTATCGCTTGGGATAAAATCACTTTACGACTGACCGATTTCATGGCCAACAACAAATCTAACCAGGTCCATGTTACATTGTGATATTCCAGTGTGGGTATAACTAAAGAAAAGTCTGTTATATCTTCCAGATTTTTTTCCTTATTGCCCTTATAGCTAACACGTACAGGAACCTCAGGAATTTTAATATAAATGAAAAGTTTATTCTTTTCGGCCCGCTCTTTCATTTTCTCAACATCGTCCTTTTCGATTTTTACATAAAATTCGGAATCTTTGGAAGATTTTTTCGATTTAGAAGATTTTTTCGAACTTCTTGCCTGCAGATTGGAGGAAGATGATGAACTCGATGAGTTTTCTTCCAGATCATCAACAGCTTCAGTTTCGGAGGCATCTCTATCGGGAAAACAGAATTTCAACATGGTAGAATAGAATTTCTTAGTTATTGCTATAGTTATGGGTGCAACATTGATTTCGAAATGTTCCTTAACCGAAATACCACCGACCGGTGGTTTTTCACGACAAAACACTCTCAGTACACGCTTGTGGGTATCAACGGGCATGTCTTTTTGTATTTCGGTAGGTACTAAAACTTCTCGATATATTTCACGTGGTATTAAATTATTCATGCGTATGTTGCCCAATTCCAACAAATGTTCTACGGAATCATCACTTTTGGATTTTTTAGTATACAAGAAGCCACTTAACACCAAATCTGCTATGCCAATTTGACCATCTGTTTCGGTAAGGCGCCACTGGGCACGTTTAAAACAAATTTCATTCGCCCGTACTATGCTGACGGTCTTGTCCGAACGTACATTAGAAATTTTACTCAATTGTGATAGTTGAGTTTCTTTGTAACACAATAACATCATATCGAGTTCTTCGCTGAGAGTATTTAATTCTTCCTTGCTTTCTCTAATTTGTTTTTGCACCCTATCATATTCCAACTTCCATTCCATGGTATCACTTTCATCGGCTCGTTGACTTATGAAATGTATATCTTTCTCTAGTGAGCGTATTTTCATGAGTAAACTTCTTATCAGGGTCTGTTTCTGTTGTATTGGACGCTTTTGGTCTTCGGTTGAGTGCAGCTGCAGCTGAAAACGCATTCTAGCCAATTTTTCTAAAGCCTGTTTTCTTTGAGGTTCCACATACAATAGCAGATTATTGACAATATCCAATATCATAGCGTATTGCAAGGAGTTCGTACACACATCTAAATCATGATGCATAAGGGTAAATGCATCCACGGGATCATCTTGTCTTTCCCAAGGCGATAAAGTTTCTTCGGATGGTGGTGGTGGCATATCGATGATAGTGTTCGGATCTATGGTGTCACCATAACTTACATAGAAAAACTCACATTTACAGCGAGAAACAATACGTTGCAATTGTATGGGTGGGTTTTCACCAGCATTTTCACTTAATGAGGCTCCCACAGTTTCAGATACTACACCACCCACACTACGACCACTGCCCACCAAATGAGGTATATCGGGAAGATCATGTATAACCGCATCATCTTTGTCTTGTATATTGTCCACAGTTAGCCACATTATTTCACGTTCTAATAGAGAGTCGTGTTCCCCGGCACTTACAGTGGCATAATACTGCATGCACTCTAACAAACCTTTCCAAGTGGTTTTCGATACTAAGGAACGATCGCGCCAAACGGGCCGATGTACACGCTGAAGTATTTCCGCTTTAGCAGCACTTATAATAACATAGCCAGAAGTTTCTGATCCCTTAAGTAAGACTTGTGAATTTACCAAGGAAATGGACCAGTTCTCATGTATTACATCCAGAGCAGAACACGCTTGCAGGCCTTGTAGTTGAAGTTCTCGAGACTGAGTACTCTGATCATCGCTGTAAACATTGAATTTATGATCTGCTTCAGCTATAAGTTGTTGTAACATGGCTGTGGCATGATTGGCCGGTTGAGGTTTCTTGATGGTTGTATTTGTATTTGCAACTAAGTAAAAGACACAAATTAGTTCATTTATGTGCAACGGAATAAAAGCAATAAATAAATTGATGCGAATTGCCATTGTCTACAGAATAAAACAAGACTTTTGTGGAAAATCGTTTTAGTGAAAATTAAAATAAAAGCTGTTTGCGATCAATACATAGTAGGCAACACGTTGTACCTGCCTTAGTTCTTCAAAACATGGAACGTTTTGAATATTCAAATGTAAGTTAAATAGAAGTATTATTCAATTGTAGACCTAGATAATTTCACTTACTTGGCATTACTTCGCCCGAACTACTCGTCACCGCAATTGTACTATCACTTCGTTTGTTCTTCATTAGACTAGAATTTCCCTCTTTTCGATAACTTTTAACAGCCTCCGTAGAGAGATTATTTTTCAATTTTTGCGATTTCATAAATGAATCAAATAAGGCAAAGGCTACATCACGATTATTTTTTGTCCAAGCACCTTTTAAGTCATACACAACCAATTTGTGAGTGGGTGTAGTGGATTTTGTTTTATTTGTTTCTTCTTCATTACCAGTTTGTATGAGAGCCTCACGGCCATATGATACACGCCCAACACTCAGAAAATAAAAACGCACCTTGTTACAATTGTCAGTATTCGCAATGTTCTCCGATGAACTATCGAACTTTTCAGTTTCAACACTTTTAAGCCAAATTTCAGCATCATTCAGTTCGCAATTCATATAAATAGTGGACCATTCGGCTCGTGGTCTATGTACAAGACCATCATCTATGGGCGACAAAGACAACAGATATTCAGAACAGAATGATACACGTCCACCATTGAGTTGAAAACCTTTATGTCTAGCGTGAGACATCCAGTACAGCACTTGAAAACGGTGTAAACTCATTTGAAGATTAGCCTTTTTATAGTGTCGGCTTAATTGCTTTTTACGCGGACGTACGTTATTGAAAACAGTCCCTCTACGAGTGGGTCTTGTTACACCAGAGAGTATAAGTTTTAAACTTTCAAACCATCTCAAAGTACTGCCATACAGAACCAAACTTGGTATATCACTTTCAATATCTAAACCTGGCTTCGATTTCGTTTCAAACGATATCCATATGTTTAAGTTGATAGAACGAAACGGTCTAAAGGAATCATGCACTTGATTGGAAGAGTATTCTGGTAATTTGTCGGGGGCACAGGGCATTACAGCATGATGATCATTGGGATTGGCTAAACAAACCCAATTCAGTTTAAAAGTTAATTTCAAATGCGGGAAATGCAGCAAACGGCAATCATCGTAACGCGAGGCTGTACGTACGGTTACATTTAACTCTCCTTTAAACATGATTTTGGCATTTGTCCATACAATGCCTGCATTATTCCAAGTAAGTTCCATCTCTTCAGTAGTATTGTAAGGATCCAAGGAAGCATGCAATAGCACAGTGAATTGTTTAACAATCATGGTTAGGCGTCCATGGAATAGGAGACGCATTTTATCCCAGAATGGCAAGGGCGGGCTGGGGTCCTTGGATGGAGCTGATATTTTTTCGAAACTTAAATTACATTGAGCCATCACTGGCTCCCAACATGGTCCAAAGGCATAACTGCAAAATTCTAAGTCACAATTAAAATCATGATAGAATTTCAAAGTCGTCATGCTTCTTTGAACAACATCCGTGCCAAAGGGTTCTCCCACCTCGATTATTACATCTCGTTTAGCACGTTTGGAGGCAGCTTGTTCGGCACCACATAGTATGCCAAATAATCGCATGGTCTTTACATAAAACATGGGTTGCGGAAAATCTCTTAGCATAAATTTCCATTCTGAACAGCTAACATGAACATTTCGGCACCATAATGTTGTAAATTCCAAACCCTCTTCCGGCCAAGGAGTATCTACATCAATTTCTCTCATAATGCGTGTAACATTGGAGGTACCATGTATGGATGGATCAGCCATAGCCATGATTTCTACATCTGTCATAATCCATGCTAGTAAACGAGTACGTACTGGGCCACTTTCACGGATTTTCTTAGAGCGTTGTATGTAAATTTCCGAATTCTTTTTAACCAATGTGGCATGCAAAGTTTCAATAGTGCCAGCTGGCACCAGCAGGGTTTTAGAACATATTTCCGCAATTTTTTTATCAAACAATGTCTTACGCTTAAGACCCTCTAGATATTCATCGACTAGTAAAACATAATTGTCACGCAGTTTAACTTCAAAAGGGTCATCACTGATTTCCAAAAGAAATTCTTTGATCTAATATACAATTTTTATTAGAAATAAAAACTATTAAGCAAAACCAAAGAATTACTTGCCTGTATTACGATATCACTCGGCAATGGGGAGCTGGTAGTAAAAGGTTTCTTTTTATAATTGTGCACCGATTTAAGCCATTTAAAATGTGAGACAAATTGATTTTGTACAGCGTCGTAGAAATCATGATCGTACGGGAAAATGGCCTTATCAAATCAAATATATTAAACAAATAAAACTTTATACTAAATTTAATCTCCACTTACTTTAAAGGTTCCAATAGTTGTTACCCACACCTTATTTGTGGGTAATAGGAAGCCCTCGCAATTGGCTCGTTCATGTGTTAACATATCCAATTTCGCCAAAGAATGTACATCCACATCTTTTAAGGTAAATATGTGTTCGTCATCGATTTTTACGAAAATATTTTCAACCGAAATGAAATTTCCCTCTTTGTGACTAAAGAAAAGATTTTCCACGAACCATTGCATGGAATGACGATCCGACAATTTGATTTCAAACACTGTACTACGTTCAGCCGAAAGTTCTATGATAAATTTCTTGCTGATCGGGCCTAGATTTTCAGGGACGGAGGAATGATGTTTTTCTTTTGGTGACAATGCTAAAGCATACTTTAGATCCTGCATATCACGGGTCAAAGTCAAGATATGCATGTGTAAATTTGAATTCCAAATAGCTTCTGTATTGCCAGGTATATATACAGATAACTTCGGCCTTTTATTCTCGATCTTTTCATATTCTAAGCGTATCAACTTACAATTTGCAAATATATCTGTAAAATCAGTCAGACACAAAGATGAAGCTGTCAACGAACGCATTATAGCCATTTGAAATTCTTCCAGTTTCAGATGGGAAACTTGATGTGTTCTGTTGAGAGTTATTTCGGAAAAGCTTAAAAGTAAGCAGGCTCTATGATGATTGACAAAATAAGCCGTTATATCTTTAACCTTAGCAGAGATCAGCAGATTAATGGGCGGTTCAGCTGTTTGTAATATTCTTCTCTTGCTTGAGTTACCTTCATTTTTAAGGCATCCATATTGTTTAACACAGTTAACAGTTTTAATAACAAAATTTGCTAAAGTCATACTATATTCAGTGCGCAAGGTGTGAATGGATACTTCTAGTTTAGTGGCATACGAATAGGAACTTAATTTTACTAAACTTACGCCCAAAAAGAAAGGAGAACCTGGAGAATGGGATTTCTTTAGATTGTTAGTATCGTTTATGGAGTTACCAAGTGACCACCACAGTGACTCGATCATAAGCTCAACACTCCAGTGTCGTTGATTTAACAACAAATTAAATATTTTAGTTTTATACAAAGAACTTCTTTTCTCATCGATTTGTTCGAGTACCAAACGAGTGTGACTAACACTCATGCCAGCATGTTCATCGTCGTCCAATTTCATTAGCATCGAAACATTCCATAATTCTGCACAACCCTTAATGATAATGTGTTTCATTATCGTTTCGAAAAGTCCACTTTTATTTTCCGAGCTTGCACCATCATCAGAATACAGTCGGGAGCAATGTGCTTGCAAACACCCCAAATCATCAGGCAATGATTTTTGTTTGTATTGCAACAGCATTGGCTGCTGCTTTTGGCGTTTACTTGATAGGAAGTTGTTGTGAACCCAGTCATAAATTTCACAATGATTGTAGATTATTTGGAAGGTTTTCAATTTAAGATATAAATTTAAAATATCATTTTGTAACTGCAAAGAGGAAATAAAAACTGAATTTAAAAGAAGAGTTATTAAAATAAATTTTCTTATTATTATTTTTTGTAATTTATTAAAATTTATATTCTTAACTAATAACAACAACGTGTTTTAAGGTCTGCGACTTTATGAGCAAATTTTTTCAATTTTGATATATGTTTGTCAAGTTTTAGAAATAATCTAATTTGAAAATATCAATATGCTAATTTATTTATTTCTTCAATGCTACAATATTATTGCAAATTTTATTACAAGCATAGTAACATAGCCTTTCACTCGCTGTAGTGAAACAGACTCGGTGGGAAATCGAAACCTCTGCCCCCAGACTGACAGACAACACACGACTAACTAGACTACCCGGGCAGCCAAAATATCATTATAATTTGTGGTTTGAAATATTTTTGGATCAATTCAAAAAATTGGTGAAAGCAGGTCATGTTGGTTGGAATTTCGCATTCGATTTGAAACTAACTGGCCGATCATTCATCGACATTACAACAATTTAACGTCACCATTTACATACATATATTTAAAACCCCATTCTAAAAAAAGAAAAAAGCTGTTCAGTGGTTACTTTTTACAAAACCGTTTAGCAAAATGTTAAGGGTGGGCCGACAAGTTGATTTCCGCTAAAAAGGTGAAAAGCGATATTCGAATATTGTTGTTTCGCCACTGAGTGCCAATATACGGTCTTTACGTTTATCGCTAAGTACCATTTTCAAAATTTAAAAATCACTTTTCAGACTACTACTTCGAATCTGTAAGATTTGGTGGATCGATTTTGTGACATTACTTCTTTTTGTAGCATAAAAATTCATAAACAGGTAAATATTTTCTATTTTTTATTTTTCAAACATAACTCTTCCCCAAATGCAAGTTTTCGATGTCCGTTATTTTTTCACACTGGCTGTAGGTCTGGTTTGTAAAAATGTTGCAATAAATTTTAAACCAATGCTTGGAGAGAATGAAAACTTTTTTGAAATGACTTTAAAAATAGAAATCAATTTTAGAGATTTATTCTTCTTTCTACTTAGCTGAATTAATTGCCAATAGTTCAAATTGAATGCACAAATTGTAATATCTTACTGTTTGCTAAAAGATTCAAGATTGTTTACAAAAACAGAAGGTGCCGACTTTATGTTCGAATTTCCGCAACCAATATATTATATATATGTATAAACATATATATAACCCCAAAATAATTCAAATGAAATGTACGTTCAAAACCCAAAAACCGACTACGATGCGCTAAAAAGTATGAAATAAGAAAATATTTTCATCCGCAGCCGTGACGTTCAGAAGATAGCCGCGGTCATATGGCACTTTCTCCTAAAGCTTATTATCGTTTTGTTAGGGTATGTCGCATACGATCACGGCTATCCTCTGAACACCACAGTTGTCAGGTGTTACAGTAATTTCACGCATGCGCCTTAATTGTGCAATTAGGAGATTTACGCAATTAAGGCTTTAATTGAGCTCAAGTAACCATACCATTCAATTAATAAATTCTGTAAGCTTTAAGTTAAAAGAAATATTATACATACATATCTAACAATATGTACGATACCATCCCATTTCTGCTAGTTTAGCAACATTTTTAACTTTCTAATATGGTAAAATGCTACCCAACTAACAAGATGCCTAGAGTTGGGATAGTATATATAATTATAATCGCAGTAGTTTTAACGGCCGCAATTTTTGGATAGTAACATGATTTTACTTTAACATTTATGTTTTTGTACGGATTAGTATTACAGAAATAACATCCGCTTTGCACAAAACGAAGAACTCTTCAACGAATCACTTGTAAATTAATAATAGTGTAGTCAATCACCACTATTCTGCATTTCGATTATGCTCCAGTTACGTATTCAGTTACGCACGAATCGAAAAAGGTATTCCCGAAAACGGAATCGTAAGAAAAAGAAGAAGACCGAGAGTAGTTTCAAAACCAGCTCTTTCGCTGTGGAACGTGTGAAATACGACGACAAAAATGAAGCAATTTTATAAACGTTAAATTTTGCATAATAAAACAGTGATTCAATAATTAACACAAAGAAAAATTATATATAGTACGTACAGTAATTAAATAAACACATCAGTTAAATACGGAAAGGCAAAAAAAACCAGAACATAAATAGGAGGTATTTGTGCCCAAACTATTTCAGTGTGAAGAATTCTGCCGCGTCTTTTTAATTTCATTGTAGCACAAAAATAAAGTTTCTTTGTTTTAATTTCTGGAAAATGTGCGATATCACCGAAGTCGTTGTTGAAGGAGAACAACAACGTTTTCAACCTGCAATAAATTTAATTAAAAAAACTCACATTTCAGTATAAAAAAATAAACAAAATAAAAAAGTTATATAGGATCGGTCATAAATGAAACCTTTAATTGCATTCTTTTTTTAATTACACATTTCTTGAAGCTGAACAAACTAAAATCGAAAGACTCTCCACCACTAAATTAACAAATTACAAAAACATAGTTACGCTCGTAATGCAGATTACACACAATCGTAAAAATTCCAATCGAAACGGAACGCAGAATATCAAAGTTTTCAATTCGAATGGAAATGCAGAATGAATATGCAGTGTGAATATGCGCATCGATTAATTAACACGCTTAAAAATACCTTACACTCCCCATAATTTTAAATAATAAAAACACAGAGTTGTTGATAAAAAATAATAACTTACCATTGAATCTATAGTAAATTGTTCAATAAATAATAGCTTTTCATATTTGGTATCAATATCCAAATGCTGTAATGTTAGTTTTGTAAACACTGTAGGCAATTGAGCATTTTCATTAAAAGATTTTGAATTAAATTCACCAGTTATCTAATAAAAATAAAGAAGAATACCATTAAATAAAAAGTTACACTAAATACACATGTACTATAAAATAAAACAAACTTACGCTGAATAATTGCATTTTTGCACTAAAATCATTTTGGGAATTTTCTTTAACAGCTGAGAAAGTAGCTGCTTGTATTATAAAATTAAAATTCTTTGGTATTAAAGGAACAATTTTTTGATATGACTCGTTATCGTAATTTGGGCGTGTAGGGCATTGGTGTGACAACGAAGAAGTTTTCCTTGTTGATAAAGGCGTGAATTTATAGGTATCATCTTTAGTAGAATCCTGAGGAAGTGTACGTTTTTTAGCTTCTCTTAGAAAGTCATAGAGGCCTCCATATATAGTTGACTTAGCATTATTCATGGCCAAAGACAATTTCTGTCATATATGTACATATATTACTTTTAAACATTAAATATATATAAATAAATAAATATAACTTACATCTACCGATAAGGGGCCTTGTGCAAACAATGTTGCATCTAGAGCAATATCGAAACTAATTTCGCCTAAACAAGGTCGAATTTTATTTAAGTTTTCCAAAGATTGGCGTCTTGTTGCACAATGTCTTAAGATTTTTGCCTAAAAAAATTGGAGGAAAATAAAGTATACGTAATATAAAATTTAGAATTGGTATTGATTCCAACCTGAGCCTCATTTAGTGCTGCATTAACTAACAAAGTCTTAGCATTATGTACGATACTACCATCCAAATGTAGTTCTTTGGCCACAGCATGTATATACCAACCAGGATCGAAATCATTATACATTACTAAAACTGATATATTGTTAATATGTACCGCCATGAACTGGGCAAATGTCAAAATACTCGGCGGCACTTTTGCCTGCCTAAAATCCGGTACATTTTCCACGCTTGCGTCGTGTGGAAATAGTTTTGGTTCTTCCTTACGCGTTTCATCGCTTCTCGATTTGATATCCTTATTAATTTGTATATCACGTATGTAAATGGACAATAATTTTGTTACCTCAGTATTGAAGAAACTGCTGCGTAAACAAATTTCTTCGATTTGCTAAAATACATTTTTTTAATTTATTAATTTTACTTTTCGTTTATTATATGGCGTTATTTTCTAATATGTATTAGCGTTTTTTTTATATATATTTTTTACTAACGAAAAATAAAAACAGGATTTTGTATATAAAACTCTACGAGTTGAATAATTATGAAGCACAAGTTTTGATTCTATTTTTACTCTGAACATTGTATCATTATCGTAGCATTTGATATCAAATTGTATAATAAGGCATAAGTGTGATTTTGTCGTTTTATAGAATAGCAATTTTAAACCTTAATTAATTAATTTTTAGAAACATGATCGATTTTTAAGACAGTATATTTTATGTACGTTTGGGGAAAAGATTGATTAAAAAACATGTTCTTTTCAGATACTATTTCAAACGAAATTGTAAGTTAAGCTACTGGGCCGTCAGCTGGCAGTCACGAAGATATAACTTTCCGTAACTGAGTGTACTGTCAGATGTTCCGACTTATATCTCCTCATGGTGGCAGCCGGTAACAGGCTCCTGTCGCTGCAAGGAGTCCTGTCATACGCCAGGGATACGTATCTAAGAGGGTAATTGGTCTTTAGTATGCGAACTCTGGATACTAGTCGATCTCGTTTTTACACTTAGACTTACGCGTGCATATGGAGTTCTGTGTAAGCGGACATCTTTTTCTTCATAACAGAGATGAATCAGGAAGCCTCACAAGAGGCGGAGAGGTTAATTTCTGAAGAAAATTGGTTTTAATTGGCCAAAGAAGGAATCCGGAAGGAATGGACAAGAATGTCCCGCAAGGGGTGGACGAGTCAAACTCCAAAGGTACGAAAGGCGTTGGACCGTGAGACTCTAATAGGTATGGACAATAAAGCTTCGCAAGAGGTGGTTAGAAACTCTGCGGAAGAGGCTGAGATGGTAGCGCACATTTCGTGTGAATGTCCAGCACTGGCTAGCATAAGGCCTACGACCACGGGCAGACACTCGTTAAATGAGAATGCTATGGACCTAAGCCTTAGGCAAATGCTAACAATTACAAGAAACTCCGTGATTAGGGAGAAGGCCGAGTAAAGGCTACTGGTAGCACGAGACTCGAGTGAGAGTAAGGTAATCATAAATTACAAATAGGTTGCCTGAAACCAATTCGTGGAAAGAAGGGGGTCGAAAAGGGACCCATACATTTAGCGGTCTGCTTCGATAATTCCCCTACTTTAATAGTTATACTGGTCATAATGAAAAAAGTGAGTAGAAATTAATTTCAATAGAACTTTAAGAATAATAGATCTAAATACCTAAGTGAAATTTGGCAGAGAGGTGCTTTTAAATTGGAGAATCCATATGAAGCTATTAACTCGTTTTCAACTATATATACTTAAGCACTTATTCTTTATTGTTATATATTTTATATCTATACAATTGTGTCTAGCTCATGTTAATTTAATTAAAACAAAAAATTATCCTGATTGTAAACTTACCACCGAAAATCCACTTTTGCTGACGTTCACATTTTTCAAAGCCAAATACGGTAAATTAATATGTCCAATTCGTACTTTAACCCTAAATTTCTTTACCAGAAACCAACTTATTGCTTTAGGCAATATCCTAAAAGTTCAACACACAATAATTAATTAGGAAAGATCGTTTAAATCTACATACACATATTATATTAATCATTATATAGCAGAAAAATACACCCAATTTTCATTTAAGATTTACTCACCAATAAATTAATACAAAGACTATTAAACCGAATGCAATCAATTTTAGAAGCATTTTTATACAAATTGTATGAATAGTTTTATGGACTGAACATTTTTTTTTAATTTTATAAAACTTAACAAAAATTTTGTAGAGGAAAAAAACACAACAGAAAAATTTATGAATAATTCTCTTTTATACACCATTCTCCAGAAAAACAGGACCACAACAAAAATATTAAAGTAGATTCAAAAGAAAACTAATTATAACAACGAATGCCATATTTTTAAATATTGCCACACTTAAACGCTCATTTCAGAGAATTGCCAGGTGCCGAATAGAAATTTTTAATGCGTCACTTTTCCAACTATAAAAAGTACACGTTTTTGCAACTGTGTGGCCCAAACGAAGAAATATTTTCTTTTTCTCGCCAATTAGAGATTTTTTCATTTAATCTAAATTTTAAAACAAAAATTCTGTTATTAAATGCCACCGTTCTTACCAAAACGCATTGAAAATGTATAAAACAATTATTGGTATTTATTAGGAAATAAAATATTGTGTCAAAAATCTGAAAATTTGTCGAAAAGTTCGATTGGTTGAAAGTGAAATTTTTTCAAATAGTGGCCTTAGTGCTCACTAAGGTATCACAAAAAATTGTGTGTAGCAGGCAGCAGCAGTAAAGGTTGTTTTTAATGTTGGTTATTGTTGATGGCGGTGGTGGTGATCGTCATTAATATCAGCAGCAACATTGCAAGTTTATAAAACATTACAATTAATATTGAAAGAAGCGTGCATTTTGTGTGTGCGTATGGGGTGTCAAAAAACTTAGGAAAGTCAAATACTGCAATTATACAAAAGGATAAGATTGCTTATAAAAATAAAAAAGGACGTGATTTACGTTAGATTAAAGAATTGACGATATTGCGAGACTAAAATGATTCTTCAAGAACCAGTTCAGGTAATGCTCCATCGTTTATTTGTCCAATTATTGATAAAGTATGTTTCCTTTTTAATTTAATTTTTAGGCTGCCATATGGCATTGTCTCAATCACTATGATCACAAGGATGCGGTATTTCTGGCAGAACGATTATGCTCTGAAGGTAACATACTTTTTAACAAACGTTAAATTTCTATTCATATTTGACCAATGATTCCTACAACTAAAAATTAAATAGTATGCATTAAACTTTAAAATTGTTATATACCTATACCGGAATAAGGGTATCACAAGGAAGCTCATCAAAATTTCAGTCAAACGTATACGTATGTCAAGAGCTTTTAATATATTGAGCAATTTTTAAAATATATTCTTGCATACGATAGCATAATTTTCGACCTTGTAAAGGATTTTACATAACAGGGCCTCATAGCGGAAGAATTATGTCCTCCATGTTATATAACACCGGGTTTTGCTTAAAAAATATACATTCTAAAAATTTTATTGATTATTTCACAAAGTTCCTTCTAGTCACAACAATTCTGGTTCATTTCGACAGAAACTACACTCGAATCTCACAGATTTGATATCATAAACTGCAACTTTCTATAAATTAGAACATGTGATTTCAATGTTTATAATCGGAGGACGTTTTTCAAAGTAAATTATTTTTCTTACCTTTTGGTTAATTAAAGTAAATATAACAAGAAAAATTGGGACATTAATCTTTCTATTAAAAAAATTATTTTTACTAATTTTTTATCCCAACTCATTTTATTATAATTAATAGAATTTAATCGTTGAGGGTGGATAAGTTGGTCTTTATGGGCATTTTGCTGGTGGTTTAGGCCAGCCTTATCAGGGAACCTTTAAGAAAAACTGAACGTCTTATGCTCGAAATTCTTAAAACCAACAGAAGTGCAAAGAAAATTAAAGTTTTAACAAAAAACCACCGCAACAAAAAGTTATAGATTTTTGGAACGAATTTGGAGACTAACCGGTTTTGGCTATGTGACATCTTCAGTGCCATTTTTCATTACGAGAAGTTGTTATCAATTCGGAGTAATATTTAAGAGCATTTTAAGAAATTATTTAAAAAGTTAATACCAGTCCCACTGTGACGCACGTCAACTTTCGCTTGAATTCTAATAGAAAATAAAACTGGTTTTATAAAATTATTTCTTTAGTTGCGGACTAAATAAATAAATAAAAAAAACCTAATAAAAAGAGCTATTAGTGGGACGCAAAACGGACATCGTGGGGCTGGCGGATAGTTTGACTTCACTAACTGATAAACCTCATTTTTGATATTAGTGGAAATGATTATTTTTCATCACCTATTTTAAAAATTAAACAATTTCGTTTTAAATATAGGGTGTTTTTTAAGCCCCATAGAACTTACAAAAGGGTTAACTGTCATACTGTTCTTAATTTTTGACATTTATGATCAGCATACTCGGGCAATTCATGAATAGATTGACGCTTGCAAAACGCTACCAAATTATCCAGATACTTTATCGCAAAATTGTGTTCAGGAATGTGGCTCTTTTTGGCTTAACGAGTTAGTTTACTTAACCAAATTGCGTCATATGGACTGTAACCAATTAACAACTATAGACTCCGTTACATCCGCAAAAAAGGCACCGTTTGATGTGGTTTATACGTTTGTGGCGTTATTGGACCTCATTTCTTCAAAAGGGAAGCCGAAGATCGCTTTATGGTTAATGTAGATCGTTACAGCAATGATTTTTGTTTGAAAACAATGCAAACATTGATCCGGGCAAGATGTGGCTTCAACAGGATGGCGCTATACGGATAACTGCAACCATCGACTTATTGAAATCAAAATTTGGTGATAAGTTAATTTCGAGGAGTGAACCCGTAAATTGGCTTCCAAGATCGTGCGGTTAAACACCTCTCGAATATTTTCTGTAGGGCCACGTGAAGTCACTGATTTATGCTTACGCCCTGGAAGCCTACATTGTTCGTGTCCAGAATGCGTTTCGTCAAGAACATTCTCTGTGGCGATAAGCCCCAAATCATTTTCAAATGTTAACGCCATGAGTTAGTTTGGTTAAAAGTTTTGCAGAATTGAAACGTTTTAATATGCGCCTCAGTTACATTTACACGGAAATTTAATCATTCTTAGTGAAGGCGTGAATTTAACTTTTGGCTGTAAACAAATTATTTTGTCTTGTTTTTAAATATGGCTTATTTCATTGAAGTTTTCTGTTACTGCACCAAAATAAATACTCTTATTTTGAGGCTAGAAGCGAAACAAGGCCGTTTTCGATATATTCGACTGATGTGAAGCGTATTTCTGTACAGATCAAAAGAAATGGTTGTCAGACGCGGCAGGGCCTGGAATTTAAGGCAGGTGAGGTAAAACTTCCGTTGTTTTGCAAATAGTAAATTTACCAGCCCTTTAACAGATGGCGCTTAAATTACATTGCCGTTTAGGTAAGTGGCATCTCGATTAAGGCACACGGGCCATGTTCAGCTCTCGTGCGCACAGTGTGTATATTACACGAATCCACTCTAGATGTTTTACTCTCTCATAAATTAATGATAAAATAATGAAACTTGAAACATTAGGACTTTACATATAGGTAACCTCATAAGTCGAGTTTACCAGATAAGATTTTTAATATATAAAGGTGTAAAATTACAGAGGCTGCAAAGTATTTCAATATGTAAAAAATAATGCGAAAGTCGTACCTAAACAATTGGTAGATAAGACACGAAGAATGTTGATAACGTGTGTAGCGGCATAGAAAATGCACTCAATTCAGCTAGATGTCTAATAAAATTAAAAAAAAACGTTTACTGTTTTCAAGGTTGTCCATATTAAATAAATAATTCTCTTTCTGAATAGAAAGAAAAACGAACTTGGTTCTCCAGCTTTCAACCGTTTTTAGGAATGCGAAAAAAATAAAAACATTGATTTTTTGGCATTAAATATGGTAGTACTACTGAACAGATGGTTGCAGCATACAAATAAACGAAAGTGAAGTATTTTTGAAGTAATAAAAAAACTACGTGGTAATGCTTTTTTAGTTCGTTTTCACACTTTTTTCCTGTTGATTAAATACATTTGGAAAAAAATACAAAAAATGTATTACAAACCTTCTTTTACATACGTTTTAAGACAAAATTTAAATAAAAACAAAGTTATTTACTATTTAAAATCTGTTTTGAGCACCCTTTTGGCGCAATAACTCTTAAATTCTTAAATACACTTCAATTATTTGAGGTGAAAATATACGCAAAAAAAAAAATTGTTTTACTTTTTCTGGAAAAGCTAAAAACGTTTTCACTTTCACTTTCGCACAAATTTGTTTTCTGTGACATACCTGAATAATTAATAATATTTTTAGTTCGTCAAAAAAGCAATAAAACTTATTCGATTTATTTTTCATTAAAGTAGCAAATACCATTTCATCAACTTTAAAAATTATTGGAACTAATTCAAAAATGCATACTAACAAAACTTAGTAAGAAAATTTTGGTTTTTCAGAAAACAAAATTTTACGCAAGAAGTCTTACAGCTATCAAAGCCAAAAAAACATGAAGCCCAAAAAGTTGTATTATAAAAACATAAAAAAGTGTTGGAAATTTGTGTTTGTTTCCCATACAAATTCTGTCGTTGCCTTGCGTTTCATAAGATAGGACCCTTAACTTTATAAGTTCTCTCTATTGTTTCCAAAACATACATACCAAAACGGTTTATAAAGGATTTTTTTTGTGTTGTCGTTATATGGGAGTTGCAGGGGGACGGACTATGTGTATAGCGTCGCGCACTACTTCATGGAGATTCAGTGGCATCGTGCTTTTTGCGCACGAGCCTATTACCGAAACAGTGATTCTATAGTTAGCGTTTGCGAGCGATTTGTTAAGCGATAATTTATATAGATTATTGAAAACTTTACCTTCTAAAGCGGAAAGATCTAAAATAGATGTGTATTTTTCGTTATCTTGTTTGTGCCGTGCCATCGGCCGCGTAATTGAATGAAATCACAAAACCTGTGTATGAAGCACAAACAAATGTATGCACAAAACTTCAAACACCTTTATATCTGGCAGAAACGGAAAAATTCTATTTAATTCTGCTTTTGCAAAACTAAACGGCAGTTTTGGACCGATTCTATGGATTTTACAACAGCGCTGTAAAAATATATTTCGTCTTTTGGCTGCCTTATTATCCTGGTCCACACATAATTAAAAATGTTTGGGGTTAGTTTACCCGGAAGGTATATGTAGGAAGAAGACATTCAACGACAAGTAGTCAATTATTCAATTCGTTAAAAATGTTGGAAACAAATATTAGACTATTTAAAGTTAGATCAAATTAGTTTAATGGGTATAATCAAATTAAGTAAATTATAAAAATTTCTTTTGTTAATTTTTCGAAAGCATGGTGGTAAAATGACCGTTGAATTTAATTTTATATAACCGATTTATGCTTTAATATAATTTTTGTTCTTCTCATAAAAAATTAAAATATATGACCTGTTAAGTAACAAAAATTATGTGGGTCTAATAAATTAAACAGGAGTGTATGTACTTATCTAAGCAAATTTCTTTACCATATTTTTAAGCAGCATAAGAACGCAACTATATCTTACTCTTTTATTTCAGTGGAAACCGATGAAACTATCTTTATCTTAGCGACTAGCTACTATCGCTCAAACCTAATACATCAAACATACTGGTTATTACGAGAGAAATCTCGCCGTTCACCTCAGTGCCGTTTCTTACAGGCGAAATGTGCCTACCAACTCAAAAAATATTCAGAAGCTGAATGTGCTCTCACCATTAATGGTTTTATAGATATGAAAAATTGCTTTGAAGACATTGTTAAGGATTTCGGGGAAATAGCATGTTTCGTACTACAACTCATAGCACAAATTTGTGTTAAGACAGAACGTAATAAAATTGCAACAATGGCATTGCGCAAGGCATTAAAATTAAACCCCTTTATGTGGCAAGCGTTTGCCGATCTCTGTCAGTTGGGCGAATATCCGGATGCGAATAATATTTTTCAAATTCCCAATACTGATATATTCAATACATGTCAAGGCAATGTGTATATAAATTCAATGATACTTTCCGGTGGAGGTTGCGTCGCAAGTGGGAATCTTGGTTCCGTAAATGGTAGCTTTAACGATAGCTGTAACATAAATCACACAAATTTTGCTACAATTAATACAAATGTTTCAATGGATGGTGGTTTTATTAATCATTTGAGCAATAGTTCAAATTATATACTCTCAACTCCCATAGAACAGCAAATACTACCTTCTAATAACAACGGCTTGGGAGCATTACAAGCATTAACCACACCAAATAATAACAATAATAATTTAAATAGTTCCATATCAATGCTAAGAGGCACAAACCTGGGTCAAAGTGTTGGTGGCGGTGGTGTTGTACAAGGAAATGGTCAACAAAACTCAAGTATGATGATGTTAGACGATACTCCAGTAAGCTATATAACCAACAGCGAACAAAATAGCATTACAGCACAAGGACTACAGTTTGATGGTGGTGCTGGCACACCATTTCGCAAACAATTCAAATATCTCTCTGCAGTGTCACCGATAACACCTACCTTTGGTATATTGCCTATAAACAGCCCTTGCGCTGGAGATGCTTCATTTCTGGGCAGTCTAGTTACTGGGCACATACAAACAAATATTAATATAACCAATTCCCCTTTGCCCCAAACATTGGCCGAAGTCAACCAAGAACAAAAAGTAATAGCGAAAAAAATGAAAGGCCATGTTAGTTCTCTAATTAATCGTAAAGAATCAACGAACTCTGGAGGTGGCAACAAACCCTCTGTGTTTACTCAAACTGGAAATATAACTCCTCGTACACCCAATAATAGCGGAAATATTTCAAATGGTAAGTGAGCTAAGAAAATAACATTTTATATTTATTTATTAAAATATATTCTATGGTCTAGTTCCTAATATTCCTAATGCTGCTGTGAGACGAAGTTCACGTCTCTTTAGCCATAGTGCTTATTCAGTCAAGGAAAACAACAAGTCGCCTAATATAACAAATAAGTTCGTTCAGCCTCGATCTCCGCCGCGCAAAACCAAAACTCGCATGGGTAAAATCTGTCTGAATAATGAATTTATTGAAGACAAGTCAAATGTCAATCAAACCAATGCCGATAAAATTATCGAAAAGAACATGCGGAAGGAAAAAGAAAAAGTTGAAACAATCACTTCGGCACAGACTGGCATTAATCGGTCGACCGATGATGCCAAAGTACAGTTGAATAATAGTTTAAACAGTGCGCAAACTATGAGTCATCAATTGCTCGCTCTAAAAAAACAATCTGCAGATGGTTTGATGACACTATTACGTGATCTTGGTGAAGGCTTCAAGCAATTATCACACTTCCAATGTAGAGGCGCTATTAAGCACTTAGAGGCTACAATACCAAAACATCATTTTTCTTCCAGTTGGGTGCAATCGTTGATCGGGATGTCTTACTATGAATTAAGAGAATACGAAAATGCGGTGGCGATATTTAAACGTATACATGAGCAAGAACCGCATCGCTTAGATTATATGGAAATTTATTCCTCATCCCTCTGGCACTTGCAAAAAGAGGTCAGTCTATCGGCCTTGGCACAAGATCTAATAAATCAAGATAAAACCTCACCCGTAACTTGGTGTGTAGCGGGCAATTGCTTTTCGCTGCATAAAGAACATGAAACTGCTATAAAATTCTTTAAACGGGCGGTGCAGGTGGATCCGGAGTTCGTATATAGTTACACATTACTAGGCCATGAACTTGTTCTCACTGAAGAACTAGATCGTGCTATGGACTATTTTCGTTCGGCTGTTGTCAGAGACCCACGCCACTACAATGCCTGGTTTGGCATCGGTACAATCTACTCTAAACAGGAGAAATATGAATTGGCCGAGTTGCACTACATAAAGGCATTGAAAATTAATCCTCAGAATTCAGTCATTCTCGTACATATTGGAGCTATGCAATATTTTATGCAAAAAAAGGAACAGGCCCTCCAAACCCTTAACACGGCTGCAACATTAGATCCCAAAAACCCATTGGCACGTTTTCATCGTGGTTCAATTTACTTCTCTTTAGGGAAACATCAAGAGGCTTTGAAAGAACTTGAAGAACTCAAAGAAATTGTTCCTAAGGAGTCGGTCGTGTTCTATTTAATAGGAAAAATCCATAAAACTTTAGGCAATGTTGACTCGGCTTTAATGCACTTTAGTTGGGCTACCGATTTGGATCCTAAAGGTGCTAATAATCAAATCAAAGATGCCTTCGATTCTATGTCACATCCCTGCTGTCCAACTCCTATGAATGATGCCGGCTTAGATGCTGATTTAGAGCCAATATCTGAGCGATCGGATGAATCAACACAAGCCCAAGACGTCAACTACGATAGTGACTTTTAAGCCACCTTGATTTGTGTTGTCCAATATTTTGACTGATTAAAACGAAGGTGGTCCAAGCCTTATTTGCGATAACAGTGGAGTGGTAGTAAATTTATAACATATTGTAATATTGTTTATCTTTAAATGATTTTTATACTTTCTCCTCTCTCTCTCTCAATCTCTCTCTTCGCCCTCTTCATTGTATTCTGTTTTATTTATAAAGCTGCAAGCTACATAATATTATTTGTAAACATATGATGGCCGGAGTTACATTATTTTAATGCTGTTAGGGCGTGTGTGTTTGTGTGTGAATATATGTAGAATATCATAAAATAATACAACTAAAAACATAAACCACCGATTTCTTTGTTTTTACTTAACAAACGGCATTTTATGAAAAAAATAAAATTGAAAAAACAAAGACTATAGATAATTTGAATTTGCGTTCCGTTAACGTTTTGTTTTTATATTTTTTTTATAATAACAGTTATCACCGCCACATGTAACTCCATAAAATTGAAGTAGATTATTAAAAAAAGAGACAAAATATTGTTATGTTTAACATGAGCAAATAATAAATAGAATCCATTAAAAAATGAATTTACCTTCTCTGCTTGTTCTCTGTAAAATGTTAAAAGAAATCATTAACAACAGAATACAGCCAAAACAAATTAATGTTAAGGACTAATAAAACAACAAACAAAACACATAAATATAAATAATTTACTCTTAAATTGACATTTATAGTTTTAATTTTCAAGTAATATACAACAAAAGTTAGCATATAAATAAAGGAATACAATTTGAATTAGTAATACGTATAAATTTAATATAATGAATGATAAATCAAAGCATACAAAAGGAAATAATATTAGTGATTAAAAAGCAAAACCTGATGTTTTATTTACAAAACACTAAGTTTTAAGTTGTGGAAAATGTGATGATAGTAAAGGTATAACATCGATTGAAACAATACAAACAATATTAATTATTTAAATCGAACGTAAGATCTGACTTGGGAAATATTACAGATATTTACATTAAAATAAAACAGAACATTTTTTATCATATCCAAAAAGTTGGCTTTACGTTATGATTTCGAGCATGTGACGTCATTCCGGAATCTGGAGGTTTCAACTTGGCATCTGAACAAATGACACCACCATGCTTTTTAAAATAAATTTGAACAATTTTGTGATGAATTGCTAAGCCAATCTTGGTCTTAAGGTTATGGCCACACATCAAACTCAGATTTGTCATGATTGTGTTATAAAAAAAATTTCACACGCCTTTGTTAATGTGAGTTTGAAACAAATCAAAACATTTGATTTTTACTACGTAAGCTGCAAAAATTTGTGTGTGCGTGTAAATTCATCAAATTTAATGTTCGGTTTAGTTTTCGAAACGCCAACACTTTCGGACTGAAAATAATACTTACTTTTGAATTTTCAAAGAAAAAAGCCAGCACAAAAAATATCGGAGAACCTTGTCAAACAAACAATTTTCATAGTTTTAAGCTAAATTGTACTTTTTTTCTTTTGGTTAAAATATATTTTGTTGGCAGAATTATTTTCTGATTTTTTTACATGAAGTAGTAGGTGTACTTGCTCTAAATGCAGAGCTTGGAAATTAAATCAATTTTTTTTCTACGTAAAGTAGTCGAGAAATAACAATTAAATTTTGATGGTCCCTATTTTAAATTACTCGTTTATCCAATGATCCTCTTCGCTTTCTTTTTTCTATTTTAATTGTGTGCGCCAGTGCAATAGCTATCTATGCAAGTCATATTTCGATGAAAAAAGATCTTAGATTTAAAAAAAAAAATTAACGAACAAAAAATATTTAAAAATAATGCAGTTACCAACAAATTTGTACATGCATCTTCTTTCAACACACTTTTGTCTGGCTGCGGTAAGCAAAACAAATTTTTACCAACACATAAATTTGATGAGCCAGTTTGGTGTGTGGTCATGGCGCTTTAAACTCTGAACTGCAAAAATAAACAGTATCGGCTATTAAAAGCTGTCCAACAATAAGCGTTATATATTCAATAATCTCATATAAAAAAGATATGAAAAAATCTTAAAATTTTATGTCGTATTATTATTAAATGTTCTATGGAGACTTAGTGATGTAGCAATTTGCACCGTGGGTCAATACGAATACTAACAGCCCCTCCCACGATATCGAATGTTAATTTTCGCTTGAATTATATAAGAAGAAAAAACTAATTGGAGTCGCAAGCCAGCATCTCACCAACGCATACGATAGCGAGCAAAATTTATCGTTTTTTTTTTATTTTAGCATTCTGACATTCGGTATCGTATGAAATGTAACGTAATATGTATCGACTTATATATTATATATATATACATATGCAGGTATCAATATGTCGAAATCGTCTTTTCAGGAAAAACAAATTTTTTTATTGTGTAAAATAATTTTTTGGGTCCTCAAAAACAATAATTGTTGTCTACGACTTTTTTATATTTAAGTATATAAAATGTTGGTGCAATAACAGACAAATATGTAGTTAGAGCTTAGCTCGGTCCAAACGTTTTCTTAATGCTACGGGTAAGTGAAAAAGTAACAGAACAAGAAAATGAAGATATAGTGGAAAAGGAGTATATGATGATATTATGGATTCCGAATCTGCAACATTTTATTCTAAAGTGGATATTTCCGAAAATAATATTCGTATCTGGTCTGTATTCCGTTTCCGTATAATATCTTTTCTTTAATTTAGAATAAAAAAGGTTGATGGAATGAATTAAAAGCAGCTTTTCTTGAATTGAAACTTTATTTAATTTTGTAATGTTAAGGGTTTCCTTTCAATTTTCATTTATTTTCCACAACAAAATTTAAAATGCATTAGGGACTTCTGAATAGACTTTTTTATGGGAGTATTGCTTATTAACGTAAACGGTAACATGTGTTTTCATAAACATTGTCTAATAATTTCGAAAAAAGGAAAATTATGTGGAATGCATAACAGTTAATTTCCGAAGTATTCAATTCAGAGTGTTTTTACAATTCCACTTGGAAGACAGAACAGGGACGAATAATAGAAAATTACACGTAAAACAAAACGCTTATTGATTGCCTTTTTTGGTATATCTATATATATAAAAGTGAAACTCTGTCTGTCTGTATATGTGTGTGTTAGCTATAGACTCCGAAACCGTAAAGCCGATCGGACTCAAACTTTCGCAAGTTGTTGTACACATTCCAGGGAGTGTTTATGGGTGTTAATTAAAAAAAAATTGGGCGGGGCTACGCCCATCTACATATCGATGGTTTAATATAGAAAAGGCGTATCTACACTTTTCGTTACTTTTCAGGAGAAGGAAAAAACGGAATAAAACCTTAAAAACTTAAGTTACAAAAAACATTTATATTGCAATGTTTATTCAAAACAAGCAACAAATTCAATTCTGGTTAAATTTGTTTATTATTTCTAATTTCTTAGAAGTTATTTTAGATAGGGCTTTTTGATATTAATTTTTTTGAAAATAAATGTAAGTTAAGGCTTTTTGTCGTAACTTAAAATTAGGAGAAACTAATATAATAATTCATGTTGGAAGTAAAAAAATAAACAATTAAAACTAAAATACGTAATCCAGGCAGATGTTAGTATACTAAAATAAGGTTTTATAAGGTAAATTATCATAAAAATGGTGGCAATCTGCTGGTATGAATTTTTTTAGGTCTTGCAAGTCGACCCACTTTTTTTAGATATGGCTATTTTCTCGTTATAAAGACAATCGGGGGACACATTTTCAATCGTAGACTTCGATCTCTGTGGGAGTAACTGATATTCATCTGTTATATTTGTTTTAAAATAAATTGATCCTGATGAGTGATATGCCAAAGCTCGAAGCATGTTTACTGTATGATCTCCAATGCTTCTGCCTGAAATTTTAGAAAAGTTTGATTATACATATCTAAAGAGTTTTTTCAGTGTGCAATATTTTACCTGGTCGTATTGATGTGTAAACCTTTGAAATATTTTCGAAATTTAAAAAATAATCATTACGCAAATGGTGCGCTTGTAGAGGTGCTGGAACTTTTCTAGCTTCCTTAATTAGTTGAACAAATTGAGACGGCAAGTTTATTTGTTTTTTATTTATTTTTCTCAGGTATTCCTTTTTGTCTCAGAAAAGCTTGTAAGATCTGCAACATACTGCTTCTTTTGCTCCCAGGACATCTCCCAAAACAAACTAAAAATTTCTTTTCGCGTGGACTCATTAAACGTCGAACACTTTCTCACCGCACTTTTTATACAAAATCGTGATGAACATAGCTCTCCTAATTGCCTAAAAGGTTTTTGACAAAGTTCTTTTTTTGATATACCCAAATATTGCTGACCTTCCATTCTTTTTTATTTACATTTTGTTTCCATTTGGATTTGTTAGCAGTATTTTTCCTCTTCGGAACATCATCTGAATCAGAATTTTCTTTTGCACAATTCATGTTATTAAAACTTTCAATCGTAAAACTCATTCCAACACAAAAACTTAAATTGAACTGACACACAAAAAACAAAAACGCACCGACGAAAGCAACGTAGCACAGAAACTATTTTTGTGCTAGACAAATTCGGGGAAATCCCTTTTTTTAAGTAAATGCAAAAGCAAAACCATAAGAATAGCTTGGCGAATTTTTGAGTACCATAGAAAATATATGGCAATTTCTTTTTAGTTTTTTTTAGTCTACTCTAAATTCAACTTTAAATGACTTAGGGCTTTTTTCTTTAAAAAAAAAACTTCGAATGAGTTAGGGCTTTTTTTATAGGACTATAAATCCGTTATTTGCAATCATAGCCCGCTATTTTTTTTAGGGAAGGTGTATTTGACAGTGGTCTACCAGAATACATTAAAAACGCGATTTCAAAAAAAATGTAGATACGCCTTTTCTATATTAAGCCAACGATATACATAAAAAGGAAATACGCCCATACAAAATAAATATACATTTTTCAGCTACTTGCACTAGATCGATTTTTCTAAAACTTTGCACACATATTAAGCTGTCATGACTATATAATTTCGTGATTAGAAAAGTGGGCAGGGCCACGCCCATAAAAAAGTTATAATTTTGAGGTACTTGCACTGGACCGATTTTTCTAAAACTTTGCACACATATTGAGCTCGGCTTGGCCAGTATGTATATAAATATAGATAATTATTCTCCCTAGTTCGGCAGAGGCAACTGCCATGACGAAAATTACAGTGTCACTAATAAACTGTTTTTTTTACTTGTTTATACAGCCCTACGTATCTGAAGTCAAACAACAGTTGCAATGTTGGAAAATGTTTTTATTCTTGTTTTACTTTCATTTATTCGCTTTCAAAAAATTCTAACTTAAAACTAAATTTACAATGAAATAATATTTGTTTTGTTTTTGCATTTTCTTGTGTTTTGAATTAATATCCATAATAATAAATTAAAATCTTAATTTATGTAAATGTATGTGTGTATAATTCACTAAAACAACATATAACTTTATGGGAGTATTTTCCGGTTTAATTTCTTTAAGATGGCAGATGTTATTTTTTTGTTAAAACACTAAAATTTCAATGTAAGTACAGTGTGTAAAGTGAAAATGCATTATATTTGGATATTTAATTTTTGTCATTTTGTTAAAAATTAAAGATCCTTTACGATTATTTTGATGAAGTTATTGTTAATTATGAGCTAATTGTGGTTATTTTGGTAATGAAGGTTTTTATATAATTTGGCCTACATAATGTAAAACTATGGGATGGTTTTGTATAATTTTTAAAATAATTAATGTCTATGATACAGTTTCTTTTAACTTACACAATAATTTTTTTTTTAATTTAATTTTTTGATGATGTTTTTTTAACTTTAAATTTATTTTTTTCAGTAATCATTTTCAAATTAACAATTAAGGTATTTTCAAAACATTAAATAAAAGAATTTTGAATTTTAATTTTATTCTTCTGAAGCCAGAAGAATAAGTGTTTGATTAAGTGATTTTCTTTAATCCGACATCTCAATATTATATTCTTCAATTTTTATTTTAGATTTGTGTGTTTTTAAATTAACAACTAGAGATGTGTGTAAAACCTTGTTTATTATTTAATGAATTATTTAATTTTAATTACAATTATTTTTGCTTTTTTATACAAAATTAACAAAAAAACTGTTCCCCTTTTTTTACAAATTTTTATTTGTTGACAATTTTTACATTTTAATATACACATACTATGTATCTTTGTAGATTTCCGAAGTTAGTTTTACTTAAAATATAGTTGGTTTTCTTTGAACGCATAAATTGTTATATAGAAAAAACTTAAAAGGTTCAGAAAATTTATGTTTCCGGTCAGACACTAGATTTGAGTATTATGAAACTATAAGAAACCCATCATTAAAAACAGCTTTTCCAAAGCAAATTTTACGTTTAAAAAAGATTTTCTGTTTTAAAACTTAAATCCTAATTTCCAGTTTTTCAGGAATGTTCTAGAAAAGTAGCGAAATTGGAATTTTTTATAACTAAACCTTTCGTTTTGATGTTATGGAAAAGTATACTAATATTTGTATTGAATATTGAAATTCAAAGTGAGATGCAGAACATCAAAAATTTAAGCTGTTTAATAAAAAAAAAATTATTCAACCATGAATTTGTACTTAAGTATCTGTAAATAAGAATTAAGCCCAAATACGTTAGCTGCGGGTGTGCTCATTATTGGTGCTTGCGGCTTAAAATCGCGCCATATACTCTAGTCTGTTTTGTAATAGTATTATTATTAAAACCAAGAAACAACGTTATTTGAAATATAAAAAAATTTAAAACCTACTTTTCAATAAAATCAACTCATAAAAATCACATAATAAAAATTAAAACAATTGTGTAAAAAAATTTCTTTGGAAAAATAATAAGTGCTACACATCTAACGAATCCATCGTGTTAAAAGATTTTAATAAGTGACGATACAATTTATATAAAAATAATTAATTTTTTACCAAATTATTATTCTACTTTTAAAAATTTTTTTTCAAAACTTAATTAAAATTGCGTATATGTTTCGCCTTTATTTAATTAAAAAGTTTCTCTTAACGCCGAGTGATCTTTCCGATATTAAAAACGATTATAAAAACCAAAACCTTTTACCATCATAATTGTACTGTTTAACACTTCAAACACAACTGAACAAAAACAAAAAATTAATAACCAACTTAAATAGGAAAAAAGTTTTGATTTACTCCCCATTAAAATGTATTGTTATTGCTTTTTATTAAATTTTTTCTCCCCATTTTTGTCATATGCATAAAGGATGAAACCGTTTACTCAACGAGTTTTAAAACAAAATTACTCTTATTCGACACACACACAAGTACTTAAGTAATATTTTTTGAATATAGGATTGAAAGTGGTTACGAAATTCATTAAATAGCGAAAACGATATTAACTCCAAAACAAAATGTTTTGCTTTGCTACCAGTGACATTTGGAGCTTGTGTACGGATGCACTTTTAATAAAATTATTTGTTGACTTAATTTTGTTATGATTTATTTTCACTTCAGCTCAATTTACAATGTTAAATTCATCATATTAAATATTTTATTCATCCTGCGAGTTGAAACATATACACAGGCAGTTTAGCTCATTCTCCCCTGACCACTACGTGTTGAACTACTTCGGGCTGTTTCCGCCACGATTTACTAATGATTGGTATACTCCCTATTACTGGGTATATAGTTTAAAAAAAACATAATGCGCAACTGATTTTTCACCACTTATTCATTTTTATTCATTGAACATCTTAAAACGTATTTTAACTCGTTCATACATTTTTGTTATAATTTGTCATATTTGTTTTTCAGTTAAATGAGATTTTTTTCACTTCGGGATAAAACCTAAATATTGACCATCGGTTCAGAAATGATACTCGTTTAATGTATTAAAACTCAACAGTTCTAGCAATTGTTTATTAATTTTCTATGGATTTAAAGCTGAAGTGAGAAGTTTAATAGTTTATTTAACTATTAATAAAAAAAAGCGACGTATGGTAATATCTTTAATAACAAAACACTAAAAATGATGTACATAAGTTTGTCTAATTTTTTAAGCTCCAAGTCCTCTAATAAAATTTCCTTTATTATAAAGTATAATAAATATTAATTTTATTTTATTCAATATTTTGCTACGCATCGTCAGGAAATAAAATAAAATTATATTTTACAAACTTCAAAACAAAAATCAAATTATGAAAATAAATAATTCTCTTTCTGAATAGAAAGAAAAACGAACACATGCCTAAAAAAAAAAAAAAAAAAAAAAAATTACTTGATAATTAATATTATTGAAAAACTTTTTCTATATACAATGAAAAATGTTTTAAATTTTCAAAACACAAATACATACAAATACGTATTAAAAAATTAGACAAACTTAATTATAATAAAGGTGAAAAAACTAGAATAAAGTTTTTAAAAATGATGTACATATTTTTCGCCCAAGACAATTTTATTATAAAAATCAAGATCAAATGCAGTCTTGTTTTAGATTTTGTAAAAATAAATTTTCACACGCTGGGTTACTGCACATTTCGATTCGAACGAAAATGCTTAGGCAAGCAACTGCGAATGATTTTTTTTCCGAATCGAACTACAGTAACCTGGACCTATTTTGATGAAATTTTGTGCTTGTGATTGAGAGGATACACAATTAAAACCGGTAAGTGTTGTGATCGCGTTCTAGGAAACATTTCACTTCCGAAACTGCAGGATAAATTTTAATGAAATTGTGCACGTATATCACTTTGTCCATGGATGGTTTGAAAAAAAAACCGGCAGGTTCTAACTCTTTTATTTTTCCTATGCATGTCAAATACATCAAAAATTACCATCCTACTGCACTGGTATCTTCATAAATTAATGGAGAATATTGAAAAGTAAATAAACAAAAATCACAGTTTGTCACCTTACATCCTTAAAAAACAGATTAAAAAGTATAAAAAAAGCTCACTCATCGAGCGATTTCCCAGTTAATAATTGATACTTTGTAAAAAGCACATTCTTTTTCAATTTCCCTTGCAACCGGCCGGCATATTAGCCATTTGATTTTTAGGACTAATGGATTGTTATGTATAGCAACCGAACTTCAGCTGTGTTGTCTGCTGGCAACCAAAAATCTTGGATTGCCAGAACCAGTACTAATTTTGCAACTCAAATTAAGAGCTGTCAGTATCCATCTGTAATATGTTTTAGAGTAACTGTGAACGCAACTAAAGTTTCCCTGTCCCTATATCCCTGTCCACACTTGCAATTTTAGCTGCTGCATTCTCTTTTGATTTTCAAATTCGGACTATTCAACTTGAAGTTAAACAATAAAATACAACTAAAATTGCAAAAACAGAATTGCAATGTGAGGACACGAATGCAATTTGTAAACTTAATATAAAAATAATGCTACAACAAGAATTGCATGGGTGGACAGTCACTATCCATATAACCGACCTATACATAAATGTGAAAGTAAATTACATACTTGTATGTGTTTATATACATATGTATATACATAAATATTTTAAAGAAAACCAAATACCATACATGATATACATATATTTGTTTTTTTTTTAATTTTTGTAATTAATATAATAATTTCTTAATATGTGCTGTGGTATATAAATGAAGACTTTGTTTGTATTCTAATGAATATGAGAAGAGAGTGTGTTTTACCATGTAGTAGTAGTAGTATATGTATATTATGTACAAAATTTCAATAATATAAATATATTTACTTTTAACTTTTGTTAAAGATTTTGTATATTGTGATCGTTCTTTTTTTTACTTTTTATACATAATTTAATACTTAAAACATAACTTTAAAAAAGAAAACATACAAATCATTTGTCTTGTTACTTTTTATATGTTAACGCATTAATTTATATTAATGAATGCTTTCTTTTCACTTTTTGCTAACGGCCTTATAATAATAGTTAAACGACAATGTGTTTTCTTTTTTATTTAAATTTTTTTAAATTTATTTCTTTTAAAAATATATAAACTTGTATATTAAATATACTAGGCTTGGCTTATACAGAAAAAATAATAGTTTATAATAATGTTTGTTAATAAAATGAAAAAATTTGCTAAAAATTAATTTAAATTAAAAAATCATAATTATTATAAGGTTATACAAAAAATGATAAAACAATCAATGTATTTATAATTAAAATAAGTTAAATTAGAAGATTTAATGTACGAGAAAAATAATTGTAATAGTTTTAATTAAAACTGAATGTATTTTTAGTTTATAAAAGTTAAGTTTATTTTTTTAATTTTGTTTGTTGCTTTAAGTATTTTTTTTTTAATATGTATATAAAAAACTTACAACTATTTCTTATCTACTCATATTTGTAATAACATATTTATAAAAAAAAAAAAAACAAGAGTGTAGTTCAATTTAATTTAGGCTGTTATCTTTTATAATTTATAACTTGTTTTGTTGTTGTTAGTTTATTTTATTTATTAGCGAACTTGTAATAATTTATTTATACTTTAAACTATTTTCAAAATGAAATAGTTTTTAAACTTAAATTATGCTAAACATGCTTTGTTTTTAGTAAAAATGTTAACAATTATTGTTAGCATCATATATGTATGTATATGTATAATTAGTGTATAATATATGAATATATTTAGACATAATTCATTAATATTAATTTTTGTTGTTTTTTCTTTGCAGTTTCCATTTGTTTTTTTTTCAATTTTTTTAACTTTGTTTTATTTTTATGATTTTATAAAATTGTTTCTTTCTTTTGCTTAATTGTAATAAATTTAATATTAACCTTTTTCTTAATTTTGTATAATTTTTTAATTATTTGTAGATAATTGCATTTTTTTTTTTAAGATTACATGTTTTGTTGGAAAAAGTTTTTCATCCTTTCTACATGTACATACAATATATTTTTTGTTTGCATTGAAACATTTTTATATCAAATATAATAAATTTCAATTTTGTTTCTTTTCATGTGCCACATACATGTGTTTATAATGAACACAAGTTCTATAATTTTTTTTAATTTAAATTAGGGATTTTGTTCTTGATTTACTTTATAAATTTAATAATTTTTAATCCTAATTTAGTATATGTATTTACAATCTTTTAGTTATCTACAGTAATTTAAAACTTTAAAATATTTGTAAGACAAATAAGAATTCAATATAAACAAACACATGCATAAGAATCACTTTACATAAAAAACACACACCCACATACACAATTTTCGTTTACTACTTTTTTTTTTAATAGTTTACGTAGCAATTAGAAAATTCTAAATAACACTGTTTTATGATTAGTGCTAAACTAGTTGGTTGTAGCAAAACTGGTTTCAGGCAGCACAGTAACATTTTAAATCCGAAAAGAAATGATTCCGAAAAGAGCCATTATCATTTAATTAGACGAATATGGGAAATAAATTTTGAAGTTGCAAGGAAATTAATAAACGTTTCTTAATACAAAATACAAATGAATGCATCCATAACAAAAGAAGCATTTCCTAAAAGAATTGTATACAGTTATGGCCAATCATAATTAGAAACTAAATCTGTAGAAGGCTAATTTTGAGTAAACACCAATGTGTGAACTTGTGCTTGTTATGCAAGGCAAGTTATCTAAAATGTTGTGTGTATATTTTGCTGACAATTTTATACAAGAAAAATATATTAAAGATTGAAAGAATGAATTAAATACAGCTATGTTATTAATAACCCCTGGTCATTATTAATAACCAAGAAAAGATGCGGAAGTTGTTCCAAAATTATAGCATTTTCATTGCACATTTACGTATTACGCTAACAAATTTCATTAATGAAATAATACCAACTTTTATAACACATTTTGAATAACTATATGTTAAATTTACTCATGGTTCATCTACTATGGGTTCAGTTGCTACAATGATCTTACTAACAATTGTGATATCCTGAAGTTCTTAATTCTTTTGCTTGGATATAAACTTGTTTGAAACGCTTAAATTGACCAGTTTAAAAAAGATGTAATGTGATCAGCATTGTTTAGTTTTGTAAAGATTGTCTTTTCTTCATTTTATTGAGAATATTGAATCTGTATATTGAAAAAAAATTCTAATATTACCGCATTAAATACAGTGCGTTGTATCACAATTCAATAAACTTTAGCTACCAATTTGGCTAAACAGTCCTACTTTTTCGCTATCAATTCTAATCTTGTAATGCTCTTATGTTGATAACAAAATCTTTTGGCGAAATTTACACAGATAGGTGCATAGAAACTATGCGCATTATTTCCCGTTAGATGACGTAGTTTGTCATTCCTTCTAAGGTTTCCCAAATCTATGTATCCCTAAGAAATTATAATTTTCGTGCGAAAAATGTACGTATTATGTGAGAGTTGGCAGCTCTTTAATCAAAATCAAGGATTTCTATATTAACTGTAATGAAACAATTCACAACAATTATGTTTTTTTTAATAGAATATTTTCTTATATTCGTAGTTGAGAAAGAGTTGAAGCAGTAGATTTTTAACTATCCTTATTATGTAGCCATTGTCATCAGACAAACTGTTTTTATTTATATTTTGTTGACCTTTTTTTAGAAATGAAACTAGACGCGGTTTAAAACCCGACTATATGGTTTGAGAGTGATTTTTAGGTAAGATTAAGGTTATTGATGTTGATGTATGTTGCCTTATAACGAAAAAAATGTACTGCTAATTAATTTAAAAAAATGCTTCTTAAAATTTAAAGGACTTTATAAACAATTCATCGTAGGCTTTAATTAAAATCCAAGTAACTATGTAACAAATAATGAAATCGAGATTTAGCTCAAGTGTCCTAAGCTTAAAGCAAAACCGAAAGTAATAGAGTCTGCAAGTATAATTTAAAAAAAATGTTTTTGCATCTGCTGTAATATTTCGACAGCTGTAGTTACGTGGGTTGCATTTAAGCCACTGATATAGAAGACACAACACATATGTATATGACGTAGTTTTCCCTAAAATTAAAGTTTTTCTTAATATCATGTTCTTTATAAATTTATATTATTTAATTGAATAAAAAATTATTCCACGACTACACACTTTTTTAATTTTCATATGCATTCCTTTTCAATGTTTACCATTATTATTGAACTTATTTTTCTTACAAATTTTCCGTTTGTTCTAAGTCTTAGTATTTTATAAAAAATACATAATTTTTAATCATCATATATTAATATATTTAAATTTACAATTACTATATTAAGACTTTTAATACAAAATATTAAATTACAATATGTTAACAAAAACAGATGTGATTTTAAATTATATTAGGAAAAAAAAAAATTCAGTAAAAAAGAAAACAGAAAAAGATTTACAAATAAACAATTTAAAAAAAAACTTGTTTTAAAATGTTACGTCATGTCATCTCTGCTTAATCTTTGCGGAACGATCAAATCTATTATCATTTTGATGGATTGATTGATTTGTTTGACTTAAGAAGCCTCACATGGAAGCCCGAAAAAAATAACGGAAGCATTAAAATTTAGTTTTACATAAGAAAATGTTATTTTTAGTGTATTTGTTTACGTTACGCTACAAACCCAATGAATAGTATTGAGATAACGAAGTATCAGTAAAGCAAAAAAAAAAAATTAAAACTTAAACAGTTATTAGTTTTTCTGAATATCACAGAAATCAAAAAATTAAAAAATATAAAAGAGAAAATAAAAAAATTGTTATAGAAATAAAAAAAAAAAATCGTAAAAAAACATGCTCTAGATTGAATGTACATGATTTATGTGTTGTTGTGTAAAAAATGTGAAACAGAAAACTATTTAAATATACCATTATAAATCAAATCAAACATAAAGAAAATTTATAAAGACTAAACCTTTGTTGTTTGTTTATGATTCTATTTTTAAGTAATTGCAGCTGTCAAATAATAGAGATCCATTAGTGTCTGCACATTGATGGGTAGACATGATAAGCGATCATGGGTATTCGAGTCTAACGCCAACCATGATAAGGCATTATAACCCTCTAGCACATAACGCAGGACATCGGCTGTCAGTATTGAATCTAACGGATGATCTGTTGCCGACGAATGCGCATTGGTTGAGTTTAATATGTCATCAGTGGTTTGTATGTTCGGTACATGTATGTGGAGAGCCGTTTTCAAAAATACCGGGCACACATCTTCCAAATGTGGACAAGCTGACCAAAACCATGATGGCATTCGGCCCGTAGGAGCAGTTGATACCATATAGCCAACTGCCAAGGGTTGTTGATTTATTTGACCGACCTGTATTAAAAAAAATTAAGAAAAAGTTGAAAGATAGTGAAAACTTGTTAGATCTGTATTTTTGGATTGAAAAATATCACAAAAATATATCTCAACAATAAAAATAAACAAATTTAAGCTAAAATAAAATTATTCACATTTAATTTTTTAACAAAAGTAAAAAAAAAAATGTGCAAGTTTACGAACCTAAATTGTCGTGCAAATTTACAAGGATTGTGAATTTTAATTTAACAAAAAAATTGTTGACAGCTCATTTGTAAGGGTGAAAAAATGCGCAGTTTGCAAGGAAAGTTGTTCTTCTAAGTACCGTTAACAATGAAACGAATTCAGAATGACTTTAAAATTGTATTTATGAAAGCCGAAGAAGTTCGATGACCCTTTAACTTAACTTGTTCGCGGACAGTGAACATTTCAATGAGGTGCAAAAATTGCCACTCAATTGTTAAAATTGTTTTTGATGTCCGCAATTTAATTTGATTAAAGATTATACAAAATGAAATGCAAAATAATTGGCATTAAATTTTACTTTGCATCACAGAGAAAATTAATGCTATAGTACTCAAGTCCGCAAACGTGTTAAATGCCAAAATTCACCAAAATCCGAACATTAAACTGCAGAAGCTACAAACCGTAATTTTGTATACAAATGTACGAACATTTTCCGAAATCGAATGTACTTATTACCCCTTGAAACTTTAAAGAATACAACAAGGAAAGAAGTAATAAGGGAAAAACATTTTATGGCAAGGTTTTATAAACAATAAATTTGCTTAAGAACTATTAGCTGACACACACACAATTCTACGACGTATATTCTAGACAATTGAACTTTTAAAAGATTCCCCTCTATTCGTAGTACTATATACAATCAACACATTTTTTCCCTTGGTTGTTAGAATATACGATTTTTTCCCTTAAACAAATTATGGCGAAGGGAAACGAAATTCCCTCGGAAAATTCGTAATTGTTCTGTATGTATACGAAAACTATTTTGCAAGTACTAGCGAGAACCTATCCGTCCGTCCCTGCGGCGTCCGGAAACAGTCGATTTAAATATGAGTTATTTACAACTAAAAGCAGAGGCTTTCACATACGTATGCAGCAGATACATGAGCGTTCTATTCACATCGGAAATGTAGATTTAGGAATTTCCGACGGTATGAGAAATTTGGAAATTTGGAATGGATAATTGACATATAAATTAAGCAAAATTAAAAACCACCTAAAACTTACTTTCTACACATGGTAACAGCTCTTAACATTTCTCGTCACTAATAATTGGAGCACTCGTACATTGTATTACTATAAACGGCTGAATTTTAAAATAAAATATCAATAAAATCGACGCCTCCCTAAATAGCTGCTTTAGAACCGCCTCTGGTCTGCTCTGCACAATTGTACTGGGCAATTTAAAAGGAGGTTAACTTTACAGACTTTAAAAACCGTTGGAGAACACCGCTGTTTATATGGTACCAAAGCTATGTTAAGAAAGTTAAACATCTCTCTACCACAAAAACAAGCTATAGCTTGACTTGATTGGGCAAGAATATCACAGACACATCATGCTTCAAAAACAATTTCAGTAAAAGTGTATTCTTTCTCCCCGAATGGAATTTATTACGCAGATGGGCCCTGTCGAAACGGGCTGACATCATATGCTATACTTTTAATCACACGTTTTGAATCTATAGGAGAATCAAGGTTACTCGACCACTTTGGCATTTGTATGGCGGTAATTGCTGCCATTAGCAATCTTCTTGCCGCTTTAATTAAAATTTATAATGGTGCTTAGCCCGTAAGTACTTTGGTAGAGGAATTATTTAACGATGTCCAACTAGCCAAAGTTGAAATGTTCTTTCTGAAATCCCCCTAGACCTAGAAACTTGGATGTTAGACTTTCGAAATTTCCCACAAATTTTGAATTCACAAAAAACTCGATAAATCCACAAAAAAATATAAATTTCGCAAAAAAAAAAGCCAAACCTAAACCGAAATTAAAGAAAAAAATCTTAAATTTACCAATATAAATCACTAAAAATTATCAACCAAAAAAAAATTTATATTTAATTTCTCATATTAATGAATTTATTAAAAAAAACTTCAATTTCACAAAACAAATATAAATTGCGTTATCTAAAATTCGAGAATTTACCAAAAATTCGTAAGTATGTTTGCATACTAAAAGTTAATTTTTACCGGAAAATATCTGTAGCCTTAAGTGAAAATTATATAAAATTCGGCTCAACTTTCTTGTATTTTTCAAAAGAATTTTTTTCTATCAACTGAACTCCTTTTTTTGTATTATATATGGATTTATTGGGAAGCAGGTTATAAATAAATAATTTATTTATTATTTATGAAAACAACATCCGGCTTAGTAACAACGAGTAACAAGAAGAACTATAATATGTCCTTTTCCTGAGCATGGATGCTTCGACATAAATTCAATTATTTCCCTATAGTGAAACAAGAAAACCGGCTCTGAGGCGCCGCCGTCATTGTTAGCTGTTCGAATGAATTTTAAAGCGTCTCCGTTGACTGGAAACATATTTTAGTTCCATTATAATTTTTGTATAAACTTCTTGACAAACTATGAGATATAACGATTTTCTCCATCAGTTTATAAAACTAAATTTTTTAGATCTTTTGTGAAATACCGTATTTTGTTGTTTGGTATCCTTACTAATGAATGTTTTATTTTATGCTCAAGTATAGGGAAATTTGGATTTTTTCGTAAAATTTAATTTTTTGTTTAATCGTAAGTATGTTGCTATAATCCGAGTAATTGGCAAATTTTGAGCGAAAAAAAATTTTTTTTTTGGTAAATTTTCGCTCCTTGGTGATTTTCTGGCGAAATTTCAATTTTAATTTGGCTGTTTTATATTTTTTGAGGATTTGCAATTTTTTGTGAATTTTTAATTTAAATTTTAGTGTGAAATTTTTAAGTGTTATTGCTTTTTAAATTTTTTGATAAAATTTTTATTATTCGTTGGTAAAATTTTCATCATCAGTCAAGTAGATTTTCAGCTATTTGGTCAAATTGAGGTCAGTTTTAATTTTTTTGGTGCTACTTTGTAGATTTTTTGTATAATGTTTTGAACAAATTGAAAATATTTAATAACAAAAAAAAAAAAAATTGTTTACAATTTTTTTTAATTTTTTACACAAAATTCTATGAATTTGTCCAATTTTATCTGGCAGCTATGGTAGCAGCTTTTAAAACGCGATTTATTCCAGTTCGAAAAACAACGGTTAAAACAATCAACAGCTGTAAGCCCGAAAACCACCGTCTTAAAACTGGTTAAAAACCCTTGTATATTACCATATGTAATAACGCTACCTTCGGGGATCGAAAAGTCCGATACAATAACCAACTTTGAAATATTTTCAGTACACCTTCAGTATTTATTAAATACGTTTAATATTTACGTTAAAGGGTTTGTATTTATATATGACGTAATGCTGGTTCAATTAAATATGTATATACTAGAATAAAACAAAATAAATGTTTAACCCACCTCTTCAATGTCTTGATGTTGTGTTGAATTGAAATTATTGCCACCAACACTTTGCCAACTTCGATTATCTTCTATGCGATCGGGACTGTTGTGATTAGACATGCCACGGCCTTAAAAAAAACAAAACAAAAGCAAAAAAATTTATTATAGAAAATTCATAAAATACAAAATAACCAAAAACTAATTAAACTAAAAGACAAACTTACCTGTACCTCCACCATTATCCCATTGGCCTAATAAATCATCCATTAGATCGGCATCTTTGAAAACATCATTTTCGTCTTCATCGTTGCCAAAATTAATAAAATCTTCATCAAGATCTACTTGGGTTTCATTTTGGAATTGGCGTGTAAATGACTACGAATAGAAAGGTATGTACATATAAATAAAAACCCATTGTCTATAGAGCAAATAAAGAAAAAACTTACCAAGCAAACAGCACTTGTGGGAAATACTAATATATGAGTGCAAGTGACGTCCTGTGGTGTTGAAAGCGGATTTTGTATGGATATTTGTGAAAAACGTTCATCTGGTGTAAATTGATCTGGCAAAACGCGTAATTTTGCATCTGGTTCTAAAGTCACCAAACAAGCACTCAAAATTGTGGGTGGATACATAAGCTGACATTGTTTGCACATATCCTTCAATTGTTTTGTGGCCTTTTGTAGATTCGATTTTCCCAATAGATATGACCACGATTTAAGTTCGTTATGTCCGATGCGACCTATACGACCCACAACCAAGCGCCATGTCTGTGTTGTCTGTGATATTAGACCCAAAATGTAATCCATAAGCTTATTAAGACCAATGCGTCTCGCTGGGGCTCGACGACGTCGTGTCCGATTTGGTACATCAATGTTTATACATACTTTCTCTAACATTTCTCCGCGATCATCAGTGACAGTTGCTAAAAGCCAAGATTGATCTTCACTTAAGCAATAGTTGCAATACATAACAGAGTATTTTTGATCATTTGGATTGCCGCGCATGCCACCCCAAGCTGCTCGAGAGAAATCTGTTTTATCATTTTTCTCGTGCATGGGTGCGAGAATATAAGGTGGTGTATACATTTTATATGCTCTTCGATTCTTTTCATCTTTGGTCTTAAGGAAAGCCTCAACATTAGCAGCTGTGCCAAAGCCGGTAAGGCTTTTAACGGCCTGGGCATGTACCATGTGTCGCTTGCTTTGGGAGAAAATGTTTAAAGCTAAGCACTTCATTTCATCTGAAAACCGTTTGCGATTGCGTGAATTTCCAAGTTCCAGTATAGACTCCAATGATATGATCTGTATATTTATATGAGATCTCACCGATTCCGGTATAGACTTTAACATTTCTGAATATATTCTTAGCAGTGCAATACAAGCAAACCTTTCCATTTCGGGTGAGTCAGAACCATACGTAAATGGTTCAACTACATAAAGCAATATAGCTGTGGGATTAACTTCTTCTAAACATTCCGCGACACCGAGAGGATCTCCTAAGATCAAAGGAGGTTTTACGTCTGGTTTTTCGGTAGTGGGCTTGTTTTCATTTAGGTTCCCTTGAGCGTCTGCGCCAGATTGGGTAGAGTGTTGAGAATGATCGCCTTGGCTATGATCCATACTTGTAGGATGGTCTGATGTTCCCGTATTTCCACGTTGTTCAGTACAGTCCTGGCCGGCATTCGAGCAACCACCGTTACCAGATAGCGATAGAGACGAAGGTGTCGAGGAAGAATTATTTCCAGATGAATTGCGTGTATTGTTATCTAAAGGATTGAGTAAAGTCTTATCGTTTGGTACCCGATTAAGGTATGGAGCCAGCTGATTTTGGAAGGCATACGCATATAGGCGTAATTTTTCAGCCAACGTTGTATCTTCTATAGAGCGCAACCAATTGTCTACGCTCGTTGCGAATGGTTTTTCCGTAGGTGGCCTCTGGTGCACGGTCAACAAGCCATTCCAACCACAGATTGGCGTATGTTTACCAAGTTTACACATTTCGTAGGTAGTACTTAATTCTTTGAAATAGCTTTTCGTTTTATTTAAGACATAATCATTATCTGGAGCAATTATTAAATAAACCACATCTCTGGCATACGAATAGGGTTCGAGCAAAAATTTATCCCAGTAGTGTATCGCCAGTGGTGCTACCGAAATCCAGTCCCTATCATGTCCAACTATAACCGAAGGTATGGGCTGTGGCTCACATTGTCCGGAAGCTCGGCCAGCGAGACGATGAAATTGCCGCCATGTTAAGGGGCCACTTACAATGTATGTAGCATCCTTAGCTCCCGCAGCATTTCGAGATTTTGAATGGAATGCATTTTGTAGCATGGGTTGTACGGATTTCATGGTCGAAACTATATCTTTGTTGCTACGTGTAAACCCTACCGATATATAGGGCCATTTATGAACATTTATGCGTCCTGTTAACGCTAATGCCAACTGAGTATTTCCGGATTGTTTGCGGTGTGTAGAAAACGGCAAGATTTGTTGTTCCATAATATCCATACGTGAACTGTCGAATGCCAGACGGGCTTGTTCCATAGCCAAGGCAACAATATCATTAGCATCGATGTACTCTAAAACATTGGCTATGGCTGCAACCGATTGGGGTTTCTGTGACTTTTTTGCTAATCTTCGTCGATGACGTTGTAAGGAGCGATGTATAGCACTGCTAGATGTTTGCATAATTGAACACTGTTCCAATAGCAAATCGAATATTGAGAAAGCCACTTGTTCAACCGACTTGTCTAAAACACCATTTGTATTGGTGCTGTTGTTATTACTATTAATAGCCTTCGATGTGAGTGTAGTTATCAAGGTCAGAAGGGAATGTTTTTTGTGACGGCCGGGATCTTCCGCAATGCCAGTTATTTCCATTTCATCTTCGTAAAATAGACCTGCCTTACAGGCCAAACGTCGATTGATAACGGCACTGAAACCGCAAGTGCACTCAACAGCATCATCGTCCACATAGCCGGTGATATATTGTTGTGCGTTATTGGCTGGCGTTGTTGTGGAGGGTGTAGTAGAAGAACTGGAGCCAGCTCCAGCCAACGAGGCAGGTGAATCTAATGAATTCGCAATACCTCCAACGATTCCTGCTCCTCCCAATCCAACAGAACCAAAGGCACTAAGGGCACGTAATGCATTCGTCGTGGCCAAAGATGAAGAAGCTGTTGGATTAAAGGTAGTCCCTGGTAGAGGTACGTACACGCCTGAATCTGAGCCTCGTATATTACCGAAATGTTGATTATCTGCATTACAAACACACACTGTACTGCTGTCGAAGTTGTGATCGCGAAATACATTCAAAGCCGTATCGTATAGTAGAATATTAACAATCACCGAGCTGACTTCGGGTAGTTCGCGGGTAATTGTGTTGGTGTTACTATTACTGATGCTGTTACCCCCACCGCTGGCATAATAACCAAGGTTGGAGGTCTCGCGATTACCACATGGAACACTGGAAGGACCGCCAATTGTCTGCATATGATTGTTAACACTGTGTGGAGTTTGTGGTGGTTCTTGCGAATGATACGGTCTGTTGAGATATGCTGGAGTCGAAGAAGCAGTGGATAAGGCAGGACTTGAGACGGCAACGTCGTATGGCGGTGGCGGATGTATGGGCGTTTGTCTTTGCTGTTGTTGCATCATTGGACTCGTGTGGGGAAACGGCACATGTGTGGCTGGCGAAATAGGTGACATACCAGTACGTTGCATTAGTTGTTGCATTGTTGGTGGGGTATTGGTTAGTGCAGCCTGCGGGCAATTGAGTTGATTGAGCAACAAACTTCCACTACCACCTCCTCCGCCACTACTAAGCGGTGTGGGCACGGTATTATGCATAGGTGACGAAGACATGGGACCCAATGGGGTACGAGGTTGTAGTTGTAATGGGGTTCTAGGAGCAGCTGATAACAATTCATGCAATTGCTGATGTTGCTGTTGCTGCTGCTGTTGTTGTTGATGATGCTGTTGTAACTGTTGTTGCTGTTGATGTTGCTGCTGCTGTTGTTGTTGTTGGTGGGTACTTCTTGGTTGTTGCCATGATGGTTTGTAACGACAATTGGGCGGTATAACCAAAGGAGGCATTGTAAGACTGGGCAAATTAGTCAGGGGCGCATATTTTGAGGATCCAACAAATTTTGCTTGTTGAGGTGGCCGAAAAACGTATGACCAGTCGTCTATGGGCTCCTCCACTGGACTTCCCAGCTCAATAGAATATTCCTGCTTAATCTTTAACATACCGCTTATTCCCAAACCGGTATCTAGGGTTTGTCCCATCATGGCCGAAGAAGTAATAACGCTTAAATCAGTCATTTGTATATCCATTTGACAGGGGCTGGAATTCGGGTGGTGTTGTTCGTGAGAGGGCGGTGTAGGAAACATTTTCGTCAAGTCTTCAGCCTGTATAGTATTTGCGCCACCAAGACTCCCACCTCCTAAACCTGCCAAGCTACCGCCACTATTATTCAGGTTAGTCATAGCTGACGAAGATGTGTTCGCATTGCAATTTTGGAAAGCCACCATAACTGCTGTGTTGGCCACCGCTGTGCTATTGCCCTGGACACTTGTACTCACTAGAGTTGCATTTGTGGTACGTTTTAATTCGTCAATGGTGTTGGTGGTAATGGCACAACCATTTGATGGATTATTTGAGTCTGGCGGCGTGTGTATCTGTACACTGCCACATTCATCGTTGGAAGATGTCTCAAACAATTGCTCCAAGTCATTGGGCGACGGATTAAGGCCCTCAACCGTAAAAAGATTGCCTCCTATGCCGCTTTTAGCGTCTTTACAAGGTGACGTCGTTGAGTTGCCCATACCGGACATTATTTCCGTTTTTATGTCCAGTTCTTCAAAGAAATTTCCAGATGCCGTGGCATTCCCACCACCACTCATTAAAATAACACCCCCTCTGGAACTTTCATTATTTTTACAATCGACTTGGTTGCCACCCATTAAATTTTTAGCTGCAATACCCACTAGGCCTGTGCCCATATTAACATTTGCGTCAAGATTGTTTGAAATGCAGGCCAGTGATGCCGTAGGATCTATGGAAAGAAGTTGTTGTCCGTAAACAGAACGTGGAGAAGGCATTCGAGGTTTTGTGTGCGTATGACCTTCATAAAGTTTTTTTGTGCACATTACTCGACATGGTTTTGCGATTTCGTTGGGTTTAAAACGTTTTACAGGATGATTTGCCCTATAAACAATTTTTATTAGAAATTTTATTACATTATAGTAGATCAGTTTTTTTTTTCTTTTAGTGTTAGTTGTTGATTTAAATTTAAAACATACATATGGATTTCTCTATGTATGTTTTACTTTTAATTCCTTTATTTTAAATCACTATAAATATTGTTATTCTAAGAATGCAAGATGATATTAACTAAACGCTTTATAGAAAATATCCCTTTAAAAATTCTATGTACATTACTTAAAGACAAAATTCGAGAAAGAAAACTTACCATGCATCTTGTACGGTAAAGTCATAGAGCACGTCTAACTTGAGGCAATCTTCATTAGCAAAAGTATCAATATCTTTGACATTGATTTTAGGCGGTTTATATAAATTCAAAAAATCTTGCATTGCATTCGTGGCTGAAGACAGTTGGGATTCATTTCTATTGAAGTTGTTATTAGGCAAAACCGAACTGTTTATAATGCAGTTCGGGTTCATATTATTGGTATTTGACTCTAATTTAATATCAATTGAATTGGTAGCAGTTGTACAACAGCCAATCGTATTTCCTGTCATATGTAGAGCATTATTGTTAAGGGGAGTTATAGATGCCGGCTGTAAATCAAATTTCTTAACAGATATTGAGCCACATTGCTGTTGCTGTTGATGCTGCTGCTGTTGAGGAGTAGGTGTACAACAGCCAACACTTGAAGGCGGAGGCACGCTGCCAGGCCCCACATTCCCACCACCACTACTACTTATAGTATTATGCATTCCTTCTACTGATGGTGGGGGTTCAACACTTGGCGCAGGATGTACATAAGGTGAAGCGGTTATACTTTTATTATCATGTTGATCAGTTGGCGTGGCAGCTGGAGTATTTTTGTCCAATAAGTGGTCTATTGGAGTTGGAGGTTGTTGCAAATTCGATACTGATGTTGGAGCACGAGGACTCATAGACAAAAGCTTAAATAAAAAAAAATATTAATATAAATTAAAAGTGGTTTGATAAGAAAAATTTAATAAATGTTATTTTACTTTTCATTTAAAACTTGAGATGCCGTTTGTGGATTTCTTCTTTTTTCGTTAATTATTTTTTTTATTTCAAATTGAAAAAAAAAACAGTTCAAACCCCAATTTTTTGCACAAATACACTTTTTACTTGTTGAAGAATATAAAAAAGCTTCAAAATGTGTACCACATATACATCTATACTTAGTTTGGGATAATTATACTTACTTGATCTGCTGGTGGTACTGATGTGGGTTGGGATAATGCTGAATTTGGATGAGGGGAAGCAGCGGGTGTGCCTGGTGAGCCTACTGAAGGTATTGGCATACAATCAATTAATGTATTTCGGGAATAACTTGATATTCCACCTTGCAAGGGAGTACCATGGCCAGGTGTTTGCCCAGAAGACGGTGTTTGTGATGAATTTAATGATCTGTGAAGTACATTTATTGCTTATATTTAATTGTTCATATTAAACATTAATTTTATGAAAATACAATAAAATGTTTTAAATATTGTGTATGACGAATAATAATAAAAATATGATTAAAATAAGACTAAAATGCTCTAACTACCAAACATAATTTTACAATTTAACCACTTCCATTATTCAAATTATAAAGCAAACTAGATATATAACCCAATCATGCAAAATGTTTTCCGAAACCTGTATTTTAAAATTAAAAAAAATGTTTACATAGAGCGCATCCATCTGTCTGTTTCTAATTTAATTGTTTATTACGAAAACAAACTGAATTTTTTATCGCTATTTTGCAGTTCCGCTGCACTCCCAAAAAAAAGGTTTGCAGTAGCGGAGTTCAGTGTTTGCTGCAAATGTTCTTGCAAAAGTGCAAGTGCAAAAAATTTTATTTTTTTCAAATGAAATCCAACAACCACAAAATAGTATTTTGCATTTGGACTTTTGCAAGACAATTTGTTTGCATGCATGCATTACACACTGAATACCGCAGTTATTTTAATTTAAATATATATATAAAAAATACTATTATAAAACAATCTATGCAAATATATCGAAGGAATGACACAGTAGGCTAGTAAGTGTTGTACATGTCTATCATTTAGGGTTGACGTTTCAATATCCGCCAAAGACGGTTTCTATTTCTACCAGGGGTTATAATCTTTGATACTATGCTCGGCAATTTGTATTAAAATATAACATATAATTGTGTTGTAACATTAAATAAACATAATTAATCAACAATAATATTTCGTAATACAGAAACCTACACCTATGGTGGTACATACATACATATGTACATATAGTTTATCAATCCTTTTCCATCTCAGCGAATATACATAGAGTTAGATTAACGTTCAAACGTGATAAGTCCACTTTCTGCTAAAATGTATGTCTTTATGCTATTCCGAAAATAATGTATCATTACATCGATTCCACTTACTGTTATACAGTGACATACAAATACCTTATGTCAACAAAAGAACATATGAAAAAATACGTGGCAAGTCGAAGAAAAATTAAGAATTCATAATTTCAAAAACTTTAATTAAAGAGTCCATTTTTGGAACGAATTTCTGTCACCCCTTGTCAACTTTTATTTGGAGACTATGTACCATATTCGATTTCATTTTTCGTTCTGAGAAGTTTGCATCAATTCGCTGGTCATGAGTTAGAGTAGCAGGTGAACCTCGTTTATCACGTAGGCAGACTTTAGTGATTACTGTTTTGTTGTTTTGTATTGTGTCAGAGTTTGTAGGTAAATGATACAGGCAGGTAGGGGTTTTTTAATAGATTGGTAGACGTTTGTGATTACTATTTTATTGCATCAAAATTGGTGTATTTAATTATTTAGTGTTTTTTGTTGAGGTTGAACGAAATCAGTGATTATTGGATTATTGTTTTGTTGCTTTGTATATCTTGTCCGTTATTTTTGTTGTGTGTTTTGTAGATTAAGTTTAGAGGTTCAAATATAACATCTAAATTGGAGTTTGTGTGTTCGTTTAGGATGTATCCGTCAAATGTCTTTTGTTTGTATATTTCCATTTTTTCTAGAAAGTTTAGTCATTTATGTTGTAGCTAGGTAGTGAATCCAAACATGGCACATGCTCTGACAAATATGAACCCATCAGTCCTACTAATGATCGCACTACCAGAACTTCACAAACCAGACATTCCAATGAGACCAATAGTAAACTACAAATAAGCACCGAGGAAAAAGCTCTCTCTGGTCTAGGAGTAATATTCTACACAAGATACGTGGACGACATAATATGTACAATCACGGAAAATAACGAAGTACAAATACTGGAATACCTCTACAAACAACATAAAAACATCAAATTCACAATGGAAGCGGAAGAAGAATACAGACAAATAAAAACACCATCAAACTCGCATACGAAATATACAAAACCCCTACGACTACAGACACAATAATACACAATACCTCCAACCACCCAAGCACGCCGCGATCAGGCAACTAATAACCAGACTAGAACGAACCCCACCGTCAACTGACAGGCTCAAAGATATGGATTGCCGTAACTGAGTGCACTGTCAGAAGTTCTGGCTCATACCTCCGGTAAAGGCTCAGGCGGTGGCTCACATTGTGTGCAAATATCCAGAACTGGCTACCATACGGCTTAAGTCCACGGGCAGACACTTGTTAAATGTGAATACCATGGTGGACCTAAGCATTAGACAAATGCTAGCAATTACAAGAAACTCCGTGATGAGGATGAAGGCCGACAGTCTGAAATCACTACGGTCGAGAGTAAAGGCTAGTGGTAGCACGAGACTTGTCTAAAATCAATTCGTGTTAAGAAGGGGATCGAAAAGGAATTAAAAAAAAAAATATAAGAATATTATGAAAGAAAAATTAAAAGCAAATTTTCTTTAAATAAAATCTTAATAAATTAGTAGTACATGGTATTTTATATACATACATTCATAAAATATAAAATACGGTTGCCAGAAATTTTCAAACATTAAGTCGTCCTGTCAACAATGCAATGGAATATATAAAAAGTGCCCTCGATCTCTCGCAATATACACAATCTTAGTTTGCACAAAGCCCATCGTGAATACCCCCTTATTGTGTCAATCAATTCTTTCAGTAGTTATTTTTAAATTTAATACAAATAATTATTTAGTTAATATAAAACTAGCGTCTTAGAAAACAATATTACATTTTTAACAAATGCACCACTCACGATGTTTTTAGTATTGAATTTTACGGCGGAGTCAAAGGACTTGTAACAAAGGACATGACAATACAGATTCATATGATTGGTATGACTTACCCCCGATATCAAGGCTTGGAAAAAAGGGAGTTCATGTTCAAGATTCTACAGGGTTAGCGGACAGACATTGAAGGAGAGAAGAAATTGTAAAAAATGTCACCCTGAACTATGCAACGCTTAGTAATGAGGAGAAGAAATATTCAGAGAATTTCGGCATACGACTTGGAGAGGAAAAAGCTGTATGTAAAAACTATGATTGAAGTCTGTTCCGAATATAAGATCTCGAAATAGAAAAGTAAAGTACAAATTCGAAAGATGTCGAACCTTACAATACTATTTCAGAATGCAAACTTTAAAAATTCTGTAAATACTTTGCACAGTAGCCGCTGAAATGTTATTGATTTACGTAAAACAACTTGTAATACCAACGATTCAAATATCTGCACTACAAAAGACAATATCTTGATTTTCTTTAATAACCTACCATGAACGGAATATCACTATTGTCGTGCTTTAACTAAAAAAAAATTCGAATAGTGTTAAAAAAAACTACATTACAATTGAACAAGAAATAGCTGAAATTGGCTTCACACAAATGAAGATCATTCACTTTTTTTAATCTAAAATTTTGTTCTTCGTCCTACAATATTTGAATATTTGACTTGGCACGTTTATGTGTTAAGCTACGATTTTTCAGGTTTCGAGATTTTCCATAGAGGGAGAAATGCATTTCGGAACCAACAATGTATATATTCCGTATGCTAATGAAAGTGTTTCCCTTGTTCGTCTATTGAAATTAGTTTACTAAAAGCGTAAGGTAACTTGCGGCACGAATTAGTTGGGCCAAATTGAAAGTTCGTTAAAGAGATTACCAAACAGTCCAAATTTAACCAAATACCGAAAAAAATACATTCTTGGGATCAAATAAGTGGCTGATTTTAATCGTTTCCTAAAATGTTATCCTTAAATTTTTTTAAATTACTTTAATCTTATTATATGAACATAAAGCGTGTAAAACTAATTAAATCAAACAAGTTAATGGTTGTTGTTCTTTTTTTTGTAAATTTATATTTATAGAAAACTATAAATCCTTTTATATATGTATATAATTAGACGTTAGTGCCTTCGTTAGTAACGCATGATTTTCAGAACCGTAAAAGCTGTCAGGTCGAAATTATCACCGTTGGTTCGTCGATTCACGTTATGTATTTTTTCACGTCACGATAGATGGTGATGAACTTCGAACAATATTGGAAATTAATATAATGCTGCTAGGTGTTATTTATATATTAATTTTGTACTTAATATGAAAAAGTTTACAACTAAAGACTCCAATATGATGAATATAACTTAAAACGCAAGGTATTTCTTTAATTCATTCTAGTAGAATATTATCCCGGCAGAAAGTCTGGAAAATCACAAACACTTTTATTATTGCCTGCACGAAAAACGAATGTACATTTTTTTATTTAGTTTTATGCAAGATCTTTTACTGCAGAAAACGCTTAGTATATATCAAGAGTCTATATTCAATACGTGCCAACTTACTGAGTTTGCAAAACTTGACCTCGAAAATTTCTGAGCAAATAGGAAACATTTTAATTTGTAATACAGCAGTTTTTGTTGCTCCTATTATTTGCACATCTAAACAAATTTTTAATTGTGGAATTTCTAACTTTGACAGCACTAAATATTGTAGATTCTTTAGCTTTGAACGGCTCACAGATTTAAACCCTATTTACTGGGAAAAAGTTCTACAAAATTCAGAACGAGGTATTTAGTATATTAGTGTTCGTTATATTCCATTTGATTAAAAATTGACAATTAATTTAAAAAATAATCTAAATCTAAAAAATAACTTAAAAGTTCTACAATTGTCCATAAAAATGTTTGATTTCGAAAAATATGTTAGTTTGGACATGCGGATACGTCCTTTTAAATATATATATATATATATATATATATATATATATATATATATATATATATATATATATATATATATATATATATATATATAATTCTTCATTATTTTTTTTTTATTATAATAATAATTTTTGGTGATTCTGGTATTAATTCCCTCGCTTTCAATATTTCACTCTATTTTTGTGTTTGTACATTCATTTATGTATAAGTAAATACCCACTTATGCCAAGCCAAACTAAATTCAATGCTAATATTCCGACTGAAATAAAAAATATGTACATACATATGTAAAGCAATATTGTATTCTATGTAAATACTTTTAAATCTACCCTTTTTTATGTAACAGTTGGTCAATAATAATAATGTTTGCATTTGGTGTAATGATTATTATTTCATAGTTTTATTTCTAATCGAAGGGATTTTTTTTTTTTTGGTGAATATGTACATATATGTGTGTATGTATACATAAGTTGTTAAAATTATGCTTTTGTTTTCGAGTTATGACCATGTTGATGTCTTTAAGATCCAGTAGTCGAGTTTAGTAAATTAAGTTAATTTGCAACCTTTTTTATAATTTTTAAAATCAAAAGTGAAGTTAGTTGAGTTGAATAATAATAAAAAGGGTTTTTATTTAATATACAATGGTGAAAAAAGTACACAACGATTTAACTGATATTGATTGATATTTTTTAAATTGCTTGACTGACTGATGCGACTGATTTTTATTTTCAACCAGAGCAGAAGTGAAGAATTAGACAAGTTTAAATAAGACAGCACAAACCTTTGTTTTGGTATGGTGTCTGAAGAACGAGAAGCTTGATCGAATGTAGCTGAACAACAAGCGGCAGGATTGCTAGATTTATTTGAAGAAGTAGTAGTGGTAGTAGTATTGGAAGTGAATTGAGAGGAAAAATAGTTTTTAAAATGTGTACTACTATTATTATTGAGACTTGTAGTGGTATTGGTGACAATAATAGTAGGATTTGTTGTTGTTGCTGCATACGATAGATTAGAAGTGGTGCGATACTCTAACCAGCCTTTATTGTCTACATCACCAACGCCACCAACATTATTAACATCCAGATGACGCTTATGAAATGGTACTCTTTGTATATGCAATGAAGTATTTTTCGTATTATCGCCGTGTTGTCTTAACGAAACAATAGGTCGTTGGTAATGACTGCCGGCTACTGAGCTACTGCTGTAATGTTGTTGTGTAAGATTGTGATGTATATTAGGCGAACCAAATGAATGTGTTTTAGTTAAAGCCATTGTTGTCATGGAATTACTGCCTAAACGCATTGCTACCGCTGCTGCCGTAGAAGTTGATGAAATTGGACATAATGCTGATGCTCCTGTATTTGGTGATAAACCCATATAACCACTTGGCGTAACATTAATATATGATGACGACGTTACAAAAGTTGTTACTGCTGATTTTGGGCTAAATTGGGAACTAAAAATTGTTTTGTATTTGTTTTAATTTTAACAACAAATAATAAAATTTTTAGATTTCCTGTTTGAATTATACATGTTTTAATTTAAATGTGGTTTATATTAATTAACCTTTACTAAAGAAACGATAGTAAAAGATAAGAATTTAACATCTAAAGCATTTAGAGCATTTTAATTTATTTTTGGCTTTCAAACTACTAATAAAAATAAGTTTTTAAAGATTTGTAATAAATGTGTCATGCTTTTAAATCTACATTACATGGAGCTTTTTTGAATCATTTTTGCATGCCTTAAACAAGAATACAATATACAAACTCATATTTAAATTAAAAAAAAATATTTCAAGAAAATAAATTGTGATATCAAATAAACCACTAAGAGAAACTGAAAAACAAAACATTAAAAGATGGCGGAAAAGTAAATCTAACAATTACTCCTTTTAACCTAATTAAAAGACGAAGTATACAAAAATATTTCGGCCTATGTTACAACTTGGAACGACGGGGAAATATATATATATATATATATATATATATATATATATATATATATTAGTGAGTAACTCGAATCTTGCACTCCTCAATAGTTGCGCATCCTTAATTATTGCGATAGTTGCCACATTGCAATAAAAAAATTACTCGGTACTTGCTACATATGCTTGTTTCTTTTGTGTAAACAATCAGAAGTACATAATTATTTAATATTGTCCCACAATTAGTGATGGCAAGAATAAGCGGTTATTTTTCTTGCGATTAATAAATGATTACTCGATTACTTCCAAAATAGTCGAAAAAATACATAAACAATAAAGTCCTATAAGATGCCACTAAAAATGATTTTTTCTGGCATTGTTGCTAAATAATTAAAAATAGCGATTTGAGCCAGTTTAAGCCGACGTGGCTTAGGAATATGGAACAATCACTTTTAATGAGGACATTGGCTCCGTTTCCAAACATCCATTACCGCTACCTACGGTTATGGGAGATGTAAGAAGCGAAATGGTTGAAAATGCTCGTTTAGACGACAGTATTGTAAGTGAAAGCGACACCAATACATTCTTCAAAAGCCGTACTCGTGAACAGAATTTGCTCAATGCGTATATATGTACATTAGAACTGGTAAATTTTTTCTTTTTTGTCAATCCGCGGCAAGTTCCAAGAAAATTTTCCAAAGAACCCAAGTTTCTAAAACCAAATTGGGGGCCCCGATTTTACACGACAAAGTTTGTACAATAAAAATATTTTTTTATAACAAACCAACAATTTTTATTATACATATATTTTTACCAAAAATGTAAATTAAAGTAGACATATAAGGTGTGTTTTGCTTTCCATTTGTAGTACGAGTATTTTGTTACGGCTTTCAATAGTAACTGCGATAACATCATCACGATTACTGTCTACTACACGCCGAGAAGCATTGGTTAGCAATTGTACCGTTGTAAAATACATTGTCAATTGTGTATAAGAATGTATTGTAACTTTCCGATGTTGGTTTATATTTAATTTCCTTACAGTACTTATTAAGTAAGGACTTTAGCTTATTCACAATACTTCTCTTATCAATGGTAGCAATAACTAATTTTCTCCATATATCAATCAGTCTATCCGCAACTTGCGAGGTAAAATGTCCATATAAAAACATCTTGCTTCAAACTTTATAAAAATCACAAAAAAAAAAGTAGTAACAGTCTATTCAAAAAGTCCATAGGAAGACGCATAGATGGTGTTTCTTTTTGCATATGATTTTTATTTAGTACTAACCTTGAAATGACACGTGTGTAAATTTGACATTAATCTGACTATTGATTCTTGAGTTATAGCATTTTGTGTGAAACAACTTTTGTTATTGAAAAAATAAATGGAAAAAGTGAATACAGTGGAAACCAAACAATGGCTATCCGAACTCTGCTCCATCGAGACAAATTGTAGGGAAGTGGATTCCTGAATTTAAACGTGGTCGTATTAGCACAAATGATGCAGAGCGCATTGGACGCCCAAATGAGGATGATATGCACAGCTAGGTTCCATTGTAAAGTCATCAGATGGTAGTATTTTTACCGTTTTACACGAACATATTGTATAAAGAAACGGACACATTTGCAAAAGAAAACCAAAACAATGCGCCGTGTCACATATCGATGAAAACGATCGCAAAATTGAATGAATTGGGCTTCGAATTTCCCGTATTTTCCAAATTTAATCCCCAGCGACTTTTTCTTGCTTTTAGATCTCAAAAGAAAGAAAGAAATTTAATTCCAATTTAATTCCAATCATGAAGTAATCGCTGAAACTCAGGCCTATTTCGACAAGAAAGAAAAATCGTACTATAAAAGTGGTATTGAAAAGTTGGAAAATCGCTATACTCGTTGTATCTCCCTCGAGGGCAACTATCAAAATAGAGTTTTGTAAACATTTTGTTGTTTTCTTACATATCTTACGGACTTATTGAATGAAGTGTTACTTCAAAACATCTCGTATATAAGGTAAATTAAATTCCGAAGTCACTAGGCAACCCAATGGCATAATTTTGATGAGGTATGTGACGTAATCTTGATTCAGGTGTTAAAAAATCGACCCCCGAATTAAAAGAAGCCATAGACATTGCTGACGAAACCACATACATATATAAAAAAATATTTACGCACTGGTGTTAAATAGTTTCTTTAGCTTATTGCTTGAAACTACTCATAAGCCAATAAAAAAAAACCGTTATTTCAAAAGTACTCGATACTTGCATCACCATCAAAACGTGCACAAAGGCTGGTTTTCATCATGTGCGATAATCGAGTTACTACTGTATATACAAAAATACACACAAGAGTTATTTCCACTTTTAATTTTTTAGTATAAATAAATGTTATTCTTAACTGAAAATAATAATTATTTACGAATTAAAAAAAAGCAGGTAGAAATAATTGTTTTAAGGTAGATTTTCATAAAATTATATGCTTTTTAAATTATAATTTTTTTTAGATATAATTGTTATTTTCTGCATTAAAAATTGTTCTTTTTGTTTTTTTTTTATATTGAAAATTATAAATTAGAAAATATAATTAGCTACGTCAGCAGGGCTAAAAAACACCGAACGAAAGTCCCATTTCAAAATACTCGAAATGTGGCAAATTTTATATAAAAACTTTCGGAGTCCCTAACTCCGAAATTAGAAATTGACGTCGGTTTTTTTACTTTAGCTTTTCTTCTTAAAATTATTTTTTCTACTTTAGGAAACTTTTTTAGATTTTTCCCTGAGGGAAGTAATATTTATTTCTGCCAAAAACAATCAAAATCAATAATTCATTTATATTTCCAGCAAAAAAAAAAAATAATTATTTCTGTAAAAATAAAAAAAAAAAACAATAAAAAACAATTATTTCTTCCAAAAATTAAAAACCAGAAAATAACAAACTATTTGTGCTTAAAAAATAGAGACCAAAAAGAAATAACTATTTCTGCAAAAAAATAAAAAATAAAAACAATTATGTTTTCATTAATTCGGTCGCTTATTTTTTAAGTAAAAAGTTTTTTTTAACCCTTTTTTTTAAATTAAAATGTATTTATGCCATTTTTTTAGTTTTTTTTCCTGCTAGTATAAAATTTAAAAGCAGTTTTTGTAGGGAGGCTTAGCACCAAGTGCCAATTAAGCCGCACTAGAAAATTATTATTATTCGACGAATTTAAAATTTTACAAAAAAAAAAAAAAGCTACGTGCACAGGCACGGTAGGGTTTTTTTCATATTTTTCGAAGCCTTCTGTGTTCACCTGTAGAAAATCCTTTAGCAAAAAGGTCGTCAACTAGATTTAAAAGGCTAAAAAGCGATATTCAATTCTTTGTTTTTTACCTAGAGCGTGAAGAATAACACAAAAATTTGGATATACGAATATTTTATTGCCAATTATAAAAACAAGCTGCAAAAATTAAAAATTGGTTTAGTTTCGCCACTGAGTTTCAACATTCGAACTTTTTATTCATTTTAAAAATCATTTTTTATCATTGTGTCTTTATATAACGGAAAAATATATAATCAGGTACATAATATATTTTTTATTATTAAATTATAACCTTTCCATAACATTTTTACATGTAAACGGGACAAAGTGCAAGTTTTCGAATTGTGATTTTTTTTTTGCACTGGGTGTATATAGAAGACCTTTTACTTATTTCCGCTTTACATGGTACAAACTACAAACTCTACACAACTTTTTTAGACTCGAGGAGATCAACTTTTACTATCAACTAGAAGACTACCCACATGGTAGTTTCTTCCATGAAAGCTTGGTTTTTTAGGACTATTTAAATATTTGATTAATAAATGCAAGTACTACAACGCAATATATTTTAACATATTTATGAAGAAATTTAAATGGATTATAGGTACATTGTTCATTACATAAACACCTAAAGCAAATACATACATACTATACTAAAGTAAAAACAAAACAAAAATTGTGTAAATAAATAAATTTGACATGTCTTTAACGTTTTCCTACAAGGAAGTATAAAAACCAGATAACATTTTATATTCGATCTTCCATTTCTTATCTAACAGAAGTTTTTTAATGTTCCAAATAGCGACGACGAACTATTGGCAAATTATTTTTGAAAAAATGGGCAATTCACAAGTTTTTATATAGCGAGTTCACTAACCTATTTTGAAAATTAAATTTAGTTAAAAATAAGCTAATACATTTATACATATACATATGTATGTAAGAAAAAAAAAATAAAGATGAACGAATAAAATTGGAATTCTACTTACTTTGTGCATATACATGGAGCTTTCTGTGTAGGATCAAAGAAACTCCATATGTGTTGTTGATGTTGTTTTTGAGATAAAGCTGTTGTATTTGGTTTAGTATCAACACTATTAGCAGCATTATCTGTTTGATCCATTCCGTCATTTGACGTAGCATTGTTATTACCCGACGCCGTTATCGCCGACGATGCCATCGAAAAAGTTCCATTAGAGGTGGATGAATTGGTGGTATTGGAGTTGAAAGAGGATGAAGGTAAAATGGTGCTATTTGAATTATGTTGCACATGCAAGGCGTTTGTGACACAATCTTGCCAAACCCTTTCAGGCATCTCACATGCAGCCTGTGGCGGGGCATGAATATTTGTTGTATTGCAGGTGAAATTACGTGTTTGTGTGTCATAGTATGGTTGAACTTTTGCACGATCGATTTTTAAACGTTCGACCATATGTGCCAAAGAAGATTTTGTTCCATTAATAGTTGGAGCTGTCGCAGTCGGTTGTTTGTTGTTAGAAAAATTTTCTATAAGAGGTTTCCTAGTGTCATTATTATTATGGTTAGATGTATTATTATTCCCACCAGTTGTTTGACTGGCCGATGAAAGCGCTGCCAAGGCAGCAGCTTCCGCTGATGAAGATGTCCCTAAAGCGCATTTTTGTGATGCAGCTGCTTCCATTTCCTCCATATCATCCAAATCCGTGACTAGTACATAAATAGATGGATGATACATTTTATGACCGCCTGAAGTAAAAAAGTTATTCATAAATAATAATTACTGAAATTAAATATACAAAAACGTCTACCTGCTATAACTTCTACTACCGGTGGCACATCACTGTTCTCTTTATTGCACAATGGGAAAAATGAAGCCCAGTCGTCAAGTATTTTCTCGGCCATTGGATCATTTGTTTTATAACTGTTGCCCGTCAGCGTGGCTGCCATTCCGAATGGTGCCAATATTACCTTACGGGGCTTTGGATTCGCGCTATTGTTGCTGCTGTTATTATTATTATTATTGTTTTTGTTGCTACTACTACTGTTAGGTGCACTCGCTGAGGCAGAAACATTTTCGTTTTTAATACTTTCTCCTACAGCGACATTTGGAGAATTTGGTGATGTTTGTTGTTGTTCAGGTGAGTTTACATTAGATGCAGCGGATGTGAATGCTACTGCCGCTTCGGTTAAATGTTCTTTGGTTAATGGACGCACCGCTGGATGTTCTCTCAAATCAATAGATGCACATACAGTATCACCGTGTACAAAGAATGTAAACGAGAACGACAGATGTTGGGAGCTGCCAAAGAGTAAAAAAATTACAAATTTTTAATATTTAAAAGCTTTTTAAATTGTAGAAATGATTTTCATATAATAAATTATTAAAAATGCATACAAAAACAATTCATTCAATAAAACGTTTACAATTTTATATAATAACCGTATTCAGTGTTTAGTGCAAATGGTCTTGCAAAAGTGCAAATGCAAAATATCTTAGATTTTGAATGAAACCCAACAAAATACACAACATTCTTGTCAAATTTAATAAAAACGCTGATATTTTGCAGTACACTTTTGCAAGACAATTTGCACCAAACACTGAATACGGCTAATGTATATGGATCTGTAATATATACATACATATGTATACATGTATATACATATGTGCATGTCACAGGTTGAACGATGAATAATTTTATGACTTCACAAATTATTCACAGAGAACATGTTGTTTAATCTTGGATTAATTGTTATTTAAATTCAGATTATTAAATTGATATCTTAATAACTGAATTGATTTCAAATCCAATATGAAATAGTTTCGTGTAATGCATAATATTATTGAAAATTTTATGTAATTTAAATTAAAATGTTACAAGTTGAACTAACATACATGTGTATGTATATCATCCTACATAATTTGCAACGAAGGTGCTGTTTAATCAAGTTTGAAGGTGTAATTTTTTGCGCCTTTTTTCACTATGGACGGTAATTTAAATCAATATTGTTGCAAAGATAAGGACAAACTTATTGTTTGACGTAACTTTGTCGAACTACAATTATTAATATTAAGTAATTTAATTTTTAGGCCTAAGTTCGTGCATTTAATATAACTTTAGATGCAGTAAGTAAAAATTGTATTTGACAACTAGCAGAATGGGATGGATTTCGCTCTACGAACAAAAAATGACATTGAAGATGTCACATAGCCGAAACTGGTTTGTCTCCAAACCAAACATCACAAGGGATGACGGAAATTCGTTCCAAAATTCTACATCAAAACACCCTCTCGGAATATCAGATCAGGAATGCATTTTCTATGCCGCTACACACGATTTTACCATTCTTTGTGTGTTTTCTACTACTTTGTGGCACTCACTATACAAAAAGTGCCAACTGTGAGAAATGTGTTTTTTATCGAAAAATTTTCTTCAACGACGACGCTCATTTTTTCTCAATGGGTATGTGAACAAACAGAATTGCCAAATTTGGTGTGAAAAGTAGCCAGGGGCAGGTCACCCTGAAAGATGCACTGTTTGTTGCGGTTTGTGTGACGACGTCATCATTAGACCGTACTGCTTCAAGAACAATTAAAATAGCAAAGTTGTAGTCAATGAAGCAAGGTCAAGGTACCGTCCGAATATTACCGAGTTTTTTTCCTCCCAGAATGGAAGAATTGGACTTGGTTAACATGTGGTTTTACCAAGACGTGACAAGCTACACAATACGCGATACCATGAACCTATTGAGAGGCGAGAGAGGTTAGAAATCAATCTCACGTTTTGGAGCAGTCCATTAGCTGCCGAGATCATGCGATTTGATCCCACTAGAATATTTTTATGGGGATACGCAACATATCTAGTGTACATGGACAAGTCAGTCACAATTCTAGCCCTGGAAGACAACATTACAGCTGCCATTGGCGAGATGCTGGAAAAAGTGTACCAAAACTGGAGCTTAAGAAGTAAATGGTAGACATTTATTTATCAGCCGCAACAAATATTTCATTCATTTACATTCATTTAATTTTCAATACCCACGCTTTATGTATGTCAAAAAAGTATGAAACTCAATTCGATTTTAATACTAACCTTCTTCCAAAGATTCGTTCGTTCGAAGTACAAGGTTGGACAAACCATTTGCCAAACCGTACAATATCTTTTGTGAGCACAAATCTGAATGAAAAAAATGTTATTGTTATTGAATATAGAAAGTTAAATAAAAAATGAAGAAATTACCTTTCAATAAGATTATGAAGCGCTTTAAAAAGTAATGAACGGCATTCATAAGTTAAACCTCTTTCCCAAGTGCCATTCCACATCATTTGATTGCCTATAAATATAAGAAATAATTAAACGAAATAAGTAAAAATTAATTTAATTAAAAATTATGTACGTGTATTGTAATTATGTTTGTATGATATTATTAACAAAATATGAATTTAAAAAAACCAACAAGTTCATTGTTGTTACAGCAAAAATAACAACTTAAATACACATGTAGGCATGTACACATGTACATGAATATACTTATGGTACAAATTTGTTCCTATTTTGTTGCCTTTTAAAATCTCATTTTCCGAATAAAATTGGTCAGTTGTAATTCTCGTTAGTGACGTAGTTATGACGGACTGTGGCACTCTGTTGCAGATGACGAAAACAAAAATTCTAACAACTTAAAGTATCACCAAAATATTTAATGGGTTTTGGTATCTTAATTCTTATTGTCTAGCTTTTAATTGGTTATTTAAATATAAGCGATAAAAAAAGCACATGTATGTAGATACATAGCTCGTTTATACGCACGTCTTATTTACAAATAAAAACGTAACATGTTGCCGTATAGTATTTTTATTGTAACTTACGAACTCACGAAAACAATAACTGATTAAGTTAAAACGGGAATCTGATAAAAAAAAAAATACGGACGGAAAATTTTACAGTGGCTCTCACCATTTTCTTTTTAATTTTTTAGTATAGATAAACTAATAAGAATAGTTTACTTTTGATTATTTTGACCATCAGAACGATTATCATTGGATTTCACTGTGCAAAAATCTTAGGCGCGCTTGTATAACAGTGTGAAAAGAGCTTTAACGCCATTATTTGCAAATAAAGCGTAATACGTTGCAGCAACATGTACTAACGACGAAATATATGTATTTGCATAAAAATATACATAATTAAGAATAAAAACTCTTTTTGCTTCGATACTTTTCTCTTAATTATCCAATTATGTTCATCTAAACATTAGTGCTTTTTTTGGAAATGTTACCAGAAATTATGTTTTTTTTACCACCTGGCCACTAAGAAAATGAACTTATTTCTGTATGCAACTGGCGGATAGCTGCTGTATAAACGTAATAATACACAAATAGATTATCATAACGACTTAACGCAATAAAGTTATTATTAAAAAATGAAATGATAAGCAAAATTTAAATTAACCATGTTGGTTTTTTTTAATATTGTAAAAAAAATTATGCAGACTTAAAGCCAAATAAACAAACATATGTATTGTATAGCACGTAATAAAATCATACATTAAAGATACAACTTGTGCTACGAGAGCATTAAAAAATGGGGAAAATAGTATGCAAAGCCTAGCAGCACACACGACTACTACTTACTTTGCCAATAAAAGGTTATTTAAAAAATTAATAATAATAATAATAAACCAAAACATTAATATTCAGTTGTTTTGCTTAAAATAAAACTTTAGGAGTATTGTAAAATATCTTCCGATTAATTACCAAATTAATCGTAATAAATCCACAAACAGTAAAGACGTAAAAAATGTCTAATTGTCGGTGAAACGGAAAATACTAACAGACACTAGAATAAAATATTGTATTAACATCCAAAGCTATCGCGCTTTGTTTTGCAGCCGCGCGATATCATTCTTGCAATTAGAAGTGAGTTAGTCAGTCTATCAGTCTAATGGTGCTTTCGCGTCTTAAATAAAATGTTGCTTTGTTTTTAATACAGATTATAAAGGGTAAAATCTGAAAAAAAACACTTTTTGTGGACGTAAACATAATTCTTGTATAACAAAAGGGCAAACAAATTTAATTTTTTTTTCCAGAAACGAAAAGAAAATACTCCTGTCTGTTTAATTACTACAACTGAAAGTCTAAGTTAATGTGCTCAATAATTTAAGTATAACTTACTAAATAATTTAAAAATTGTTCAAGCTTGAAGGTCTTTTATAATTCTTTATTTATATTTCACTAGCTAGTTAGGGCAGCGAAATATAAAGAAAATTAAAAAAAAGAATTTGTTATAAAAAAGCTTGAAGGTAGCTTTAACAATTTGATAAATTAATTTAAAAAAGGTCAGGTATTTATTTAAAATTATGATAATCGGTTAATTTTTAGTAAACTAATAACCGTTTAATTCAATTAATTATATAATTCAATTAATCATTAATCGATTAATAAATTTTGATCCTTTTTGTTGTCTCCAGCTAATTTAAGAAAGTGATAAAATTGTGAAAATGAAAAAAGATTTTTAAAAGAAACTGAAATAAAATCTCTCATATACGACCAATAGTAGATTTTATTATATGCTTTTATTGGGGTTTTACTGAATGATATGGAAACACTAAAAAACTATATACATATGTGTGAACGATACTTCTTTTTTTCTCTTCACTATTTAAAATCATATTCTATTTTTTTAAACAGAAGCAAGCAAATATCAAATATATAGGGTAACCAGATAGCAAGAATACATTTTTCCATTTTTATATTTCAGAAGCTGTACAAAATATCATATAACGTTTGGACGTTAAAGCCACCAACCAGGCACAAATTGAAGGGTGAGTGGTACATAGCCGCCGTAGCGGTCAGTATCGAAGAATACCCAAAATTATCGATTCGACGCCGATGGTTTGAATTGAGCATCGCCAGACAGTCATAAGTCTTTCTTTTTTGATTCTTGATTTGATATTCCGACAGGGTGTTTTGATGTAGAATTTTGGAACGAATTTCCGTCATCCCTTGTCAAGTTTGGTTTCTACGTTTTTACTTTGTGGCTAGATTGGGGCCTACATCCGTATAAGATTGTGCTGACGCAAGAATTGAAGCTGGACAACCATAGACAATGTCACAAGTTCGCTAATAGACCGCTGGAAATGCTTGCCGGAGATTTGAAATTTGGACAAATAAATCATCTTAAACTACGAGCAGCGAAGCCGAGGCGATCTATATGTAGTTTCATAATAAAGCCAGATTAAATTTGATATCACACAGAGTGGTTGTTTTATTTAAATTTCTTTTCCTATCTGGTGTTTATCTGGTCACCCTATACTAATAGCAACAAATAGGAGAATATTAAAAGAAATAAGAATAATAAAAACCATAAATGATTTACAACAAGGTCATTAAAAGAGCGAGTTAAAAACAAGAGAGAAATAAAAAGAGAATGTAAAGATATATACACAGGAATAACAGAAAGAATTGTTTAAGCTTATTTGACTGTATTTTTAAAATAGCGTTATGAATCTATTTTACATTTAATACGTACAAGAATCTTATTTAAATTCAATATCTTTAATAATAAGATAAGCAAAAAATTAGTAAAATGAATAAGAAATTATTAAAGAACTGTAAGAATATTAGACAATGTTCCAGAAAACATGTGAATTTTTGCCTTATTGTGCCGCATACAAAAGTGGAGCCACAACGAGCAATTTTGAAGCAGCATATATATTTTTTATTACCCGGTTCTTTTATCTGTCGGGGGGCAATAGAAATTGGAGGAAATCCAAACCTGAAGAAATTGAATATAATTGAACTTCTGAATGTAAGTATGTAATTCAATTCTTGTTAAAAATGTTGTTTATTTAAATCTGAACCCAGAAGAAACGCCGATTTTTCAATGGTCTTAAGCACTTATTTAAATGACGAGTTTATTTTAAAATATGAACCCATTACCTAATTATACGACAATGTTAAACTCATGCCTTTTCCAGGATTTTTTTCTTTATTGACGGTGTAATGGAACGGTGTAAATAATCTGAAAGCCTCTATACTTGCTATTGAGAATACGTTGATTTTTTATTGTTTGTGAGATGGTTGGGTGGATATTCTATTTTCATTCCTCTAGATATGCGACTAAATGGACAAGATAATTTTCATAAACATTTTAAAGACAAATAATACGAAATGCTTAGAAAAACTGAACTAACATAAAGTTTATAACTCAAGATTTGGTTTGCGTATAACACGTCATATATGCCACACCTGGGCGAGGCGCTTATCCAACATTTATTGAGAGAAAGATTTCAAGATTTCCGCCTTCTTTGCGGATGTCAAACTTAATATATAAAAAATATACCGGAAATGGCGAACAATTTTTTATATCGAATTTGACACCCTATAAGTTTACAAAAGGTACCCACTGCATTAGACAATTTTTAGTACAAGATTTTTTTGGGCATCTAATAGATAGTTCTATCTCGTCCCTGTTGTTTAATTCTAAAATATCTTTTATTATGTTATAGGGTTTTCCGTAAACTTTTTTTTACAATAGTTTGTTTCTTGTTGCTAATTTGCATTGAAAATATTTTTATAAGTATATGATTTCATGTTTTGAAAATATTGTATCGAGACCATTACGTATTTACTTGACTTACTCTTCAATGGTTCATAGTTATTGAGCATTTATACTGTTAGATTATCCTTTTTAAATTAAAATTCCAAATTATGTAAAAATTGCTTTGTACTATGATTGTAATTACAGGTTGCCTTGCAAAATTGAATTTTAGTATTATATTTCGACAGTTGACACTACAAAGATACATCTATACAATATACAGCAAACTGTTTACAAGCTAAAAAACTAAGTGTATTTCAGTAAACCGTAAGCGATGTGGGAGCTTGTGAATAGTACACATGTCTAGTATAAGCTGATATTTTTTTCTGAATATCTACATTCTTCGTTATTGAACCGGATTTCGGCGTTAATAATACAGGAAAAATTTTTAAACAAATCCACAGCCGACTAAACGCCCGGACACTAATGACGTTTTCCTTTCTGACAAAACTGTTGCATATATGTACATATGTTGCGATTTCTGCAATTTCATTAAGTTTGCTCTTTTTATCTGTTTCGATGAAATAATCGTACAAAGCCGATTTAAAATCATCAGTGACAACAGATTTATAAGCAAATTTCTGTAAATAATGACGCTCAAATATTTATGGCCCTCCAATCAAATCTTCAATATAACGAAAAAGTTAGAACCCTTGATATAAGGCACACTGGAAAAAATGTTATCACAATTGGACAGGTCTAACACAAGTTATGTCAACTTGGGACTATTAACGAGTTGAGTACGAATACACTCTTGCAGATCTGTCAAGTTGCGAATCATATGAAAATCTCGCGCTTTCTAAAAGAATATGCAACATTTACGAAAAATGGCACATATTCCTTTCTAAATATGTTGCACAAAATAACTGGCGAATATGTAACATATTATTCACACAACTTAAAGTTCAGCGTAATATACTACTAATTTTTGCAACTTTTTTTAACAATATTTACGGTTATATTTCATATTTATGGTTTGGGCATTCTGAAAAAAGTACTAACTATTTATAAAAATAAAAACATTTTTTCAAAAGAAAACGCCATAAATGGTCATTGTATTGTTCCATAGCCATGGATTTCTAGTCTACATCGCATGCTCGATTTTCTTAGCCACGGATTATTGCAACAGCCCGATTAGCGCAACAAGACAATTTTTTACATTACAGTATTTATAAGTGCAACCTTTTCTGTTTTTTAAATTCAAATCAATTCTCTTTCTGAATGTATTTGTTCAGAAACGCAGTTTTACCAGTACATTCTCACGATTTCGCCGAATAACCCATCTTAAAAAAGTTTCTCCACACGTCAGTGCTGATACTTTTTGCTATTTATGTTCTCACGCAGGAGGGAAAGTACTTCTACGTCAATGTACTTAACTGTTAATTTTGGCTGTTAATTTACAGTTAGTGATTTGTTTTTTCCTCCTCAGCGTTGTGATTAAAGCTTCATATGACTTAGTTAAAACCATTGTAAAGTTAACTTAAATTAATTATTGATGGTTCATATTATATTCTTAATGGTCGGTTATTGGAACTTTTCGGTAAACTCTGGTTTCTTTTCGGTAGCGCAAATCGAGCTAGTCTCTACAGGCGTTGTTCCCATAGTTAATATCAGGACACTATCATGTGTTTACCTGTTTCTGGTATTTATCTACAATTTGTTAATACATATGTATGCACAAATATAAGTGTATGTGCGATTTCCATTTAGGGTACATTTTATTTCTGGTCTTAAGTTGTTATCCTATCTGAGTATGTATGTATGTATACTCGGTATATTTACATATATGTATACCTATTTGTATACCAAATTTTGTCTAAAATTTTTTAAGTTCAATAAAAGTTGCTAACTGGATACATTCTTGCCGTTTTCAAAATGTAAGACAGGCAACAAGCACAAAATATATAAATAAAACAGCTGTACGTACACTTGGAAACTCCAAATACAAAATTTAACCAGCACTAACTAATAAGGGGTTTCTTTGCTTGAAAAAGAGAAAAATTAACAACATAACAAAAGTCAAATGAACACAAAACAAAAACAAAAGAAAAAAAAAATGCAAACAATTATAAAAAAAATATAGCATACGGTAACGAAAACACCACCAGCGAGCCAGTCAGTCAACCAGACCAGGCTGCTGGCTGCTACTCAGACAAAAATCCAAATACTCATCAACCTCAAAAACATAACAGATTGGCAAAAACAAACTATACCAAAGAAGAAATAACTAAAAATGTAGAAAAACAAAACATAAACTGTTTAATCAAAATTAAATGCAATGCGCAAGAATATAACACAAAAAGCCGCAATAAACATAGCGACAAAGTAACCAATGAGAGAGCAGCACCAGCAACAGACCTGCACTAGCAAAAACTTAAAAACAATTATGTATGTATGTATGTATATTAACAAACCCAATTCAAGCATTACCAGACTTTTCAACCATGTATGTTATGGCTTTCAGATAAATTAAAGCAAATTAGTCGTTTTTACAGTGATTTTAAATTTGCAAATAAAATTGTTTTGCTAAATTTTAAGCCGTTGGTTACATGATGTGAAGCCCAGAGATAAAATATACCACTGCTTTTTCTCTGAAGCCTTAAATTGGGCTTTTTTTTTTGTGCCATTTATTAAAAATAAGTACACACATACAATATTCTTTAGTCAGTAATTAACACAAACTGAACCTGAAATTGAATGACTAAATCCGAACCGAGTACATTGAAACGACCAACCCAAAGAAAAAACGGAGCAGACCAAAACAAACTACAATTCAGATACAAAAATAAACATATTAAACGGATTTGCATTTATAAGTAGGTATGTACCTACATACATACTTATGTATATGATAATTATATAAAAGTGCAATAATGAGAGAAATTTAAATTGCATGGATGTGTAGAAGCTACTCAACGATATTAGATGGTTGCAAAATTAAAAACAACCAGAAAAACAATCTATACCTACCATTACACAATGCAATACAACCTAAACACAAGCAACCCGTTGACTAATAAATAATAACTACATTTGACTTTGTAAAATATGTATGTATGTAATTGAAATGTTAATGATGTCGTTTTTCTTTTCCTATAGATTGTATTCTCACTATGGTCTCTCTTTTCGACTCCCAGCCAAAAATTTAATTTTTACATATTTTATAAAAAACGGGAGAGTATTTTATTCTACTGTTGCTGTTTATATTAGCTACCTAATGTAAAAGTAAATAAAAACAAAACGACAGAAACTCAACTACCAACAGAAGCAACCTCTTTTATTATTCTTCCATTGTTGTATTTTTGAAGCACGTGTGGTCTTTATTTCTGTATTGTGATGAATGAATAAGTAAAAAGGATTGAACAATTAAAAAATCAGTTTAAAAGAGAATTATAAAAAAAATCGAGTCATAAGGGTACCTTATATGACAGAGAAGTATATTTTTTACGTTTCCTTTTTGTATTCTTCTTCAAATTGAAAAAGTGCTTGATATCAGCCTGCGCATTATACCATAGGAAATATGTGGTCAAACTTTAGAAATGCAAAAATCTTGTAATATGTGATCAAGCAAAAAACGAAGCATTATACTGGCAGGGATGCTTATATTATTCAGTCTAAAGTACCCTTAAACCAAGCAAAAACTTTCGACTCATACGTAGGATTTACACACATTTTTAAGACATGGCTTTTATTTTGGTAGTCGCTAAATGCTCTTCATTTGCTCATTCGTCACAATACAAAAATAAAAAAACTGGGTACACAGCAAACAAGACAAATGAGTGTGAAAAGAAATCGGCGAAAAAAAACCCGAAGGTTCAATTCAGGGACTTTTTAAAAACCGCTTGCTTCTCTATCCTCCTTAAATAAAAACTTCTTTTAAAGGTAATCACACTTATAATTAAAGAAAAAATAAAGTGGCAGCAGTGTTGCCAGGGAAATATTAAAAAAGTTGTATGTCCTCCAAAAATTATGTACATAATGAGGCGGGTCGATTTTTTTTGACACAATAAAAGCAACAAATTTGTATAGCAGAAATATAATCTACGGACAATTCTTAAAATTTTTCGGCAAGAAACCATGGTTCTTAAACAATACCAAAACCAATAGCTTTTTCAGTAGATTCATTTCCGGCGAAAATTTCTTGAAATTGTCCGTAGATTACGATTCTGCTATACGATTTTGCGAAAAAGACATCGACCCGCCCTAATGTACATATCTATGTATGATCCTAGATATATTAAACAAAATTTATAATAGATCTTTACTCATTTAAAAAAAGCATTCGTCTAATGGCCTTGTCGAGAATATGCTGCAAGTTGGACCATGTGTGTGCTCAAAAAGATTGAAGTTGGTGTTTTTAAATTATTCATAAACTTTTCTATTCCAAAAATCAGTTTGTTGCAATATTTTTTGAGTGGAACATAATTAAGATATAATCGAACGCATATGTAGAATAGTGAATCACGGCCTTAAGTGGTTATTATATTTTAAAAAAGAACAACCTACTTCTAGCCACTTTTTGTAATCAAATAAAGGAACAAAAACATTAAAATTTATAATGTGGTAGATATTAAATAATGTCTGGATTTCTGACGAACACTATAACTAAGCTGTTAATAAAGCAATGAAATAATATGAGACAAAAAGCAACTTAGGTGCGATACGTTTTAGTTGCTATTAAGAAGCATTCAAACAGCACTACTGTTGCACTTTTTAAGAACAATAATTGGTCTTACAAAACGGGCACTATTTATGCACGTCAGTAAAGACTAAACGGATTTGATTAATACGTATTAACTTAGTGGTTTTTATTTTCTCGAATAGTGAGCATTTTTTTTATAAGAAAGCGATGTTATTATTCGATGATTGAGTAGTGACAATTTTCATTTAAAAAAATATGTGCAGGTTATATGTATATACATTGATTAACTGTGAATGACTTTTTCGATGTTATTGTTTTTCACTTCAGCTTCTCTAATATGTAGAGAATTAAAAAACCCGTTGATGCTTTAGAAATTTTGAGTTTTTTTAGAGTTTGACATTAATATAAGAATATCATAATACCATACATATGCAAGCATGTTTCATTATTTCGATAAAAATAATAGCTTAAATGAAAAGAGTTATCAGAGAAAAGAAATATGTATTTCAATGTACTCGCTTGCATTTGCGAAAAAATATAACAATTTATTATGTTCGTACAGTACGAGCCCGATTTGCGCAACCGAAAGGAAATCTGGATAGATTAATTTACCAAAACGTTTCAATAACCGACCAATAAAAACATAATATACAAAGACATCACTATTTAACTTAAGTTCACTTTACACTGATTTCCACTTAACGTAGTGTTAAGCAAATCGAACTCGTACTGTATTTTATTTAGTGGCATATATCAAAGTTACGAAAATAATGGCAAAAATAAAAACTTTACATATTACGTATAGAGCTCAAGAGATACGAAAAATGAACCAAATGTAATACAACGGGAACACTGGTGAGCAACAAAAAATTGCACAATGGCTGGGGTTGGGGAAATGAGTAAAAGAGAATGAAAGAACATATTGTAAATAAAAACACATTGTAAATAACAAACAATTTGGTTAGAAGCCGGGGTTGTCAACTTTTTTAACCCCAACGCCAACAAGTTAAGTAAAAATGCCAACGAAATGAGCAAATTGAACATACACATATACACATAGATATCCATAAATGCTACCTTTATTTTTTGACTTGAAGATAGTAATTTATTATCCCCTGAAACTTCAAATCATTATAGCACTGAAAATACTGAACTGATTTTAATATTGTGTGCATAAATATCTACAAAGGTATATTTTTTGTCAAAATCAGCTGGTTAGTATGGGCGTAAAAGGACTGACAAAAAATTGTCTAGCAAATATTTTAAAAACATACATATGTATGTATATATACATACTGTTAATTAAAAAAATTAAAACGGACACATAAGCCATTAACAAACAAAACTGTATTCAAAAACAATTTTTAGTTATTTTTATTGCAGGTTTAAAGTAGGTACATTGCCACCAATAATAAGTTTACCTCAAATATTGACATTTGTAATAGCAATATTCCTGCATAAACTAACAATATTGCATAATATACTCCCTTATCTTCCCTATTCTAGTTATTACAATTTTTTTTATTTTTATTTTAATACCCTTATATTAATATTTATTTGGTTTTTATAAAATTAATAAAAAAAAAAATCGATAAAATAAATAAAACTAAATATATAAATTGTTTTCGCGATGTACATAGGTATATACAATTACAACCAGGCAAGTTATTCGAATACAATTTTTATTTCTTACACAAATACTAAATACATACAAACAATTTTGTACACGGCTTTTTATAAAACAACAAAAGTTACCTTATTTTAAAATAGTTAAAATCTATTTACAAATCAAACTACCAGTATCATCAATTGAAACATTTTAGTGCAACATTAGTTTGGAAAGATAACATCATCATCAGTATATAATTTTAAAAATATACATATATTTGTTAAAAACTGTTTATAAATAATAACCTACATATATCTTCGTTTCGTAAATTATACCGATAGTATATAAAAGATTCATTTTTTCACGTTTTAGAACAGTTTTTACAAAAAAATTAAAATAAAAACAAATACAAATATACACATACATATGTATGCGAGGTTTAACCAATAATAATTACATATGTATGTAACATACGTATGTATGTACATTCACCTATCAACAGTTTCATTTGTACTGCTTCGAATATAATTCGTAACAGTGGAATTGAAATTTATCACCTCATTTTCTGTTGTGCTATTCAGTTTACAACACAATTAAGTATAATTTTTTGCAAATTAAACAGTATCTATTGATTTAGACTTATGCAATCTTTATAGAATTATAAAATCTTATTTTTTTTTTTCTTCATTTTGATAAAATTGATAGCTGTATTTTTTTAAGATTTGTTGATGGTATTGCCGTCTATTTAGAGCTTTTATTTGGTACACTCATAAAACGCAGTTATTATACTTTTATTGTTCGATACATATTGTAAAATTAGAAAAAAAATATAGCTGAACACTTTCATTATTAGTTTTCAAATTTGATATCCCATTATAAAAAAAAAAAAAAAAAAAACTGTCCACATCTCTTGTAAGGCTTATTCTGGAGTATGGATCTATAAAATCTTTAAAAACTATTACTACAGCATTACCTCCGTTAAACTTTCTGTTTATTTGCTCTTATTAAGCTGCGAACTGTAAACAGATGTAAAGTATTGTAGTAGTACGAAAATAAAATAAATATATTGCTATCTAAGGTCAGGCTTTTTTTGCCGCATTGCTTAAAGATTCAATTTCTACTAGAGATTTTATGAAATTAGTAAGTATTCAGATCCGTAAAACAAGGACCACTCTGATATTATACCCTATCAGGCTAATGGTATTTGGGGAAAAGTTTATTTTTTCCTTCATTCATTTTGAAGAAGATTTTTTAAATTACTATGTCTCCACAATTTATTTATACTCGCTAGTGTAAAATTGAAAAGAGCTCGTTTGTCTTATTAACGTTACATAAATCTACTTAATATTAATTTTGAATGATTAATTTTTGCGCAGAATGCAAGTAAACAAATAATTTGTTTCGAGGCGTTTCGACCAAGAGAACCCAGAGCAATTTTAGTTGCGCAAATTTTAAGTTTAATGACGCGAGAAGTATGGGCACAGTCTTGCTTTTACTCGTAATTTGTTTTGTATTTCCATACGCAATTAAAAAAAAAACCGACTTGTAAGCAAACAAAATTGGAATTGCAGAAAAGAATTCTTTTGTGTAAACGGAAAGGCAAGTTCAAAAATGAATTAAAGAAAACTGGCTCTGTGTGATCCTGATCTTAAGCTTCTTTAACGTCCTAAACTGTTTTCCCCCCCATCAAATAATAAAAGTTACCTGTTTTGTCTGAAGTAAAAAATTGTTTAAAGGACAAATTGACGTTAATAATGACGGCAAGGTGCAAATACTTCTTTCCAAGAAGTAAGGCAACACTTTTTGATGTCCTTAAGAGAGAAGGAACAGAAGAACCTATATAAACACGTGTACACGAGTGTTACTATAAGAGAAATCGTTATTTTTACCCCTCTTAATACTATGATGCATCATGTTGTTTTCTTTCGGATAATTTTTATAAACGTTTGCTTTTACGGTCTCGTGTATGCATGTTTTTGTTTGATATTATCTATTTGCGTGTTATAATTTTACAAACTATTTAGTTGTAATGGAAAAGATATATTTCTTAGTATAAAATATACATACATACATAAGTATGTATAAATTAAAGATCTGAAGAACTACCATTGGCTTGCAAAATTATTTGTGGGTACCTATCAATTATTATAAAAAACGTTTCCTTATTGTAACTGGATCATATTGTTCTGTTCAAATGTAAGTTTACCAAATATTTAGAATTATTAGGTACGTACTTATTTCACGTGTGTAAATTAACCAATTAATTGAGAAAGCTAAATGGTACTAATGCACATACACATGTGGACAGAAAAATAGGTGTAAGTTATAATTTTTTTTTTAAATTATCATAAATTGTAAAAAATAACTCACATAAAGAACATTATTTTTTGTACATCTGGTATCACTGTTTTAAAATGAAAATGGGGAATCCCAGCAATAAAAAAGCTTGTAGTAACAAATGCATATATGTTTATTTGAGTTAGTTGCTTTCTGACGTGGACAGTAAAATAGGTGCGTTTTGTTTAAAGTTCTGAAACTTAAATTTTCTTCTGATTTTTTATAGACAATAGTAAGTATTTAGTTAATTTATCTTAATTATGAATAAAAAAATAACAAAATTTAGTTGAAAACAATATTAGATGGGTCGTGGACGTCATTGCAGTGAAGAAGAAAGACGCCTAGTTCATCAGCTTCGGAAGAAAGGAAACACCTACAAATCTATTGCCGAAGGGTTGGGACGGTCTGAAAACTTCGTTACAAATGCTTTAAAACCAAAACAAAACATTGAAAGACGCGGCTCAATTAAAAAAACCTCTCCAGTTACCGATACTCGTATAGTAACTTTAGCTAAACGAGACCCTTTCATGTCATCTAAAGCAATTTCAAATGAAATTGGGAATGTTGTGTCATCCCGAACGGTCCGACGAAGATTGGTGACTGCAAAACTACCAGGTAGAATAGCTCGTAAAGTTCCTTTACTGAGACAAGCAAATTTGAAGAAGAGATTGAACTTTGCTGTGGCTCATAAAACGTGGTGTGGAGCAGAAGGTGAGAAAAAGTGGCGAAATATCCTTTGGACCGACGAAACCAAAATCAATTTGTTTGGCAATGATGCAGCAAGAAATGTACGTCGACCAAAAGGAAAAGAATTCAACATTAGATTTACCAAAAAAACGGTAAAACACGGAGGAGGAAATGTGATGGTATGGGGTTGCTTTTCTTGGGAGGGAGTAGGTCCTATACACCTTATTGAAAACACTATGGATAGATTTGTGTACAAAGGTTTATTGGAGACAGTAATGCTACCATATGCTGAGGATAATATGCCCCTAAATTGGAGATTTCAACAGGATAATGACCCAAAACATTCATCAAAATTGGTTAGTGAATGGTTCCGGGAGCATAAATTGAACGTTGTTGAGTGGCCTAGTCAGTCCCCCGACCTCAATCCTATTGAGAACCTTTGGGGTGAACTCAAGCGACGACTTTCAAAGCTTCCCTGCAGAAATAAAACAGAATTATGGGAAAATATTCAAAAAGAATGGTATAGTATCCCGGTAAAAACTTGTCGTAAGTTAATTTCATCCATGCCCAAGAGAATGGAAGCTGTCCTTAAAAATAATGGTGGATATTCCGGCTATTAACTGTTTGATATTATATTTTTTCAAAACACTAACTTTTATGAACAAATTGTTGAATTATTTTTAATTTTTTTCATATACACCTATTTCATTGTCCACATAAAAATAGACGAATTTGTTGAATTTATATTACTTTATGTTTTTTTTTAGTTCGATCTTAACACTAAACTAATTTTTTAATACTTGAAATATGTTTTGTTATTAAATTAATTTGAAATATGAAATAAAATAACAATAAAACTTAAAACCACAGGGTTCTTGAAATAAAAAGTGCACACCTATTTTTCTGTCCACATGTGTATGTACATAATTATATGGGTCACTTTACAAAAGTATGCATATAAAGAATAACGTCTGTTATACATACATTTTATATACATATACATATATTAATTATATATGTACACCAATATACTTTATTAGGTACAATACATATCCATACATATGTTCATTTTATAGAAAAAAACAAAACGAGAAGTGTTAAACAAAACAATGAACAAATTAAATGTAATACAAAATTTTCAAAAATGGTGTCATTCCTATATACGCAGAGAAAAAACAGAGAAAATCATGTTAAAATACAAATTTATAAGTAGGACCCTATTTAATTTCTTTTTTTTAAGTATTCCAAAGGTAAAAGACGTAGATGAAATGTAAAATTTTAAGAGATTTTTTATATATATATATAATAAATTCTCTTGCAATTAAATTAGCTCTCTTTTACTACTAACGAAGAGAGCAATGAAAACTTTTCATATTTTTTGCATAAAGTAATGAAAAAACCCCAACAAAAACATGACAGCTGTTTATTATAGTATAATGCACACGCCAGTGTTGCCTGTGTGTAAAAAATATATTTATCTTGTGCTAGTAACGTTTTTAGAAAATCATTGAAATTTTTTTTAAATCATAGTTCGAACATTTAAAAGAAAGTGTATATAAATACTTATTGGGTCTTGTCATAATTGTATTGGATAAGCATTTCAAGGAATACTGATAAAAGAATGAATAATCATTGTAAAAATCATTTTTATTCCTAATTTTATTTTGTTTTTTAATCAGTATTTACAATTTTGGCGGTTTACTAAGATACTTATCAAAGAAAGTGGCATAACGCATTCAGCATAGTTAAGCATGACGGATCTGTATATTTGGCCTGTCACTATTACTGAACATTATATATCGTTAAACAGAATTTTGGAAAAATTGAATTTTGAGAAAATCCGTTCAGTATACCATTTCATTCTTTTAACCTAAAATTAATACTGTCACTGATTCGAAGTCTTATATTCTATACAAAGCAAATTTTTACGCGCCTCCAGTTTTGGCCGCCATCATATTTTTTTTTTTTTAATTTGCGTAATAAAATTCATATTTTTTAAAGATAGGTTTAGAAGCTGTCAAAGTTACCAATTCTGTCAAAATATTCACAGCATTTGCAATTACATCATCACGCATCTTTTAAGACTGATGTTTTGGAGTTCCAATGGAAACACAAATTTATGGTTTAATACTACACCATTATTAAAAGCTTTAAAACAATAATAAATAATGATGTTGAAACGACATGTTCAAAAATGATGAATATAGTTTAAAATAATTATTAAATTTGAATTTTCACCAACACATGGTTAATTTCTATACCGCTATGGTCGAAAAAATAATACTATGAATTTTGTGACATATTTTCGTTAATTGAAGAGAAAATGCCTCTTTTTTACGTACATCATATTTGAACTCCAGATTTATTGTTAAATAAAAAAAAAAACATGTTTCACTTATATTTAAATGCTTCGTTCTTTCTACAATTCTACTTATTACTTTTATATACTATATGACTTTATGTGTGAACTTAAATGGATAAAAAAAATTAATCTGTAATCGGAAGCACATATTTTAAGACTGTAAAAAGCATTTACGTAAACTATTTGCAGATGTATTCTTAACATATTTTTGTAAAAAATATTTAAAGTGTCAGGCGTCAATTCACGGTTTTTAGAGCGATCAGACCTTCATACTTAAATTCAGCTAAGTATTGGATAATTTCAGATTTTCTTAGTATATTTATTAATATAGTTTTAATAATAAACAAATTATGCAATATTTTAATTCAGCTATTTGAATAAAAAATAACCTTTACATATTGTGAAACTGCAACCTTACAGAAACTTCCGATATAATACCACTTGAGCCGGGATTTAAAAAAAAGAAGTTCTCTGAAGTGTAAGATTTTGAAACAAACATTTCGATAAATTATCGAATTCGTTTCTTAGAAAAACTCTAGACAATAAAATATATTTAAAATATATAAAGAATTTCGATTAAATCCCGAAACATAAATATTGTACTACATACTATTTGTTTTTCTGCGGTTTTCTGGTTTGTAAAAAGTCTACAAACTAAGAATTGTCTTCGGAAAAATATTTCGCATGTAATGCAAAATCACGAGAGTAATAAAAAAGTAACGTGATTTATTTATTTAAAAATATAAAAACTTCATACTGTATATGTATGTACATAAGTATTATTTAAAAAATAATATAATTTTGGTTTATTTGAAAAAAAAATTGTATGGTCTTAAGCGAAACAAATTTGTAACTTTTAATTTGTTTGGACCAATATGTAATGGAAACAAAATATAAAACCTACTATCTCGAAGTATTATTCCAACTTTAGTAATAGTGATATCGAAAAATTATTGCAAACATTTAAAGATAATACTTCTCGATATCGATCAAGTTGCCTTTCGTAAACATTGAGCAACATACGAGAAATGAATTTTTGCAAACCTTTGGTTGAAATCAAAGTCGAATCACTTAAGACGTTTTTATAAATTAATATTAATAAAGCTTACGTTTCGCTTCTAATATCGTTATCCAAGATTCGAAATCGACAGATTTTGTGAAACAAAACTCAGCGATATTTAAACTTTTTCGACTCGTTTTTTGATTGTCGATCTCGAATATTTTACACGAATAATGTTCGAAGACAATATAAAAAACGAAGAAATATTGGTCAAGTGGGATTATATAAAACAAACTTCCATAACAATATTGTATAAAAAAAACTTGTAATCCTTGTTAAATTTTTTATTATAAATTTTCAGTTAACTAATATAAAGTGTATGTAATTGTGTTTTATTTTTCTCATGCAAGTCTGCCATTTTATCTTTTAACGTTTACTATAACATCAGGTATAAAAACAATGCAAAACAGGTTGAATAACCTCAAAAAGATATACGCTATAGAGACTTGCATACATATCAATGAAATAAAAGCTCCATACAACAATGCGGATAACGTAAGTCATCGTGCACAATTCGTAATACACACACATACACACACAATTGTTGTGCTTCGTTAATATGTGTACTAAAAAAAAGGTAATTATTTTATAAATTTTCAAGGTAATTACAAATTGAATTAATACCTTTGTAAACTTTAATCCTAGTTTTATAAGTTTTTAACATCTGAACTATTCAAATTCTTCAAATATGAAATGCGGTAACCTAGAAATGTCATTTCTTTTTAAAATATGTATAAACGTATTTAAGACCATGTTGAAAATATACGTACATATATAAATGGGTTGCACGGAAAGAAAGCTGGTCTGCTCCTAAGAATATAGTAATAACGTCCAAATATCAACAATACCTGCAATGTATAGGAGAATCTTCTTTATATACACTAGAATTAGAATACTCCGAGTAAGGTTAAAAACCTTATATGTATGCCGGAAAAATAATGAAAAATCAACGCTTTCCCAAACGAATATTTTAAATATTAATTAATTCATATCAAATGAATTTCCAATTACAACTGAAACTTGATTCACGCCAGCATATACAGCATATATGTACATATGTATAGTACGGTGCGCACAGAAGACAGCAGCATTTTTAAATTTGAAGGCAACTTCGTATATAACAGTGTAATTAATTAGCTGAAGAAATGAGGCAGGAATTCTTGTATTGCACGGGTTTTAGAAGTTTGAAAGTAAAACTATTTGAAAGGGTCAACAAGTATTCATAAAAACTTAAAATTATTTTCGACAATTACATATGTTATTTACTTTATATTAAACTTAGCAAACATAAACATTTCGAGACTTCATTCTTTGTGTACATACAAATTTAAGTTTTATGATCTTGTGTTGCAAAAACAACATAAACAGGGCTGTCAGATTTTTTTAAACATTTAATAGACAAAAATCGCATACATAGTTTTGATAAAAGCAAAAAATTAGTCACATTTTCTGTTGGTTCGTGGGTACTTCACCAGCAAACCTCTATTTACAATCATACAACTTAAGTCAGATAAGTCGATTTACTATTTACACAGAATAATTTTAATATAAAAATCATAACTGAAACACCTCTTCCTACTACGTAAATGTTGTTAGTTAGAATAATCGACATATTAGGAATAACCAAAGCCATTTCTGTACAAATGTGAATCGTTGTACATAGTTTAACCTTTAAGCAAAAAATCTATTAACCTTATTTGAATCTCATCTTTGAAACAATCTTTTAAATTAATATTACACACTTTTGACCATAAAAATTTATATTACCCTTCTGACACTTCAGATGCAAGATCTAAAAATCAACATGTCGCCAGATTTAAAATTTTAGCGTCACAAGAACAATAAAATCTCAAAATTTCCCGATCTGGCCATCCTGAATATAAATGAATACAAATAAAAATTACAACATGGAGAATAGAGCAAGATACAAAAAACCCCTAATTATAGTTTGTACACATACCAGGAATGGGACAATCAGTACTATTGCCGTTTTTGCAAGAGATACAACTAAAACCCCTTAACAAGTAGTTTTTTCTCGAATTAAAATATGTAGCTGCCTTAACATATTCTTAACCGAGCTATACATATACACTTGTGGATATACAATTAGGTCACGGTCACTTTGTAAAAATAAAAAAGATTTAAGAAAAATGAAAACAAAAATAACTAGTATTTATTCATTTCATATGCTTTTTAATTAATTAATAACAAAAACTTAAATAGTTAGTTATTCATTACAAAAAAAAAAAAATTGGGTACGGAGTTGATATCAGACTTTAAATTTCGTGGATACATAATTAAATTGTCTGACAGAAATTATTGAAATTTTAATTTAATTGTCTTATTTTTCACCCAAATTATTTTAAACCTTTAATATTTTGTGGGGTAACCTTTTTGACGGATTACTTCAGTATATCTTTGTGGCATTGAGTTATTAAATTGCAATACATACTGCCAAGGGCTGATGTTATTCCCTTCTGCCTGGATATGATGCCAAAGTGCATTTATGCTGCTAGTTTTTATTTGGCTGCAACTGCTCAAAAACACTTATTTTTTTCCTCAGCAAACCAAGCGTTAACTACGCGAGATGTATGCTTCGGGTCGTTATAATGCTAAAACATCCACACTAGTGGTAATTCGTTTTTATTAACTTCCCCAGTAGTTTCCCCGTCGATTCTTGCCAGTGGATCAACACCAGTTCAGGTAAAAAAAAACCCAAACCATTATTGAAAATAACTTAATTATTTGTCCACTAACGTCAGCAAATTGTAAAGAAATGAGTGCTTGCTTTCTAAACCACACATTGAATGTCTAAAATATTTTGAAGAATTTTAACGGTACTTTATATTTGTAAAAGTTTGAATCATTGAACAAATAACGTACTTATTTTTGCACTGAGAAAAATATTAACGAATTGTATGTCCACAACTGTATGTATATATAGGTATACTACGTATATATATTTAAGAGAATTTTAAAATAGTGCAGACAAATTGCATAAAGATAAGTGTGTTTAAATAAAAATAAATCCGTATTTCAAACAATAACTTGTTTAATCACTTATATTTTGGTTTATTATAGATTTGTTTTGACCTTTTTTATATATAACTATTAATTACAATAATTCTTTAAGTTTAAGGTCATAAATAAACATTTTTCTTCAAATATTTTTATTCACTATCTTAATGTTGCTACTCCATTGTACATAAAATATTTGTTTTCATATACATGTATTGTTTGTTAGTCATTTTGACGTTGTTATAAAAAATATTTTATTTCCTGACGACGATGCTACATAATGGAATAGCGAAATATCGATAGTGAATAATGATTCGAAGATTAATTTTTTTAAGACCTTAAAGCTTGGAGAATTATTGTAATTAATCTTCAAGTAATCTATTGCAACTGACGTGTTCTGCAACGCATGTGATAGCTTTAGTCGTTTATGATCGTAACAGCTCTTATTAGCTTCTTTCCTACTAGTAAACAATAGAGCACCCTTCTTAGTCGGTTATTAATCTATAGTACTACATCGTCGGTGAAGTAAATTCGAGCTGCACAATTTTTCGTTTCTCTACTCTACTCTGCATAAATTTTTTTCTCGCCTTGCATTATATTCATATAAATACCAAAAATCTGTTTTGCTTGCCAATTTTCCAAGTATAAAAGATTTAGGCAAGTTCAAGAGATTGCAAAAAATATCTGCCTGTCACTTTTCAAAGTGTATAAGGAAACTAAACAGAATCGTTAGACAATCAAGCATTTCTTCTAACTCTCTGAATCACCTCTTATCATCTCTTAACATAAAATTAATTTTGTATGCGGATTTTAATGCCTATTTTAAAAATTTCAAGGGGGGGAAAATGATATGCCCACGAACAACTCGAAGATGTCATTGCTCATTAACTGTACGGTTAGGGAAGGGCCACCGATTTTAATAGCACGTCGCCTCAAGTAAGATCTTGATTGTAAAAATCGCCATATCAATATTTCAATTTCCCATGCCTGATACATACTCAACCAGATTTTGAATTTCTTATCGTTATTCCTTTATACTTTTCTCTTCTTTTCAAGCGATTGAGAAATCAAAACAAACTAACACCAGCTACATTTTCATAAACCTTAAATAAACAATTTAAGAATGCGAATGTAGAACAAGTAAAATTATGCAAAAACTGCCAACTTACATGAAAACATGGCAGAGAGAGGTAACAGCATGATGCATGTGTGGTGGTTGGTTAATGGTGGTGATTGAAAATACAGAATGGAAGAATAATAAACTAAAAAAATAAAAGCCGGTGGGTTATGTATGTATGTATGTATGTATGTATGTATGTATGTATGTATGTATGTATGTATGTATGTATGTATGTATATTAATAATATTTGTAATGCATGGATGTTTTCAATTTATTTGTAGTGAAGGTACATAACTACAAAAATTATTAATTTATGTTTAAGTTTTTAGTTGTAATTTTAAGAATAATTTCTTTATAACCAAATTTGTCATAAAATAAATTTGTTTGGGTACTTCATATTTATCTGTACAGAGGTGTAATATTTTTACATTGGATACGTGAAAAATCAGTTAAACCAGTCCCTTAAAATAGCCCTTCAACAACAGAAGCGATTTCGTTTTGCACAAATTTACATTAACACAAACCAGCAGAAATCAACGTCACACAGGTAATAATGTGAATTCATTTTATAATTCAATATATTTCTTCTAATGACAGTTGCAAAATTGGTAATATATTTACAACAAGTTTTAGACAATTTGTTCGGAAAATGGAACATGAATTGCGCAGCTACTTTATCTAACACGATGAAGTTCCAACTCAAACTGCTGGACAATAAACTTTATTGGGATCCCTAAGCTTAAAGGCATTTCTCCAGCACCATAATACTCAGAACTAGTTTCGTGTTAATTCTGGTTGTTTAAGACTGAAAAAAATTTTAAATATATTTCGAGAACTAAATGTTTTCGCTTTAAAAATGCTTAGATAATTATGGCAATATGACTAGAATAATAAAATTATCACGATTTAAGTTATGCATTTAAAACTAAATAAACTTTTGTTAAAACTCTCCTACGTTATTAAAAAGGACAATTTGCATCATTATGAACCATGATTTTCTAACCACTTGAAACATGTTGATTTCATAAAAACTTATTAACCGGCAATGAACCGATATTGTTCCATATACTACGCAACTAGGCAAGAAATAGTACAAAAACTTTTATTTTTTCATTAATTTTTTTTTTTTATAAATTGTCGAATTGTTAAAGCGATACATTTTCACTTATTATTGCCTTTGCTTATAACTTTCCAAATGAGGAAACACAATTAATTGTTATAATTTTTTAAAACAAACAAAATATCTATGAATGTTTACACAAATAGGTTTTAAATTAGCGAAATAATTATTGTAGCAACTATTAAAAAAATATAATATCTGACTTACCAGCTACTTTTAACAATTCTGCATCCACCAAATCAGTTAGATCGGGCTCTTCACCATACCAAAATATCCACAATTCTTTGGCGGCAGCTAGTGACAGAGGTGGATGGACTTTTGATGTGTTTACCACATCAAACATTGCACTTGGATCCGAGTTATCTTGTCTGGTAGACTGAACACGTCTCCAGACGCATAGAATGTCAGCTTGCATACATCTTGAATAGGAGCGTAATATAGGATCATCCAGTGGATCACTGGAGGCATTTGGTCGCTCATTGTTAACAAATTTGCGCCATTTAATACCGCATAAATCAGTCTAAAATAAAGTAAACAAAAAAATGCTTAACTTATTTGTGTTTAGGTAAAAAAGAATATAATATAGTCAAACTTTACTATAGTAAGCTTCTACACAAAAAAGTTCGCCTAATTTTGAATTGATTTGAAAAACACAACTTTTTGGTTTAAATTGTAGAGTATTTTGATCTCGTTTTAATAAATTTCCATATAGTGAATTTTTCTTTACAATGAACAAATTTTGCAGATGCATTATTGACTCTCACTCGTTTTTGTCTCAATACAATGAATTATATTAACGAATTTTATGTTATGCATAATGACAAAACCCTGTGTACAAAAAAGGAGGTGAAATATAATTACATGAGCTCTGCAATTCGAACATAAAACAAAAAAAGGCGAAAGTCCCACCAATAAAAATTTGTACAGCAGTTGCCCGCGTTTAGTGAATGAAAATGATGCTTCAGGAATTCTCTTTAAGAAAATTTATAATTAATTAATAAAGTGGATGTAGGCGATTCTTCATCAACTGACGACGTACCTTAGACTATTGTGGAGATGATAAGTAACGTGCCAACTAATATAATTAAATCTTTAAATATAGTAGGTTTTGTTAAAATGAAAAAATGTTAATCATCAAAACAAAAAAGGTCGATTATTTTAAACAAATGGGACATACATATATCATTCCTGTATAAGGATATTTCTTCACAAAAAAATCCTTTTCTGGTCGCATGCAGATTCTTTAAAGCAAAGTTCGAAGGTAATTCATAACACAAATATATTCGAAATATTCCTACAATATTAATAATAAGGTGTTGCCACAACATTGCTTAATTATTGATTTTCAAATAATCAATCATACATACATATGCTCGTATGTATGTATGTATGAACATACATATGTAGGTATTAATGAAAAGTAATCAAGTCAACTAGTCAAACTTCCTAAATTCCCTGAATTATCCACTAAATTTGTAATTAACACTGCGATTTGACATAATTACAAACATACCTATATATACAAAATTCGACTTTTTATAAAAATCCTATGGATTTGAATTTTCACTTAAAAGTATTTATTTTCTTGCATGCCTACCAACTCTCTTTTTCACTGTTTAGCTCTAACTCTCTCATTTACGGTTAAGAAATAAGGGGAAATAATTTGCTAAGGTATGGCAAAAATTTTTAATAAAAACAACAACCTACAAAAAACTTATACCACTTCACCCATTATAAAAACTTTACATACATGAACATAGATATACAAATGCCCCCGACAAGTAACTATGACGTTGAAAAGACTCATACTGAGTATTCTCTCACACTATTCGGATGCAACAAAAATACAGATGCAAACCACATATAGAGATGAAACGAGAAAAACAAGAACACATTAAACTAAAGAAAAGTGAAAAGAGTACAAGTCTAAAACGGCAATAATAACATAACAAAAGCAAAAAAAAAAAAATATATACAACAGGGATGGAAAAATCAGTATTATTGTATTCAGAAATGTTTACAATTTTTGTTAAATATGATAATAGGTGCTAGTGTCCGCATATTGGTCGAAATTTGCACACTTTTCCCCTAATACGGAGGGAAAGCCAACTAACTCTTTTGTGTTTGCATGTGTTTAGATTTGTGTATGTTTTTGCTTGAAGCTAACAATTTAAGTGTCGTCAGGTGTTGCGATTTCTCCCAAACGTGGCGACAAAAAATCCCTTTTGGCGATGAAAATTTTATAATTGCGATTGACGAAATACTTAGTGGTATGGGAAAACCGTGTCGAATTTTTGCCTATATTTTTTATTATTTTCCTAATAGTAGAATTCAATAAAGACCTTGATCAAAATACTTTTTGGTTGTTTAAGCTTAAGGTATGTACCAGAGGCCAGCAATTAGTACTGCCGCAGAGAATAGATACTTATATAGATATACTTATGACAATGTTATCGAACATCATCTCCATACAAAAGTTTAAGGTACTCATCATACTCATACTTAACAACACATATGACGTTGATTTTGACACTCATTCACTGTGTATACAGGCAATGTAAAATAAATTTGATTCACATACGCATTTTAAAATTATGATTATGAGGGTTGTGTGTTTGCTTTGTTACATTAGTAAGGTCTTCTAATTTTTACTACTTTTTTTATACTAAAGTTAACAAAGAAATAAATATTTGTATTTCATGTTTAATTAATTTTTTCTACACTTTTACACTCCATATACCTACACTAAAATAATAAAATCAGCAAGAAAAGAAAATTGTTTCTATTTCCAGAAATTTTGTACACATATTACCAATTCATAGTTTAACTTAATATTTGTCAATTTGAAATGAGAAAAGAGAATTAAAAAAACTGAAAGGACTAATGGTATGTTTGATTTGATGTCAATTTGGATAAGGAACACGTAAAACTAGAAATTATCTTGATATGATATTCCGACAGGGTGATTTGATGTGGATTTTTTGAACAGAACGAGAAATGAAAATTAAGATGACACATAGCCGAAACCGGCTTTTCTCCAAATGTTTTTCCATAACAAAAACAGAATTTTTATACGAGTATATCACTTATACTTTTTAAGAACCTTTCAATCTCATTTTGTTAACATGATATACAAAGGTAACACTACAATAGCGGTAAAGAAACATGATTTTGACTCAGAATCACCAATATTGTAGCAGATATAACGAAATATCAGTTAGAAGATAGGGATCCAACAAATAAATATCAGCAGATAAATAATGAAATGGTAAAAGAACTCTTTAGAATGAAAATTATTAAAATTTTTTAGAAAAAGAAATTTAAAACAAATATTGCGACTGCACCTATGTAGTATGATCTTCCTAAGATTTACAAACCATAGTTTCCCTTAAGGTCAATTTGTTCATTTGTCAATTCACCATCATATGAATTATGCAAATATGTCACACACAAAGAGTATTACTGAGTTTTCGAAGTAGAATGTTAAGGACTTTTTAGAATTCAGCAATAGAGTTATAAGTAAGAGAATAGAAAATTATGAAAAATTAGTTTCTTTTTATGTAGTGCTATTATTTTCTACGAGTAGTATAGCAATTGATTTAGAAATAACAATTAATGGAATATAAAAAAGGAAAACACACTAAAATGGAGAAGGGTTTATTTTTACGTGGTCTTAAATTTTGCACAGAGGACAATAGGTATTTTCAGTACAATGAAAAATACACATATTTACAAAAGGAAAGTCTTCCGATGGGATCTCTAGCATCTCCAATAGTAGCGGACATTATAATGGAGATGTTACGGGACACGTATAGCAATTAAATATTAAACCAAGAATGATGACTAAGTATAAATATGATTTGTTTTGCATTATTTCTGAAAGTGAAATTGATAAATGTTTAGGAAACATTGAATTGCTTTAATGATAACATAAAATTTACGAAAGAAAATTAATGTTATCCCAAATTTCCATATTTGGATACATTAATAATACGGCGGGGCTACAATTTATTAATAGATTTACTTATTAACAGATTGGTATCAAAAGCCAACAGCGTCTGGGAGAATTGTTAACTATTTTTTAAGCATAGTATAATTATAAATACGGCTAGAAATTTGTAATGTTTTAACAATACGTGAGAAGGAGCTTCACAAGAAGAATAAAGCATATTAGGATATAACAGTTATCCCAGACAACTTTCTTATAGATTGATTAATCAATTTAAAAATAGAATAAATAAGAATACAGGAACCGTAATAGAGCCCAGAATTTATAAGTTGTTAACTGACTGAAAAATCAAAAAATTTGTAATAATGATAAATACAGAATTGCTTACAAATATATTATTTAGTTTGGAGACAAATCGGTTTCGGTCCTCTGCCATCTTCAGTGTCATTTTGCGTTCCCAGAACCCAATTAAAAATATATTGGAATCAAGTAAAAGTAGTAATACCGTTCGGCTATTCGCTGTTTTAATCTTTATAATAAATTAATCTAAATAATAGATGCGTCCATCGCATTCAAATCTTCCATAGGTGTCAAGCAAGCTATAGACGTTGCGAACGTTGGGTGCAACTTGAGGATGTTGTACCCGAAATTGCAACGTTTGCGCGCTCGTTAAATTAGATTGTGTATTGATTATACGAAAATTTTCCGAATTTTGATTATTTTTGGCAAGTTGTACAACTCGATAGTAACGTTAAAAAGCATAGTGCACAACCTCATTCTATTTTGTGCTTGTTTTCGTAGTAACCACTCGCAGTGATGGAAAACCAAAACTTTAAAATGTCTCTGAACATACTACTTAACAACTTAATGCTGGGAGCACAACTGGGACGAATTTCGTCCAACACGACGTATACGTCGGTAAAAATTCGCTGTGTAAATTCGTTGGATGAAGCACAATAACGACGAAAAAGTAACAACTGTTATCTGTATAATATATATGGGTGACCATATAAAAAATAATAGTTAAAAAATTAAACACTAACAAAAACACAGCCAAAAAGTAATTTTATAGTTAACTAGTATTTTGTAAACTTATTTTAAATACTATAAAACAAAATTAAATTAATTATTATTAAAAAAAACTTTATTTACTAAAATACCTGGAAACTAAAACCAAACATTGTACTGTTTTGTTCGTCGTACACCGGCGAAAGAAATAGAAATATATCTAATTCAAAGTTCGCCGGGTATGACGAATTTCGACCGACGTCATAATTGTGTGCATTTTGGTATACACAAATGCGTTCTATTTTTGGCGACGAATATTCACGGGGAAAAATTCGTCGTTCCTCCAAGTTGTAAATTGTACTTTTTCCACATTAAAAGTACTATTTAACAAATTCAAAAAGAGACAACTATTCCTCTCTGTATAGAATGCTTGAGTTTTTTCATTCCGTAAGGTAAAAAATGTACACTCTTTTTTTATTTGTATGATTACTATTATTTTTGCAGTATATTATTTAAAGTTTCAGATTGGAGAAAGTACTTTTTATTCCTGGGAGTAAAACTATATTTAACAAATCTAAAAGTATTGAATTTTTCGTAACTGCCAAATCATGTGCAAGTTTTATATGCTGCAAAATGAAGTTGTACAACGAGATTGTACACAAAGTTGCATTGTTTGTGAGCAACTTAATTACCAACCGAGTTGTACATGGCCTGTATTAAGTCCTAAATTACTTCTGCTATGAGTAGTCTTATTTTTTAGTCTGCGTTGCTGGAACGTTGTTTTTGTATATAGTACTCGGCGAATTTCGATGGTTAATGATATTAATATAACTTTTTGTGAAACATTTTTTCTACCTCTTTAATTTGAAAATACCATTACTAAACATAAAATACCCAAGGATAACACTGACCAGACATCGAAAAAAGAGGAGACACCATGTATGTATATGGAAATCATGTCCTTACCAAAAATACTGAATAGAGAAATTTGGGATGCAAAAATTTGAGCTTAAATTAATCTTCATAAGTTTAGTTTATTCTTGATGTCATATCTTAAGTAGTAATCATTTTTATTTCCTTTAAAAATGTACAACGTGAATTGAAGTGATATACGAGGTTGAATCAATAAGTCCGTGACTTTTCGAACTTCCCTCGTAGTTATATAAAATGCAACACTGTTCCCACCAAATACCACCTGTTAATAGACTACTGTCAAATTTTGAGCAAGTGTCATCATTTACTGTTCAAAACATAAAACCTGGTGTATTTGTCTAAAAATGGAAAAAAGTGAATTTCGAGTGCTCATTAAACATTATTTTTTGCGAAATAAAATCGTCAATCAAACCAAGGAAAAGCTCGATAAATACTATGGGGACTCTGCACCAATGATAAAAAAGTGGTTTACTGACTTTCGTTATGGTCGCACAAGTACAAATGACGTTGAAAGTTCTGGACGGCCAATTGAGGTCAGTATACCCGAAAATGTCGAAAAAATCGACGATATGGTGTTGGCCGATCGAAGAAAAAGTGCGTGAGATTGTTGATGAGGCATTTCTTATGGCAGTGTGGTTTCTATTTTAAATGATCAGCTGGATTTAAGAAAGTTGTCTGCAAGATGGGTGCCGCGTTTGCCCTTAATTGACCATAAACATAAACGTGTGACCACTTCAAAGGATTGTTTGGAGTTGTTTAACCGCAATCCGAATGAATTTTGTAACTGTGGATGAAACATGGATCCATTACTGTACTCCGGAGACTAAGCATCAGTCTAAACAATGGGTTTCTCCGGGTATATTTGCTCTGAAGAAGACCAAGGCAAGTTTGTCGGCCAATAAGGTGATGGCAACAGTTTTTGTAATGCACGCGGGATAATCCATATCGATTACCTTCAAAAGAGAAAAACAGTAAACGGCGAATATTATGCCAACTTATTAGACCGATTTAATAAGGATTTAAAAAGAAAACGACCCCATAGGCCAAGAAAATTTTTTTTCATCAAGATAATGCACGGTGGCACAAGTGTGCAGTCTCAATGGCAAAACTCTATGAATTGGGCTACAAATTGCCTCGGTGGAAAGAGATTTAGCGCCAACGATGAAATTATTGACCAAACAAATCCATATTTTAAGGACCTCACAAAATCCTATTTTTAGGAAGGGATACAAAAACTGGAGAAACGTTTTACTAAGTGTATTGAGTTGACAGGAGATTATGTTGACAAAAATTTTGGTTTTGCAATAAAACAAAAACTGTTTCATTCAAAAAGTTACGGACATATTGATCCGCCCTCGTATGTATACATGTACATTTAAGACATGTAAATCATTTTTCTAGTTGAAATAAGTTCAGACTAGCCTTTGATTTAAATTTAGCAGGCATCATGAATTTCAATAATATCCAAAAATGTTATTAAGATAAACTATCAAAAAGTTATGCAAAAAAGACTTCGGCTAATCGACGATTATTAGTTACAACATACATAGGTGCACACATGCATATATTTGTATGTACATACGGAAAATATTATTTGTACTTCAGGTTATTAATTAATTAGATGATTAGGTACTTATTAGTTAGTTAAAGAGACAAACTTAAAATTATTTCAATATCAATCCGAAAAAGAAGTGTGAAATAATAAATACCTATTTGAATAAAAAAGTGTTATAAGGTGGAGGTCAATATCACGCATACATAGGTACTGTATTTATAAATTACTATTTACAGAACTATAAAAAACAGCATATACTATCAAACACGACAATGTAACAGACACACAACACCTGTTATTTTGGTTGTTCTCATATTTAATTTTCTTTTCGTTTTTGTTCCATGCAACAGTTATATTTATACATTAATTGACAAACCCAGTCACATGTACAATGGAACATTTAATACATATACACTATCATCTTTTCCGTGTGTTTAATGTATGCCTTTGTTATCATCTTCATACCATAAACTAGACAAACGAGTTTAAAACAGGTTGTATACATGAGACTACAAATTAATAATAATAATACACACTTATAAAATATACCTTCTAACACAAAAAGAAAATAGAAATAATGGAAAACAGTGTTGTCAACAGTTGTGTTTATGAGAAGGAAGAAAATGGATAACAGAATCTCAAATTAAATCAATTTACTTATTTATCGACAATGAAAACACTGCGTAAAATCTGTTTTTAAATCTCTTCTGAATAGAGACGAATAACTTTCAATTTGCCGCAAATTTAGGCGATTTGTCAAGTTGCTAGTACAAAAATAAAATTATTGTTTTACCGCGTAAACGTGCTTTCACTGTAACCCCGCGATGAAATCCACATTGAAAACATTGGCCACTTCTCATCCGTGTTTTACGTATATGGCTTATTTATTCAACAACGTACATATTCTTAATATGTTCTATTATTAAAGTTTTATCTGCGGGTTACAGGTATTTAAAACTTATTGGTTAGCAATAACAAAACGTCATTTTTTAAATTCATATATTACAAAAGCCAATTCGTTTTAAAGAAACTTCTTATAGCTTTTGTATTCAGGTACAATATCATAAACAAAATAGATAAAAAGTAATATTTTAGCAGTGAAACATTACTTTGCAGGTTTTAATCTTTAACTTAACATCAAATCATACATGTTTTATTTCAATATTAATAAAACTAAAGAAGCACTTTTGTACTTTTAAAAAACTGACGTTTTGTAATTTTCCTCACACAAATGTTAATAACACTTACAGTTTATATAACACTTACAGTTTAAATCACCGTGTTGTTTTTTTTTTTACTGAAGTAATTAAAAAGGTATAGTTGAAATTCTTAAAGTGTACCTACACAAATGATGTTGCTAGTAAGAAAAGAAAACATATAAGAACAACATAATACTCACCAAGGCAAAAAAGTTTGTATGGCAATCCTCCAAACTAGCGCCGTTAGTCTGATGTGATTGATGCGTCATAGTTCATAGATTTTACTTGCAGTGTAACAGCAGCTCCTCATTTTCTCAATTGTTGGCGTTTTTTTTAAGTTTGTATGTTAATGATAGATGATTGACTAAGATAATAAACAACAATGTTATTGTTTTTTTTCTGTTTATTTTTGGATTTTTTTCTGCTCCGTTTAGGCGTTTTTGTTGTTACTACTGAGAGTATAAATTGATTAGGTGGCAGATTTTTAATAGCATTTTGTTTGTTGAAACTGTTGGAAGAAGGCGACTTTGTTACTATTCATTCTATTATTTTTAATTTTTTTATTTTTTGACAATCTTTCTTAATCGCTGTTGTTTTGCAGTATAAACACACTTTCTTACACACTTTGAGCCAAACTGTAAATACACTCTCATTAGAGAGGGTATATAAAAAACATATGGTAGAAGAGAGAACGATAAATATGGGAGCAAGATTTGGGAGATGTACAATTCAAATACAAATGGAAACTTTGCTCTTATCTTTGGCTCCTAGGTATTTACAAAAATATTTTTTTGAATGTGAATTTTTTGCTGGTGCTCTTTTGTTAAATTTTATTATGTATACATTTTACACAGAATTAACACCGCCACCGACTGAATAAAATAGATTTTTATTCATTTTTTTTTGCTAAATTTATATTATCACAACATATGACTACAACACTCTCTTTTTGTTATACGTAGGTCGTTGGCTGTGTTGCTGTTTATTATTTTTATTATTTATTCGCATTACAGTTATGCACCTTATTAAAGTGAATAATTTTTTAATCTCATATCTCAAACGCGCACGTTAATGAAATTTTCACTCTGATTTCAGTAACAACCAACCGACCCCGACCGATACATTTTATTGTGAAGGAAATATTACAAACAAAAGACTTTTTATTTAATATTTATTATTTTTTATTGTAATGCTGCCCGTTCTTGGTATTGGTTTTTTTGTAGTTTGGCTGTTATTTTTGACGTCTATTATTTGTTTTTGTTTTGCTCATTTTTAACTTAATGCATGCATTACTATTTGAAAAACAATAAGAAAGTTGTGCGTATGAAAAACTGTAAGAGTAAAATTTTGCTTGTTCTGTATTCGTAAGATGAGAAGAGAGCACAAATGTGAGCGCAAATTAAACCTGCAGTTTTTATCTTTAAAATTTAGCGACGTAGACAAAAAAATAATAAAAACAAACATGCACAATATTATAATCATGTATTATTAATTTAAGTGAGTTTGCCTACAGTAGTAAACATATAGGAGGTACATACATACACTATATAGGTGCATATACGTATGTATATAGTTTGCCTGTACTAAAATACCATACGATGTTGTTTTTCTTTTGTATTTGGCGTTTTTAATTTTTTTTCATAATGATATGAAGTAGACCAACCCGTAAATGGCATAATGACGACATGAACATATACATATGTACATATGTATATATGTACGTACGTACATAAATATTTATATAGTATATGTGTATTTTTTATTATCGCTTTAGTTAATATGCTTAATTACATTTTTCACTGTTTAAAACGTTTGTACCTGATTGTATTTTTCATTTCATGAGTTTAAACACAACCTTTTTATTGAAATAATTAGTATTTTATTTTTTAGCTTTTTATCGCTTATATTATAAAAAGTTTAGAAAATGTATATTTTAATTATGTAGAGAGAATATAATTAAGTAAAATATTAACAATCGTATACGAACACTGCACAACGAATGAACAACGATGAAATCGATTGTCTACAGAATGGAAATTTTGCCTGTGTTGCTTTTTTGTCTTTCATTATATTTTTACATGTAGTGAGTGTTACCATATTGCGAAAAAAAACAAACGAATATGTTAAACATATGTATATACACAATAGCAAACATTTACGGCCGTATTCATGAAATATTAAAAACAAAGTAGCTGTTTATATTTTTTAGAAAATGTTTCAGACACACGTTTTCCCGAAGACTATTATTACCTCTTTATTTTATTTTCCGTTAATTTGTTATAACATTCAATTAGTATTTGCTTACTGGTAGAAATTCCCTCAATCCTATTTGCTATACGAAATATAAAAGAAGAAACTCGGTGGACAAACAGATAGGACAATAGTACAGAATAGATGTTACGTTTTTTTCTTGACGGTTTCAAACGCGAATCGAAGAGCATGAAAAAAATGCCTCCTCCAAAACCATTAGAAGTTTACATTTTTTCATACAAAAATTTAGAATAATTGAATAATTGTTTGTTTCTCTTTTGCCTATTAATTTATAGATATATATATAGATTAATTATATATTGAAATTGTTGTAGTGATGTATATTTTAATCATTGAATGTTTTTTTTCTATATTATACATACTTTTATATATATTTTTATATCCATTAACATATTTACTAACTTTAACGATGTTCATATTTTAACACTAAAAGTATAAAGTACCGTATTCATTTGCATACGTTTTCTTAGCCTTGAAGTATTTGTTAGGTAATGTGTACTTGAAATCATAAACAATTCTTTTCATTACGGACGTCATTCTTGAACAGGTTAAGTATTTTCAGGAGATTTGAAACTTTATTATTTTAAATGTAAATATGTATGATTCCATATGAATATAATTAATCTCTTTCGTTTAAACTGATATTCACTTATGAGTTAAATACTTAGATTTACATAGGTACGAAAAAATGTAACCGCCAAAAATATGTGTAAAGTACAATATCGAATCAGTTTCTTTAAAAATTGAAAGTACTACTTTTTCGTTAAACTGCTTGAGTGAGTACTCGACACCGGCCCGAAATAGTATAGGTAGTATGAAATAATTGCATTTGTAAAGAATATTACTAATACCTATTTTTATTAAAAACAATCTAATGTATGAGTTAAACGTCTTCTGCAAACGTTATTTGTATTTAACAATATAGGTTTATGCATTTAAAGAAATCCAGGCCTAGAATTGCAATGCTCTTGCAATTTTCCGATTTTTTTTTGTTTCCCTCCTTTTATTACCAACGAAAATTAGGTATGAGATTGTTAATGGAAACTCTGAAAATAATTAATTCATATCGCACTCTCTTTCCTTTAAGCAACAATTAAACATTTATACGTACATATGTACCTACATACATCTATTTAAAGGGCATTGAATGAACAGATATGTACATAAATTAACAAAACACGATCAAATTTATTCAAATACAAGAGAGGCTACAATTATTGAATATCTGTATAAACAAAAGTTTCAAGCGATTTCGATTTCTTTTTTCCCCTATTTCATTTTTTTAATGCAACGACTTGATATTAGTTACATATATTTTTTCTGTTATTATTTACTGACTACATGTGAGATTTGTATGTGTTTTTTCCTTTTGTATTTTACAACCTAAGTTTCTTTTGTCTATTGTTGTTTTGTATGAGAAATGAAAATCAAGTAGAGGGCGATGCACGCACACAAGAGGTTCATTTTGAAACACAAATAAGAGGAATAAATAAAAAAGATGGAAATATATTGAACATAAAAAAACACACACACAGATATACTCTCTCTCTCTCACTCTATTTTTATTTTTCTGCGAAGAGAAAAAGAGAGATTCAAAGCAATATTTCACTCATAAAAATAACAAGAGTTTATACATAATTACAGATATCCTCTTCGGCATTTTTTTGTTTTCATCAACTATTAATGGGATATAAAGGCAATGACAACAATACTAATCAAAAGCAGGAGGAAGGTGTTGTTTTTTTTTTTTATTTCAAATATGACGTTTTTCTAACCGCAATTATTGAGCCAGTAGCTAGGTATACAAAGATTTACTGAAGCATCCAAAATGCTAAAAAATTATGAGTGCAACACAGTTTGTCTCGAAATTATTAAAAAAAAGAGTCATTCACCACAGAGCATAGATTATATACCTTTAAAGTTTAAAGCATTGGCTTTTTGGTAATCAAAACAATGGCTTTTTAGTAATCAATACATTGGCTTTTGAGTAATCAAATCATGTGCATTTCCTAAAGGAACTACAAAGGCATCTTTAAATGTTCAAAATTTTTGGCACCTCCATTACAAAACAGTGAATGCTACATATATATCTGCTATTAAAATGCAGATAAACTTTAAGATATAATCTACACATTAAAACGTGATTGTGACAGTACAACAGTGAATTCCATGAAAGCCGTTACTTCAAAACCTGCCCAACAAATCATCTGCTTTGTTGTCAAATACCTACTAGGAGTTTGAATTTACGCCCGCTTGACCATAATTTCCATTCCAATTGGGTTCGGTTTAGCTCCTTCGTTTTCTGTCACATAAGTTACTTTTGTACTTCTATTTTATGTATCTTATTCTTCCTTAGACCGTTCTTTTAAAAAGGAATTATTGTTTTAACTTGCTATTTTTTTCAAAACTTTGCGAGATAATTCTTTTTTTTTTTCTTTTCGTTTTTGCATATGGGTATTGACCCTTTACAAACTAATTACTATTCAAGGTGGTATCTTCTATATACAGTTCATTTGAGAGGTTTTTTGTTAATAGGACGATAACTAGTCAACATTGCAAAAAAAAAAAAACTCTGAAAAAGCATTATTATAGAAATATGAAACCTACTGCTTCCAAAATATGCTGGCCAAAGAGATAATCTAACGATCGGAGGTTTTCGTCTTATTGTTTTCACAAATGTCTGCATACTTTATATGCCCTTTACTAGTTACTTTGCAAGGTATCTTATATGTACAAAATCTAAAGATTGGTGTATAGCGATTTAAGCGATTTATTAAAAAAGACTTGATTGGCAAATGCTTCCTGGCTTCTATTTTTTGGAAAACCATAATTTTAATGAACGAAAACATGTAACACGATTTGTTCTGCAGATAAATTCTTTAAAAGTATGGTTGAAGTAGACTTAATCAGCTAGAAATGCTCTAACAAATACCTACATGTTGTCCGTAGCGTATTTAAAATCCCATTACGTACTATCAACATATAAACAATTTCCGCACATTGACAATAATTTTCATAAAGAAAATTTAATAATAATTTGGTATTCGCATTAAATTTTGCTAAATGAAGGACTTCGACGATTATTGGCATTCCTTTAAATTTAATGCATTCTTTGCAAAATATATAAAGCTTTTGAAGATCTATTCACAATAAATTCAAGATTTACAATATATACATATTGATGTACATATGTATAATAATATCTTTATACCCCCTACACATCTTTTTTCAGGTGCTTCACTAAACTAGTTTTGTTACACATTACGAAAACTCGTACTGCTCATATCATTCGCATTTTCTTAATTAGCATTTTGGTTTAAGTTTTTTTTCCTATTTATTACCAAAACTACTGTTGTTTATACCTATACATACAAGTATTAAACATATAAAAACCGTCTTGAATGATTTATTTAAAGAAAAGATTTTAAAATTTTGTTAACATGTACATATGTGTAGGTATTTTTAATTATATCGTACACATATAATTGTTTTCATTGTAAAGGAAAATTATGAGCAAAATTTTCAATATTTTTGCTCTCTTACCAAGCTCTTGGAGTATTCTCTATTTTAATTTTTTCTTAGTTTTAAACCGTTGTACGTATAAAGTAACAGAACAAAATGTATGCTACACAACCAATATTACTGAATCTGTTGGTGGTGTAAAGGAGCTCGCTTTCTGGTTTTGTTCATACATTTTCTTTTTTGTAGTTGTTATTTTTGCAAACTTATTGTACAAAGTTAATAATGTATGTGCTCCATCCATCCATGCATACATCCAAACAAACTCACGAATAAAATAACAACCGCACAAAACCACATAAAAAACGACAGTATAAAACACAAATGAACTTCTACTTTACGTTGAATTTCTGCTTTTATTGTTGTTGTTATATTTTTCTTTTTGTCGCTGTTATACTCAAAGTTGATTTGCTTTTGCTACTTTTATATGTTATTCTTCCCTTTTAACGGAAATAGCAAAAGAGAACATAACAACAACAAGAAAATGCAAAATTACGCGTCATATAGGAATTTTTCCCTTTTGATATTTAAAATCGATCGAATTTTTTTATTCCCACTTGATTTTTTCAAATGCATATTTTGAACATTATGCCTTTATTTCATCATAAATAGATAAGTAGTATGATGACAATTTTTTTAAGTGTACTATTAAAGTTTGCTCATTAACAATTGTGCTCCACTTTCTTTTCACTTATGATTTTTATAATCGATATTCTCTTAAATAACTCTATTAACGATTTTTTAAACCTATATTAGACACTTTTACGTCAAATTTATATCGCCTTAAGCGGATATGCCATTTGATTTTGTAATTACCGTAATAAATTATTTCTTTTAATGTTAAAATAAAACGAATGGGTAAAATTTCCCCTAATACGCGTAGAACAACATTGACGACGACATGACGTTTATGACTGCGACGACTATAGAATTGAAAATGGCGTTGGCGAGCAGAAATATACTGATTTTTTCCATTATACAGACACACATGGTTGTATTTTTTAGTACAGTAATTTTAAATATAATTAACACAATATTCAATTATGAACGGGTATATTTTAACACGTTATAATTTCAAATATTTGTCAAAAGGTTTGCGATGAATCTTTATCATTTATTGCTAAAATTAGATTTTAAACGAGATATTCTACATTCCTGCAACTCTGCGTTACCATTGTTGCCATTGTTATCGTACTCATATCACACTCACGCATACACGCATGCATTCCTGGTAAAGCCGTATTTACACCTACACTGTGCCAGAAATAATTGATTTTCTCTCACTGCAGTAACAAAACAAGTAAAACTTTCCCTTAATTTACGTTACACTATGTTACTGTTTAACAAATTTTACAATAGTTTTCTTATATTCTTTAGTTGGCTTTTCGTTCTTAAAATTTATTTTTAATTCTTTGCACTTTTTAAGCAACAAATAGGGCATAGAATTGCGTTTTTCCTTGTTTAAAAATTCTTTATTTTTTCCATATGCTATTTTACTCTTTTACTCTTGAACATTATGAAATCAAAAGCACTTTAGTTTTGTCACTTTCTTTCATATTGTCGGCAAAAAATATATCACACACACAAACATGCTATTTTACCAGAAAGAGATTTACATCTATGCACATAAAACGTACGTACACACTAGCAACAATGCCAAATATCTGTGTGTAACCTTGTCATAAAAAACACAAACTTTTTTTTAACCTTTTGTTTTATTGCTTAAGAAATTGTTTTTTTTTATGATTAATGTTTTTAACTTTATACTGTACAAAATTTTAAATTTTCTGAGAAATATTTTCAATTTTTATGAAAGCAATTTGTTTTCAAGTTCACAGAAGTTTGTCTGCTGCAAAGAAGTACAACCGAAACTGATTCGATTGCTCTTCTTTCTTCTTTATTGACTGTGGTGATAACGTTGCGATTTTTAGTAACATCAATGGTTTATTTTTTTTTATCAAATTTGACGGTTAAAAACTCATCAGTTTTTTTCAGATTCCCTGGAACAGCAGTTAAACGTCTGACATTAACAGGTATTTGGAGGAAATCGATTTTGAAAACGAAAAAGGTTGTGATGTGCTAATTTTTTTTCGTTTTTTATATATTTGCAAATCTATTTTTTAATGATTTTCATTAATCTCTCATTGTTTAGCCTAATTTTGTTATATGAATTTTATATCAGGATCTGCATTTTCAATTATAATCATTTTAAAATGGTTCAAAAATCTTTTGCGAATTTGTCCGAAATTCATCACACTCCTTCAAAATGATTCGTTTTGAAACCAATCAATTTCTATTACATACCTGTAATTTCTACTGTTCAATGACAATTTTTGACCCGGAAAATCCATTTTTAAAAATTACCGAGTATAATTACGGCATATCACACAATCTATTTAGAATTAAGCAGGTATGTGACAAAAAACTATCGAATTCAAAACAATCTTTCTGAAAGGGTGTGATTAACTTAGGTTGATTTTGAAATTAATTTTTGAAATATTTTAAAAGTATTGCAATTGAAAATGCAGACCAAGCAGGTTGAACATGTAATTTTTCATGTTAGGCTATTAATAATTTCTGGTAGAATTGTGTTCCTGATATATTCCTCTGCTCCCCTTATAATGGCACGTGTTATTAAAGTAGACCAATCTAGCTAAAAAATATGATAATTGAAGTGAAATTCTATGTTAAAAAATATTTTAATAAAGTATTTTTAACATCAATAATTCTTAGCTTAATACTCCTAAAAATAATAGAAAGTTATATATTCATGACATGGTATAAATAGTATCAAATTTAAGCTCACCCAAATAGGATTTAAACAGTTGCAAAATCGTCAATATCTGGTATTACTTTTGAGTTTTATTTTAGATATTTATTTTTCGTTCGTAGGCACAAAATTTTAACATAAAGTTGCGGATTCAAGCTATAATTCATTATTGCAATTAAGTTTAGCAAAAAAAGGTTTTACTAGAGTATCTTAAGGCATATTACATCTTAAATCGTTTAAAATTTATTTGAACGCTGAAAACGCTCTTTCTACGCTTTTTTGCGTGGCGGACATATTGTATAAACTGATTTGCAGGTATTTACAAGTATCTTTACTTTTAACCAAAACATTAGAAAATTTAATATAATCATTATTTGCCAACCAAAACCGTACATAAACTATAGTGAAAGCATTCATACAATCTCGATGAGAGACACGCAATGATGCTCAAACTGAACAGGAATATCTACATGTATTCTCCAAACAGAAGACCACAAACACATATCTTCAAGACGTTTTACGTGAACTGACCAACAGCGACGGTCTTCACTAGCAAAATTCCTGCGCGAACATCAATATGTACGGAGGCTGAACAGATTTATGGCTGCTCAAGACTCCATATGATTGCTGAACAGATTTAGGGCCTTATATTTATGGCAAGCCAGGACGGCCTGTTAACGTCGGCAGATTTATTAACTCTGGATTTTGCATTAACTAACCATTCAATATTGTAATATTAAAAAAATGCAAGCTAATTTGGGAAAATCTTTAAGAAATTCAGTACTAAAAATTGTAAGAATCTCTCACTTCAATATTATCTATAATAAATGTTAACATATTTATTAAATATTCATATAGAACACTTTGCCAAAATGTTACTCAACCAAAGCTAAGCCGGTGTGCAAAATTGAGTCGATGGCTCAATCCTTAAGTGATAAAGGGTAAAAAGATCTAAAAAAAAAATAAAAAAACGATTTATTAAATTTAGCATTCTTGTAGATTTTTAAGACCATATAAAACTTATGATGCTCCCTCTAATGTTGTCGAGAAAGTGCAGGACTTATGCGCAAATTTACAAATACCAAACAATAGGGATTATATTCTTGGGACTTTGGAAGAAAAATTTAAATTTTTACATGCTTGTTTTAAGGATTTTCGTCACAGTGTACCGAATTCACTGATGCATGAATTGAAGACAGTGGGTATGTTAATAATTTGAACTTCAATGCTATATTTTGGTAATCTGCTATTTTTTAGGTGACGTTATCAAGTTTTATCAAACTTCTGTCAGTACTACTGTGCCTTATGATGCTCTGAAGCAAATGCAACTTCCCGAAAACTTGCACATACAATATGATTATGTAAGATTCAATCCCGAGAAAGATACTAAGTTTAATGGACAAACTGCCTTCCCTAAAAGTTCCACTTTGGTAACAGGCCTTAAATATCGAGGCAAATATGAGGGCCACGAAGCTAAACGCTCATGGCCTTAAGCTAATAATAGTTTTCCATGTTATTTATAATTTCTGTTTTATTATATATTAAAAAAAAATTCATTTATTATGAATCGTTAAAATTTCATTAAGTTTTCTACTGTGGAGACCAAATTTGTGTCCATTAAGGAATCTAATGCCTTCTGTACTCTAACATCTCGGAGCAAGTCTAAGATACGATCATCTTTCTTTACGGCTTCCAGTGTAGGATATAACATCTCATAATGGGTTTCAGCTACGGATGGTTTATTAAGAATATTTAGAATTTTTTTCTGTAATTCTATTTCGGGATCCGGTGTAGATTTGACTTCTTCTGCAGTATCGCCCAATTCCACCTTGAGCTGCAGCTCGCGTCTCTGCTGTAGGTATTTAATAACGCGATCGTATTGTAGAACAGTAAGAGGCATATTTGAAGCTAATAATTTAAGCAACATTTGTATGGCTTCCGGATGACCTTCTTTTAATGGCGGTGCCATGTAATTAGTTGCATTGGCCGGTATAATTGGTACAGCATTTGGTAAATGTGTAATATGTTGGGCATTCATTTGACCAATATTACGCTGCTGTTGTGGAATTGTAGCAGTTACTATCTTTTCACGCATCATTTTTTTACGGAAATCATCGCTTATCAATTTGATTGCATCTTCGACAGGCATATTGCGATGTTCAGCAGGTTGTCCATAAAGAATATTGACTGTTATGCTGTTATGTTCTTCGTGTTGCTTTGTGACGAGTATTGCATATAAGCACCCACGTGAAGCAATGTTAGATAGCTAATATTAAGAAAATAAAAGGAAAAATGACAACTAGAAAAACAAAAACGATTTCATTAAAATCAATATATTCATATTTGGAACGAATTTCCGTCATCCCTTGTTCAGTTTGAAGAAGGTTTCGTGCTCCGAGTAAGACAATGAAGATGACGCATAACTGATATCGGTTGGTCTCCAAATTGAACTTGACAAGGGATGACTGAACCCAGTTCCAAATATCTGTCAAATCACCCTGTCGGAAAATCGAATCAAGAAAATGTTTTATATCTTTTTATTTATTGTTTAAATTTGCGTTCGTGGGCCTACCAGACAATATCTTGCAACTGAAACATTTCTATGAATCCGCTGTACGAAATCTAGTTTAAGATAAAGGGAGTTCTGTCCTGTGGAACGATAGCTTCTGGCACATAATCACTAGATTACAACAATAACAGACATTTTCATAGGTAAAACTGGAAATGCATCTATGTGTACTTTGAGGCAACTAATATATGTGAGTGAGGGTCCTTCTGAATGTGATATCTTTTAGTCTAAAAGTATAACTTTAAGCCAAAATTGCTTAACTTATATATAATCAAGTTTTTAAGTCTTATATGAAGCCAAAAAACTGGCTCAGTAAAAAAAGAGCACATTAATTTTTGAAAATTAAAAAAAAAAATCTAAGAGGGCCCCTTCCACTAGCCATATGCCAAAATTAAATTATTTCACATCAGAGTTATAGACTACTCCAAGACGTGTAAGAGATCATTAAGTGAATCCTTGTGGACTTCCTACGATTTCTTTTTCAAAGAATAATTTTTCACATACCAGGAGTCTTTACAGAACTTTGGAACATTAGTTCTGCAGCACCGGTTACTTTAAAAAATTACGTACTTTTAGAAATCGAGAGTTTTTAATGTGCTAAATTGGAGTTAACGACAATACTTAATTACAAACATCAACATTGATACAGATCAAATAATTGAGCATATAAGAACTGCAATATATTTTAACTTACCACTTTACCAAGGGGAACATCTGCATTAGGAAATAAAACGTCAACTCTTAAATTTAAACGCTTTAAACGGTCCTCAATCATTTCAGCGTATTTCCTTTGCAAACAAACAATTTACATTTTGTAAAATCTAGCAGAGTTTTTATTACTTACGTATTTTTACGATCGACGACAATGATTTCACAGTCGTTATAATTGGAATTGTTTGAAGTGTCCATACCTTCGCCCCCCAATGATGTCGGCATTACACTTAAGCTGGTTTGAGCCGGCTGTGTCCAATTACTTGTAGCTGCAGATAAATTGGTATTTTGCGGATTCTTCTTAGACGTACCAGCATTACGAACTGTAATTGTATTTCCTTTAAACGTTGACTTTGTCAAAGCTGAGGCAACTTTGTTAGCTACTTCCTCAGACTCAAACTGCACAAAACCGAAATTTTTTTGCACCAGCGACGCCAAAACTTTACCATAGGGCAAACATATACTTTCTAACTCTTCACGGTTGCATTGTGGTAAATTCCCAACAAAAATACGATGAGTGGCCGTGCTGTGATCTCTTATTATTGCGAGATTAGATTTATCATCCGACATATTTCTTTATATTTTTAAAAAGTGCGAAAATCAGCTAATGAGAAGTATAAACAATTTAGTCTTTTATACAAACTTCTTTTTATCGTTGTGATTCATCATAGTTTGATAACAGATATATAGTTAAAACCTGCCATTGTCGATAATAATGATACAAGTTTAGGTTGAAAACTTTTATTAATCTTTCTTGTTTTTATGGGATTGTGGTGATACACTTTTTGATTTGTAAGAGTTTCAAATTTATTAAATCTAATTCTCCTAATGAGAAATTTTTCTGAACTGACAATATTGGAAATATTTTCCATAAATTAAATTATTTACTTTTGTATGTATATAATCCTAAGATATGTAGGCAACAGCGTTATATACATATGTACATACATATAAATTATCCTGTTATTCATGCATGCATTGTCTTCTGCATAGAATAGTTCGTAAGACACTTATTTACTATTTACTTGTTATTCAAAATTGCAATAATAAAGCAGGTTTTTGTTGTCAAAATGTTGTTAAAGTTATTTCATTTAATAGTTATAATTACATTTTTAAATGCAAAATACGTATGTAGGTTAATCCTACCGCAGTGTAAATAATTAGTGACAACAAAAATACATTTTGATTTCGATCATTCAGCTTGGGAACCATTGATGTTATCGAAATCGATGTAAGCCTATCGCTAACTTAATACACAACTTTTTTACAGTTATTTTTACGTGTTTAGCCAATTTGATACTTAAATTTTAAAGTATCTTTAAAAAAAATTTTGATAATATGTATTCAAAAAATGATAGTAATGCTACATATTGTTCAGAAGTGGAAGATTTACTAAAAGGTGAATATAAAAAAAATCTTAACAGAATTTGTTGAACTAATTTTGGTACAAAATAACAGCAGCTACTGCTACTCCAAACACCTCTTGTATAAATATGCCTTTACGACGATCTCAGCGTTTGTCTGAGAAACGAAAGGATTTTACCATATTTTCCCCGAACAATGTGCGCTTTACTAGATGTGCAAAGCCTAGCAGCCTGAAAACTTTCAGCACCCGGGACTTAAAAATGCAAGAAAAAATGGTTTCTAAGGAAGATATCAGACTGTCATTCAATAAAATTCTAGGTTGCAGTAGTAAAGGTGTTGACTGTATACCCGTGACAATTGGCGTACCTTTAGATTTATCAAACAAATCCAAAGTGTCAACCATAAAAACGCAAGAAGGGCAACTTGAATTGGCGAATGCAAATACTGAATTAAGATCTTGCAGTACAAAAAATGGCTTTGAAATTAGAAAAAAATATGAAGGTAAAAATATAGAAATTGTTATCGACCAAGGCAAACCATATCCTCATGAACATACATAATATTCTACACTACTTGCAAGTGTACACATATATAGTTATGGGTAATTTTTGTGTTTGTACAAAAACTTGTTTCTTTATTCAAAGGTAATATTAGGATAGTGGGAGTAGTGACTTACATATCGAACCTTAAACGCGAAAGTAACGTAAATAGCTTATTTTCGATTTTTTTTTATGCAGCTTTGTGCTACAGCCCCTAATACGTCGTCTGGTAAAATCTGGTAAAATATTGAATCGAAAGTAATAATAGTTATAGAAATATAAGTGTTCCAATCTTAACGTGATAGACATCCACCTTTTTTTGTGAACGCAAAAATAATGTAACTAACAAAATTTGGGAGTCGTTGAAGATTTAGCGAAATGAATGAATGAATTATAAACGGCAATCAATTTACATATATAGCAGTTCTCAGTCCGTTATTTTGGCCTAGAAATGGGGCCGTGAATAACTGTTCACTCACGACCGTAGGGCTAGATATATGATTTTTTTGGTATTCCTATCTGAATAGCTATGGTAGAGTCCCTGTGCGTTATTACTGAAATGCTACCGGGGCACATTGCATTGAATTGAAAGTTTTTTTTATTTTTAAAATATGAGAAAGTTTTTATTAATACGAATGTTTTTTTCTTGTTACACAATAGCCAATTTTCGCATACATATGTTTTTATTATGTAAACAATTTTATTATTTAAACAGTAGTCTGATTAAGTATTTCAATAGCACATGATCACAGACGGATTGAAAATAGTTCTTATTGTGGAGCCCATATATATATATATATTTGAGATCAAAACCAACGAAACAGAATTTCGCTTGTCTATGATAGGTGTAGGGTACACAAATATAGACTTATATTAATTTTTTAATTTAACCAAAACATTTGTACAAATATTAAAACAAAGAATTGTTTGAACTTGTTTATTTTTTAATAGAAAATGCGCATTCAGCAAATATATCGAAACCACAATTGCTGTATATCAACAAACCCAGACGGCAAAGAAAATATATTAAGAAATGCGCGAAGGAAGTTGCTGACCTGTATATACAATCTTCTATCATTCAAAATGCCGTTGAAAATATGCACTGTTGCGAGAAAATCTCGTCTGATGTAGACAATTTTTGCAATCGAACTTATAAGAAAAACCAACCTTTAAAGAAAAATATATCATTAATTTCTGGAAAAAGAATAAAACTCTCGAATGGACTTTTTGATAATTTAGCAGAAAGTAGTCGAGCCCCAGCAAAACTGCCCGAACAGAAATTGTCAAATAAAGACAAACCCAAAAAAACAATAAAATCTAAATCTTCATGTAACGAAAATTACAAAAGGCAACAACCACTCAGAACTGTTTCCGTTAAAAAAATCAACCGTTCTCAGGAAATTCTTGATGATAACACAAATTTGTACAAAAGGAATTGCGACAGTCATTCAAGTTTAAAGGAAAATTCTACATTAATTTCTAGTAAAACAATACGACTCTCTAATAAAAGTATAACAACAAATAAACTTAAAAATAAAAAAAAATTACCAGAGCTAGAGAATTTTACAAAATCAAAAGATAAATTGAATAAATTGGCAAGTGAAATCAGAAAGCCAGCATTTCAAAACAATTATGAAGCATGTGTCAGTAAAATACAAAGATTCAAACGATCACAGAAAAGAAACAGTCAATCAGATACAAATTTTTCAAAAACAAAGACTCGATCGAATGAGATACAATATCTCAAACAAAATATTAAATCTGAACCGGTCACATCGGGGGAAACGGTAACGACAAATGATTTGGTTGAAAATAGTTTTGTAACTAAAGTTTTAACAAATAAATTGCAAAAGAATTCATCCCAAGTAAAACATGAAGCTTCCACATGCAATCAGACCGTAAATGAGAAATCGTCTGGGGAAATAAAGTCTTATAGAATATTACGAAGCGTCACAAGTCCTATTATAAATAATACACTTTCAGACAAAACCATTGAAAACAACAGTTGTAAATTCGAAAATGAATGTAAAAACGTTAAAACAGAAATATTCTCTCAAATACCCATTGTAGGAAAACATCAGTCAAATATATCAAAGAGAATGTGTTCATTTAGAAAAACCAAAACAGTTTCCTGTTCATACATTAATGGAGAACAATTAAATAGTAATGAATTCAGAAATGTAAACCTAAATACTGAATCAAATTCGAAATCCTCCATAGGAATTAGGGATTTGAATGCAGCAAAAGAAAGTATTGAAAAAATGAATCAGCCGGATAAAAATGTTCAACTAAAAACAGAAGGTAATTCCACAATGTCCATCTTGCACAAAAATTATATCAAAGCATTTGATAGAAACCAGTTTCTGGACAAAATACAAAATTCCAGAAATTATAATGATCAAGTATTAGCTTACAGTAAACGTAACACTTTCGAGGTTCCACCAACACCAGCAGAATCATCTGAAGACCTTTTAAAGCTATCTATTCTACCCGATGTATATCCCCCGCATTTTAAACATCAACTACCACCGGAAGCAGTACTTAGTCGCTATTCAAACCTCCATGCTCATCCTACATGTGTAATTACACCTGAAGACACTACTTCCTCCGAACTACTCGATTCATCATCGAGTTCACCTTCATTGCCAGAATCACTTTGTGAACTTTTGAAGACTAAGGATATAAAAGATATTTTAAATGTGGACAAAGTATCATATCGCCTTTTCAATTATCATATACGAGCTCTAGCTTTAATTCTAAATCTGCGCTTAGAATATTTATACAAGATTTTGGACAAAATCACGAATATTAGTCCAAATGTGTTGAAGGATATAGACAAAGCTGTAAAAATGCCATTGGTTCCAGATAATGATATATTTATAACTTCACCAGATAAACTATGGGAAAGTAGTGACATAGTGTTTAACAGTCAGAGTCCTAAGCAAAGAAGAATATCAACGATTGCCAATAGAACAAGATGCTAAAAGTGGGGTAAGTAAAAAAAGACAGACTTTTTTTAGAATTAAGCAACGAATTCAATTGTTTGTATTAAAATTCATATGTATGTACATATGTATATACATATGCAACTTAGAATATTAAACTTATTAATTGTACAAAACTAAATTACCGAGGCACCAATGTTTTGTAAACTTGGATCCTTATTAAAATAGTTTCTTAGTTTTAATTCTATTTCTGATTTGCGGTTTTAGTTTGTTCATTGAATTTTAAAGCTGTTTGTCATTTTTGGTGATATGTATTTATTAACTTATTTTTTAATTACACAATTTCACAAGCCAAATATGATTCACAGACTACTCAATACCACTTAATTAATATAGTAAATATTTTCGCTATTATTTACCTTAAACAGAAAATATAAAAGCATAAAATACATAAAACAGGGACCGCCGAAAAGCTACAAAATTAAGAAGTACAAAAACATAATAATTCTCTTTGCTTGGACTACCACCTTTGCCTTGAAAAATAATAGTAATTTTGTCAAAATTTGGAAAATAATAGTTATTCTTCAGTCTTATTTTTTGCTTGAAAAATAATTATTTTGCAAGTTTTATATATTGCTTGGAAAATAAAAGTACTTTCTTCTAATATAATTTATATAATTTTTAGAAACACCTTAGGCTTGCAGTTTCATTACAAAAGTGTGAGAACTGTCAATGAAACCTAACGCACGATAATAAAGTTTTAACAAAAACCTAACAACAACAATCTCGTGATTTTATTTTACATACTTTTTCCATTAATTTTGTTTTGCTCAGGGACAGTAACGATTATGAGTAATATTATAAAATTCGAGTTATTTCAGAACTTTTATTTTTTAATTATCCAGTAATAATTATTTTTGAGTTTTATTTTTTTGGTTGAAAAAACCGATTCTTTTTAATTTTTTGATTGAAGTATAATGATTATTTTTTATTTTTATGTTTTGCTTGTAACATCACGGTAATTTTGTGCTTTTTATTTTTTCGCTGAAGAATAGCCATTATCATACATATTTATTTTACTATCATGAGCATGAAATTAATCAAAAGTTACAAATTCAAGTTAAAATTCTAAATAAGTTTAACACAAAGTTTTGGATAAATAATCTAAAAACAAATTACATCTTAAATTGTCTAAAATTAATTTAAACGTAGTAAACGTTATTTCTGCACTTACTTGTGTAGCAGGCACACTGTCTAAGACTTCAGCTAACTTATGTAGATGAAGATATACATATGTATGTATGTATTTATAGGTGTTATATTTTCAGGCAACAAAAAAAAAAAAAAAATAATAATAAATAAATAAAAAAAGAAAATAATCGTTATTTCTTAAGAAAAAAATTAAAATCATAAATAATCGTTATACTTCAATAAAAAAAATTAAAATAGTCGTAATCTGTCAACCAGAAAAATAAAACAAAAAATAAGAAATATGTATATTATGATCGAAATAATAAAACTCAAATATAATTCATAACTTTTTTAGAATAATTTTAAAATTAAAATTTATTGCACATACTGGAAAAGTATGTCGAAAATGCATAATTTTATGGCAGAACATTATGTGCATAATAATTTTGGTATTTAATTTTTTTTAGCTAAGAAGTCACTGTAGGAAGAGCCTTTTTTGGAATAATAAACTTGAAACTTAACTATTATTTTCCTATTTAAAAAATAAACCGTTACGGTCCCTGAAAAAATAAATAAAATTTAATTTGATTTTAAATAAAATGAACTTAAATTCGTTTTTATTCATAAAAAATACCTTAGTTTTTTTTAAAGATTTATAGGATTTTTTTATTTATATACATGTCTAATATTCAGAGATTTCAGGTGTCTGAAAAAATATATTCAATCAACACTCAAAAAAGCGAGCTACTCGAATTATATTATTTTAAATATCAACAATACATTTTTTAATGTTTATTGTCCATTATTGTCGAATCCCAGGGACGGTTTTCACTAGCTAAATTTCTGTGCGAACAGCCAAATGTACAATGAACAGATTTCTGGTTAGTCAAGATCGGCTTTCATCTCTGTTTTTAACATGAAATTTTGACAACACTAACAACAGCTGGTTCATGTCATAAAAAAATATTACGCTGGTTGCACGTGTTATTGTTTGTTGCGCAGATATATCTGCGGTTTGTTGTTTTGTGGATATTACAAAAGTATATAATAAATAATATAATAAATGATGAACTCAGATAATACAAATGTTGTTGACGATAAAACACACAAAGAAGAAAATAAAAATAGCTACGAAAGTGTTAACCGTCGTACTGTTTTAGGACCTTGGAGGAATGTGTAAGCGAAAAAGTTCAAATACCTAAACATTAAACAAATGTGTTATTTTTTTAGCGCTGAATTTAATAAGGTCTATGAATGGTTATTTGGTGCACAACATTCTACAGAAACGCGACAGAAAGCCCTAAGTCAAATACAAATTTGGGTGTTAAGACGCAGTACTTCACTGCCAGCTGCAGTTTTAGCTACCGGTGTTATGATAGATGTCCAGTTGAAAGATGCTTCTGAAAATAAGTTCAATGACGAGGAAATGAAGATATTATATTCAAATGCACTTACACGATTCTTTAACTTTATGTCATCTATAATGCAATCGCACAATATGGTTAGCATGTATGAAACTGCCAAGCAACTCGGCTTGCAATCATTTGTGGTAGATTTACGTCATATATGTGCTCATGGTCAGGTGTTGCCATCACTACTGGTGCTACGTAATACAGCGGAATATTGTGTCTCATGGTTGCATGACTACTACTGGGCGTCTCAACTTAATACCATGTGCGATGTTGACGCAGCGCATATCAGACGCAAAGTTAAAAATGAGTTTGATGTGAATGTTTCCGAATTGTTTGCAATTTATGATTCAGCTTTAGAAGGTCATATGAAAGGTGCAAAAAATCTGAAAACTCTTAAACGACATTTGCATGGGAAACGTTTTAATTGCTTTAAAGAATTCTATATGCAAAATGAACTAACTTCATTGCAGGATGCTTTTGATAATATTGTGAAAAAACTTTGTGCTTTAGTAAAACGTGATATCGGCATTAAGGATATGACGGAAATTTATGTAGAAGCATTTCTAAAAATGAAATTTTTCTTCAGTCTTCACCAGTCGCTTACATCCGATGAAGATTTGATATCTTTAATAAATGCCACACAAACTCTGTTTCGCATGTTAGCAGTTTATGGCTTTATCGAAGATTTGTTTGTGTCTCTAATTGAAATTACTGAGAATCCTATAGCTGATTCAAGTAAACGTGCTGGTGCCAGTTTCTGGGCTGTTGAAATAGCCAAAGGCTTTCAGGCTTTTCGACAGTGCAAAAAAATGTATAAAGCCGAATTGGATGCGGTGAGTTAAATATTAGCCTTCCTAGTGTCTGAATGACAGATTTTACTTGGTTGCTATTTATAGTCCCTTTTCTATGTTTTCAGAAAGTCAATAATAAAGAGCATTTGTTCTTACTTAATTCATGTAAATGTTCATAATAAATGTGAAATTTTAACTGAAGCTGATTTGCTAACTAACGGTCTCCACTAGCCATCGACTTGGTATAAACAACGAACAAACCATTTGTCTTACAAGAATTCGGCTCGTCAAGTTACCATCGTTTTCAAAACTTTTCTTCCAGCAACCATGTTCGCCATGATGTTCGTCACTGATTTCCATTTTATATTTGACAGCTCCGCTATCTATAGAGACAATTTGAAGGAAACTGAAGAAAAAGACAAAGCTTAAATAAATACTAATATAAAAAAGTCGATAAACAATAAAGTAAAACGTATTAACATTATGATCAACCAACATGAACATATCAGTTATTCGTCACAGAGAAGACATTAACTATATAGTACCGATGCCTGTCGACGTTTTGCTCTAGTCTAGTTCAAGTCTATGGCTAGTGTATGCGTAATCTTATTATTGCGCAGACAAAAGCAAACTACGCATAAAAAAAGTACAACACCGTAGTAATACTCTACTAGTTATAAGTAAACATACGTTTAGGAAGTCAGCCTGATTTTAGTTTAGATAAGATTAACGTAGAAAGAGGACGATATATTATTGTAAACCTTGAACCATTACTAAATTTGTATTAACAATTTACAGGATTCAACCATAAATGAAACACCTTTCAACTATACAGGTTTATCACATATATCGAAAGGCACAAGGGAATTGTATATTTACAGTGGCGTCGACATGAAAAGAACTATTATATTTGGTGATCATTTTCGCAGGCCCTGGGTATGGGTATTTGAGCGCAATTTCATAGAGGATCGCCTAGAAGCGGTCAATGAGTACACAGCACCCATATTAAAAAAGTATTAAAGTTAACTATACTATAATTCTTTTTAGTTAAATTTTGTTTTTAATATTTTTACAGCTTATTACCACTTATCGTACCAGAATTGAGTAAAAATGAAATAAAAACATTTACTGCACTCATAGATTGTTTATTTGAAGCTAATATTGAGATAGAAGTTAAAGAAAAATCCTCTAAACAAACGAAAAGTGAAATTGATAAAATATATACAGTTCTAGATCTGTTAAAGAAAATAAACAAAACTGAAGATATGGAAATAGAAGTTGACGAAGAAAGTATTGAAATCGCAAACGCAAAATATGGTATATGGACTGTTATGCCAGGTAAATACGAAATTTTTGTAATACCAACTAAATGTTTGTTTGGGTTATATGTGTTTTTAATACAGTATTTATCTTTAATATAGATGATGAAACTCAAGATTGGAAGTCATGTCCATTGGGTCGTTTACCTTGGGATTAAAAAAAAATATAATAGGAATGTTATCCAAGACAATAAAAACTCACTATTAAATTTAAAACACACATTTAAGTTAAGTATCGAGTATTTATTAAAATTTAATTTTTTTTACTACACATTTGTTTTACTTATGTTTAGTATCCTTCAGTTATTGCGTGGCTGAAAGAACAAAAAATAAACAAAAATTGTCTGACAGTAATTTGAATGTTTTAATAAACTGTAACTAATTTTATTTTCAAATTATTAGCTAAGTTATGCCGTGATTAATAATGTTATTGTCGTTAATTAATTGTTGCATAAAGGAGTGTTGAAATTGTAGTTTGTTTGAAAAATCATAATATTTTGAACAAATTTTTAGATGTTTTCTTTGCTATATAAATGAAATGTTAATCTTTTTTGCGAATAAGATTTACAATTTATAGAAAGTCAGGACTGTGTATACAAGGTCGCGCGCAATGTAGTTAGGGAGGACCCAGGTAGTCATGCCATCCCTCTCCCAAGCAGAAGCTGTATCCATCACAGCGCCGTTTGCCTTGGATCACGGTTTCTGGGTCAATGCTGTATAGTCGGCCCGCTCCAGGAGACGGGTTAATGCAGCTGATGCTGCTGAATAGTGATGATGGTGACTTGTGTCACCTTCCCATAATCACACCAGACTCTATTTGCGACTTCCCTAAGGCCTCCCAGTTCGCCTTGTCTTTAAAGAGTGCAGATTCCAATGCTCCATTGGCAGCCTCGGCGTCGCACTTGTCCCCTCGGTAGTCACGCAGCTTGACTATCAAAACCATAATAGAGCTTGCATTGTGTCTGCTGTAAAGACGCCAAGGATTACCTATTCAGAATTACGACGACCTTTCTGGTGATACCTTCGGTAGCGCCAACCTTGACCACCTTCCAGTTGCGTTGGGTTGGCGCCCTACATGTATGGCAAAATGGCCTCGGGACCGTGTGGCTCGGCTGGAAGTTGCGCGCGTCTTCGCTTTGTCGCAGCGGCGCCAAGGATTCCTTATTCAGGACTACGGCGACCTTTCTGGTGAAACCTTCGGTAGCGCCAACGTTGACCACCTTCCAGTTGTGGGTGCGGGGATTAGGGCGCCCTAAATGTATGCAAATGCTAAGATGGTCTCGGAATCGTATGACTCGGCCTGAAGTTGCATTACGGATCTCGGTCTGCCGCTTTATATGGCCTTGGGACCAGCCCACTTCTTCGATTTGCGGGGGCGGTACTAGATTTTCCTCAAGAATCTAGCAGTAAACTCCTATCATCTTTTGCTACTTTTCTGGGAAAAGGCTCCCTCGTAGTAACCCCTGTCGATAATAGCCCACACTACACAATTTTTAATTGTAATTGAAAAATTCAATATGAAATTAGGAATTTCAATATGAAATTGAGAAAATTCCAAATGAATATGAGAATATTTTATTTGAAATTGAGAAAACTCCAAATAAAATTGAGAAAATTTAATTTTAAATTAGCAAAATTTCGTTTAATCAATAAATATGAATATTACAAACACACATAATACAATTTAAATAAAAAAAATGGAAAATATGAAGAGAAATACACATCTACATTGTATTATTCACCAACATATTCCAAAACGTTGTATGCTGTATAGCTCTACTGCAACCTCCAGTATAAAGGCACACACTCTTGGAAATATTAGTCTTCTGAAAAGGCACTCCTCTGCTCTCATTCATTGGGAGAACTTACGTTCGGTACATCTATGTTTTTACATATTTTTTTAATAAAATTAAAAGTGTGGCTGTAGATTCGGCGAATTGTATGCGCCTGCAGGGAGCATTGCACATATGCATATATATTATTTTAAGTAAATGTTTTTTAATTTTCTTAATTTTACATTGAAATTCAAATTTCAATTTGGAATTTTCTCAATTTAAAATTTAAGTTATAAATGGTTTAGTGGGGTTTTTTCGACCGCACTATATGGCCTATTAACAGCTCAGCGTTGCGTTTGCTTGGGACGTTACGATTCTGGCTGGAAGGAGATCCCTCAGACCGCTGCTGTTTCGAAGATGCGGCCAAACTCTTTCGCCAGGTCAAGTGTTGATTTTTGCTCTGCGTTGAGTGAATGCAAAAATCGCAAAATTGTAGACAAGAGTATCAAACTGTTAGTCATTTTTGAGTGCCAAAACCGTCTTATCTGTCCATGTGGTTTTGACCATTAGAATAAAGTCACGAAAGATGTTTTTTTTCTGTTTCAATTTTTTTTTCATTCTAAACCGATTTTTTTGTATTTCTAACGAATAACGATTTAAACCCTTCATTAATTTCTCTATTCAAATTTCAAACTCTTAACAAATAAAATAATACAAATTCATTCAATTAAAACAGTTTCTTACTTTAACAATTAACAGCGTTATGTGTTTGATGTTCATTCTTTGTCAATAAAAGCATGCCTTTGGTGGCCTTTTCTTGAGAATAATCGTTCCATTTCTGTATGGACGAATCAGCAAAGAGAACATATAGAACACCGCAGCCAATAAGCATGACACCACAAATGAGAAAAACATTGGTCCAGGCTTCAAACGTTTGCTAAAATTTATAAATTATATTAATAATAATTTTGAACAGACATACATCTGCTTAAGTCAAGACCTATTAGCTTACATTATCTAATGTTAATACCCCTACCAGGTACGCCGATATAAAGGCTGGCATACAGCCTATTGTGCCACATATACCAAAAACTATGCCAGCGTAGTTGGGTGCAATATCGATCATTGATGATAGGGGTCCTGAAGAACCAGCACCTTGAAGCATAGTTGCTGAGGATATAAACACAACAGCCAATATCCGATTCCGACCAAAATATGCCAAAGCTAAAACAACTAGACCCATAACAATAGCACCTGAAAGATGAAAAAATTGGATTCTGAAGGTTTTAACGTTTATTTAAGGTTTATGAAACAAATTTCCAAACACATTTTTTGATAAGTATTTTTATCACGTTAGAATAAACACGTAAACGCATCAGCACAGCTGAATAAATTTTTTTAACTGATTGGATGTCACATTTCTTATAAAAAAATATTTTCCCATTTCACCCACATTTTTTATACTTTGTTTGCCGCCATTTCGGTAAACATTAGTCTTGACAGTTCATATTTGACAGTTCATATTTATCGTGTAGTGAATGATTTCGAAGAAAGAGGGACTGTAGCTGATAGGCCCAAGCATGCACCACAAAGTACTGCAAGAAAGTGTTCAAAACAATCCATCAACCTCAATTCGATACCGTGCTCAGGAGCATGGTCTTCAAAGAACAACTTTGGCCACAATTTTGCACAAAGATTTGCATTTGTTTCCATTTGAGATTCAGTTGACACAAGAGTTTCTTCCAGAAGACCATTTACGCCGCCGTACATATGCCAATAGGATGCTACAGCTCACCCCGATATATTTCATTTAAATGGATATGTGAATAGTCGGTTCTGGGCAATAGAAAACCCTCAAATTATTCATCAGTCACCTTTGCATCCATTAAAAGTCTGGTGTGCAATTTGGTCAGGAGGAATCATTGGACCTCTCTTCTTTGAAACTGAAAACGGCGTAACGGTAACTGTCGCATACAGCCAGGATTACAATGGAATTACTGCGAGGCCTCTTTCCACAACAAGTTATTTCAATTTGATTTGCCTTCACGGTCGTCTGATTTGTTTGCTCTTTTTGTGGAGATAATCTGAAAAGCAAGGTTTATGCAAACAAACCCAGAAACGCTAGAGCAACTCAAACAAAATATTCTTGATGAAATTAATGAAATACCGCGTGAAATGTGTGAGAATCTAATGAAAAATGTGTTCAAAAGGGCTCTCATTTGTGAGGCTAACAGAGGCGCACATTTATGTAATATTATATTCCATACATAATTGCCGAAATTAAATTAAACATTTATCAATATACGATCCATTCTCTTTTATTTAATCAAAAATTATAAACAACCAAATCTTCCCGGGGGACACACTGTATATGGAGTTTGAGATCGGCAAAGAAAGCCGGAAATACTTCGCTGGTGAGTTTACCTGTTATACATTTACCTTGCCTCTTTATAAAGTACACAAGTTTTTGATATCAATAGTGAGTTTTTTTTGAAATAAAAATTTACAAACCTATTGATGTGGCAAGTTTCCTTAATGCTGTGCGTTTCATTTTATTTGTCCTTAACAAATAATCTGCGTACAAGGAAAATGTATATGCGAAAATCATACGCAAGATATGAGGTATGCCGGACAATATGCCAGTCTAAAAACAAAAACGATTTTTAATTGGAACGTATTTTTTATACATTTTTATAAAGTTTATAAAAAAAAAATAAGTTTTAACAAAGTTTTAAGATCTTTTCTACAAAATAAGTTTTTATTGTTTAAAAAAGTGATTTAATTTTTAATGTAAAAAAAACCTTTTGTTAAATATGAAACTCATTCAAAATAGTTTTTTGACTTAACCTCACAAACGTTAATTTAAAGCAATAAAAAATATTGTTTAGAAACTTCAGTCAGCCCAGTAGAACTTTAAATTGCAAAAAATAAAAAAATATTAAGTGCCTTATTTTATAAAACGCAGGACAACACCAGAATTTATATGGAAAACAAAAAGAAATTTCAAACATTTTCAAAATTTTGTATTGTTTTTGATAAACAATTTTGTGCCTATCATAAAAAATGATTTCCTTTTTAAAAGCCCCAAAATTTGTATGCAAAACAATCAAACATTTTTAAAATTTGTTTTTGTTTTCCATATAAATTTTAGCGTTGCCTTGCATTTTATAAAATAAGGCCCTAAATTTTAATAAAAAAAAAATTTTTTAATCGAAAGATCAATACATGGCCACCGCTGTTGTTCTTGACCACTTTTGACCAATTTTGGGCCACTTTTTCGAGCACTACTGGCGTTATGTCACGAATAACAAGTCGTCAATTTCGTATCTTCTTCCATTTCTTCAATTTCGGATCTTCTTCGTTTACAGCGGCGATATTCTCACATTCCTTTAACGTTGAAATTCCTTTGAAAAGGTGAATTTTGAATTTTCGAGGGCTGTATACATTCGATTATCGACATTTTTTTTTGGTTATGTTGGTGCACATGTGTTAGCCATATGTTGGCATTATCTAATTTGGATTGAGTGCGTTTATCGATTTTTTACTTTTGAAAAAATTGGATCAAAGAATATGATTTTTTGGTCAAAAACAACACCCTAATCCTGCCTCAACCACCTTATTCACCAGATTTGGTTCCCGGCGACTTTTTCCTATATCCAAAACTGAAGATACGAATGAAAGGAAAGCATTTTGTCACTATTGATGAGATAATTCAGAATCGGAGAACAAGCTGATGGCCATACCGAAAAGCGCATTTCAGAAATGCTTCGATGATTGGACGAAGCGCTGGCATAAGTGCAGTATATCTGAGGGGGATTACTTTGAAAGGGACAAAATGGATATTGATGAATAAATGAATACATTTCAAAAAAATCCAAACTTCACCTTTTTTTTTTAACAAACCGTTTACGCCTTTCGACGGAGGTCTTGGTCAGATGTACGATTATGTGCGCCATAAAGATCTATAAGTGGCACTTCGTTTGACAGTTAACCCTTTCGTAAGTTCTATCGGGCTCTATAACTTTCATCATGCTAATCTCTCAATTAGTCTTCAATAATAAATTAATAGCATTAAAGTTTATTTTTGAATTGTGGAATTTGTTCAATAAAAAAATACTTCGCAAATAATCTCACGAAAAAGTTTAAAATATTGCTGACATACTAATAAGGATTGGTTAAAAATAATTCGATCCATACCGCTCTTATATCCCAATTATGTATGACTTTGAAATATGTAGGCGACTGTGTCATTAGAGTTAACAGACCCCAAACACCACCCCATTGTCCTGTAACATTCATCCATACAGGTCTTGAGGTTAATATAGCTTTCCAGGGTGTGCGATATTTTTGTGTTGTTCGCTGAACACTGGCACCCAGTGCCTTTTCTATATATATATCAATTCGTATTTGGTAATACGGGGATGTTCCGCTGGACTATCGTAAACCAATATTAACCACCCAAGCCACCATAGTGTGCCAATAATACCACAAATATGATAAACCCATTCCCAGGACATATAATGCATAATGTAAGCAAATATGGGAAAGGAAACGGCGACACCAATAGAGCTGCCAAAATAGGCGGTTACAAATTTACTACGCTCATTTGGCGGTATCCACTTAGCAATCATTACATGCATAGCAGGCCAAGTCATACCCTAAAAAAATAGTAGTTTGAATATTTATCAATATATACGAGTGGTGTTGCAATGAGTTTTTCTTACCGCTATTGCTCCTTGTAGGATTCTCAGTATAATAAGCAGTTTTATATCACAATAGGCGGCCATCGGTATGAAAAAGCACATCCAACAGCATACAACATTTGATAGGCCAAATATCAATTTGGTGCCATATTTTTTTGCCCAGATTCCACCTGGAAGTTGGGTCAACCAGTGCAGCCAAAAAAAGGAGCCCAATATTAAACCTTGCTGGTATTCATTCCAATAAAATTTGTTCGTTTCATTTTTTAGCTGAAAGTTGAGTAATTTCAATATATTTTCTTTTTCCATCTCTTTTATATATTTTTTTAAATAAATTTAGCGACACGTTTTCGCTGGTTGCTAGGTTTGGATGAGTGGCCTCCAGGGTCGTTAAAATTTTTAGTATCCCTGTCTCTCTTCATAAGAGCCTTAAACTGCTCGTTACAAATCGTATAACTTTATATATATAATTTGCCTGACTAGTCTAAGTTTGTGGTGGGGAGCAAGAGCGAGCGTATTTGAGAGAGCGAGACGAAGTAACGTTACTATCAAAGCTACACCAGCCGTTCTCCGTGTGTGTACTCAATTGTGTAGTTGAGGCGCCCGCTGGGCTCTCACTAGTACGGTGCGGTAGTCCTAGCCGTTCGTAATACTCATAGATCCAGGTAGAGGTATAACTCTAGTTAGGTACTATATTCCTGGTGGAGGCGAAACCGGACACAGTGGCTTTAAGCGTTACAAACATGACTAACCTTACCCATATTTTGGTAATTACGGGCACCTAACTTAGCCATTTTGTAGCTGATATTTACTTTTCGAAAGATATGGAAATTCTGAGGATCGCCTCTGGTGTGCAAAATACGAATAATAAAAACTTTAAATACATTTGCTTTTAGTTTGAAATAATACACGTTATGCTAAAGGAGGCGTAACCTAAACATGGATAGATCTTCCATATTTTGAGGTTAAAAGTCTCAAAATCCTTAGCATTGGTGTTAAGTACACCACTATTGATGATAACGGGCTCAGAAAAAAAAGAAGCTGAATAAGGCTGAAATTTGCAAGATTACAAGTATTTTAACAGGTCACTCGAACTCACCAGCACATTTGCTTCGTTTAAAAAGAGCAGACTATAGCGTTTGCAGGACAGGCAATGAGTACATCGAAACGTTGGAATATTTTTTGTGCCACTGCCTAGCTGTCGCAAAATAAGAACCCAATATATCGTCGCTGAAACCTTACCTGTGTAACGTCTCTGAGAAATTTCGCTCGTAGCACCGAGTTTCCTATTGCCCGCAGAGGTTTCTGAAGGATAGCGGAAAATAATCCTACCAACTGTATTAAGTGTACGTCCACTGGCATGAGTTCAATAAATTGATAAGATGTAAATTAGAGGATATGAAATAGTTTTTTATATTTATAACAAAACTCTGATTAAGTCTGTTTTTAGGGTCGGCTCATCCGTCCTTCTCGGAAGTGATTAAACACCACTTAGCAATATTATTCAATAGCTCGTGATATTTACCAAAATACACTTAAAGAAATTGTTGGTTCCCAGAATTTTCAAGTGCTTAAAATCGGTGACTGCAAAAAAGTTTGTTTGCCGCCATTTAGCAAAACATACCACAAGGTGCCGTCCCTGATCCCGAACTAAACATTGCATTTCTCTGATTAACATGCTTATTCAAACAGAATTGAGTTTTGTAAAAATTAAAAAAAAAACAACGATTTCTGCCTGACCTTTGAGGACCTTTCACATTTTTTTTTTTTTATTTTTATTGGGTAATTTAGTAGTATTAAAATACTTTACAGTAAATTCTTAAAAAAAAAAAATATTATTTTTGTACTTAAGTTTTATCAAAAGCTCTGTGGAATATCATTATTTCTTATAAAATATACAATTTTTCTTTTAAAAAAATTAGTATTTGTTTCTGATTTTGTATTGCTTGGAAGCATGTTATATAGGTGTAGTCCTTTGTAGAAAAGTGAACGTTGCTTTGCAGTTGTTGTTGCTTTTGGTAGTCGGAAATTATCAGCATTCCTTAGTTGATACGGTTGTATGTCTCCAACATAATTAAGTTGTTCTATTAAATATTCTGGTGCATTTCCCGTTTTCATTTTTTGTATAAAGTATAGTGTATTCATTTCAAGTCTTTGTTGTATATTGAGCCATTTCAGTGCGCCAAGCATATTTTCAATTGGTGTTAAAATATTACATCTTAAAATTGATCGCATAGCTTTGTTTTGCAGTTTTTGAAGTCGTTCTATTTGTGTTTCTGTGCAGCATGTATATAGAATTGTTGAACAAAATTCGAAATGTGGTTTTACCATTGTATTAAAAATATTTATAGCCGTTAGTACCGATATTTTATTTCGTATTCGTTTAAAAAATCCGATTTTTTTACCAATTTTTTTACATATATATTCTATATGTTCTTTAAATTTTAATTGTTTATCTATTATAAAACCAAGATATTTAATTTCAGTTACTTTTTCTATAACTTCATTATTTATTTTAAATACCGATTCATTGCTCATGTTAATTTCCATTATTTTTGTTTTGTTTTCATTTAATTTTAGTTTATTCATTTTTAACCATTTGTTTATGTTATTAATATCGTGCATCATGTTGTCTTGACATTGTTTATCTGTGTATCCTTCAGTGAAGATCAGTGTGTCATCAGCATATAAAACTATTTCGCATTTTTGTAAAACGGCCGGCATGTCATTAATATATATAATAAACAATAGTGCTCCCAAAATTGAGCCCTGTGGCACTCCATATTCGTTGTCTATATAATCAGATTTAATATTATTTACTTTTACCAGTTGTTTTCGGTCTGTAAGATACGATTTAAACCACTTTAACTCGTTTCCTTGTATTCCATACATATGTAGTTTTTGTATTAAAATATCCCTATCAATTGTCTCGAAAGCTCTTTTAAAGTCTAAAAAGATTGCCATTAGTTTTTTGTTTTTTTCTACATTTTTCCATCTATTAATGACGTAGTTTACCGTTGTTTCACATGAAAATTTTTTTCTAAAGCCAGATTGATATTTAGAAAATATATTATTTTCTGCAATGTATTTTTCTAATTGTTGTTTCACCACTTTTTCAATTATTTTTTCACACGTTTTTAGGGTGTTTATTGGTCGAAACTCTTCACATTTTTTTGTTTTCGCAACTTTTTCGATTGGAGTTACTGATGAAACTTTCCAGCTTTCCGGGAAATCTCCCGTTTTTAGTGATGCGTTTATTAGATTTATCATGGTCTTACCCATAATGTTCCAATTGTCTATTATTATTTTCATTGATACGTTATTAAAGTCAGGTTTATTTTTTATATCTTTGCATATATTTTTAAGTTCTTGTAAATTTATTGCACGAAATTTAAATTTAGAGTTTATCACAGGTAATTGGTTTATATATTGCACATGCTCGATCGAATTTCTAATTGATTTAATACTATCCACAAAGTAGTTATTAAATTGGCTGGCTATTTGGTAATTTTCCTTATATTCTATTTGATTAAATATCACAGTTTGTATCACATTTTTATTTTTACTAAGTACTAGTTCTTTTATTTCCTTCCACATTTGTTTCTGATCTTTGGCATTGCTTATTTTGTTATTAATAAATTTATTTTTCTCATATTCGATTTTAGTTTTATACTTATTTCTTATAACTTTATATTTGTTCCATGCTTCACTTGTGTTTTCTGTTATTGCTATACAGTATTTGGTAATTTTTTCCTTTTTTAGTAACTTTAGTTCTCTACTAAACCATTTGTTAATATTATTTTTTTCGCTAATTTTTCTTTTTTTTGTGAATTTCTTTATTGTATTTTCAATACACATATCGATGTTAAAAGCATTACTATTTACATTATTATTTTCAATATATTCTAAAATTTTATTTAGTTCGCTATTAAATAAGTTTTTATTATATTCAAATATGTCTATTTCTTTTGTTATTATTTGTTCACTAATTTCTTTTTGAGTTATTATATCTATAGCTTCATGATCCGCTATTTTATTTTCGTTATTAATTCTAGCGTATACGTTATCATTATTTGTTATTACATAGTCTATTAAAGTTTTTGTATTTGCTGTGACTCTTGTATAATCGTTAACAATTTGTTTGAGACCGTTATCATTTAAAGTTAGTTGTATTCGATTTTTGTATGTATCGTCTTTTCTCCAGTCTATGTTGAAATCACCTACTATCATTATTTCATAATTTGTTTCACATATTTCTTCAATTATTTTATCAAATGCGTTACAAAATTCAACTTCGCTACTGTTTGGAGATCTGTAAACCGCCATTACTATCATCATCGTACTTCTATTTTTTGCCAAATATGCACACATCCAATATTTTGAATCATCGACCTTTTCACATAATTTGATCACCTTCCATGTATTTTTAAAATAGATAATAACTCCACCGGTATGCGCAGAATTAGACAATGTTACATAAGAATCATATCCTTGTAATTGATATTCTTGTTCCTTAATTTTTTTGGTTAAATGTGTTTCAGAAAGTATTAAATATTCGGGATTTTTTAATGCTGCAATTATTTCCACTTGATTAAAGTTGTTAAGTAAACCTTCGGCATTTGTGTATATTCCATTGATTATATTCTTTGATTGTTAAACATTAAAACCCATTCTTCTCATCTTCATATTCAATTTGTTTTGATACACTGGACATTCTTTGCTTAAGGTACGATGATTTTCATCAAGACCCAGATTAAGTTTTTCGTTTGATCTTATGCAGTTTACACATTTTTCCATAATTTCTTCTTTACATTCCTTTGCTCTATGATTTCCATGACATTTATAGCATACTTCCTGATTTTTGCAGTCACTTGCTCTATGATTGAAACCTCTGCATTTATAGCACATTAACACATCGGTTCCGTCGAAAACTCTACATTTTTCCCAACCAATATTAATTTTTTGGGCAGATAACGCTTTTGTGTATGAATCATTATCAATAATAAGTTTTACATTATGAATTATTTTATTATTTCTTTTAAATTCGTAGGATCTAATAGGTTTTAGTTCACTATTTTTTAAAAACTCATTTTGCTTTTTAATTTTCTCAATAATTTCTTCATCGGTAAATTTAAATGTCATGTCCGTTATTGTTATACTCATATCAAAATTATCCGGTACTTTTATTTCATACTTTTCACTCATTTCATTTTGAATCGCAGTTTTAATTTTATCTCTTTCCTCATTATTTTCACTTTGGATAACTAATGCTCCATTACTCCTATTTTCAACATTAGTAATTTTTAGATTAATTGGGTCCACCCTATTGTTTAAGTCTTCCCTTGTTTTTTCTACTCGTTGCTTTTCTTTTGGTTTAATAATTAGTGGCACTTGTTTTTTTAGTTCTGGCATCACTGTTTTTTTTACTGTGTCAGCAAATGACAGTTTATTTTGTTTATCGTTCGTTTCTTTGATAACTTTTTTAATCTCCTTGCGCATCTTTTCATTGCTTTCTTCGATATTGTTATAGATCTCTTTATTTTTATTTTCATACTCGTTTACAACATTGCATATTTTTTTTATTTCATCGACATTTTTTTCACATATTTTTTGAGCATTGTCTATTTTTTTAAGTCTTTCTTCATATCGTTTTTCTATTGCCTCTAATAAGAGTTTAATTTCATTTTCGTTTTGTTTAAGAGATGATTCGAATTCACTTTTGTACTCAACTAAGTTTATTTTGTTTTTGTTAACACCATCTTGGATTTCTTTTAATACAAGGTCAACATTATGTATATACTGGACACAATCCTCACACATAAACCGCACAAAGTTGTCCTCATCCAAGATTTTCACCGAATACTGGTCAACACCAGCGCATTTGACAGAGCAGTGATACACTTTTTTACACACTCCCGCACAGCTAATTCCTGATTCTCCTCGAATTGAGGTTTTGCATTTGTGACACTCAGCCATGGCTGGGTCGATAATAAATTAAACTTTTATTAACAAAATTAATGGTTTTTTTTTTATTCAATTTATTAACACGTATGAGTTTTTGTTTTATTTATTGTTTTATTAAAGTCCTATCTTTTTAAAACAACACTTTATATATTTTTTTAAATTATTTTGCAGAGCTTTTTGAATTTTGGTCTTTTCACTTTCACTCTCTCTTTCCCAGATGAAGATATACATATGTATGTATGTATTTATAGGTGTTATATTTTCAGGCAACAAAAAAAAAAAAATAATAATAATAAATAAATAAAAAAAGAAAATAATCGTTATTTCTTAAGAAAAAAATTAAAATCATAAATAATCGTTATACTTCAATAAAAAAAATTAAAATAGTCGTAATCTGTCAACCAGAAAAATAAAACAAAAAATAAGAAATATGTATATTATGATCGAAATAATAAAACTCAAATATAATTCATAACTTTTTTAGAATAATTTTAAAATTAAAATTTATTGCACATACTGGAAAAGTATGTCGAAAATGCATAACTTTATGGCAGAACATTATGTGCATAATAATTTTGGTATTTAATTTTTTTTAGCTAAGAAGTCACTGTAGGAAGAGCCTTTTTTGGAATAAGATTGATATTAACCGCGAAAAGGTCAATATTATCTTTAGAGTGCGTACTTTTTCTAAGCAAAAACTTGAAACTTAACTATTATTTTCCTATTTAAAAAATAAACCGTTACGGTCCCTGAAAAAATAAATAAAATTTAATTTGATTTTAAATAAAATGAACTTAAATTCGTTTTTATTCATAAAAAATACCTTAGTTTTTTTAAAGATTTATAGGATTTTTTATTTATATACATGTCTAATATTCAGAGATTTCAGGTGTCTGAAAAAATATATTCAATCAACACTCAAAAAAGCGAGCTACTCGAATTATATTATTTTAAATATCAACAATACATTTTTGAATGTTTATTGTCCATTATTGTCGAATCCCAGGGACGGTTTTTACTAGCTAAATTTCTGTGCGAACAGCCAAATGTACAATGAACAGATTTCTGGTTAGTCAAGATCGGCGTTCAGCTCTGTTTTTAACATGAAATTTTGACAACACTAACAACAGCTGGTTCATGTCATAAAAAAATATTACGCTGGTTGCACGTGTTATTGTTTGTTGCGCAGATATACCCGCGGTTTGTTGTTTTGTGGAGATTACAAAAGTATATAATAAATAATATAATAAATGATGAACTCAGATAATACAAATGTTGTTGGCGATAAAACACACAAAGAAGAAAATAAAAATAGCTACGAAAGTGTTAACCGTCGTACTGTTTTAGGACCTTGGAGGAATGTGTAAGCGAAAAAGTTCAAATACCTAAACATTAAACAAATGTGTTATTTTTTTAGCGCTGAATTTAATAAGGTCTATGAATGGTTATATGGTGCACAACATTCTACAGAAACGCGACAGAAAGCCCTAAGTCAAATACAAATTTGGGTGTTAAGACGCAGTACTTCACTGCCAGCTGCAGTTTTAGCTACCGGTGTTATGATAGATGTCCAGTTGAAAGATGCTTCTGAAAATAAGTTCAATGACGAGGAAATGAAGATATTATATTCAAATGCACTTACACGATTCTTTAACTTTATGTCATCTATAATGCAATCGCACAATATGGTTAGCATGTATGAAACTGCCAAGCAACTCGGCTTGCAATCATTTGTGGTAGATTTACGTCATATATGTGCTCATGGTCAGGTGTTGCCATCACTACTGGTGCTACGTAATACAGCGGAATATTGTGTCTCATGGTTGCATGACTACTACTGGGCGTCTCAACTTAATACCATGTGCGATGTTGACGCAGCGCATATCAGACGCAAAGTTAAAAATGAGTTTGATGTGAATGTTTCCGAATTGTTTGCAATTTATGATTCAGCTTTAGAAGGTCATATGAAAGGTGCAAAAAATCTGAAAACTCTTAAACGACATTTGCATGGGAAACGTTTTAATTGCTTTAAAGAATTCTATATGCAAAATGAACTAACTTCATTGCAGGATGCTTTTGATAATATTGTGAAAAAACTTTGTGCTTTAGTAAAACGTGATATCGGCATTAAGGATATGACGGAAATTTATGTAGAAGCATTTCTAAAAATGAAATTTTTCTTCAGTCTTCACCAGTCGCTTACATCCGATGAAGATTTGATATCTTTAATAAATGCCACACAAACTCTGTTTCGCATGTTAGCAGTTTATGGCTTTATAGAAGATTTGTTTGTGTCTCTAATTGAAATTACTGAGAATCCTATAGCTGATTCAAGTAAACGTGCTGGTGCCAGTTTCTGGGCTGTTGAAATAGCCAAAGGCTTTCAGGCTTTTCGACAGTGCAAAAAAATGTATAAAGCCGAATTGGATGCGGTGAGTTAAATATTAGCCTTCCTAGTGTCTGAATGACAGATTTTACTTGGTTGCTATTTATAGTCCCTTTTCTATGTTTTCAGAAAGTCAATAATAAATAGCATTTGTTCTTACTTAATTCATGTAAATGTTCATAATAAATGTGAAATTTTAACTGAAGCTGATTTGCTAACTAACGGTCTCCACTAGCCATCGACTTGGTATAAACAACGAACAAACCATTTGTCTCACAAGAATTCGGCTCGTCAAGTAACCATCGTTTTCAAAACTTTTCTTCCAGCAACCATGTTCGCCATGATGTTCGTCACTGATTTCCATTTTATATTTGACAGCTCCGCTATCTATAGAGACAATTTGAAGGAAACTGAAGAAAAAGACAAAGCTTAAATAAATACTAATATAAAAAAGTCGATAAACAATAAAGTAAAACGTATTAACATTATGATCAACCAACATGAACATATCAGTTATTCGTCACAGAGAAGACATTAACTATATAGTACCGATGCCTGTCGACGTTTTGCTCTAGTCTAGTTCAAGTCTATGGCTAGTGTATGCGTAATCTTATTATTGCGCAGACAAAAGCAAACTACGCATAAAAAAAGTACAACACCGTAGTAATACTCTACTAGTTATAAGTAAACATACGTTTAGGAAGTCAGCCTGATTTTAGTTTAGATAAGATTAACGTAGAAAGAGGACGATATATTATTGTAAACCTTGAACCATTACTAAATTTGTATTAACAATTTACAGGATTCCACCATAAATGAAACACCTTTCAACTATACAGGTTTATCACATATATCGAAAGGCACAAGGGAATTGTATATTTACAGTGGCGTCGACATGAAAAGAACTATTATATTTGGTGATCATTTTCGCAGGCCCTGGGTATGGGTATTTGAGCGCAATTTCATAGAGGATCGCCTAGAAGCGGTCAATGAGTACACAGCACCCATATTAAAAAAGTATTAAAGTTAACTATACTATAATTCTTTTTAGTTAAATTTTGTTTTTAATATTTTTACAGCTTATTACCACTTATCGTACCAGAATTGAGTAAAAATGAAATAAAAACATTTACTGCACTCATAGATTGTTTATTTGAAGCTAATATTGAGATAGAAGTTAAAGAAAAATCCTCTAAACAAACGAAAAGTGAAATTGATAAAATATATACAGTTCTAGATCTGTTAAAGAAAATAAACAAAACTGAAGATATGGAAATAGAAGTTGACGAAGAAAGTATTGAAATCGCAAACGCAAAATATGGTATATGGACTGTTATGCCAGGTAAATACGAAATTTTTGTAATACCAACTAAATGTTTGTTTGGGTTATATGTGTTTTTAATACAGTATTTATCTTTAATATAGATGATGAAACTCAAGATTGGAAGTCATGTCCATTGGGTCGTTTACCTTGGGATTAAAAAAAAATATAATAGGAATGTTATCCAAGACAATAAAAACTCACTATTAAATTTAAAACACACATTTAAGTTAAGTATCGAGTATTTATTAAAATTTAATTTTTTTTACTACACATTTGTTTTACTTATGTTTAGTATCCTTCAGTTATTGCGTGGCTGAAAGAACAAAAAATAAACAAAAATTGTCTGACAGTAATTTGAATGTTTTAATAAACTGTAACTAATTTTATTTTCAAATTATTAGCTAAGTTATGCCGTGATTAATAATGTTATTGTCGTTAATTAATTGTTGCATAAAGGAGTGTTGAAATTGTAGTTTGTTTGAAAAATCATAATATTTTGAACAAATTTTTAGATGTTTTCTTTGCTATATAAATGAAATGTTAATCTTTTTTGCGAATAAGATTTACAATTTATAGAAAGTCAGGACTGTGTATACAAGGTCGCGCGCAATGTAGTTAGGGAGGACCCAGGTAGTCATGCCATCCCTCTCCCAAGCAGAAGCTGTATCCATCACAGCGCCGTTTGCCTTGGATCACGGTTTCTGGGTCCCATAATCACACCAGACTCTATTTGCGACTTCCCTAAGGCCTCCCAGTTCGCCATGTCTTTAAAGAGCGCAGATTCCAATGCTCCATTGGCAGCCTCGGCGTCTCACTTGTCCCCTCGGTAGTCACGCAGCTTGACTATCAAAACCATAATGGAGTTTGCCTTATGTCTGCCGTAAAGACGCCAAGGATTCCCTATTCAGAATTACGACGACCTTTCTGGTGATACCTTCGGTAGCGCCAACCTTGACCACCTTCCTGTTGCGTTGGGTTGGCGCCCTACATGTATGGCAAAATGGCCTCGGGACCGTGTGGCTCGGCTGGAAGTTGCGCGCGTCTTCGTTTTGTCGCAGCGGCGCCAAGGATTCCTTATTCAGGACTACGGCGACCTTTCTGGTGAAATCTTAGGTAGCGCCAACGTTGACCACCTTCCAGTTGTGGGTGCGGGGATTAGGGCGCCCTAAATGTATGCAAATGCTAAGATGGTCTCGGAATCGTATGACTCGGCCTTAAGTTGCATTACGGATCTCGGTCTGCCGCTTTATATGGCCTTGGGACCAGCCCACTTCTTCGATTTGCGGGGGCGGTACTAGATTTTCCTCAAGAATCTAGCAGTAAACTCCTATCATCTTTTGCTACTTTTCTGGGAAAAGGCTCCCTCGTAGTAACCCCTGTCGATAATAGCCCACACTACACAATTTTTAATTGTAATTGAAAAATTCAATATGAAATTAGGAATTTCAAAATGAAATTGAGAAAATTCCAAATGAATATGAGAATATTTTATTTGAAATTGCGAAAAACCCCAAATAAAATTGAGAAAATTTAATTTTAAATTAGCAAAATTTCGTTTAATCAATAAATATGAATATTACAAACACCCATAATACAATTTAAATAAAAAAAATGGAAAATATGAAGAGAAATACACATTTACATTGTATTATTCACCAACATATTCCAAAACGTTGTATGCTGTATAGCTCTACTGCAACCTCCAGTATAAAGTCACACACTCTTGGAAATATAAGTCTTCTGAAAAGGCACTCCTCTGCTCTCATTCATTGGGAGAACTTACGTTCGGTACATCTATGTTTTTACATATTTTTTTAATAAAATTAAAAGTGTGGCTGTAGATTCGCCGAATTGTATGCGCCTGCAGGGAGCATTGCACATACTATGTACATATATTATTTTAAGTAAATGTTTTTTAATTTTTCCCAATTTTCTAAATTTTAAATTGAGAAAATTCCAAATGAAATTTGAATTTCAAGTTATAAATTGTTTAGTGGGGTTTTTTCGACCGCACTATATGGCCTATTAACAGCTCAGCGTTTGCTTACGTTACGATTCTGGCTGGAAGGAGATCCCTCAGACCGCTGCTGTTTCGAAGATGCGCCCAAACTGTTTCGCCAGGGCAAGTGTTGATTTTTGCTCTGCGTTGAGTGAAGGCAAAAATCGCAAAATTGTAGACAATGAGCATCAAACTGTTAGTCATTTTTGAGTGCCAAACCGTCTTATCTGTCCATGTGGTTTTGACCATTAGAATAAAGTCACGAAAGATGTTTTTTTTCTGTTTCAATTTTTTTTTTATTCTAAACCGATTTTTTTGTATTTCTAACGAATAACGATTTAAACCCTTCATTAATTTCGCTATTCAAAATTTCAAACTCTTAACAAATAAAATAATACAAATTCATTCAATTAAAACAGTTTCTTACTTTAACAATTAACAGCGTTATGTGTTTGATGTTCATTCTTTGTCAATAAAAGCATGCCTTTGGTGGCCTTTTCTTGAGAATAATCGTTCCATTTCTGTATGGACGAATCAGCAAAGAGAACATATAGAACACCGCAGCCAATAAGCATGACACCACAAATGAGAAAAACATTGGTCCAGGCTTCAAACGTTTGCTAAAATTTATAAATTATATTAATAATAATTTTGAACAGACATACATCTGCTTAAGTCAAGACCTATTAGCTTACATTATTTAATGTTAATACCCCTACCAGGTACGCCGATATTAAGGCTGGCATACAGCCTATTGTGCCACATATACCAAAAACTATGCCAGCGTAGTTGGGTGCAATATCGATCATTGATGATAGGGGACCTGAAGAACCAGCACCTTGAAGCATAGTTGCTGAGGATATAAAAACAACAGCCAATATCCGATTCCGACCAAAATATGCCAAAGCTAAAACAACTAGACCCATAACAATAGCACCTGAAAGATGAAAAAATTGGATTCTGAAGGTTTTAACGTTTATTTAAGGTTTATGAAACAAATTTCCAAACACATTTTTTGATAAGTATTTTTATCACGTTAGAATAAACACGTAAACGCATCAGCACAGCTGAATAAATTTTTTTAACTGATTGGATGTCACATTTCTTATAAAAAAATATTTTCCCATTTCACCCACATTTTTTATACTTTGTTTGCCGCCATTTCGGTAAACATTAGTCTTGACAGTTCATATTTGACAGTTCATATTTATCGTGTAGTGAATGATTTCGAAGAAAGAGGGACTGTAGCTGATAGGCCCAAGCATGCACCACAAAGTACTGCAAGAAAGTGTTCAAAACAATCCATCAACCTCAATTCGATACCGTGCTCAGGAGCATGGTCTTCAAAGAACAACTTTGGCCACAATTTTGCACAAAGATTTGCATTTGTTTCCATTTGAGATTCAGTTGACACAAGAGTTTCTTCCAGAAGACCATTTACGCCGCCGTACATATGCCAATAGGATGCTACAGCTCACCCCGATATATTTCATTTAAATGGATATGTGAATAGTCGGTTCTGGGCAATAGAAAACCCTCAAATTATTCATCAGTCACCTTTGCATCCATTAAAAGTCTGGTGTGCAATTTGGTCAGGAGGAATCATTGGACCTCTCTTCTTTGAAACTGAAAACGGCGTAACGGTAACTGTCTCATACAGCCAGGATTACAATGGAATTACTGCGAGGCTTCTTTCCACAACAAGTTATTTCAATTTGATTTGCCTCCACGGTCGTCTGATTTGTTTGCTCTTTTTGTGGAGATAATCTGAAAAGCAAGGTTTATGCAAACAAACCCAGAAACGCTAGAGCAACTCAAACAAAATATTCTTGATGAAATTAATGAAATACCGCGTGAAATGTGTGAGAATCTAATGAAAAATGTGTTCAAAAGGGCTCTCATTTGTGAGGCTAACAGAGGCGCACATTTATGTAATATTATATTCCATACATAATTGCCGAAATTAAATTAAACATTTATCAATATACGATCCATTCTCTTTTATTTAATCAAAAATTATAAACAACCAAATCTTCCCGGGGGACACACTGTATATGGAGTTTGAGATCGGCAAAGAAAGCCGGAAATACTTCGCTGGTGAGTTTACCTGTTATACATTTACCTTGCCTCTTTATAAAGTACACAAGTTTTTGATATCAATAGTGAGTTTTTTTTGAAATAAAAATTTACAAACCTATTGATGTGGCAAGTTTCCTTAATGCTGTGCGTTTCATTTTATTTGTCCTTAACAAATAATCTGCGTACAAGGAAAATGTATATGCGAAAATCATACGCAAGATATGAGGTATGCCGGACAATATGCCAGTCTAAAAACAAAAACGATTTTTAATTGGAACGTATTTTTTATACATTTTTATAAAGTTTATAAAAAAAAAATAAGTTTTAACAAAGTTTTAAGATCTTTTCTACAAAATAAGTTTTTATTGTTTAAAAAAGTGATTTAATTTTTAATGTAAAAAAAACCTTTTGTTAAATATGAAACTCATTCAAAATAGTTTTTTGACTTAACCTCACAAACGTTAATTTAAAGCAATAAAAAATATTGTTTAGAAACTTCAGTCAGCCCAGTAGAACTTTAAATTGCAAAAAATAAAAAAATATTAAGTGCCTTATTTTATAAAACGCAGGACAACACCAGAATTTATATGGAAAACAAAAAGAAATTTCAAACATTTTCAAAATTTTGTATTGTTTTTGATAAACAATTTTGTGCCTATCATAAAAAATGATTTCCTTTTTAAAAGCCCCAAAATTTGTATGCAAAACAATCAAACATTTTTAAAATTTGTTTTTGTTTTCCATATAAATTTTAGCGTTGCCTTGCATTTTATAAAATAAGGCCCTAAATTTTAATAAAAAAAAAATTTTTTAATCGAAAGATCAATACATGGCCACCGCTGTTGTTCTTGACCACTTTTGACCAATTTTGGGCCACTTTTTCGAGCACTACTGGCGTTATGTCACGAATAACAAGTCGTCAATTTCGTATCTTCTTCCATTTCTTCAATTTCGGATCTTCTTCGTTTACAGCGGCGATATTCTCACATTCCTTTAACGTTGAAATTCCTTTGAAAAGGTGAATTTTGAATTTTCGAGGGCTGTATACATTCGATTATCGACATTTTTTTTTGGTTATGTTGGTGCACATGTGTTAGCCATATGTTGGCATTATCTAATTTGGATTGAGTGCGTTTATCGATTTTTTACTTTTGAAAAAATTGGATCAAAGAATATGATTTTTTGGTCAAAAACAACACCCTAATCCTGCCTCAACCACCTTATTCACCAGATTTGGTTCCCGGCGACTTTTTCCTATATCCAAAACTGAAGATACGAATGAAAGGAATGCATTTTGTCACTATTGATGAGATAATTCAGAATCGGAGAACAAGCTGATGGCCATACCGAAAAGCGCATTTCAGAAATGCTTCGATGATTGGACGAAGCGCTGGCATAAGTGCAGTATATCTGAGGGGGATTACTTTGAAAGGGACAAAATGGATATTGATGAATAAATGAATACATTTCAAAAAAATCCAAACTTCACCTTTTTTTTTAACAAACCGTTCACGCCTTTCGACGGAGGTCTTGGTCAGATGTACGATTATGTGCGCCATAAAGATCTATAAGTGGCACTTCGTTTGACAGTTAACCCTTTCGTAAGTTCTATCGGGCTCTATAACTTTCATCATGCTAATCTCTCAATTAGTCTTCAATAATAAATTAATAGCATTAAAGTTTATTTTTGAATTGTGGAATTTGTTCAATAAAATACTTCGCAAATAATCTCACGAAAAAGTTTAAAATATTGCTGACATACTAATAAGGATTGGTTAAAAATAATTCGATCCATACCGCTCTTATATCCCAATTATGTATGACTTTGAAATATGTAGGCGACTGTGTCATTAGAGTTAACAGACCCCAAACACCACCCCATTGTCCTATAATATTCATCCATACAGGTCTTGAGGTTAATATAGCTTTCCAGGGTGTGCGATATTTTTGTGTTGTTCGCTGAACACTGGCACCCAGTGCCTTTTCTATATATCTCAATTCGTATTTGGTAATACGGGGATGTTCCGCTGGACTATCGTAAACCAATATTAACCACCCAAGCCACCATAGTGTGCCAATAATACCACAAATATGATAAACCCATTCCCAGGACATATAATGCATAATGTAAGCAAATATGGGAAAGGAAACGGCGACACCAATAGAGCTGCCAAAATAGGCGGTTACAAATTTACTACGCTCATTTGGCGGTATCCACTTAGCAATCATTACATGCATAGCAGGCCAAGTCATACCCTAAAAAAATAGTAGTTTGAATATTTATCAATATATACGATTGGTGTTGCAATGAGTTTTTCTTACCGCTATTGCTCCTTGTAGGATTCTCAGTATAATAAGCAGTTTTATATCACAATAGGCGGCCATCGGTATGAAAAAGCACATCCAACAGCATATAACATTTGATAGGCCAAATATCAATTTGGTGCCATATTTTTTTGCCCAGATTCCACCTGGAAGTTGGGTCAACCAGTGCAGCCAAAAAAAGGAGCCCAATATTAAACCTTGCTGGTATTCATTCCAATAAAATTTGTTCGTTTCATTTTTTAGCTGAAAGTTGAGTAATTTCAATATATTTTCTTTTTCCATCTCCTTTATATATTTTTTTAATAAATTTAGCGACACGTTTTCGCTGGTTGCTAGGTTAGGATGAGCGGCTTCCAGGGTCGTTAAAATTTTTAGTATCCCTGTCTCTCTTCATAAGAGCCTTGAAATGCTCGTTACAAATCATATAACTTTATATATATATATAATTTGCCTGACTAGTCTAGGTTTGTGGTGGGGAGCAAGAGCGAGCGTATTTGAGAGAGCGAGACGAAGTAACGTTACTATCAAAGCTACACCAGCCGTTCTCCGTGTGTATACTCAATTGTGTAGTTGAGGCGCCCGCTGGGCTCTCACTAGTACGGTGCGGTAGTCCTAGCCGTTCGTAATACTCATAGAGCCAGGTAGAGGTATAACCCTAGTTAGGTACTATATTCCTGGTGGAGGCAAAATCGGACAGAGTGGCTTTAGGCGTTACAAACATGAATAACCTTACCCATATTTTGGTAATTACGGGCACCTAACTTAGTCATTTTGTAAGTGATATTTACTTTTCGAAAGATATGGAAATTCTGAGGATCGCCACGTTATGCTAAAGGAGGCGTAAACGAACCAAGGAAAGATCTTCTATATTTTGGGGTTAAAAGTCTCAAAATCCTTAGCATTGGTGTTAAGTACGCCGCTATTGATGATAACGGGCTAAGAAAAATTTTAAGAAGCTGAATAAGGCTGAAATTCGCAAGATTACAAGTATTTGAACAGGTCACTCAAACTCACAAGCACATTTGCTTCATATAAAAAGAGCAGACTATACCGTTTGCAGGACAGGCCATGAGTACATCGAAACGTTGGAATATTTTCTGTGCCACTGCCTAGATGTCGCAAAATAAGAACCCAATGTATCGTCGCTGAAACCTTACCTGTGTAACGTCTCTGAGAAATTTCGCTCGTAGCACCGAGTTTCCTATTGCCCGCAGAGGTTTCTGAAGGATAGCGGAAAATAATCCTACCAACTGTATTAAATGTACGTCCACTGGCATGAGTTCAATAAATTGATAAGATGTAGATTAGAGAACATGAAATAGTTTTTTTATAATTTATAACAGAACTCTGATTAAGTCTGTTTTTCGGGTCGGCTCATCCGTCCTTCTCGGAAGTGATTAAAAACCACTTATCAATATTATTCAATAGCTCGTGATATTTACCAAAATACACTTAAAAAAATTGTTGGTTCCCAGAATTTTCAAGTGCTTAAAATCGGTGACTGCAAAAAAAGTTCATTTACCGCCATTTAGCAAAACATACCACAAGATGCCGTCCCTGATCCCGAACTAAACATTGAATTTCTCTGATTAACATGCTTATTCAAACAGAATTGAGTTTTGTAAAAATTAAAAAAAAAAAACAACGATTTTTGCCCGACCTTTGAGGACCTTTCACATGGTTATAAAAAAAATCTTTAAAAGCTCTATAGTGTAACAAATGGAACCAGGTCCAGTAAACTATTGACGAATCCATTTATCGCTCTATTAAAGGCCTTCAAATTATTATAAATTTTTCTACCTTACAATTTATGTCAAAGAAATTCTAGGACCAGTGAATCAATAGTACAAAGAGGTAGAGTATCTTGTAAACTCTTTACATTCGCACAAAAACATAAATGCGATAATAATACCACATTCCTGTCTAAAAACTTTGCACGCTTAAAGTACTGAGATTAATATGAGGATCAAGTTCTTGAACGCGCGAAATTTTTGGACAGGAACTTGCCTATGTTTTCACATTTATGTTATTGTGCGGATCTGACAATTTTTATCCAAGTGATTTTTTTTAATGTATATATTTGTATGTTTGTATAAAACTTCTTTTAACTTAAAGTTTATAGGCGGTTGGGACCACATTTTAGTTATCTGCCTATAGTGGAAATGGCCAATAAGTATAAGGGGACACCCTATGCCCCCTAGAAAAAATAATCCGTTTTCAGAGTTTTCTAATTACTTATACCTCCCCAGACCTACTTATATACCAATTTCTATCTCGCTAGCTTTAGGGGAAAGTGTCCATAGACAGAAAGGGAGAGTTTTCAGAATTTTCTGATTACTTATTCTCCCAGACCTACTTGTATATCATATTTTAGCTTTCTAGCTAAAGTGGAAGTGCCCCATAATATTGATGACTGATTGGGTCAGGTACTAAAATATACACTCTTTACACTTTTATACCTCGGGAAGCTTAATTGCTAAAACTTTACAACGTCACCTATGAAGTCCTTATGTTTTAAGTTTTATTATTTTAGAATTAAATTAAATTAAATTAAGCAATTATGAGAGTGCATAGGCCTGAATTCGTCCTGAGACACTACCGTGCGCCTTAATATAACATTGTTCGTACAACGCGTTCCAAAATAGAAGCCAATTCCACTAATTTAAAGTATTCGAGACACATTTTTGCGATAAAATTAAAGCGATAATGTGTGTTTGCTTAAGACACATATGTAAGTGAATTCCATATGTGCAGTTTGGAGTTCCAAAAATGCACCGCTGGTCAATATGATCTTTGATTGCGTTTGAAAATAACGTTAACCAATTTATATATATATATATATATTTCTTTTTTTTCGGCTATTGATTCTTTTAATTTAGAAAATGGAATTTACAGTGTTGTGCTGTATTCCGAATCCGCAATATGTATATTGTTCGAAAGTGGAAATTTCCGAATGTTTTAGCTGGGGGGAAAGAGAACATTTTCGAAACACATTGTATTAGGAATACCAATTCGAATGATTTTCTTTTCGAATCGAACTACGCAGCAACCCCCTGTTGTGTATTTATCTTCCGGATAATATTTTTCGCTTTATTTAGAATACAAAAATAATTTAATTATCACAGGCTTTCTGCAATTAAGAAAAAAACTTAAATTAAGTGAATGACAACTTTGGATGTATATTTGAAGGGGTTTACTTCAATGTTCATTTAATTTCAACAAAAAATTCCCGAATTTGTACAAATATGAAAATGGAAAAAATATGAAAATGGAAAACAACCACACACACAAAACGTTGTATAATTTATTTGGTGGCAACCACTTTATGTATGTTCGAAGCAACCAATATTGCCACTATAAATTACTGGCAAAATGATGTTGCCTGCTTAAGTGTATACGACTTTTTAAAATTTTACCAATCTTTAGATAAATGTTCAGGTATAATTATACGAAGGTAAGCCCCGTTTGGACGTTCTCGTTCCCCTTCTCTTAATAAGTAAATGAGTATTAAATTCGGCACTGGTGAATGTATTTAAAGGACTTACTTTTGGTTCAATTGTCGTTGTACTTGTATTAATTTCAAATGCTTTACTGGCATTTTCCAATGTTGACAGGGGCTTGTGTTGCAGCTCTAGTCCGCCTCTAATAACGATCATATCAACAATTGTTATATTTAGATTAATACAGAACATATAGTTAATGACGAATCCCGAAAACACCATGTGCCATAAAATTGTACGACATTTCACTACGAAGAAAGCAAGACAGAAATTTATCGATATTTATTCAACACAAGGATTTGTTATTTGTAAACAGTGTTGCCATTTTTGGGTAATTATTAAGCAAAATTGGTTATTTTTACTTATAATGTGGAGATGTGAATTTGTTTCACATTTTGGTAACTTTTTGTTGGCAAATAAAAATACTTCTTAATATTATTTCGATTAATATTGTAAATTAATAATTACATAATACACTTTATATAAATGTAGCGACTGGACAATTATGAAGCAGTAAATAACAATTATTTTTTAAATTTTTTAAGCACAAGTAAAAGCTTTTTTTAGAACGAAAAATGACACTGAAGATGGCACATAGCCGAAACCGGTTTGTCCTTATCAAAACACACACCCTGTCGGAATATTTCGGTATATCACAAGTTTGTCAATACGAAGAAAATTGCACTCCTACCTATTTTGTCTTTGATTTTATCAACTTTCATTAATCATTAAAACTTAAATTTAAAAATTATCAGAATTAGATGTTGCAAACATAATTTCCTCCAATGTCTGTTCGGATAAATGGTACTGCAAATTTCCATGAATTTGACACTTACTGATGCCGCGATTAACGATTGTACAATTGAGATGTGTTTCATTAGCAATAGAATAACAAATTTTAATTGAATTCAATAGCTTTCTCGGGAAAATGATCAATTTCATGTTCATAAAATTTGGTCTTTATTCCCCGTATTTAACAATTTTACCACAATGTTTTATATAAGCGTTTTTTTTTAAATTATTTGTAAAGCTATCACCACGAGATTTATACTCGGATTCACCATACTTTTTTTATAAAATATTCGCGTAAAGGCGACCTAAATTCGAAAATAATTAAAGAGAATAAATTTTTTATTGTAATGCCATAATTGCGAGAAAAAAATCTAAGTATGTAATTGATCAGACAATTTTTTAACAAAACAGTCTGGACTTTTATTCTGGAGAATAAAAAGAACATTACACTCTGAGTGTTACAAAGTTGTCCAAATTTGCTGGAACGGAAAAAACGATATTTAAAAAGCAAAACATTTGCATCATTGGCAACAGCTGTAAAAAGTGAATGAAAATAAACTGAAAAAAGGCAAAATGGAAAGCCAAGTAACTGTTGCAAGAAATAACTATTTCATTTTACTTTTTCATAAATTTTAAATAAAAACTTTCTTCCTTAAGTTAAAAAATTTGTAATTTTTAAATGTAAACCAAAAACAGCTGATAATTCGTACAACTTTGTACAAGAAATGAGAAATTTTACTTTCTCGTTTTCTGTCAAAATTGCAAAAAATTGTGTTCTGGAACGCTTTAGGACTGATTTCTGCGAGTTCGGACTGTTTTGTTATGCACCTGGAACAGATCTAATTATAATTTATGTTTATTAAAAATCGAATAAAAAAACTTCTGTTTTGTGTCCAAACAAAAATAAAAAACCAAAAACTAATTATTTCTGTTTATAAAATTTGTATACGAAATTTTAAAAGCATTGAGTTTTATAAAAATCTTGCTCACAAAGATTAAAATGCTATAATTCACTAAGTTTTTCGATATTTATTTATACGAGTTTTTTTCTCTTAACTTCAAGAGGACTGACTCACTATTATTCTTTCCCGCATTAAAGTAATTATTGCACGTTTTTATTTTTAATACAAATAAATACTAAACCAAAGAGTCAGATGGAAATGAATGAAAATTAATTTACATAATAACTTATTTTAAATAACAAATGTGTAAATAGATTTTGATTACTTATATTCCCATTTGGTAACTTATTTTTCAAATTTTGGTTAAAAAAATTGTGCGGTTATGGCAACAGATTCATAGTTATCTGAATATATGTTTTTATTATTTGCGTCTGTCCATTTGTATCGAATTTATGAGAGGTTTAAGGTGGTAGTTCTGTATGATCCTTGTCCAAAACTGAATTCCGCTAAAAAGCCTTTAAGGTTTTTTTCGACGCAACGAAAAACTTAATTTTAAACACTCTGAGTTGGAGTCTTTACCATTCATTTTTATTATCTTTTTTATTTTAATACTTCAACGAAAGGGAAACGTATATTTTTTATTGCCATTCTTTGATACGTAAATCTTCTAGTCAATTTTATTCTTAGCCCGGCAAGATATTTAAATTATATTTTTTTATCCGACAATGCAATTTATTTGATTGAAAAGAAGGCTCTGTTTATATCTTCACTCTATAACGTTAAACGTGAATGTGCGATTAAAATTTGTTGTTGATTTTGAAATAAGTTCACTGTTTGTTTAACTACAATTAGAAATCCAAGCAAACAAATGATGACTCAGTAAATAATTATTTAGTTAGATATTAAATAATAATCAGTACGGCGAACAGCGGTTTAGCTTTAAAATAAGTGTAGAATGTAGGCTGTTTTAAGCCCAGTGCTCTTAGTTACCTCTCCCAAGGCGTGAAGTTAAAAAAAAAATTATATATAGTGCTGCTTTAAATCTAATAGTATTTAATTTACACTTACACTTTCTGGCGCCGTCACTGAAGTTGTTGGCGCGTTCGTACCTCAGACATGGCCGCAATATTTTTTCTTGATCTGTTTTGGGTGACTTTTTGGCCATTTGGTATTTCAGTGTAAAAAAAGATACTTGACATGTGGCAATGCCAAATGAACGACACTTGTAAATTGTTGAATTTTATTATCATAATTCGTGCTCTGTGGAAAATGTGTTTTATATCGAAAAATTGTCTTCAGTGACGAAGCTAATTTTGGGTTCAATCGGTAAACCAACAAAAAGAATTGCCGAATTTGGTGTGAAGAGCAGCCAGCGCCAATTCAACAACAGCTGCCATTGCACGCTAAAAGATGCACAGTTTGGTGCGGTTTGTTAGCCATTCTTCAAGAACGATGGAAATCGCAACATTACAGTCAATGAGCAAGCTACGGTGCGATGATTACCGCCTTTTTTTCCCGAAGTAGAAGAATTGCCCGCCAAGATCATGCGATTGGACCCCACTATACTATTCTTTGTGGATGCGATACCGGCCAAAATGCTGGAAAAAGTATGCCAGAATTGGAGATCACAAATTTACCGGCCCAAATTAATATTTCACTCACGTTTTCCTAGATAAAAAAATGCAGCAACTGCGGTGAAAAGCATACTGCAAATTATAGGGGCTGTAAAGTCTTCTAACACGTACAAAATAATGAAACCAAACTACTTGTACGCCCAAGCTCTGATAAATGATGAATAATTATCTAATGTTTATCGCGAAGCAAAAAGTTCTAACTCGCCGAAATATTCATATGCTCACGTCTTAAAAGGGGATGCAGAGATAGCGTTTACGAAATATTCGAGCTCAATCGAAAGATTAATAAATAAAATCCATGAAAGTATTTATTACAACTATGCAGGGTATGTTTCAGGAAATGATGCACACTCAAGTTTTGCTGAGAAAAAAATGATCCGGTTGAAAATTTGATTCCAGCACGCTAATGTGCTATCCTAAATTAAATACGAAGCACAATATTTACTTCTAAAGTAGTCTCTGAAACAAGTGGAAGGACATAGTGCGCATAAACGTAAGGCACTTTCTAATGCGAGTATTCAGCGACGACTTTATACTAGCTACATCTATAAATCTTACGGATTTCGAAATTGAAGTCTCATCTGTGTACTGGTCGCCAAGAGACGAAATCATGCGCTATCAATTTACCAGACTAGGACAAAAGTTTATTGCAGCTGGCGATTACAAATTCAAAGCACACCCTTTGGGGCTCCGAACTCCATAATGCTGGAGAGAAACAACTGTATAACATAATTCAAGCACATAAACTAGACGTTACATATGGAGGTAAACCTACTTATTGGCCAACAGCCTTTAATAAGCTGCTAGACCTTATTGATTTCGCCATTGTAAAAAATAACATACGTGATCAGCTGTTAGTCAGTACATCCTGTGATCTTTCTTCTGACCATTCATCCACAATAATTACGCTTCACGATAGTTTTTTTTCACTCTAGCTAAAATCCTTATTTCCTCCCCAAATAAAAATAGGAATTGGTTAAAATATAAAATGTATGTCAGGCTCTCATCTAACTCAAAACATCCCTCTGAGAAGCTCAGGTGCTATTTAAGTTACTGCGGGTAATGCAACAATTAAAAACCTTGATATGATAAAATCACCCGGATCTGATCTTATTACAGGATCAATGATAAAAAACTTACATAATTGTAAGAACTTTACTTTTCATATTTAAAGCCATGTTGCGCGTCGGCTTCTTCCCATGCTCTTGAAAAAAGTCTGAAATTGTTATGAACCCGAAACTGGGAAAGGACTCAAGTCAGATTACGTCCTACATGCCCATTAGCTTACTCTCCGTTTTGTCAAAGATAATTGAACAATTATTCGGTTTGAGCTTAAACCTTTACCTCAATGATAGAAATGTTTTACCAGACCATCAGTTTGGTTTTCAAGCAAATTCATAGAATTGTCACGGTTTTTAGAACAGCATTTGCAAATAAGCAATACTGTTCAGCTTTATTTATAGAAATTTTCATAAAGTCTGCCATGAAAACTACTCAAGAAATTAACTCGGGTTCCACCTGGAAACTACCAGAAGCTCCTAAGGAGCTATTTGATAGATAGAACGTTTAAAGTAAGGTCAACCTTGGCTTTGGAGTAAAAACATTCAGAAGTTACAAAGGAAACAGTATAGGATTTTACAAGTTATCGTATGCGTTCCCTGGTATATAGATCTAAAAGTTCGCACTATCCAGGAAAAAGCCAAAACATACACAACCAAATACGTCAACAAACTAGTGGTCCATCCAGAGAAAAAAACCCGACACAATGAGCCTGGCGGGAAGGCTCTCCCTACCCAATAGTAGATAGTTTATTAAGATTTCAATATATTTTAGAGATAAGATTTTAATACTTATTATAATTTTCTTTTAGAAAGTTTTAATAAAATAAAATTAAAGCTTAAAAAACGTTTGCAACGTTTCTTTTTTTTTTTTTTAATTTTCAAAACCCAAACGGTTAAAAATCACTCTTTCGCCGTTAATTATTACTCTATAGTACTAAATCGCCGGCAAAGTGTAATATATACTAAATTGGGATTTTCGATTCAAAGCGAATGCACCTTCCTACACATGAATATCGAAAGCCCTGAAACATTGTTCTCAAAATAGGCATAACGCGCAGTGAAATTTTTTTATACCTCTACTTTACATACATCACATTTCCATTACAGAATGTAATGCACAATAGATAAGAAAGACAGATAAGCATGTTCCCAGCAAAGTCATAACATGAAAAGTTAAGTTTATCTACATTAGCAAGTAAAGTAATAACGGACCAGTGAGTGTATGTATCGGGTGTTTTTTTTAGCTACATAAGAACTATCGATAATAGTTATCGATAACTATTGTTTGATAGCGGAGAATGTCAAACTGTGTAGATATTTCTATGCAGTAAGGTTTGGCAAGTCATCATGAAGCGTTTAACGGCAGAACAACAAGCGCTTCCTAATTGTGGAAATTTACTTTAAAAAAAATAAAATCTGTTAGCGTAGTTCATAGAGCACTTCGTCCATTTTACGGTCACTATAATCGGCCTAGTGAACCAGCAATTGGTGATTGTTTTCGCTCGTTTCGAATAATAAAAAAAAAAATATTTCTGTCTTGTATTATCATTCTAAGTTCTCATGCAGCTAAAAAAAACACCCGATATACATATACAGGGTGTTCGCCGGGAAGGTATACTACTTTGTTTGTTTATAATTTTTGATTAAATGAAAGAGAATGGATCGTACATTGATAAATGTTTAATTTAATGTCGGCAATTATGTATGGAATACAATATCAGATAAATGTCCGCCTCTGTTAGCCTCACAAATCCGAGCCATTTTAAAGGCATTTTTCATTACATTCTCACACATTTCACGCGGTATTTCATTAATTTCATCACGAATATTTTGTTTGAGTTGCTCCAGCGTTTTTAGGTTTGTTTGCATAAACCTTGCTTTTCAGATATCCCCACAAAAAGAGCAGTCAAATCAGACGACCGTGGAGGCAAATCAACGTCACCATTCCTTGAAATAACTTATTGCGGAAAGAGGTCTCGCAGTAATTCCCTTGTAATCCTGGCTATATGCGGTGTGGCACCGTCTTGTTGAAACCACATGTTAGTCAAGCCCAAAGCATGCAGTTGTTTTCAATTATATTACGATATCGCTCCCCATTGACAGTTACCGTTACGTCGTTTTGAGTTTCCAAAATTTGCATACCAGACTGTCACTTTTAATGGATGCAAAGGTGACTGATGAAAAATTTGAGAGTTTTTCCATTGCCCAGAACAAACTATTCTCTTCATTCACATATCCATTCAAATGAAAGTGTGCCTCATTATGATTTTTTCATGAAAATCGGTGCAAATCTTTGTGCAAAATTATGGCCAAAGTTGTTCTTTGAAGACCAAGCCCCTGAGCACGGTGTCGAGTTGAGGTTGACGGATTGTTTTAAACACTTTCTTGAACAGCAGTAATGTTTTCAGCCGATCTTGCAGTACGTTGTGGTCCATGCTTGGGCCTATCAGCTACAGTCCCTCTTTCTTCCAAATCATTTACTACACGATAAATAGTGCGTCTTGTTGACACGTTGTTTCACGTAACTTTCTCATCGTCACAGTAATCGATGACTGATTTGATAAAATGTTTTAACGATTAAAACACGTTGGTTTATCGAATATTTTTCAATAATAAATTTGCCATGTCTCTACTTCACGATTGCCAAATATGAACTGTCAAGACTAATGTTTACTAAAATGTGAAAATAATTAATGAGGTTATGATGCCAAATGGGAATATAGACTTTAATAAATTATTTACCAACATGATATTTGCTAAATATATTTTATGCAAACATTTTTCGTGACATCAAAAGCTTTTGAGATTTTTTTTAATTGGAATTCCCAAAATTGCTTCTTTGAACTAATTAATTTTTTATGTGCGACTTTAATGCATTTTAGAGTAATTTAAATTTAATATGCGAAGATTTTTCCGCCTGAATTATTTTAAGCCATATTTCCTACGTTTCAGCAAAAATTACAAAGAGCTAAGGAAAAAATTAAAAGTTTTTAAACTTGTATTTTATTTTAATTATAAAAAATTATCTAATTTATTTATTCATAATTTATTAATAATAACAATTATAACTAAATGCAATTAGAACTAGCAGTAATGGCTATTGGCGTAAAATGCACTTAGTTTTTTATGTAGTGTGTATTTTTTTTTAAACAGCGAACAAAAATTAAAATTGGAATAACAACTTTTTTTGCAGAAACATTTAACAAAGTTTGACTTAATAAAAATTAGTTGTTTTTTTTTTATTCTATTAAAGAAAATAGTTTTTTTTACCTCTAACAAATTAAGAGTTTGTTTTATGCGTCACTAGAGTAGGTATCGCAATTCTAATCGACACATGTTGCAATGTCGTATATTAATATTAAATAGTTTTATTTTTTACACTTCTTCCACAATATACCTGAAATTATTAGGCAGATTTGAAAACAATATTAATTAGCACATATTAAAGATGACTTTATTGTAGACCTTTGAATTTTCATTTAACCAAATAAACCTGTTATGCTAACATACGCTGTGCAACTTCCTTCATTTAGGATATAGCGGCAGCCATGTCCTTGCACCGAATGAAACAAAATTTCCCACAAAGTTAAAACGCGTGATTATAGAGACAGATACCTATTTTTGCTACATTCTGATAATAATAAAATTAAAACTTTAAATCTCAGGATATAAGGGAGGTAGGAATGTCCTTGCACCGAATTTTTTACAAACATCAAACTATTCTTAGTTTAGACTTCAGGTACTCGTACCAGCAAACAAAATTTTATGTTTTTAAGATAACTCCTCTAGTTTTGCCCATTCAGTATAAGGGAACAAATCACTGGGTGTCATGGCCTACTCCGTTCTCTGACAACAAACCCGCATAAGGTTTTTAGGGATATTTTCGGAAGGATAAATGAGGTGCAAGATGCTAACACGATGTCGGGATCACTTTGTCTGTTACAGGCATCAAAAATTGAGACGAGTACTAAAAGTACAACTGAATTTTTCTAAAGATAACTTTACATAGTTCTATACCATTTTTGGTTTTCAAGTTGAGTATAACGAAAGATGATGTTCTTAAAATATTTTCGCACATAAACATAAATGTAAAAATAATGACTAGATCCTATTCAAAAACTTCTGCTGAGATCAACAGTTTTTGATATGTAAAATACGAAATAAATACAGAACGAAAAATGACACTGAAGGTCGCAAATAGCCGAAACTGGTTTGTCACAAAACCAAATTTGACAAGGGATGATGGAAACTCGTACCAAAAATCTACATGAACAATACCATCTCATTTCTAGACAAACTGCTAATTTAATAACGTTCTCTCCATAATTTTTTCCGATATTAGAAAGTTAGAAAATTATTGCCCAGCAAGCAGTTTGCTTAGAAATGTGATGGTATTGTACATATCGAGAACTTGGTCCTCGTTTTGATCTCAGTACTTTTAACGGCCGAAATTTTCGAATAGGAACTTGGCGTTATTTAAATTTTTATGTTTTTGTGCGGATCTGCCTCTTGTTCTCCAAGTTTATTTAAGTGTATATATCTGTATGTACGTTTTAAACTTCTTTTAACTTATAGTGTACAGCCGGTTAGGTTATAGTGCGTTTCCTTAAGTGTTTTGCTCAAAACCAGTGTTTTCCTACGTGTTTTTCCATACATATGAGCAAAACACTTTAAACAACTTGTGTTTTTGCACCTAAACATTTCGAATTTTATCTGTACAACGCTGTGTTGCTTGCATGCGTACAAATGCAACTCTGTGTCATCCATTAATAGTGTATGATAAATTCGAAAAATTGCACATTTTTCTCTGCAGTGTGTTGTGCGGTCCACTGGCTAATGTTACATAAACTGATGAGCCGCTATTGAAGAACTAGTTATGCCTACAAGGTTACAAGGAACATGTTCTCTTGTATTAGGTCGAGACGCTACAAAATAGACTTAAACGCACCTGTGAGTTGTATTCTATTTTAGGTTGGTTATAGGTGGTGTAAATAATGAGGAAACCAGGGGTGGATATTTTACAATATTGGAGATCATAATATACGTTATCGTATGACTAAACGTCCGTCAACAAAACTTAGTTCGACTATTGAAAATAACTGGAAATTCGGTAAAAAAAATATAACGTAGTTTTTTTCCGTACGATTGTCGATACGATCACAGATGTAACGATTCCATGCCAGATTTAGTGAAGTATCCTTTACATTGTTTTAAAAAACCGTGGCTGGTTTTTTAACGATCCGAAAAATCACACTGGATTTCCATGCCAAGAACATCAAGAGCTTCTGATTCCTTAATGCCTATACCACCCACAACTACAGATGAAGCAGCATCATTTATCGTGGGACTTTGAGCTAGCACACAATATTGGTTCTCACGTGCATTAAAATCGACCGTGTTTGCCCCACCCTATTCGCAGAATTTTGAATGGCAAATTTTCGCCACTAACTTCTGATAACTAGAAGGTAATTCTATACCGGATCTTTTGGTGCTTCGTTCATTGAAATCGCGCAAGTTGTTCTTGTGTTATAGTCAAATAAACTAGTGTAACTGCCCTATTATGGGGGTCATATTTGCTACGCCCATATAAAAATCTGTAGGTGATATTCAAATTCATCCCATTTTTTACTCAAACTTTTTTTTTGCAGAACAGTGTAATTGGCTTAAATTTACCCCCCAAATAGATTAAGTTTGAGGAATTTTAAATGTTATTTTCTAGTAACCCTTTCAAAATTGTATTGGTCAGGCTTATCACACTACGGGCCTAATTTTAAATGAACTAAAATGTTTGCATTGTAAACATAAGACTCTCCTACGCCTTCTAGGCTTTAACTACCACTAAATTCTTGAACAGCAATAAAATAAAAGTACCAACTATTTGCACATAAACAACCACAATTACAATTGCCTTGGAGTAGACCAATCCAATGAATTATGGAAAGTTAATTGCAAACGTAGCAAAGGGACTGTCATCAACCTCCACAAATATGGTTGAGGTAAGGCATAAAGAAAACTCTTGAAATAATCAACGAAGAACTACGAGTACATATGAAAAAAGATCTTAAAAATATTGTAAAATGATGGCAGACCATATTGTAAGCAAAAAAAAAAAAAAGAGGAAAAACAAGGCAAACGAAATGAAGGTACATACATTTGTAGGTAGTTGGAAAGTCATCAAAATATAAGAGGGGAAAAAAACCTCAGAAAAACATTGTAAATTCGCACAAATTGACGGCAACATACCTTTAATGTTGTTGGAGTTTATTTGTACGCGCAAGTGTGTTTGAACTTGATATTCCATAAGCGTAAAAGTTTTATGGTTGTTGCCAAACAAGCCAAACCCAAGCAAACCATACCAAACGAAATAATATGAATCTAAATGTACATACTGGCAATTGGTAATGAATGTGGTATAGTTGTCAACTTGGTCATCTTTATGGTGGCTATGTAAGATATGTAAGCTGAACTGTATAAAAGAAATATTGAGCAAAAAAGGCATGATCGGTCTTTTCAGGAAACCCTTTTTGTTCCTTGTTGTCTTTTTTTTCAAAGGTAATTTGTTGCTAAAGACACTTTCAGAACTGGAAAAAATAACATGTACGTAGGGCGTACAAAGGAGCAAATACAACTATGCTGCACAATGGGTCTAGGATCATATTTGAAGGGAGATATGTATTTGAATTAGTCCGCCATATTTAATAAAGTTCATTGGTGGGATCTTAAATATTTAATAATGAACAAATCTAACAAAATTCTGTTCATTTAAGAAATTCCCTTGCTAATTTTATTTCAATTCATTTAGTTTGTAAAATTGCTCTCTGTTTAATTTTTTAATTTGTTAGCGAATTTAATATTTTTTGGGGGATTTTTCAATTTAAGCAATTTTTTAGATGCAAAATTTTTGTGCGAATTTTTAACAACAACAACAACAACAAACAAAAATATAGAGAAGACAATATTTTATAAAATATCTCCGCCATTTGTGAAACAATTTTGCAAAATTCTCGATACTAAGATATGTCTGGCAGATTGGTTGGTCCAACATGTAGGTACGTAAGTGGTTGGGGCTGTTCGGATAACTCATTTCAACACCAAACGAACCGTTTAACGATTGGCATTTGATGACATCCTTTATTATCAATCAGTCCGGATAATTGTTAAAGTGTAATTGCCTTTGGTCCTCCATCTAATGTTCGCTAGTGCTGAATAACTATCTGAACACAGGCGCTGGGTATTAAGCACGCCCATTGCTTTTACAGTATATACATAAGTGCACCGACTTTATCTAATACCTTGTTTACATTGTTTTCTTAAGCCCCATTTCGAGCTTGCTCACAAGTTGTTGTTTCCTGCCACCGTCACCTTCAGCTTTTAAAAGTTCAAATACGAGTAAAAGATGTTCTCTGCGCAGTAATCACTACGTAGTTTAATCTTTACATAAGCCCGATAGAACTTACAAAAGGGTGAACTGTCAAACAAACTGTCACACTACGTTTGAACAACGCTAGCAAATTATCAAGATCACTTTGAAAATCAGTCATCAACTGATCCGTTGTTTTATAACCAAATTTGTGTTCGGCGATGAGGCTCATTTTTGCCTTAACGGGTTTGTTAATAAACAAAATTGCCGCATATGAGTGAAACCGATCCGTTTGGTGCGGTTTATACCCTGGTGGCATTATTGGACCTTCTTGCTTTAAAAATGAAGGTCGTTACCGGAACATGATCAGTGATTTTTTGGTTAAAAATGTGGATGACATTAGCGCTATATGCCATACGGCGATCGCAACTATCGACTTGTAGAAATCAAAATTTGGGGATAAGTGGATTTCGAGAAATTGAGCTGTTAATTGAACTTCAAACGCGTGCGATTTGAATAATTTAATGTACACATGATCTTTTGTATTTGGTCCAAAGAGTATGGGGCCTACTTCTCCGTATGAAATTTCAAAATTTGTTCCATTCGTTGTAACGACGTTAAATACATTTCCGAATGCTTACAACCGGGTATAATTATTAATAATTTTTCTACAAACTGAAGGCATTTGTTTGATTTGTGCATAAAAAGTGTGTTCGTGGGACCATAGTGCATTAGAGCAACTGTAACCAAATAAAATTTGAGAACGAACGCATAATTTGTTACTTTTTTTTAGTACCTCTGAATGCATTGTATATTTTTTTTATTATTTAAACTTGCATTAATTACCATTGATGTTTTGATGGAGACTCCCTACTAAATCCTTATTGTGACCAAATAATAATTTAAAGCATTTTTTCTGTTTTGGGTATGCGAGTACATACTGTCAGCAAGGAAACAAACAGACAACCATCCAATCAACGAACCAACCAAACACCAGCATCATTTATCAACAATTATGTTTGACTTGGCGATCAGCAGGATACGAACATTTAATCGTCTTGTTGGGAGTATAAATTTCATTTAATTTTTGGTCTCTTCCTTCAAAATGATCTTGAATTGACGTTGATTTCGTTAAAGTTTAAAGATTGGCAATATTTTGGCTACAGTCATTAAGGTGCCACGTAACATGGTCGCCTCCATCTACAACAAATAACTGATCAAAATTCTTAACAAGTGTGCAACATTTTTTTGTTGTTTTTTTTTATATTTCGCACAACATTCTGCCTTGGGCGTTGTTTTTGTATACAAAAATTAGAACAAATCAATACTGAATGCATCCATCCATCATCTATGCTGCGTATTTTACCTTTTTTTTTTTAAGTCAAATTTATTTTCTAAAATTTTTTAACTTTGCATGTGAAATGTCGTAAATGTTTAAGTGAGTAAATTATTTTCTTTCCAACATTGCAATTAATTATTATTTATTGTAGGCTGAGGTTCAGCTGTGCAAACTCTGGCCCGTTTTATTTTTATATAAAAAAAATTTGTTCAATGTAGCGTAGCCATATTCCAGGGACTTTTCTACATAATAAATAATTTATATTTTAAACGTGGTTTTTGTGCTTTTTAATTTTCGCACTATTTTGGAAAATAAACGATTTTTTTCATTTCCCGGGCATGTTTCTTAAAGGGTCTTTCACACTATCATGCAAGTGTTTAGATTGGATTTTTGCAGTGAGGAATCTAATGAAAATCGTTCTGACTTTTTAACAAATGTAACCTTGATAAAGTAAAATGGATATGTTGAAGAAATGGTGAGAACCAAAATTTCCATCGGTATTTTTATGAGATTTATAAAGTGTTTTCCACTATAACACTTTGCCTTTTTAATTTTTGACAAGTGGCTTTACTCACTATATTAGTATAAAGCTTGGTTCTTTTTAATTAATCTAGGGAGGATATCGAAGCAGAATGCTAGCTTTATGACCCCCATTCTTTACTCGAATTGATTTCTCATTCGGGTGTTGGGCTATCACTATCCTTCCTTTTGACTGTAGTGATTTTAGACTGCCGACTGCTGACTATCGCCCTTCTTTCTCATCACGGAGCCTCTTGTAATTGCTAGCATTTTCTAAGGCCTAGGTCCACCATGTCAAGTGTCCGCCCGTGGTCCTACGAATTAGGTTAGCCAGTGCTGGGCATTTGCACACAATAACGCTCTACCGTCTCAGCCTCTTCCTCAGGAGTATCTTTGGTGACTGACCCGTACTCCCCTTGCGAGGTTTTCTTGTCCATCTTTTTAGAAATCCTCCATTGTCCAATAAATACCCGAGTTCGTAAAGAGATTCACCTCTGCACCTCCTGCAAGGCTTCATTACTCATCGCTATCGGAATCTCATAGTCCAACGCCTTAGAAGTACCTTTAAAGATTGATCCGTCCACCCCAATTAAAATCGGAGTTTCTTTAGAGATTAACCTCTCCACCTCTTGTAAGGCTCTCTGATTCTTCACTGTAATAGAGAAAAAGATGTCAACCCACACAGAGCCCCATATGAACAGGTAAGTCTATATTAAAACTAGAAATCGACTGGTATCCAGAGTTTTGTTATAAGAGAGTATTAACTTCTCCCCTGCCGTATTATTTAGCCAGGCACCTTGCAGAGACAGGCACCTGTATGGGGAGGGGTGGGGTATGCATATGAACGATATGTTCCATGCAACTTATTAATAATGAAGCTAAAATATGTTTAAAAAAATTTACAATAGCATTTTTTATGCTATTCCTGCTATACCTTGGCACCCTTCAAAAATGTTGTTTTCCCCCTTTGATTCTAAAGCACATTTTATCACAAAAACTGACTGAAATCATTGAGAAGCAACTAAAGGACTATTTTGTTGCACGCAATTTTTAAATATATTCCTTGAAGTTTGTTGCAAAATTCATTTCTCCATTTATCAATTAAGAAAGTCAGGCAGGCCATCAAATATAATCGCATACAAAAGGAATTCCTATACAGTGCCCACAAAAAGTCATGCCTGTTTTATATTAAATAAAAAATGAAAATAATTTGTACTTTTTCTTTAAATCACTGTCTAAACACAGTGTTTAAAGAACTTTAATTTGCGGCATGTTGTAGGAGTTTTAACTTTTTGTCTTAACAAACAACCAACACGTTTTGATTGGATTTCCTTTTTGATTTTATTTAGCTGCTGCTGATATTGATAAAGTGGTGTCTAAAATTGTGTTTTTTAATTTGAAAATAGTTTTTTCTTGTATTCATTCAGTTTAATTTGATTTGGCCCGTTTGTAGTTAAATGTAGACGAAATTAAAATCAATGTAGAATAATTTATGCAGCCGGGATTTTAGTTTTTTTGAAAAAAAAACATAATTTTGCTTATTTGCAACACGACATTGGAGTCACGCAACACATTTCAACATCGATAAATGTTAGAAACATATAATAGTCGTAAGGCCAACTAAATAGACTGTAAGAAATTATGTTTGAACTTAAGACTTTCAAAGAATTGAATAAATCTGGACCCTAATTATGCATTCGATATCTATCGAAATTTCAAAAAAATTTAAAAAATTCTACTTGGCACCCTATATTATTATTCTCAGTTAATGGACCACTGTATGATAGTACACGTTTGAAAGATTATGATCGCATCAAGCTTCACATTAGTATAGGCATGTGGAAATTTGTTGCTTCAAAATCTTACGATTACCTTTTAACTTTATTTTCGTTTCCCCTCGTTTTACATTGATCTCGAGAGATTAACGTTTCTCAATTCATGCTTGATATTTTCCTTCAGAGTGTTCAGGGTCTCTTTGGAACGAGCACTAAGCGATTTTAGAATGTCTTTCATTACATGTGGTTTTAATATCGTTTAGGCGAACGGCTTAACGCCTCAGCATTTGGCTACCTGTTGTACGACGGCCTGTAAATAGAACCTGGAAATCATGTTGCTCCAAAATGATTGACGAATTATTCTAAAAAAATAACCACAGGTTCCATAGTATTTTACTTGTAATATAAAATCAATTATAATTTTTAAATTCAACATTCTCAATGAAAATACTCTCCTCTTTTCGAACCACCTGTTTAGGCATATAAACTACCTCGTGATTTCGAGTTCTCATGTTCGCCGAGGTTGGGAATTACATGTTCAGGATTGAAAAAATCGTTCTAACAATAAGTAAATTGAAAATCGATATTCATTCAAATAAACCAGCCCTATCTTGTTAGTTGTTGGATGCACATCTGACATCATTAAGCTATTACTACTATAGTTCATTGTTGTGAAATTAACTCTTGAGTTTTAAGAGAGATTTAGTTTGTTGTGTTCAATATTAATAAGATTTTTACAGTAGTGAAGAAAGAAGACAGCTAAACACATTTATTAAAAAAGTAAAAATATAGAGAAGCCTTCTGGCTTATCTTCCCTCTGTAATATCACTACCACAAGAGCATTTACGGCAATCGATTCTGTGCAAACAATTTTTCACTACTCTTTCAGACATATCGCATTCGTTATTGACCTTAAGCTTCTCTAACTTTCTTGTCGTGTTGGCGTAAACCAACAAATTGAAATGTTCCCATAAAAAAGTCCAACGGGAGTTAATCACACGAGCGACATGTTTGACTGTTTGACTAAATAATTTCGCGAGAATAATCAAATACCGAACATCGCCTTCAACAGATCCAGTGGTTGATCAGCTTTATAATATGGAAATCACATATCATGTGAAAAAATAGTTTTCTGAAGTGGTAATCACTTTCATCGGCTCCAAAAATTGAGGGGGCTTAAAAAAATAGGATTTTTTTCAAATCGTAGCAGAGCTCAGTTGGAGAAATTAAATATTAATTGCGAAACTTAAGTTTATGAGATAATTTTATCTTGTTAGAAACTGGGAGTAGATCGTTAGGTAACATTCACCACAATATGGCTAGAGAATGAGCACTGACTGATTTGGATCAATTGAAAATAAATCTTACTGGCACGGGAACCTTGAAAAATTTATAATGAACTTGACTTAAAGCATTTTAGTATGCACTGATTGGTGGGACGACTATTGCGACCGCAAGCGCTGTTTCTTTGCCGGATCAGTTAAGAAAGTTTAACGGTGCGTTCATGCTAAAATACTTAATTGTGGTCTTTTTTCTTTTATATCCAAACACATGCATGAAGTTTTATGAATAGAAATATAAATGGAAAGAAGTCTTTACCCAAAGAAGGTTTGTTACGCAAAGAAATTGTATTGTCCGAATTCGCGTTCACACTAAAATGAAAAATTTGAGTCTCTACTTTTACATTAAAGCTCAAGCCGAGAAAAATTACAATGTTATTTTAATTGGTATAGAAAACAGAGTCGTTATCTTCGCCCTTATAGATTCGTGAAGCATTCATTATGTCCGAACTCGCCTGTTCATTATATAAGTCTTTATACAGCCGTTTTTTAAGTGCACTTACATAACCTCAAACCTGCTAGATACTTTTTTAATTTTCTTCAAGAAAAATTAAGCATCGCCTTCGTCGTGTTAAACAAACACTATAACATGGGAGCAATTAATTTTAAGCGAGTAACAAAAATAAAATCCACTCTAAAGCTAAGAAATTATACATTGCATTCTAAAGTATAGAGTATCTGGAAAAAGAATTGTTTGTTTGTTCTTCCTTTTATGAAGTTGGTTCGTTTGACTGTTATTGATGTTGCAGTTGTAGTTCTTGTTGTGGTCGTTGATATTGTTGCAGTTGTTCTAGTAGCATAACAATTTGCACTTTTAGGTGGCTGCGTGTGTTTTCAGTAAAAATGCCATTTTTCATTAAATACTTTTTCGTTTTTGGCGTTTTGTGCGCTTAGGCTCTCTTGTTGTCTTTGGTCTGTTTTCTGTTGCATGTTGTCAGGTCTAGGTGAAATAGGAAAAGATAGAAAAGAAAAGCCAAATCCGCAGGCTGTAAATAATTGAATAGAATTGTGTCATAATTAAGCACTCATGGTGGAGTTTGCTTGAAAGTGCAGTGGAAAGTTTAATTATAGATGTCATCCAGTTGGTGTTGAAGAAATTTAGTAACGTGTTGTGTCATTTTGCAGTTGTTAGCAATGTTTTAGGCATGCAAATAAATGTTGGAATTGTGGGCCTGTAGCAATGTAGCTTAACCGAGATTTTATGACTATCTCTGCAAGGCTTTGTACAAACAGGGTTGATTTTAATGCTTGTACGACTCAGTGTTATGTGTTGACATGCAGATGCACGACAGATCATGTTGTCTCATTTGTAGTTATGGGTGATGAAAGTTTAAGGAATCGATCGAGAGCTTTTGATATTTTTGGCATTTTAGGTCTGAAAAGAAACGTTCAAGTGCTTTAGTTCTTTGAAACGGTGTAAAGGTTATTCACTATATCTGAACCCCTTAAATATTGAACCGTCCATAATGTCCTTAATTTACCATATAATTCACCAACCATCTTCTATAAGTGGGTGCATGGGTTTGCTGTGAATCGCCAGACACTTAGATTTTTTTGGATATAAATGTAGACGATTTGTAGATGCCCACAAATAATTTTTATTTAAATCCTTATTAAGCTTGGTCATGTTCTCCGCGATTGATTGAGCCGGGCTGTTGAGCCACAATTGTACATCATCTGCATATATGTGAACATTACAACGAGACAAATTACTTGGCGAATCGTTAGCGTAAATCGAGAAAAGTAGTGGTCCCAAAACTAACCCTAGAAGATCACCTCTTGTTAGCTTCATTGGATTTGACTCCATGTTATTAACATATACCAATTGTATGATACGACAACATAAGATATGACAAAATAAGTTGCGCTTAAATCAAACAGAAGTAAAAGATAGCTCAAAGTTCGCTATATAATATTTCATGTATCAAATATCCTCTGAAATAGCTACACAACTGTGACTATGTCGGAAACTTGATTGTTTTTCAGACAACAGTTGATAATTATGAAAGTGTAAGTACTTATTTGGTGGTGCGAACGTTTTTTTAAAGCTTTCGATAGGAAGCTTAACAAATATAACTGTTGGACGATATTCATTGTTTGATTTGGGGACTAGAACTATTTTTGCGTGTTTCCATTTCAGAGGAAAACAGCTTTTGTGGTAACGATGGCCTTTAAAATAATATGTTAAATATGGCAGAAGAGAAAGTAACAAAATTTTTAGAAACTTGGGAGGCCTTATTGTCGAACCCTATTGCATTTGACTTTATTCGCGCAAAATTTGAGAGAACGTCAAAACGTCTGACGGATGTGAAACCGATCATGTTCAACTCAAATATATCACGGTTATTTCCTACTGAAATATCGTTACCCTGTGACATTTAAAATCCACCTCGGATTGGAAATCAAATACAATTTCTGAAGTGTGTTAATGAAAGTAACAAAAGTACACTAATCGATTAAAAATATATTTTGATCCGAAATTAAACAAATGTTTGGCAGAGTTTTATTTTTGTCCACACCAAATAGGAATTGGATTTGAATTCCGTTTCCAATGCAATTTGTGTTGGGTTTCATGAACAGGCTGATTATTAGCAAATGCGATGTTAAGTTCACCGACATCAATGGAGCAGTGCACACCTGTAACAGTGTTTCCAATCCCAATATTCCAATCCCAATATTTCAGATCAATCAAGAGCAGAACCAAATCTTTTCGAATAATAGTCAGATTTAGCCGTTTTTAAAAGTTTATTCGTATGCTTTCCAGAACGGGAACAATTCCCGATGTTACCATTTAGCATCATGGGGAATGTGAAGCGACTAGCTCTGTCTTCGAGATTCTTATTCATGGTATGAGAACCACCCTTCGTCATGACCCGATGGTCTGTTACTAATAAATGAACTCTATGGAAATACTCTACATTATATAGGTCGGTGCTTTAAAGTTTATTTTGGAACTTTTCAACTCATAAGACAGGGCGAAGAAGCTTTGCTATGATTCAATGTTGATTATGTTTCAGTGTTCTTTAACTGATCCAAGTTGGTAGTTTTTCTTTATACCGCCGACGCCCTAAAGAAACAAAGTACTTTCTGACAATAATAAGTGTACTTTTTTCTCTCATAGCATGAAATGATTTGGAATGTCCTTAATCAGATGGCTGGGTCTTTATTGGCCATAAATTAATTTTATATTAAGGCCTTGTGGAGACAGGTAGCAGGTTGTTGTTTGAGTGATACGAATTACTATGTACTTAAAATCCTCTATGATTTTTCTTTTAAGCGAAGATTATTCCAGACGCATCAGATGGGCATGGTAAGAGGCAGGAAGGAGTCGGATACAAGGATCTTTTCTCTTTCCCTTGTTCTTCGTCCACTTAATCGTCCAGTTTCTTTACCAGTTTCATAACATTTCATTTGTATTGCTATTGAAGAAACTTGAGAAAAATACTAGAAAATTAGGCCATCCAAAAATTGTTAATAAACTAAGTCATGGTATTTTTTTTATTAATTGTTACAGAAGCCCTGGAAAATGGTGTCGTTTTGCATATCCAATGTCATCTGTCATTTCAATTTCCATGAATATGAGAAGCTAATACAGATTCCGGGAAGGCTTTACTCAGACGCAATTTCAGTTCAGCCTTTATTTAGCTTTTCCAACAATTTGATTAACAACGATTTTAACCAAATATCTTTATTGGATTAAGATATTTTCTAAAACTCGACAAAAAAACCCTTCCAAGGATACCAATTCCAAGTGGGTTGAATACCTGCTTTACTGGCTTTTTCGAATAGACGACATAAGTACTGCATTCTACAGGCCGTTTTTAATACTGATGATGGCATAATATTACTCTACTTACGTTTTTTCGTAAAGAGAACGAAAAATGACACTGAAGATGGCAAATAGCCGAAACCGGTTTGTCTCCAAACCAAACTTGACAAGGGATGACGATAATTCGTTCCAAAAATCTACATAAAGTGTCAGGGTTGAAAACTTCTAATCCTGCGCCGCTACCATTAATTAAACTTTTTTATTAAATAACCTTAATTCTATCCATGTCCAGAATACAAATTATTCTATAGATATTTGGAACGAATTTCCGTCACCGTAGCGAAAAATAACACTGGTACTAAAGGTGGCCAAAAGATCTTCTATTTCCTGCTGCAGATAAATTCGTTTCACCAAAAGTGTACGCGATGCAATATTGTTTATCGTTTTTTGCCTCTCAATGATTCAATTTTCTATTCCAAGACCCCTGCTCTGATACTTGAGTGCGTAGAATTAATACTCCGCCTTCTTCTTGTTCTTCTAATATATTGTCTGGAATTTAATTTTCGAAATTGTTGGATGCATTAATCGATTTCCGCATTTATCAATTCAAATATCATTGTTGCCTTTTTAAATAAGGACGCACAAGATATAAAAAAGCACAAACTAGGAATTTAGAAATAGTTTTGAAGACACAATATCCAACTTGAAAGGAAACACTCGTACTTACACATGGACAAATATCGAAGTACATCACGTAATTTTATGCATTTGCCAAGTATGATTTAAGCCTCTCACCAATTTTGTATTAAACCACTTTTAGACCTGTGAACATACAGACGGACAGAACACTAAAATAAAAGCAACATATTTCAGCGGCAGCAGCAACAAGCAACAGCGACAGGCAGTTGCATTTATAACCCAGCAACAGAAGAAACAACATTTCAGCAAGTGCAAAAAGCAACTTGAGTGGCAGTATTGATATCGTGCTGCCTAAGAATTTGTTGTTATCCCAGCACTGCTGGTGGGCATGTTCAGCATTTTAATTGACACACAAACGGATAAAAGCAACAAAAAAATGATAACTTTAAAGCAAAAAAAAAAAAATATGTTGCAGCAACAACAGTGGCAATGGTGGCAAGAGCCAAACATTGTAATGGTGGCTTGAACGTCTGCTCTTCTTTTAATGCAAAATACTGCACAAATATAAAAAAAAAAAACAAAAAAAAAAAAACTGAACACAAAAGTTCCGACTCAACTCAGCAATGTTCACAGTTTGGATTAGGATTGTTTTTCAAGGTAATTAAGACATTTTTTCTTTTTTTCGTTGATGATTTTTCACGTTGCTGCTGTTGCCCCCCGAGTCTTGTGTTGCTGATGCTGTAAACGTTGTCGTTGTTGTTGGTTTATTTTACACATTAAAACCAGAGATAACAAATACATGATTGTAGGGCGTAATGGAAATTTAATGTTCAATAATAAAAGTGGCATTTCTTTGGTTTTAATTTCCAATTCTTTGATTTGGCTTTCAAATGAAATGTGTATTATTTATTACACTGTACTGCAGGAAAGTAAAACAAGATGTTTTATTTGATTGTACCACTAACTAATCTTATTTGTTTTTTTCATATATTTTGCAATTTTTTTGACAAACCGATGAACAAATTCTAATTAGATGTCAGATTTTCCTATTGGTACTTTATGGGAAATTTAAAAATTCGATTTTTAAGTTTTCATCGACTACGATGAATTCACCTCCATTGGTCAATATGAACGAGGGTAACATCTACAGCACGCGATCGCATGAGCATAAAGAAACTAGAATTACGCAATTGCACTTTGTGCCCTTTTATATTGGCATAGTTTATGGTGTTTTCGTTTCTAGAAAAATATATAACATTTTTTGCCCTTTTGCTATACTTCAAACATGCTTACGCCCAATAAAGTAATCTCCTTTTTTGTAATTTTACCTTTAACAATGCCGAAAGGCCTTGTTTGTTATGATCTGTATAAAAGCCCAATTATTAAAGGTCTATTAAGCATGGACTCTTTAATGGGGCAACATTTGAATTCTTTTTTAAACTTTCTTTAGTGTTCAGACAGAGAAATGTTAGCTTTACAAATCTTGTTCTCGTTTGTTTCAAAATATAAAAGAACACGCCATATACAGAGTTGCGGCTATTTTCTTTTCCCTTCTCTTCCATAAACTCAAGATTTGGCAAACAAACCCATGTAAATTGGAAATTTGTTGGTAGTTTACTTTGCTAAGTTCTTCCTTCACTGCAGGTCACGCAGAGTTACTGGATAATCTTGTCTATATTTCCATCTTGTTGGCGATGCACAATGTTGCGTTTTTATATACCGATTGGCCAAAAATAAAAGTAGTTTTTTGACAGTGTTAAAATTTTGTCCACTTACTTGTGTTCATAACAGATTCCCAGCGGGGCTAGATCTTCTTGGTGATACCGACTCCCCGATGTAGATATAAGGGATTCCGTCCTCATAGTTTAACTGGGGTCCAAATCTTATGGGACGACTTTCTAAGTTCTATAAGTAACTATTTAAACACTTGTACCCTGGGAACCAGTAGCCTCCGAGACGTAAGTCTCTGACTGTTTGTTGGCGAGGCTTTTTCGTAGGAAGATCTTGGATATTGCAACGCAAGCTGGCAATAGAAAAGCTATTACCAGCAGGAGGTTAGATAGCTCTGATGCCCTGAGCAAGAGGTTAATAGTAGGGCCTAGGCAGCCATCGTCCTAAAATTTCTAGCTATACAAGAATGTATAGTGTCGACTTACAAATAACAAAGTTTACCATAGAAACGAGCACGGATAAAAAAGCGAAACATTTTTTAATCTGCTTAGAATTTGTTACATTTGACTAAATATTTTCCATTTGGAATAAGGAGAGACTGGGCAGAAATATTCTTGGTCAAACATTTAAGAGGTTTCCAATAAGGTCAGACCAAAGCTGAAATACAATATAAAAAGTTGGGTGTCATTCGAATTCACAAAAATTTGGTTTTGAACAAAACCACAAACGAGAGTAAACTATGTGCTGGCTCCTTGTCGGTCAATCGTCAAGGTCTATTCCAAACGCAAGTTCACACAATCTCTACGTTTGTGTACATCAAATTAGGGCCTAATGGGGGCGCATATGGGTATTTTCTCGGATAGCTAAGCCGTTTTGAAACCCCTCCTTTTAATGAGAATGTCGATCCAGGCTTGTTTTAAATTGTTTTGAAACATTGCAGAAACTGACCTCTTGTAGCCAGGTTTCCTTGTTATGTACTGGGCAGATGAATTTGCCGGGCGATCATCTGATACTCCATGGTTTGGTCCAGTAGTAGGATACTGCTGACTGCAGAGAAAGCTGTGAATGCTTTGCCGAATATAACTTTGACCAAACTCTTGATTAAATCATACTAATGCAACATACTCCTTTAATTAAATAGGAATGAAGGAATAAGACTTTTGGTTGGGTTTCTGTTCGCTCATTTTCAACTGAACTATCCTTTGTAAAACGGAAATCAGATTAGTTTCCCTTTGTGAGAGCTACGCAACGATACACATTCTCTGTGAAAGTACTGTTATAATTGGTGACAGGCGAAGTGTTTTTAACTCTCAGATGCTGTGTTTGATTGCGTCACACAGAGATTGATTTAATAAAAGATCCAAACGGTGTTGGAGTGCCGGTCGCTGGACTAGATTAAATCTACTTTATTATTTATACAAATTATAAAGGGCTCTCACCGATAAAGTTCAACCAAAGATTAAAAATGGCAATTATTTATACAAATTAGTCATTTGCACCTCTGAGATAAATTTTATAAATAAACAAAGTGGGCGCAGGGATGGATGGTCGGTCTCTCCCTTTATTTGTAATTCTCACACTTATTGCAATATCTTATGAGGTTGAAGTTGGTGACTGTCATAAATATAATTTAAAAAATAAATCTGCTTTTTCATATTGCGAATTTATTACACATTTGGTGAAAAGCTTAAATTCAATAATACCGGCGATAACCACAAATATCAAAGTTTTCCCCCACTAGTTAATTTCTCTAGTGCGAAGACTTTCAGTTTAAAAGCCGCGATATTTTCGATTCGTCTAATTAAATCTTTTGCACTACAAATTTCTTTTATTTTGAAATTATAAATGGAAATTGGAAGACAAAAAATTTAATTTTTTTTGCCTCGTTGTTACCAATATTATTTCACTTGACGTCGTCTTCATCATCAATGCGCTCATTATGCGTTTTAACCTTGTAATTATGTATTATTATTAATTAAAATGCAAAGTAAAAGAGAAAACAATACTGTTCACAAACTTTTTTGTACTTGTTAACATAAAAGTACTTTAACAAGTACTTTGCTTGTCATTAAATACAAAAGACTTTCATTAAAAAACGCCGATATTAATGATGATGTTCCATATTTTGCTTGTTTTAACTTTTTTCCCCATTTTCGCCATAATATTTAATGATGATTCGATGTACATTTATTTAAATTGCTAAAAAAATATTAAAAATGAGGAAAAAAAATAAAAAAAAACATTTTTTTATTGATCAGAGGGAAGTTGGTAAGACTTTAACTTGAAATTGTTGGCCAGATCATGATTTTCGATTGGTAGCGCTTTCTTTTAACACTTTGAAGTTGTTGTTGTTTTTACTGATTTTCTTTCTGTGAAGTTTGCATGTATTCAAGCGTCCATCCTCCATTCTCTGTAGAGATGTTGAAATTTAAGATTTTCAGCTCATTGTTCATGTACAAGTCAACAAATAAGCGCAACACCTGAAACAAATCAGACTTTATTTAATGGCTTTTTATTGTGACATGTAACATTTCGCGTAGCAAGTGAATATTGTTAGTTGGTCGTTAGGGTTGTATAAGGACGGTTGTGTATTCTGGAATCTCTAACATTAAAAAGGCCAAAAATATCTACTTTTCTATAAGAAGAATTTTTGGTATTTTATTCATTCTGGAATAACTCGACAAAACCATAAAATAATACCACGTCTAAAATCAGTAAATCAATTCTCCTTTTTCAAAGTATTATCGAAAGTATAATTTATAATTTATATAATTTCTACGGCAACCGTCTTGTCAGCTCAATTGCTGTCTGAAAACTACTTGAATTTATTTAACCGGGTTACTAGGTCGCCACGCTTTCTATTTAAAAAATTTTGTAAAAAAATAAAATGACAATTTGTTTGTTGTAGGAGCTTTTTGTTAAAACTTTAAGGTTTTTCTCTTCATTTGATTCGGATCTCTCATTTGGTTTAAGGATTTTCGAGCATAAGACGTTTATGTTTTTGTAAAAAGTTTGGTAAAGGTTTCCTTATGAGCTCGCCTGAGCAACCAGCCAGATGCGCATAGAGATTTGCTTATACACCCTCAACAAATAAATTGATTTTTATAATAAAATGAGTTGGCATGAATCAAGCTAGAAATAGTAGTCATTTTGATTTAAAAATTTTATTATGAATGTAATAGCTGCTATAATGAAGCGGAGAAAAGTATATTGCTGAAATATCGATTATTTAACAAACGAAAAAGTGACATTAATGTGAAAAGAAATTGATAAATCGTTTCTTCGGACAATAAAAATAAATAAATAAAAATAGAATATTCTCATTACGTTGTCTATCTACACCATGTCACTTCTGTAAAAATGCAACCGTGATAAAATGAAAAGTCCTTAGCTTTTAAAAATTTTTCGTCAACATAAGTTTCCATCAGTATTTTTTTGGTCTGATTACACATAACGTTTACTTTCTCATTTTATTTGAACTGTTGACAAGGCGAGATTTACTTAATATAATAGTGTAAATTGACCTTAAAGAGCACGATAAAAAAGTATGTTATGATAGTTTACATTAAAAGAGAATGTATGTGACCGCCGTGTTCGATTCGCTATTGCTTTGACACATTCCATAAAACAATTCATTTTATGCGATTAGAGTTGCATTTTGTGTGTTCATATGTTTTTAAAATAGTTTGGCATCCAAGAGTTATTTTGTTGCGAAGAATTCTGTTAGGCTTTTTCTGATTCAATCGTGAGATTATGTGGGATGGCCTTAAGACAACGGCTCATCCAAACATGATTTTTCAGCGAAAATTGAGTTCCTCTTACAATCTCTCCAAAGAACGGTTTGCAAACAAACCCGAATTCTGTGAAAGTTCGAGTTCTTGTGCATGGCGAACACTCGACCGGCAGTTTTATTTGCATGTCGAACAATCGACTCGATGTTTTATCTGCATACGTTTACTGGCAGTGACGGTATTGGCTGATTGTTTGCTGAACCGGTCATATGGAATAAGGTTCCCAAACGTTGCATAAGCGACATTGAACGGCGTGTAATTTTTGCTTTAACGAATGTTTGCTGCTTAACATTGAAAGCTCTCACGGTCATCGAAAGACCGCCAGAAGCGGTCGTTATTAACCCGCTCTTATTGGTCAATTCACAAAACACGATTTTATTAAAGAAAGAACAGCAGTTTGAAAAGCAATATTTCTAAAAACCAGATCCTTTAATTTAGTTTCAATAAATTATTATTAATATAGGGAGATATCGCAGCAGACCGCTTACTTTATCGACCACTTTACAAGTCCTTCTTTCCTCGGATTAATTTCTGGCAACAGATTTATTATTTACGACTATCTTACTTCCATTACAGTAACTGTCGGTCTATTGTAATTGCTAGCATTTGGCTTGGTAGGTCCCCCATTGCATTCACGCTTATCAAGTGAATGCCCTTAGTCGTAAGCATTATGCTAAACAGTGCTGGACATTAACACACAAATGTTCACTACCGTCAGACGAAAACCGACTCGTCCACCCCTTGTGAGGCTTCATTGTTCATCCTTATCGGCATGTCACGGTCCAACGCTTTATAATAATCTTTAGAACTTGACCTGCAGACCCTTCGCGAGGCGTTCTTGTTAATCTCTGCCGGATTCCTCCCTTGGCCAATTGAAACAGAAGTTCCTTCAGAGAATTCATATAATTTTCACTAGTAATGAAGAAAGAGATGTTCACCCATACAGATCTACATATGCACGGGTAAGTCTGTATTAAAACTGGAAATCGACTGGTATCCAGAATTCAAATACTAGGGGCCAAGCACCCTCTTAGCCACGCATCCCTGTCGTATGCTGTTCCACCGAGGATTAGGGATTTTTATAAGAGAGTGTTAACTTCTCCCCACTCGACTTATTCAGCCAGGCTTCTAGCGAAGACAGGAACCTACTACCGACCGCCACTACGAGGAGGTATAAGTCAGAACTTCTGAGATTCAGTTCCGGCAATCCATATCTTTGTACCTGCCATCTGATGACAAGTTTTAATAAATAGTACAAGGCGAATTAATTATAAGGTGGGAGTAAAGCGAATGCGGCGTTAGGTAAATTCAACCCAATTTCACATTTTTTCGCCTTGAGTCAACTGAAGTTTTAATTCATAAATATATTTACATATATTATTTTTAAATTCATAAATTTTGTTAAAACTCATAGTACTTGACGTTAGGTTGCAACGAGCGATTTCATAACCTGCACTCATGAGGCCACCTTATTTTTAATTCCCCATGAAATAGTATTTATTTTCATTATTATAACGGCCTTTTACTTTTTACCTTCCATTATGAGTTGGCACGATTCCTATCAAACTGTAATCACCTGCACTCAGGTTACATAATTTAATTTTCTTTTTGTAAATATAAAATTATTCGACTACTATCCCGCCAACTAGTTTCGTACTTAGGTATGTATAAAGTGCCTGGCAAAAAATACCTATAATTATTGAAGGAAAATTTTACATTAACTGGTTAACAAGGAGCAGTTATACTTGCACCAACAATCTGCTCAACTAAACTGTTTAAGTGACCCTTCAAGTACGTAGTCAAGTACACGAGTGTAGCGAAATGTTAAACTTTTTTGACTACACAACAGTTCGTTTAAATGTGAAAACAGAAATTATAGTTTTCATTTAACTCTTTATGATTGGAATGACAGCAAGCAAAATAGCATTTGGACGGAAACTAAACTGGGAAAGCAATAAATGAAACCAGCTTTTTTTATGAGCGAGTTTTAAACGATGGCCCGCAAGTTTGCCTTAATGTGCTCTTAATGTTTTTAAGCTTCTAGTTAAAAATGAGTGTCAAAAGTATCGTGTTCGTTGTTGTTGTTCTTGTTGAGTTTTTGTGCTGTTTTACTGCGTTAAGGCCAAAGGGTTTGTTCGCTTGATGATGTTCCTACATGCCAATGAACGGAGATTTAAACAGTTGTGAATATGGCTGATAGCTTTAACGTAATAAAGTGCCTTTGTAAGTTGTGCCCGCTAGTTGTAGGTGCTCTCCTGTATTGTGGTAGTGTCATGTCAAGGAATTTTGCTTCTGATTTAATTTCATTGCTTCAAAGTTTATCTGCGACAGCATGTGATAAGATGCTGCCAGTTGCTTGTATACATTTACTCATCTGTATGAGTAGATGTTGCCGTCCGTGTAAGCAAGCTTTGAAAGTTAACAAAGGTGACCAGTTTAATAAATTCAATAATATTAAGCTTCTTTAAACCAGTTTAGGGAAGCAATACAAATTATGTTTATGATTTTAAATCTTAAAGTATTGCGCTCTTGGATCGCTCTCTAGTCGAATTCCCATAAGGATGGGCAGATATTGATATTTTGTAACGTTCATGTTATTTTGGCGCTTTCTGTGAAGTCTATTAGTTCATTATTCAGTCACTGCTGCCAAATCAGCAAGGCAAGTTATACAATTGAGCAGTGCAAACGTTACTCTTCAAAGTTGACTATCCACTCTCTATGCCAATAAGCCACAACCCACCGAGGCCTTCAAATCACAGGTTTGAAAAAAGTTGAGCCAGCCACCCCTATGATAAAAGATTAGTTAAAGACGCTATCAGAATATTTTTATTTTTTTCCACGCCTCTGGCTACCGCTTTTAGTTTTTCGTACACTGCGTCACCATTTGTAGTCCGATAACATCTCTCATATTGTTGTTACCCCTTTACTACTTTTAACAGGGATATCCAATGGATTGCAAAAAATTGGATGTTATGAGGAAGGATTCGAGATATCAGAGGTCGTATATATAATTTGACGTCCGATTAGAGAACCCATTAACAACGATATGCGACATCTTATCGGACGCAGTGTACAAAAAACTAAAAGAGCGGTATTTAGGGTTGTTGCAACAATACAAACAAACAAAAAAGTCGACTAATCTTTAATCCTAGCGGTGATTGTTTCAACTTTTTTTTTTATGGGCCGAATCACCTTAGGGCATAGTAATTAAATGTTAGAGTGCTCGGATCTGTGCCACGTCGTGTAGCCCCGTAGGATATATTAAATTGATGTCATATTCTATACACAAAAGCGAACAATGAACATCTAAATAAAAAAGAAGAATTTCATTAGTACCTTCTACACAGCCTGTTTTATTCCATTTTAACATCGACCTGCCCTTTGTGAAAAACCATTTATATTCTATTCAGAAGTCGCAAAACTGAGGGCCATATTAGTATAAATTATATTAAAAGTTAAACGGTTTGCAGTAACTACTATTTTTAAAAGGCATTTTGGAACATTCAAGGCACTGGTGTAGGCACAAAGTCCAGCTGGCAAGTAGTGCAAAAGATAAATATATTACCACTATAATTCCACAGAGGCACATTGATATGATCTACGATTACAAATCTATCGAATATTTCTCTAATTGTACTCCCTGTGTTATTTGATGCGATTTCAACACAAAGCGTTTTTCTAAAGAGCTCGGAAATTTCGCAGATCACAATGATATCGAAGTCAGGAAGAAATTTGGCAGTAATGAAGTTACTGGAGAACGTCTTCCAAAAGCCAATATTTTCAAATGAATAAATTATGATCCCATTTTGTATCCTTGAAATCTTTGGAGCAAGTAAACCCTTTAAACGGGCAGTTAAGACGAGCTTTAAAACTTAAAAAATGTTCGCGGTCCAACGTCTATTGATGGCACTGTTATTTATAGTCTTCACGAGGTCTCATAAAAAGCATATACAGAACTATAATTCGGACGTTTATAGATTTATTTAAGACCACATTAAACGCAAGTCAAGAATAAACACGTGAAGTTGGCAGTAATAATATCCATTACTTAGGTGGGCTGCATACTTGGCTTCGTCCCGTAGATACTAAAAGAGGCTTCACATCAAGTTGAAAGATTTTGATCTCCACTCGTTAAGCAATGGCAACTCAAAATTAGGCCTTGATTGTGAAATCATCAATCACTCAATTAATGCAATTACAGGGGGCGGTCAGAAGAGCCAGTGTTGATTTTATACAAATGGCTTAAATAAAAGTTCTTATGACTACGACTAAGAAATGAGGGAGTAAGAACTACTAATGATTTAAGGAATGCAAACATTTTTATGCCATGCCATTCGTACGATTATTTGATAGAGCTTAATTTGGATAATTTGCTTAGTAGTATAGAACTTTATATTGAAATAAAACACAGATAAATGGGGGCAATTGCCATCAATTTAGTTTTATTCGAAAGATAACTCTTTGTCAATTTTGTTTGGCTATGATCTATGGAAGGAAGTCCAAGCGGAAAGTCAAATTTTCGATCACTTCTTGAAACAATGGAGGCCATATGTCAGTGATAACATGGCTACTGTAGTCTTCCAAGGCATCAATCGTATGTCCCTTATCGGCGTAGACTAGATACTTAACATAGCCTCACAAAAAATAGTCCTGCGGTGTTAAATCGCATGATCTAAGAGGCCAATTTACGGCTTCATTAAACGAAATTATTTATTTTCAATAAATCAATTGTGGCATGCGCTATGTGGCATGTTGTACTGTCCTGTTGAAAACACAGCTGCTCCACATTCAGGACATTCAATTGTGGTGCCAAAAAGTTAGTGATCATGGACCTGTAGCAGTCACTATTAACGGTAACGTTCTTGACACCATCGTTTTTTTTTTAAGAAATACGGATCAATCATTCTACCGGCTCAGAATGTACACGAGGCAGTGTCTTTATCTGGATCTTATGCTTTTTCTGAGGATGCTTGTCCTGTAGAGAAAAAGTGGTGCGAAAGCGATCGATGTTTGCTCGAACAAATTACTCTAATGAACGAAGAACTCGATGAGTTTCGTGATCTGAAGCATGTTTTTTCTAATAAATCTCCATAATTTCCGTTAGTTTATGCATGATGAAATGGCACAACCAAACAGTTGTCGAAATAGCGCACATATCAAGCAGTGTTGCCAACTGACAGGCGGATTCTTGATACTCATGTCTCTCAATTGAGCGTACGTAGTTTTTATTTGATAATAAAAATAAAACGTTAAAGTTATTTAAACAAATATATTTATCTTCAGTAGGACCAATAATTAAGTAAAGACATTTTTACACATATCAATTTAGTCAGGGTTTTCATTCAAGACAGATCCACGATCAGTTTCAATGATTTTCTATGTATTGAGATCAAACGATGCTATAGTAAGAAATTTGAAACTCTTGAAGGTCCGCAGAAAAGTTTAAACGTTTACTTTTGTCTATCCGCAATAATGCGGCGTCTTTAGTCTCTGGTTTATCAGCGCAGACAAAATGGCAAGTCAAAATGGCGAAATTCCGCGCTTACTTTGCAATAGAGTAGTTTTGGGCATCATGCACGAGCGTATGCCAAATAATAGTGGAAAGTTTTTCTAAATTAATATAATTGTTTATATACTATATACGAGTACTTAGCATCAAGATTATCTTTGGTCACCTTCCAAGATGTCACATTCTGTGCAGGCAATGGAATAATATTTCACGGCCGTAAAACGGTGAACGGCATTGAATTTATTGCAATTTAAGTGTTAAGATCAATGGCAATTCCATGTTGTGACAATTCTACACTCAACCGAACATCAGTCAAAATGCTTCGGCATTAACACGCGTTTGATATGTCACTGTCGTTGGTCTGCTGTATTTTCGTATGATTTTTTCTTACTTTACAACATTTATGTACCAAGTGAAATATTGATAAATATTTGTTAAAGTTCATTTTCAAAAGATTTATGTTAAACTACGACTACAAGCAGAAGACTTCCACCAACCTGATAATTCCAATATCCCGCAACAAATAAATTTAAGTAAGTGAACATTAAAGTATTTCAATAGAACAAATCAAATAAAGAGGTTGACTTTTTTGTTTAAAGTCGTGACTGACTACTCGCAGGTGTGTGGCTTATTGTTGACTTAAAAAGAAAGAAAAAATGTTTGAAAAGAAGAAACAACAACAATTGTTTACAAATTTAAAGGGCTATAAAAGAAGCGTTAATTGGTTCAACAAATGTTTATGCTCGCACTTAATTTCGAACATTTTCAACAAATTTCTAATAGAAAAAAAATCATTTTGTTTGTCTTTATTTCAGTTTAATTTCAAGTTTCTTTTCGACTCTTTTAGTTGTAAAAAGTTTTATATGGCATTGTGTTTGCCCGATATATTAACAAGTTTTATTGTACTTTGAACATGCTGTAAATAGCGGTGTTCTTTTTGTTTTGTCGAACACTGAGAGAAATTTTTGGAACAAATATTTCCGGGGTTTATATTAATAATTTTTAGCTTACCTACATCATTTATGCTTGGTTGGTTTTTACAATGGAGATGATGGAATGTGGGACGACGACAAGTGTGGGGTTAATATTAGGTTTATACTCACGACTTTTTTTTAAAGAAACGTAACACTCGGGCAAATAATGCCTACTAATTAATCAAATTTATTGCGTTACTTTATTTAGAAAGAGATAGACTAGAGGAGACAGGTGGTGAAGTTCCGGGAAAGCGAGAGAGAGAGAGAACAGCTTCAGTGCTTAACAACTCTGCAATTCCGCGTTATATTTATTTTTAGAACAGTGTTGCAGCGCCCCCATGTGTTATGTAGCCACATTATTTAAATTACTATATATATTTTATTAATTATTTTAAACCGTCACCGGCTTAGTTTTATAGCGCGATACCGACGAAGGAGGGCGCTGCGATATGTACTAGTATGAATAGAAGGTAGTACATATATTAGAAGAGTCAACGAGTTAACTATTTAAGCCACAACGCTGCTGGGGGAAAAACAAGGGGAGGAAGTAAATAACAGGGCGTATATTCCTTATTTTATGCCTCTTCCCGATTCCTTGTGGGTAGTATTGTGTTTTATGAAACTATAAGATAAGGAACTTCGAGGTTTCATCAGTAGCTAACCGACTTCTAGTAAGGGATTGGTTGCAGGAGAGGCCCCTTTGGCTGCGGGCTAAAGCAAAATTGCAGGAAAGTTAATAATCATCAATTTCAAGTAACGCGTATATCTATGAACTAAGCAGCCATGGAGCTAAAATCGCTATACTTAAAAGCGGCAGTGGATTCTGTTTAATTAACCCTATGGTAAAGCCTTACCCGGCGGTGCCTATCATGATTTGAAAATCTGATAGCCGATGGAGTACGTCTTTGACACTTACTCAGACAGATTTAAGTAATTGGCTGTGATTGGCGGAGAGACATGCATATTTATTCATGTTGGGGAGAGGAACAAGTTAAAGCTACTTGATCAATGAAGCCATTTTTTTTTTGCGAAATAAAATAATACTGAATTTGATATAGAGAGAGTATTTAAACATAAGAATATAGACAGTAAGAGCGTGAGTCATTCCAACCAGCAATGCATTAGAAGCCAGAGCATAATTATATTCCTGTAATAATAACGAATGAACTAACAAGATCTACAACTCGTTAGCTAGCAACCTGTAGGATACTATAGAGCATTACACGACGGTCATCAGCTGGCAGGCACAACGGTATGGCTTGTCATAACTGAGTATATTGTCAGATGTTCGGATATATACCGCCTCGTAGTGATTTTCCCCAAAGTCGGTACTCATCTTCAATAGGAATACTATACAGAGATGAGTTTAGTAAACGATCTGACGTTCATAAGATCCATAAGAGTTCACGGTGTTGGTTAGTGTAGTAGTTCGAAATCTCTTTATTATTAAAGTCAAGCAACATAAGGAAAGTTATACATAACTTTTCTATATTTTCCCATCTCTTATGTGCAAATTATTTCTATCAGTGTTTTTCTTCTTATTCCAGTGTTTAATCCTCAAATAAACATTAAACGATTTTCCTAGAAATATCATTCGTTTTATCGATCTCTTTGTTTGGACACAACAAATAACAGAAGTCAAATTTTGTTAAAAGTTTTAAGTAGTTTAAAAGCGCTATAAAAGAATTTTATTGTTATTTTTATTATTTGTTTAAAGATCACAAAACAAACAGCAACAATAACAATAATCGAACCATACGTTTAATGACTGTCGACTGAGTGCAAATGGTGTCTTTTAATGTTTTTTTGCTTAGTGGGTTAATTAATAATAAAATATATACAGAGAAACAAAATCATTGTGGTGTGATGTGAATTGATATTTTCGGTATTTTTTTTATTGGAGGCATAAACTAATTGTAATTTAGAAGCTCTTATTTATTGCTGAGCTCATTTCACACCTGTTAAAGATGTGAATTATTTTGATTTTCTTTCCAATGAAGTATTCTTGCAATGCAGATAATTCTTTGAAAACTGTGAGAAAATTTGTGTAGGCCATTGTGGTGAGATTTTTAGTTGTTTTCAAGTTTTAGTTGTTTTCTTTATTTGAAAAACTATTACATACTTCGGTATAAACTTTTAAGCCTTCCAATTAAATGAAATAAATTGTATTTATCATCTGAAGTTGGTACGAATTGTAGTTTTGGAAGACGGGAAGTGGAAATGCAATCCATTCTGCTGGTGTCCACCAATTTGACTTCATCTGTATTCATAAAAATGATCATTGAATAAGAAATATAGAACCTTAAGCCCGACAATTAAATTTATTTACGTAATTGTTGTTTCAGTTCGACATAATTTATGCCGAAATAAAAATATTCATAAGATAAATTCTCATTTAACTAGCAGTGAAAAATTGGATTTTTTCGGTTTTGGGTTCTACTGGTGGGATCTATTCCATTTTTTATCGTTAGAGGTACAAGTGGTCTACGAGGAGGGAAGGGGGAGGGGGGTTGCAATGGAGGATCATGCAACGCGTGCCAAATTTTAGTATCTTAGAAGAAGAATTCCCTTTATTTACAACTGTGTACATATATAAGTTTATTCATCAGCAGACATACAGCTTAAAATTCATTAACATATATGTACGAGTAGGTATGTATGTGTGTATATAGACGTGCGTTGGTTCAATTGAGTTTCAAACAAATCCATATACATATGTTGATAAGAATCTTATGTACATAGAATTTCGCTTAATGCATCCTTGCTTTTGTTCTTAAAATAGATGATGTAGATGAAATCGCATTATCCAGATTAAGCGATGTATTCACGTTTTCGTAAATTATCGATTATTTTGTGAATTTTGGATTTGTTAAAAAATTTCATAGTGTATGGTTTTTACATTATATTCTATTAAAATTTCGAGGTTTTTCACAATATTTTCGTTTTAAGGTAATCAAATTTCGAGTTTTTGGTAAAATTGTAATAAAATTTAAACCTGTGGTTAATATGGATTTTTTAGTGAAATTCCAGTATTTGACTTCAGATTTTTAGGCAGTTAAATTTTTGTTGTTGTAATTTACGGTGAAATAGCGGTTTTTGCAAGAATTCGGGTTTGGGGTAAATTTTATCAACTTTATTGGTTTCTCGGTAAATTTTCAACGCGATTAAACCCGAGCTGACGCCCGGGGTTGCTTTAACTTAATTTTTCGGGACTTGACCTTGAAGTCATAAAATGTGTGTGCTTCACAATAGTGATATACAAATAAAAGCACAATTGTTTTATATAAGAAATTAAAAAAAAACACGTAAATTAAATTCCAGTCGCAAAAAATCGATATTTAGTTTTAAAGAAGAAAAAGTTTCTTTTAAGGTTGAAACTTTATTCCATTATTCTTTGCGCCTATTTGGGCAGTTGTTTCGGAATCACCATTTTAAAGCAATCATACTGGGGTCACAGAAGCCTTAATATTTAGCAGATCATCTATTCATTGCAGCCCTAAGTAGTTCCTGCTGGATAGACATTTTAGATGTTTGATTTACTGTATGCAGTGAAATTGGTTTGATCTCAAGCGATTTTGTTTTTAATCCAGCCGTAAGTGTCATATGCCAGAAATTGTAGTAAAATTACTTAATTGCAGGCAATAAACTCTTTGTGGTATTATTTCATTATAAAGTTCTGTATGCCTAAAAATACCCTCCTTATAAACAAATGACTTCAACTCAAAGTTTTCAGGGGAAACTTGAAAAGGAAATATACAGGTATGTCACAGGATTCGTACGAATGTGAATATTTCCACATTATTCAATTCGTTTTTATTTTGGTTCTCCAGCTTTCAACCGTTTTTAGGAATCCGACAAAAATAAAAACATTGATTTTTTGGCATTAAATATGATAGCACTACTGAACAACTGGTTGCTAACGGATATAAAATAAAATAAAAGGAATACAAATAAACGAAAGTAAAGTATTTTGAAGTAATAAAAAATCTACGTGCCAATGCTTTTTTGTTCGTTTTCACACTTTTTTCCTCTTGATTAAATACATTTAAAAAAAAAAATACAAAAAATATATTACAAACGTTCTTTTACATATTGTTTTAAGACACAATTGAAATAAAAACAAAATTATTTATTATTTCAAATCTGTTTTGAGCACCCTTTTGGCGCAATAATTAAATTCTTAAATACACTTCAATTATTTGAGGTGAAAATATACGCAAAAAAAAAATCGTTTTACTTTTTCTGGAAAAGCTAAAAACGTTTCCACTTTCACTTTCGCACAAATTTGTTTTCTGTGACATACCTGATAAAGTAGTTTTCATGCCACCCTTTAAACGCAAGCAGCATTTTCGGAGGTAATTGAAATAAAAGCATATTATTCCAAACATTGAAGTAAACTAGAAAAGATTTATACAATATAGTCACTTAAAAACGACTAATTGACAATTGACTAACGGAAACACAAATATTATTTCAAAATATCCTTAATTAAAATTAGTTTTATTTTTGCTAATATTCTTAGAAATTCATAAAAATGTTCTTCCGTTTGAAGTAATTACTTCCCTTTTTTTGTGCTTTGTAGGTGAAAACGTAATAACTTCTTAATTCGGAACATAATGGCAAATCGATACATGTGCCTTTCTATAAGATCCCAAAATTTATTGCTTATTATAATATTTTCAAAGAGCATTCATTGCTAAAATGCCTTTATGCATTTTAATAAATTGGCTGTTTGTTTATTTCACTTTCAAATCTTTAAAAATTTATATTTTATGCAAAGACCAAATTCAATATGGCTTAGAAAAGTAACAACAAATTTTACATGCAACTACACGAGTGTAAATACAGGCTACCACATTTTGACCCCAGACACAAGATTGTTTGCGCAATAGATTTAATTTGAAATATTAAAGTTTTTCTTTGAAAAATGTGTCTGTGAAAAATATAAAACAATAACAACACTTCAGTTGTAATGTGATTACACTCAGAGAAAAAGTAGAACTAAAATGGAATAAATATCATTAATAGAAGACACCGAAATGATCCGGTTTAAATTATTATTAAAACAAATTGTACTTATTTTATTTCACGACTGAACCGTAAGTTCAAGTCGATTTGCATGCATCACGAAATCATGATGGAGTCATGAATTTGGATCAGACACCGTTCAATGCAACGTTAGCTTACAAAGTGCAAACATCGTCAATCGCGGTTAAATCACGCTTACATTACTTTACCTGCACTACAACGATTTTTGATTAAAATTTAACATGAGCAACGCGAGCAATTTTTACCGCATGTGTCAGCGTTAATTGATACTGATCCATTATCGATTAGTTTTTATTAGTTGAGAAATTCAAACTGGAGGAGATTTTGCTACAACAAGACTGTCCAACGTAAGATACGACATATGCGAAAATGGACTTTTGAAGGATGCAATCTGGTAGTAGCTCGCTTTGGCAAATTTAGAGAATTGCATTGTTTATTTGAGATTGCCTGAAGTCAGTAAACTACATGTATGTGACCAAGCTTCGGACTCCGTAATCTGTATGTGAGACTAAAGTGTGAGAACTTTTCCGTTTATAAAGATACCGCAGTACAGTATCTGTTGCCAATTTGAGCCACCTTGATAAAAAAACTTGCTAAACAAATTATTGTGAAATTTTCAAAGAACACTTTTCGAAGGAATTTTCATACAAATGGGAGAAGTGCCAGATGCTTATGCAAATGATTTCATACCAAATTCTAATATGTAAATGGATTCACATTTGCCCACAGTCCTCCATACATAATCCCATTCTGAAAACGAGTTTAATTTAAATAGAGAAGCATATAAACACATCAGAATGTTTTGTCTTTGTTACTACTCTATCCATTTAACGTACTGCTTCGTAAAAATATTTAAATATTTAAGATCGACGGCGGCTAATCAAATAAAAAAAATCGCAGCAGTGACTAAAAGTGGATTAAAGCTGATCATTTTTCAGCGGCGCTGGCTATGCTAGAACGAATTACGGCAGACTAAAGCAAAAACTGCAAAAAATGGCTACATCAGCGTTGCCATATTTCTAAACTAAGCAATATATTAATTAATATTATTACGCAAAATAAATAAAATAATTAAACAATCGAATTACCAAATGACGTCGGCTTCGAATTTTAGATGCATCGGCGACTAAGTTGTCCTTATATGCCTCGTTGATTCGCCGCGCCAGCCAATTGCATTGCGCTCCCACAACACTTTGCCACTAATTCCAGTAGAGACGACAAAAAAAAATGTACGTGTATCGCCGTTTTAAAAGTTAACGTCCGGTCTTTATTTTAGAGGGATTTTATGTTGCCCCCATTTTGCAAAAAAATCTCAAAAAAAATATTTGCCAAAAAATGCTATATACAGTCTTTAAAGCCATCAAAGCTCAAAATTCAACTGGAACGCTAAAAATAAACTAAAACTTTAAGTGAGTTTTAAGGTTAAATTTGAACTTATTAGCAATTAGTGCTAAAATATCCCACAACACCGGATTTCATGTTAGTTTGTATTGAAAATATATCTGACTACTAGAAGTATTAATTTTTTTCACTGTATTTATTAGTATATCTTTCAAAGTTATAACATTATATGAACCTTCTCCCACGCTACTGGTTAATTTTTAATTAAAAAACTTTTTAATAAATTCGCTTAACTTTTTTTTTAAGTGTAGGTGTTTTAAAACACAACAACAACGTGGCAAATAAAATTCAAAATAATTTAAAAAAAGTTTGCATTTGGGCGTATTTTTGTACCCTTTTTCCCAGATGCAATTGCTGTTGTTGTTGTTGTTTTTGTTAACGCTCTGGACTTGTACGAACAACTGAAATAGACTGACTGATTTGAACAGAAAAGTTTAGGCAGCTGTATGGATACGAGTTTGAGGCCTGTTTTAATCGATCTATAGTTTAATGATTAAGCACGCGTATTGTAGTAATAGGAAAACTTATTCCTACTAACACTTAGTTTTGGAATAACAACAAGACACAGCCAGTAACCAAATGTTACCCATTACTAGACGAACAAACTAAAGTTGAATAAATAAACTGCAAGGAGAACATGACGCAGCGCCCAGGTGTGCACTTCGTATTCGTAACAATTTATTTGTATTCAGATACAAAAATAAGAAAAAAAATGAAATAGATACAGATACTCGTACCTTGATTATATGCATGTACTTTTGTTGTAGCAGTTGCTTGGGTTTAGTTTAGTTTAAGAGTTTAATAAAATGTTTTATGTTTTTTTTTTGTATTACGACCAGTAAAGTAGACTTTTGCTCGTATTCGTACCCACAAAACTCAAGACAGATATATTTTTTGTAATTTTTCTGTTTGGTGGTACTGCATTTTTTGTTCAATAACAAATCAAGTTTATAAATTGCTACCAGGTATAATTTTAATCAAGTTTGCGCTGATGCAAATGTAAATAAATGTGGTCAATACGATACACAGTGGGTGATTTTGTAAGAAAAGTAGGAATAATTATGCAGTTTCTAGACGAGTGGCTTGCATTTGGTCGAGACTGGACGACTGAAGTTGTTCGAATGTAACCTTCGGATATTGCTTTATAAATGCAGTGTCTGTCGTCTGCATACGTTCACCTAGATGTATTTGGGCTTGTTTGTTGTTTTTAAAAATGTATTAAGATTTTAATGAAAAATTTTGAAACCGATTTTTAAAAAAAATCTTATTATATTTTTGTAATAAGTTTGTGCAAAGAAAATGTGTGTTAAAAATCCCAAAATTCGGATGGGAAAGAAATTATATTTGCAGAGTGATAATAAACATCGAAAATTAAGATTTTTTAAATAAAAATAGCTCTCTTTCGAACGCCGTTGGTTCCAATAGTAGTGAATGTTTTGATATATTTTTTTGTTATAAAATTCTCCAAGTTGTTACCAACCAGAAAGCTATCCTTTTTTGTTGTTGTAAAAATCCCGAAAAACGCATATTTTTAATTAATTCATTAAATAATTAGAAATAAGTATGTGTAAGTTTTGATCTCGTAGCAACTATTTTTTTATATAAAAAAAATGTTGCCGCGTTCCTCACCAATACAAGGCACAAATTCAAGATTTAAAGTTTATAATAACTCCGCAATAGCTACTTGAAGTTTCATAAAAACTAAACAACTCATATTTTTAAGTTTTGTTGCAAACTCTCCCACTGTGCGTTATGAGTTTTTCCTTTTTTGCTGTACGATAGATAAACCTTGAGTTGTGCCCCTATTTATAGGTTTAGAAATATTTTTTTTAATAGAATAGCTAGCGACGCCTTTTTATTGTAAATGAATTAAGGTTTATTTTTGAAAAAAGAAAAGTAAAAATTGCAACCCTTTTGATAAATGACTGAGGACAACATTGTATGACTTGTTGTGTTTAATTTGAGAAATACTTTTAATTTGTTGGTCTTCTGTTAAATTTAAACCCTGAAAAAACAAATATTTCAAAACCCAATTTGTGTTTCGATTTTTAAGGGGCGAAAATATAAGGTCCACGTGCATTATAAAATATAATAAAATAACGACCGTTCATTCGTTATGCCCAGAAAAAAGATTTTTTATAAGTACCAATATCTTCATCAGGCGCGGTTCCAGCTAAAGCTTTGGGAAAGGGCGGTTAAATTTGTCCTTTGAAGAAGGTGCGGAACAACTCGTGTCTTTTTTTTGTTATCAAAGTCGTTAGTGGGAGTCGGTAACGAAATCTTTATTCATAATTTTTCAAAAGAGATTACTTGTTAACTGCCTGTCGCTAGCTTTAGGCATACATATGTCATTCTGCTGTCAATTGGCTGAGTTACCATAGATTGTAGAAGGAGGATATCCGAACATATATGGCGCCCTGAGTGGAAGCAGATTATTAAACTAAACGAAATAGTAAAACATTCCTTTTTCTATATTTTCCCGTAGACGTTATCATAACAACGAGGAGAAAGAAACTATAGACACACGTTGTCTGCCTCCTCTGGCCATACGAGAATGAATGCATTTGTACGGTATCTGAAATAGTTTTGCTCTAAAGCAGTCGTTGATATGTAAGAAATTGCTTAATTTCTAATGTATCTCCACCCTACAATAAATAAGGGACCAAATGAGCCAGTAACCTTTGCAGAAGTGTTTGTGATTTACGTGCATACCTGCCTAAGGTTATATACAATGCATTCACCAGCGGCGCTATATGTAACAGACACATGACTACCAATTGGAAATAAATAAAATTCCTACCAGTCTATGGGTCACGACATCGGGCAGCATTGCAATTTGGCATTGAGATCACGCTCCTCTTGCGATTTGGATATAAACCACAACCACCGAAAGCGTTTAGGACTGTTGTGGATATGTAAACAATTTTCACATATATTTGCTGACAACTTGTGCAGATGGGTTTGCGATTTAGGCGTTTACCTGCATTGGAACTAGTGAATACAAAGCCCCACATGTAGCAGAGTGCCACAAATGACTATTAATTCGTAATCTTGCATTTTGATAAGACCTCGTCGTTGGTGAGAAGCGAACCCCCTCGGAAATTCTTATCGCTGTATGGGTCACGGCGGTCGGTTGTAATGCAATTCCGCATTGAGCTCACGCTTTTCCTGGCATTTTGGACCAAACCACAACCACTATGAGGCCGCGGAATAAGCGCACCGTGTTCAGGCTGAAACTGTGAAATGTTTCGAGTATGAACTGTATTCCAGCCATAGTGTTGCCAACAGTTTGCTTATTTTTGTGTTTTTTCGATTGCAAATGGAAAGCAATTAATAGCAACATTGATGGAATCAGCATATAATCACCTTGATACAATACGGTTTTTTAAAAGTTTTATTTTTTTTTTAATTACTGTATTCTGACTTTAGTGTAAAAGAGCATGCTTGCTACATTTTAATTGCGGTGTTTTTTCTATTTAAGACTGCGACACACCCAATCACCAAACTAGCTGTTATTGTATCAGATACTGGTGATTGGTGTTGGGGCGCTGGCTGCCTGGTTAAACTGCATTTAGTTTTATTAAAAACAATTGTTAAAAATTAAAACTTGTTTTTTAAATTCCTGTTGAGAAGAAAAAACACAATCGCACAATTTAATCATAATTCTATTGAGACATAAAACGCAAATCAACTTTCCAATTCTACATATTATTTTTTTCTTTGTAGTTAAATTGAAAAATTAAATTGCTTTTTGCAGCAATAAAAAATTATAAAGTTAATGTATCCGTTCAAGTTATTAATTTTAGTGTGTTTTTTTAAAATAGTTTTTTGTTGTATACTTTTGCTATTAAGTTTAATTAAGGCCCCCCTTTGGAGACTTTGTATTTTTGTGGAAAAAATAAACAAACAAAAAATCCGATTATTATTTTGAACTGTTTCGACTTATAGATTTCCTGTCTCTGTCTTTCTTTCTCTTTTTAAAATTTGTTATCGATTTCTGTTTACAGCTTATTAATTACAATACATATTTTGATAACGAACCAACTTGGTCCATTATTCTGATTTATTTGAAAGATGCTGGTCATTCATTTGGATGCTTTTAAATTTGCCTTCAAAAAATAAAATTAAAAAAAGAAGGAAAAACAATGTGTTGAAATTATGATGATGAGGCAGAAAGTTGTGTTTATCTTTGAATATTTGTTTGAAGTAAAAGATTTTTCGATTCTTAATTTGGTTTTTTCAAAACATCAGTTAATTTTGTAGCAACAACACTGTTTGTCTGCACCTAGATTATGGTTTGTTGAACTTGTTGTACTGCAGCAAATTAGTTACTTAATTTTTATTTGTTTTTGTTGTTTATTGCTTTCTATTTTTTTGATTTTTAGGAATTTATTGATTAATCATTGTTTGTCAGTTGGTCACAGTTGGAATTTGATCATACAAATATTTTTCTTCTTGTGTTTTTTTTTCTCTATTCATCAAATTTTTTCATTAGCGGGATTAGATGCTTTGCACAATAATGCTTTCTTAAGAGTAACAAGGAAAAGAGGTTGCCAGATAAAAATGTTTTTATGATTATAATTAAGTTCACACATGCACCTTAATTGAGGCAATTAAAACTTAAATTGAGTTACAGACCTTGGCGTTCATACATATGAAATTTAGCTTACTCAGTTATTATTCGACAGCTGAAAATGTTTACAGTTTGTTCGTGAAAACTTGTGTCTGTTTATTTCTGAACTTTTTTAAGCAACTAATTATTTTTAAGAGAAATTAATTATTTTAAACGTATATTCGTTAAAAAATACTAACCGTCAATTTCAGCTGCCATTTCTTTTATTTGTGTTTTCGTATAAATAGTTTGACTTCCATGAAAAATAAAATGTACTTCTATTGATGATGAAGCCACCTTGTTAAATGTGCGTTGATTTTGTTATTGTACATAATTTTTTCTGGTCACTACTATACGCTTTGATTAAGTTATATTTTTTTTTAGTTTTGTACAGTAAGTAAGTTTAATCTATGATTGGGGTCGTGCGAACAGGGTAGATCATAGACGTACTTACGACATATTATGGTGCCCCATTTGTAATTATGGGGGATATAAATGTTAAGGAATCAGAAGCTCTTGTTGTTCTTGACACGAAACGCCAGAGTGATGTTCGGTATCCTAAAGGCATTTTTAGATTAAAAAAAAAAAAAGTTCAAGTTCCTAGGTTTATTAAAACGATGAAAGAGATAATATACATCATCTGATCCCCTTACTATTTATTAAGGCGCACGGTAGTGCGCCAGACCAAGTTCAGGCCTAATGCACACAGTGTGTATATTACACAAAACCATACGCGCTGTTTTTATCCCCTCATAACTTTACTTCCTTTAATCATAAATTAATTTAACTTAAAACATAAGGACTGGGATCAAAATGCCGACTTCATATGTATAATACCATCTAATTTCTAGGCAACTTGATAGCTTGGCGATTTTTTTTAACTTTCTAATATGGGAAAGGATTATGGATTATCATATTCCATATTTCTTGTTGTATTCCTTTTCTGTATTTGTGAATTATTGAACTTATACTTTCGCTGGAATAATTCAAACGGGGTTTCAAGTCAATAATCTTGAAGATAGACAATAGGAGGAGAAGATGTTATTAGTATTTATGTATGTAGAGGTCAATTACGAATACATTTTTATTAACGATTTTCTTTTATAGAATTGATAAAAATAGAAAAGAAAACAAGCAATAGAAGTGAAAGGAGGAATAAGGCGAGTTTTGGTGAAAAGGTCTGACGACACACACACACACACAAATTGCAATATAAAGCCGTTAGTGTTAATACATACATATTGTTCATCTTGAAGGGTGAAGATTACTGTTATGTTTGACTGAAAAGTTTTTTGTTTTTTTTTCTTTTCACCAACAACTCTTTTCTTCATATCAGGGAAAACTAATTTTAGCATTCAGATAACTAACGGTTTTCGTAGTGTAGTGGTTATCACGTGTGCTTCACACGCACAAGGTCCCCGGTTCGAACCCGGGCGGAAACATACTGAAATATTTTTTTTATTTCAAATTTTTAATTATTAAATTTATTTAAAGTACAAAAAATTCAATTTGAGAAATAAATAACTAAAAAACATTGGATATTTTATCGAACAGATGTTTTACTTTTGTGTATAATTAGAAAAATTTAATACAACATTCATTCGATCTTTGCCCCTGTTAACGCAATCATTTATAATCTAATCTGATTGACTGAAATATATATTGTAGATCGCAGGTCAAAATGTATTAATATCAAAAATTGTGATGGCATGAAAATTATCTCTAATGTTCTATAACAAATTATTTTCTACAGGAAATTTACGTTGTGCAAAAATGTATTTTTTTTCCTTTAATTTTTACCCCTATTCTACCTATCGATTACGTTTCCATATTCACTTACGTACGAATCGAAAAAAGGTATTCCAACCAAAAACTGAATCGTAAGAAAAAGAAGAAGACCGAGAGAGAGTATTTTCAAAACCAGCTGTTTTGTATACAATTTATTACAATACATTGTAATAAAATGTTAAATTTTGTGCAGTAAAACAGTGATTCAATTATTAAAACAAGAATTATATATTGTGGGTACAATAATTAAATAAAGACATCAGTCAAGTACGGAGTGGCAAAAAAACCCAGAACATAAGTAAGAGGTATTTGTGCCCAAACTATTCCAGTGTGAAGAATTCTGTTGCGCCGGATTAGATTGTAGCACAAAAAAAGCTTCTTTGTTTTAATTTCAAGAAAATGTGCGATAGCACCGAAGTGGTTCTTGAAAGAGAAAAACATCGCTTTCGACTTGCAATAAATTATAAAAAAACTCACATTTCAGTACAAAAAATCGCGTGCTAGAGTGAGTTTTCGAATTGACCACTAGATTGTTCAGGTTTTTGTTATCGGTAAACTTGTCGTAGAAAGTTCAATTAATCGATACATTTTCTATAGCAAGTTTGCGTCATCGATAAATTGTCTATTAGAAATCCTCTTTTGCGAAGAATTCGTTATAGAAAATTTACTTTATGGATAATGTTGTTACGAAAAATTTACTGCTGCGATAGATTTTATATAAGAACTCTGCTTTCTCGAGGAATTTTCTATAAGAAATTTACTTTATGATTAAATTTGTTACGGGATATTTACTGTATCGAAAATTTTTTTTATCGATAAATTTTGAAAGAAAATTTACTTTATAGATAAATTTGGTATGGAAAATTTACTGTATTGATACATTTTTTATTCGAAATCTACTCTATCGGTAAACTTGTCTGGGAAAATTTACTTTACCAATACATTTACTTTATTCATAAATTTTGTATATATATATAGCAAAATTCCTTAATCAATACAATTTTTGTAGAAAATGGACATTTTTACAGGAAATTGCTTGATCGATAAACTTACTATGGGAAATTCAGTTTTGCGATAAATTTGCTATTTAAAATATGACTTACCGATGAAATTGGTAGATAGAGGCGCAATTAATGGTGATAGTCGATCTAATAAAGTGTTATTTTGTGCACTATTGTATTAACATATTCCGCTACAGTTAACCATACAGTTTGACCTCGCACCAGATACATTTAAAGTCCTATTATCGAAATGTAGATCGCTGATTGGATGAGCCACAACTAAATTTCAAATTGATTAAAGTAGTAAAATTTCACAAAGATAATCGTGGCAACGATAACTGTAAATTACAAATTTGGCAATTAGGCGAATATAATGGGGTTGCCTGCAAATGACTTCTGTATAGGTTGTCATAATTAAGAAGAGGAGAATACAATTTTTCGTTTCCTTTACCTCTTTCCTGCCCTAGACGGCCAATACCAGATTCATCTCGGTCAGCCTCTCCGACCTATCGGAGGAGCTTAGTTTGATATTGACTCCACATCGGCATCGTGCCCACCAAACCTTTCGCTGCACTAATCCACAACTCTTCTAACCTCCACTTTTCAGTTCTTCGACTTACCTTTACTTTTCTCTATGTTCCTTGTTCTTATTCTTCTTTAGTTAGGGAACACAAAAGGCCCAGATCAGCGGACCAGACCTCACCTAATCTTGTTCCGATATTTGATTTAGATATAAATCCCCTTCCATTAGTTCACTTGTAAAACGGCAGTGCTCTTAAAACGTTCGGTTAAAATCGATTTAATAGAAAAAACAAACAAAAAAAAACTTTTTCTTCTTTCAGTTTCCTTTCCTTTGTAGATTTATGAGCAACATGGAAATTTATGATGACTTTTGGCAAAAGCGCCTATTTGTTATAAATAGCTTCATATTTTTTTATTATAAACATCGGTTTAAATTTAAATTCTATGGCTGCCTGTGCTAATCGAACTGTGTTTGATCATGAGTGTTCAACGTACAAAAATGAAACGAAGGCGACAGCTTCTGCAGCACATGCCTCATAGCACACTTATACTTTGTGCTCACTTGTGTGTGTGTTTTTTTCCTTCGGGAATATTAGTGTTATTATTATTTTTTGTTGTTATTGTTACTTGCATTGTTTTGCTGTGCCATCAAGCTAAACATAACACATTTGAATGCATCACTGAACATCATATAAAATCACATACATTTTCCTACTTGCGATTACGGGTCCTAACAAACAAACTAACAAACCTGCATTTTAAATATGAAATACAAAGAAGTTGTAAAAAAAATTGAAACATTGCTGGCGTTGCAAAAAGAAAAACAATCGATTTATGAAACTTCATCGATATCGGCAATATGCACAAAATACATATAGACGCAGGGATATATGTTTATGTAGTAACACAAACTTGGAGCCTTCCTGTAAAACACAAGGTACATTTAAGTCACCACCAAAGAACCACAGATGACTGCCTGTATATGAATTTAGTACACCCAAGTTGAGCACGGAGAAATAAGAAGTACAAAACAACAATACCAGAGGCCTTAATAAGAGCACAACCTATTATTTTACATACGAGTAAGTGTGTTCCTGCTACACAGTACAAAGCTTGTTTTATAAATGCATTCATATACACACGTTCTATGGGATAGTCGTCCTTACTTACCTTCTACTTTCCATACTTTTTCAAACCTTCTACTCGTAGGAAGAAACAACACAATGCAATGAGATTTCCATATTTACCTTAAATGTACGGAAAAAAAAGAAGTGATTTAAAGGAATGAAAACTTAAATAACACACATAAGATTTACATTTGATTAGGAGGAGTAGTGTTTGTGACCAGTCGATTTAAACCTTCCCTCTTTAAAAGCGAAAGGAAAGACTTTTGCAGGGAGTTTATTCGACATACGAACAATACGGCTAAAGAACAAAATTTTCTTGAAGAGTATTGTGCAGTCTATTACTCACGGATGAATCCTTAATGAGTAACTTGTTATACGTGCATACGAGTATGTTGGGGTATTAGAAACAAGTTTTCTAATTTCATTGGAGCACATTCCGTTGTAGTAACGATAGAACAATGACACACAGCCTTCATTGTGCCGATGTTCCAGAAAGACAATAGAGTTGGATACCTTGATGTCACCGATAAGCATTTTCGACCTCTTTTGTACGTAGTAGTTGCGATCTATTTTCGGTCGCTTATAGGCGGTGTAAATAATAAAGAGATCAGATCATCTTTTTGATCGCAAAATTAATCTCACGGTATGTGATCAACTTATAAATGGACTATGAGAAGCAACAGTCGTCGTCTCAGCGATTTTTCAATTTATCAAAGAATCCTTCAAATTTTTTAAAGAAAAACATATTCGTTTATTTCTGACTCCTTCTTAATTCAGTTAACGTTTGTCTCGAATTTTCTAGCATATCCAAAATTTTAGGGTTAATTTTACAAAAAAAAAAGAGCAAGGAATAAGTTGTGGAATATTAACTCAAGTCCACGCTGTTAGTTTTTGTCCAGCAAATGCCGTTATGACACGAAAGTCCGGCTCAAGAGTTGTTTACTATTTGATTTGTTATCATAGTCTTATTACAGCTGTTGTGGGGCGTAAACTGTGAATATTACAAAGAACAAATTGGGTGGATGAGGATGACTTAATTTGAACAATAAGCGAAAAGTCCTGGATAATGCCTGGTACATGAAACATTGTTTGTTGATATCGAAGTGTTGTCTACTAGAAATCAGTATCATAAGCTCTACGCGAAGTTTCGTTTTATAAGATCTTTTGGTGGTGTTTCTGAATAAGTGTACAGTGAGGACTTTACCACCCACTTTAGAAAAAATTAATTATTTATTAATGACCAAGTTTTACCGTCTCCGTGTTAGAAGACCGTAAAGTGCAACAATTAGCACTTTAAGTATTAAAAGAACAAAGGCTGACATGTCCGTGTGAACGCACTTGTGGTGGTGTGAATAACACAAATTGGAAAATCTCATATATTCAATAGACACGATGCCACTATATGCTTACCAGCCGACTTGCGCAGAAAAAACTCTGCCTATAATTCTTCTTCCCTGCAGACCGGAGAAAATTGAATACGATGAACAGCGAAGTCTCGCAAGGGGCGGAGAGTTAAATTTTGCATTTAAATACGGCGGACACGTGAATGGAAAGTGTATCCAGAATTGAAAGAATCGAGAAACACATGAAAAAAATGTAAACTCAAATCAGTAAATGGGAAAAATCCTCATAGATATAGCCGAACTATTCTATCTGCTACTGTTTTCTGTGGGCCTGCACCTTGAATTTTCATGGATAATTGTGTAATACTAGCTCAGGGACCTAATCGCCGTTGTCAATATCGAATAAACTATCGTACAGAAATAAAAATCGATACGAGTCGTCTTGCCTAATTATGGCATTAGCATTAGCAATCTATTGAATCGAGTTATCATATTAATTGTAAAAGATTTTATTGAATTTGTAAAGAAATCACATAAATTTTTGTCGCTTAATTATAAAACTTTGTATATTATAACTCATTATCTATTTATGTTAACATATTTGCCTTAATCAGAATTAGATAACGAATATGGCTTGATGCGTATTAGAAGAAAAATGCGGGATAAAATAAATTAATATTTCTCATTAAAATTTTTTTCCCGCTAGTTTGAAAGCTTTCCGAGATATGAAGTTGTAAAAAATGCACCTTTTAGTACCTATTCATGGACTCACTCTTGAATATTATGGGACACTTCGGCTATAGCTAGAGAGCTAGCTTTGAAACATTTTTCTTATTATTCTTTTCCATATTAGAAAGTTTAAAAATATTGCCAAGCTAGCAGGTTGAGTAGAAATGAGATGGTATTGTACATAACAAGAACTTGGTCCTCAATTTGATCTCAGTAGTTTTAACAGCCGAAATTTTTGGATAGGAAATTTTGGATAGGATATACAGTACTGGGCATATAACGTTACTTCACAACTTGTAACTTTAAAGTTCACGGTAGTGAAAGGTACCTATAGCTAAACTGAGGAATAAAGTGACCCTGATATGGCAGTGCAAGAGCGATAACCGGTTACTTTTGACAAATAAAATTGGTTTTGAGAAATTCATAATGGCAACGACTTACTTTTATTTATTTTATTACTGCCAAAAAACCATTGTGATATTTTACTTCTCAAATATATTTTCTAGCTCGTTCATATAAAATATACACGGGTTCTGTTCCATTTTTGTTTTTGATTTGCAAACTAAATTAAAATGGTTTTTTGTTTGTTATTGAAAATATGGCAACTACAAATATATTAACGTCTAGTTAAAAGTGAGATTATCTTCCTGTTATAATAATAACGAAAATTTGTCAGATAACATCTTAACTTCAACTGACGGCAATTGGTATTAATGGCCCTTCTAAACCTTCTGCTGATACCATTTCATATTGATTTAATTCTTTCATTACTCTGTTAATACTTTTAGTTTTACTTTACATTCAAATTCATTTACAAAACTATATGTTGGGTGTAGTAAAGTTATTTTTATTGTTGTTTGCTGTCCAACAACCAGCAACAACACACGCAAGAAAAGCGAAAAAAGGCTCTGTGGGCTGATTGCGTAGATGGTATCCATCCGGACAAACATGAAATATGACAGTAAAGAGAGCACAAATATAAAAGGAATTTAAAATGTAACACATCCATCCATCTGAACGTGCATATTTTCAAACAAACAAATAAAAAATCTTTAAACACAAAACCAGAGAACAAAAGGATGTTGACGATTATTCCACACACACGGTATAAATGTTGGTTGCCCAAGACGCAAGCGAAAAAAAATAAAAAATTGTTGGTACATTGAATTTGCCATAATGTTGAAGCCAGTATCTAAAGTAACCACCAACATGTAGCAAATATAGGGACAATGCATAAATTCACGTAACTACGTTCGAAGGTAAATATGCATAAAAAGTAGAAATAATACTGGTACCTTTGCTGCCGCAATATGATTTTTTTGCCGGGCGACGACAATGGCGACAATAACAATATGGTTGCGCATGAGGCAAACAACTACAGATAAGCTGATGCGCAGCAGCCCTTTACTTCTACTTCATTTTAGAACATAAAATTAAAAAAATCTCCTATTGCACTGTCAACGATATTTGGCAAGAGAGATAGATGGTGTTGTCATATATACGAGCATGAGGATATATGCAGGGTTCGAGATTTTCATTGCAACTGAGAAAATGAAATTTAAAGCTAATTGAGTTTTTTTTGAGCGTCTCGTTTCCAAGCCGGCAAGTGCTTTATTTATGGACTGTAATAATTTCGAGCAATCATACGAGATACTTAGAGAAATAGTAAATTTTAAATGTATGCATAACGTTTCAACAGCGCCGTCAGCTGACAGGTCGTAACTGAGTGCAGTGTCAGAAGTTCTGATTTATATTTTCACGAGGTGGCGGCCGGTAACAGGGTAATGTTTTTGCAAGTCGAGCGGAGGCAAGTTCACATTCTTTTATAAAAAATCCGTAATCAATGGTGGAACAGCATACGGCAGGTATGCGAAGCCAAGAGGGCGCTTGGTCTCTAGTTTGCGAATTCGGGATACCTGTCACATCAGTTTTATTACAGACATACCCGTGCATATGAAGCTCTGTGTGGACATCTTTTTCTCGATAATATTTTTCAATACCTTCCGTTGCATTATGAAATGTGAAACCTTTCGAAATATTTTGACAGCTGAATCGCATTGACAGCTTTAGCAACAATCTCGTCACCCATTAGATGATTCCATTGATTTAACGGTACGGTCAAGAAATTTGAATAAAAATTATAAAGTACACAAAATCAAGAGAACGTTAAATAGAGGATAAAATGTACCTTCCCCCAAAATTTCACCCACCACCAAAACTTAAAACGATGCGTAGCTCACACTTATTTGCAGCAGAGAATTTAAAAAGATTCTGAACAGTTTTGCAAATTATTTAGTTCTGCAGGAAGTTACAGTGCAAGTGAAAGTGCTGTAAAAAAATTTCGGATTCTTGCTCTTTTACTTTGCCCAATATACCTAAAAAGGGAGGTTACCTGCAGAGAGGCTACTACATGTAGATAGGTTCGAGATATTTTTAAAGAGCCCCTCGCTAGAAGGCCAGAAAAGTTCTTAGATATAATAGAGGCACCTTAAGCTCGATTACTGCGTTAGTGACAGAACATGTCAACTTTAAGTATCATCTGGCCAAGGATACTTGTAGACTGCACTTGGATGAGGCTAATCCGGTAGCCCACAATATGTGTGAATGTCCAGTACTGGCTAGCATAAGACCACGAGCAGACACTGGTTAAATGTGAAGGCCATCGGGGAAGAAGGATGGCCGAAAGCTATCATTTGACAGTCTTAAATGACTACAGTCAACAGTAAACGGCTAGTGTTAACACGAGACGTAAATTACAAATCGGTTGCCTGAAAATAATCCGAGGAACGAAGGGAGCGAAAATGGACCCATGAAGTAAGCGGTTTGCTTCCATACCCCTCTACATTAATAAAAAAAGCTCAAAATGCACGACCCTTTGAACAGTAGCAATACGTTGCCTTAATAAGAGTTTTCATACTTCAATATCTGAAATAATAAAACAATTAAAACATAATCCGAACCCTGCCCCCGCATATTCAAGCGACAAAGACTCTTTTAAAAATGGAATTGTTATTCTAAAGTGACAACATAAAAGAAAAACTAAAACAAAAACAATAAACCATACAAAAAAAAAAATTATTGCAAATTTTATTATTTATTGAAATAGATCAAGTTACAGATTAAAGAAAGCTACAGTTTACTGTTCCAAAGAACACAAACCATAAAGATTTTTGACAAGACAGCAACACTTCAAGTATTTGCAGAAAATCTTGAATATCTTCTTTAAATATTTGTGAAAAAGTTTAATTGAAAAATAAAAGATGAAAAATCAATTACAAATGCCCCCAAATACCACAACTTAAGACGACGGACGACCTGCTTTCAGAATTTCTCGCAACAGAACAATAATGATTCAAAAGATTTTTCTGCATTAATTTTTGAAGATAAACGGCATCGAAAATATGAAGGAGAAGAAAACAATAATTTGAAAGTTTTGAAAGCCAACAACAATATTTTCATAAAACAATTGTTAAATTAAGGAAGGAAAACAATGAAACGAAAATTGTTGAAAGGGCTCTCATGATTATTTTGGATATTGTAGATGAAATCTCTTATTGGGAGCATATTTGGCCGAAGCCTAAAAATGGAACAAAACTTAACAGACAGGTAGTAAGTCTGCTTGCATTGTTGTTGGTTTACTTAAAGGTTTATGTACGCAAAATATTCAAAAACAATGCATTTTGATGAACAGTGTTTCGGGAACAAGCAAAAAGTTGTTGAAAAATTTGAAGTACCTCAGGACATGAATTCTAAAGAAAATTGAATTGAGAATATGAAAACCGAGCTAAGAGGCTAGGCAAATAAGCCCATACAGCACTGGGCGAATAACACAGACTCTACGGTGAGATCCTAATGTGTATAAAATAAGGAGGTTGCTGAAACTATGCAAATCTGAAATTGGTAAGATTTATTGACGGGGTACTCGAGCTTGCGTGACAATCTACGCTGTATGGAGTGTGTGAATAGCGATGAGTGCAGGGCATGCAGGAAGGATGATGGAACACTTCCTATGCCACTGCCAGGACTTACCGGACGTGTCGCATTTGAGAGTCATTGACTGGCAACTATTTAGGAGGTTTGTTCAGCGAACAGAATTCCTTTTTCAATCTGGGCTAAAGTACTGACCTAAGTGTATGCCTACGGGCAAGAGGGAGGAATGTCGCCTGCCCTTGATCTAAACTAACTAAGACTTATAAAATCATCTGAAACAACAACCGGCTTTCAAAAGTAAAAAGATTTTTAGGCAATATTTCGTTTGGACAGCAGATTCTTTTTTGGCGAAAAATTTTTTTTATAAAAGTTATTAGAAATAAAAAAATTAGCAAACGCCACAATTGGTACTAACTATGGGCGTTTTGGCAATCTTAACTGTTTTCGCATTTGTTCAAGATTAATTATTAATTAAATGCTATAATGGGTTTAAGTCATTGATCGGCGTAACTTGGGCACTAAGCCAATAATAGAAATAGCGTTAAACAAATCTGCTGCTGCGAATCACAAGCAAGCCTTGTTCTATCAGCTGACCGTGCAGCTAAATTGTGTAGCTCGCTGGAAAAATGAACTAACTTTTTTTTTAGAAAAAAATACACGCAATTACTTTCCAAACAACCTAATAATTTAATAAAAAAATGTTTTAATAATTACAGCCCAAAAAAATATATATTTGTTTTAAAATACAAATTTTTTCTCGATGTTCGAAATTTAAAAATTGAAAGTGCTGATTATTACAGCATTCGAAAACCTAGTATGATTTTAAACCATCTCTCTTTGTATGCGTTGCCCTATATTTGAAGCACAAAACACCGTTACTCGCAATACTTGGCGACAACTTTGATTTAAAGCAGCGTTTAAATGCTATTGTCCAACAATAGCAAAAATCAAAAGCTATGCTGTCCCGAAACAGCACTTCGTCCTTGAAAATTTATATATGATTGCACTATTGAGAATAAAACCGCTACGAAAACAGCACCGGCATAAATATGACAGCAATCATATTGACAGTACGGTGGATTTGTTTAAAACCCATAATTTAATTATATTATTTTTCAAGTACCGTGAATTCCAGTAATTGTTATTTATCTCTTAGTTTTCTGAGGTAAAAAATCCTCCATAGGAATTGATGACAGGACAATATGCACATATAGGTATACTGGATTTGTTCAACATTTTTCATTATAAACTTTAAAAAATAACAATCATTTGGTATTGCTGTGCTATTTTCAACAGCACAAAAACAGCAAAAGCAATATCGTAAATAATTCGTTTTTTTTACTGCTGTTTAGTGAAAAAAAAATTATATTTTTAATTTGCTTTTAGCGTGTTGTTACAAAATGATTGCAACGCAGAACAGTACAGTGCTTTCTGTCACTTCTAAACTATTGTATTACAAAAGCTTCATAGCAACATTAATAGCAATCTTAATCTAGCATTTTTTATTAAACCCCCGTTGTAAATTTCTTCATTTAAAATTTGTACAGAGCACATTAAATTGGCGAATTAAGGTGTATTTCGATGCGAAAGAAAACATGTTCTTAATTCAATTGATTTTCTGTTCGAATGGAATTATCTGGTAACCCTATTTTTAACACAAGCTTGAGGCGCTAATAGAGAAACAATAAAAAAAACTTGATAATTTCTGTGTTTGACGACTAGTTGAGTTTGGCGCAAGTTTGCATACCAAGTCTCCTGAATTTACTTTCAGGCGCTTAAATCAAAGCGTAGTTCAGTAACAACGATTAACTTATTTCTCTAACTTCTGCAACAAAGTTTTTCTAAAAATTCAAAAACATCATGCTATTAAGAATCTGCCAAGAAACATATGCCAGATTACTCTCGTAAGGAAGCATTTGCACAACAGACAGATCGGCTAATAAAATCATTTTTCAACACTTAACTGATCGCAAAAAATTACTTCAATCAAATGTACATTAACTAAGAATGAACAAAATAATTGTAGACGCTTCGCCAAGCTCTAATTGTATCTTTTTAACAAACGTCTTCTACATCGATCAAGTTTAAATAATGTAGGGTATGATTTTTGAACTCTTAGATAAACCTTCAATGATATTAACCTTAAATCTTACTCCTAGAAGCAATAAGCAGGCGCATGCTAAACCGGATTTCCAGCCACAAAGAAGAGCAGAAAAAGCAATAAAGGAAGAATTTCAAACAAAAGTCGTGCTGTAATAAAAAAAAAGAATACTGAGAGAAATTAGTGCAAAATACACACGAAGTTGCACTGCATGACTTGATTTAAGCAGCAAAGATTGCAGCAAGCAAATGTAAATAGCTCTATGTATAAAGAGAGTATTAAATAATACTCCTAACTAATGGAGGGAGAGAGTGAGAGAGTTTAACACATTGATCTAATTGGAAAATTGCAGTTGGTTTTCAAAGATACATTTTGAGATAATTTTAGTTTGCTATAAGCATTGAGCGAAATAACAAGAGCGAGAGAGAGCCTGGAAAAAAGATAAATGTTCCAGTGAGTGTATGAAAGAGAGTAACAAGATTAGAAGAGTTAATTTGTTTAATATGTAGTAGGTATCTACAAGATACAAAACTTCAATTTGATTCAGTCCTTATAAAGCTGTGTTTTAATTAACAAGTTTTGGTTTATGGTTTGTGAGTTGTTTTTTAGAGGTTTCTATGATTTCTTATAGGTAGTAATCAACATTTTTTTTACTAAAATTGTTGCTTTCGATATTTGGCAACTTTATTTTATATTCAATTCTGTTTAGTCACAATTTAATTTCTTTAATGTCCTGATTTTCATGTGTAATAAAAAGTGAATTATCACTTTGTTATCAAAGTACAAATAAAATAAACATCAATGTCGCTGTTGCAACAACAACAACAACAAATTAACCAAAAGTGTGGCTCTTATAGCACTTACATGCATGTTTGCCTTTGTACATTCAAACAGACAGCCATCCCTCCGAAGAACATTTCTACATCAATAAACTGCTCAAATACTTTACACAACAACAACAACAACAACAAAGGTAGTTCAATACTTATGCACAATTGCATACAATTCGAACACATTAAATAAAGGTGTGTTGTGTAGGAGTGACAGTTTACAGATAAAGTGATATAATGGCTGTAGTTAAAACAAACACAGCCACAATATAGTCAACCAAACCGCGACAGAGCCAGCCAGCCCCGTGCTTGGTTGGCAAGTATTCAGTCAGTCTGGCAAGCAATCGGCCAGACAGAAAATTTTCATTTCTTTGTGCTCTCAACACACTACCGATTTATAAGTTTCATGCACATTTTAATGAAGTTCTTTTTGGACTGTTATTTATTTACCTTTTTTTATAGATTTGTATTTTTCACTTTTTAATTTTATTTGTAACTGACAAATCTTAGTAAATGCGGTTGCATAGCGGGGATGAAAAAAGTAGCAGAGAGTGCACGTAGGAAGAATTGAAAATATTTTTGTACAAAATTAATTAAGTTCACACTCACGAGTGTTTTGTAAAGCATTAAAACTAAATGTTTTATTTCCAACCTGAAATTAAACGTTACATATATTCTTATTTTCGAAAATGCTAAAACAAAAATTATTTTGAAAGTTTCTATAAATGCTGAAGTAATATATGCTATGTAAGCAGTACAGTAAACTTTTTCTAAATTTCGAAATTAATTTCGAATTTTCGAACATAGCTAAACTTGTATATTTTACACTTTTTTGTATACAAAAGTAAAATTTGAGTGCAATTTAGGCTTTTAAGTTGATGTTTTATTCAATTAGAAATTAAGTTCGAATATTCGAACACATCTAAACTGGATTACTCTGCACTATTGCATGCGAAAGTAAAGTTTTAATTAATTTTATAGGTTTTATTCGTGTATTTTGTGTAAATTATAAAATATGCAATGATTTCGAATTTTCGGAACATATTAAAAATATTATATATTAACAGCTGCGCTTCAAAATATAGATTTTCATGCCAATTTCGCTTTCAAATATATTTTTATTTATTTCGAAATTAAGTTTAATTAAAAATATAAACGAATTTCTGAAATGAATAACATAAAATTTATCATTATTTTATACAGTAATATAATTCCATAAAATTTTTTTATAAAATTATAATTGGTTAAAAAATATATTGACCTGTTTCTGTAACACCAGTGAGCGACATGTCCAGAGAATTTGTGTAGAAACCAACAAATAAAAAAGACACTTTTTTATATAAACTTTGTGTTCCCGACCCTGGCTATCATTACAGAAACAGGTGATATGACCATCGTTACTGAAGTGCATACACTGAAACAAATTGTGGTTTGAGAGGGCAATCTTCAGCCTATCAAGCAGGCGTGATAAAACTTGCCTTCCTCAAATATTCAAATAGTTGTTTACTCACACAACATCATTAGGGCGAGCATTGTCATGAAGGAAAATTATAGCTTCTCTTGTGTCAGCCTGCCTGTGGGGGTTACTGTGTATTCCGATTGGCAAGAAAACATTTTCGAAACATCCTTTTGCTTAGGGGCTTTGCTTTAAATGTTCTGGTTTGCACTTTGAATTGTCGAAATAGATTCCAACGACTTAAAACGAAAGAATATGGATCGAAATATGATACTGAAGATGGCACATAGCCGAAACTGGTTTGTCTCCAAATCAAACTTGACAAGGGATAACGGAAATTCGTTCCAAAAATCTACAAAGAATATAGCCTAATTATTCCGGAAGTTCTTTTTGGATATTCATGGGGTAATGCCTCGAGTCCTTTAACTTCCAACTTTACCCGAAATTTCTTCGTCTTCGACATCAAAATCACCATCCTGAAAGCGTCGAATCTAATCTCTTAAAGTGGTTTCAGAGAGTGTCATCTGTTTTCAAACGACGAGAACTTTTTTGTATAGCCAATATATATTTGTCACATTACCTCCGTTGCTGGTAGTTAATTTAGAAAATTTTACGGCATTTACGGCCCATTATATTTAATAATGCCCCTATTATCTTCCGAAGCGTCAATTGTTTCTTGTTTTCAGATGTGTACTATAAATTCATTATCACAAAAATAGAGTAGCGTTCTTAAACATCGCCAATTCACTGCCAAGTAACTAACCAGGCTGGAACTATTGGAATTAGAAGCATTGGGAATACCCGCGGGTATTCGTGGTCTCAGTTCTTTAACGGAATATGTTACGTACGACGTTTCTTGTGGTGGTATTTGTAGCCAGAGTTTATAAATGATTTATTTATTAAAAAGTTTTTAGCCCTTTCCGCTCTGGGTATACGCTGCTTTGCAAATGTCATGTGTGTTACAGGCACGTGTGTAAGGAATGATCGATAAGGAACCAGGAGTACTCTAAATTTATGTAAACGTAGGGCCACACTATATAATTGGCCTATGTAGTCCATCGATTATTGCGGAGTTTTAAAATGAATTTTTGAAGCAAAACGGAAAAAAAGTAAAAATTTACCACGAACAATTCTGCTTAGACAGATAGATACTTTTGTCAGTTTTACTTTCACTGTGCTGAAAATAAAAATATTTATATGCGCTATTAAATTACCCACAACTGTAAATGTTTGCATAATAAATTCGCAAATACATTTTAAAATATTTTATCTGTCTGTTTTGCTGTATGATTTTTTTTTTTTTTTTTTGGTCGGATCATATGAACCCACATCGGTCCAAGAACCTACACTGCATTGTACTACCGTCGAACATTGTTTTGTTCACGTTTATTGTCTTGGCGTAAACTTGCTTTTTATTTTAAAATAAATTTATTCGCTTTTTAGTTGGTTCGTTTGGTTTCGTTCATAACTTGATGGACGTATGACGGTGTATGAATTTTTACGAATCGTGATTGTTCTTTTTCGATGGTGATGTTTTGTTTTCTGTTTTGGTGGCATGTTGATGGTGGTGCTCAACTTAAAATTTCAATTTTATATGCAATCAGCGCCTTTTCTGCAGCTGTTTTCGCTTTTATTATTTTTGCGACCGACTGTTTTACTCGTACTCGTGCAACAAATTCGGAATGTAGGAGCATGAGTGACTAACTGTGTTTTATTGCTGACTGGTATTGTGATGCTCGGTGTTCATTGCGCCTGCGTGTTATTTCTTTAGTTTTATATTGTCAGCTTTTGTTTTACAGTTCTGCCGTCGGCTTGTCGCCAATGTCAAGTCTGACAAGTTTTTGGCAATATTATTTTTGTTCGTTTGCTTTTTAACAAATTTATGCTAAAATTCAAGGCCTTCAATAATGCATTTTATATTGTGGGTTTCAATTGTTTGTTTATGCTGTTGCTTTACGAAAAAAATAAAAATGTTTATTTAAACAACAAATTCATGTAAAGAGCTTCATATCAAAGCCTAAACTGACAGTTTGCTAATTTTATGTGTCAAAAGATGTCAGAAATCTCCTTTTTTGCTTTAAGAATTTGACTTTTTTTTGTACGACCATGAACTTCACAATCAGGAATGAGATGTAAAGATTTTTAACATGTTGAAGGTTTTAAAATTTTAAGTGTTAGATTTCGAAATTGTTCGATTGTGGCTCGGAAAAATTGTAAATTTTGATCAAAACTTAATTATTTGAGTTTAGTTTTAGGTTTTGTTAATTATGTTTTATTTTATTGCAAAAAATAAAAACAAATTTAAATATTTTTTTTTGTACTCCACAGCATCATATTTATTAAAAACCTTTCCTTAAAGACTTTTACTTTTAAATGCTATTATGGCTTAAGCTTTTGGGTGCGAAAGGATTTATAAATTTCATAGAAATATTTTTGTATAGAATCTCTTTTTTTTTAATCATGTGGGGTGGGCTTCCCTAGTCACAACTTGCCGGATTAGGCCAAAACTTTGCTGGGGATGTTCAACATATTCCTATAATTGACTTTTTCGCCTTTTGTACTTTAAGGTAACTTCCTTTCTGTATTATTTGGGTCCCCAGGGGGATTTGTTGTTGGTGATATCTGCATATTGATGTATTGTTAGCATGGGGAATAGGGAAACCAGTCCCCGAGCCTAGTCTAGGGTCTGAACCTAGAAGAAGAGAAATTTCAAGCTTCTACGAGCAACTAAAAGATTGGTACCCTCGGGACGATAGGTTCCGGAATAGTTGTTGGTGATGCTAATTTGTCGGGCTGTATACGTTATAATAGCCCACGTGAAAGTCGCTTAAAAGGACAAAATGAACAAACGCCCATAATTTTTTGTCAAAATAACGTTGGGTGATTTTCCATTAGTAACGATTTAGGTATTTGTTCACAATGATACTATTGCCCAAACTGTTGGCAACTGTTTATTCGCCCAAAAGAAATTCTTTACGATTCCTTGCGATTGTTCATTGTTTAGTTTGGGTTATTTTTCATATTTTTGGGTGAGTAACCATTATGACGTTTAGTTCGTGGACGATTTATGTTTTGGGCGAATTTCAAAAGCGTGCTTAATTCATACTGCTTTATTGAAGGGTGTGTCCAAATCTAGCTCTCTTTAGCGAGTATCGGGCGAACGTTGGTGATCGCATTATTCTCACCCGGTGCTAAGACCATCGTCGGAGTATGTCGAAAGACTGATGCCGACGGTCATTAAGACATATTTGTATTATTTGGGCGTCCTGGTGCATGTTTTCCTTATTAGCCCTGAGCCGTAAATCGGGAACTCGTAGCCCCCGGGATGTTAAGATCCGGACTGGTTGTGAGTGATGCTCCTTTTGGTAGTGCACGTGGTGGCCTGTGTTTCAATCGATAGCTGGGTGCTGACTTTAAATATTATGAGTTCTATATATTTAGTTTTCCGCCGAAAGTATGCCTTTTTAGTAATCCCGCTGTTCTGATATATTGCTATACGTGGGGCGGAGAAACCGGTACTTGAGGCTATCTCGGACCTGACACTGGGCGATAACCCCCCTCGAAGTTTCACTAGTAACTAACTAAGTGGTACTACGGAATAGCTTCAAACTCCCCAGCATGGTGTAAGTTTATGGTAGGGGGATCAAGGCTCGGATACCCACGTGCACCTTACATTTTTTATCGATCCGATCTGTCGATCCGATCTGTCCTTCATACATATGCATGCATATTTCTTAAGGCAGTAGAAGGCGTATTTGTAACCATTTTCAGAAATTTTACAACCCATAAAAACAAACGAGTATGAGTCAAATTTGTAATAAATTTGTGAAATAATTTGTAATTTTTTCAACTAAAAGCAAAGTGATTAAAAATGTTTGTTGTACTAGAAATGCTAAAGATGCCATTTAGAAGCCATATTACGAGTAGTCCAACGATACAGGAAATATTTTCGTTATAAATTTGTTTAAGTGAAAGATTTTACAAAATCAGATAAGTTTTTGTAAGACAAATTTCTTTTTTAGTTAAAGTTATTATTATTCTAGCTTATACAGTTTTTGTTGTACTAATTATTCAATTAATGGTAATTAATAAATTCTTGTTTCTTTTGCAGTTAAATACACAAACAAATTTACCAATTTCGCATTAAGATCCTGCTACGAAATGGCTTTAAACAAATTTATATTCTTTTTTCAATATTTTTAAACATTCAACCTTATAATTTTATAAAAAAAAGGTAAGTGATAATTTTAATTAATTTTATTTTTATACGAATTAATTCGTTTTATTATTTCTCAATTCGTTTCTTTTATCTGGTGGTAAACCAAACATAGTCCTCTATATATAAAGGGTATTTTTTTTTAACGCCTAGAACTTTAAATCAAATACAGATTAACGGCCGTATTAAGAAAAAAAGACTTAATAACGCTTTATAAATAATTTTTAATCAAATTTGTATTCAAAAACGATAATTTTAAAAGAATTTTATTGTAGCTTTAAAGTAGGTAGTTGGCATCAAGATTACCCAGAGTAATTATCTACTCCGTTGCAACGTTTTTATATTTGTAGTTTAAAGTCATTATTTCATCGTTATAAATCTTTTAATTGGTTTATCAAAAAGTATACAGCAGTTAAATGCTGTTTAAAAAAATTTGCAAGTGTCGTGCTGTTGTAGGCATATGGCAGATGGCGATACCTTAATTTGATTGTGTATAAAATCAAGTTATAAATCGATTTTAACAAAATATGTTTCAGTGTTAAAGTTATATGACTACAGAAAAAAGTGAGAATTTCGTCCTTCGTATTTCTAGGATTCTTAAATCACCCCAACTTTCATAGGATCTCTGATCGAATGAGCAGACAATTTTAAAATAACTTAAAGATAAATTTAATACGGATTTTTGAATATTTTACTCAGAGAAATAGAACAAACCATTTTCAAGTTACACTTCCTTAAATTTGCGGATTACGTTATATCTCGAAAGCAGACCCAATTAATAAATGGAGTGCATATTGGAATTCAGCACCCCACTTACATAGAAAACAATTTTCAATTGCTCTAGTCCAAAACCTTGTATATATGTGTAATCCTCAGAATATATTTGTGTTTAGTGGAACATTTAAAGTTAAATGTTAAGACACGATTGAGAGCTCTGGTTTCATTATTACGGTTCAACCTGTTGTACAGTACATGCCACATTCGATCTCAGGAGAAAATTTCTGGTAAAAACATGGTCATGCGAACTGGCCGCTTTAATACTGTGGCACCGACTGAGGAATCGGAGAGCAACATTGAAACTATACTTGAATTTTATTCGAGTCAACCGCGCAGCCGAAAATATTTTTAAATAATATGTGAAGAATATTATACTAGTACTTGAGGTAAAACTGATTTCCTTAAAATTAGGGAATAGAGCTGGATTTACTTTCTTTTCAGAGCTGGATTTACTTTCTTTGGACTATTCATATGTATAAGATCTCGAGTTGATTGCCTGATTTCACCTGTTGAAACACTGTGATCCATTATCTTCAGTAGAGGTTATTAAATGTTAAAATACAACATTATAACTTCAATTACCGAGGACAGTAACATAGACCTTCACTCGAACCAGACCAGAGACTTTGGTGGGAATTAAACTCACGACTCCCAGATTGAGACTAGCTTGATGCTCACAAGCCTACCAGAGCAACCTTGTTCAATGAAAATTCGTAACTGGATTTAAATAACACATTGACTGTTGGTTTTTAAGAGCTCTCTTGTTTCCGGTTTATCAGCGACTATAAACGGGGTGACCAGTTTACGTGTCCATTTCGTGATATTCAGTTGCAAAACAATGGTTAACTACGTCTTTGTGCCGCTTACCTTGGATCCTAACGCTTTGTCACTTTGGAAGCCAGAGGGATCGAATAATCCGCCGTCCCATAAATCGTAGTAAACGGTGAATTTTTATGATTATCGGATATTCGCTTCTAGATAAAACTGTGCCTAAGTGTTGAACAAAATTTCCAACATAAGTTGTAATTAAATGTACAAAAATGTACGATGCTCAGGATGATCGTGAGGCTTCAAAATATATTTTCTATAGAGTGAATATACACACGACACGAGAAATCGCCTATTGTATGTTCGCTCTAATTACTTTCTCGAATTGGACCATGTTTTTCGAAAATAAATGCGGTAATTCGGCTTGAGTTTATGTATGATGAATAATCAAACCAAACATCCAACGGAAAAAACAAGAACTGTGCAATCGACTGTCGCCGGCAACCTGAATTACCTGAGTTGATTTACATTATTATTATTTATATAAAATGGTAGAATAGAGACGGCACTAATATAAATTTATCCGGCTTCAGATCGGACCTTAAACTTTTTATGAAGAAAAAAAATTATTTTTAATTTCTATAAAATAGAAAAATTTGTGTCCATCACGCTAGCTCAAGAAATGAGCCGCTACACCTTCGTCAGTACTCCACTGATCACAGAAATTGGTTAGTGCCAGCCATAGGCCGCATTTATCATCTAACCCACCAATTTGCAGAAATACGGTACGAGAGTTTTTCCACCTTCACAACAAACAAGTAAATTTTTGCTTACTTCTATTTTGTGTTCAGGGTTTAAAAATGGTGCTATATTAGTCAACATTTTTTGTTAAATGTGCTGCTACTAATTGTTGTACTACCGTGTTCACAAATTACTGTGAATGCTGTATCGTTGGTTTGCAATTTTTATCAGCACACACAATTAGTATTTATCCTTTTTGTTTTACAATATTCAAAATGCTTTTGGGGTGCTTCAGCAGCACACGAAATTTTTTTTAATAATATCGCTAGTATTTAGTTCCATTCTTCTTAGTGCTGCTGCGAACAGCAGTAAACAAATTTTCGTTCCTTTAACTGCGAGTAGCTGTGATTTGCTAATTTATTCGCCCACGATTCAAATTGAAATAAATAGTAGCAAAATTTTCGTGTGTGCTGCTGCCTTCTAATCGAAATTACAAACACGAGTTAAAATTTTAGTAGTAACACGAATATTTATATCTAATTTTTCTTGTAGCATAATGTACACTACTTTAGATTAAATTTAAAAATGTATATTGAATTGATGTTGAATCAGACACCATTTAACAATTTCGTTTAAAGCCTTAAAAACACATCGATATTAACCAAACAGCATAAAAATTTAAGAATTCTTAACACTTTTAGCTGCCAAAAACTCTGACACTTCAACAAGAACAAAAACCCATTAATTCCGGTTATTTTATGACCCGCTTTTAAGCAGCTGCAATTCCATTGCAAATCTTTGGGATTTACACGAACACATGCACAATTACTTGCTGCTCATTGGAGTTTTTTGTTCAGTTGTCACTGTGTCAGTGTCTTAATTCCATTTCATAAACTCTGTCAACACACAAAACAAACAAAAACGAGAGAAAAGGGACAAAAAGAAATTCCATTAAGGAATGCAAAAAGACTTAATTAACAATAAACAGAAATTTTTAAAACAAACGAACAAATGTTTGCAAAAAAAAAAACGAGAAAAATATGGCCAAAATATAAACAATTATGCGAAAAATGCCAACAGACACCAGACAACACATTGACTTCTTCATCAGCTTTCGTTTTGTGTGTGTGTGTGTATTTTTTGTTTGTTGTAGCAGCAAACATTTACCAAGAATTAAAAATCCATTTAAGCCATAAAAGCTTAAATATGGATAAAGACTGAGTTGAATAAAAAAAAAACAAACAGAATAATAAAATAAAAAAATTATGCAAAGCCGACTGTATTGAACAATGATCAACTGTTAAACCATAAAATCAACACGAATTGTTTTGTGGACTTTCAGAACAAATTTCGCTGCGGTAGCGCAACAATATTTGCATTTTGGTGGTGGCATAAAGCTGCCATAAAATTAAAGTGAATTTTACACGACACTGATATATTTTAGCAGTTTCTAAATACGTTTTGATTATAAAAGGTGTCAAGGATACCTTGAAAAATGTCTTCATACTTTTTTGTTAATCATTACGGCGGTAACTAAAATTTTATTTGTGTTACATGTTCTACAGTGAGCACGATCACTTCTTTATCGCTTGAATCATTTTAAAACTGATTTTCTCAAAGCGCTTACATAACCCTTGGAATTAGGCAAAAGTGACAACGCAAACTCCCGTTTGCGGTGAAATGTGTGGGCATTTCCTACAAATGTCATAATAGACTTACAAACACTTTGTGTTTACTGTCCGGCAGAAATTCGGAGTGGACCACACCACAAAAGTAAATGCATTTTTTTTCAAAATTCTGCTACTAACGCGGTTTCCGATAAGGACAGTGCAGTGTAGAAAAAGTTTTTTTAAATGTTCATGCATGCCATCGTATATGAATAGGTCCCATAGATCCGGTTAAATTTACGCGGTGGCCTTGGGTAAAAAGAAAAGGTCTAGCGGGTTCAAACGCATCGCATAGCGCCTTCCTTCTGAACTAATTTGCAGTCTTTGTTTATATTCTTTTATTCAAGAAAATGCAATAAATTACAATTGATCTCTATCGTTCGCTATTAACAGTTTTCGCAGCAGTAGGGATTAATGTTACCGCTTCCTTAAAATACTCACCCAATACTAAGTTTTGTGAAGGCATTGCCACCTGTCGTTGTCACATGATCTACAAATTTGCTTGTTAACGCTTGTCGCACAAAAGTTGTTTTGACGTGCTATTCCACCTTTTAAATTGCCATAACAGATTTGCCAGGTACCAAGCTCTTGCATTAAAGGCATTTATGCTGAGCAGTGTTTCGATAACAAGGTTTTTAAGTAAATTAAACAATAAGCGTCTATTATCTCGTTCATACCCACGTCTTATTTACAAATAAAAAATTACAATGGAGCCGTATATTTTTTTTATTTTATCTTACTAACTCAGGAAAACAATTACTGATAAACGACAGGATTTGCATATAATGTGTCAAATGTTGCCACCTATTGCCATATTATTAGTTCTGTGTATTATCTGTGGTATAAACCATAGACTACTAAATAGACGCGACAACTCACAACAACATTACCTCGATTATATGAAAGAGATAAAAAACCTTATCATTTCTAATTTACCTATCTCTTTCATATAATCGGGTTAACTTAAAATTTTGTACGTAAAAACGCATAACACCTGATAATACACTTTTTCAAACGTCATTGTTGGGTATTCTGTTTATATTCTGTGGTATAAACGGTGAGTAGGTTAGTATTTGCAATTACTTTTTATTTGCAAGTATGACGTGCCTTCACCTCATGGAGATTTTCCATAATGGGTTTCATATGGTAAATAAGGCCAGTTATAGATCCACTATCGCCATATTGAGCACGAGCTTTGGCAAAACATATTAATACCGATTTTGTATACATGCATTTCCAACGGATTCATGGTTTTTGAAGTGATTTCGGGGGAGATTATCGTTCTTATCTGGTCACCCTATATCACAACCATAGTGGAATATGAACCCTTTCTTCGATACATGTTATACATCTTATTTCTGATTATATAAAATGTCTATCTGGTTACTTGTTATACAAAAAAATTAAGGACTTATGCCAGCAAAAGTAATTTTCAGATGTAGGCCCAATGGATTCTGTGTTCAAATATGAACCCGAACTCTCTTAGAACTTAAACAGATTACTTCAATACACTAACATACGGATTTTTGTACCAAACGTACTAAATATTTACTTACTACAAAGACGTTTTTTCATTGCTTGAACAGGGAATAGAAAAGTACTTAAAACCTGATTTTTAAAATATTGGTGTTTCGAATAGGTTGTTATCCTAAGTCTCAACTTGCCATAACACGTTTATTGTCGGTTAAAATCGTTCTCTTTAGTGAATTTGATAATGTGAACTTAGTCTTTGAATTGAGAACCCCGGAGTTTTAGCGCCCGTAATTTTTGGATAGGAACTTTACTTTCTTGTCACATTTATGATTTAATTTAAAATCTGGAAATTAATCAAATAATTTGCCAAATTTAAATTCCAATACTAAGCTCTGTACATCTTCTGTTCGATTCTCTTGAATATATTTGGGGTCCTCTCGCTTTAATTACGAGCGGTACACTTTTTGCAATTTATATTTATCCAAATGCCAATAGTTATTAGTTAGGCAATGTTGAATCAATTTGTAACCAGGGTTTAAAAAATTCTAGATTAAGATTGCTCTTACTGTTGCTGTGGTTGTATTAAAAACACAACATCAACAGCAATAGCAACAGTTTATATATGACAGCCACCACTGATAGCAACTTAAAGAATTTCAAAATTTATTTGTAAACAGCAGAAGCTAAAGGAAACAATTTATAGTAGTGCTTTTGCTATTTTTGTGCTATTGAAAAAAAAACAGGACAGTAATACCAAATTTTTGCTGTAACCGGAATCGCTGTTGCTATTTGTTAATTTTTAAAGACTTTAATAGAATATCTTAAACAAATGCTGTATACCTATATTTGCATTTTGCCTTGTCATATATTTTTAAAGGCAAGGGGTAATTTTATTTACCTACTTGAATACTTAGAAAAGATAAATAAAAAGGATAAATAAAAATTACAACAGAAATCCCGATACTTAAACATTAATAGATCAAACTGTATGTATTTAATAATTCCCCGTTAGTACAAATCACAGTGGCTGTACCATTTTACAATGCTGTCTATGTGTTTGCTGTAATATTAGTGATGGTGATGTCGTACTTACAACAGTACGAGCTAGCAAAAACATAAGGAAAGGAAACGAGAGAGATGTGCTATTTTGTGATAGCAAAAGTTTTTAATTTTTGTTTTTGCTATTGCTCGACTGTATTGTTTTTCAACAGCATTGTTAATAAAATTTGTAGAATTTATAGCATAACAATGATTTTTTTCTGTGCAATTGCTAGCTTGCAACTAGAATTTTAAGCAATGATTGTAATATTTCCTGGTAGCAATTAAATTGTGACTAGCTAGATATGTGATATGGCGATATGTGATATATAAAAAAATCTATGACTGAGCTGCAAATCGCTTGTCAGGTTATTAAGGCGATGTTATAAATCTCCGTAAAATCACGCCAAAACATATTTTTAAAATAAAGTGTTAACGTAAGAAATTAACATTTTGCTCCTAAACAATTTTGCTGACGATAAAGCGAAATAGTGACAAGTAAGTTATTATTGAAGGCAATTAACAACGACAGTCTGGTCGAACTTATGACAGTGACAAGGTCATTAAAAATGTATCATTTTACACTTGTTCGAATGCAAAGCACACGGTTACATATATTTGCATTTCAATATGTATCTTCATTGATTTCGAATAATTTTACAATTCCTTGATTTGCTTTTGCTCCTGACTCACTTAGAGTTAGATGGTTTTGGGTAAAAACAAATAATGTAAAGCTTTTTTTGTCCTTAAAAATTAAAAGTTTTGGACTACTACCTCTGGGCATCATTTTATTTCACTTTGGTTGATATGATTACGTTTATATAACGTGATTTAATATATACTAATTGATAAAAAGACTGCAATACGAACATAAGTTAAACTAGACCTAAACTTTAACTGAACTAAACCAGCTGACTTGACATCTGAATGAATGACAGTGCAACAATTTAAATATATTTTAAAACCAGCGAGATTATTCGTCCATCTCTAAAAAATTCAACAGCATCATGATATAACTGTAAATAGCTTTTGTCAGCTGTAGAGCTGAACTCATAGATAGCGGCATAATTTGACCAATCGTCAGTTCGATCGGTTTTTGCGACTTTCGTAACATCAAGAGAATTAATTTCTGTTCCGGTACGGACAGCTCATACCACAAGCAATCACAATAAATGACATCGACTACTTCGTCATTCTGAAAGGTCCAAACATTTGCAGATAATCAAAAAGAAGCATTATGAAAACCAGCACTCCTCACCGATATTTTCACCAAATTACCTAGCCCACAATAGGTGTAAAACATGCTGGAACAGTAAGTTAAATACACCAAGGCAGCTGGCCAACAGCGTATGATAATGCAAAAAATAGTGCATAACATGCTAGCCACGGAAGTAAAGACTTGAATGAATATGACAGCATAATACACTTCTTCAACGTCCTGAGCGTACCTGGGGAGCAATAAAGAGAGTGGACTTGGTTTATCCGAAGATCTCATACCTTCACTTACGTATTATAATTCTGATGCCATTGTACAACTTCCTTTAATATTGGCATCGTTTTCTTGGGATTCTTTGTGCTTAGAGCAACCCGATTAAGTTTCTCACACTTTATTCTTAAAATATCCTTCAACAGCGGTATATGAGTAATGAAAATTAAAATGTACATATCGCCGACAAAGTTGCCAAATCCTCCCAAAGTGACCAAACAAGCATGAACAATATTGCTTGTCACAAAACCAGCATGAGTTGTGGTGTCTACGCTGGGCAAACGAAACTGCATGATTAGAAGTTTCTGACCAGACCATAGTCCGTATATTATCGGATACAAAACTATGCCGGGCACTGCTAAAATATAAATAGTCATGACAATTCTTAAAATTTTTGACGTCAAATCGGTCCTATATCGCAGAACCGGCAAGTAGTCCTTATCCGTTTGATATTCCTTGTAAATATTGCTTAGTTTGTCTTTCATAGACATCATCACCAAACGACGTTTAAGGCCACAAAGCAATTTGCTATATCCCTGCAAAGAAATCCTTAAGGAAAGTGCAATACTTTTAAGAGACATTCACCTGCACGGCACTTCCTGCCAAACTGAGAGACTGCAAAATCACCTTCCAATCACCATCCACCACTACGCCCATATATATGGTGTAAATTGTGCAGCAAAAGAAAGCGTTGACCGCAGCAATCACGACCCAGGTATGAAAGTTCAGTTTAAAACCTTCCTTCAGCAAATCGCTACCACAAATGGCGGCGACTTTTGCTGTAATAGACATAATTTTATTAAAGCGATCCCAGCAGGTTTTAGCCATAACTTCTAACTGTTTGATAAAACAATAATGCAAATTCAATCTAAACTACATGACTTTATAGTGTCGCAAGAGCTTACGAATTTACACTGTGAGAAAATATGAACTCGATGTTGGCAATAAATTTTATTCTATGGCAGCGTAATTCCATGTTTTACATTTTATAGCACACAAAATATTAGCGGAAATAATATATGTTCTGAGAGCAAATATAAAAATTCAGGGGCACAGAAAGGGTCCCAACTTTCTGCTACACTATTTCTAGGTTTACTAAATTACCTTCTATGTCGAACTTCCAATCCTATTTATTTTTTTGCAGATGCTGGCAAGATTTGCCATTCGTTTTCATTCAGTAACAGACCGAGCCTTTTGCGACGTGGAGACACTAAGGACAATATGAATAATATGCTCAACCGAGATCTTGCGATAATCGGGTCGTACGAACAGATTCGATTTGGAAGCATGTAAGACCCAATGTTGTGTGTTTACTCACAGACGCACGAAAGATTAGAATGCTTCATCAGTACGTATGGGTGGTATAGTTATCAAGGAATCAGAGAATATTAAAGTTCTTGGCATGAAAGTCCAGTAAAATATTCGTTGGACTAATTCGCAACATTTTTCAGATCGCCAAAGAAGGATTCAAGAGCCTTGGTTTTTTAAAACGGTGTAAAATATACTTCACTCCATCTATTTTCCTTATTATCTACACCACATAACCGAAATGGAACGCAACTCTCCTGTATGGGCTGGTGCTCCAATTCCATTTGAAAGCGTTTCGATCGTGTACAAGAAAGGTCGAAAATGCTTGTCGGTGACTATTGACTTACTGGAACTTCAATGGAATGGGATTCGATGTCATTCTTCTATCGTTACTACTTCAGAATGTGCTTCAATCAAATAAGGCAACTTGTTGCTGTATCCGAACAGATGTAGGTATAATACGCTCTTCATTAAGGCCTCATCAGTTCATGATAGATTGCTAGTGAACCTCGCACCACACTATAGGGAAAACTCGCTCATTTCGTATCTCGAGTAAATTACTTCTGCAAAAGCTTTTCTGTTAGAAACGCCTTCACTGTTGGAAAATTTATATCGAATGTACGCAAACACTACTTTCGGTATCCCCGTTCAGTAAACTTTTTTTCATAGTTCCAGCACAATGCATGAGTAGGCGACATCCCCTGAGTGCTGGTGACACAAAAAAGCACTATATTGCTAGAACTGAATAAGAATAAAAGCTGACGGTAAATAGATTAAAGCTGGAACTAAAGTTTATGGTACTAGGTGCGGGAGGATGCCTGCCAACATGCACTTCGGTAGCAGAGCATTTCCAGAATGCAGACAGGAGATAGGATAGGGCACATGCGCATAATCAAACTCTTTGGGAATAGATTGTGCATTAAGCTATCTGACCGTTTAAAATCGATCTTAGTGTGGCAAAGAAATTATAAGGTCCCCATTCTTAGCAGGGACCAAAGATTGAACCAATCTAGGTACATTTAGACGGAATGTGTACTCGGACAGGAGTAGTACGACGAAGGGCTTTTCTGATAGAAAAATATTCAACAATTTTTCAAGCTAAAACTTACGCTATCCTCATTTCTACTAGGGAATTCCAGAGGAGATACATAAGGGAAATAAACATATTTATGATGTTGAACAACTAGGCAGCACTCAAGGCCTTATTATTACGTAAAGTGTGGTCACTGGGTACCTGGTTGGAATTTGTTTGGCATTGGTCTCAACCAAGCAAAGCGGTTCACTACACTGTCTCGAGAAAACCAAAAACGATATGGATGTTATCGGACTCTGTGGTCTAAGGTACTACTAATTTAAAAAAAGAAACTCAGATACCATCATCGAAAGGGTCAAGTACTCAGCGAACAGAGGCGCCCAACGTGACTTCATAGGACGAGAGTAGTTGTTTGGAATAATCAGTAGATATTGAGAAAACTGGTTTCTGGGTTGAGTCGGAATTCGTTCGGCACTAGAGAGCAAAGCTTTTCATTACCCTGGGTCGGGGGAAATCAGAAAGGATGCTGATGCTAATTACGTGGTGGTTTATCGGATACTGTGGTCTATGATACCACCAATGGAAAGTAGGGAACTCAGAGACCATCAAACCATCGAACTGAATATTGAGATAACTGGGCTCTTTTCTCAAAGATATAAGTGTGGGAGTCTTTTGAGTTCCCCCAAAAAGAAAACACGTTGCTAATTTTTAAATAAATTTGTTTTATTTATAAAACTTTTCTTAATAATTAATTTTAAATTTAAGGCAATAGCCGATTTATCAGCAATGGCGTGTTCAACAAGAAAAGAAAATGTATATCATATTTTTTATGTACGCATATGCAAAAGTAACATTGTAAAATATATTACTAGCTATAGTAAATGTTTTCAAGTAGAACAGGGTGCCTCATCATTGTAAATGAATGTGCAATGTGGAAGCCACATAAATAAAGTACATACATTAAAAAACAATTTTACAAGAATTGTCAAGCTCATGACTTCGCAGAGTAAAGTGTCTTGGCATGTCTTCTTTTACTCCAAGACATGCCTATGGTATCTTACTGAACTATGTAATTGGCTTTATTTGTAGCCTAAATCTGTTTCAGAGAAAGATAAGGGTTGCACAAAATATCCTACGGGTCGTAGTGCATGGGCCCACGATAATAATAATTTTAAAATTTGGAACTGAGCTACAATCAAACTCAAGTTGAACTAGTATTAAACTTGAACTGAACTCGAGCTTGCATAGAAGAGCGTTAGAACTGAATTAGATTGAATTATACTGAAACCGAGCTAACAACAAGTAGAAATTAAGTAAAAGTTTACTGGAGTGTTGAACTTTAGTTACTTAGAATCTAGAAGATTTAACAACAATTTAATATAATTCCGATAAAAAGAAATATATATAATTTTTCTAAGTGTCTTCTAAATAAATCCTAAACGGACACAGATATGTTTCTTCCTCCCATTAAGCCAATACATATCGTTAGCTCGCATTTCAAAGACTAAGTGCATTTTGTGTGATAATAGAGTTTGTTAAGAAAATTTTTTAATAACTCGTCAAGATTCTTTGTAGAAAAAGCACAAAACCGTTTTCGCTAACGATATAATGAATACATTTTCTGAAAATATAGTGACAAGTTAAATGTTTTGCGCGTTTATTAATGTCAATTAATAATATCAGTATGAACGTGTCTATGACAGTTGCAAGTTCATTAAAATTTTATCATTTGACACTTGTTTGAAGCCATAATATGGTAACGAGTGCTGTTAGCTCCCCATTTCCAACAATTGCAAGGCGTGCATTTATTTTTATATTGTTCTGGTTAACAAGAAAGGATAGTAGCTTTTGTAAGTGAGCAATAAAATAACAGCCCTACGTGAGCATACAGAAAACCACTATAAATCCAAAGGTTCACTGGTGTAAAATATCGATTTCTATGCAGTCTTTGCATCCGATGCTGCAGGAAATATTTTCTTAACACGACGTTCGGCCACGACAAAGACTACTCCAAGAATTGAATTGTTGATTCTATAAGAAAGAATTCTTCTGGTTCTTGAGTTGTGATTTGATTTTTTGACAGCGAATAAGACAGTAACAGAACTCAGCTAAGGGTGATTGAGTTTGCGCTTCGGCATTAAATTAAAAGTCGATTTTTGGAACGTATTTCCTTTATCCCTTGTCAAGCTTAACAACGGCAACAAAAAACACCACAAATAATAAGAGTAATAAACTCTGCCTATAACATTTACCTGCCATTCGCAAACACCAATTCTGACGCAGTACAACACGGTAATCACTACCGTCTACCAATCCTTATAAAAAACTCGACCTACGAGCCTTACCTGTTATCTCTTCCCACCTGGCAGATGGCTACGTGATAAATGAAATAAAAAAATTTTCCTATAACAGTTAATGTGTAATCACTAACGTCTGCCAATTCCTACAAAAAACATTCGACCTATGAGATTTACCTGCTACGTGATACCGGCTCACATGACAAACAATAAAATACCAACGATTTGTTACAAACCGATTTGACTTCAAACCCTCTCGGAATATCAAATCAATAAATTAAAATTCGCTACTTTATTTTCCATTTATTACATTTATTTATTGACGATTATACCGGCCGTCCCGAGTCATGTGGCATACATTATTTGACGTCGCCCCTCTCCTTTCAGATAAGCAATTTATTTCGGTAGCCCTGTCTTGGAATCGCGAACACCTAAAACGTCCATTTTCCCTGTTTACAAATCGGTTCGAAGGAAGATGAAGAAGGAATGCTGACTACTGCAGTACGAAAACTACAGTTGCTGTAATCGATGACAAACCGACAAACTGACAATATTTGTACGAACACTAAATATTCCCATTCGAGCCAGATGACCGAGCATGCTGAGGTATCTTCATGTTACTTACCGGATTTGTTCCAACTTCTAGAACGAATTCTAAAGATAGTAAGCTATCTTGGAAACCCAATATAGCGACCGGAGCGATTGAGGCGATGGCAGCTCCTTACATATGTAGGAGGGCCATAGGAACGTCATGGCAAATTAACACATAAAACGTGAACTGGCTGCTCGCGGGGGTTATTAAACGATTCTGCCTTCATAGAGTATAACAGTCTGAAACTTGTCCACCTCGGAAATCCGGGGTCATCGTAGGTATAGAACCCCAATTGACCCATCTCGATATATACACAGCTGGCTGGAAATGCAGTACACTGGCTATTGTACTAAAGAATATTTTGTATACATATTCGGATCTTCACCGACAGCCGCGGCAAAATTAGGTTTGTGATAGGTGTCAATTCAACATCTAAACTGGTCTAGGAATGTTTGGGATCCTTAAATCGGATGGCGAGACTATCCAGAATCACCTTGAAATAAGTGCGTGGACATGGGTTCAATGTGGACAATTGCATGGCCGATAAGCCAGGCTGCAGAACTCGAACATTTACGAACTCTGTCGCATTCTCATCTCTCTCTACAAAATGCAAATTAATAATACTTCATTTGATATGGCTCAGGCTTGATGGTGAAAATAACCCACGTGCTATTGTTGAAACTTGGTTTGATCGGGTGATCTGCTAAAGTTTCAGACGCCGCAAAATATTTTGCATCAAAATCTTTAGAACGTAGAAGCGAATGTAAAGTGATTAGGACGACACCGCATTTGGCCGAGAAGCGAATAAGATAGAAGTGTTAAATGCCTCCGCTTATTATAAAACCGGTATTTAAGGGTAACCCTTAATTACTTTTGTTCTTTCTTCTCTAGATTTATTCTTATTTGGCTTTTCATCTTACAGATGTTAATCACGTAATGTTTCTTGCCATGCAATAGTTTACTACTTTGTTCTGTAGTCAAATAAGGACTTTTGTGTTTCTCGTTGTTTCAGCGTTGCAAACAATTTTAATTTCAAACAAATATTTTTTGTTGCGCTTTTTTTCGTAGTAGTAGTTTTCGTTCTATACTTTTCATTATTTTAAGTAGCAAAAATTCATATGTTGGTACTTTGCACATTTCCACTTTATTAAGTCTTATTCGGTATGACATTACTCTTATCAATAATGACGATAACAATTGGCAAAGGAATCATTATTGCAAAGGCAGAAAAGGAGCAAACGAAAGAAAGAATTCGTAGAAAACAAAAGGATTTACGTAAAATTTGCTTAAAGAAGGAATGTTTAAGGATAGAAGTGAACATGTTCTAATTTTTAGGTCTTTAGGTAGAAGTTCAAATTAAATAGTTAACCCGAATTTTAACGTTTTATACGCTTTTATCGTGGCAAGCTTCCACTATTAGTTGATGTGAAAATAGCTTGCTTCTTAATCTGTTGAACGATGTTTTCGTCGATTAATTATGGGCGACAAGGTTATTCAGAGCTACTGTTATGCGGATAAAATCTACCCCTTCATACTGCACTCCATTTCAATTCCTGCCATGTGAGACAGCTTATCGAACAGAGCAGATTTCATGGTGATCTCTCCCTAGCCCAAGATAATCACACTATTACTAGGATGCAACTTCTTCACCGATCTTTACTCTTGTAGAGCTATCCCAAAGGCAAAATGAGATAAGATTCCCGCGTATCTCGCTCATTTTATATTTTTGATGCGAATTTTTAGATGGCGTTAGATATTAAAAGAGCGTTTTAAAAAAAGGGCTGAGCTGTCACAATAGTTCCGCCTGACTTCCTAAACACGATATCGTAATAATTTATAGTTATTTATTTTTACGTGATATTCATCATATTTTCTGGTGGAAAACCTTCCATGCTAGTCCGACGAGCACGCTTGTACGTGGGATACTGACTAATAAGTCGGGTGGAAAGAAAGCAGACAGTGCTTTAAAAATGTTCTTATCCAAAGAGTACCACTATACGATACGCCGAGGAAGCTATGACATGCTGCTTGAGTATGCACCATTTTATTAATTGACCTTTAGTGCAATACAGTCTTATATGACGAAAGAAAACTTCTGCGCTTACTACTCTTCTGAACCGTAGAGAACCAAAAAAAAGCGGACAAGGATCGCACTGGGAGCAAGGGTATTACAATACTCGGACAATACGCAATATTTGTGAATTCAGATATCATGTAATCGAGCTGAAGATCAAGGCAGCGAACGTGTTTAATCTAAAACACGTGGTTAAGTGACAAGCACAAGTTGCTGGCAGATACAACAAATATATGTACATATATATAAAATATCAATCGCCAGCTGAAAAACTGTTTCGGAAATCTGGATAAAGTCCGCATTTATTTAAAATTTTTTTTTTAAATTAAGTTTTCGAGTACCTGACTAAAATTCACATGGGATATGATGGCCCAAGGTTGGCGATTAATCACGATTCTTTCCCAACAATTCCTAAGCGTTTCAGTAGTTTTGTATCTGCAACCTTCACCTTACACAGCCAAATTTGAACAAACCCTACACGCAAAGAAAAAACATGGTTGTTAGCATGGTTGTGGCAAACATATTGTGGTGATTTGAAAATATTACTTTACTTGCGAGAAACAAGTTATTGTTTACATTTAATCAATAACTGATTTCCATCTATCGAAATGGCAACATGATTGGATCGAACTATATAATTTTTACCAAAATTCTAACCACGAACAAAGTATTTTCACTATACAAAAATAATATAATTCTAACCATAATAAACATACTTCGTAAATTTTGTGGGTGTTTGTAAGCAAAGTAAGACTTGCAATCAATGAATTTTTGCTTTAAGAAAAATTTTGCTCTCGAACTCGGTTAAATGTTTTTCTATGCTTCTAAGAGAGCCATATTGATAACAACCATATGATTGAATCATAATATGTTGCTCTTGGATTATGGAACCCTCAACCATGTCTTTTTGCTTGCGTGTAGAGCAGAAGACCGGCTTCATTTACCAACACTTTTATATTGCCGGCCTTTGGCCGGGTGCAATAATTCTATTATTTGTTCATTGTAAGGACTCTTTAAAATCATTTTATTAAATTTAATACGAGTATCTATCAAAATATTCTCATAAAACGGAATGCCTTAAAAAACTTAATATTCATTTTTATGAAATGACAACTTGACTCTACATGACTTCATGAATCGTTACGTTTGAACGGAAGCTTATCTCAGCGATTCAACAGATACTCCAAACAACTCGCAACTATTTTTTCCAAAGAAACTTATTAACATAGTGATGGAAATTAAAAACGAAAGAATACAAGTCAACTATAAAACTTAAATTCATATAAAGCCCACACACGCAAATCGCATAAATTATTGCTTATGGCTGTTTGCCTCTAGCGCTGCTGGTTATCGAAAAAATGCATTGAAAGTTTTCCATAAAATAACCTTTCTAGTGGTTATTTTATATAGATTTTTAGTAAGAAATATAGGAGATGACGAATTTTGGTCGTCTTGCCACTGCGAGTTATCGATAAAACTAGAATTGAAGTTTTCCATGCAAAATTTTTGGATTTTTGGCCTTCCATGCTAAACCGAAAAATACAAACAATGGGTTTCCATACAAAATCGATAAACAAAAACAATGTCTTTATATTTGTTAAATTCTCTTCAGTTAAAAAATAAAGTTAAAATAATTTTTGTGGCACATTTTACGTTAATCTTGTTACTGCATTGAAAAATAATTAAAACACATGTAAGAATTCGCTGAAATCTTTTATTTCATTCCTGGCTTTTCTCTCCCTCTCTCTTCTACACTTTGCGAATATGGAAAATTAATGAAGTGAACACAGTGTGTGTGTGATTGTGCATCATTCAAGTACAAGTAGTTGCACGAATATTCAAATCTTATCTATCGCCCACTGATGTATAAACACAACAGCCAACACTACAAAGGAAAAAATACGAGCATACAATCATTTTAAGTAGTGGTAAATATTGTTTTATCCACTTGGTAAAATTTGCATCTCTTCTGTGTACACACGCTCCAACCTACTCGTACAACATGTTTGTCACAAACGAACGGAGTAAATCAGTGGTGTGCGCTCACACGCATGCACGCGATGGTTGTTTGTCATTCTGCCAGTCTGCCTGTATTGTGCCTGTGCCCACTTTAGCTGCCTGTTTTTGTAGCTTCAGTCTACGTTTGTTATTTTGTTGATGCTACCAACTATCCACAGAAAAACAATTAAAAAAAAGGAAACATTGTTAGCAACTTGCATGCAACAAATTACCCATTGCCAAGTACATTGTACGACTACAAAGTACAAACATGTTGCACACTGCACACACTACTATCTACAGACAAATAAAAGCGTAGACCATGTTAAAGAAGAAGAAAAAGGGGGAAGCACGTTATAGTATTCTTGGAAATATACTTTGCATGTTGTTTACAAAAGTAGAAAATATTTTAAAATAAAATGACAGCTCACAGAAGCATTCAAAAACTCTTTCTCTGTAATGGTACCATATACTCTTTACCATCGTAAGACCCTTTACATACTAAGGGTATAAACTTATGTCTTGAACCAACGATTTGGCTCCCTATTGTCCGGTAGATGATTTGCTATGATGGTATGTGAAATCAATGGTTGTGAGCGCGGCAATGGTCGGTATGCTGTAAACAGTGAGCGGAAATAAAAGCTCTCAATAGAATCACCTTCGCACCAGCCACAGGGAAGATATGGTAGAATAAAGCGGAAGACATTGAAATTAATGAATTCATCTGTGTTTTAAAGCAGGTTCCAATATATGCGGGTCAATGTTGAATAAAAATACAAAAAAATCTTCTTTGTTTGGACATCACATGTTTGCCAGTAGGAAGGTGACATTGCACAATGGTTGCATTTCTAGGCCAAAAATACTTCTAGTAGACATATCGAGATGAAACTTTCTGTGACTTTTGCAAAGAGTAGAAACTGTATTTTGTAAAAGTGGGCGTGGTTGGAGACGGTCAAGCGATTGCTCTCACCTAAAAATGAAAGATGAAAAATATTAATGATACTTGGCTAACATTTTCCTTGTGATATCTCTAGAGTGTAAAAATGATGTGTAAAAATGGGTGTGGTTATTCCCCTATTTGCCCGCTAAAATATTTTTTTTAGTTTTTTATGTAAAAAGTAAAATTTAAAAAAGGATAGGAGCCTAAAATCAATCTTTTAATCAAATCGTCAAACTGTCGAGACGTGTAAAATTTTGCACGTATGCTGCAGTCTACGTACTTTTATGCCGTTGTTTCTTAACTTTACCGATTCTTCAGGAGACCAAATTCAGAATAATATTATATTCAAATCATTCATTCAGAATATCTATTGTGGTGTTCGCTGTGTGGCAGATAATACCATCCTGCTGGAGGCATATGCTCTATCGTTCGATTTAGCTCCAAAGAAATTGATCCATTTTACTGGACGTTGCCAGTGATAGCCTTATCACCTGCTGAACCGTTTGGGAGTTGGCTTTGTCCTTACAGTACTATGTTGCTTATTAAGATAATTTCTTTGCCATCAGTCTACCTCGAATTTACTAAAAATACTGGAAAAAAATTGTTGTACCTTTTTTGCGAAAATGCACCTACACCGCATATTAAGAAAACAATTTACCAAACATCCTCCGTTCCAAAGTTCGCGTGATGGCTTGCGTAAATAAAGCTTTGAGTCCACGCTAAAATGCGTTCTTTTTAGGAAACATAATTAGTAAAGAGCTAGAGACTCGAATCTATCAGAAATTGTAAAAATTTCTGTAAAACCTACACAGCCATTTGGCATGGAGAATTTTTACTTTCCGCCAAATTGGATTTAAAGACATACGAGGGAGGTTGGTTATTGATTAAAATCATAAATTTGACTCAAATTCTAATAGATAAAAAAGAAAGCATAAATATAATTAATAATAAATTGTCTTTTTTATGCTAAATGTATAAACACATTTATCAAATGAGCCGTTTTTTTTAAATGGCATAAGTCACTTTTTAACAAAAGTCAAGGTAATGATAATATTAATTACATTGTGTCTGCACTATCACACTTGAAATAAAATGAATATGACTTCTTTGTTTACTTTGAGCAAGTAGCAAATAAAGAAGGCGAAACTATACTTTCGACTGGGATCGCTAATGAATTTCGGGTGGGTAGCGGTGGAGGTAGCTGTTGAAAGGTTTCGGTGGCTCAAATTTTCCATAGATTTTTTTTGTAAAACAGTAGGAAAATTAAGTTGTAAAAAGTACTCAAATCTTCAGAACTACAGTCAAGAAAAAAATTTATATCCAATTAGCACAGCAGCCGATGTTAGCTGAAAAAAATTATACGGCAGAGCAATGTCTGCGGCGATCCAGTAGTTTTGTATTTTCTTCGTTTGCTTTTGCAAAAATGCATCCCTGGTTAACTGGAAAATCTCAACGTTTATAAATTTGTCTTAAAATGAGAGGGCTTTCACATTCGGCAATTTAGTTGCGCAAGTCTGTTTTTCCTAATGTGAAAGTCTTCTAATGAAATTCATACGACGCAATCGCATGTCTGCAACAGTGCACAAAGTACGTTATCACGGAGATGTCATTAAGCGTCATTTATTACCAATTAGAGATTTATTAGAGGAATCTCAAGAAAAATGAAATTAAGATTAAAAATTTTAGAAAGAAAATAATACCAAAAAGAAACACGAAACACTACGAATGAAGATTTATTTAATATATTAAGGGAAATCACTCTTCGTTGCATATGTGCAATTTCTGCACACTTCAAATGATTTTCTGTCACAAAGCGTGAGTGTCTTTTTTAAGCGTTTAGCAAATTTATTACCGAGTTGCATAAAGTTACTTTCCCGTATGCAATAAAAGTTAGATATTTTAATTTTTACTATTTTAGCAAAAACAGGTATTTAGTTGCTTTGATTTTAAAAAGAAAATGATATACACAGCTGTTTTAGCTTTGCAAATTACCAATCTGCAATGATTTTCGCCATAGCATATTTGCTCAAGTGTAGCAAATTTTAGTTTCATATATTATGTTGTTATGGTTTTGCAAATTGTAGCATATTTGCTACATTTGCAAGGTTTGCAAGGGTTGTTTACAACCAAGAGTGACTTCCCCTATTATTAGCAACGTCAGATCTCTTCATCTCTAGCATTCGAAACCAATGGAAAAACGATGTTCAGAATCAAAATTCATGGGCCAAAACCTATTTTTTTTCTTGGCATAGAATCCTAAAATTTTTACGCCCTTAGAAAGGAAATGTATCAAGACTAAGGTAATTTTTTGTATCAATTTTTATATTTTCATATTAAAAGAAGAAATATCCCACATTAAGCTTTTAGAATGGAGTTTTGTCTTTATATCTGTGGCAATAAGGAATAAATGCTTAAGTCGACTTTAGTTGAAAACGAGTTAATAGCTCCCATTGTGATTTCCCAATTCAAAAGTACCCCTTAGCAAATTTTGCTCTACGGTTCAAAAGTTATATTGAAATAAATTTCTCATTGTCTTTTTTAATCGTAAAAGAATTGATGAAGTTGGCTTTTTAAAGTCTACATTGTCCCAAACGTAGGAAAGCTCATCAGAAAATCTTTACCCAACTTTTAACAAAAACTTAACACGTTGAGTGTTACGCGGTTTTATAGTGGCTTCCCCGTCAGGCGGCGCGAGTTTCAGCAGTGTGAAAATATTACAAATCGTGCTATGTAGAAAATGCGGCACAGAGTGACAGAAAAATAGCACGAAATTTGACCAAACATGTTATAACATTTTGTGACACTTGCGAGGGAATGTTAAATTTTTACCTTTATTATAATATTTTATACTGTCAGTCACCGGTGACTGACGCGGCCTAAACGGAAAGGTCGGTGTCAGTCACCGGTGACTAACGTGTGGCTCAACGTGTTAAACGTCTTTTGATTGAAATTCCGTAGACCAAATGAGAAATCCAAAAAATATCAAGACAAAAACATAAACAATGAACAAATTGTTATTTAATACGAAGTATTTCTATATTCTGCACAAGATAAGTCTTATGATTATCTTTAAAAGTTGATACAGTACGTAATGGACCCGGTAGTTGATTAAATGTATGTGGCCTAAAAAATCTCACTCCATGCTACATCTTGAGCATCCTAAGTTCTCTGATCGCCTGGTGAGTCTTTTTGTATGAGTTATGCTTTGGAAAAATGGTGCTGATCGATAGGAATTTCTTCTTATGGCTAAAAAAATATCCATTAAGAATTTGTGTAGCTGACAGAATATTATATTTTTTTAAAGAGCTTTAAAGCTTTGTTTTAAGCGGAATGAACAGATTTGAATGAATTTATACAGGACGCCATTTCCCGAGGAAATTTTAGTATTGATCATGTCAATGTTCACTCTCCTCTCTCATTGTGTACTTATTTCCTGGGGTCACATTTCGCAGACCCATTTGAAACTACCACAACAAAATCCTTACAAATAGACAAGGCACGAATTACAAAATTTACGTATTATTCACAATAAAATTTTGAGCAAATGATCTAAGATAATTAAATGATTTGCAATTAAAAAACAATTTATTATTTTCAATGACTATAAGAACTATTGAGAAAAACATGAGTATCTTGAATACAGAAAAACCTTCTCGAAAGGTGGTGGCAACAATATTATTAAACATATAAAAGCCAAATCCCTTAATATCTCCATCAAAAAACAAATTGACTTATACCACTTTTAAAATCAACGGCTCGAATATAGAACAGTTTTAAAATTTGCTTGTTGTACTTCAAGAATTTGATCAGTTTAAATGAAATTTTTTTTCTAGCTGATGTTTGTAGTTTTCAATAAACGGGTGAATGTGTAGTTTTTTTTTATTTTTATTAATTTATTGTTGTCGTTGTTGTTGATTGTATATACATATATATATTTGTATGTACTCGTGTATTGTATTTCAACCGGAAACTCTTTAATAAATAACTTACAATTGAAAGATTGTGCAAAAAACCGAAATACAAATATCAACATTTACAACAACAACAACAACACAAAGCTATAATGCAATGCGGTGTCAGTGACTTTTGTGCCGAAATAATGTCAAGAAATTATTAAAAATCATGCTGAAGTAATGAATAGTTTAATGGCTTTAATGAAATCATAAAGAATACAGTTGGGTAGCAAACTATACATACACCAAGTGTCTTAATTTAAATTGAATAATGAGTCTACTTTGAGCAGTTGAGTTATTTGTTGATGGGTGTTAATTTCAATTCTTGTTTAATTTTCTGTGGAAATAGATAACTTTATAAGTTTCAAACATCAGCTCCTAATAAAAACGACTAATTCAAACTTAGTGCACGTGTCTATTCCCGATCTGGTGGTAGCTACTGCAAATGTCGTGTTGTTGTTGTTGCCATCAAATAAATTTTTCTACTTGATGAGTTTGTTTATTTAGACTCTTTCATATCACCAGTACACTAAACTAAAATATTATTGCAAGTTGACAAAATAAAACTAAGAGGAAGAGCAGAAGCAGCAGACCACCCTGACACAAATGCTGATACAGCAGCAAATTCAGTTACTCTGCCTATTTGTTGCTTGGTAGCCGTGCAATCAATTTAAAAATTGTTTTTATTTTGTTTTGTTTAAAATTTCTGGTTAATTTAAAATGATCTCAATAAAAAAAAAAAAAAAAAAAAAAACAGTTTGAATGAGCAAAAGCTGGCAATGGGGGGCTTGGATGTACTCTACACAGTATTCGCGGGATTTGCATGCTGCCATCAAATCCATTATGGCTAAGTTAACTTGAACTATTATTGTGGTTCATGTCAGTTTAATGTTAAACCTCACCCCAGAGTAATCGCACTAAGTTTCAGTAGAGCCGGGTAATGAAGAGGAGGGGTTTTTCAGTTTTCTATTTTTATGTTGATAGCATACCTGCTTTTGAGGGACAGATCGCGTTTACGATCCCCTTCCTTTCTCGAATTGGTTACAGGGAAATAATTTGTAATATATGACTAACTGACTTGAGTCTCATGCAAACTGACGTGATTGCTGACTGTCGACTGGTAACTGTCAGCCTGCATCCTCATTACAAAGTCTCTTGCATTCGGTCCAAGGTATAAGCCATTGGTCCGCCATGGCATTCACATTTAACAAGTGTCTGCCCGTGGTCCTAGACCTTATGGTAGCCTTTGATATACATTTACACAATGTGCGCTACCGTTTTGTGACTGACCCGTTCTTGTAAATCTTCAGAATCCCTCCATTGGCCCATGAACACTGGAGTTCATACTGATTTTAACCTCTCTACCTCTTGCGAGACTTCATTATCCATCCGTATCGGAATCCCACGGTCCAACGCCTTAGGAGTGCCTTTAGAGATTGACCTGTCCAACTCTCGCAAGGCATTCCTTTCATCTCTTCCAGCTACCTCCTTTGGCAGATTAAAACCGGAGTTCCTTTAGAGAATTCATATAATTCTCACGAGCAAAAGATATCTACCCACACAGAGCTACTGCATCGTGTATTAGAGATTTTAATAAGATAGTGTTAACTTCTCTCCACTCGAGGAGGTATAAGTCAGAACTTCTGACAGTACGCTTAGTTTCGGCAATCCATACCTTTGTGCATGCCAGCCTTGACGGTTCCTTGCTGATTTATAGCAATTATTTTGGGAGTGAGCATTATATGTTTACGGTACTGCCGATCTTTAAAGTTTTGAAAATTGTTCATTCTCATGATGACTTTTCGCTTGACTTCGATGCCTAAACTGAAAACATTTGCTCTTATATGTAACGCGACGTCGAGTTTCAATTTGTTGTGAAGACTTTCTTAACCTGCTAGGGTTTTCCTCGTAACCTACGTCATTTTTTTATACTATTACTAGTAGAAATGGCTCTGCCACAGGCCGCATTTTATGTAGACTCCATTTTTCTTAACAACCTCTTTCATTTGATACCCATATCATAAGTTAAATAAAAAAAACTAGTCAGCCGTATTGTGGCATCCGTCATATTGGAGTTAGAAAGACGTCAATTTATTTTCCTATATATTCCCAACAAATTTTTTCTTTTCATACTCATATCAGGGAGTTGCATTAAAAAACAATTGGTCGTGATTGAATTTTGGGCGTGATTCCAGCGTCACTTACCGGCAATCTAGACCATTCATGGGTAGACTTAAACACACACCTTCAAACTTTCATCAAAATCGTTCCAGCTGGTTAGCAGAAGTTCAATTTCAAACACACATACAGAAGAATTACATATCGCTCATTAGCTCAAACAACGTCATAACTCATAAAATGAATTATTGGTGTTAATTATGCAGAATTGTGCGTTATGTCATGCTTTATAATAAATTTCATCTTTATATCTTTGCTACTCTCCACGTTGGAAGAAATATTCCGTTACTCTTTGTATCTAGTAGGAGCATATAGAAAACTTCAAGACAGAACAATTGTTGTGGGCGACATTGATATAAAAAAACAGGCCTGAATCGGTAGAAAGATAGAAAAAAGTCGTTTCCTACTCAGGAAAAGTATTCTGTTTGGTGATTGAATCTTATCCATATCCGATAATGGAGTCGTCCCTGAGAAACACGCCCTCTATGGACATGTCCACGACTTCAGCGGCGAACTGGAATACATTGCCTTTGCTTAAGTCTGTGATCAGTATGTTGTTTGATGATAGACCTCACACTCGGGAGCTAGCATTACAAAGAATAATCAAAGCTGAACGTAGCACTACTAAGAATTTCTTCTTAGTAGAAATGTTATGGCACTCCAGCAGAACACGAGCTTACAGATCTTCCAGTTTATACGGAGTAGTATGCTCAGAGACATCATTAAGCCCCCTAATCCAGTGGAGGTGCTGCTTAGAATGTTTTGTCACCACAAGTGTTCGACATCCAAGAAAGAACTCAGATGTTGTACGATCACTCGATCAAAGATTATTCTCCCTATGGACTTAACATATATTCGAATATACCCTCCGTATAACATGTGGAGCCGCAGCATATTAATCGCTTTTCTGATGACTGACTTTTCAGCCAGAATTAATCAAGTAAAAACACCTTTTGATTTAAGCCACCCACGTCCGTATGGCGATAAAAGACGTCCTCTTCATGACAAGGGCAATATTCCGTGCCTTATCGCCACGGAGTCTGATCACCGAGCAATTTAAAGCATAAATTTATATTCAGACGTTATTTTGTCGATTTTTATTGTACGAAGCACGCCAGTACAGTTCGTTACAAATCAATTGATGAATTTTATATAACCACTCATAGAATCGTAGGAATCAATTATGTTGATCTCAGAACGCATAAAGAACTCAATTTAAATTTCATTTTTGCATCCAACTGATCGCTGACAAAACAGTTTTATTTCATTTATTCTATTCGCCAATATAAATAAAATCTCCTTGATGTTGGTTGTTTATTTAATTGAGGCTGTACACACACAAACATACCTAAATATGTATGTATGTGTGTATCTATGTGCATGCGCTTGCTTATGACGAAAGAAAAAACTTGTACGGAATGTAGTGCAGCTACTTAATTAAAAACAAAAACAAGCAACAACAAACAATTTCATATTTTTTTAAAGGGAACTCCCTCCCAAGAAAATTTCCATTTCCTAAGAAGTCATTGTGGTTCCGTTTAAGTTGCTGACTACGATGTCGTGCTGGTAAAACAAAATTGCAATGCAAAATTTTAATTGAATGACTCAATTTCAGAAATAAATTTATAAAAAAAATCTTTGTTGCAAAAAAACTTAATGTTTTATTTTAATGGATAAACCAGTAAATGATACGGGTGCAAGTAGGAGTATTCAATTATATTTATGTATGTATTTCATTTCTTATTTATGTTGTTTTCCAATTGTCAAATGAAACCATAAACCTACTGAGCTTGAAATTGAAAACGAAAGAAAACAAATAATTTGCCTGCAATTACAATTGGATTGTTTGTTGGCTTTGCATTTGTGGCACCCTTTGCGATCAATGGTAGGGGACCGTATAAAAGGTGTTTTTTTTACGATCGATAGAACTTTAAATTGTATAAAGTAACACACACAAAAAATAAATTTTAATCCAAACAAATTTTGTATTCGATAATGATTTCGATCATCGTCCAATTCTGAGCCTCTTTTTCAAACATTGCAGGCCGTATGTCACGAATAACACGAACAATATTGGCCTCCAAGTCGTCTATGGTTGCTAGTTTATTAGCATAAACCTGTGACTTTACGTGGCCCCACAGGATATAATCGAGAGGTGTGAAATTGCAGGACTTTGGCGGCCAATTGATAGGTCCATTTCTCGAAGTCAACTTATCATCAAATTTTGATTTAAATGTTGAGTCACATGTCGTCCGCACCAATGTCACCCATATTTTAAAACAAAAAATTCTTGATCATGTAGCGATATCGATCTCTATTGATTGCAACACGAGCTTCGGCTTCACTTTTAAGGTAATAAGGTTCAATGATGCCACCAGTGTGTTAACCGCACCAAACGGCGGATTTTTTGTGGATGTAATGGAGACTGTAGGGTCTGTTGTGGATTGGTTTCACTCTATATGCAGTAACTTTTTTATTAAACAACCCATTGAGACAAAAATTAGTTAAATCGCTGAACAAAATGTTATGATAAAACATTGGTCCAGTTTCCAACTGCCCTAGAGCCCAATCGGCGTAAGAACAATGTATTTGATGGTCTCGTGGCCTTGATTCCTGCACTTAAGATATTCTCTCCAGTACGACGTCTTCGTGTTATTGAATTATTACGAAGTATGTAATATAAAATCTATCCACAGCTCGACTGATGGCTTGTTCAGATGGACGGATTATGTGTGCCATAAAAATCACGAAGTCGTCTAGAAGTTGCGCGAATAGATGGACTGATTTTCAAAGATTTGCAAGAGTATAGTGATCATAAATGTCAATTTTTCAGAAAAACTATAAGAAGTAACTGCTTCAATAATAAAATTGTTAATATTGCACGAATATCAAAGGAAATTTGTTTGTGGAAAAATTACACTGTTACAAAATCAACTTCATCAGCATTTAATATAATCATTCGATAAAATGTCTCCAAAAAACTCTTGTGATAAAGTTATTTATTACCTTATCCAAATTTACCCGCACCATTCGAAGATTATTACATCAAATGAATCGAAATTAAGAATCTAAAAATGAAATATGCCAAACAGTTGTAAAATCCTATTTATTAATTTTATGTTCGAGTTAGATAAATTAAAAGCCTTCTGCTAAAGAGCCGCTGATAAGTTTTGAAAACGTTGTAATTTGCTACGTTTACCAGCAAATATTTGCTCTGTTATCAGTTTTAACTTTAGTAATTAAAAAATAACGATCTTTTGTGTCATTTCTTAATATCAAATATCCTCGTTAAATAAAGTCATGAAATAAAGTCAAAAATAAAAAAAGAAGCCATCAATTTTTGATCTCTCTGTAGGCTTTTATTACTACACAGCCACCTGCCAAAGCCTCAAATTTGGATGGTGTGATAATTTAGCTAAATTTGTTTGATCAATTGAACCTGAGTAATTCTAACTATTTTAATTTGGAAATTTGTTTACCTGAATTTTGTACCTAAATTTATTTTTTATATTCACAATTAAGGGTTGTGAACAACCTCTTCCCTTGAGAGATTGAGATCGCTGTAATGTGTAACAAGATTTGTAAGTATTTATACAAATTGTTTTCGAAAAAAGAATACGAGTGCTGGAAAAACTAAATAAATGTAATAAATGTGTTGCAAGAACTATGCAACTGCATAGGCTCATGTAAATGGGGGTGGGTTTTCTAAAAATAGAAAATAGAAAATGCATGTCGATCAGGTAACAAAGTTCAAGCATTAGAAACGTAGGCGGTGGTAATGTTTATTTTGGTCGGCGTCATTGGTAGTAGTTGCAATAACATAACTGCGACAACTCGAGGTAATCCCGTCATAATTTCACTTTATTTACAGCAAATATATATTATTTTACAAAATTTAACCAAAAAATCATAATGAAAGAGCTGCAAAATTAACAATTACAACAACGTAATCCTTTTTAAGTGCACTACATTTGGCTGCCATAATTTTTATTTGTTTGAGTTTTATTATAAAAATTAACTTAAAAAATAAAACTGATATTAACTGATTTAAGGTAAATATTTTTTAAAAACTCCGAATGTTTTCTAAAGAAAAAATTAAACTTGACTTAAGCTCAAAATGTATCCGAATATAGAAAAATATTTTTGGAAAACACATTCTTAGAAAAGTTTGAAAAATAAAGGGTTTTTTTTTAACTTACATACTTATAGAAAAAATGTTGCGGAGAGAATAGAAAGCACTTATAAACAAAAACTTTCTTCTCAAAGCCCACAGTGCAATTCAAAATCCTCTACATACCTGCTGGCCAACCATCCTAGATGCGGAAGTCGTCACGATTTCTTGACGACATGAAGCAGGAAATATGTAACTGAAATTGTCGTGGTGGAAATTAGCACCAAAGACGACTACCTGCATGAAAGAATAATTAAATTCACATTCCGTTAATGAGAAGTTCACCGACAAAATCATACATTTACTACTTTAGCCACCGTGTCGCCGCTCACTTGATCGTGTACGATTTTACAGACTTTCGTTTGAAAACGTCATCCACGATTTGTATAGACTGTCACCAATATATCGTCCACGATTCAGTATAGTCATGCACCCAACATTGACGATGTCCTTAAGACAAAGCCAACAGGAATATACTATAGGATAATTTTATACACGATGAATTGCGCTTTTATTGAGGTCTAAAAATATTTTTCTAATAATTTCTGGAAATTTCTTCTCTTTAATGTTTTCAAAATTTATCCTAAAAAACAAATTGTATATTTGTCACTAGTATGAATATTCCATGAAAAAGAAGGAGGTTTCTATAGTAAAATAATATATAATTATTATTATTTATTGCATATATTATTTTCCAGCTGTCATCCTGATGTGTTCGTCAACGCCGCCACTTAAAACAACCTGTGCCGCCGCCTACGTTTCTAATGCTTGAACTTTGTTACCTGATCGACATGCATTTTCTATTTTCTATTTTTAGAAAACCCACCCCCATCTACATGAGCCTATGCAGTTGCATAGTTCTTACAACACATTTATTGCATTTATTTAGTTTTTCCAGCACTCGTATTCTTTTTTCGAAAACAATTTGTATAAATACTTACAAATATTGTTACACATTACAGCGATCTCAATCTCTCAAGGGAAAAGGTTGTTCACAACCCTTAATTGTGAATAAAAAGAAAAATTTAGGTACAAATTTTAGGTAAACAAATTATAATTTCCAAATTAAAATAGTTAGAATTACTCAGGTACAATTGATCAAACAAATTTAGCTAAATTATCACACCATCCAAATTTGAGGCTTTGGCAGGTGGCTGTGTAGTAATAAAAGCCTACAGAGAGATCAAAAATTGATCGCTTCTTTTTGTTATTTTTGACTTTATTTGACAAGGATATTTGATATTATGAAATTACACAAAAGAGCAAATATTTGCTGGTGAAAGTGGCAAATTACAATATTTTCAAAACTTAGCAGCGGCTCTTTAGCAGAAGGCATTTAATTTATCTAACCCGAACATAAAATTAATAAATAGAGTTTTGAAACTTTTTGGCATATTTCATTTTTAGATTCTTAATATTGATTACTCATGCAATAATTTTCACGTGATAATCTACGAATAGTGCGCGAAACTCAAATCTGCAAAAAATATAAATCTGAAAATAGCCCAGGTCCCTTTTATCCAAAAATGGTTGGCCTTAAAGGTACTGAGATCGAAACGAGGGCCAAGTGCTTGACATGTACAATACGATCTCATTTGTAGGCCAGTGAATATGTTCTAAATTGAAAACTTTTTAAATCTTCATATTAGGGGAAGCTTTTATGGTAAAACTTTTCAACTTGACGTATGAGGTTACGCCTACATAGAGCCCTTATGTTTTACGTAAATGTTATTCTGTAACATACACGCTGTTTGCATAGACCTGAAGGTGGTCTGGCGACTTAATGTTTCATTGCAAAGCAAATTTCTAGCGGTGTTTCGTCACATGATTATGACATGATTGGGTGGCAAAACACGCTACAAAACGATTTGAAACGGAAAATAGTAACAGAGAGTGCGCATGTGAAAATAAGCCCAGAGTTCTAAATAAAACTTTTTTGTATTTTTGCTAGAAGTTAAAGAAATTAAAAAATTAACAAAACTCCGGCCAAGGCAACAGAATATTTTGCATGAAAAATTATGTGTAAATTTAAAATGTTGACACCTGAATTGTCAGCCATGGACTCCAGTGCACTTGACCAATGTACTCGTAATATAGTGCAGCCTTTTCACTGAATCCTAAGATCATAGTGTCATAATGCAAGCAAACAGCTAAATGAAAACTTAACACTCGTACGATATGCAATAAAAAACCATCACTACAAAAAAGATAAGAAGATAATGATGTTTCACGCATGTTACACATGCATGTTTGAGCATGTACGAGTATGTGCTCTTATCAACTAAATTGAGAACAACAAACAGAAGGTAATGATGCTGGAGGCTAAAAGAAGAATTAAAAGAAACCTGCAGGCTGAAGCATCAAGAAACATTTTCACAAACAAGTGGTAGGTAGTAGATATATGATCTCAGAAATAACCTTAAAACAAAAAATAATAATAATAAAATCGTTTATATCGGTCTCAACGTCAAGAGTAATAATACGAGCAACAAACACACGAGTAACTACTGAAACTGGAAGCTGAAGCTACTGACGCTACTGCAGCGGCAATATGTAGTAAACTTGTACTAAATGTTGTTATCCTCTTTAAAGTTGCTGTTACTTTTTCTGTTGCTTTTGTTATTGCTGCCATTTATTTTCTGTATCACCTATAACTGATACAATTCCTCATTCTTCGTAACATACTCGTCTGTTCGCAACTACTTATTTGTGTAGTTCTCTACTCGTTTACGTTGCCTATGTGCAACATGAAGTAGAATAAGAAACACCTGCAGGTGCAGCAAAAAGGCTAGAAGCCTGCTTGTCAGTTGTAAACTTATTGCAGTTGTTTATTTTTTATTTTTTGGGTATGCACATATATGTATGTGTGTTCGTTCAACAACTTCCAATATGTATTTTATATTCAAGTGTAAAGAACTCTAAAGAACGTCGAGCGTTTGCGAATTTAAAAACTTGTTTTTGCCCCAAATTTTTGAAATTACTGCAGCTGAATCAGATGACCCTCGTGGTTTAAGCTTAATATTATAGTATCTAAAGCTTAGTTCGTGTTTCATATCGTTTACTATTATTATCCATATTTATTTTAATATTTTCTTCTCTTTTCTTGTAGGAGAGAATTATGGAGTGATTATGAAACTGTATAATTTTAATTAAATATCTGAGAGACGAAAAATTACAGTGATGTCACATAGCCGAAACCAGTTTCTCTAGAAACTAAGCTTGACAAAGGATGACTGAAATTCGTTTCAAATATATACGTAATATCCTTGACGGAAATTCAAATAAAGAATCAGTTGTTATTTAGTCTATTCGAACGTCCATCTAGTATCCATACTCTTTAAAATAGCTCCATTTCGAGCTGCATTTGGTCGCAAACCAGTGTTGACAAAAACCTTACAACCAAATTTCCGCCCAATATTGGCACAAAAATGGTTAATATTGTCGTCTACTGAAGGCCGGCAATGTTTTTGGTCGACAATTTTACAATGTACATATGCAAAAGTGTAGCAGCGGTTTTCGTAGTAAGTGACCGCCATTAATGGCAAAATATCTCCAGAACTAGTGGGGCAACCGTCGTATTAGCAGCACTGCCGACTTTGTTTCTAAAATTCTGACTACACAGACCTGCAACAAAGAATTGAAGCAAAAATATAATTAAAATAATATTTGGTTAAACCAATTTTTATTGTGAGAGTTTAACAATTACAAAATTACTTAGTAATAAAATTCACTGATATTTATCTGCTTCGATGTTAGGCCATCCGTATTTGCCGGGTTACTTAAACAAGTTCATCGGATATTATTTACCCAGACTTTTAGAAACGATTACAATATCTTATGGGTTAAACTTTATAAACTAAATGAGAATTATTGGTAAAGTTTTATTATTCAAGCTTCAACAAAAATCTCTCTGTATTCACGGTAGTTTATAACCGGATGGCGGAACGTGCTACAGTAAGAACTACTATTAGAGGTAGGTGGAACACCCCTCTGATATTAATATTTAGTAGTGTTTAGCAACTTAAAACCAACATAGGATACTGGGACATAGAGAATGGTAGTAGTGCGCAAGGTTTGGGTCAGCACACAAGAACTTCAATTAGATCCTAGGACACCGTTCGAATAGAAGATATTGACAAATACGCAGAGTTACTATCAAAGGAGGGGCACCCCTTCCGTATACTGCAAGTCACAGAGGCACTATCGGAGTTGCGACACCCATTCGATAAAGTTATTAGAGAACGCGACTGTATACCACGTTGTGGTGGACCTAGGTTTAAGAGACAAGTAAAGAACAACAAATTCCGTGGACTCCGCCGAGCCTATCCCGACAATCAGCGAGAAAGTGTTCTACCAAGTGGGACCAACAATCAATGAATAAAGTATTCGGTATAATACATATTGTACAATAACAGTGTCTGAAGGTTCATAAATTCTGTGATATTTTCATTTATTTAGGCGCTCATATAAAAGCGTCGGTTTGGTTGCGTGTTGCGCATTCGAGAGCTAGAATTCTCAATGACTTTGGCGCATAAGCCAAGTTGAATTTGAGCGGTGGCATTAGTTATTTTGAGTTTGAGATCACCGGCGACATGAGGTGGCTTAATGTAGAGTTCCGATTTTAGGAAATACCAAAAGAAAACTTGTCTTCTTTGTCTGAAAAAAAAAAAATCCGAAATTAACAAACGGTAAAATAGCCTCGTAGATACATAGCTTCTTTATGTCGGCATAGCCGAGAAGATCTTGGCAAATATCAATGACAACGTTGCCACCAGATCAGAAATACAGTTCAGTGTATATAGATGGAATTGTAATATGATTGTAAACTATTGCCGAAGAATTCTGCGCGATTATCCGAGCCAACCTCATTCTTCGAAATTTCTGAAAAAAACATATAAAAAAACAATGTTTTTGGTAAAACGGTCCCTAAGAGTTGCGCTCCAGTGTAGATATGAATTTGTTTCTATGTTGGGTTAAGTGCCTAATATGAAAATCAAACGCATGTTGTTATTACTGAAGGCTGAAGAGAACCCCAATTGAAAAGTTTTATTAAAAATGTCATTTCTCTTATATAAGTGACTTTATTTTTTTAAAAGGAGTTGCAGGCCGTTTCACAGGACAATTCTTTTTCTCATGCTTGATACGATTTTCCTTCTTTTCTATTCTTCACAAGTCAATAGTTTTACTATGCCCGAAATCATTTTCAAATATTCTTGCCATGTATTAATTTTCGAATAAAAAAGTTTTTTTGATTAAAATTTAATTTTTGTTGTTCTTTTTTACAATCGAAAGTTCTATTGGGACAAAATAATGTATGAGGGAGAAACGGCCATCCATTCATCCCTTGAAAAATTTTCCTACTAGACTTTTCAATTCAATAAAGTGGACTTCTCTCGTTTACTCCACACGTTTCCAAATTTCTCGCATAAATAAGTTCCTAAATATTTTTTAAATGAAGAGTGGTTTGCTTTTTAAAACACATTTTGGCAAAGTTCTCTTGTAGTATAGGGTGTCTCAATAAGAATGTGCTGATTTAATGGCATTTTTTTATCAAGTGGCAACGCTGGCAATGGAAGCTGTCAGCTATGATTGTTACGATTTTTAAAAATAGAGCGCTAGACAAACAAAGATGCCATTTTAATTATGACACCTCATTATACTGAGTCCGCTTATGTGCCGACAATTCGTAGAGTGGTCAAGAAATATGAAGAAACGCCGAAAAACTGAAAAACTGAAAAACCGAAAACACCAATTCACCGTCCGTGAATTAGAATGGCATTTGTTGCGCAAAGAAACACCATAACGGAATTCTTGTGGCCCTAGTTGCACGGCATGGATATGACACACCGCACATAAAACAATCGACTAATGACAGCAACGGATTGCATAGCTTCCTCTTATTGAGATACCCTATACAAGTATTAAATAGAGTGTTATTCACAACATGATCCCTACAACGCATGATAGAACACGTCGTCCATAAGCCTTAGTAAGCAGTTGTTGGTAGATAACAAATAATTGTATTACATGCCAGTTGGCAGGCAGGTAGGCAGGCAGGCAGACAACTTTTGTTTCACTACAATTTGACCACAATTATTATTATTTGTAGAACAAGGAAGGGCTGGTTCTAAGTCTATGTTTAATACTTTACACTTTCATGGCTGACAATAGTTCCCCCTTTGGTTCTTCTTCTTTTTTGATTTAAATGAAAATTCTAGGTTTAAAATCTTTATTGCTTGTTTGCTGTGCTGGCAGTGCGTCCGCGTGTATGTGTTCTAGAATAAATATTGCACCTTTAACTTTATTTTGTTTTAATGTTGCAAGCAAACTCTTTACGGTGTTGTACGAGTATGTAAGAAGTTTTGAAATTTTATAAGACTTGCTTTGCTGTTGCTATACTGTTTTTGTTGCATCTTCTGGTCAATTTAAGTTTGGTTTTTTTTTCTAGATTTTTTTTCGTCTGCGTAGAAGTAGGAATAATAAATAAACGTTCTATAATGTTAACAGGAAGCTATTGACTGGTTTTGCTAATTGGATGAACTATATGCAATTTTTAACCAACTGTGTTTTTAGATTGTGCTTCATGCAAGTTTGAAGTTGAGTTTAACAGTAACGTGCAGCATGAGGTGTGTTTGGTTGTGTTTTTGAAGTGGAGGAATGTGTAAATAGAGAAATATTTGTGGACAGTTGTGAGTAAAATAATAAAAAAGTAGGAATTATTTGAAAGATTATGTCTTGATTACACGTAATGAGTAGAGTGGCAAGGTAGTAACTCGGCCGGGTGCTCGTGTCAAAAACAGTCAGGCGAGTTATTGACCCAGTATAGTAGCGGGAGAAGTCACTCGAAACACATTTTGTTTACAGGGACAAGTACTACTTCCCTGCTATACTCTTTTGCTTCCCGCAGAGATTCACTGACTCGCTCATCACATATGAACTCCATTATAACAGGTTTTACTTGTTTCGCATTTAGTTTGGTTCGCCATTTCATCATGAATAGATTGACACCTGAAGAATGCCTGCCGATTTTTTACGAAAAACATGGTTCAGTGTGAAAAACTCATTTTGTGCAGCGATGAAGCTCATTTTTGGTTGTTGGTTGCGCTTTATGTGCCGGTGGAATCATTAGTCGCCATTTTTTCACAAATGATGCCGGCCACAAGGTTGCAGTTAGTGATGATCGCAAGTAGGCTGTGATCACTGACTTTTTTTCACTGCAAATGAATGTGGAGTGGCTATGGTTTTAACAAAACAGTGTTACATGCCACATAGTGCATGTCACAATAAATTTATTTATTTCGCATATTCTGCTCGTAAATTGGCCTACAAGAGCATGCGATTTAACATCCCTGGTCTACTATTGTAGGGCTAAGCGAAGTTTTAGCCTACGTCGATAAGCCACACAGAATTGACATCTTGGAAGACAATATTCTCCACGTTATCATTGACATACGGCCCTCGGTTCTGGAAAAAGCGATCGAAAATTGTACTACCTGAATGTACTTCCTCCGAGCTAACCGATGTCGGAAATCATATCCCAATTACAATGCCCAAGAATCATCGTTCGAATAAAGCCGTATTCATGTCGTGAGTCAACAGCATTTATATGTGTTTTATTTCAATGTAAAGTTCTAAGCAAATGAAAAACACCATGTAGTCAATGGTCCCAATATGTCTCGGCGTTTCACGTCGTTAGCTATTAGCCAATCGCCTTATCACTCTGTTTTCAATTTCCTCAATTTCCAATATGGCACAGCTGGACTACCCAAAGAATATTGAAACCTTGCTTGACCATGTTTTTACCAGTATGCTAAACTAGCTGTAGGCAACAGTAGTAAACAATTAGACATCTGAATTGGCGATAAATATTCGTTGAAATAAAGCCTATTTTAATGCACTGTGTTCTAAGAAATTTTTAAGTTCTATACATATAACGAACATCCCTAATTGTAGATCCTACATACATCCTATCGAAGTTGAAAAATTTTTTAGGCCACATTCTTTTCTATACCATTAACGTATATATGTACGAGGAATGCAAAAGTCAATACTAAATACTAATAATTCCTCCATTGGCCAATAAGCACCGGAGTTCGTACAAAGAATAACCTCTCCACCTTTTGCCCATCGTTATCGCAATCTCTCGGTCCAACGCCTAAGAAGTATCTATAAAGATTCATTCTTTTCATTCTTACATTCTTTTCTTGTAAAAGGGAGTCAAAGAGAAAAGTGGTGAAGACACAACAAATTTAATATTCGCGTTATGTGTTATTTAAAGCCGGAATAACCATTTATTACGTATTTTACTCCGCCGATAAGTTGGGTCTACAGAATTGCTCATATGCATGTATATAGTTTCACTACAAAATATTTATTGTTAAAAAAATTCGAACCCAACCCCTCATATGCCTAACAGTCGAAACGATAACTTAAGCTTCAGCTCCCTTTTAAATAAGATTTTTCTACAAAATATCTGAATGGTTTCAATAAAAAATTATATCCTTCTTCTATGGAGACATGCAACATTGAACAGAATCATTAATCTAAATACCGTACATATTTCACATCATTAATTAAAAATTATTTAATTCCAAATTGAAATCCACAAGCACTGGAAATATTTCCAGAATTTTCACAACTGTCGGAAATAAATAATGAACTCAGTCCTTGTATGTAATACCTATATTTTCGAACACCACTGCAACATTTTAATGGTTGAAACTGGTTGTTTTTATTTGCTACTCAAGAATTTTGAAATGAATCGAATTTCAAATCCAAACCAAATTAAACATCATTGGGTGGTAAAGGATTTATTGATCTTTAATAAAGAAAAAATTGCAATTTATAGTACGAAGCACGCAGCTGGGTTTTATTTATTTCATGCACTCCTCTACTTTGTATAGACAAAGTCATTAGTTCAAGAGGGATTCCAGTTGATTTTACATTAAGATTAATTTTTACTTTCAAAATGTTACATAAATCGTACTTCGTTAAGCAAAAATATAACACTTGTGTACAAGACCTTACCTGGCGTAAATATTTAATTCACGGAATAAAGGTAAAGTTTTGAAATAAAAATATTAGAAGTTACACAAAATTTTTAATTAGTACGAGTATAAATTGCGCCTAAATATTCTTTTCCTTAAGCTTTTATGTCTGTAAATGGTGATTTAATTTGGGCTTGCACTTAAAATGATTAACAAAGACATTCCTTTTACGAAAACCCCGGCAGTATATTATTAAAAAATTTGGTTTCAATTTATTGCACTTACGCATTGAAAACTATATTGGCGAAATGAACTTATGTGGCATAAAATAATGCGATTGGCATAATTTTCGATGCCATTTCTGACATGCGCAGATAGGAGGCCGGTGTTTTGCGCCGCATCTCCTGTTTCAATACTGCAGTTTCTTTTAGCGTATGCGACTTGGATTTTGCGATCCTTGATTGCGGAAATCTTGCTCTTTACAAATCCGTTGAGGCGAAAATATGCCTCATCAATGAAAAAAATTTCAGTTTACGAATTTGATTATTGTTCTTATTTTAGTTTTGAATTGGCCATCATTATTTTACATTGTGGCTTAAGTAATAAGCGCGTCAGCGGTTCAACATGCGATGGCTTTTTAGCCGCCTGGGTTCGTATCTCAGTCAGTACCAATCATTAGCATAAACATTTCTTATATTTATAATCTTCTATTCATACTGTTGTCATAAAATGTTGGCGAACTTCAATAAATAATAAAATGGCTATACATACTAGCTTTCAAGTAAATGCCCTTCCGTAACACCTGAGGTGCTGCAATACTGTTCAAAAAATAAACATAACGCGTAATTGCAGAGCTTTTTGTAATACTCAAATTCACCATCTGTCTTATCTAGTTTCCTTTCCATTCGAAAGAAAGTAGCACAACTAATTAGTAGTAGACAACGTGTTTGAATGGGCTCAGAGGTACTGAGGGCACCGCACCATGCATGGTAACATCTTCACGGACAACCAATTAAAAAGATATTACAATCCGAAAAGGTTAGATGCAGGACGATTAGTGAATTCACGAAGGCAAAGCTAAAAGGGGGCAAAAGGCCTCAAACAGTTGTGTAGACTGAAGACTGGGTGGGGCAAATAGCAAAGTTCATATAGGGGAGTTTTTGTGACTGAGCAAATCAGAAGTTCATAAGACGGGGAGTGTGCGGACAGGCCATCGATGCATATCTTCACCGTCTAGAAGGTGCGGATAATAACGGGTGACTTCGAGACGATAGAGCACTTCCTATGCCACTGTCCGGTTTTAGCACTCTATCGGACGTGTCTCACTTGTAAGGGATTGACTAGCAAACTCATCAGGTAGATGGTTTAATAAGGAATAGATCCTATTTTGAATTTTGAAGCCTTTCTATATGGAGAGCGTACAGCCGAAGTACAGGTCTAGGTGTACGTCGACGCTACGGGACGAATGTCCCATCCCCTCGACCTACCGAATTATTAGGCATTAATTGCCTAAGCGTTTTTTTATTATTATTTTTTTCTTAAAAAACTGATTTATTGCTTATGCATCCATTCGACAAAGACACGACGCTGTTGATGGTTTCTAGGCTTCAATTCTTAAGAGGTTCGGATCTTGTATTGCTGTAAATGCAATTTCTTTGCGTTGACAACGCTCCGCTATATGGTGCGGGTCAAAAATTTTGCAAGTCAAGCATGTGATTTTGCTGGTGTTCAAGGTTATGTGGATTCATCAAGACGGCGAGAAATGCTATATAGCTCGTGATACTAAGCAGTGGAACATTTTCAGATCGTGTAGCCATCTTTTTTCTGTAATCGGAATTGCCTTTCTAAATGGCTGCAACACCAACTACATTCAAATTTCGTGGAGAAAATTTAGGTTTAAAATATAGGTTTTCTATTTAACACCAATCTTGTGTAACTTGTGGGATGCTTTAGCTACCAGATGCTCCTAGATTTGTACACTCTAACAGCAGTTTACAATACAATTTTCGTTTTTGATGTCAGTAGGATTTTACTCAGCATTTTCTCTTGAAATCCACCTTGAAAAACGTACTATACTTTAGTCGTGGATAAGAAACAACAAACAACTCTAGCAAAATATGATTTACAACATTTAAAATTTATATTGACATCGGTCATAAGCAATTGACTGACAGCTGAGCTTCAAGATAGATTGCTTCAATGTCAATATGGCCAATACGTTTTAAGATCGATAATGTTCTCGTCATCGCCTCCATCATCAACATCTTTAACAACACAACACAGCCCCAATAAGCTGGTGGAACAGGCTTCCTTATTTGTTTTTCAGATACATAAGGGGAATGTTGTTTAAAAGCTTAAAAAATTATGTACTTTAATTCTTTACTGTTGTTGTATTTACATTTTTACAGATTTTTTTTTGTTGTGCTTCTGTAAATAAAAATTGTTGTTAGACAAATAACAACAACCGTCATATATTGCCATCTTAAGATCGCTTGTACAGCATGTTGCAGCAGAGTAATGAAATGTTTACATCCATTAAAACAGAAGAGCTCTAAGATGCAACGAAAAACAAACACATAAATGTTTTAATGCAATAAAACACATTTAAACGAACATAATTTTTAATAAAAATAAAACAAACAAAATGAAAATTATTAGAAAACCAGTCGGCGAAATGTGGAAATACACAACGAATGTGGAACTCCGTATGTTTTCAATTAAAGTGACTTATTTTGGGTGACTTGATTTAAGCAATACACAACGGCTGAACGTCTTTAAATTATCCAAACGTATTATGAAAATAGGCGCTCGAGTTAAATAAGGATATCGTGCTTTGCCTGAATATGTTGGCAAATATAGTCGATATTCAGAGCGGAATTCTCAAATTGGAATTTGGTCTAGAAGTTTAGAAAGTTTGAGAAATTGTGGTATTGGACTATGCAACCCACTGTTGTCAATCGATTTCTCTTGGTTTAATTAAATCTGCTGTCAGGAATGAATACCAATTATCAAATAACCCGCACAATGATAGCAGTACTATCAGGGCTACTTTAGTCCCTCACGATAATGGGGAGGGAGAGACTATAGAACCAACTGTGATGGTGAGCTGCTTTTTCGAAAAGTACGCCAGCTCATTTATGCAGCTTAATACTGCGGAACATAGCAGACCCGTCGGTCTGCAATATCAAGAGAATTTACTTGTTTTTTTCAGTGTTTGAATCTCAAAGAAACATGGATTAATCGGATTGTTGTGAGGATCTGGCCTAATCCAAAAAAGAAATGTATCCTGTATCTCTACGCAGTTTTTCCCTATAGACTCAACGAACATAAATTCTTTCATACATATGAGGTCAAATGATCTTATTGACTTTGTTAGTTTTAAAAGTATCAAACGTCATCATCTATTAGCCACGTTATCTTTTGGTCTATCTTCTGACCACTCACCAACAATCATTAGAAAATAGTTTTGTCACTACACCTGTAACCCTTTTTAACCACCCAAAATAAAAAGACGAATGGGTTGAAATACAAAATGTATGCAAGCTCTCACTAATCTCAGAACATGGCTCTGAGAAACAGGTGATATTCAGATAGCTGTGAATCATTTTACAGCTGTCATGCCGGTCGCAGCCAGAGGTGCAACGGAATTATTGCTTGATATTCAGACTCTTGTCAGAGAAAAGATAAGGCTCAGAAGGCAATGACAAAATAGTCGTTCTCTAGAACGTCCAAAAGGTGCAAATGAACTAATGTCAGAAAACCTTATTTTATAAACTGTGACAGAAATATGAGGCCGCTACTGAGAACTATTGAAAAAACATAGTGCAACAAAAAACACGGACTGTGGCCTGTGAGCAAGTATAAGACAACTACAATGCCATATTGCCTACGAGTCCTCACTAACACTTGAAAATCGCACATGGGCTAAAAAGTCAATTGAAAAAGTAAACGCCTTCGCTTATCACTTATGGCGTTTTCGTGCCTGTTAAAAGGGTCATGCTTAACACACCCTTATTATTTTGGATTTTATATAGATCATAAAAGGCAATGCCTTTCGCCATTATGAAGAGTAAACTCTAAAAAACATCACCTTTTTTGGCCGTAAACATATTAAGAGTATAACAAAAGGCCAAAAAATGTCAAATTGTTTCTAGAAAAGAAAACACTTTAAGAGACGATTTTCACACCACATGGCACTTATGATATGAAAAAATCGCTCGGATCTGATCGTATTACAAGATCAATGATAAGAAATTTATCCAATTCTGCTGTGAGAAATGAACTATCCGCTGGGAAGATGTCTGAAATGGTTATGATACCTGAAACAGGAAAGGCTTCAAGTCAGATTATGTCATAAAGGCCAATTATTCTAAGGTCAATTTTATAAATTTGAAAAATTTTTTGTTTAGCATTTATCCCCTTATCTTAGCTTGCAAATTATTATCGCGAGTTATTCAGCAAGGAATAGTACTATTGCGCAAGTCCATAGAATTGTTACTGTCGGCCTTTGAAAACAAGCAATACTATTCAGCTTTATTTATTGACTATTGCCAGTCGTTTAGTAAAGTCTGGCATGATGTTCTACTCACGGAAATAGAGTTCTTTCTGAAAACTTCGCCAGGCTTCTTAAGATTTATTTGGCAGATAGAACGTTTCAAGTAAGGTCGAAGGATCAACCTTCTAAAATTGGAATAATCTCAGCAGGAGTCCCTTAAGATAACTAACAAGGCCCGCTCTTATATATCATCTATACTGCGGATATGCCAACAAGCCCAAATACGTATTTGTCAACGTTCGCCTAGGACACAGCATTTAAAATCGCTAGCCAAGATCCGAAGGTTTAACCCGAACAACTTTGGTCTCACAAAAAGTGGAAAACAAATAAACTCAACTACACTAGTTAATAGGTCCTAATTCAACCCTGGCTTTAGATTACAAAGTCCTTTTATACGACTGTATTGTATAGAATTCAGGTGCGGAGTACTGCTTGCGCATCAATTAAGCAATAAGAAAGTAAACAGTACAGCGGAGTTCCTATATATTTGGATTTGAAATAAATCATTTTCGAATCGAATTACGCAAAAAGCCTAGGGGTACTTTTTACGAGTTCGCACTGTGTGAGCAAACTAGCCCCCCGGTGACATGTCTTCTTGGTGATCCCGCCACCTTGATGGATTGCTACTGGGGGAAACAGGGGTACTAGTCCCTGAGGTTTGCAGGGGCCTGAAACTGAAAAAGTGTAGGACATCTAAGTTCGACCAGTAACGATATACGACTAGTACCACGGGAGGCAGTAAGCCGCTCGAACTTCGGTCTCAGACTGGTTATTGGTGAGGCCCCTTCGGAAGTGCAAGTGGTGGCTGTGGTTTATACCTAAAGCGGGAAGGTTCACTGCAGGACTGCTGTCAATAATTATCTATTGACAGCAGGAGAATAGATAGCTCCAAACCCCTCAGCAAGGGGTGGGATCGGGGGCCTGGCATCCTCTGTCCTGAATTGCTACCTGTAGGGTGTGTGTGAGTGCTACTTCGGTGGTGCTTATACTGATTGCATAGGGGCGTTGATTTGGCCACATATTGTAGCACCCAGTGCTTAGACCACCGCGAGGTTTTGCCAACGTTGGCGGGTACTCACGTAAGCCTAACGCATCTGTGTAAGCAAACAAGTGATCTGTCTGAACAGTCACGCACGCTATTTGGTGTAATTTGATAGATTCCAAACTGTAAGAGCAGAAAACGCTTTAAATAGGTTGTATCTGAGGCTTTGGGCTTAGAGTGATGGTCGCCCAGCATTTACGGTTTGGCCCAAATTTTTGTATTCTCCCTGCAACGTAGCGTAATATGTCGGACTTTCCTTCATATTTCTTTGTAGTGCAAAAAGAATGTTCAATATTTTCCTTCCTTTTAGTTACGTCTTTCAGCAAATCTTAATTGTGTCTTTTACTTATAAAATTTTTACACTTTTAAATCAACATTGATTTGTGTTGTTTTCTTAAACAAAACAAAAGAAAAACAACAACAAGAAGAGCAGCCACAGCTACTAAAATTACAACAAAATCAATATTTGTCAAACAATTACTGCATGTAAAAAGTTTGCCATTACTTTATCTTACTTAGAACGTAGTAGCTATGTGTGTGTACGTGTAGATGCATCAAGAAAATGTTGCAAGTTGCCAGTTGGCCAAATTGTTTAAGGTTGCACTTTTGTTGAAAGATGCAATGCATAACTCTTCTTCTCAAATACTGCTCTAAGGCTTGAGTACAGGAGTGTTTGTGTGCTTGTGTTTATGTGTATGTGTGCTTGTGTTTGTGTATCAGTGCCTGCCTGGATGTTAAACAATTTCCTAAATGTTGCTGTCATGTTTAAACATCATACAAGACATGTTAAACAATCTAAATGACTAATTTTTCTTACTTAAAGTCAAAACCTTTAAGAAACTAAAACGATACTTTTTTCTTGCTTTTACTTTTGCAAAATGTTTTACATGACAATCACTATTAAATTTTACATGACATTTTTATAGATTGTTGTCTAGAGCACTAACTAAACAAACATTATTTAATTAAATGGAACAATATTTATTAACAATAATTAAAAGTTAAAGGCTGGCACTGTCCGTCCTCGTTATGCTTTTGAATGCGGCAGTTATATTTATTTTAAATAACAACTTGAAACTTTGTAGTTCTCAAAAATCAATTTGACGATGGTGTTTTCCATACAAACAAAATATTCAGGTTTATAAATTGTCTATTCGCTTTGAGGTCAGGACATTGTAGAGACCGCGTCTAAACCTGAGATCGCACTATCGGTACAAATAGCTCATCGGCTAAATCGGCACACACTAGGGCGGATCAATAAGTCCGTGAATTTTTGAATGAAACACAGTTTTTTTGTAAAACAAAAATTTATTTTTCAACATAATCTTCTTTTAACTCAATACACTTAGTCCAACGTTTCTCCAGTTTTTGTATCCCTTCCAAAAAAGTTGGATTTTTCGAGATCCTTAAAATAGGGATTTGTTTGGTCAACAATTTCATCGGTGGAGCTACATCTCTTTCCACCGAGCCATTTGGAAATAGGAAGTAGTCACTAGGGGTTAAATCCGGAGAAAATGGCAGATGAGGTACCAATTCGTAGCTCAATTCATAGAGTTTTGCCATTGAGACAGCACACGTGTGCCACCGTGCATTTTCTTGATGAAAAAAACTTTTTTCTTGGCCATATGGAGTCGGTTTTTTTTTAAATTCTCATTAAATCGGTCTAATAAGTTGGCATAATATTCGCCGTTTATTGTTTTCCCTTTTAAAGGTAATCGATGTGGATTATCCCGCGTGCATCCCAAAAAACTGTTGCCATCACCTTATTGGCAGACAAACTTGCCTTGGTCTTCTTCAGAGGTTCACCAGGAGAAACCCATTGTTTAGACTGATGCTTAGTCTCCGGAGTACAGTAATGGATCCATGTTTCATCCACAGTTACAAAACGCCCCAAAAACTCATTCGAATTGCGGTTAAACAACTCCAAACAATCCTTTGAAGTTGTTCCAAGTTTACGTTTATGGTCAATTGAGAGCAAACGCGGCACCCATCTTGCAGACAACTTTCTGAAACCCAGCTGATCATTTAAAATCGAACCACATATCGTGGATGGTTTCGACATTTTCGGGTGTGCTGACCTGAATTGGCCGTTCAGCGTCATTTGTACTTGTGCGACCATAACGAAAGTCAGTAAACCACCTTTTTATCATTGAAATCGATGGTGCAGAGTCCCCATAGTATTTATCGACCTCTTCCTAGGTTTGATTGACGGTTTTATTTCGCAAAATATAATGTTTAATGAGCACTCGAAATTCACTATTTTCCATTTTTAGACACATACACGAGGTTGTATGTTTTGAACAGCTGTTAAATGCAAAGTAAGTGACGATATTTGCTCAAAATTTGACAGTAATTTATTAACAGGTGGTAATTGATGGGAACAATGTTACATTTCATATATCTACGAGGGAAGTTTGAAAAGTCACGGAATTATTGATCCGCCCTCGTATTTTAAAATATTTTACGGTTTATTATTGACCAGTCCCATTAGCATCGCATATTTGTAAAATCTTTTTTGGCCAACATGAAAATGTGATAATAATCGGTACAAGACGGGCTACACCATCGTGCTATATTTGTTTAATTAAATCATATGTTTACTATTCGCAAAGAGAGCAAAAATTGGAAGATAAAAAAGTGAGTACGGCCAATAGGAGAGTACTTATGCAAGCTTCCTCAAGTGTCAAACAATGAGTCATGAAATCCTAGACTGTCTTCTCTGAAACTTCGGTATGTTTAAGGCGCCAGCAGCACCCATATTGCTGAATGCCAGATGATCATATATAGATATGACGCTTATTATAGATTTGTATAAACGTCAGGAATGACTTAGGCCCCATTAACCAGTCTAGTTGATTTGTACTTAGTTTTATGACAGTTATTTTTGCATCCATTCGGCGGCTCAAAGTTAGCCGTTGATCCAGGTGGATATCCAAATATTTAACATGAGCTTCCGCTGGAACAGTGGTATTTTTTTATTGAATTTCCGTATTTTTTATTGTTATGCGTAGGCAGTTTCGCTTTCTGACGGAAAACGTTAAGTGAACACTTTTCGATAGACGTATAAGTATTTGGGCTTATCGGCGTATCCGTTGTAAAGATGATATATAATAGCGGCGCTAGTCTAACACCGACAGAAATGTTCTCATATTAAGATAATTAATCCTACTTTACTTTAAACGTTCAATTTTTCAAATAGCTCTAAAGAAGATTATGGGGGTTTTCAGGTAGAACTCGAGTTATTTTCGTGAGTTGCCCAACATGCCACCTTTTATTTAACGCCTGGGAAATGTCGATAAATAAAGCTGAAGAAAATTGCTTATTTTGAAATGCCGATCTAATAACGGTGACAATTTCATGGACTTGCTCAATGCCTCGCTTGAAAATCAAACTGATGATCCGGGAGTTTTTAAAAAACATCTCCTAAAATTTACATAAGGCAAATAGGCCTGTATGATGTTTTTATTTGTAAATAACTTTCAGCTCCGCATGATCTGGGACACCAATGTATTATTATTAAAAATGAGTAGGTAACTAAAAGTTTCTTGAATGGACTGAGACAGGTTCTATATGAAAAGCTGACATTATTAGGGCGATTCAACAATGAAGCGAGAATGTTATTGATTGCTTTTAAATGTATTTAACCAATACTGTTAACAACCGGTTAAGGATTAACCGGCTCGTCGACAATGTCCTTAATTCATCTATCATTAATTGACCCAGCCAGAGTGCTCTGGCTCCTTGATGTATTGCTGGCCTGGGACCTGAAACTGGAAGGAGAGAACTTTTGAAGTTCGACATGTAACTAAATGGCTGGTGCCACGGGAACCAGTAGCCCGCCGGACGAAAAATTCCGAACTGGTTGCTAATGAGGCTCCATCTACGGGAGCAGGACGCGAAGGCTGTCGCTTAGTGCCAAATGACGGGAAGATTGTATTGCATGATCAATTTGGCGTTGAATCCAACTTCCTCAGCAAGCGGAAAGTTGATAGTCCAGGCAGCCGTGGACCTATTGTTGCCACTTACACATGTACGTATTGTGACGTTCGTGGTCACATTATTTGCACTCCGGTAGCCGAGCAGCCAGATACAGATATTGCATTGCTAATATTATATTGCTAACGGGACAATAACCTGCATAAACTTGAATTCAACATCTTGAAGCGGAGTATCGTCCATGAATTTTTTCAATAGCACTCAAGAACTTGAATCTGAAAGTAAAGAAAAAGTAGAGACGCAAAGGCTTGCAACACTTCAATTAAAATGGTGTCACTTCAGCTAATTTTCTAACGTGTTAAAGCTGACTTAAAAAAAAAAAAATTCTCACCGTGCTTTTAATTGCTTGAAGTATAGAAACAAAAGCCACAACCTCGGGTTTAAATGCCGCCAGTAATTGTTTTAAAATCCTTTTTAACACTTTAATTGCTTCTAATGCTATGAACTCGGTTAATTTAATTTTAAACACGTTTACGTTTGTTCTAACTTTGGAATATTGGAGCTGTAGTTGGCGTATGAGTTCATATGTACGAGCTGTCAAGAAAAAGTCTTGAGGATGATAAAATAATTAACAAAAAAATAATTTTATATAGAAATGCCGCTCATGGAAACTACATAGGGCATGCGTCTGTGAAAGACGACAACTGATAAACAAAGAAACGAACAAACAAATGCTTTCAAACTCCACCGACGCAAACACACACATGCACGCGCATGCCCCGAATGCAAGGCTTTAAAGCTATTATAGCAAACCATAAGTAAAAAAAATAAAAAGAAAAAAATGTACCTGTTATCAGATGAAATTAATCAACAGAATGATGTTAAAATTTACAAACATTAAACTTGTTAAGCATTTCATGCACATAAGTGAAATAAGCACACACACATACACATGTACATACAGAGGGCTGCCAGATGGTAATTTTCTTGTTTTTAACTAAAAAATCAAAACACGCAGGGTATTAGACGGATTAGCACCCGCAAACAAATGATATCACAGTAGAACGTATTCATAGACAATTAAAACCCGCTATTAGATGAAATAACCATATAAAAATGTGTCTGAGCAATTACCTATAGTTTTATTAGGAATTCGGCATTTTTATGTTGTTTTTCGGAATTAGATTACGGTCAAGTTATGCGGTTACCAGGAGCTCTACTAGTTTAAAGTAACTTGCGGCGATGAGCCATTGTACGAAGTACAGTAATTTACTACTGAAATAACTTTTAATATTTGGGTTCTAAAAATCTCTGGAATTGTGAATATGTTTTTGTTATGAAACCCATTATAAAGCTGTTGAAAGGAATTAGAATACTGTTAAAATACAGTGTGTTAACATTATGAACATATTGTTCAACCGAGCTACTTAAATATTTTTATATTGAAGAATTAACTCAAATACCCAAAAAAATCTGGAAACACCACAAAATAACTTTTCATATGCATGAACAATATAGTTTTTTTAAGAGTAAAATCATCATTGGCGGGCAACTATTGTAGCACAGTACTAAAGGGGGGCTGAAGTTGCGTTTTCATTTTACAGTGGCAATAGGCAGGAAGCCAGTATGGTGCTTAGATATAACATTATCTTGCCAAGATAAAAATCAAACATGATACTTGCAGACTGTGCCTACAAGAGGCTGAGATAGAATGTCTGGTTAGACACTTGATAAATGTGACTGCCATGGGGGACTTAAGCATGACACAAATGCTAGCAATTACAAGGGACTCTGTGATGAGGATCAAGGCTGACAGTTACCAGTCAACAGTTTGATGGCACTGCAGTCAAAGGTAAAGGTTAGTGTTAGCGCGAGACTCAATGAATGTTAAAAGAGGACCAAAAATTAAGCGGTCTGCTCTGGTATCTCCCTACAATGATATTAATGACAGTGGCAAATATTTCCCAAACGTAAAGTAATATATTAAAATTCTGAGCATCTTTTAGGGAATTCGAATTATTAAAGTGTATTTTGGAAATGGACACTCAGAAAACTCAACACATTGTGCTTAACATGAATATTATGGCGAACGTTATCGACCTTTGAAGCATCCAATTTGGAATTTGGCTTAGAACCTGGAATACACAAAGTCAGTATGTAACATGGAAAGACGTCAGCATGCTCGGCCAAGTTGTTCGAATGAGCATAAGGTCTGAGTTCGTAAAAGAGTTGCCGAATACGCAGGCACATCGATTCGATTTCGATTGCCTCAACTGGAACTTTCATATTCCACTAGGCAGCGAATTTCAACAAAGAATATATAACTAAATAATACTACTTTCCTGTACTTTTAATATAAGTTTAAATCTTGTTGTATGAAAATTTAATAAAGAAATAAATAAAACAGTTTACATTGTCAGGCTTGCAAGATCTAAATCACTCAAAAATTGAAGCGTGGAGAGCTGAACAGGGTAATGTGTTTGTCGAATGGGTTCTTAAACAAGAAGTCGTTATTTCAATGAAAATTTTGTTTAGCAATAAAGCTCGTTTTCACCGAAACGGGTTTTTAAACAAGCGCAATATGCATTTTTGGGGATTACTGTCCAAGACAGATTTACCAAAAGAAAATTAATAAATATTTTGTTCTATAAAGTTGTTAATTAATGATTGGGAAATAAAATGCTTATTGTAGAGCCGTGCTTAGCGAATCATTTATTCTCATACCATTATATATAGCAGCGCCTTTCGTCTTCGGTATCGATCTACAGATTAATTCGTCAGGGAAGTAAAATAATTATTAAAATGGCTATGCTAGGCTTAAGTAACGTAAGTAACCATAACGTGCAATTGCAGAGTTGTGAACACTAACCCCTCTACTTCACTCCCTGTCTTCTGTAAGCTATGGCTTTGTAAAGAAAGTAGCACAATTATTCAAAAAATAATAAGTAGGCATTAGCCTGAGTGTTAAAAAAAAACAATGTCCTCTACAGCTTGGTATAGGATGGACGTAAGGTTTGCTTCGATGTTCTACTAGCACAGACTGTAAACAAATAATTTTTTAAACGCGGTTTTTCCACTGGCTAATTATCAAGTCTTGAATTTCATTTCATACCCGAAAAATGCTGAAATTGGTTTAGGAGACTACAAAATCAAAGCTGGTATTAAACAGGTTAGAGTTCTAGGTGCAATACTTTCTGAGATATATTGATTATTTGCACATAGCTTAAGATGTTACCATTCTTTTTTAACGCATATTTACCATTTAGAGAAAAAATGTTTTTCTTAGCAGTTTTGGAATATACTCGTACATAATTATCTTACTAATAACCTAAACATAGGTTAATTTATATAAACTGACTCCCTAGTCTGAGTGCATGCACCGATACAAAAAGCGGCGGTGAGTAGAGCGTCTAGCGGATGATGTTGTAATTTAGCTGGTTATCAAGTATCGAGATTGCAACATGAGCTGGGAATTTTCTATCGAGTAGAAATTTGCTTTCAACGTTGTAGCGTAGAGTGCCAAAGTGTTTGAAAATCTAGGTAATTCGAAATATTTCTTTGCTCTTGGGTAACTACACACCAATTTTAAGCTACTCTTGTAAATTTTATACAGTTGTGTCGTGACCGACACAACTCTAATCCAATAGACTAAAATTTATAATAGGGCTATTGTTCTTAAAATAGTTGTCATAATACCAAACGCAAATTCGTTCGATCAGCCTTTTCGACCACGGGTGAAGATCGAACGTCGCTCATTAAGTATAAAGGAACTTATAGTTTTTTTTGGTAAATATTACTCTTTTGCATAGAATACCTAGGATGTATGACATTTTCTTGCACTTCCCTTGATTTAAGAATATTTTTTTAAAATTACTCAACTAAATCATGAGAGAAAAGGCCAGCTTTTTAAAACAAAACCATTTTCCATTCGATTTATCTGGCAACTCCAATAATTAATACCATTTTAGAAGATTATCAGCTAATTACAATTGGAACCTCTGCCGATTATATTTAAGCGACTGTCGACTTTATTTTAGAACAATTTAACCATTTTATTTTTAATATCTAGTCTTCTTTCTACGTTGATCTTGTTTCGGCAAAATCATAATTTTCGCGAAATCAATAGAAACATTTGATATTATTTAATTAGAGTAAGTATTTATAATAAATGGTAAAATTACACTCTTTATTTATAAAGTAATAAAAAAATGCCAATGAACAAAACACAATAGACTTTAGTTTTGACGCGTTTACAAACCCCTAGTAATAAGACAAGAGCACACCGCTGTGCACTGTCTTGACAAGTTTGGCACTACATACGATTTTTGAATACAAGAAAAGTGAAAAATCCCAATTTAAGGGTTTTTAACGTAATAAACGTTCGAAAAGATGTTTTCACTTATAATCTCGATTTCGAATAAAATTACGTAGAAAGAGGACGAGAACGTTGCATACAATATGTATATATCTCGACAGTAGTTGTGGTGCCGATTGTAATTGGTCTGTATAGGTCACGTTTTATTCTCGCTGTGTATGTTTGGTTAATGGCGGAGTGTATGTATGTGTGTATGTATGAACGTTTGAAAGTTTGTGCCAGAGTTTATGCCATTATTTGTTTATTTTTTTAATTGTTGTGTTGATGATGTTGTTGTTTATACAATCTAAAGTGCTTTTATTTTATCAAACTCAAACTCTCATTCAACTTTAAACTGCTTTACATCAGATTCTTGTGCACACTCATAACAGGCTACAGTAGCGGTCAAAACATTTGGAGTTAAGATAATACTAAGGAATCCATTGAGATTTACATACGTACGCCAGATATTTATATACGCCCGCTGCCAAATAATTTTATCTAAGTACTTTGCTGTCGAGGGTCTGTTGAGCCCCATTACAAGTTTCAAGCCTTCTATTAGCTGTTCGTTGCCACCTTTTCAGGTTTTAGTCCTATCATGCTATAGCTCAGTAGTAGAAAGCCCAGCTGCTTTAAGTCTTTACCCGAAAATTTCTTCCTTTCCATTTACCAAAGTTGTCAGTCTTAAAATTCTTTCCTAACCCTCGCACTGCCTAAGCCATCTTTTCACTCATTTTATGCTAGTTGGGGGTGGCAGTCGAATGCGAGATCTTATTGTCTCGGTTGGTTTCTCCACTCCAGTAAAAGACTGGCATCAGAGTTCCTTTTGACCATGCGTCCTTCATTCCTGCCGTGAATTGGCATAATTTTTTTGAAAGCCGTATTTATCAAGTTCACATGCCAATTTAAATTAAGTCCACTGCTTCTACGTAACCACACAAAAATAAAACTTTTACGTTAACCAATTTGAATTGGACAAGAATAGTTCTTTATGGTTCGGGAAATCTATACTCAAGATTCCAGCATCACGTAAAGGCAGCAACCTGATACGACAAAGCGATGAATAGTTTAATATTATATCATAGTGAAGTATTCTCGTATAAGTGTTATCAGGTGCGACTGTTTGGAGTCAAAAGGTTGGTTGGTTTCCCGAACGGGAATTAATAACTTATTGGACACTTCACCTTCTTGGAACCAAGCGTACAGTGGTTATTTCGAAAGCTTGTTTGTAGATAAATTTAAAAAATACTAAACTTCGAGTATTTGAATATCAGATTTTTGTATTAAAACTTATTCTGAATTAAGAAAAAAATTGTGAACCCATAACATTTCAACGAGATTTCAGTTGAAAATGTTTTTACATCCACTGTACTTGTTCTGAGTGGCTCAAACTCCGAAATGCTTTTTTTATAAACTGTTTTTTTTTTTTATTATTTTCTAATAACATTTGAAGCAAATGTTTTTAATAATTTTTTTTTACATTTCCTTTGTAGTCTTATTAAATTTGCTTTTTTTGTAATTTAATGAACACACATAATTGTAAACATTTACACACAACAGAGATACTTCATTCTTTCTTTCATTAAAGTGGTTAATAATAAAACTGAATAACAACAAAATATGTTCAAGGGAAAAATTTGTTCATTTACTGTGAACATTAGAGTGCATTCGTTAAGAGGGAACTTACTTTATGGTAACCATGGAAGTGGTTGAAAGATGATGAAAAAGTTAAGTAGTAGAAATGGCTGATTGACAGGCAGACAGGAACAAACAGACAAATAAAGACTAAGAGACGAAACTTAGACCTTGCAGGCCCTAAAAGGAGTTTGTTGAAAGTATGAATTTTAGACAACAAAATTTCAAGAGCAATTGGTACAACAGCCACTGTCGAAAGTTAGTTTTAATTAAAAAAGAGTGTCGATTTGCAATACTGATAGAATATAATGTATTTCTGTAGAATTTTGGAACGAATTTCCGTCATCCCTTGTCAAGTTTGGTTTGGAGACAAACCGGTTTCGGCTATGTGCCATCTTCAGTGTCATTTTTCGTTCTCATGACACTGAAGATGGCACATAGCCGAAACCGGTTTGTCTCCAAACCAAACTTGACAAGGGATGACGGAAATAATTTCCAAAATTCTACATCAAAACACCCTGTCGGATTGTCAAATCAAGAATAATGTATTTCGTTTTGCTTTCCCGGAAAAGCCTCTCATACTACAGATAATTTGAAGAAGTAACGTTGACATATTTAACATTTCGAATAAAATATTTAAATAGTTGTAATACACAGCCGACTGACAATAGCTTAATTGCAATTCGTCGTTTTCTCTCCTTTGGTGTGGTTGTCAACAGCTATGCCATGATTTACTTCGGCACCAGTGCTGCGACACAATCCGACGGTGGTCTTAACACCGTGTGTGTTCAAATGCGATCAACAGTGCCCTATATGCATTTGTATAGGTAGCTAGGGAAGATTATGGCGGCTTGGACCCTTATCTAACCTCTTGCTGAGGGTTTGCAGTCGAGCTGTCAATTGTGTATAAACCACAGCCACCGCGAGCTCTCCAGAAGGACCCTCACAAACAACCAGTGTGGGGCTAAATAGTCATATCTTCTTCCAGTTTCACTCACCAGAAAGGCTTCTAGGACTGATTCCCCCATCTCCCCCGCTAACAATACATCAAGAAGGTGGCGGGAGGTGTGGCTGCCGATATATATGATTAGATTTGCGTGAGCACCTGCCAACGTTGGCTTAATCTCACGGTGGTCCAACCACGGGTGTGACATTGAGCGACCAAACCAGCCTAATCTGGTGTCAACGAATGACATTGACAGCTTGCGTTGCAGGCTCCTGACCAGCTCCAGGATCTGGTTCCCTTCTTTACCACCAGCGGCAACAAGATGGCAGGGTTCAACTAGATGATATATGCCACCTGGGGGGGGGGGGGGGGGGGGGGGGGGGTGTAGTTGTCGACTGTGGTCTTATCTGTAAATGAGTTGTAATATGAGTAATGTTTTCGTACACTACCGCTTTAGCTTTTTTCTCAGATTTCTGTTTCAGCCAAAATTTCACTAATGTCTTAAAATACTTGGACTTCACTCTGTAATAAATGATTTAATATTTAGTAAGTCATTTTGAACCTTTATTTGATATTACGACAGGGTAATTTGACATCGGCCCGTGGAACGAAACATCAGCAAGGGATGACGGAAATTCGTTCCAAAAATCTACATTATGTTGAAAGCTACTTGTAGTTAAACCTATTGACGTCACTATATGATCGTAGACCAGCACTCAAGGGATGACGCCTATTCATGCAACACACTAGGAAACAAGTTGCTGGAGGAAGGATAGCCGTAGTTGTGTTAACAGTGGCAAGAAATACTTTTACAGGGAGTTCATAAAATATGAAACGCTGGCTAGACCATCAATAGCTTCTGATTTTTTAATATTTATATCACCCATAATATGTCGTGCTCTTGGTAGTAAGCACAGAATATTGGGTCTTACGTGCCTTAGGATCGACCTTGTCTCCATGACCCCATTCAAATATTGCGACAAGATCACGATAATTTGGAATATTTGTATTCAGCCTGGAGGTGCCAAAAGGCTTGGTCTATAATTGAATGAAAACAAATGGCAAAATGGCACATGGTATGTTGTAGTCACAGTATCGTATGACATAAAAAAATAAAATTAAAAAGAAAAAAAAAACATATGAAAAAATAATGAATTTAAATCTTACACATCTGACTGGGAATGCACGCCATGATTTTGTTTCTAACTTCACACGAGCAACAAAAAGCCGCAAACACATTTCACTCATTTGCTTTTGTTGTTTGGCTTCTTTAAAAAAACGAACGATTTTTATCAACAACATGTTGCTGGTTTCATCATTGTGTCGTCAGTGTTTGATATTATTTTAATGCCAGTTTAAGCCCGTGTGTCTGTCAGTGTCAGATTTTAGTGGAAAATATGGCGCACGCGGCGACTGTAATACGAACACGTACTTGTATTTCTCGTACTCATCTTGCTCCGAATATTCTTTTACTTTTATAAATTTTTAATTTTTTCTTTACGCCTCTTTTGGTAGTAATCGTTTATTTTGCATTGTTTTTTTTTTTGTCTAGTACTTTGGTTTCGTAAGCTTTATTACGTGTTTTAATAATATTCTTCGTTGTTTATACAAAATAAATCAAAACACTAAATTCTAAATTGAGGGCTAGTTTTATCATATAAATCCTTTATTTAATATAATTTTTCTAGTTGAAGATTTCGTACAGAAAAACGTTACGATCTTATCTAACGACCTAAAGAGGTTTGATAGAAAAACTTTACGATGAAAAATTTTTCTATAGAAAAACTGAACGACAAAAAGATTTTCTATAGAAAAATTTAATGATGAAAAGATTTTACATAGAAAAACTTAACCATGAAATGCTATTCTATAGGAAAACTTAACGATGAAAAGATTTTCTATAGAGAAATGATGAAGAGGGTCTCTATAGACATATTTGACGATGAAAAGATTTTCTGTAGAAAAACTTAACGATGTTTATGGTAAAGATATAAAACGATATCAAGATTTGTATGCATGACGAATGAAACAAGCGATTTCTGCACGTATTTTAACTATTACGCGACTTATAGACCAACTCAACATACTTTTTTCCCTCGCATTAAGGATAGCATTTTGAGATACACGTACGCACGATTACGTACACACATTATGGCATCACCATAGGTGGTGTGGTGAGTAAGAGAAATGGCTTCATTGAGAAAAAAAGGAGCTAAAATTGTAAAAATAAATTTGAATCGTAGCACATATCGACAACTATCTACAACTTTTTCTATCGTATACATCTGACACATTTAAATAGTTTCTCTTAAACGAGTTTATGGGTTTCTGTTTTTCTGTATACGTGAAAGTAGTGGGCGTGTTTCATGTGGTAAAGGAGTCGTGTTTTCAATTAAAAACAAGACAACATAAGACGTTGCTCTTTTGTCAGAATTTCTCGTCTTCATATGAAAATGTGACAAAATTAAACCGACCACGCACTTCGTGCTGTTATGGTTCCGTTTTATATTTAAAGGGATTTCCAATAAGTAACACTCGGTGTGAAATAAAATAAGCTGTATTGAAAGCCATAGGTATGCCATTATGTAGGGAATACAACATTAAGTATCTCCGGCGGTCTTAAATGGTCGAACAGTGTCGAAAATTCCAAATCTCCGAGGTTATGCCGAACAATAGCGGCACGTTGACATTTGGGGTAAGGTGCACCGTGATGCCTAAGCCACAAATCATCCATATTTGCTAATTCCGGCTAAAAGAAATTGGTTATCATTGATCTGTAGTACTCGTCGTTAATGGTGTTGGCCCCACCAACGCAGTTTACAAAGAAGTACGGTCCAATGATACCGAAATCTTACTAATTCTTTGTGATTTCGATTGCAACCTGGTTTCTGTAATCAGAAGATTTGAAGGTGCACTGTGGATTGGCCAATCGCCAATCGAGTCTTTTACCGCGGTTGACGTTTGTAGCATCTAGATATGGCGATGGAGTTGGTTATTTATTGGCGCCATCCACTCGCCACGGCATTCCAAGGATCATTGACACTCGGGCATTTAACATCTCAAAGAGGCTCCCCAAGACTCTCCCCTTGAAATCGGTGAGATTGTCCGCGACTGATCATTTCATTCACACCTGCCCAAAATTTCTATTGGGCGCAACCAGTGGATGCTTCTGGGAGCATTTCGGCTAAATGCTTCCTGTGACAGATAAACATGTTCGAAGCACATATAACTACATGCTTATCCGCCAGATCACGGCTCTTAGTTTCAACATGGCACCATAGGATTCAATATATATACTGCCACCTGGTGAACCTCTTGTGGGTTGGTATCGTTCACTTAAAAATGCGCTTTGTGCAAAAATCGGAGTCGTCTTTGCAAGCTCCTGGGTCAGTTAGCTTTTCTAGGAGTGCAGGCCTAATATCTGAAGCATATTTCGCCAAGCTGAATTTTGTGAAAGCCTGAGCTGTTGGGTACGATTGATATTTGACCACGCCGCGGTAATATTAAAGGCCTTACCGTACGGTTATTGGCTGATTTTTTACAGTAGTTGTCGTCCCAAATGTGGTCTCCAAATTGGCCGTGAAATCCCTACAACTTATGGAACTTTTATATTAACAGACACTGATTTTTATAATAAAGTTGTACTTGCCATGGACCCGTCCTTATTAGGAACCCCTTCAATGAAATATTAAATAACTTAATTTTTCGCTTAAACTCTTTAATGAAGTTTTTTTTTCCTATTTTAAGCTTTAACACTTATTTTTTTCCTGATTTCTTGATAATCAAGATACACGTTTTGTTAACAATTTTTAGATTTCCTAGAAAATTGACTTCTTTTTTCTCTGCTACTGAAGTTTTTATTGCCCTAAACAAATTTTGTATTTGCAATAACAACTTGTAAGTTAAGTTTTGTTGTTCAAATCGTCTGCAGTAAACACTGCGACATCTGCGATTAAAATCATTTAATTGTTTATCACTTCGTTTGATTGTAATGAGTTTGTGTTGACAAATTCCTTTGTATAAGAAGTTTTAGAGATCTAAACTTAGTAGGAAGTTTTTTTACTTGAGACTTTTCCTGTTAATTAGAAATTATGTTTTAATATTAATTTTTTTGGTTTGAATTGTTTCATAATGCAAGTCTAGATTAATCCTCTACGAGTATTTTGTTTTCTTATTACATTTCACAAACAAGAACTGTAATCCCAAAAGTAACAGGTTTATAAATATTAACACCCTCGTTAACCAAATTTTTCAAGTTTGTAAAATAATATAAACAAAAAGCTCCGTATAAATCAATAATGTAGGGATATCAAAGCAGCCCGCGTATTTTGACCATCTTCTTTTCACGATTTGCAATGTACGACTATATTACTTCCAATGAGTCTCATGCTAATCCTAGCCTTCACTCTTGTTCGTAGTGATTTTAGCCAGTCGACTGGTAGCTGTCAGCCTTCTTCCGCATTACGGAGTCTCTTGTAATTGTTAGCATTTGTCTAAGGCTTAGGTTCCCAATGGCATTCAAATTGAACAAGTGTCTGTCCGTGGTCATAAGCCTTTTGCTATCCAATGCTGGACATTCTCACACAATGTGCGCGTCTCAGCCTTTTCCTCAGGAGTATTTTTGGAGCCTGACCCGCCCGTCCTTTGCGAGGTTTTCGTCTTTATTTCTTCAGAATTCCTCCATTAGCCAATAAACACCCGAGTTTAACCTCTCCGCCTCTTGCAAGGCTTGTTTCATCTCTGCAGTGGGCAAAAAAAATTTTAACCAACACAAAGCTCCATAGGCGCTTGTAAGTCCTTTTTCAGAGTTCCCATACTAGAGACCAACCACCTTCTTGGCCATGCATTCCCGGCGTATGCTGTTCCACCGTGGATTAGAGATTTTAATAAGAGAGTGTTAACTTTTTTCGCTCGACTTATTTAGCGAGACTCCTTGCAGATACTTGAACCTGTTACGACCACAAAGAGTGGTAAGTCAGAACTTTTGGCAGTGCACTCAACTACGGAATGCGATATCTTTGTACCTGCCAGCTGACAGCCATATAAGGCTCTACCTTCGTGCATGTGAAAAATGAAAAACACGGACTTTTTCAGTTCATTTCACTTTACCGCCTGCTTTTACAAAATCCTTACTTTTCGGGAAGGTCTCTGTATAAAACTTATGTAAATCAGAATAAATTATCTTTAAGCTGAACCATTTGTATAATAATTACGAGTATGCAGCATAAAAAGCAAACAGATATAAAAACAAAGTACATTATTAAATAGACTAATACTGGTTGCATGCAGCTACCTCTGAAAAACTTTTTTTGGCTTTTTTTTCACAAATGTAGTGAAAAATTATTTTTGGAATTAATGGCTTTTAAACTTTAAATATTATTCTAAATAATTTGTTATTGGTTTCGGAATCCTATGTTGTTGTTTAGAAATATTCAACAGAGAAATTAAAACTAAAATTTTTTGAAATTTATGTAAATACTCGTATTATGCCTACGGGTACTTCAGAACCGCGTTGGAATTTAAGAAAGATCAAAAAAGATAGTGGAAAAAAATATTTTTTTAGCGATAGTTCACAAAAATCCTGTTCCACTTCTGGAAGTTTATTTTTATTAATTTTGGAACACGCATTTTAATATTTATAAATCCTTTGAAAGAGTTAGGAACAATTCTTTAGAGGCCATTTATGAGGACGATTTTTAAGGTTATAAGTCTTATATTTTTGGAACGAATTTCCGTCATCCCTTGTCAAATTTGGTTTGGAGTCAAACCGGTTTCGGCTATGTGTCATCTTCAGTGTCATTTTTCGTTATAAGTATTACTCCCCATTGTCAGAAGCTACGTTCGCCACACAATTTGTTTTCATTGACTCCTGAGGAATAAAAAACGCTCCGCTTAGCCACTCATCTCATCGACCCTTCTTGTGCTCTCGGCAATAGCGCTGTATCTGCAGGACACTACGGGTGCAGTTCAACACCGCTCTTGGGCTAAAGCGCACTCTCATTCGGTCACAGTTGTCGTAGAGAACCTGCAGGGCTTCAGTGGGGCGCTGATCACTATAACAAAGTTCGAGCACGCTGCTTGCGGTAGAGAAACTAAAAAACACCCCATGAAATATATGAGGCAGCGTACCTGCGGCATTAGGTAAGAATTTAGCGTAGGGATTTTTGAGAAGCAGAACAAAGCAGCGAGACCATTTAACTGTCCCTGTTTTAAATTCCAGAAGCTGGACACCACCCCTAATAATATTCTTGTCGCAAGAGTCACTACATATAAAGTATTTAAGAGAAGTTCCCATAAATACGGCTGCCCAAGATAGAAATAACTTGTTCTGGCATCAAAACTGGCTTTGGGTATAACAACATAAGTCCTCGTAAGTAATGTTGCATTATAGGAAAAATGTTATTAAACAAGCAAGTTGCCTAGAAATGGGATGGTATTGTATCTATGAAGAACTTGATCCTATTTTTACGGCCGAAATTTTGGGGCAGGAACTTGGCTTTATTTTCACATGTATGTTTTTGTGCGGATATTCCTTCAATCTAACTTTTTGTTAACAGGCGTTTGAAGTTCTGGTGTAACGGAAAATAAAAGAGCAACAACAAGTGCACATATGAGAAAACGGGTACATTAAATCAAGTTGACAGCACTTTTGGTTATGGTTATACCTTTTATTAGGGGCATTCTCTCACCCCCTCTATCAGCGATTGTGGCTGAAAACAACATCTTTAACGTGATGTATTTGTTAAAGAATCGCAAAGAAAAATTAATGTATATGGGCCAGCTCTAACCCCGAAGACTTACAAGATGGCCATGCATCCAGTTGTGTGCGTACTTAAGGCGGTGCGTATTTGACGGTGCGGCTAACTCTTGCGAAAGTACTGCGAATCGGTCACTAAGAACGTGTGATTTGAGCCTGCTACATAATTTGTGTGAAATTTTCGCAACGCAAGCCATCGCCAAACCTTGGGCAGAATTTTCCAAAGTTCGGCCTATGGCCTCGTGACACCGTGTAAAGCCGTGGCGGCCATTTGAACAGTGTAATATTTCATATATCAAACCATACGCCGCACATATGGGCCTTTCAAATAAAAAAAAAACAAATGCCTTTACAAGAGTCGGAACAGAAATAAAACGAAAACAATTTAAAGAATAATAAAGACATCATAGCATTTAGAAAATAAGATTAAAAAATATTTAAGCCTTTTTGGCTTCCGGGCCATTTGAAGAAATGGCAGTGAAGTCAATCAAATTAAAGTAGAAAGAAAAAAGATGAAATATAAAACAAAAAAACGATATTTTTTTAAGATTTACGAAAAAAAAAACTCGAGTGGTCGCCTAATAAAGACAAGTAGATTGTTGTTAAGTGGTTGTTGCTGTGAATCAGATGGTTAATAAAGCCAGAAAAGGGTGGATGCCTTAATTCGTTCTTCTAACTCGATATAAAAAAAAAAATATCTTTGTATGTTCTTCAAACAAATTAATCGCTCGAAGAATGTGCAAATAGCCGAAAGCGTTTTTTTGTTTTAAATTACGCCCTCTTAATGATGCTTTTCGAGTGAAAGAAAACTCAACCGAACCACGCTTCAAATTCAGTAACTTGTGTCTTATTCATAATGATGATGATGATTTCTGTTAAGTATCTTGTACGCAAGAATAAAAAAACAAACACCGACTACAAGATTCAATTAGTTCAAAGCAGGTGTGTGTGTGTTCCCACTGACATGTTCTATAGACAATTTAAAAAGCTGTTAAAAATATTAATGGAAACACAAAATTATAAATTTCTTTAATAGTTGGGAGGATTTTTAATAATATGTTGTTGCCATAATTATTTCATCTTCTACTGCGTAATTAATTTAATGTGAAAAGATCGTTTAATGTTAAATTATTTACTAGAGTCATAAATCTTAAGACTTTTCGATTAGAACTAAACGGCTTCGGTCGGAGTGGGAGTTATTAAAGGAATTAGTAATCGAATTTGTATAGGGACCTTTAAAGTTTACCCTCTAATTAGCTGACTGATACTATGAGGAGTGGAAGCACTCGGAACAAAGTAAAACTTGTGCCAGTAGCTTAAACCTAGAATATTAGATAGTCCCAAACTTCCCAGCTAGGTTTATAGTCTAGGCAGCCATGATGATAAGTTACCATTGATAATACTGGTCTAATACATCATCATATAGATATTTCCAGATAAGGTTAGATTACATTGGCTACTTATTTAGAAGGCCCCGTCACAATACTCCATAGCCATAGTTCGCCGCACCCACGCTTGGGATGGTCCCAAGAACTATATTATGTTCTTTACAACAAAATATATTTGGTTATTAAATGGTTTTTAAAAAAACCTTTACTTTCAATTAAGCAATTGTGGGTTATAATTAATCATTAAGTGATATCCATCCTTAAAAATGAACAACATGCTTGAGTTGAACAATCAAATTATTACTAAAATTCCAACCACAAACAAAGTATTTTAACTATATAAAAATAATGTAAAAACTTTAACCATAGAGTATTCTTAATAGATACAATATGTAAAATTCTTTTTGGTATTTCATCAGAGTATGAGGATGGCTTAAGTGGTTAACGCGTTGACTATTAAGCATTCGATGGTTTTAGTCGCATGTCTTCGTACTTTAGTTGGTGGAAATTAGTAACATACATTTTCTGCTTTTGTATTGTTCTAAGAGGACCATATTTTTATTATTTAAAATAACAATGATTTGCTTGCAACCTATAATGTTAGATTATGGTTACCTCAGTTTTCGTAGCTTTAGTAAGAATTCAGTTTTCGTAGATTTAGTAAATTTGCTTTCTGATGTTTTCTAGGCGTCATTATCAGACGTTTGCCAATTAATTTTTTATCACCCAAATGAGTCTATTCACCCATATAATGTAAAAATAACTTTTTTGGACTCTGTGTTATTATGGCGTCACTTATAGCATCAGTGGTCAAGTTTAAGCAATCTGTAATTGTGCGAATCTCCGTGTTATGGTTAGATAGAAGGAAACAAATTTCTGTCTGTAGTTCGAAAAGAATTTCCAACCGTTCTTTTCTGGAGTTTATTGTTGCCACGATAATGTTCACTAGCGGCCCATTTAACCGGAACGGCGTTTCCGAAATCAGTGTTTCACAGTTATCTAATGCCTGCATTTAACGTATCAGAATGCATATTTTCGCTGGTTCTCTAAAGCAATCCACTGATTCTACCTTTCTCAAATTTGCATCTTACACTATTTATTCATTGGTATGATGTAGAACCAGCTCGCCATACTTTGTCCCAATTTGACCCAATGGGTTTTCTGTACAATCTTCGCCAAATGATTATTCACTTTGAGTTTTCGATCCTAGATAACTTCTCAGAGTTTAATTTTGCTAGGCGATTGAATTATCTGCCTTAGGAACCCAGGATCGCCAAAGTGCGCCATTTTGTTTTCTGTCAAGAGGATAAATTCTGTTTCTTCTTAGTTTAGGTTCCAACTTCTTATTTGAGCCTAGTTGTTTGTTGTGAACAGCGCCTCATCGGCGCTTAGGTTTGTAAACGGGACTCTCCTTAATAGTCCCAAAGTGCCATTGCAGTTTTCATTTGCATTTAAAAAAGGCTTCTGAAAAAGGCTTCTGGTATTCGTGAGTTTTTAGTCCTATGATTCCCGGGTCAATGTTGTCATATACTTAAAAAAACGTACAATTGCTATTAAGAAGAAAATTAAAAAAAAAATACAGACTGCCATTTTAGCCATTACGGTTTACACTTTTCGGCAAGTGCTATCGAAAATAGACAAATGAAGTTAAATTTAAATTTTCGTTTTTATTAGTTATTGTAAAAAATTACTGTAAAAAAAACTTTATAAGTCGAATTGATTATATAACATGTTTTGCAGTGTTTTTAAAACAAAAGATATTGTTCAATAAACTGATTTGTTTTTTACTTATCACGATAAAAACTAAAAAATAAAGTTCGAGCCTTATTTACTAGATAAAACGCCTTTTTGGAGACGATTCAACCCATTGTGCATAGTAAACTAGGGAACCAGCTCGAAGCCAGTTTTGTTCCACAAAAACAGACCATGTCGACATATACTGTTTTATTCACGCACACTTTTAGTGTGCCAACACTTTTCCGTTTTATTACTGTATTCTATTGTCCTACCTGAAAAAAATGCAACCTCACCTTTTACACCGTAACATTTCATTGAAGTAATAATAATAAGTGATGACCTCATGAACTCATATATATTAATGTAGGAGGATATCGAAGCAGCCGGCTTATTTTATGGGCCCTTTTTCGATCCCCGTTGATTTCAGGCAGCGGATTTGTAATTTACGACTACCTTACTTTCATTGAGTCTTTACACTTGACTGTAGTGATTACAGACTGTCGACCTTCTTCTATATCACTGATTCCCTTGTACTTACTAGCATTTGTCTAAGGCTTAGCTTCCCCATGGCATTCATATTTAACAAGTGTCTGCCCGTGGCCTAAGCCTTATGCTAACCAGTGCTGGACATTCACACACAGTGTGCGCTACCGTGTCAGTCTCTTGGGACACTGACCCGTCCACTTCTTGCTAGGTTTTCTTCTCCATCTTTGGCCAATAAACGTCGGTTTTTCTACCGAGACAAACCTCTTCACCTCGAGCTAGGATCCATCGTCCATCTCTAGAGGAATCCCACGGTCCAATGGCTTAGAATTGCCTTTAGAGATTGACCCGTCTACCCGTTGTAAAACATTCTTGTCCATTTCAGACGGATTCCTCCGTTGGCCAATTAAAACCGAAGTTCCTTCAGAGAATTCCACTAGTAATGGAGAAAAAGATGTCCACCCAATGTATTAAGGTTGCAAATCGACTGGTATCCAGAGTTACCATACCGAGAGACTAAACATCCCTCTTGGCCACGCATCCCTGGCGTATGCTCTTTCATTGTGTCTTAGGGAGTAGCATAAGAGAGTGTTAATTTATCTCCGCTGGACTTACTTAACCAAATTGCTGGCAAAGACAGGCATCTGTTACCAGGAGCTATAAGTCAGAGTTTCTGACAGTGCCCTCTAGTACGGCACGCCATACCTTATGGCCTGCCACCTGACGACTCCCATATCCTCATAACTAAAAACATATTTTATTTAAAAAAACTTTTCCTAATACTGCTTTGAGTAAAGAAATATCAACTGGGGCTTAAAAACCCAGACACAAAGTACAACTCTTTCATATCAAAATTTCATCAATCTAATCTCTACTGGTAACTTAATTTTGTACTCTTCCCTTTGCCTGTATTTTATTTAATTTCCACTGCTTTAAAATATTTCCAAATAAAAGTTTTTTTTTTCGTTTTATATCTCAAACAATTAGGAATCGTAAATTAAACAAATACAATTTAATACTTCAAATGTAACATTTAAAGCTAAACAAACTTCCAGAGGAAAAATGTATTTCGATTGTATAATTTACATATAAATACAACTTTAATTCAATATAAATTAAGAAGAAATACTCTGGTATTCATGTGATCATGTGCTTTCTTGTTGTTGTTCCAGTCATTGTTAAGACCATTTAAAGTAAATAATAGTATTTGAGTAGTTGTACATATTGGTTTCAATGTACTCGTATATAATAAACCGATTTTGTATATTTAATCTCTTTGGGTCTTCTTGTTCGGTCTGACCGTGTGTCTGTCTGTGTGCTATCATAGCAAAGTTTATTTTAGTTAAGTTTATTACATTGTAGATCCTAAAATAACAATTTAAAGATTTACTATACTTGAATAATACTACGACTATCATTCAAATAAAGGGTAATTTTTCCAGACATAAAAAGCTTTTAAATAAAGCAAAACACGATTTTGTATTTATTTATCAGTTACATCAATTTGCTTTGAAGATAAGTTTCCACTTCTTCGAGTGGCTCATACGTACTCTGAATTGGAAGGTCTGATTTAACGTCATATTTGAGGATCCGGTGGCTTAGGTTATGTCGTAACGATTTTAGACGCCTAGGCTCGTATCCTAGCCGCTACATTTTTCTAATATTTTTCTAGTTTCTATTCATACTAGCACTCCTTTGCTGGTATCCACTATATAAAACTATAAATTGCTTTCGGAACAGGTCGTTCTATGCGAACGAGTTCAAAATAAATCCAGGAGTAAACGTAAGGCTTCGTACTATCGAATACACTATTTAAAGTATATTTTTGAACTACTCGGCCACGAACAGGAAGGGCCGAAGGTGCTTATCGGCGACAGTAGAGTATCCAACTCTCAGTGTACGCTATGGGGGTTGTGTGGCATTCCGCCATCGTTACTACCACGAAATTAGGAAACTGGCTTCTGATTCCGGAACATATGGCTCATTCGCTCCTGGTAGATTGGCTGATAGACCGCACGACAAGTTACAGCGAAAACTTGTTCTTTGGCCGGGCTGGTCAGATGTGGAATAAACTCCGTTTTTCCTAGTTTCATCACAACTCATTCCAAGAGTATGTGTCCTCCCTGAATACCTGTCCAAACAAAGTCTCTGGCAGTAGTAAATGGCATGAGCTTGAAGTCAAATTTAGTGTGCGCTCCCCAAACAATTGTCGCTCACTTTCGTTGATACCGCAGTTCTCGCGCAGTCAACCGATTGCGATCAAAAATGAGAAGCTGATCGAGAATCGCCAATGAATTATATCAGGCCATAAACTAACAAAGTTTGTCTACAAACAATCGTTTACTGGCAAATTCTTTCCGGATTAAATAGACACATACGTTATGTCAATATATTTTAAAACAAAGTTTTATTATTTTTAAGTTAAGAACTGCGCTTTGTCAACTTAAGCCTGCATTCTAAGTGTTTTTCTACAACCAAAGTGACTGGCTTTTGTTTAAATTTAATAATTTGTATACCTGAGACCGTTCCACGAATTTCTTAATGAGATCGAAGATGTTTTTGTTCTACTACAAAGTTTGCATTTAAGACAATCGCGGTTTTATTTCTATGCGTCTCAACAAATCCCCCTTTAAAAAATGTACTTACTTATATCTGCTCAAAAAGACATGTTGCAGCTTTGTTATCCTTTTGAGGAATAGAAGAAATCAAACAATGAACACATAACATCAAATAACAAATGGAATTGGAATTAAAATGATATGCTTTAGCAAATAAAATAAATATAAAATCAAAAGAGAATTACGAACGATATTTAGTTTGTTTTCTTTTGGTCAAGAATGGATTAAAAGTTGTGCTACATTGGGTAGAGAGATTTTTTAAACTTTAAATTTATAGAACAACATTTTCTTCTTTAACCATTTTTTTTAACTCGTTCACTTTTTTATTTAAGCCCGAATTGCTGCTTAGCCCACAATTGCAATTCCGGGTACATTCTCACTCATTGCATAGTGCCACATTTGGCCAATCTAGCAAGGCGAAAATGTTAGAGATATTGGCTGCAAACTAGGCATATAAGCTTTACGAAAAAGAAATAAATAAATGGGCGTGTTTGAAGAAATGCCAAGCCGACTATGTATTTATAAGTTCTTTATTTCAATAAGATATTATTTATATAATACTTAAAATAAAATGTTCCTGAAGAACATAGGGCGTTAATAAAGTTTCTGTAATCGCAAAATTGTAGAGCATTGAATGATTAGGCCAAAAGTTTCTATCCTAGTGGTGAGGGGTCGCCAACACACCTCTAGGCGGGTGAACTGTAAAACGATTAAGTTACAGTTGAGTTTCAGTAACTGACGAAACGTCGGTTGTCACCAAGTTCGCTAAAAACTCATAAAATAAATAGTTTGTTTCCTACCACACAAATGCTTTACAAAGTTGTCTAGTTTTGGATAAGAAGAATAATTAGTTTTTCCCAACTTCCCATAAAACTTATGTTGTGAAACGATGTTGGTTTAGTTTAGTCCTGGAACAGATGAGCAACGAAAACAGTGACCTCTCGATTGTTGTCTTATTTTGTTTGGCAACGTCTTACCGCACAAAATGGTTGCGATGAAAATATTTCGGTAATTCTAGAATAACCCTTCGACCCAGCTATTTATTTAAATCTTAAGCTGCCTTAAATCAGGAATAGCTGCTGCAAAAGTGTAGGGCTCTTAAATTGAAAGGATTCATTTACATTTATGTGGGTTTAAATTTTTATTTTATTCTCTCTATTATTATTTTTCAAGACCACTTCAACAACAAAAACTTTGCAAATTCTACCATTTTACATTTATAGCTTCAGTGAATTTCGAAGAGATAAAGAAACATCTTCTAGTTGATTTGATAATGCCACTTGTGCTATTTTAAATTAATTTTTAGAATACTGCTAGATACTCATATATGTTGCTACATTGTTGTCTGTTCTAGTTGCTCATTTTACGTTAGAAATTATCACAGAGTGGGTATTTCGAGAAGAAATACAGTAGGGGGTTTCAAATTTTGTCGCTAACTACATTAATGTTGGGGGATATGGAAGCAGACCGCATACGTAATGGGTCCCTTTTCGACCCCCTATTATTCTCGAATTGATATCAGGCAACCGATTTGTAACTTACACTTGACTGTAGTGATTTCAGACTGCCGATCAGTATCTGCCAGCCTTCATCCTCATCTCGGGGTCCCTTGTAATTCTTACCCTTGTCTATCCTGTGCTAGACAAGGCTTATATTAGTCTGTGCTAGATAATCACAATATGCGCTGCCGTCTCAGTCTCTTCCTCAGGAGTATCTTTAAAGACTGACCCGTCCACCCCTTGCGAGGTTTACTTGTCCACCTCTTTAGAATTACTCTCTTGGACAAGGGACACCAGAGTTCCTACAGAGATTAACCCTTCCACCACTTGCGAGGCTTCACTATCCATCCTCATTGCAATCTAACTGTCCAACGCCTTAGAAGTACTTTTGCACTTTTGATGGCCCATCTACCCCTAGCGAAGCATAATTGTTCATCCATTCCGGATTCCTTCCTTGTCCTTCAGAGAATTCATATTATACCCACGGGTATCAGGAAAAAAGATGTCGAAACCCACACAGGCCTCCATATGCACGGGTAAATCTGTTTATAACTGGAAATCGACAGTGTATCAAGCGTTCGCATACTAGAGATACTTAGCCACGCCACATCCTCTCTCCGCTCTACTTATTTAGCCAGACTCCTAGCAGAGACTGCAACCCGTTACCTGTCGCTACCACAAGGAGGTATAAGTCAGAACTTATGACAGTTTTTGGATTCTCCTTATAATTATTTATTTACTTAAAAGAATTAAACTTATTAAAGAAATTATTGAATCAATTAAAATTTTAATTAAATTTCTACATGAACTAAACAGAACTTTCAATTGGAGACAACGAATTTGTTCTCTGTATTTAAGGCTGTCCAAATTTTAAAACCGCCCAAAAGCTGTTGTGCTCCCTAATATTTGCAACTTCACACAAGCACACTTAAGTGTGTGAACATGAAAGAGCATGCTTTTGTCTAAAGTAAAAAGTGCTTGAATTTCTATTCATCTCTGATGTAGTTAAAACATTTTGATGTTGTTATTTGTTGTTCAACATTGATCGATTGAATTGATGAATAAATTTAAGAAAGATTCCCAAAAAAAAAAACACAGCAAAAGAATATTGATTGTTGATGCAGAGATATTGGTTGTTTCAATCTGAATTTATCTATTTTCTCCATTGTTTTTCTAACTGGGTTGCAGCTTTCGCTTCCACACAAGATGGTACTAAACCAGAAAACAGCAACCTTAACATCTTCTTAAAAAGATACACAACTTTAAAAATGGTTCATACGAGTAGCTCTGTCTCGTTTGCCAGTCCATGGAAAAGGTTCATGCAACTGTTGTGCGGGGGCATGATGGCATCTAACCATTTTTGCATGCAAACGAACAAATTTAAATCCTTTTTTTTCAATTTGACAAGTACTAGTCTACAATTGAAAGAGGAAATGTACGTAAGGAAAAAAAAACTCCAAATGACAATCTTAATATTTGAATTTAAATTTTAGTTGCTGCATAAACAAAATTGTTACTCGTACTCGTAATGTCGTTGTGGCTATTGAAACTGTGGCAAGTAGGATTTGGATTTGTTGTTGATGCCAAAATGTCATTGTTACTTAAAAGTAACAAATCACCATGTTCAAGTAGTTTGTACTTAAATGTTATTGATGGTTAATTTTGTTGTTGTTGCTTTAGTTGCCGCAGCTGCGGTTGTTTTGTATTGTTGCAAATTCATTCATTTGATTTACAGTAAATAAAAATTCAATTTATTATTATCGTTAAATGAAGAAGGAATAAAAGTCAAGTTGTGGTTTTATTTAAATGAAATGATCATACTGCTGGCTATCCATTGCGATTACAAATGAAGTGATCATGTAGTGATATGAATTTAGAATTGATTTTATATACGATTAAAAAGCAATATTTCGACCTAGGAAGCTTGAGAACTCGGTCGAATCTACCCAAACCAGCGAAAAAGCACCATAAAAAATACGACTTTCTTCAGAAACAAAGTTTAAAAATATTCGCATTTTAGTCGTTTAATTTGGTTTTGCGCTAGTGATGAAAAAAATGATTAATCGATTAACCGGGAAATTATAAATTGCAATTAACCGGAAAGAATCTTTTGGCAAAAATTATAATCGATAAATTATCATGTGATTAATTTCGAACCGAGTAATTATTAATTGCAATTCATCGAAACAAATAATCGACTAATCGTCTAATTTAGTTAAGGTTGAATAATATAATTTTATTAATACTTTTTGTGTGGTTTAGAGTTTAAGGGAATTTTTAAATTGGATTGCTTGACACACAATTTAAAAAGTAAGAGTTAAGAAATGCTTTTTGTAGTCAAACTATTCTGTAGCTGTTGCGCGTGCTTTGACAAAACGACGCTCTGATAGTAAAGAATACGGCCTGTGCACTCTTTTTAGCTTTTCTTGAGGATTTTTAGAGACATTGTCCTTTATTTCTGGCTTGGGATCCAAAGAATTGTGGTGGCCCCATTAAGCGAATCGAATATCAATAAAAAACGTATCATTTCCACTTTCTAAACAAGCAATTTCGCTTTTTACATCTCGCATAATCTCAGATAGCGCTGATGGCTCCTGAATATATTCCTAAACCGGCTTTTGAACTGGTTTAAATGATTGTTTTTAATTGATTTCGCACTAAATATTGTGGGTAATATATCAAAAAAAATTATTCGACCAACATATATTTTTTTCGATTATTCGATTAGCCGAAAGGACATTTTTAATAAATCTAATTCCGGTACTCGCAATAAAGTAATCGATTATTAATCGCTTTCCGATTAATCTTGTCATTATTAGTTTGCACTAACAGAAGGCGATATTATCAACGTCCCACTTTCAAGTGTTAGATCTTTTTTCTTTTCGAACTTTTTAGGGAAACGTTATATTAAGCATTAGCAATAAGCACGGCATAAGTAATTAATAAATATAAGGAATTAATTAATTGCTTCATTCCTAGTCCTCTTTCACTCCAAACGAAAGGACTTTTGTTAACGAAGTACAATCAAAGTAGTTGTTTGCTTTAGCTTTTAACTAAGTTAGGTTAAGTTGAGAAGAGTATTTGGCCTCATGCCGGTGGTTCGAATTGTTGTGCGCTCTTTATTGTGAATCCAATAAAAAATCTCTACATGTTATAGGAACTCGCTGCTCCAACCGAAATACCTCAGAATTTTTCTTTCCGTGATTATGAAGTGAGTTATTTTGCGTAATATGTCAACCATGAAATGCAGGGTTCTTATACGTTCTAAAGCCAGGGGATGGCACAGAAATGTTTCATCGTATCAATGTCCTCAGTGCATGCCCTGCAGACACTATTTTCTACTCTTCCTAATCAAGATAGATACGCTTGTAAGCTTGAGTGCCCTAGTAGAATATATTTAATGTTACTTTCTTACGGCCTTGTTTAGTTTCAGAAGGTTTTTCGTTTTGGCTGCGAACCCCGTAAGATCCTAGTAAATTGTCCCACCATCGACTGGTAACTGTTGGCCTTCTTCCTTATCACGTAGTGTCTTGCAATTGCTACCGTTTTTCTAAGGCCTTAGCACCCATGGCCTAAGCCGTATGCTAGCAAGTGCTGGACATTCACACACAACATCAACCTCCTCATCAGCAGTATATTTGGAGACTAACTCGTTCACTCCTTGAGTGTCTTTTTGTCTATATCTATAGAATTTCTTCATTGGCCAATGAACCATGTAGTTCCTACAGCGATTAACCGCTCCACCTCTTACGAGGCTTCATTGTCTCTCCCTATCGGAATCTCCCTGTCTAACGCCTTAGAAGTACCACACCTTGCGAGGCATTATTGCCTTTCTATTCCGGATTTCTCCTTTGGCCAATTAAAACCGAGCACCCCAAGCCTCCCTGGCATAGATTGTTCCCCTGGGGCTTAAGGATTTTTATGAGAGAGCGTTGGTTAACTTCTCTCCGCTCGATCTATTTACCACAAGTCAGAACTTCTGACAGTGCACTCAGTCCTATCCACAGCTCTGTGCCTGTCAGCTGACGACCTTGCCGGTACCCCAGAAGAAATTAAAAAGTATAATTTTCCTTCTGATTTCGAACAAAGTCCTGCTTTCCAAATAATTTGACAGATTTGACACCAGCAAGTTTATCGGTATAAATACGTTGTTTAATGATTTCGTGCAATTAAACCTAAATGCTGGAAGTTTTTTTTTTCACTGAAAAAGAACTAAAGAAAATTATTCCATTTTCCCATTATTGCAATTAAATTCTCTAAATTTTCACATTAATTATGTTTCAGAAACCCAGCTGCTTCCATCTATAATGTGGGAAGCGTTATGCGTTTTGGTTTTGATTTCTTTGTTTCTACTAAAAATAAATTTTAAAACATTTGAGTGCATGCAAATGGTTGCAACCGTAGGAAGAGGGGCTTCTTAAAGTACTTGAACACAAGCACTTACCACCAACTCATTCTTTCACTCACTCACCCTCCTACATGAAAATGTCTTCAATATTTTTCTTTTTTGTTTATAAGAAATTCATATAATTTTCTTATAAGAAAATACAATACACTTGATCTAGAAAATCAGATAACATGTTTGTGGTCTAAAGAGGACGGAAATTTCCCACATTTGGTGCAAGTGAAGAAGTTGTTAAGAAGTTGGTGGTTGATTTTAATAAAATAAAAAAAGATGTGGCATAAAATTTAAACAAACTCACAAATTGAAAACAAACGAAAACACAATAGAATCTTTAAAAAAAATATTCTCAAGAAAGTTTACGGTTGGGTTAATTTAATGGCAACTACAAAATAGTTAAACCACGCTTCGCTCCCCTTTCCGTTTTACTACATTTATGGGGGCCTGTTGCCGGTGAATCCGTTTTAAAATTCCCATTTAACAATTTTAATTGCAAGTTGTGATAAAAAAAACCTGCATGATGAAAAACAATTTTTATTTTCATTACATGCGAGTACAGCTCCATAAATTAATGTTAATGTTGTCAATATTTCGTTGTGTATGATTATTAAAACTTTATTTATGTAGATTATTTTAATGCCAATTCGCTCCTTAGTCGTCGCCGTTGCAGCGTTGTCTATCTATTGGCATTTGCCACACATTTCAATAATCTGTAAATATGCCACCATCGTCAGTTGCTTGAACGGCTTGCCACCACTACTCTATGATTAACAACAATTTCACTTAGCTGCCTTTGTTGGGGCAACCGACCGACCAACCATTTGAGTGTTGGTTGCTCCAAACTAAATCTTTTTAAAGAAACGATTAGGGGGGGAAGGAAATGTTGTTAATAACACACAAAAATATATAATTTAATATCACTTTCGTAAACTGTATGAAAGAAGTTTGCCACAGCCAGACTCTGCAACACTATGGCGGATTGTAAAATTTTGAAGCACGTAAATCATAAACAAAACTTTAGTTAACGTGTAAAAAATGCCAGCAAAAACTTAAATCAGGTGAAATACTACAGCCACTAAAGAACGACCAAGATATATTCATTTATCAAGTAGTGATGTGGACAGTTTATTTTTAAGTTTCTGGTAACCTCTAAAGAGAACTACAGTTACTTTAGGATTAAAAAGTATTCAGAACTTTTAAAGAGAACTACGGTTATTTTGGGATTAAAAAGTCTTCACATATTAAAGGGACGTCCACTACGGGCGGATGAAATAGTAGTCGGGACTCGGAATGGTGAAGTTCCTGGCAACCTCTAAAGAGAACTAAATTTATTTTGGGATTAGAAAGTCTTCACATATTAAAGAGGCGTCCACTACGGGCGGATGAAACAGTAGTCGGAACTCGGTATGGTGAAGTCCGTGGCAACCTCTGAAGAGAACTACAAATATTTTGGGATTAAAAAGTCTTCACACATACTATAGAGGCTCACTGTAAGCTTGATCGGGGTTGAAATGAAGTAAAGCGAATTGTGCCTGACTTATTAGCTCTTTTATTTTGAAAGCCCATATATATAGAATAGGACATCGTTCGAGGACGTAGAAATGTGAATGGATCTGTTGTACACATCGGTTTAAATTTGCGCCATATCCTGAGTTATGTTGACTTGAAGGTCATTGGTTGGTTTGGTCTTATTGGCATAAACCTGCGACTTTCGGAAATCCTACAAGAAATAGTCTAGTGGAATGAAATTGTGCGATCTTAGTGGCCAGTTGAGGTCACCTCCGCGATTGCTAATCATACTCTCAAAAACTTTGTGCAGAATGTCCGTTGTGACTTTTGCGGTGTGGTATACAGCTGCTTCCTGCTGAAACCAAATGCCGTCCACATCAGTATCTTTCAATTGTGGCATAAGAATTTGATTACAATTGATCTGTAGCCCCCTTCGTTGTGGGCGATGGCTCGAAAACCTTGTTTTCGAAGAAGTACGGAGCAATGCTGTCTTCGGCCTTAAATTCGCTCAAACCGGTAACTGTGAATTTATTTGCAGCTAATGAATATCCTTTGAGTTGGTGTCATTCCAAATAGCACATTGTCACTAAGAGTTTTTTTCAGCCAACATTGGCCTACTCACGGAACAAACAGCGTTGCCATTTCCTTTGATCGCCATAGTTAGATCTTTTATGGGTAGAGGTTGAAATCATAATGGGAAATTCCTCAACTTGAAGTCTGCGAAAATTCAAGAACTTGCGCACCTTGAGGAATCAATTGTCTTGGGGTCTCCTACTGAATTTGACAAAGGGAGGTGTTGTTCTCGGCTGATATAATGTTCATTTGACGTCAGAGTATTACCTGATTGATTCTTGATTTGATATTCCGACAGGGTGATTTGTTGTGGATTTTCCGTCATCCCTTTTCCATTTTGGTTTGGAGATAAACAGGTTTCGGCAATGTGCCATCTTTAGTGTAATTTTTCGTTCTGAGAACAAAAATCTACGTTATTGCTGGCCGAATCCGTCGTTCTAATTTATCAACAAACGTTGAAAATTGTGTTTTCAAGAGCCTTTGCGTCTGCCTTGAAATTGGCGCAAAACACGCAAAGCTTGCACTAACGAATCCCCATTTTGATAATAAATATATAACTTTGATTTGGCGTCAGTGACTGAATAAAAACCAAGATATTTGACCAAAGCCACCAAAACAACATGACGGCCATAGATTGTTAGAGCGTTAATCTCCACCCAGGACACTTAATTGAGTTTGAAAAAGCAATTATGAATATTGTTAAAAGTACTTTCAGTTTGAGTATAAAACGCCTCCATTCTCACATAATATGGAAGTACTCTAAACCCCAAAGGACATTTCAGTGCAAGGGAGTCTTTTTATATGGTCTGAACGAAAGCTCAGACGAGAAGCTTCGGTTACAAAATTGTTTAGCGGTGACCTGTGATTTGCTTCTAAAACAATGATTGTTTTGACCATAATATGGTAAATCATATTATAATTTTGATTTTCAACAATAGATTGAAATGTTTGCATTTTATTATAATTTGTTTAAAATTTGTTGTTTTAAGTGAACATAATATTATTTTCATTTCTGAGAATTTCTCTTATATAAACGACATCCCATAATACATTTCAGTTTTGAATTCGCTGCATTAGCGGAGTGTTGCCAACACTTTTCAACTCGCACTTTATGGTTGGGAAGGCAGGCAGTACGAAACAATTAAAGAGAATAACGTCCTAATTTATACTCTTTTGTAATAATTAAACACTGCTCATATGTAGGGTATTTTATGTAAACGTTTATATTTTAACATTTCTTTTTGGGATGCATTTCACTGCAATAAACAAGAGCTGCAATCTGACTTTAAAGATCCAGTTTATAATTTAAAACTTTTAGCCAAAATCAATGCAGCGGAAAGCAAACTAAAGAAAAAATCTACAATATTATGAAGTGTAAATCGTGGCGGCAATACTTTGACGGCTCATACAACGCAAACATTTCACTGTACGTCCTAACAAAACTTTAATAAAAGTAAGGAAAAAAATAGTAAAAGATATTAATAATAAATAAAATTGATCCATCATCATAATCAGTTTTCCTACTATGTGTAAAGGGTATTTTATTCGAAGTACGAAAATTAAAAATCAAATTAAACACAGCCAAGCTTATTAACTGCACTTAAGTTGATTATATTTGAAAAGTGATTTTCTTCAATTTTTATTTGAATATAAATTCTGCTAAATTATATCCGGCAAGTGATATGGATGTACTTTATGATGTCAGCTTTGTAATAAAGCAGATGCAACCCCCATGGAATCAGCGGCTTAAATCGCACGACCTCGGAGCCAAGTCCATAATTCCACAACTTAAACTTTCATTCAATAATTTGATTGTGCTGAGCGCCAGTTTATTGAAACCGTAACACTACCATGTAACGTCGATTGGATTCTAGAAAGAATTAATCAATGATAATTGCTCAATACAGGACGTTGTTAATTGTAACTTTCAAGGCCTCCTAGCTTTCGAAGGGTTAAGGACGAATGAGAAACTAAAAGTCACTTTGTTTGAATGTAAAGACGTCTCAATAATCCCTTGGAGAGTATTTTGTTCCCAGAAATGGTTGTATTGCTGATCAAAAATATCATAAGAAAATCGGCCGGCTTTTTACTACGAAATTTCCAAGCAAACCCAATATAAATTAATTACCAGCTGTCGAAGCTATTGCTGACAGCAGTGTTCCCAGCTTAAAGCCTCGTGTTCAGCTGAAACAATTCTAGATTTTTTTGTGAGTCTCGTAATCGTTTCGGGCTTTATTATTGCTCAAAGGGCAATTGCACAGCCCCTATTTAAATGTCTCCTGTTCCTCTTGAAACAGTGTGAAATATATACCACATCTATTTTATTCATGTAATAGTTAGGTCGGCAGTGTCCTGTCTTTACCTTATAACTTTCTGGGTTAATGAGTTTTTTCGTCTACCGCATGCCTGTTTGAGCTCTCCAGTATTCAAGTAGACCGTTGCTTCTCTTGTGCTGTGGAGCGAATGTTTACCCCACAGAAGGGTTCTAAACCTACGAATGGAGTGGCTACTATTTCATTGCTTACATGTTCCGCCGACCACATTATAGTAACTGACTTCCTCGTTGCTAGGGTATCCACAACTTTAAAGCACTACGAGCCCAAGTTTAATTGAAACGAGTAGTTTGCTAATGCCTGGCTGCCCGAAATAATGCATATTTTGGTACCTCAGGTAGCCCTACTTAAAAATTTTTTAGGACGGAGCTCAAAGGAGGGAGATCTACCTGAAAAACGGTAGCCATTTTTCCCATTGCAAATGCTTTACGGAAATGTAGCCCTACATTTGTTGCTCCAGCACTGACATCTTCCATCCTGAACCCACCAGTGTATCATAACTGTGCGTCCTCTTCTAATACTAGCTGTACATATAAGAAATCACCCTTTTTTCTATGTTTTAATGCAAAATCTTAAAAGAAAAGGTAGAGAAAAGTGTTATTGTTTTAGTTTTATCATAAATTGAATCACAAGGCGCGATAGTTTGGTAAGAGTTGTTTAACGATTGGCCCGTTGGAATTTTCAAGCATTTTATGGTTAAAATGAGTTCTTAAATCCCGACACAATTTCCGAAAAGTCGGTGAGATTGTCATCGAGAGGAATACCGCGTGTTTCCACCTGGTATCATCACAAGTTATATAAACTTTAATTCCATAGAGTAGCACGCAAAATATTTGTTAACTTCGACTTAATTTCCTGTTGGGATGTAATTGTAAAGAGAGAGTCTGTACAACACACACTCTCTCATATATCAAGGCATTCACAGATATAAATATGAATGGTTATGGCCGCAGATGCCGTTGAATGATACTTTAAAACCCATGTGGATATATGCATGTGTGTGTACCTTTGGCTAAATTAGAACTAGAAATGTATGAATGTTTGTATAAATGCTACATTTACTAAACGAAGCAAAAAGTATAAAATAATCTGAAACGAATTTATCATAAAACGTGCATAAATTGACATCATATGCAGCAACCAATAACTGCTGTTTAGTTTGCTGTTATTTCGAGCGCTCCTCTATAATTTTAAATCTCCACTACAGCTTTTTTCTATTTTTCTTTTGCTTTTCTTAACGCTTTCCAATTCAATTTAGGTGTTGTTGTTGTATCTAAATGGGGCCAGCAGCAAACCAAAGCACTTTTACAACAAGGTGTGTTTCGGTTGATTTGTTCATATTAGAAATATGAAATAGAAATGCAAAGATCAAATAGACCAAACGTAAACTATAATATTTAATGGTTGCTCCAGAGATTATCCGGTAGGATAAAAGACTATTAGAAAACCAGTTTGAATGAAAGGCTTTTTACTTCGTTGGCTGCAAGTAAAATAAAATAGGGAGTAACTGTTAAAAGTTTGCACTTGGAGAAAATTTTGATTAAATTTTCGAAATAAATAAAATAATTAAACCGATTATATGAAATCCAGTCTATAGCATTTCTTCTTTAGAATTAGACGCAGAAAAGTAAGTTCCGCTATAGATACGTACGTAACGTTACAGTTAATGGTGATCGTTATAAACCAATGACCAATTAGTTCTTCCTTCCTGCCTTAAATGTTAAAAATTACTTGATGTTAAAAATTGATGATTTCAACAAGATGATTTCACTAGGTGCAGTGCCACAAGTGAATATCAAATCAAGAATATCAAATCAAAAATGACAGTGTCTTACGTCGGTGCATGTCTTTCGACTGTAGCCGATTTTGGTCTTAAAACGGGTGAAAATAATGCGACTACAAACGCCCTTAATGGCAAATATAGTTCTCTTGCTGAAATGCTTGCAGCTATCTATTCTCCTACAATCAAGCAGCCTCACAAACATCCAGCCTTGGGGACTGGTATTTCCATACCTCCCAGATAGCAGTACATCAAGTTGTCTGTATCACCAAGAAAACTAGCAACAATGCGCCGGCGGATACTTTGCTACATCGGTTTTTTGTAAAGGTAAGACTTCGAAGTTTGTGCATCCCAGATCGCTAGATTTAGCTTCGCCATATAATTTTCTAAGGGTGACCGATAAATGGCTAAACACAATTTACGAAAACTGGTTCTCCAGCATCGTTGACAACTTATCATACCCCGGGTAGAAAACTACCAAGAAATTATGAATCTTCAAATCGAAGTGATAAACAATTATTTTTTAGAATAAAGTATTTCCATGAACTTAATTTAGACAGAGAAGCTTGCGTCATAACATCTATAATTTTGTGGACTGCCTTTTAGGATTCTTATTCTTAGAGCTGCCAGTTATCGCTGTTGATATAGATAAATTGTTTGTAATGCGGTAATCAACAAAAACTGTCGTCCACGGCGTAAACGCTCCAGCCAGTGCCATGCGTAATCCAGTAGTGACTTAAGGTTCTTATACAAGGTAACCTATAGGACCCATCTTGCAGCTTCTTATTTCACTTTTCATTGTCTACGCTCTAAGTGAAGCCGATAACTTTGTCCAGTTAGAATCCATATAACTTCTTCGAAGTTCGGGGGCATGTGCTCTGATGTCTCTTCGTATACTCCGCGAAATTGGCATTCTCTGAGCTCTCTTTACAATACCTGAGATGTCGTCTGAAATGAGTATCTAAAGTGTCCATAGGGTGTTAACTATTGGAATCAGACGAAAACTCGGACAATGCAAAGAGTTGTAGAGTCAAGAAACTTATGATATATTCTTCGAAGTGCAACACTGGTCCACGTGGGTCCGGAAAAAGAGAAGAAAATAGGAAAATAAAGAAAATTAAAGGAATGTATGGGAAGAGTGTAGTTTGTAGTTGTGGTTGTATATGTCACTGCGGAGTCATTAATAGGCCACTTGGTGCTCCTTATAAAGGAATAAAATCCCTTTATTCCCTCCTCCGATATCCCGGAGAAGCTAACAAAAGTACTTAACTCGAAATGAGTTTGGAGCAGGGCCTCTAGGGCAGAAGAGAGGCATATTAGTTAAACTCCTCTTCCCCCTCATCGATACAAATTCTACAGTAGTAATTTGCAGGCAACCGCATTCTCTTGGCGTGTAGGAACTTCACTTCACAAAGGATCCAATCTCAAACACAACTCAATATATACAATATTTTCCCTGCCATATCCACTTCAGAAACCAAAGAACAGTTCCTGACGAACGAATTTAGGTTGAGCGCTTCTAAGGGCGAAGCAGTAAGGTCGCTCATTTCCTTAACGAACCTCAAGAGATGTAACGCACTTCACTTATGAATTTGGAGCGCAGAGCCCAGCTTGACTGTGTGGCATCGAATAACCTCGAACGTTTCTTGACACAAATCAAGTTGGTGGGGTCCCATTACCAGCGATGATTACTCCACGCAAATTGATCTTTCTTCCACGATTAAAAAAAGTACAAAGCAGTTATGAACGTTGTCATTAATCAGCTCTAAGCTATACTGCACCAGCCCTAGTTTCGAGTATTCTGCAGAGAAGCACAAGCTCTAATGTTGTCTAAACTAACTTACTGTGGAATCCAGGATACGTTAGAAAAGGAGTCACAACAGCCACACAGCTTGTATTCGATGCTATGTGCCACATTAATGATTGAAATAACAGAAAAAAATATACCCGTGCAGTCCACTTCTTAAGAATGTTTCTGTGGCTCCTGCCAATAATTGGATATGTGTTTAACTCATCATTCTATTTGAAGCTTTAGGCTGCACTGTGTAGCACTGTGTTACGGAAATTAACAGAGTGCGCTGGTAAAACAACGTATGTCAATAAAATGCTATTAACACAGACTTAGGATGGAATTAAAACGCATTCAAATTCAAAATTCATCTGATTTGAAAAAATTTAAATATTATTTTTCAAATGCATTTGGTCATAACAACTTATGTGCTTGTGTATTTTTTTAACTAATTGATTTGCCGACATGCTAAAAATTACACCATACAGATTCATTTTTATTTTTCTAGGCGTTTTCACATCCATGTAATTCAACATCAACATATATAAATGGACATACGCTGTTTAACCTTAAACGCCCGTCGAACATTATGTTGGTAGTATGGATTTCTATTGCCATTATACATTTCGCTAAGTGTAATTACTTGAATGTTTAATACAGATTTTTTTTCTCATAACCAGCACCACCTCTATGCAATCGTTAAAGCACTTAAACACAATATTGAGTTTTTTATTGTTGGCGCTGCTTTAATAGACTTGTGGAACAATAAATTATTAAAATTGCTTTCAACGTTCTTTCTCCAAGAAATGAAAATCGTGTTGTATTAATAAGTATGTATAAAAGTAACAAAAAACAATAGAAATTTCTGTAGAAAAACATGAACGAAAGGATACAGCCTTTTAAGTTTTATATCAATTTTATTACAAGCAGATTTTTTCCGTTAAGTTTTTTTTTTATTATTTTGATTTTTTGCTGCAGATAGCAACATGTGTTGCTCTTTTTTAAGTGCCGAGAGTTGAAAGCTCCCTCAGGTTTTAAACGAAATGTAGCCAACCATATGTGTGTTAGAGTGAAAGTTTTCCATTTCCAGTAGCACAGTTTTATGACTCTTGAAATGCATATGCAGAGTTCATAACTATTTTGCATATTTATGCCTTTTTTATGGTCTTAACACTTAAATGTTGCCTTAACTCCATTTATTCCTTATTCAAGTAGAAAGAGTTTTGTATTTCTTTCTTGAATTTTTCCTTCTTGTTTTATACTTCAAAAAAAAATCTAGAAGAAAATCTATGCAAGCCACCCGTAAGGTTGTGTGTAGCTAGATTTTGTTGAAAAATTTTCATAGTTAAAAATTTGTTTAATTTGAAATGGAATTCTGAACTTTAATTGCAGACAACTAAAATGGCAGTTTCTCAAATTATTACGCTTCTAATAACGGCTATTACACTTTTAATACTTTAATGACAGTTCTGCTTTGGCGTAAATGGTTTTGTTGCATAAATTCATTACGTTTCAAGGAAAGATGCTGTTTTAAGCGAGGGTTGTGTGAGGAATATTCTTATTGATAAAATAATTAAGCTGATAAAATCGCTGCAGCAAAAATTTTTAGTGAAACATCAGGGGAACTCACTCTTGGTTGTAAACAACCCTTGCAAACCTTGCAAATGTAGCAAGTCTAGCAAAAATGCTACATTTTGCAAAACCATAACAGCAAAATATATGAAACTAAAATTTACTACACTGAGCTATGGCAAAAATCATTGGTAATTTGCAATACTAAAACAGCTGTGTATATAATTTTATTTTTAAAATCAAAGCAACTAGACACCTGTGCTTACAAAGTTTTACGGCGGTAGAACTGTCTTAAAAACTGCATGTGAAGACTTAAAATTGATGTTAAGACTGTTAAAATGTTTTTGCAAAATAGTAAAAATTAAAATATCAAACAACACTCCATTAATTGATAAAAGTTTTTAAAAAGTTTATGCACACACCAAATACTTTCTTTGCGTAAACATTTGAGAGGCGGCGTAAGCGTTTATATACTGGCTGCGGCTTAGCTTATTGCATACGGCAAAGTAACTTTATGCAACTCTGTAATAAATTTGTTAAAAGCTTTAAAAAAGACACTCACGCTTTGTGGCAGAAAATCATTCGAAGTGTGCAAAAATTGCACATATGCAAAGAAGAGTGATTTCCCTTATTGTAAAAGTCTGCCCTTGATAAAATAAACTTTCTACTGAAAAAAACTTTTGGGAATTTTTTTTTGCGAAAGAAGCTTTTAACTTGGTTGTTGGTGATAAAATATTTTTTTGTTGGTAGAAAGCTTAACTAGTTCTTGCTTTGCTCGATAAAAAGCAGTTTTGATTAAAATCGTTTCGAGAAATATAGTTTTTCGAAAAAAGCTCTCAATTGCCAAAAAAAAAGTTTTTTGGTGAAAACTATGTTTGCTTCATAAAAAGCTTTTAGTGAAATTTTTTGAGGTTTGTAATAATAAAATTTTGTAGTAACCGAAGCTTTTTGGTGTCAAAAACTTTAGGTAAGAAGCGTTTTCGTAATATAACAACTTACGGGCAAAAGCTCTTAAGAGAAGGCTGGGTTATAGAGTAAAAATCAAAAACATTTGTGTTTTGAAATAAACATAGTTTTTGATAAAAAATCTAGAAAATATATTTTTTCCAGAAATATTTGTTTCTAAACACAGCTACAGATTTTTTTTTGTAAAAAATTGCTTTTTATAAAAAGTTTATGTCCCCCCAAAAAATATGAAATAAAAAAAATTAAATAAAAAGTTACTTTATGTGCAATTTGACCCTTCTTTCTTCAGCAAAAACGGATTTCTAAATAACTATTCATCTCACGCACCACCCACGTATAATTTCTTTTTCAACTTCCTTGTGTACAAGGAGTAATTATTGCTTTGTGACTGCAGAACGAGCACAAACTGCCTGACACTACTCAGCTTTATATCAGTCATCATAAGTTTTTTCCTAAAGTTTTCAATGGCATTGAAGTTGCTGCTGCTCTTTGCTCCACCAACAGCTCAAGTGCGCAAAGAGGGGCTGGCAGAAAAGCACAAGTAGCCAGGAAGAATTATAAGATGCTCTTACAATAACTTTCAAGTAAAAAATAAACGAAAAAATTAAGATGCATTTTAAGTTTACAGCAAGATGGTGAGTGCTGATGTGACTGCGAATAGGGTTAGTGGTGATAATGTTTGCTGCAAGTGTAATAATAATTATAAGTTCATATTTGTTGCACATGTTCATAAGCTGTAACGAGTACTTAATACGCAACTTGAAACATCAACAACACTACCAGCAGCCTCATCAACAACATTGCACATGTTGTTGTAGGACAACAAGAAAAATAACAATCACAAGTGTTTCGAAAATTTTATAGTTGCAACATATAAATTGCAGCAGAACGCCACAGCAACGACAACTTCAAAATACTTCACCAAAGTTGTATTTAAATTTAAAGTGTCCTCTTTCTATGTGGAGTTAAGAAAATTGCTTGGAATTTCTGATTTTTTCGAAACGAAATAAAAAAAATGTCTCAAGTGCAGAAATATTTGAGCAGATAGCTGAATGTGCGAGAACCAAAATTTTTTCGGCCATGTCGATTGGCTGCAATTGGAATTGCTTTATCTGCATATACGAGTGACTCCACGTTACCCCGTAAAAAGTAGATTAAAGACATCAGCTGGCGTAATCCAAGTGACCGGGATTGTCCCTAAATCTGTCGTTATTAAACGTGCTGTAAGGTCATGCTATTCGGAATCACTTCTTGCACTTCGAGCAAGAAAGCCTGAACCATGGAAATACAGATCGTTGACTTCGCTAAACTAAGCCCCACCGTTATGTGGCTTAGCAAATTTCATCAGAACAAATACTGGAATTTTGTTATTTTTGAAACAAGTCTTATGGGAAGATATCAAGTTATGCAATGCAACGTGATGGTATTAGGAAAAAATATTCTGGAATATAAGCTAGTGGGAGTAGCCTTTGTGGACATTCGATTTAAATATTCCTACATTGAAACTAACACGAAAGAGATCTGCAACAAATTTATATCACATACGAACGTTTTAATTACAGAACGAAATTTCCCTCGCATGTGTTGTGCGTTTCAACTGTGAACGCTAAAATGTTCACGGGTTCCGTTGTAGTAACGATAAGTCAGCAAAACACAGCCTACATTTCGGCGATGTTACAGTGAGTCATTAGACGTCCTTTTCTCGACTCGAGTAGCTTGAAAATAGACTTGGAAACACTGACTCATATACTGACTTGCAATTCAATTTCTTACAATTGACGATGGATGGGGAAATCATGTTTTTTTCTCGGGCTAAGGTCCTCTAGTGTAGAAGAGGTAGGATTTTCTTAACATGATTTTAGGTATTTGTCTTGTTGGTCGTTTTTGTCACAAAGATTAGGCAGCCAAAGTGACCCTTTTTTAAATACCAGATCGCAAAAAAAACTCACCACAATATTGTTTGAAACGATATAATTTTTTATGTTAAATTTTGATAATGATATCGGTCAAGTAACTTCGCCATTATTGCGAGCTAAAACTTCTTGCGGTCATGGCCTATATGAGCTGTTCGAGTTAAAAAAAACTAAAAAATTAAGGTTAATCTTTCCGCGAACTTGCAGCCCAAATTAAATGCACAAAACGAAATTTAATGCTACCAGGAAACGCATTTGCCAGAATGAATATTGTCGAGAGGGACATCTGTGTAATTGTACGTTCTTCTTTTAAAATGCATTGATTGTGGATTTGTGTAGCTCCCAAGTCACAGTAGTCGTGTTACCCACTCGTCCTTTAACTAAAACTCCCTAACACCTCCACTGTGCAGTGACTCTGGGAGAATGGCTCCGTGTAACTAATACGCTCATCAGTTCGTTTACATATCTCTTCAGCTGAATTACTTGCTAAATTGTTCCATAAAATGGGTCACATGTGTTCCGCGTTCTTAAGGAGTTATGCGTTCCATGGCTCAACGGCGTGTATTCTGTACCAGTTTACTTTAACAAACAGAACTGACAATTGTTGCCAATTTTAAACGTTTTGACATTATTTTTTTGGCCACACCCTGTCCTTTATTTCGTTTTATTTCATCTTTTTTTTGAGCTTTTTATGCTGTAACCCTCACCATGATTCTCTATACTTTTAACAATGACACACATTTCCAACTGTCTATTTTGGCATTTTTACTGCAGTGATTTGTATTTTTCAAGTTTTAAGTACCGACATTTATACATTGATTACACGTGAAAACGTAGCCCGCGTGAACACTCACAAAAATAAAACATTTACTGCCACCGTATGGGAAATAAACTTAAAGTACTTTTTTGTTTAATATAACTTTTAAAATAAAATTTAATCCTCGTACAGTGAAGCATTATCCAACTTAAGAATAAAATTTTGTTTAAAGTTTTGCTCGCAATTATTTTTATTATTATTTCTGTTTTTTGAGTGTCTTTATCCAGGCAGGTACAAATAAGTTTGATTTGCACGTTCTCAATCAAATCATTTTTACACTTCATTTGTAAAGTTTCAATCAAAATATTGCTTTTCACCAGCGAACAGACAGGCGGACGGTGGAGCAAACAAGCTGATGTTTTGTTACTCACACATTTCAATCAATATGCAGTAGTGCACACACACAGTTTCTACATATAAAATCAATAATTGAGCATGAAACTCAATGAAAGTGGAATAATGTTTTTTTTGATTTAAACGTGAATTTATTCAGTGAAATGCATGAACAAGAATATTTTACGAAAGTTTGATAGAAATAAAACAAAAATATGCAATAATTTGAATAACATATCCAAACTAGTGCGCAAAAATTTTGATAATCATGGGAAAATATTTATGAAAAAGCAGATACTATTTATGCTTTTTATGAATATTTACGGGCTCGCGATGAAATTTTTTGTATTCTGGGATGTAAGAACTTTTTATTTAAATTTTTTTTTTGGTAAAAATCACATTAGAATGGCATCCTGTCGGCAGAAAATGTGTTGCGTTCACTAAACTTTTTATGCAGCATAAGTTGTTTACTTATGTCATTAAACGAACTTTTCGTTGAAGCAAATTTGTACTAAGGCCGCCACCCAACCAGAACAGATGATCTACAAAATGATCGAAAAATGTTTATTAAATGTGTTTAGGAATAACAACGTATGTGAAATATTTCGTCATCCATATGATGCTAGTGACTTTTTTGGATATTGCCAAATCGCTTGGCACAATTTTTGATTCTGTTGACAGTATTTGCTGACGTATAATTCTAAGAGTTTTGCTCTTCAGGTCCGCAATCCTTCCTGACTTATCTTCACAATCAGCACGATATAATTCAGAAGGGGAGAAATCATTGATCATTGTTTTATAGGTGTACTCATTAGTTGTGACGTTGGAAGAGCCATATCTTTTTGAAAAACTAGGGGCTGTGGAGGAAAATATGGAAGCTAATGGACGGCTCTACACAGGACGTGGCATACTTCAAACGAAGCTTACTACAGTTTGTGAGACTCTGATACCAAACAGATGCTTCTGATTTCACAGACGACTGTAAAGTAGGGAATAAAACGGGTTTGGGACTTTGTATTAAAGAATTAGTAACCAAAATATATTTCCGAAATCCGTTATAATACGGGCCTGAAAGGGACTGACGAGCTCACGGACGTAAACATCTGCTCGGTCAGCCAAACAACAGTGAGGGATTTTCAATCCGATAGCTTTAAATACAGGACGATTAGACGATTACTCAACGCGTGGTAAAATCGAGTTTAAAGACACGCTGTGAGGTTGTCGAGTCGATGGAACACTTTCTATGCCACTGCCCAGCTTTCGTACTGCAACGCATCGGATTTTGCGCTGCCTACAATCTACCGGATTTGTCTTATTTGAGAGGAGTTTTGTTCAAGGTACAGAGTTCCTGTGCAGGTTGGTAAGAGACGAGTGTCCACTCGCCAGCACCTAACCTAATCATGGGCTGTTCATTTTTTCTTTGCCGTCATCTCCATAATGGGTTCAGAATTATCGTTTCTTCAAATGCGGAAGTCTTGTTTATTGGCATATAATTTAGATTAGTCTTGTTTCGGTACTATTTTTAAATCTTTACTACTGTTAGACACGCGAAAAATAACATAATCTTAAACTCATGTTGGTTTTCCTCTTTTCAGAATATGGCACTTAATTTTGCGCATTCCCACAATTCAAGGAATCTTATGTCTTGTTTTTTTTAGAACTCGAGAACCCATGTACACTTCAATTAATTTCAAGCACAATTGAAAGCATTTTTTGTTTGTTTATGAAATTTTAAATTTAATACTTTAAAATGTTTATTTATTCCTTAACGCAAACAAATTGAGTGTTATTTTTTAAAATTGGTTTCAAGTGGATCACAACAGAATGCTATCTGCAACCGCTAACACACAATCAAAAGACGTAACCAATTGACACCATCCCCAAAACTTTGCTCCCCTTTCTTTTTCTCACCACATACAACTTTTTTTTTTCATAAACATTTTTCCACTAGACAAACTAAACGGATGTTGTTATTCTATAATTTCAGTGGGAATTGATAAACATATAAATTGGTTTCCTTTTTTTTACATGCAGTTGGAGAGAAAATGCATTGAAATGAAAGTAATAAATATGATTATGTCAGTCGATAAACGGCCTTTGTATTCCTAAAGATACATAGAAACGAAAGCGGTTCCATAAGTACTTTAGAAAGTAACTTCTTCTCTCTTTCTGTGTGATATTCAATAGCTGAAGTAGATGCGAAAGCAAAAATGAGTAACGTTGGCACATGCTCTTCGACCTAATCCGAAGGGCGTACGTGAAAATAATGCGAACACCAACGCCCCTATATTGCATAGGTGGCAGTTTTAGACCCATAGCTGCCATGAAATTATGTGTTTGTTGCTATTATATATATTCTTCTGCAATACAATGCCACATAGAGCATGCCCCACACGTTAGGGTAGCAAACCACAGCCTATACGTGCACCCTCGAATGAATCTGATCAATAACCAGTCCAGAACTTATCGTCCCGGGGACTACTGATACGAATGGTGCTACTCGTTTAGTTCTTGGTCGAACCTCGAACGTTTCCTTCTTCAAGTTTTAGGCCACGCGAACTGGCTAGCTCATACGCCCCGGATAGCAGTATATTAAGGTTGTGTAATCATTAAGAGGATATGATCCAACAAGCGCATAGCGTTGCGGATTTTTAACAAACATTTTCGTTTAATGCGGCTTAAACGAATTGGATGTGGACGATAAGTAGTTACAGCACATGCCACACAGGACGACGAAAGCCACGGTGGTTATTTTTCGATCTGAGAGTATTTTTACATCCCGACATGACCTGACTACCCAGGTTGCGTAATTTGAAGCAGCTCGAATATTTCTTGTGTGATTTTCTCAAAGTCGACATGAGGCCACTGCTCAAATTCAGCCGAATCAGTGATGCCAAATTCCATTTATTGGAAACGCCTTTAGTTCGACAAAAGCAAGGTCATAAAATCGATGTACTTGGTCCATCAAAAATTGCAGTTTGAAAAGTCGACGGTTTTTAAAATTAAAAATTACTCCTCGATGGTAGGCCAATGGCGATGCAAAATTTTGTTTATTTTTTTTTATATTTGATCAATTTAGTAATTCAAAACGCCTCCTATCCCACATATAAGTTTTTATTTGTATTTGTTGCACTTGAAACAAAATAAATTTGTCAGCAAATAAACGAATAATTAAGTGAGTATCACATTATTGCCACTTTGAATATTGTTTGTTTCTGTTACTCCACTCATGGGGTGCGAGTAAATAGAAACCCTGGGAGAGCGTTTCCATTTCCCCACCATTTAAAAAAGAAACTATGTTTTGATTATACTTCCGCCGTTCTAAGCCCAGACTCCTCAACACACTGTGCTCTTCAACGAATTTCATGTATTTGTTGCAATTTTCTCACACTCTTTGTTTTCAAGGCGAGTGTGATGAGTACAAGTTCGTCAGAAAAAGTACTATGAATGTTTGTGTTTGTGTGTGTGTGTGTGCGTGTGTGTGGTATCTGATAAATTACTGTAGTTTTTAATGTCGCATCTGTTGCTGTTGAATGTTGATGTCAATGCTGCTGCTAGTACAGCCTGCTGGTGCTGGCTAATGTATTCGTAACGACGATATTGTTGTTGTTCAGTTTACTTGCAACATTATAATTAAATTGTAACAGAAACTTAACCGTACTGCATGACGTTGCCGTTGCATTTACCATAAGAATGTTGTTTAATTAAAGACGGAAAACTTTCAAAATGATCTTGAACGTCGACATCGCTTAAAATGTTAACAGCGGTAATTTTTCTTTTAATATGAAAATTATTTTATGTTGCAAGTAGTTTTATCTTTCTTTTTCTACATTTTGACTGAATTGTTGTGGTAATAAAGTATTTTGGTTTAGTTTGGGACAAGTTAAGCAGAACTTGGGAAAAATGTGTAGCACTTAATTGGAGAATAGTTAATGTTGTTGCCATAAATGTTGCTTTTTCCTAATGAAGTGTCAAAGTCAAAAGAAAATATTTTGAGAGCAGGGCTATAAAATTGAGAGAAGGTTAAATTGTGGAAATAAAGATTGTTGAAATACATTTTATTGGAATTCAAGATGTCTGATGCTGCATGCAGTAACTTACAACTCTATTTGGACAGCATTCTAAATTTAAATTACGTAATCATTTAAGGCGAAGTTAGTTAGCATTACTCATGGCAGAATAATAATGGGCGAGTGTAATCACCAGTCGTATTCATGCCCGCAGCCATGATCGCCAACAATCGATTATTAGTGAAAAACAAAAGTAATCGATTTTAATCTGTTTTTCACTAGGCTTCTAGTATCCGAGACAAATATCTACAATGTGGCACAAAAGTCATTATCGTAAATTACGGTAAGTGTCAATTCGGCTTTGACAATTGTGACCTAAACGCAAAAAAATTGCTTCGATTTTTTACGGAAAAATGAGTCGGTTGTGTTTGGGCAGGTTGTCCGACTCCTACACGATGGAGTTTAGCCGCTTACTTTGAGGAGTATTGGAAAACACGAGATACTGGCAGGTGTTGGCGGCCCGCTGCAAGCATTCTGCTGTGAATATCGTGACTATGATTCCAAATGTTGCAGAGGACCCCGTAGTATATATCGGATTACGTTTAATGCAAGTAGCTATTAATCGGTAACCATTACAGAGATTTTTGGAAAAGGACTTGAAGACGTTTCTTTCCCACCTCCGTCAAAGCCGACAACACCAGCGACGAGACTCATTTTTATCTCGGATAGGTTCACAGCTTATGGATAAACTAAGTAATAAATAAGGGTATGTGAATAATCAGAATAATCGCTTTCGGAGCACCGCGTTTAATCCACGAAGAGATATTACAACTCCTCAAGTATACTGCATGATGTGCCGCAGGTATCATTGGGCCTTTAATGTTTCTGTTTTCCGCCTTTTTAGCTCTAGTGAATTATTCAAAAATTTATTTGAATATCGGTGGTCGCAGGTAGTGATCTTTTTCGCTGTAGCAAATTATGGGTGTTCACAGGCTTTGATAAAAACAAAAGTTTTGTTTAAAATACTATGATCACCACAGAATTTTATTGATTTTGCCTACATAGTGTCTGTAAAAAAAGTGCTGATAATTTTTATTGTGGAACATTTGCTTCAAAATCGATTTTTACGACTTTGAAAGCAGCTTAATTTTTCCTGCATAAAAAAACTCCCTTTACAACATTGTCCTGAGTTATTTACTGTTTAATTAGCTATTTGATGCTGTTGCGAGGATTAGAATTTACGATCACATACATACGTATGCTGAAATCTGAATTCTGCAATAAAGAATAAATCTTGTCTTAATGCGGACAATGTAGCAAATTGTTAGGCCCCTCTTTGGCAAGTGTAAGATTTACAGTAATTTCTTTAAGAAGAAATCTTTAGGCAATAACTTCATTCTCTAACCAACGCTGTATTGGCTGTAGAAAAAAGTTGTTGCCACATTGCCGTATTTACGTGATACATTTTGCAATCTGCTGCTAACACATGGATTCCGTGCAAAAAACAACTGCTCATCTATTGAAGCGAGAAAAGAATCAATTTGAGGCCTGAAGTTAGTCAGAAGGGGCCAGATAGAAGCTATAAGACGAGTAAGGTAAAAAATCTCATTTGCTTTTGACTGAATAATAATTGCGACATTAGCACGTGTATTTTCATTACAACAAATTCAGATTATTGTCTGTTAATAACTAAGAAAGGGGCGTGTTCGTTGCCAGATTACGCTCACTTGTGTTTGCACAGAACAAGTATGGGCGAGGTCTTTAGTATACTAAGCCTACTTTTTGATAAAGTCTCTTTAATAAGAATCCGATTTTTGACATTGAGCTCAGTATCACCAAAGTTAGATTCGCCGTACGGAGTGGGCGTGGTAATTTTGCGAATGCCCCATTATTGGTGGTATTTTCTTGTTTGCAATTAGTTTGAAACAAATATATCTATCTAAATTGGCAAAATGTGCCACTGTGCAATTGTTGTCTGTGCAGTTCTGCTATGGTCTCAAAGCCAATCTATACAAGTGACTTCAGACCCAGCATTCTTTCCGTAAACTTCCGTAAGAATACGGTGATTTTCGACAACACTTTTTTCCATTAAAATATAATCAAGCAAAATACTTTTTTTTTAAATTTTTAATTTCCAATGTCAAAAATCTCAATGGCTACTGAACATTGTTGAACCTTATCCAAACTTTCTGCTGAAAAAAATTGTACATCATCACTAACAATAATCCGCAAATGAAACAATCTGTTGTGGAGCCTTTTTTGTACAGCCAATAGTGCAATTAAAACAACAATGTTGCACCATGTTTGAACGGTGTAGTTCACAAAGAAAACCAAAGTTAAAGTTATATGAAATCGTTTCAAACATTTGACGCCATTTAGATTGATGGCAGCAGCGGTGTAACTAACACTCATGGATAGTTGCAAAGAAATGCCATACAAATGCAACAAAACAACATACAAACAGGAAAATAATATCCGGACGGTCCAACAAAATGCCTACAGACAAGATGCAAATTCTTGAGATTCAAAGCAATATTGCCACTTAACGTTCACTAATAAAACATAAAAGTGCCACATAAAAATTCGTAAAAAAAACCATAATTAAAAAACCGTTAAAGTTACAAATAATATTTATCTTTTTGTCTTCTTGCAACGACTGTGTAGCGCTCTGAGTAGACACACAATCGTTGCAAACAAGAAAATCGATTAGAAATTACGTACTTAATAATAATGAGAAAAACTTTTCTTTGACGTTACGTTTCTTTTTCATTCTTTTCCAAAGCGAAATCTGTTGTATATTAAAGTGTCTTTCGGTTTGTCTGTTTATTTATCTTTATCTTTGTTCTGGACTACGTGATGTAATTAGTTGAAATTGGTGTTGAAGAGTTTATTGTGGCAATAATATATTTTCGTTACCCGTTTACGTTTTATTGTACTTTGGTTACGACATTAAAGTAAAGTAAAGAAGTACACCAGCATACGTGCTGATTTAATGAAATTTGATGGTTTTAAAGAGTTAGAAGATTTAAAAATCGTCACTATAGACCAAATAAGCATCTACAGCGATAAAAAATTCTGCGAGAATACATGAATAATCATTCACCTCATACCGACATTCACTAGAGTATGACTTTCGCTCCCTTTACATTTAATATTTAATAATTATTTTTTCACTTAAATTTTTAAATGAATTTCTTATTTAAGAAATATTAAAAAACTGATATATTTATTTTAGCTGAGTATTGCTCTTCCAAATGCAAGAATTTATAAAAAATAAGTCATTATTTAATATTGGATTTAAGTAGAAATAAAGCATTATCGAGCAAGAAGATTTTCATTAGTACAGGGTGTTCGCCGGGAAGGTATACTACTTTGTTTGTTTATAATTTTGGATTAAATGAAAGAGAATGGATCGTATATTGATAAATGTTTTATTTAATGTCGGCAATCACGTATGGATTACAATATCAGATAAATGTCCGCCTCTGTTAGCCTCACAAATGCGAGCCCTTTTGAACACATTTTTCATTACATTCTCACACATTTCACGCGGTATTTCATTAATTTCATCACGAATATTTTTTTTGAGTTCCTCCAGCGTTTCTGGTTTGTTTGCACAAGCCTTGCTTTTCAGATATCCCCACAAAAAGAAGTCCGGGGCAGTGAAATCAGACGAACGTGGAGGCCAATTAACATCACCAGTCCTTGAAATAACTTATTGTGGAAAGAGGTCTCGCATTAATTCCATTGTAATCCTGGCTGTATGCCATGTAGCACCGTCTTGTTGAAAACACATGCTCGTCAAGCCCAAAGCATGCAATTGTGGCGTTAAAAAGTTTTCAAGCATATCACGGTATCGCTCCCCATTGACAGTTACCTTTACGCCGTTTTCAGTTTCAAAGAAGTAAGGTCCAATGATTCCTCCTGACCAAATTGCACACCATACTGTCACTTTTAATGGAATAATTTGAGGGGTTTCCATTGCCCAGCACCGACTATTCTGTTTATTCACATATCCATTCAAATAAAAATGTGCCTCGTCACTCATGATTTTTTCATAAAAATCGGGGTTGTCATAGACGAGCTGTTGGCATATGTAGTAAGTCGGCGTATATGGTCTTCTGGAAGAAGCTCTAGTGTCAACTGAATCTTAAATGGAAACAAATGCAAATCTTTGTGCAAAATTGTGACCAAAGTTGTTCTTTGGAGACCAAGCTCCAGAGCACGGTGTCGAATTGAGGTTGATGGATTGTTTTGAACACTTTCTTGAACAGCAGTAATGTTTTCAGCCGATCTTGCAGTACGTTGTGGTCCATGCTTGGGCCTATTAGCTTTTCTTCTTTGAAATCATTCACTACACGATAAATAGTGTGACTTGTTTCTCCCAAAAATTTCACGTAACTTTCTCATCGTCGCAGTAATCGATGATTGATTTTAATAAAATGTTTTAACGATTAAAAAAGACGTTGGTTTACCGAATATTTTTCCATAATAAAATTGCCACGTCTCTACTTCACGACTGCCGACTATGAGCTGTCATGTTTACCAAAATGGCGTCAAAACAAAGTAGTATACCTTCCCGGCGGACACCCTGTATTTATATATGTATGTCGCGTCACTTCCTGCATTTTGTAGATAACGGTATATTTTGGCAACTAAACCCACTTTAAAAATGTAGTACAGATTTTAATTCAGTACCAGGAATTTCATAAGAAACAAATTTCAATTGCTCCAGTCCTATATCTTGCATAATTGTTATTTGCGATACCCCTCTATTTTATATGGAAAACATATCGAGTTAACAAATTCACAAATTTGTGTAAAAATGAGAAACAAAATGCATACTTGGCTTTGGAAGGGATATGTGAAATAAACGTAAATAATTTAAAAATATTCCCACTTTCAGTTGAGATTTTTAGATGGAATTATTTGCAATTATTCGCATTGTAATGTGATTGCGATAATCGAATTATGTTCCCAGGACATAAATTCATTCACAAGATTTCGTTGAAGTTTATTATATTTAGCATGTTATCTATTGCGTCTTACCCCGCAATTAAACTATTGAATATCCTTTATTAAAATAAAATTACTTTGCTTAAATTCTAAATAAATAAATATTTGTAATAAATCTATTATACTTAGTCTCCCAAATGGGTTATCTCCCTTCAATCGTTTCAAAACCGTTGGTCTGACAAGGTTATCAGCTGTTAAATTACAGCTGATTTATTTAGTGAAAGGTTTGCAATTTACTAACTACGAGAGTGGTGGTTCCAGCATTACGGGGTGATTATAGTCGCCATCACCATAATCAACGTACAGTGCAAGAAATTTGCAAGATTGTAAAGAATTTTGAAAAGACTGGAAGCGTTATAGAAGTCAGGCCTGTGCAAAACTACATGTATGCACTACCAAAAATATCGCTTCTGTTAGTACAAATGTGGCGGATAAACCGAATTTGTCGATTCCAGGTTTTTGTTGATCGGCCTGTATTCCACTCCTTCTGTTAGGAAGTAAGTAACGAGTATTAAATATAACAGTATAAGAAAGCGGCGCAAAGCAAGTTTTTTGCCAACGCAATAAAACAACGGCTCACACATCGTTTCTGTAAGCGATATTTAACCAAAGAGAACGTCTTTATCCTTCCCGGAGCTCCGTATACATTCCAAAATACATATACTCGTGTGAAAAGTGTTTGGGAGATAAAAGAAAAGAACCGTTTTCTTTTTATTGAACAAGTCGGGGTATTTTGTGTTTAGGTGGTGCAAAGCAATAAAAATTGAAATTTATTATTTCACACTGATAAAACAAATATTGTCAGCCTCTTACTTGCAGCATATTAAAATCCACTTTCAATTTATTTTATAATTGAAATCTTTTTTTATTTTTTTAAATTTTACTTACTGCAACTATTTCGAGCTTTAAATATTCATTCCGGAAATTGAACTATTTATTAAGTTATGAATAAAAATATTATACAAGCACTTGAAATCCTTCTCTCCCAGCTGAAATTAAGAACTTTGACCTGGCACCTTTTAAATTTCAATGTTGACTTTAGTGTGAGTTTTTTTTTTGTTTTATATTTCTTTCACATATAACGAGTCTCAATAATGGCATGCCACTACATAATTTCTGCTGCCCATCCATAAGTCATCAACCGTGTAAATGATGTTTTCCTGCTGTTGAATGAAAGCTTCAAAACGAAAAACTGAATTTTATTCACTCTTTAACTACGATTCGTAATATACACACAACTGCGACTACTTAAACAGTAGTTGGAACCGACAAAAAAATATAAAAAGAAGACAAATTAGATTTAAATGTCAATTACTACAGCTGTCGTACACAACGACAAAGAAGTACAAATTCGCAACAACGAAAACAAACAAACAAATTATTTCCATTCCCAACTTTCAGTCTTGGACTTCCATACTTTTACTCAGCCTAAGTACAAGTGTTTGATAGTCTTGTGACACAGTGGGGTTAAAAAAAAGTAGATTTTTTTTATTTTTAGAAGAAATCAAATATTAAGCGCCGCTATAGACTGATGTGATGTAATCTTAAATGTTTTTATATATTGCAGCTTCGAATAAATTGTATTGGAAAAAAATGTAATTACTTTTTAATTGTAAAATAATTTATTTTCATACGAATATGATAGAACTTACGAGAGGGTTAACTGTCAAAAAAACTGTCATATTACGCTCACTTTTTGACATTTATGATCAGTACAGTCCGGTAAATAATTATGAATAGATTGACGCTTGAAAATCAGTCATCAACTGAACCGAAAAATTGTGTGAAGTGATGAGGCATAGATGGGATAAAACAATATGCCACATATTGAGTGACATCCAGAAAAATTCACCATTTGGTTTACCGCTGGTGGCATAATTGGACCTTGTTTCTTCAAATACGAAAATGATAAAACGATAAATGATTTTTTTTTTTTTGAAAATATGGCTGAAATTGATCCTGGCGACATGTGGTTTCAACAGGATGGCACTACGTGAGAAGTGGACCCGTCAATTGGCCTCTAAGATCGTGCGATTTGACACGTCTAGATTATTTCCTGTGGAACCATGTCAAGTTCCTGGTTTATGCTGTTATTGTGACATACCACCAGTAATGTTCGAAAAGTGGCCCAAAATTGGTCGTTCAAAATACGCTTCGTCAAGAACAGACGTGGTGGCCATATGATCGAAATTATTTTCAAATGTTGTTATTGATCTTTCGAATATTAAAATATGATATGAAAATTATTTATTTTTTATTTTATTAATTAATATAAAGTTTTGTCGGTCTTTAAAAACACACTATACAACTGACATAACTTTTAATTAAAAGCTGTAAATAATCTATTGATTATCAGGCCTGGGGCCAAATGACGGCATCCGATATCAATCGAAATTTCAATAGAGTTTAAATGGAAATTTCGATAGATATTGAAATGTCGTAACTTGACAACCGAGGTACTCTTCAATTACTTAAGAAAAAATATTAGCAATTTCTCTTCATGAGGAGGTTTAATATAAAATTTTTAAAGAAAGTGTTGGGTTGTGTAAATACTAGGTGGCCCAAAACTACTCACTTTTTCTTTCTTTGCTAATTAATGAAAATGTTGTTCTGCTTAGCACATCCACACATCAAAGTCATGGCATCAAACTTTTTTTGGAAAGATAAAGTTTCCAGCTTTTCTTGGTTTATTGAAGAATTTTGTTGAAAGTCTGAAGTAATTTTTCGTGAGAAATATAAATGAAATATGACTGTTGCATGGCTATGGCACTGCCCAAAAATCACAAAAACATAATTATTGCTGCTAAAAAAGCAAATAATTTAAATAAATAAAAAAATAATTAATATTTTCAGTCTCTGGTTAAAAAAAAAATCCATGAATTTATACATGAAAATCTAGCCCTTAAGCTAAAATTGATATCACGCAAGTGATTTTTCGGAAGAGTCGTCCATTCGAAAACTATACCAAAAATGAAATTTGACAAATTCATGCGCAGACATATCAAACTTGCTTCAAATTTCTGCAGCGTTTGTAGGGAAAATCAGAATTTCGATTTTTGTCAAATTTTTAAATATGGGTTTGATGAAGAAGTTTGTTGTGTGACGCAGAACTGTAGCTTTAAGGGCACTGCCTATTTACTTCGTATATAAAAACCGTCTGGAGTATTTATAATTCTAAACGAATAATGTATTTCATATTACTTCAGAAATATATAAACAAAAATGGGATTTATGCTAACGTTTGCTAAATTTTTAGCATTCTCCTCCGACTGTGTTTGACAAATTCTAAGTCACCCTGTATGCTCTTGGCTAATTATAAAACAATGATATGCGACACATTCTAAATTTATACAACTTTATATTACTACATGGTAGTTCCACCAACCATCAACCATAATAGTAACGGACAGTATAATCAAGAATAGCAGCATATTAATGTGAGTATGACAACTAGTAACTGCTCGGTTGACCACTTGGTTTGTTCGTCACCTCACATGGGGGAAATACACAACGTAAGGAAAGAAAATTTTGAATTTAAATCGACTATAGGGGCAATTACATACAATGCGAGTGGCGCATAATGATCATCCAACAGGAATAAATGTACTAGACTTTTTTCTAAATTTTCTCCCATAATTGCTGCATGAAAAACACAAAAAAAACAAGTCTTGTATGCAAAAACATAGATAAACGATGGACGACATTGACGGCTCGAAACTACCAAATGGAGGAAGTATGATATGTTTTTTTGTTCCAACCATAAGGGTTGGGAGTTTTGTCATTTGTGACAAAGACTAATAGTAAACGGATGTTCCCATTTAAATTTGCATTTTATTTTGGTTTTTTTTTGTTTCATAACTATTGCTGCGCTGTGAGTGTTTGTAAAGCTTAAAGTTGTGTAGGAAAAATTTCTATCTGTAGGGGATTTTTTGCAGGGATTTGTAAAACTATTTTAGTGGGTTTTTTTGTCGCATTTTCTGCATACATTTGCTTAAGTGACCATTAAATTCTGATTCCAACACCATTTCTTTTGTCCCGTGAAGAAAGAATGTTTCTTCAGTGTGAGCTTGTTTCAAAGCATTTCATGGCGTAAGAGACTGTGCTTTAAATTTAACGGATGTCTTAATGATTTATATTGTGTAAAGTACATAAAGGGACAGTCGCTATTTACACTAGATCAAATAGGATAAGGTTATGTTGTAAACCCAGGGCAATTTTGACACATACTTCACTTCCTTTTTTTCGTAATTATGGGAAACAAAATAACAATTAATTTCAGGAATATTATTTTAAGATACCAATGGGATACAAATGCTTTAGTTTTTCTTGTCCCATTTTAATATTATATTATCACCCCTATCGTCAAATATTTTTTCCCTCGAAATGTTTCCATTTTCCCTAAAGTTGCAATCGCGAATTATTTCCAGGTGAAAACACGCGCATGTTCGAAAAAATATGGCATAGCCGATTTTTATTCCCGTGGGGTTTTCCCCCCTAAAATTGTGTGACTCTTTTCACAAACATTTTGATTGGGAACAAAAGAGGAAGCACAATTTATTCGGCCAACAAATCCACCTCGGACCAAGTTTTTTTTTTTTCAAATATCTCTAAAACTTATGCAAACACCTCACTTAAAGTGGATTGCGCTACACCAACGTGCATTTGCCGCCCAACGCCTTTTTGATAACTTCCTGCTGCAAAAAGCGTAGACATGCTGCAAGCTGCACACCCGGCGGAATTGCTGACGACTTTCCCTAACGATTGGCGATGGCAATTTATTGTTCATGGGAATATATAATAACAACCGTTTCAAATGTGTATTATCTTTAATTCTAGAAATTAAATTAAACTTTCTACATTTTCTTCTTCTCCTAAAAATATTTAAATAGTTTTTTGTTTTGAGATTTGTACGAAAACTTATTCGCAATAAAGAATTTTAATTTTGGTTATGCTATTTTATAACGTAATTAAATAATCTTTTATTTCTTTTAGCCAACACACAATTTTATTCTTAATTTGATTTTCCGACTGACTGATTGGACGTACCCCTACCCCCTATCACCACTCTCTAGAGGCTCCCAAATAAAAATTTAATTTTTATAAAATTTGCCGCCACCGCTTTGATTCTGCCAAGGGTGCCACTAGAGGACTCAAATGCATGACAGTCTCCCAATATTTCTTCAACCCCAACATATCTCCACTAACCCTCTACCTTCAACCCTTAATTTAATCCTAATACAATTATTATATTTTTTATAATTTTGGTATGAAATCAGCTACCGTTCCCAGGGTGTCTCCTAATATTTTCTCCAAACAGACAAAAACCCTATCTCTAACCCATAAGTAGGATCAAATGCAAAATTTATGAAAAACTACCAAAACCAAATTAATTTTGACAGATTAACAGACCGCTGATTCGGTCCATTTGTATTTGGTATTAATCCTGTTACGAGAAGAGTATTGTGAACTGATAATTATTCAGAGTCTTTGAATTTGGCAAACCTGGTCATACAAGGAATTGAATTTTATTCAATTTAGCAGAAGGCGAGCGCAAAAGTTGTACTAATAAAAAACCGAAATTTAATTTACAATGGGAAGGAAATCGTCGCCTAGTATATCGAAGTTTGTTATTAAGCTTAAGCCTGCTAATTAATTATATAATTTATATGGCAGGGGTTAAGTATAGAAGCCATGAGGTGAATCGCAGAAAATGTATGTGTGTGCTAAATTTTAACAAAACTCTGGAATTGTGGGTTTATTTTTTGACCTGTGTTGCGGTGGCTCTGGTCTTAAGTAGGAGCATTAAACTAAATGTAGTATTGCCTTTTTGTAATTCTTTTCTTGAGCTGAGGAGTGGCTGATATATGAACAAATAAAAGAAGAAACGAAAACATATGAGAAATACTAATGCCTGAAGCCGATTGGGAAACGGACCCATGTAATTAAAGTTGGCGACACCTAAGCTGCGCCAACTTTTTCCTGTTCATAAAATACCGTAAATACATGTTGATAGCGCAACATTTAATTTTTTGAACTTAAGTCAGCTATTGATTTACTGATTTTTGCAAAGCTTTAATTGAGCAAAATTGAATTTTCGATGAAAGTCAAAAGGTCATTTGCACTAATTTTGCGAAAGATCGAAATTAAATTCCCTTTTTTGAATTTAGGATTTTTTTTTATAATATAGATTTTTTGAACGTATTTTCCTCATCCCTTGTAACGTTTGGTTGGAGACAAATCGGTTTCGGCTATGTGCCATCTTTGGTGTCATTTTTCGTTCGAGCGAATATATAAAAAATTGTATATTTTTAATATAAAGTTGAGGATGTTATGTCTTCATTATTCTTCATGTTTGCGATTTCTTTAAAGTCTGCGAAAAGCTGTTTGCCATAGACAATTGAAAATTCAGGATCCGTTAAATCAACTCTTGCCTGAAAGGACTTAAAATCTCTTGCAAACAGTGATGAAGAGAAAAATTTCTCTAATGGATTTAATTACGAGGACCTGTTAGTCAGTCTGTTTATTTGTTTAATTAATCGTCGTAACGATTGTGTTTTAACAAGAAAAAGATGCTTCTCATTACAATCTCTTAGACTAAGAATCTTCGCTTTGGCCAAAATGTAAAATTGTTTTTGGTGTTCAGTGATTCTCTTTTTTTTGCCAATCGCAACAACATCCCTTCTAATCAGCAACTCGGTCTCGGTATCTCGAAAGAAAGTTAAAAAATTAAATTTAATAAAAAAATCCTAAAAGTTTCCAGTTTCATCAGCAACACACTCTCCTTTTATTTGTCTTGATTTTAACTAAAAAACCAGGCCAATGATTAATTGTTACGATATGATTAACTCAGCAGGGTTTTAATATTTATGCTGACAACAAAAAATTTCAATTTGTTGCAGTGAGAAATTGGAAAAATTAAAAGTGTATGAAAAATATATGTAACTTCATGCATCATCGGCAGCAGCAGCAGCACTATCTCAACCTCATCTCGTAAATTGTTTAAATAAACTCGTACGTATTTGTTTTAGTTTTTTTGCTTCTTTTTTTAATTTATTGTTTAAAAACGCGTGGTTGGGCATCATTTTTTTCTTTCATATTTTTTACAAAAAAATTTGGGTTTAAATATCGAGTGAATGCAAGTCTTCAGTAGATTTTACGTGCTTTACGTGACTTTTTTTTACATTCGTTGAATGGCTGTGTGTCTTTGCGCTCTCGGCCACAAAAATTCATATCTTTTATGGATGCAGTGTGTTTTTTCTGCTTGTTGCCGTAAAATGTTTTAAATGTTTGCAAAACTACGAATATTAACAAAATAAATTCGTCCACAAAAACTTTTATCTTTTTGTGCGTTTGCTGGCAGAAAGTTTTGTTTCATTAACCACTTCCCCTTTCCAAAAGCCCAACGTGGATCCACGCCTGATGCTTCAATAGTTAAAGAGTATCCCGCTTTATACGAGACGATTCCTGTATGAATGTAAAATGTTTTTTGTTTGATTTCCTTAAATTTTAAACATTAAAATATTGAAAATGCTCATAGTTTACTGTAACATGGCCAAGTCATAACGCAGGTAGTAACAACTTATGTCGCACGTCTTTTTAAAATCTCCTATTTAGCGTGAAATACAATAAATACAATTTTGCCCCTCATACAAATGTTAGCCGCATTTGATATTAAAAACTATTCCGGCGCGGGGAGGGGAAAAAAGTGTATCCCCTTAGCAAAACGATGGAAAATCAACGTTTTCCCACAACAATTTTTTTAATTTAAACATTTCTTGGTTTTTATATTAAAAGTGTGAGTATTGAAGCTACTGTTATGTCCAGCATATTCTTGCGTAATTTGTCAGTGGAGGAGAAAACTACTTATACATCGCAGTGGACTAGTATTCGACATCTATAAAAAGGGACTCGAAAGACGATCCATTCATTCATCGTTATTAATTTTACTCCATTGAAATAATCTCTTTTGCTCTTTCTCTAATCTTCAAAACAAAATTTTTAAAGAACGATTTTAGAATCGTCTCTAGCCTCAATACCCTTTCATGCAACGTTTTTTTTTTATTCAAAAGTGCCCGCCTAATGCTTAAGTTGGGTACCCGCTTCTGTAACGGGGAGAACGTATCTTTCGTTCCAATAGTCGCGTAGAAAATTAGGTCTATTAGGTGGCGCTTTATCCTGGTGAAGAAACCGGAAATGTGTCTGCGTAATTCAAGCCCCTTGTGACATAAGTTTGTGACATCCTCCCAAAGCATGTCGACATTTGTGACAAATTATGTCCGCATCAAAACATCAATTACAGAAATAACTCTCTGTTCCTAGGCCAGACAATTAATTTATCAGACAAGTTGAATTCTTGAATCGAAGATTAAAATGGAGATTGAGAAAATAGCAAATGAGGCTTACAGGTGCTTGTTGCTATGAAGGTGGACACCAGTAGACAGAGACTGAAGCATAAAAACTTCACAGAAAGTTCAACGAACGTGTTCAGCACAATAACTAATTGTCCTGGAACATTTTTTTCCTTCCCCATTAGGATACCTGAAGTAAATGTACTAAACTACGGCGGAAAACTAATGCAGGCTGACGCACCTTGTCTAATGACGCACCTTGACTAATGCTACACGGGCGTCTTTAAGACCAAGGATAAAATAGATCTGGTAATCAGAACAACCAAAGGCCGAAATGTACTTCCGACGTCCTCACCATAACATGATGCTTTAGCCGTAAGTACGGGCGATCACGGAGTGTTGGTTCAGTGAGACCACAAGGCCAACAGAAGTTATAAGAAATCTTCACTTATAACCAAACGACTATTAAGGCAATTGAGTCCGCAAGAGTCAGAACAAGAATTTTATTAGACGACAATAGTCCGATAAACTAGATAAATGGCAGACTAAGATTCATCTGGATGCCGCGCCACCGCAAAGCATTTGCTAATGAACGAGCATATAATCTGGATATCAACGAATTTAGGAAAATAAACTCAGAGAATTCAAAGCCTTTTTAGACTACTAGGACTGAGTTATAAAAGTAGACAAAGAGGACCCATGGCACTGACGAAACGGATCTTGAGTGGTGATCTAAATGCAGATAAAAGTGAACAAGGCCGAAACTAGTAAGGCTTCCAAGCGCATTTGCATTGAATAGGAAGAGCATACAAATGCAGTGACAACATCGAACCGATAGAACATTTTCTGTACCACTGCCCAGCTTTTGTAGAAATAAGAACCCCATTTTTCACGGCCTCCACCTTACCAAACACAACTCATCTAAATGGTATTGACTGAGGGATTGTGAGTAAATTTGTTCAGAGCAGTGAGTTTCTCCGAAAGGCAAGGGTATTTTCTCTTGGTTTCATAATGGAGAGCGCAAGCCATTCGAAAGCATTAAGAGTTTGTCTATGGGTATAAGGCCCATAATTGGCTTTTCTTCTCAACCAAACCTTGAACACCAATCAACACATACGTTATGAACACATTTGATAATTATTTTAATATACGAAGCAATGCGATAACGCCAGACTAAACTAACGGTGATATTATTACCAGGTAAAAAAATGCGTCTAATACTTCACCTATATGTACTCCATCAGTATAACCCTGCCGTACCATTGACCCGGAGGTTCGGTTAAAAGGCCTCTGGTATTTTACAAAACCTGGTTTTAATGCAACGCTGTATCGACCTCGCAACACAATCTTTTCGCGGTTTCAGCCTAAAAAAGATGCTGTTTGTTTTAGGTTTTATCCATAATAACAACAGGGCAACATTTTATTTTAGAAACGAAAAGGTCCTAAGAAAATAGATTTAAGCTGTTGAAGAGAATAAATATTGCTTCTGGGCAATAAGTATATCAGCATAAATAAATGTTCAATAACATACATAGTACTACAAACAAGTCTTCTACTATCGACACTTTTGCTGCCAAAGAGCTTACGTCCCAACAGCTACTTGCTAAACCCCCAAAAAGTGTAATGAGATGCAAACATTGAGATTAAATGTTCAAATACAAGAAAAAACAAATACAAAACATGTGTGAAGTCTTGGATTTTATGTTGTGTTTTAAATTTCTGTTAAAAATTAAAAATAAAAAATAAAACGTTAAACTTAACTCGACGTAATTTTTTTGTTAATTCCTTCTTAAGTATCCGTTCGTGGCAGTAGCAAAACATTGGCGGCAGCAACTTCTTTAAGATGAATTAAGTTGCTTGCTCATTGTCAGTTTATGTTGTACTTGTTTATCGTTGGTTGCTGTTGTTGTTGCTCTTAATGTGACTGAGTCTGCTTTTGTGTGATAAGATCTTGTCAAAAGTTATTATCAACATGTATGCGCGAAGAACGACGTGTTACAATGTGAAACATCAAAACGTAATCAAAATAAATTTTGCGACTGTCCTAAAAAATTCAATTTTTTTCTTTCAATAACATCACGAATTAAAGGTCTTGTATCGGTTTTAAAAAGTTGTAGAGCGCAGAAGGGTTTTATATATTGGGACCATTGTGTTTTAATCTAGTACCTTCATATGGCTGTAGTGAAGGATGTCGCAAGTAAAGAGAAGGAGAAAGAATATTTCACGTTTCCTAAAAGACAAGTTTTTAGTTTTGAACTTGCAACATAATATGGCAACGTTAAGTTCTTGACGAAAAATAATTTCTTGATTAGAATTTTTGATTTGGAAAATAACGTCAACAAACACTGTTGAAAAAGTGTTTGCTTTAGTTGAGGGGGTTGAGGAACACATATTTCCCTTTCCACCTGTATCCGGGCTTGTGTTTTTTAGCCATATCAGGGAAGAAATTAAGTCGATACCTGCTGTTAGCTAATTGGCCGTATAGCTAGGTCTCATTTTTAAAATTACCCGCACGACCAGCAGACTCATATTCTCATATTCTCTCTCTGTCTCTCTGTTCGCTAAACAGCCAGCCATTCCTCAATATCAGTCAACCAATAATCGTCAGTCTGGACACCACGAACTCATCTTCGCTCTTGTATAATCGCTGAGTATGCCAAAGAATGATCCGCCGTGTCTTCCTGATGGTTAAACTGCCAGCTAATGCATCTTATGCCAGCTTTGCATCTTATGATCATCAGGAATCGATAGTCTCTAGCGTTATCGCTGCGGGCCCAAAATTAAAAATGTGGCCCATACGCGGAGTTATACAGTATTGGTTAAACAGCCAATCTGCACGTTTGAAACCAAGCCCCTCCATAGATGTAATTAAGTCCATTACCGTCCTTGATACGCACTCGCAAGGGACTAAGGCCCCAAGCGTTATCTGCTTGAATATCTGAGTAATGTCAGTACCTGCTTTTCGGCGTCTGTTATACAGCAGCTTTGGCATTTCAATTTCTATGCTCAGTTATGTGTAGCATTCGTGTCTAGTACTGAGAAATTTTCGAACCTGCACAACTTTGTTTTTGTTGCCTCGAATTGACATGAAAACCTGCTGCTTTCTATTTTCATAAAACATCAAACACCAGTCGTCAAGCTAAATTTGCCTAATAAGACAGGTTGGCCTAGATCTCTCTCTTCTTTTGGTAAATATATTGGGACCGGAGATTCCACGTAAGCTATTAGAGTGACCACTGGCTAGGCTTCATCCTGCAGGATACTTCGGTGTTACCATTAACGCGATCTAATGTTTTTTATTCCCACGCTTGATCAAGTTATCAATCAGCTCTTATCATTATTGTCCTCAACCAAGTAGCAGTACTTATCTATTTGACCATCCTCTGAATCAACAATTACACAAGTAAACTTTGGAGAGCAATTAAAAATAAGTTTATATCAAATTGCAAAAATAAATAAGTTTGCTTCCGGGTTTCCTTGAATAATTGGCATAAGATGATAAAAGTCATTACAAATATTCTTTCTTACAACACTTATGATTCCTTCCATGAAAAGTCAATTACACAGTGACTCCATTCATAAAATAACAAAACCATCAATAATAATTAACAAGTGCTGGCAAAACAATAACGACTCTGTCACCAAACGAGAAATAAAATACTTTCAATTGGAAGTGGAGAAATTGTCAGCAGCAACAAGAAATTCAATCATTTTCGTACAAAGTACTGGTTACATTTTATAAAGTAACTGAAACAGGAACATTAATCTAAATGTGTTAGTAACTAGACAGACGGCCAGCCTGAAAAGCAGACAGCAGGACAGACTTTTTGTCACTTCATATTAAACATTCTCTACACCATTGAGTTGTTTTACGGAGTTTTTATTGGCTGTGCAAAAAAGTTTTCGCTGTTTTTGTATAAAAAATATGACTTTAATTCAATAAAATTTTTAGATACCAAATGATTCAAAGTATTGGCTACCCTTAGCTGTGACTTGTTCCCCTTTTTGTGGAAATAGCTGCTCCACTTTTGAAGCCAGAAATGAATAAAGCCAATTTTGGCCACCTTCGCCTAAAACGAAGTGTTTCTATTCTAGTCAAGTTATTCTGCATCGGTAGATTCAAATCGTGGACATAGGGCGCCAAGTCATGGATATGAGGTGGAATTAAATTACTGTCGGTTATTTTCCAACTGGCATAATAGCATTTTCAATATATCTTTCTCGGGTAAAGTTCATGTAACAATTCCAATTTCCCTGCTTTTGGTACGAATATTCTACTCAAAGTGACGTTTTCTGAGGATTCGAAGTCAATTGGATTCAGAGAGAGGACACACTCATTATAAACTTCTACTAAAGTCACAAATGACTTTGCGAAATAAAAAACTATTTTGTTCCGAACGAGAAATTTCGCTGTGGTCACCTAATATTTTTGACAGAAGTCTAAACTTTCCGATAGAAGAAGAATTATGTTATCGTTATCATTAAATCCATTTCTTGTAAAACAGCGAAAACTGTTAACAATGCACTGCACGAGTATCGCAATTAATTTGGTCCAGACTAGTGCAGTATAACAGTATCCCAACTATCTCATTTGTGCTACTCAAATGAAACAAAAACTCTATCAATACGAGTGTTCTGTAAAGGTGCACAGAGTCTGTAAAGATGCACAGAAGAACCAGGGATAATTAGCTTTGACTTTGACAGACTTCAACTCATTTAAATTTGCATCGATAATTAACCCTGCACCAATACAATATTCAACTGAGCTCACAGTTATTTGGCGTCGAAGCGTTTAATAGAGAACCCCAAAATTGGCCGAATAATTTTTGAATTGTTCATGGGAGTAGGGGCATTTACACGAGGTTCGACAGTGAGTACAGTCAACGCCACAATGAACATCTTGCGGTGTACTTGCACCTATGGAAATTTGCAGGAATTTAAGGATGCCTTCAAATTCAACATAACGCAAACCATCGCTCAATTGCAGCCGTATCTATGAGTTGGGGCTTTTGAAACTTGAATTTCTGGGATCCGGGCCCCCATACTGGAAGTTTTAATATGAAAAACGATTTCGTTTACACTCAATCGTGGAATGTTTTAATTCACCTCAACATCGTGCTATCCTTCATGTTGTGCGCAAAGTAAATCCCTTGTATATGTGGTTTCGGTTGTTTATCCGGCAGCACTTAAATTTATTCCTTCGCTAAGTTTTTTAAGCTTTTAAAACACAGTCCTTTAATAAGAAGAACAATTCGCTTACTAGTTCAATGATAGTGATAGATAGTCGTAATTGGAATCGCAATCAATGATGCTGATGATGATATTATTTTTGCAGACAAACAGAATGCAATAATAATGTCTGTGATGCCATCGACGTTATTCGGTTGTTAGCACTGCACATCAACAAGAAAACTTTAAACTAACAAGATGAGGTTCAACAAAAATGAATTGAATGAAAATAAAAAATGAAAGGACCAAAAAACTGCAACAAAAGGATGGTCAACCAAATAATTGGTTGAGTGTGAGTTTTAGGAACAGCACACATAAGGAAGGCGACAAGCAGACAGTAATTTTTGGAGCATAATTTTATCAAGTTTGGAAATGCATCGAATTTAATTGAGTTCTAGCAACTGGCTGCATCTCATGCATACAAGTATGTTCGATAAGAGATATACGTTTTTTCTTCAAATATTTGTGTTGATTTTTCATTATGTATTTGGTTAGTGTTGTGAATGAATGAATATTGTACCTTAGCTTTATACTACTTTATAATATTCTAATACTATTAGTCTGAGCAAGCTCTGTTTTTGTGTTGACGTATTATATTAATTTTTCATATTAATAGTCTGTAAAATATACTCAAACTAACAGGTTATGGGCCTTATGACGCGCGAGTGATAGAATTGTTGCGATTTGTTTTGTGAATTGTGCGTTAGATTAATAATGGCAAAGGCAAAGGGAGCATTCCCAATGGAAACATTACGTGGTCGAGAGAATTTCGACGTCTGGAAGCGGCAAGCTAAATCCTGTTTAATAATCAAAAAATGTTGGTCGGTGGTCGCAAATGGTATTGTAGAAGGGGATGATGCAAAAGTTGATGAGCTTGCGTTGGCAGAACTCACGTTGATGGTAGACCCTACCAATTATGGTCATATTGCAACGGCTACAACGGCTAAAGAAGCATGGAGTGCTTTAATGGATGCTTATGAAGATACAGGCCTAACTAGAAAGGTGGAATTATTAAAACAGTTAGTCAACATTAAATTAGAGAAGTACAGTTCCATGCAAGCGTATGTAAATGAGTTGGTCATCATAGCATTGAAAGTGAAGAATGCTGGTCTCAACATAGACGACGAGTTGACAGCCTCGTTGATGTTGGCTGGGTTGCCTGGTGAATTTAAGCCACTGGTGATGGCTGTCGAGAATTCTAAGGAGAAGTTAACCGTGGACACGGTGAAAAATCTTCTTTTGCAAGATGCGAAATTCGATCATCAAGTAGATACTGATGCAGCATTATATACAAAAAACAATAAACATAATAGAAAACAACTGCAATGTTTCAATTGTAAAGAGTTTGGACATATTGCGAAAAATTGCCGGAATAAATGTAAAAGCAATTTTAATAACGGTTGTTTAAAAAGAAGGAGTAAGCCAAAGGATAATATTTCAGCAACGCTTATTACAAAAGCAGAAAAGATTATGCATGCATGTGTGGATAAAAAGAAAACACAAAAGGACGTGGAAGGCAATACGGTTTATTGGTATGTTGACAGCGGTGCTAGCAACCATATGATGAATGTAAGTAATTATATGTATAATAAGCGTGAGATCGAGAACAAGAAAGTGCTTATAGCAAATAATAGTGAACTGGTTGTTAAGTGCTCTGGAGACGTTGATATTTCTATTTATTGCGAATCGAAGGAAAAAACTATAACTGTTAAAGACGTTGAATTTGTACCAAACTTATGTGCAAACCTTTTGTCTGTCAAGCAAATGACAGAAAATGGAAAGAAAGTAATCTTTGAAAACAAAATGTGCAAAATTTTTGATGAAAATAATAACCTGATTGCAACCGCTATATCTGAAAATGATCTTTATCGTTTAGATAGTAAAGCCTATTTGAAAAAAGAAAAAGTTCTTCTCACTAATGGAAGTTTTGAATTGTGGCATAGAAGAATGGGCCACATATGCAATAAAAGTTTAAAGGATGTGAAAGAAGCGAACATGGGTGTCAGTTTTGGCTCAGTCACCAACGATCATTGTGTGACTTGTATAAATGGCAAGCAGACTAGAAGACCGAATAAAGAAAGCGGCACAAGGGCCACTGAGTTGTTACAGATCGTACATTCAGATGTTTTAGGACCATTGAGTACTCAATCATTCTCTGGTGCAAGATTTTTGGTAACGTTTGTAGACGATTTTTCCAGAAAAGTTTTCGTGTATCCCTTAAAAATGAAGTCGGAAGTTTTTACTACGTTTGTGAATTTCAAGAAGATGGCCGAAAATCAGTGTTCTAGGAAAATAAAAATTTTGCGCACGGACAATGGTCGCGAATATTTAAGCAACGATTTTTCAAAATTTTTGAAAAATAATGGTATAGTCCACCAGAAAACTTGCCCATACACTCCGGAACAAAATGGTGTTGCGGAGAGAATAAATCGCACACTAGTAGAGCGAGTCAGATGCATGCTAGTAGATAGCAATTTAAGCCATAAATTCTGGGCTGAAGCAGCAAACACGGCTTGTTTTTTGATGAATAGAATTCCGTGCAGAAGTGAGACCCGTACTCCAGAAGAAATATGGTCTGGGCGTCGTTCAAATTTGAAATTATTAAAAATGTTTGGTTGTCCTGCTTTAGTACATATTCCTAAAGAAAAACGTCGTAAATTGGATTCAAAATCAATTCAATGTGTTATGATGGGATACAGCTCTGAGTGCAAAGCATATAGGTTGTTTAACCCCGAAGACGGTAAAATTATAGTAAGTCGCGATGTGGTGTTTTTAGAAAATCAAAAAGTGAATTTGAAAGCAACTAAAAATTATTTTTATACGGAGCTATTTGATAATGAAGAATGTGTCAATTCAGGGGAGAGTGGTGCTTGTAATGAATCGACATCTGAAGCTCCTGAACAATCTGCTGAAGTAAATGACAGCGGTAGTGAGGCCAGCACGGGTGATTCTGATGAATGGTCAATGGCTTTATCACCAGCTCTTGATACAAACGATGAAGAATGGGCTCCGACTTCTTATGAACTTAAGAATATAACACCGAGCAATGATATTCGACGTTCTGATCGCATTGCTAACAAAGCTGTGCGTTCCCAGAATTTTTGTGCTATGCAATTCGTTTCCAGTGACCCGCTTAACGTTGAAGAAGCTATGTCAGCACCAAATTCAGCGCAGTGGAAGACTGCAATGAAAGAAGAATACGACTCACTGGTTGCTAATGGTACTTGGGTTCTAGAAGAACTACCTCGAAGAGAAAAGGCCGTTAAATCGAAATGGGTTTTCAAAACAAAGACGTCAGAAAACGGTGGTCAGGTACGATTGAAAGCAAGATTGGTAGCCAAAGGGTTTTCACAGCGAAAGGGCATAGACTTTAATGAAACCTTCGCTCCCGTAGTTAGGTACGAGTCCATTAGATATTTGTTGTCTCTAGCAGCAAAGCATGGCATGTACATACACCAAATGGATGCTGTAAGTGCATATTTAAATGGCAAGTTGAGGGAAAAAGTATATATGGAGCAACCGGAAATGTTTAATGACGGTACAAATAGAGTGTGCAAGCTGATAAAGTCGATCTATGGTCTAAAACAGTCTGGTAGAGTATGGAACGAGACAATAAATCTTGAACTGCTTAAGATGGGACTTGTTAGAGGCGAAGTCGACCAATGTATTTATCATAAAGTTGCTGATGGTCAAAAGCTGTACGTGGCAATATATGTCGACGATGTTTTAATATTTTCAAACAATCTGCAATCGATTAAAAATCTGAAAGAAAAACTTGCATCTAAATTCAAAATGAAAGATATTGGAGAAGTTTCATCTGTACTTGGTTTGAAGGTTACCTTGGGACATGATTTTATTAAAATTGATCAGTCACAGTATATATTGGACGTTCTAGCTCGTTTTGGAATGGATGATTGCAATCCGGTGACAACGCCTATTGACTACAATCAAAAGTTATCTGCAAGTATGTCCCCCACAGATGATGAAGGTAAGCAGAAAATGTCAAGTATTCCATATATGCAGGCCATAGGGTGTTTGATGTTTGCTGCACAAATTTCAAGACCGGACATATGTTACGCAATGAACCTACTAAGCCGATTTGGTTCGAATCCTGGTAAACCTCACTGGGAAGCTGTGAAGAGAGTGATGCGGTACCTAAAGGGGACAGTTAGCAAAGGAATCGTGTATAAAAGAAGCGCTGATGATGAAATTAAAGGCTATTGTGATGCCGATTGGGCTGGAAATGTAGACGATCGCAAGTCCACAACTGGGTATGTTTTTACACATCAATCTGGCGCCATATCATGGGCCACGAAGAGGCAGAAGACCGTGGCGTTGTCTTCAACGGAATCCGAATTCATGTCAGTAACTGCAGCAATCCAAGAATCAGTTTGGTTGAAACGGTTAGAAAGTGAACTAAACCGTGGCTGTGCAAAGAACACAACTTTGTTCTGTGATAATAAGGGGGCAATTCAAGTGGCTCTCAACAACAATTATTCGCCAAGGACGAAACATGTAGACATCAAGGCCAAGTTTATTCAACAGAAGATTGAAGAAAAGGAGATTGTTTTACAGTATCTTCCCACAGATAAAATGGTGGCTGATGTGCTCACCAAAGCCGTAACCCCCCAGAAGTTGATGTACTTCGCAGACTGCTTAGGTCTTCATTAATATTTTTTATATGTATTATATTGTTCTTGAATTGAAATAAGTTTTGATTGTCATTGTTATCCCCTATAGTTGATGTACATGAGAAATAGAAATGATTAAGTTTTTGATAATTCTTCATTCAGGGAGAGTGTTGTGAATGAATGAATATTGTACCTTAGCTTTATACTACTTTATAATATTCTAATACTATTAGTCTGAGCAAGCTCTGTTTTTGTGTTGACGTATTATATTAATTTTTCATATTAATAGTCTGTAAAATATACTCAAACTAACAGTTAGTTAAAACAGAGAAGAGAGTCTGTTCATACAAAGCAACAAGTTAGCACCGCCAGCCACCACACCACCATCATCACAACTTTGTTTGAGGCAAAATAATTGACAGTTGACTTAACAGTTGCCGAACGAATTGAGTGCCTTTTGAATGAAACTCTGTGTTGTTTGTAAAAAATAAAATGTTGGTGTTACTGCTATTTGCAGTTTCTGTATCTGATTGTTAACCAACTTTTTTAGGTCATAACAAGTGCATTTTAGAGCAGGGTAGAGGAGTGATTATTTAAAGCGAATTTAAAGGGGAAATATTTTTACGAAAAAAAACATAACTTTCTAATTTAAGGTGCTGCAATATTTGTTCACAAGTAAGCAAACGAAAAGTGCATTTTAATACAAGCGAGACTTCCTGAAGTCCAAACAAAGCTGAAGAAGTTACTTGGTGGTCATTGTGAAACTGAGCTGACGATTTTGGTAGATTAAAAAAAATATCACTGGTATTTTTGTGGAGATTTCATTATTATTTTTAATCCGGGATTATTGTGAAACAGAGCGGCTGATCTGATATGAAAGAAATGGCGATTTTGGTAGATCCTTGAAAAAGTAGATCGTTTGTATCTTTTGTGAAACTTCCGCTGTTTTCAATTGGGTGTTTTTTTTGTGAAGTTAACGATTAGTATTTCAGCACTACCAAAATTTTCCAGCAACTTTTTGAGTCCTGCTTACAGAGTCCAAATCGCTGATCTGACACTAGAAAGCTACTGCGCGCGTGGGATCGCGTGACACTCAAAACAAAAAGTTTTATAGTAACTCGCACATACAGTCACACGGTAGGAGTAGCTACACTACTGAACCTGACTAGGCCGGCTCAAGTGCTAGCGCACAATGTGTAACTAGGCCCTCACTGTTCAGGACAAAGATGGTAGAACCACCAAATGCAATTTATGCAACCCGCCCTTTTTCTAAAATTCCTATTGCAATGATTCCTTTGGTTAACACTTCATTTTTAATTACACCAGGAACACAAACCGAACTCAATGATAAAGTAAAAAGAAGTGTTTGTTGCAAACATTCGTTCCAACTTGTCGATTGATCATTAAAAGAAGAAATTGTAGTGCATGAACATCGACTGCAAGTAGCCTAACTTGCTTTCAACACATTTCAAAGTGAAGCATAACACAGATGCACTTGAAATTGTAGTCGACCCTAATGAATTAAATAGCTCATCACTTTCCATTCGCCGTCGTGAAATTCCCTAAAGTTGAAATGCACTTTGGACTCGAAAATGTATTTAGTCCATCGAATATAGCACGGTATCTTAACCAGAAGTTTTCGATTCCTCAGTCACATTCCCCTAACAGGCAACCGATTTCAAAGTTCATAAGTATGCCTATTATTCCTATTTCGGCTCATAGTCGCAAGTCCCAACAGGCCTGTTGTCCAGTTGATTTAACTACTGGCTCGGAAGAAGTCATATCGGGAAGTCTTATTTTCAATCAGCAGCAATGGAGACAGGATTGCAGTAATAATATGGCGAATGCTGTCTTTCAGGCGTCGATCGCTTGTGGCTCATCGGTATAGAATATCGACTTCATCCATATCTATAAAAAGTTCATTACGAAGTTCGTTACGAAAATTAATTGTTCACAGAACGTTTCCTGCAATAAGCAAAATTAGGTATCGCTGTGCGGTTAGCCGCATCGTCTTGTAGGGCATATAATTGTGCTACGAAGAAGTCATGGCCCTATAGCTACCACCACATAACGTTCTGGCTGGTATTGCTTTTGAAGAAATATGGACCATTGATTTTACCGGTAATGGCTTGTGGAATAACTTCACTCTAAATGCGACATTTTTGCGCATTGACATATCCATTTAAACAAAAATGAGCTTCATTGCTGAATAAAAAATCTGCACAATTTGCAGATGTTGTTCAGGTATCAGTCGAAGAACACGTACTCGGCCAATGTCCACAAACCCAATGAAATACAAGCCATCCTTCAACTGCAGCGGATTCTATATGCCAGAATCATTGAATTCAATGAATAAATTAAGTAATTAGTTTTAAATTGCAACATAAACTCCCCACGAAACTCGGATGAAGTGTGTTTAGTTAGCAGACAAAACTCTTTCTAATGACAAAATCAAGGCCCGTTTAATATTGTAGCTGGCATCACCAATACAACTACATTTTATGCTGCATTCTGATCAATAATTACTTTTCTTTAAAGCCGAATTGCTCTCAATATTTCCAAATTCACTAACAAAAGTTTTCACGAACAAAATGAAAACATTTTCAGCAGTCTGAGTAAACTAAATTGCATATGTATGAACATTAAAGTCTATAACTCAATTAAAAATTTAATTGCCTTAATTAAGTTGCGCATTTGAACATAATAAAGCGCTATTCAATGTGTATGTTATGTGTGCTCGAAGGCCGTTTGTTCTCAGAAATCGTAGCTTGTCATACCGTTTTGGGTCTCTTTTATCGCCGTTGCTCCACAATAGTTTTCGGTTGCGCGCTGGTAGTTGTCGATCCCTTTACTTATCACTGAGCAGTGACTACTAGCTGTCTCTGTCTCTATCTTCCTCGACTGGCACTTTTCAACCTTATTTTTTATCAAGCATAACCGGAGGTGTGTCATATCATTCTCATATGAGCTGGTGAAAAAGTGTGCTGTTTTCATCGCAGTTTTACAGATCGGTGTACTCCAATATTTTCTAGGTTTAATTTCTCTCTCCTACCTAGTTAGTAACTTAATATACTTCAAAGCTTAGATCGATCGTTTTTGCTCTGACCTCTTGGGAAGTTTGCAATATAGTTCATATATTCAGAGAATTTTTTACATTTCGGCTGAGGATACTAAGCATTGGACCTAAACATATCCCACCGAATATGATAACGAAAACTGTATTATTTTCTTTTTTTTATTTAATGGAGTAGAGGTTACTGAATCTGGTACTTACTGCGAGGTTTTTTTTAGCCCTCAAAGGTTTTTAACTAGTTAAGTGTTAATAAAATAAAAACTTTTAATTATTTCATATCGAAAATATTTTTCTTGAACTCACGAAATACTCTCATTTCCCCATTTATCCCCATAATATTGAATTAGACACCGACTTGTTCACCCTGATTAAAATAAATAAGGAAAGTGTAACATCCGCTTTTGGCTGACAATTTTGTGGTCTTTTTGAGCGAATTTGATTTGAGACTAGAAAATTACTAAAAGAAAATTTATAGAAACTACAAATGAACTGGTGGCTTGTATGGATGTTTTTGTGTTGGCAGTGCTGCTGGTACTTGTGCTGATGTCGATGCAGTTGTTGCTGCTGGTGTCTGTTGTTAATGATGGTGTTGCTGATGTTGGATATTTTTTTGAAACGAAATATAATGTGCAATATTTTTCTAAAGCATTTTCATCTCTTCTTCTTCTCTAATATTTTTCTAAGCCAACCAATTTTCTATCAAAATAAATGATAAAATGCTTATAGAAAATTGGAAACCAAATAGAAAACATAATAATAATAGAAATAGTAGCACCAGCACTAGTAGAAAAGTAGAGCGTTAACTACGAGTATTAACTTTGCAGTCAGCACAACTACAGTGCAAAATGATGATGACGATTTGCTTTGAATTGGTTTGGTTTGGTTTGGACTTCATATGGTCAATGAAATGTTGCCAATATGTTGGCATATCCAAGTTTTTGCTGCCATTTCTAACATGCTGGTCTTTAAATCGAAGCTACCAAAAAGCTGTGAATGTAATTTGCAGCAAATTATCAGTTCCATATAATGAGTTCTCTTGCAATGGGGCAACTTGTGGCAACTGAAATTCGTACCGACACTGCAATTGCATGAAGTTGCTGCAGAGCAGTTGGGTTTCTTTGAAAGAAAAAAATGAGTACCTGGTCTTTGTTTGGTGTGTTTTTATTTTTTTCTCTATTCGAAAACAAAATCTCAGTCATGCAATTGTGTGGTGATGCAATTGTAGCATTTCATAGCAATTAAAAAGAAACGAATTACATAGGAAACTGTAGTGCAAATCAGTAGTTTATTATTGCTTGTTCTTCGATTTTTTAATTGAGGTTATGTTGAGATGATCAAAAGTTATCACAACTTTGACACTTGGAAATTAAACAATGCTTTGTGCAATTTTTATGCAACCAGTTTGTTTGTCTCATTTTTATAAAGTGCTGTAAATATTCAGGTATTAATTATAGTTGTGACCTATTTATATTTGACTCTTTAAAATACTTTTTAAAGTTTTCTTTCATTTTCTTTCTAGATATTTTTCAACTCAAATATCGCCATCCATTTTCATTAAAAAGAAAACACGTGTTAGCATTAATCTTAAATTTGGTAAGTGCTGTCGTTCTTTTATTATATTTTATTTTCAAGTTTAAGATTAATATTAAAAATGTTGCCCTAGTGTGAAGGTACCATTAAAATGTCAAATGACCCCGTGGTTTGATTCAGACTTTCTTCTGGCTTTCCAACAATTGTACTTTCTTTGCCTTTCTATTAAAAAATAAGCCACTCTCACACTATTATACAATTGATTCGAAATTCGTTGACTGTCAAAAAAAAAACCAAAAGTAAAACATTCTCATTACATTGTCTTGTCTACACCATCGTGTATATGAAATGTCGGAAGTCTTCATTGTTTGACGTTTTTATTTCAAGAAAAAAAAATTCGTTTTATTTGACTTTTGTTGAAAATTTTAACGTCATCCCCAAGAGCCGATGGGAAACTACCTTAGTATTACTAAAACCAATTGTTAGTTACAGGTTAAATGCGTCATGTACTTTTAAAATCGTTAAAAAACAAAATAAATTTAAGCAAAATAGCAATTAAAGTCGAACTAAAGATGGCCCTATGAAAAAGTAACCGTTAAATATACTGCGGCAAGTCTAATAGATAAAATATATCTTTCGCCATAATAAAAAGCAAAACCATAGCACAAATACCATTCCGTTAATTATTTGGCTCAGCTTACGTCGGCCAATAAATTTTTAAATAATTATGTATATAAATATATTTACAAATTTATTATTTCAATCATCGTCAATATTTTTTCCCTTGAAATTTTTCCCTTTTCCCTAAAGTTGCAATCGCGAATTATTTCCAGGTGAAAACACGCGCATGTTCGAAAAAATATGGCATCGCCGATTTTTATTCCCGTGAGTTTTTCCCCCTAAAATTGTGTGACTCTTTTCACAAACATTTTGATTGGGAACAAAAAAGGAAGCACAATTTATTCGGCCAACAAATCCACCTCGGACCAAATTTTTTTTGAAATATCTTTAAAACTTCTGCCAACACTTCACTTAAAGTGGATTGCGCTACACCAACGTCCATTTGCCGTTCAACACCTTTTTGATAACTTCCTGCTGCAAAAAGCCTAGACACGGAATTTCTGACGACTTTCCAGCTAAAAGATATTTAGAGGCATTTTTCTTGACCCTGAAATGTTGTTGGAACCTGCAAAGAATTTATTTAAACACCTACTGCCAACAATTGTTCATAGTGTCACTTACATTTCTTCCGAAAAACAAAGTGGATTTGACGCATCTTTCCAATTCTTTTTTTAAGTTTCTTTTCTTTTTTTAATAACTTAAATCGGAGCATTACATTTAATTAGAAGAATTTATTAAGAGAATTACAATGATACGCGTAAAAAAAAATAAAATTAATTCACAATAGAATATTCGAATTGCCACAGATGTTTATTTTACTCCCTAATAATTGACGATACCAATTTATTGTTCATGGTAATAAAAAAATTATTTCCTAGAATTTATTCCCTTAAAATTCGCGATAAGGTTAAATAAATTAACGCTCTACTTTTTTAATAAATTACATTTAATATTTTAAATTTTTTTATTAATAATATATCCTCTGGAATGTATATTTACATCAACATCTAGTATCCACTAGACTTCGAGCAAAATCAGGCTGTTTTCACTTGTTTTACAATCTATTTCGTCACTTGATTTGGATAAAATCCACTCAAAATCTAGGAGTAAAGCAACTCTGGTTTTCCCTTAATATACTAAAATAAACTACGCTGTGTATAAAAGAATTGGCAGTAATTACAGGGTAGTCTAACCCGGTATATTCGTCAGCACAGCTGACCTTATTTCCTGTTGAACATTTGTTTCCTTACTGCCAACCTACATAGTCGATACTTAGAATACAAAAATGTTTTTTTTTGCTGCTTTAATCTTGGTGGTATTTTGAATATGAAGTTTTGCTAATGCAAAAAACATGCAGTGTAAACGATATTGATCAAACCTACTAGATTCCGGTGTAATGTCAAGACGCTATAAATGATAAAACGCAGAAATAATTATCTTTGTAGATTTGGTTTTTTTAATTGAAATTAATGTTATTATTAAGTACTTTTTTGAACAAAAAGGAATTGCGATTAATGACCGAACCTGCCGTAATATGCGGATTGTTCACTAATGGGCGTTTTTTTAAATTATAACAAGGGGTTTTTTCGTATTATACATATAAATATAAAAGAAATTAGCTTTTATTGTTATTTAAAAAATACAATTTTCAAAATATTTCTAATATCCGCTGGAAATAATTAAAAAAAAATTATTAATTTCTTATTTTTCTGAAAAGAGCCATAACAGTATTTTTTACTATTAACTAGAATTAAAACTTTGAATTGGAAATTTAACAAATATAATAAAAAATATTATTTATTAAGTTGAGAGCCAAATAATTTACTAAACTGCGAGAAAAGTTCACAATTCCAAAATTGGAAATAAAAATGACCAATTTCGTTCAAGAAAACCAAAGTGGTAACGCTGCACAGTGCTTTAATTCCATATAATAATGGGACAAGAATAGAAATAGTTGTCATAGGGCTTTGATATTTGGTACATTAGCGTAAGATACTTCAACTCAGAAAATTAACGATGTTCGGAAAAGCGGACCACGGCGACGACCACCCCCTCCCATATGTCCTTAAAATTTAAAATGGTATTTTCAATACATGTGTGCACGCAAAGTTATGAAAACCTACGCATGTGATGCAAATAACAGCAGCAACTGACATGACAATTTTCAATGTAAGCGCAGCCAGAATTCGGTTTTGTCATAAAACCCTTATGGTAAAAATGCTATAACTGCCATTAAAATGTTTCGACAAATATGAAATTTTGTATATTAGTTTAAGTTTTCCAAAAGCATATTCATGCAAACCATCGTATGATTAATTACGCAAATAAAATTTATTTAGTTTGGTTGTGAAATGTAAAAGCAGAAAATCACTAGCCAAAAGCAGATAAACTGGATATCGAAAAAAAGGTGAATAAATGTACAATTTATAATTAAAACATAAAGAAAGCCGTTATATTGGGCTTTTTAAAAATCAATTCCAAAGTTCAAAAATATATGGAAAATTCTTGTATAATCTAAATCATTTTAGCACTATGGGTTAAGATTATTCAAGGACCAATTCACTTAATACTGACGCTTTAACAAGTTTTAAGAACTCGAACCGCTTCCTATCCCCAAAGAACCAGTCGCGTGATAAGTTTTGTTCCTTCTAGGGTATGTACATATGCATACGTTGAGATACGATTTGTGTGATCTTAAATACATTTCAATTAAAAATACAATTGAGTAGTAATTTAGGTAAACAATTAGGAGTAATTGTAATTGAAAAAGTTATTTTACATTGGCAACCCTTTTGTGTAAGGAGAGTACGATATTATCGGCGCCTTATAGCTTAGATACTTAATACTTTGTTTGCGTCAATCATAGCGATTTGTGTTTATGCAGGTCATTAAAAGTTGAAATAGAATAAGATTCTAAACAATAATTGTAATCAGAATTTCGGGTTTGGCGAGTGAGTTATGTGAAAATCCCTCAGATATCTTCGATATTCGAAAGAAAGCCCTAAACGTTAGTGAGTGAAAACCCGAAACTGATCGCAAAAGTATTACAAAACCTTGTTGCTGTTACACCAATAAGTCAGCTGCTGTTGTATGACATTTTCAACAAAATTCACTCATGTTGCTCGCACATAAACTCCAACCCAACCACTCGTATGCATCATGTCAATGCGCAATTTTCTTTAAATATTTGCTCGCTTCACTCTACAACGTTTATGGTATTTTTTGTTCTCCTTTTGGTCAGTTTTTTTATTTATGTTCTCTGTTCAAAATTCTTCTATTTCTTCTCAAATCATTGCAATTACTTTGCACATTTGTGGTGCATGTTTCGACAACTTTTTCTATGTCTAGCATTTGTTTTTCTTTACTTTAGTTCAAGTTTGCAGGATCCGTCTTAAAGTTATTTCGTTAATTTGTTACAAAAATGTTTACAACCATGTGCGTGTGTGTGTTGTTAAGTTGTGTTGGTTGGCATTTTGTTATGAAAGTCGGTTAAAATTGATTTTTATAACTGCTGTTTATGCCAGCAGCTTAAGCTGACGCTGAAGTAGTGGAGTAAAAGATTTTATTTCTTTTTTCTTGAGAAAAAAGTTTATAGCTTCTTTTAGCTTAAAAATCCAGTAGAAGAAAATTCAACTTTTTGCACAGAAACTATTTTCGAGATAATGAAAAATCTCATGTTTCCCACAATCTATATTAAGTTGCTTAAGATAATATTTAGTTCATTATCACATTTTACGATGGACAAAGTTGCTTAACAAATTGTTTTAAGCTAGATTTAAAAATGAAAAAGAACTTTTAATTCTTTTCAAAGTTAAGGTTTGTATGTAAAAAGAAATTTGTAACAACTTCGGACTTTGGACAACTAACAAATCTTATAAATTGTAATCAATATTAATCTCAACTGCCATTCAAGAAATGTTATTCTCTATAGTCTCGTCAATATCTTCAGTGTGATCGAAAAGTCTTAACACATATTCGCTTTACAACTTGAGCTGCAAGTAGAGGTGCATCGGTCACGAACTACTTTATTCAATTCAGGGATTATTTTAGAAAGTTTGTAGTAAACAGTTTTACAATAATTACAAAGACAGCACACAATTTACCTTGTTTGTTGTTTTTGTAAATGTTGTAACGTTGCCAACACCTTTCTGAAATAATCTCTCAATTGATCGAACTAGTTCGTGAGTGAATCAAATCTTGTTACAAGTGATCAAGTCTGATCTCTCGTGATCGTTCTTTAACGTGCCTCAGAGAGACAAAAGCAGATCGTGAATGATTGAAAAATTTGTCACCAATCCACTTGTAGTTTCAATAATTTTAAAATGTATTTCCATATAAAAATTGTACAAGACTACGTTTTGCTGCTGGATACAGATACCAATAACTCTTGTACACAAGTAGCCTGATTAACCAACTGGTGCTTTGAGAATTTAGTTTCACATGCGTATGACTCCAGGAATTTTGGGAGAAAATCACAGCAGATTCATTTTTGTTTAACTCTTCTAAATTAAATAAAAATATTTTTGTTTTTGTAGAAACTTTAAACGTTTTACACGACATTTCCCCATAAAACATTTAGTTGCTCATGCCATTCATTTTTATAGCACGTGTCCAATAAACTTATTATGGCATTTTTTCCACCCCAATTTCATATTTATGTATTTTAATGAGGCCAGTTTCCTTTTCATTCACTTTGTCAATTCACATTTTAAAGCTTCCGTTAGTGATTAAATTTTTTGTTTCTTTTTGCTCGTTCCTTTTTCATTTGTTGTTTTTTTTTTTGAATCGTTAAAAATTTCTTAGAATTCTAACAAAAAATTCAAAAGTTGGACACATCCATAAATATTTGCGAGTGTTGAAAAAAATTTCAATTTATTTTTTTAAGTTTTGGTTTCGTTTCTGTTTGCATTTCTTTTTTATTTAGCCGAAATCAACATGAGTGTGACATTCACATTTTTTAGTGTTTTTATGATGAATGCGCCTTCTGTTAATATTTTATTCAAAATATGAAGTTTATTTAATTTTCTTAATTGAAAAAACAACATTTTTACTGTCAGGGACCAGCGCCAGTCAATATGGCTACTTCTTCTGAATCACATTACTAACACGATTTCAAAATATCGATACTCTGAAGGATAAGTCTTCGAAATAAAGGGGTTTGGAATAAAGGAGAGTTGACAATGATAGCCTGTGGCCGCCATGTTGCTTTGGCGGCGTCTTTAAATCCATTGATTATTATTCAGTGACTGATATGGAGTGACCATGGATGCATAAAAAATCGATGATTGCCAACTTCTTTTCGCCTAAATTGGATGATATGGACATCAACGACGTTTAGTCTCAACAGTCTTGCGCTACATGCCACATAGCTCGTGCCACATTAGACTGAACGAGCGATTTGATAGCTTGGCAATATCTCGTGGGGGTAATGTGAACTCTTCACCGATATCATGCGTTTAAATCCTGTTAGACCTTCTTTTGATCGGTTTCTTAAGTCGCACGTGTATGTGAATAAGCCACGAACTAAAGCGGCCCGTAAGGCCAACATAACCCAGGCCAACGGTAAAATCATCCTGATTTATGCACTAGTGTTACGTAAAATTAGAGGTTTCGCAGCACTGCTGCGGCGCACATTTGCACAATGTTGTATTCCATACATAATAGCATCGAAAGCCTTTCAAACGAACAAAAAATGTCATTGATATCTCACAGACTACGTTTTATTTTAACTTAAATATAAGAAGTGCTCAATGAAAAATCTTTTAGGTTATCTGAAACTAGTCTGACATTCGTTTATAACATATTGTGATGTTTCCTGTCAACAGGACTTGACAGAATGTGCAGGCGTCGCTTTTTACCTTGCCCATTTTATTCAGATGATAGTTAGACTTAACTATCTTTAATATAATTTCTTCCGAGACTTAGAACAGGCTCTACCTAAATACCTTTGGGGTCAGTGAGCTTGTTCGACTGCCGCATGCCTGTTTGGCTCTTAATTAATCGAGTTACCCTTATTTTTTTCCTTGGCGCGTATTAAGTATCCTTGAAGCTATTCTTTACTCCAGAATAGAGTTCTGGACCTATGAAAGAAGTGTATGCAACCTACTTTAGATAGCCTGCCATTTCATTGCGTATTTTGCCCCTAATTAACAAACATTCTCTAGCACGAGGCGCTAAAGCGTGGACCTCGGCCTATAACTTTGAATTCCTTCTCACTGCAATTGCTTTTCAAAAATGTGGTCCTACAATTGGGGCCCTAGCACTGCTATCTTCCATCTGGAACGTATGTGAAATGAGAGGGAGTGAGTCCAGTGATGATTCACGTTCGGGCGTGGAACGCATTCCACATCATACCCTTTACGCTCAAGCAGGCTATCCGATATACTTTGTTTGTTGTTTCTGCATTCTGCACAAATGAGTTGGGGAAATCGTTATCTCGCTTAAAATTTGACTACCAACATCGTGGGATTTGACTCCGCTAGTTTTTCTTGTGGGAGGCCTATTCCGATAAGCCCCTGTAGAACGATGCCAATAAAGGCAACATAACCTACTTCATCGTTAAAAATGCAGCCGAATCTTTGCGGCAGTCATTGAAACTTAGGCCTCTCCGATCAGTGTTATAAATAATGCCATACAACGAGCCTTTGAAAAAGAAAGTTTTTCGTTAACACCCCGGTTGTTTTGATCCATTTAAACGTTGACTTGTCCCTATTGGAAACCCTTTTGTTATTAACTTGCACTAAGTTCAAAAAATAAATTAATTGAATGAGGGTATAAGGCAAGAGTATGCAACTAATTAGGTTGTGAAAGAAGGGGGACCACACCATTTCTACTCCCCCCCAGTTTAACGCCTGTGTAACTACATTTCCAATACATCCGAATTTCCTTCTCCTGAAAATTTATTTTTCAAAGCAATAAAAAGTGCAAAATAAAATTTCCAGGTTTATTTCCATTTTACTTTTAAATTCCAATTAGCAAATTTACGTCTTTCAAATTGCGTGTCTAGCTGAAGAATTGAAAGGAAAAGATTAATTCACAGTAGATTTCTTGCCACAGTCTCGTCTTCTCAAATGAAGAGATCACAAAAAGTAAAAAAAAATTAAATTATTTTATGAAGCAACAGACAAGTAAAAAAGTTTTTGTTCAGGCCCAAATGATTTTTCAAATACTCAGTTAGTGTTTATCATTGTGCCGCCTTAGATACATTGACACATTTAACTATTGCGATTTTGATTTATTTTCTATTTTTGTTTTTTTTTAACATAAACCCAAGTTTCTCATTATTAACATCATGATTAAGCTGGTGTCATTAAAGCGGACATAATAAATTTTTATGAGCAAAAACAAGTCGACAAAGTAAACAGGGCTGCGTGCTTGAAGCCCCCCACTCTGCCAGTGTGTGTTTATGATTTTCTTTTTATCTTTGTAGAAATAAGTTTATTGATTTCAATAGAAAATCCCCTAAATCCATTTTTTATGGCCCTGCCAGACCATAATTCAGATTCACATATATTTTTGGGATACAAAAACAAAACCCAAATTATATTGTAATAATTATGGCGATGCCCATGATGATGGTGTCATCTTTATTGATAGTCCAAGGGGGTGAATGAGCGGCAGTCTAACGTTGTTTTAGAGGTTGTAAATTATGATTATTTTCGTTTCATTTTTGACAAACAGTAGCTACAAATGAAATCATTATCATCATAATCAAATAAAATGTAGCCATGAGATATTTTGTTGTTGTTGCTATAAGAGGAATTAATATTTGAAATGCCCAACAACATTAAGTTTTATTCTAGTTGACCACATGTTTGGCAATTCGTTGATTAAGGGGGCCACTATAATGAGTGCTTGGGGAAAGATTTATGAACTATAAAATCAAGACCGAAAGGTATTTGAAGAATTTATATTTACGCACAAAAAATAATTTGATTTATGACAATTAACACAAACAAACATTTCTCATTAAAAAGGGTTATAATATGAGGGAATAAAATATTAAAATAAATATAAGAAATAGCAGACCATTTAAAAAAAGTTGAAAACATGATTTTGGAATGCAAACGGGCTCCCAACTAGTCATAATCTTGGTCTCTGAAACTCATTTCACTATAAAAAACTGCTTTAGAGTCAATGGTTTTTTCACACACAATACTAAACATCCGAGTGAAAGAGCAAGTGGTGGCACCGCCGTCAAATTTCGCAAAGACGTAAGGAACTTTGCAATGCCAGAATTCAGCGAAGTGCTTATACCAGCCACTTCTATAAATCTTATTGATTTCAAAGTTGCAATCTCATGCGTGTACTGTCCGTCCAGGCGCGAAATCGAACATCATCAGCTTGCCACATTCTTTGCTGTACTAGGACAAAAGTTCATTGCAGCTGGAACCTGAAACGTAAAGTACACTTTTTGGGGCTCCAGACAGCTGTACTGTACAGTTCAACCAAGTAAGCTAGACGTCGTATGTTGGTAAACAAACTTTAATAAGCTGCCAGATTGATTGATTTTGCCATTGTAAATTATTAGTCTTCGGACCATTCAACTACAATCATTATTTTACAGGACAGTATTGTCACTACAAATGAAACCCATATTTCCTGTTATTAAAATTACACATTTGTTGAAATACAGAATACATATGTATGTAGAGCTCTCACTTACTTCCGAACAGCCCACTAAGAAACCAGGCTGATATTTAAGTAGCTGTGGGTCAATTTTTAGGCATCCTGACCACCGCAGTCAGAAACGTAACACCAAACAAACGATAAGTTAAAAGAAATTTATACCAATCTTCGGCAGACTCCGTTTTAAGATATATTTAAAAAAATTCGGATCCAAGAAAAAACACGGACTATAGCCTGTGAAAAGCTGTAAGGCACTTAAAATGTCCTAATGCCTACGAATCCTTACTAAAGGTAAATGCCTTCGCAAATCACTTAGAAAAGGTTTTCACACCACATGACATAAGTAACTTCACTATTCTAAATATCAGTGACACTGTGACTGATCCTATGAAATTTGTACTACATTCACTAAAATCGACAATTAAGATATCACCCGGACCTGATCGTATTACAGGAGTGAGAAGAAACTTACCTAATTCAGCTGTGAGAATCTTTCTATTCATATTCAATGCCATGTTGTGCGTTGACTTCTTCCCATGCTCTTGGAAGATGTCTGAAATTTTTATAATCCCTAAACCAGGGAAGGACTTGGTCAGATTACGTAATACAGACCCCTTAGCCTGCTGTCAGTTTTATTAAAATTGTGTCAAAAATTATTCGTTTCGTGTTTAAAACCGTATCTTACTAATCGAGACATTCTCCCTGACCGTCGGTTTGGGTTTCGAGCAAGAGTTATTGGATCTGAATTTGAAAGTAAGCAATTTTGTTCAGCTTTGTTTATTTATATTTCGCAGGTTTGTTTATTTATTTTCTAAACAAGAGGAAATCTTTGCAGAGGGTCCCTCACGGTAGTATACTAAAGCCGCTATTATATCACATCTATACAGCGTTTGCAGATGACACTGCGTTTATAGTTTCCGTGTTAAGAAAGATCCGAAAGTTGCATCTAAACAAGAAGGCAAAATTGCCCACCAATAACAAATACCAATAATCCATCAGCAACGCACGTTAAATAATTGGGTATATACCTAGCTAGACGTCTAAATTGGTCCCGGCATATTGGACCATAAATAACGGCTTGGGTATACAAACTCCTTTTATACAAAATATATAACATTCCGTTGTGGGATTTTACTATGTATCTATGATATATAAGAAATGCAAATATCCATCGAGATCTAAAAGTTCCCACTATCCAGGAATAAGCTAAATCGTACACGTTCAAATACATAAACAAACTAGTGGTCCGTCCCTAAAATATCATGTGATTTACTGCAATTTCACGGACACCAGAGATTGAAAAAAACACACACTTTGAGCCTGGCGAGACGGCTATCACTACTCAATCATAGAAAAGTCACGGACTTATTGATCCGCCCTCGTAGTATATTAAAATTTTAATAAAATGACTTAGTAATAAATTAGTAAATAATAAAATATTTTAATATTTGTGTTTTGTTAAAAAGCTACCATATTTTGCACTTGCACTTTTGCAACACAATTTGCACCAAACACTGAATACGGCTAATTTAAAAGTTAAAAAAAAACTAACAGTAGTATATGGATCTGACTTATTGTAGGATTACGATTGTTTGCAGTTAGAAGCCACAATATGTTTTAGTATTATCTTTGATATTGTGGTTGTATGCCACACACTTTACACTGCTGATGAATGACCAGTAATTGTGTTAATGTGAGAAGTTTGTATTGACACAATTGAAACAAATTTAATGCCTGGCACACAGTTGCCTCGTTTGCTGAAAAGTGTGACAAGAATTTTAATTTTAACAGGAGCTTTTGCAAGCAGGACTAAATGTGCTAAATCGAGAGAATTTGTCACAAATTATGAATTCCAAAAACTTTTTTGAAATCTTATAAATGGCTGAAAGGTGGAATTTTTTTCCGCCTCTGGAGAAAGCGTAACATGTTTAAAAAATGCCGTGTTTCTTATTGAATTCTATGCAGGCTTTGGAACCACTCATTACATGTTCCGACACGTTTGACAAGATGAATTTTTCAAGCAGCATTTCGTGAAACTATGCTGCCGCAAATAGGAATATGTGAATAGAAATGATGCTGATATATACAGGGAATTTTTGGAAAATTATGAGGTGCCAGCCCTAGTTACTGGTGAAAACATCGTAAAAGGATCTTCTTAATTGGTGATTTGCCACCAAAAGACCAGCATTCAAAACTTTTAAATTTGTATGGCCTGCCTTGCCATTTAAAAGGCCAAGTCCATATCCACAAAATTTCGGCCGCTAAAAGCACTGATATTAAAATCGCGATCAACATTTTGATATGTACAAAACCATCCCATTTCTAGGCAAACTGCTAGTAGCATTTTCCCCATAAATCTCTCCCATATCAGAAAGTTAAACAAATATTGCTAGCAAGCTAGCAGGTTGCCTAGAAAGAGATGGCATTTTATATATATCAAGAACTTGGTTCTAATTTTGATTTCAGTACTTTGACTCCTTTTTTCCAAGTTATATTATAATAAGTGCGTATATTTTAAACTCTTTTCAACTTAAATTTACAGACGGTTGGGTTATACCATATTTCAGCTCCCTACTTATAGTGGAAGTATTCCATGCACCCTAGTCGCCCTATATAAAACTTTTTCGGTTACTATTTCCCCAAGATCTACCCGTATGCCAAACTTCAGCTCTCTAGCTACAGATAATATTGCTGAGCAAGTCAGTGAGTGGGTGAATAGGCACTAAAATATGCCCCTTCATATCTCCGAAAGTTGTTAAGTTAAAAGTTCATCCATAAGGTAACCTATATATATAGAGTCCTTACGTTTTAAGTTTTATTTTCTGATTAAATGAAGCAAAGTTACGAGGGGTTGAAGACAGCGCGAAGAGCTTCATGTAATTTACACACTGTGTACATTGGCCTATACTTCGCCTGCCACTCTACCGTGTGCGCCTTAATCATAATTAGTTCAATAGTTATACAACAAAAGCAGTCAAAGGGCCCACTGTGTGTTTTAGCTGATTTTATAGCTGTTTTGTGAGTTTTGTTTTTGTAAAGATTTACGAAAAGTGTTTTTATTTTTCAGCCCCAAAATTGGATTTTTCCTTTTTATTATGCTGCTGCAAATGGATTGTATTTTTCTTTCCAAATTTCATTTATTTCTCTTTTCACGTTCAATAGCAAAATAATGTCAGTTGTACATTGGTTGCGCACATTTTCCTGGGTTTCAAGATCAGGGTCATGATTATTCAGCTAGAAAATTAAACAATTTCAGTTGTGAAAGTTATAAAAGCAACTGACCAAATTATATTTTTAAGATGAAAAATTGTACTTAATAAGAAACTCAATATCTAAAAATAACAAAAAGGAAAAAAATTAAATTTTAATACTCGTACGTGCCAGCTGTAAAAGATTCCATAAAATTGTAAAATAAAATTTGAGTAAATATTTGACTTTTGCGTTCAGAAAATCTTTTGCTATTAAATTAATTTCCCCTTAATCAAAAATACTCCAAACAAAATTTTCAAAAATGATTTCTAGTTAATTCTATTCAAACTTAAAAACGCAATTTATTTGTTGGAATCGGCTTAACCTATTCTGTGCGCATTTTGCTGGTTGCTTACACGATATATTTCTTCCGAATTAGCGATACCTTTGCTTAGTTGTAAACAATATGACGACTTATTGATCTTCGTTATTTACGACTTATTTTATTTGTAGTTTTATTTCAAAGCGATTTTAAAATGACATGCAATGTTGAGCTATATACGCTGATAGTCATAAATGCTACTGCTAAATCCATAGTCATAAGGGTAGTTTTAATTATGACTAAATACTAAAATAAAGAAAACCCGCGAAATTTTTTTGTTACATTAATTGTAGCTTACGCGTTTTGGTTACGTTGTTGAATATCAATTATAACAGCTGCTTGTTAAAACGGCGGCGCTTAATCAAACAATTGACCCAGGCAATTAATTATATATAAATCAACATTTTAATTTTATGTTTTTAATTGAAATTGCGACGAAAATATTAGTTTTTGGCCAAAATAAAAAAAAGATATTTCATTTACTTTCTGCTTCATTTTATTGCCTCTTTAAATATTTTAGGCTAAGTTTAAGCAAAATAAATTATTTTACTTGTGCAGACTGCTGCTAATTGAGATCGTCAAATTTAATGAGATTGTGAGAACACTTATCACACCATTTAAAGTTGCATTTCAAATCTGATGTGAAATCCGAGCTTACTTCGATACCTGTCCGTTATTCGAAGGTCGTATTCTACTTGGGTAAATATAATACGTCCACCAACTCCCCTATCATGGCTACTTAGACCTGGACTGTGATTGTCAAAAAACAAAAAATATTCTCATTACACTATTTTTCCTCAAATCATATTCGAAATATGTGTAAAAAACAGCTGTTCAGAGTTAAAATAAAGACTTCTTTTTCAGATTTTCAAGAGCATATTTCTTTTTACAATTGGAACAATCATTATGTGATTTTACTATTCCTGTGTGAACAAAATTTTTTAATAATATTTTTTTAGTTTATTTCAGATTTCTTTAACTTTTTTTAAACTTATCAATTATTTGCCCCAGCTTTAAGGTCTTAAATAAACATTTTTTCTTAAAATGTTTTTATTAAAAACAAGGTATAATAATATTTTATTTTATGATGACGCTACGCAAATGCGTAGCGAAATATCGATTGTGAATAAAAATTATTAAAGAAAAATTGTTTATTTAAGACCTTAAATTTTTAATAAATATTTGGCAAATAATTCTTTTTGATTGCCGGCGGCAAATAATTAAATAGCAGAAAAGCAATTCAAAACGAAATTATCGGCGCCGGTGATTGAACAATTAAGGATGGGCAGCGGTGGTAGCTCTTAGGAGTTCAAGTTTCTGTTGAATGTTTGTAAGAAATATTAAAAAAAGAAAAATGCCGAAAACAGTAAAATAAATTGTCAGCCGTAAGCATTTGCTACCGATGAAGACATCGGTTATCCGGTAACCCGCGGTGGAGCGCTATCGGCTAAGATCCGTTCGATTTTTTTCTTTGACTAACGTCTGTTTTTGGTTTCTACTTTTGATTTTGTGTAAACGCAACCCTGTTAAAATTAAAAGTCTTAGTGTTTAGAAGTTTTCCTTAAAATGATGAGAGCCAAACCACTGTCAAATTTCGGTCCGTATTACTTCATAATTTTATTTTAATATTTTCAAGTAATTTTCCAGTGCTAAGAAATTTGGATTTTTAGAGTTGTAAGAGAACGACAGATGTCAAAAAACGTGTAAAAAGTAGTCATTTAATCATGAAAGCTTCTGACAACAAAGTGTCTCGATTTAGGTCTTTAGAACGCACGATCTTAAGACTGTCGTTTTATTAGCGATTATCGCATTACGTTTGAAGAAATGACTCGGCAATTTCTGTTGGAGTCAAATTTTTAAAAAGTTTAACATTAATTATTAGATTGGAGGAACGAACACGTGTCGAATGCTTAGGAATTCTTGAAAATATAACTTTGAACTCTTTAAACTTTTCTTCCTGGCTATCTCAGTATCGTACTTCTACAATATTAAATCATTATTACGAAATACGTTATTAATCATCATGCTATTCGGTTTTTTTTTTTGCTCTTAACTGATTTACCAATTTGTAGTCAAAACAAATGAACCTCTAATACATGTGAGTTGTAGCCAATGTTTAACGGTTTCTTTTGACAGATTAATGATGACATTTGATAGATTGAAAAACTTTCAACACAAAGATAAAATATTATTTCTAGTCAAATTTACATAGAAATAAACAATTGTTTTGACTTATTTTACCAAAAAGGAAAATCATTTACTTCAATACATGTCTGCATGAGCTCCCACGTTTCCGTCTCTAAATGCAACTCGTAAATATTCAAAGAAAAAAGAATTTTACTGGCGAAAAGGAAAAATGAATAATTGCCAATATACGTATATGTCATTAAGCATTTCTATTCAATATTGATGTCTAAAACTGTAGTTTTGCTCTGAAAAGCAACATGGTACATCTGCACAGCATGCCTACGTAAAGGGTGTTTTTAAAGTAAATGTTTTTCCAACTCTGGATATAATTTTGGTTTAAATGGAAAATTCTACGTGATTCTCTACTAGTTTAATTAATCCCAGTAGGGGATTGTTTTTAAGGTTACATTTTTCGACACGGATTAAACTTTCATACGGTTGTCAGATCTGGCAGCTCTATTATTGTTTCCACGACAAAACATAGCATGTTCAAGTTTGTTTTGAAAGTCGTGGTTCATTCGCAATATTGTAATCAGTGATGAGGCTCATTTCCGACTTAGTAGGCATGCCAGTAATCGAAATTGTCGCATTCGGAGTGAGAAAAATATACAAGAGATTCTCCGGTCACCGCTACATCTATTGTGGCTTTCGGAACTGTTGAAATCAAGGCGTTTTACTTCTTTAAAAACGGTGCCGTCTAGAACGTTACTGCCCACAGGGAGGGGAATAGAGCCTAGATGGCCAATTACACTGTGCAACACAACAAAAAACTAACAAGGTTCTGACAACGGATTTCCGGCAAGGGAACCGAAAAAAGATTTACGTGTATCGCAGTTTTGAATGTTTACGTCTGGCTTTTATTGTAACGTTTCATCCTTTTTTCACCTTATTATAGTGAAGCGGTATAAGAAATGTTGTGTTCCTTACATGCCGCCTTGTCTAGCCATGGATCTTTTCTGATAACGTACACATTGCTGTACGCATAGGAATTTGGCGCGTGAAGACCGTCGCAGTAACAGTGTTCCCAATTAAAGAAAATTGTCCGAACAGTTTTGCGTACAACGCTGTTCTGCCATTATACAAACATAATGCACACTGACAAAATAAAAGATAAATTGTATGCGCTCGTCTGTAAACACCCGTACATAAACTACGTTGAGAGCGTGAACACAATATCGATAAGAGCCAAAAAATTATGTTCAATACATGTGCGAACAAATTTGTGGCTAGCCAAGACAGAGTGTAACACACTTTAGGTATTAGTTGTTTTCAGAATTTTATGTAAAACTACGCGAAACATTTTTGTGAAACATTTTAACCCTCTAACTCTTCGCTGTATTGGTCTGTCCCTTCTGTGTCTTTCTTAAAAACTGGCAACAAACTTTAATGTTGTTTATTGGTCAATTTCATACTTATTCCGAATCAGTCCTAAATTATCCCTCAAATCGGATCTTATAGGGCTAGTTTCTATTGAAAATATGTCATACGTAAAATTTTACTATATGTCACCATACAAAGGAAAGCTATAGATATAATATATTATTTCTTGGTTGTGTTGGAATCCCCAGGGTGGTTCGACCAACGAATTGATACAAACTTCTCAGAACGCAAATTGATACTGAAGATGGCACATAGCCGAAACCGGTTTGTTTTCTAATCAAACTTGACAAGGGATGACGAAAATTCGTTCCAAAAATCTACATATAGTATATATTAAATTCTCAAACGGCGACGACAAACTAGGGTAATTAAGATAGTATTTATGTATTACATCTCTTCCATTTCGTTATCAAACAATATCCAGCATATTTCGGCTATGCGCGAGGTAATAATATTGTCTTTATAGTGTTCTTCAATGGCTGCAAATGTCTGGTTGAATGTTTAACCATGTTCATCGGATTCTGTTGCTAACTGATGCTCTAAAAAATACATGTAAGAATTCAGAAATTAATTTTCGTGGACATTGTAACACCTGGTGCTTTTCAATGCGGCCAGCTTAATTGGTGAGAGTATTTGGTCACATTCAGCCTTATGCATTATTTTATTTATATCAGGGCCTACAAAAACATCTGATGTAATGCAGAATGTGCAACATCCGAGCCAGCCCGTCACTGCGCTCACATAGCCGAAACCTTATTCCGGCATAAAGGCATCCTTCTAGTATATACTCTCATTTGTATATAAAATTTGTAATTGAATAGACCTTCTTGTTAGAGTTGTAAAACTTTGGAGTACTTAAGTATTCAACATTCGATACTTGTTCTCTCTACAACAATTTACTGTTGGGGCAAATATATAATGGTTATTTGAAAACATTTTTACCATTACTTTAGTTGCAATAAGTCAAGTATGGTTAACATTTCATTATTAAATCATTTGCATTCACAAATATTGCGGCATGTTTGAGTGGAACATAAAAATTTGTTTTAAAATTCAAACAACAAAATTTTATCTATGCAGACATAATATAATCACACTAATCATAAAATGATCTTAATTAACATAATTTGTATTAACAGTTCTTTAGGAGCTTACTCAAAGTGTGAGGATGCAGTGGCTTAAGTGGTTAAAGCGATGAGTATTAAGCGTCCTATGGCTTTAGCCGCCTGTGTTGTTATCACAGCCGCTGCCAATTAATATAATACATTTTTTATTTTGTATGATATGTTTCTTTTAGGTAATAGTGACCCCAATCATATTTTTTTCTTTGAATGTCCTCCCAGAGTTGTGTTTTTTAGTACAATAAAAGTTAAATCGAAAGTTATTTATAAAAGTTTTTGGTTTAACACAGTTTTCTAAACTTCTCTTAATAGCGAGTACCCAGAGAAATGTATTAATGGTACCCATATGATGCTGTTGCTGTGCATGCGTATTTAGCGACCGTCCAGCAACAACAACATCAAACAATTGTTTATATGTAAATGATACTTTTTCTCATTTGTTGATGCTTATTTTCCAATGTCTTGATCCTAGTTTGTGATAAAAAATGCCTTTTTTGACTTCATCTGTGGAAATAAATGTTTTTCGTAATATTTTTTTTACAACATTTTTAGCTCTGTTGCCATTATTTGATCAGTTGGTGAGTGGTTGGCTGGTTAAAAGTGTTGCCTTTTTTATATATGTTTGGAACGATTTTCCGTCATCCCTTGTCAATTTTGGTTTGGAGACAAACCGGTTTCGGCTAGTTGCCATCTTCAGTGTCATTTTTATCGTTACGATACGAAACCGAAACCGGTTTGTCTCCAAACCAAAATTGACAAGGGATGACGGAAAATCGTTCCAAACATATATATCAGAGCACCCTGTCGGAAAAACAAATCAACAAGCAAGTTGCCTTTTTTCTTTTCAGTTGAATAGTTGGGGGTATTTGCTTGCTGCAAGTTGTCTTTTAACTAAATTTCTTGTCAATTTGTGTCGTTGTGTGGGCAGTTGTTGTAAATCACATTGTGTGACAGAAATTTTAAAATAAATACGAAATTTAATTTAATGAACTTTTTTAATGGACAAAAATCGATTGATTATAATTTTCAGGACATATTTTGTTTGTTTTCTTTTTTTACTTAACAGCCACAACCACAACTGTTAGAAGTTTACCATCGAAAATTTATATGAAGTTCTTTCTATTGGGTCTCGACGCTCAGCTGTCTGAAAGTGATATCAAGCAGGCTGTTTGTGGGTTCTTATAGAAATTCTTTTTTATACGCGGTGGCTTAATACACTGTGAAACTGGAATAACTTTTTTTGTAATGCATGGAATTTATTCAATCTTGCTTGCAGTTAAGGATTTTTAAATAAACGAAATTGAATATTCTGTATTTAGGGGGAAATTGCAGTAGAAACGATTATTGAGGTTTTGAATTTTTAGACTCCGATTTAAGTTCTTTTTTTATTTAAACCGACCGTCTAAACAAAATGTCTGCATATTTTAAGATTATTTTAAACAGCGTTTAAAATATGGCCACTTGGTATTGGTAAATCAAATTCCACCAAAATGCACTTACGCGGTTATGCATGAAAACATAATAAATTCCAGTAATAATTTTTCTCGTGAAGGTGGGGAAATTTCAGACCCTACTGTCTATCTATCGCATGTGTTTTAGAGTTACTGAACTTTAAGTTGATAATGCTGCTTGCTATGTGCGCCATTTAGATTAGCGTCAGTAAGCGAAGCTGCCGTGTTTGCAGAGCAGATAATCCACAAGCCCTTTTCGAAAAATCATTACACATAGATAAAGTTGCTGTTTGGTGTGTTTATTGGCCGGTGGAGTCATTGGTCTATATTTCTGCTATAGCGATGCTGACCAGAACTTTTCAATTTAATGGTGACCGCTACAGGCTTATTGTCACTAGCCTTTTTGTATCACAGTTGAATTCCCTTAATGTCGCGTAGCTGGGATTTTAACAAGACGGTGCAACATAGTTCCGCTTGTAGAATTGTTAAAATATTGAAACGTGTTTCAGTGACATATGTATAACAAGTTTGTTTGTTATACTTTTAATTGTATACGATAAAGAATAATACCGTACGTGATAGTTTTAATTCACTTTTATTTTAAATTTATTAAATTAACTTTGGTTAAAAAAAATATAAAAAGATTGGGGTGTGGATCAGTCGATGGTATATGAAGTAGTCCGAATGATGAAGTTTTTTTTCTTTTTTTCACGTGTTGAACAGGCGCTGCCATTGAATTACTTTTTTGTCGTTTTACGTAGTGCTGCCACATATTTTTGCACCCGCATTTGAGTCAATACACATTTAATTCGTTTTAATTTCATTTCATTGAAGTAAGTAAGTTTAAATGATGTAAGCTAAAGTAAATATACTCAGTGCTATTCACGAGGTGTGTTCTGCAAAAATGGGAAATTTCGCATAGTGTAAGTCCGTTTTGAAACTCTTCAGCTTGATCTTACGGTCAAAGTTACAGCTGGGTTGAATGTTAAAATTTTTTCGAAAGTCAAAAAGGCATTTTATTTTATTTATTAATTTTTTTTTTAAATACTGATGTACGTTATTCCGTTAGACCGAGAGAAAAAAATTGTATACCAATAACAAATACCACTGTTCGAGCGGCAAACCACATTAAATATTTGAGTATCCACCTAGATCGACGCCTAACTTCGTCCGGCTATGTTGAGGCGAAAACAACGGCAGTAAAACTTAGAACAACTCAACTATCCTGGTTGAGAGGTCCTAACTGAAGCCTGACTTTTGAATATGAATATGGCCAATATGAACATTTGGCATCCAGCTGTGGGGTATTGTTTGTGCATCAAATATCCAGAACCTACAAAAAAGACAGGTTAGGACTTTTTACAACTTTTCGTCCATAGAGATCTAGAAGATCCAAAAAGAAATGAAAAAAAATACTCGTGCAAATATGTTAGCAAAACTCGAAGTCCCTTCTAAGTGTCTGGTGCGGAATTTATTACAATTTGGTGGGCTAAAAAAGACTGACACGTTGAGCCTGGCGAAACGGCTCACCCAATCCAATAGTAGATAGTATTTTAAGATTTGAATAAAATACGATTCAAATACTTATTATCTGTAGTAGTCACTTTTATCGCATTTATTCCATTCATATGACAGTTAGGTCTACAATGTCCTGTCAACAGTTCAGTGTAGGGTATATTATCATGTCTACTGAGACTTGGAATATCTTCTACCTTAATACTTTCGTGGTCAATGAGTTGTTGCGACTGCCGCATGCCTGTTTCGGCTCTCGAGAAATCGCGTAGCCTGGATAGTCTGTTAATTCATTTCCTTCGTGCCTCTTTTGACCCCGTTCCCACATTAGATTAACTGAATTCTTCTTATAATAGATGTAAAAATTTATTAATTCTATGTTTCCATCTACAGCTTAAAATTTAATTAAGGTTTTAATTGATTTAATTAATTCTTTAACTACGTTTGTCATTTTTAAACGTTGAAAACACGGTCATTTTGCATTTCCTGCGGTAAATGTTGACATACTGTCGTAACGAAATGTCGCAAAAACTTTTAATTAGATGGCTGCAAGTGAAAACAGTAAATGAATGAAATTAATTTAGTGCATAAATAATTATAGACAGAAGGAAATAAAGCGCGGCTTTAATTATTTTGTCAGTTTCAATTCAGGTCCAATGTAGTGCCTATTATTATTCACAGCTACAATTGACGTTTTCTTTATTGTTGTTGCTATGTATGACGGCTGCCAGCACACGGCTACATACTATTACTATTACAATTGTCTGTCATTGTTACTCGGATGATTACTGCCCCTGCTGATGTCATATTGTATTTTAATTATACACGCGCCGCTCAGGCAACTCATACAAACAAATTCTCTCAGTCTGTTATTGTTGTATTTTATTTATGTCATATTGACTTAATTTGTTGTTTTTCTTTTTTCACCGATTGTTATTAGCATTTCGTAGTTGTCTCCCAAATCTCGCTTTCACATTGTGGTGCGTTTCATCTGTTTGTCGGTCTGTCTGTTTTGTTGCTGACTGTCTGTCAGTATGATGGGACCTGAGTGGTTGGCAATTTTATTCGAATTCAAACTTTCAATGGATTACGCGCCATCTAAATACTTTTATCAAAAAAGAAAACATTTCAGTATGATGCAATGCCCTCCTTTATTATTATTGTTGTTGCTGTTGTCTTGTTATTGTTGCTTTGTTTGTTTGTTTGTACAGCCAACAAAACCATTGTTATCATCGGCAACAGGTCAGAGATGCTTTGAAATAAAATAACAGTGAATAACAAAAAACTAGCCGCTACATATAATTCATATTAGGACAGTTCGAGTATTTTTTCACTTAAATAAAAAGCTTTTTTACGATCAAATTAAAATAGTACGAGATTTCTAGTTCTTTTCTCTGTATTTCAAAGGCAGTCATACTGCACGTGCTTCTAAAAAAGATTATTTTTTTGAAGAACCTTTTTCAATAAGAAAACTTAACAGCCACTTGACGGGTTTTATTTTCTTTTGCACTTGTTTTAAAAATTAACATTCTATCGCCAATCCAGCGCTAATTGATGATCCATGAGCTTTTACAAACTCTCTATGATCTAGGATACGAAGTTCAGGCCTTCGCCCTCGATTTGTTTATTATTGTCAGAGGCAATTTTGACTTTGCAACAGCTGATGGAATAAAACTATCTCTTCATATCACGTATGACTAGTGTACCGAGAAAACTGAACAAGACTAATGTGCTACCTTTCACCAGAAGAAGGAACCTAAGTCAGGTAGCCCTGAGATTGAGGGACATAGGCTTAACAAAATCTGAGGATAATGAAATATCTAGCTGTAGTTCTAGATAAAACTCTTACTTGAAAAAAAAAACACTTGTCATACATAACAAGTAAAGTCTTTAAATCTTGTTATGCATGTTCAAACATGCAGCCTACGTCCAATAATAATGACGGGATCATATAAACCCATAATAGTACCAACGATCACCTAGCTTCTATAGTAGTATGGTGGCCAAAGGCTGAACAATTATATAATCAGATAATGATCAACAATATACATCGAATCGCCTGCTTGAGTGTTACGGGAGCAATGTGAACGTGTCCCACCCCAGCTTAATGAATGACCACTAGACGCACTCCCTTTGTAGCTCGCAGTAAAAAGGACAGCAGCCAGTGCAGTCTTAAGGCTACTTAATAGAATACTAAATATTTCCAAGCACCTTAAAGTGATCATTAGTAAACGCTCAGCTTGGGAAAACGAAGAGGGTTATGATACGCTGATGAGTCTATGATAGGAGATGCCCGAAAAGCCATTACAATGAGAAACACAGTTTCCATTCTGTGCTAGAGAAAGTCTAAGTAGGGTCACTGGCGGTACAAAAATATGCATTCTTTCGGACAGCCAGACAGCTTTAAGGGCATTAACAAACTACTCGTTCCTATCAAAGTAAGTTTGAGATTCCTCACAATTGTTCAATACCTTTGCCGCGGAGAATTCAGTTACTCTAATGTGGAAACCGGGACATAAGGCGTATGAAGGCAATGAAATGGCAGACTAACTGGCCAAGAACGTCCCAGACACTCCTTCCATAGGTCTAGAGCCCTTCTGCAGGGTAAACAATAGCTTCACAAATAACCTAATACGCAAAGGGAAAAACTAGATCTACTCGATTATACTAGGGCCCAAACAGGCATGCGCCAGTCGAACCAACTTATTGACCCCGAACGTTGTTCTAAATCTCAGCATTAATAATTTTCAACTCTACGCTGAATAAGGACGCTGTATACTTGACTATCACATGAATAAAGTAGCTGTGGTAGAAAGTGATTCCTACAGACGCTGTCAAATGGAACAGGAAATATCAGAACATATGATATACTATTGCTTAGTGGTGGCAACACGCAGACTTGACCACCTAGCACAAGACTTGATTCTTGATTTAATATTTCGACAGGGTGTATTGATGTAAATTTTTGGAACGAATTTTCGTCATCGTTTTGTCGAGTTAAGTTTGGAGACAAAGCGGTTCCGAAAAATGACACTGAAGATAGCAAATAGCCGAAACTGGTTTATCTCCTAACCAAACTTAACAAAGGTTGACGGAAATTTGTTTCAAAAATTTACAGCATAAATCCAGAATTGTTGTAGTAAGGCACGAGGCTGCACGATTGATCCTTCAGTTCGCGGTACTGGTATAGCCTAGAACTAATAACAATAATAATTATAAAAGTTATTTTTTCTCATAAAAAAGTACTTAGAAAATCTGTATATATTTTTAAAAATATATCTCTTTGTTGAAGGTATTTTTATTAAAAGGGAGATATTGAAAAAAGTAGCTTTATTTTCGAAGGCCTTATTAAGGGTACAGTCGACTAAAGAAAATTTGTATTTTCTATAGTAAAAATTATTCGAAAATTCCTGAATAAAAACTATTTTGACTACTAATTTTGAACAAGCACAATATTTTTCAAAAAGTTTCTGTTTACAAATTTTTATTTTAACAAAAACTCAGTATAGAAAAAAATTTAATTTTTTGTCAAAAAAGGTACTTTTATGGATCAAAAGGGTAGGTACTTTTTGGACGAAAGATACTTTCTGGTGAAAAAGGATTAAAAAGTTAATTTCTGTGTTAAAAGGAGTTCTTTTTCAGAAAGGAAGGCCCCCATATTGTTTGACACCTAAATAAAATTAAATATCTTAATTTTGTAAAATAGTACTCTTCTGTGAACAAATTTTGTACAGTAATTTTTTTAAAGAAAATTTTTACAAACAGGTACTACCAGCTACTTTTTTGTAAAAAGATATTGATTAAAAACAAAGTATTTTTCTTGTAAAATTTGGCACAAAGGTACTTTTTAGAAGAGTACCTAATTTTTAATTTACTGCGCGGAAAGAATCTCTATTCCTAAAAACAATTTTTTTGTTGTAATACAAATTTTATATCAAAACGTACTTTTTGAAAGGTACTCAATTTGAATTCTAATATTTTCTTCGCGGTAAAAACCCGAACTCCCTTAATTTTTCACTCAAACAATATTGTTTTTATTGTACAGTGTTTTTGCGGTTAGCTGTCGTTTTATTTTTACAATATTGTTGAAAAGTTATAACTTTTTTTTTAGCTTACAAACAACTCACCTTTTCTTTTCAATTTTTATTTATTTATATTTTGCTGTTACAAGTATTGACAGTTTGCTGGCTGAGTTCAACCTTCTTGCTTTTTCTTTTGTTAAAATTGTAATAAAACCATGGCAATCGATTAGACAGGCCTTTCAAAAAGTACGAAAATAAAAGAGGTGAAAAAAAACAAAAACAAAAAAATTAAAACCCCAGCCCTGCACTAGTTTACCTTTTTCCTTATTGTGTTGCCGCTTGCTATTTTCATATGGTTTGAGCTTGTCGTATAGATGTGATTGCTTATTTTATTTGTGCGATAACATTCTGCTGCTCCTTTTATAGTTTTATCATCCAGCCATATAAACTTACACACTCACTCCCCAGGCAGTAGAATAAAGCGTCCAACTGACTTGACTGCCTTTTTTCCAATTTATGCCAGCGTTTCTTTTGTTTCTGGGGTGACATACAGACACCATAATTGGTTTGAATTTTGCAATGATCTTCTTGGATGCCGGTAGCTGGTTGGTTGGTAAAGGATGAATGCAATGAATTCAATAACATCTTACGCATGCCCAATTGTAGTCTGCCTCCCTAGAGAATTACGCACTCATCCGCCTTTTTAGAAAAATTATTGTTACTCAAGCAAACTTTTGCCTTTGCCATTGTCGTTCATTGTTGGCTTTGTCTATCCTGTTCAGCTTTATTGTTATTGGTTTTATGGTGAAGTTTTATTTCGAATGAAACTAATTTTTAATTGAATCTCATTGAGGTTGTGAAAAAGTTGAAATGTTTCCCAGAAATGAAAAGACCAAAGATATGGCTTTTGATTTAAAAACCTTTAAAGTGCGGCCAAGGAAAGGATTATATCTACTGCAAGTTGTTTGTAATCGCAATAGCGAATAATCGCACCATTTACATTAACCGGTTTCAAATGCAAATGCAAGTAACAACTTGGAATTTAAATCAATTAGGAAAAAGGATACGAACATGTGGATAGAAACCGTTTGTAGAATGGAAAATCGAAGAATCTTGTTATTCGTTTTTTAGTGAATTTTCGCGTTTTTTGTGCATGTTCGACTTTTGGTCGCATTTAAATTTATTCGCATCTTCACGGAGTAATTTCGATTTTAGTTCAAGTTTAAAGTTTTTGATAAACTGTCAGGTGTCAAAAAAAAAGTGTGAGATGTTTAATATTAGCATAAAATAAAAAAAAATATATTTACAGATGTTGTCTGGCTGCCAACCGTCACGCTGTTGCTGGCTCTTCTCTAACCTCGAACGAAGACTGCTACCAACGCGTTGACACAGTGCTCGCAAGTCTGCCGCCATATCTGATATGATAGTGTGCTTCAAATGCATTAGATTTGTCGTATTGATCTCTTTTTTCTGCCTTACTATTCAGCTATCCTTACGGAAATAGTAAAAAGGAGAGAGATCGTGACTTCTCAGAGGCCAGTTAATAGAGCCTCTACGTGAAATCATGTTGTTCAAAAATAATTCCTTTAGCCTAATCAGCGCCCTTGATTTCTTAAACCAACTAGATTTTATACCCTTTTAGATGTAAGTCTTTCGTCTAAGTTAACTGCAAATACGGTTTTTTAATATTGAGTGCTTGACTTCATCTGCGAATAAATGAATGGGATATATTTTGGTGAATCGAAGCCCTTGCTACCTCAATGGTTTCTTTACCTCGAAGAGATCGCAAAGTTGAACGGTGTTTTGAGAGCAATCAATACCTTCTACCATTATTAAGAGTCAAATTTAAAAAAAACAAAAAACAAAAATTTTTGTGATTGTAAATACATTTCGAGTATAACGAAGAGAAAAAATATGTTACATTTTTTCTACAAAAGAAAACACCATAAGGCCGGAGTCTTTGGCCTTAACTTAATTCTAATGAAGAAATATCCAATTATCTTTCAGGTCAAAGCTTAGATCATCCTTTTTGTTTAATTCCGCATGGCTTCAGAGAGAGAAGTATAAGAGTTTTGAAAATCTATCTGCTGTCAGACAGCTAATCGGTGCTGGGTACATGGTCATGCAAGAGACGAACGGGCCGAATGATTAGCAAACAGGAAGCCCAACGAGTCTCCATAGGACCTTTTTTTTGAGCCATTAGTGGTTATACTATTGAGAAATTTGGTTCCTGGGTTGAGTCAGAATTTGTACGTCACTGGCGGGTTAAACAAGCAAAGAAGTTCACTACGCTGCAGCGCTGTATGGGGAAAATTACAAAGAGTTATAATGATCGACAAGAATGAGCTCAAGATAATCAAGAGCTCGTTTATCGGGTATTTTGGTCTCAAATACCATCAATCTATTAATGCGAAATTTGGAATTTAATAATTGGGAATTTATTAATTGGGTTCTGCGACTGTCCTGCTTTTGGGTCTCGTAGAAGAAAGTTACTTGACAGATTCCTACTGATTACAAGCGATATATATTCTCTTAGTGAACAAGACAATTGGTTTTATTCGTAGCCCCAATTTGTGCCAGTGAAAACAAATGCCGCACAGAAGATCATGTGGTTCAAGGTGACGAGATCAACACCGAATCGATGAGGTAGCTAAAAGCTCTCCTAGTCGAGGTTGAAATATTAGCCGGCATAAATTTTGTGTATTATATCAGAAGCGGAAGTCTTTGAACCATAAAATTAAAATTCACTTAACTTTTTTGCACGCTCCTCGTAGATGTGATTGATTACTTTGATAACAAAGCAGCAAACAAAAACCCCCATTATTTATCAATATATATTGGATGTATTAAATAATATCGCAAATATTGTTTAAATACAAATAATTTAATTGCGTAACTTTAAATATCGATATTAAATGTCAGAAATATTGAATATTTGCGCGACCAATATTGTCTCTGTATTGATATACGAGCAGTATGTGTGTATAAGCAAATATGTACATTCACACAAACACATACAACATGCCAATATAAATTGGCAGAAAAAGTATGTTTGTGCGCCTCATAGATAATGACAGATGACATCTGTAACACCAGACAAAAGCAGGCTGACAAGCAAACATGTCGCTAAAGGGAATGCCGATGATGCTGAAGACCACCACCAACCACCCTGGTGTCATGTACCACGATGAAGAGTTAAATAAAATTACAGCAGAAGTAAAAAAAAAAACATAAAAAGCCGGCAATGAAATATTGTTAAACAAATATTTGATAAAAGTATACAAGGTAAACATACTCTTCGGTTCATTGTTGTGGCGGGGCTTATGTCTAGATGCGCGCAGGTATGACAACACACGTGTGTACTCGTATGACTTTATGCTGAAACACATGTTAAAATCAATGAATGTCAAGCATCGATAACAACGTGCAAATGAAAATGAATATGTAATTATTATTGCACAACTACATACATACTTGAACATTTACATACAAACTTAATCTTTTTTGAACGTAAATTCGTTTGATGTTTTTCGCTTAAAGAACTTCCATTTGTTGAAATTGTACCAATCAGATGTGTGAATGAAAAAGTAATCCCGAGTTATATTAAAATTTTACATTCTTTCCTAATTGTAATCATAATTTTAAAAATTATAGTTTGAGTTATTGTTTGGCAGGAAATATTCGCTAGAGATTTCGTTAATATTTATGCATTTGCTAACCTGAATGTCTTCCAAATGGACAAGAATTGAGATTCAAAATAGATCAGTTGCTATTTATTTCTTTGTTAAGAGAGTTATTTCGTTTTGATTTCAATGAGAATGAAATACAACTTTTTTTTAGTGATATTTAATAAAATTCATGACAATTCAAAGTTGACCACTTTAAACTGTCAGTGCTCTCGCAAGTTGTTATTATTTGCCGGTTTGCATCAATTAATATCTTTATTTTCTCTTCGTCAGCTCCAGTTGTTCTTTCAGAATGTGGTTGCTCGAAATTGTCATGCTGAAAATTTGCAAACCAGTTTTGCCAATAGATCGTCTTCTCTAATGCGCATCGCAAAATTTGTTTACTTTTTGGTTCTTGTTGCGGTGAAAAAAGTGAAATTTTGCCGAAAAACCTAATTTTCACTTTTCACATTTCACATTTGAAAAGCCACCAATAAGAAACTACTGCATAAAATCAATCGAAGTTACTCGCAAGCAAGCCCTGCTGTCTCAACTGACAAAATGTGAAAGGATCATGTGGCTTAAACTTAAAGTTTGCAGTGAGGAAGTAAATTTTAACCTACTGTTGAGGGAAAAACGAAATTAACCTTATTTTACCGTCTGTTGAGAAACAAATGAAAAACTTAACTGCCTTGATTGCCTCCAATGTGTATTACCTGGGAAGAGAGGAAGAGAAAGTGGAAAAGTGGAGAGTTAGAAAGACTATATCTGTGCAGATGTGGAGTTATTAACGAACCAACCTGTCTTAGAAATACACTTCCTGTCGTCCCACCTACGTAGTAAGGAGTAGCTGGCGAAGGACTTCCGCATAAGAATAATCTTTTGGCGTGACTGACAAATCTGCAATGTCCAGTAACTGTTGCCACGACATATTTTAATTACGTCTTCTGAAACCTTGGCAGATCTCTGGTTCGATGTGTGACTTCTGCAGCCTTGCTTGCCACTATGTCACTATATCGCCTACTCGCCCAGTTTGGAGCCGGTTTAAGGATATCCGGCATTCGTGGAATTGTGAAGATGTCAGGATAATCGCCCATCACACTTAATAGTATTGTTTCGTACCGCTTTTTCTTAACAGGCCAACAGCGCGTACCGCAGAATCTGTTACTGCTGTAATGCGCAGTATTGAACAAGACCAGAACCAGTGCATCCGGCAGTGTGCTCAACAACCCGAGTGTGTCTATCCACTTTATGAAAGATTCTGTGGAAAGATTTGGGCTTGTGGGTATATAAAACTCAACTCCTGGATGAATTGAAGGTGCTTGAACACCGACTACGCCGTACATTTAGTGAATGGGCTCAAAACAAAATTGCTGTCGATTTTCGTTAAATGGATACGTCAGTAAGCAAACGTGCCGCAATTGGAGTGAAGATAATTCACAAGCTGTTACCAAAAAACCATTACAACCAGAGGAAGTGTATGCTTGGTGTACTTTATAAGCCGGTAGAATTATTGGTTCGTATTTCTTTAAAAACGATTCCGGCCAGAAAGTTACAGCTACTGGTCACTCTGATCATTCTTTTTTGTACCAAACTTAAATTCCCTTGATGTGGAAGAGCTGTGGTTTCAATACCACGCAACGCGTGCGTGATTTACTAAAAGAAACGTGACATGAACGAATAATTTCGCCTAATAAATCCATAATAAGCTTTTAAGGTCATGAGATTTAACACCGCTGGACTATTTTTGTGGGACTATGTGAAGCCTCTAGTCGCCCATAAACCACAGACCATTGGCGACTTGGAAGACAACATGTAACACGTTATCACTTGCAAATTTTACAACCCGTTTGAACTTCCTCATACTCAAATAAAATTGGCAAAGAACTATTTTTCGAAGAAAGCCAAAGTCATGGCAATTAACCGCATCTATCTGTGATTTGTTTCAATTTAAAGTTCTACACTCCTAAGAAACCATACATAAGTTTAAACTTGAATTTAAGGAATATTTGATAAAAACTCCTACTACGCGGGAAACAACTCATTCCATCAATTCATCAATTTCTTTAAGCCATATCGTCCTCTATAAAAATTATCATTCATTAATTACTAAATCGTAAGAACTCCGCCAAACCCTGGCAACTAGAAAGCATTTTGCATAATTATTAAATTTATTTTTTTAAATAGAATTTTGAAATTTATACATCTTTGCTCTAACCACATTTTGCCTAGTAATCAAACATCCTTCTTTATTTATTTATACTCGTATTATTCAGCTAGTTTGTCAGAAGTGCAACCATTTATCATGTCATATTATTTGCATACATCTGTCGATGCATCGTTATCTCTCGCTTAAATTTCAGTTTTGCAGCTGTTCAGCATCTCTAAATAGTTTGATTTGCTTCCTCTATTTTCCGTCTTTGGTTAGTCTGGAGCTTCTATATTATTTTCTTGTTGTTGTTAGTGTTTCTATTGTTGTTCTTCCTAAGTCTTCTTCGGCTTATGGAGCCAATATTCCAAAGTTTTGTTATGAGAAGCCACGTCAAAGAGATGAAAATTAATTTTTCATTCAAAACACGTTTTTAACTTTTGCAGCTCATTGCATTTGTTCTAATACGGCAACATGGTTGGTATTGATTTGAAAAAAAAAATAAATTACGTTTGGTTAGACAAACAGCGGGACGGACGGAAAGATGAATTTAAACTAATAAATGGTTCTACTCACTGTTAGATAGACAACCGATAGCATGGATAAAAAGTAGACAAAGATTTTCAGACAACCATAAAAAATCGTTTGAAGATTATTTTTATTTGCTTTCGTTATTCGATGGATGGCAGTTGAAAAGAAATCAAGAGCGTATCCTTAATAAATGAACATTGGTAAGTTAACAGGCCACCTGCAAAACAGGCCTACGTGGGTCCGGTGATCCAGTGCCTTTGTATTTCTTGCGCGTGAGAGGAATAAAGAAGAAGAAGAAAAGAAGGTAGAGAAAATTAAAGTACATCGGAAAGCTAGATAGTAGGCAGGGTTGAGTTGTCGCTATAAGGGTACTGATAAGGAATCAACGTCCAACCGGTTAGCTCCTTATGTTCCGCTTGTTCTCCCACCTCCAATAGAGAGGAAGGTTATTTAATTAGATGTGGAGTCATTCCCAAAACAGTTACTGCTCCTGATGATGTAATATTTTCTCTGTACTCCCAACTCCGATATAACGGAGAAGCTGACAAAGGACCTCTTTCCGAGATAGATCTGGCATTGGTGCTCTACGGCAGCACAAAGTCAAAGGAGATGAAAAGCTTTTCTTCATTACCTTTTTATTTTGACAACTTAAGAAAGGAGAGTGTAAGAAAATTTTGTTCTTCAAATATTTAGTGCCACAATTTTCTTCCTTTTACCTCCATGAGTCCTCCGCGATTTCCGTTTAGAGACTAGCACTTGTCGACCTTTATCACAATCGTTAACATCTGTCGAGTAATATTTGAAGTTTCCTTGCCCTATCACTAACGCTTAACTGCCTTATAGGTTACCGAACCGACTTCAGGTATACCCCTAAATGGCAGTCCCTACCTTCTGGGGTGGCGCGTATCCCAAATGTCTAATTTTTCATGACCGGTGCATTAACTAGGCTGAATTTGCCAGTTGGCATGGGTTATGTTGGCTTTGAAGGCCGTTGTGGCTTTCGGTTTATTCGCACACACCTGCGACTAACGAAATCAATAAACTCCACAAGATATACTCTAGCGGGGTCTATTCGCACGATCTCGGTAGCCAGTTCACATCACCCTCACGAAGAGGACTATGCTTTTAAGTCCATCGTGTAGAATGTTTAGTGTGGCTAGAGTCGTGTGGCACGAGGAGCCATCCGGTTGAATGCACATGCCGTTGGTGTCAGTATCATCCAATTCTGGTCAATAGGATATCAGCGCTCATTGTTGACCTGGCCAACTTCGTTCTCAAATATAACTCGATGACTCTGCCTTCCCAAAATCCACATCAAATAATAACTTTTTCGGAATGCATTCGACGCTGTTGGGCAATTTAGTTTCATACAGCGATGAGTCTTATCTTTTATGGAAATTAAGGCCAGTTTCCCACTGCTTCAGGGTCCGTCCAGCAAACAAACATCGTTGTCTGAGGTCTTTGCCTACAGCTCCTGGGTGACTTGAATTTTGTACGCGTGCAAACCCAAGCAGGACGCAAAGTAATTGTCCGCAAAAAGCAGAGTTCTTATGACCGACTGGAAACGTCTAATATTGCGTTTGATATTCATGCTTGTGTTAGTTTAATGATTAGTTCCTTCTGCTTCTATCACCTCCTTTTCTACTTGGGCTACTTCAGAGATTAACTCCGTTTCACCTAGCGATCCTTCTTTTTTCATAAAACCTGTATAGTATTTCGACAAATCTCTATTAAAGCTAGTGATCGGATCATATCCGACTATGTGCCAAGCAAACCTTGGCGAATGCTGCTTCACAGCGGGTTACGGTATTCTTCACTTACTTCTCTCTGCCATACCCCTACTAAGGGACTGCTTTCAATCATCGCAATGACATTGAATTTTAAGAAACTATACGAAAGTCCCACGTGGGACCCTACCTTTGGCACGTCGACAGCCTGGAGGGAGAAATGTAAAGCTATAGCGATAGGCTCCAAGACTCGAAATAAAACCTCTTTTTGATCAAAATTTTAACAGCTCTAAAATGGCAGATACAAATATTTTCCTTTTCGAATGTAACTTGGAAATGGTGTCGATAAATTGCTTTAGTTACATCAAACAAGACATTTCAAGTTTAAATTTCACGTTAAAGTCTCTTTTAAGATTGTGGTTGAGTTTTTCTTCTTCTTGCGATTTAACTTTTTAAGCAGCGTTACGATATTTCTCATATTAAAAGCACATTGCATTTTCATTATTTGTTTCACTCAATGTACTCGAATAAGCTTCGTCTGCCTCATATTGTTTGATTGTAATCTCCCCGCCGTAAAACGTACAGAGATGCTGGTTGTTATCGTTTGTACAATGTTGCATAGATTTTTTCTTCAAGATGATTGCAACTACATGTTATGCACCTTAAAAGGTAATTCAGTAGTAATTTGTTATTACGCAAAATGAATATTAATTCACTAAAGGACGCTCTTGACTTGAAGAGTTTCTTCAATTAACTGAAGTTTTTAATGAAAAAATGCTTAGCGAAGTAAATTTCTCTTAATGCTGGAATGATTGGAAGTTGCACAGATTATATTGTTAATCGATTTAATCATATTTGGTACACAGAGGGAGCTTTTGAACAAAAGATTACAATTTTAAAACCAAAATGATTCGAATAAAGCTGGTAAGGTACAGAAAGGCAAAGAAATAAAATAGCGCTTCGTGCGGCTGGTATTGTTAAAACTTTAATGTTGCTGTTTGAACTTTTTTAAACATCTCATTTGGTTTGACGAAATTCAAGCAAGAAATATTTCTAGTTTTTATAAAAATTTAAGTAAAACTTTTTTGGTGAGCTGGCTTCAGCACCAGACAACAGAGAAATAACAATTCCATATTAATATAAGGCGGGATGAAATTAGCAAAGGAGTTTTTTAAACCACCAAAAATTCTGATTGAAGGCGAAAGGTCAAGTTGAATTTTTCTGATAGAAATACCAGAATACAAAACTGCAAAAATACCGTGTGTTCCGTGTACGCATGTAATGAATACCACATAAGAAACCAGAAGTATTCCAAAGTTAACCAAAATGCATAAATTAAACGTTACGATGTCCCAAGGCAAGACCATCAAGCCAGCCATGCATTAAAATATAACTTTCCCTTTAACGCACAAATACCAGTCGTTCAACGAAATATACTTCTTTGCAAATGCGATGCTACATGAACTTCTGTGAAAAATAGCGAATAAGTTGGGATAAACTTTACAAAAACCTGTTTGCCTCGGACGAATTTTGTTGGATTTGGCGAGTCTAACTTCAATCGCCGAGAACAAACTCCAGTACAGAACGGATGTAGAAATTAAAGAGAGGTTAGGTCCTTCACACATGGTTTGAGTAAAATTTACTGCATTACTAATACAATTGCGACCGCAATATACTCAAATCTCGCCTTTTTCTTGGATTTTTAACAAAATAACTTTCCTAAGCAATCGGTGAGATTTCTATATGCTTCCTGAAAAGAAAGCCAAATAAATGTAATGTCGTGGTCAAACACTAAGAGGGGAAGGGCATTTGTTTTGCACAGCACTGTGGACAAGGGTTCTTTGGAACTGGATCAGAATTTTAGCGTGTTCCAAAATATATTATTTCCTGGCTTATGTCAAAGTACTTTTCCAGAAAGGAAAATAAAAATCAAATGCTTTTTACTAAGTTCAGATGGAGAGGTGGGAATATTGCATTCCTTGCCTCTGCGCAAACGCCCATGCCAGTACTTATGCCCGTTGTGCGATCTCCGTTAGAAGTAAAAAGTTCCCAACGTTCATACGAAGTTTGTTCCCCCTGCAAACTTCCTACACAGCTACCAGTCCATGAGTCTGAAATAATTCCCGTCAAGTGCAGTGTCGATCACGAAATTTCGGGAAATCCGCACATCCAATGTAGATTTGCTTGTAAGTTCGAGTGAGCCGTTAGTACGCTCAACATCTTACTAATTTCATACTTGAAAAATCTTAGCAACCCGCTTTGTTTTGTCCCTATAAGATCTCTGTCATTTTCCCAACCGTGTTTTTATTTCACCGCGCTGCATGGGTCCTCTTCGCCCAGCCTTTCAGCTTACATCCCGGGGCTCTTTGGTCTTATTTAGGAGACTATTGGCTAGCAGTATGCCAAAAGCTGAGTAGGGATTTGTCGCCTGTTAGCATTCAAAATCGTTCTGGATATTACCGAATCGCACTCTAATGAGCTTACTGTCCGTTGCCTGCTCGTGAATATGTTAATCTCCATGGGCCTATCAGTTCCACTGAACCCGGTCGGACACTCCGTGATCGCACGCACATCCGTTGTAGCACTGCATTATGATCCGGAAGTCGGAAATATATTTCGGTCATTGGTTTTAGTAAGGGTTTCCTTTGAAGATGTAGAACTTTGAACTGCCAACAGTGAAAGGCTTCATTCAATTTATATTCACTTTCTTCTGGGTTTAAGGTTGCCTTCAGTTAAGAGGCTTCATTGATTTAAAAAAAACTTGCCCGTTTGGTCGCAAGAGAATGCTCAAGATATGGCTAAGACGCCGTTGTGTCGAAAAATAATTACTGTTTAGTGGCTCTGGCGAAGGATTTGTTTGGCGTCTGGCCAATTATTTGTTTGCCTCTTAATTGAGTTTCGCTGATGTAAAGGATCACAACCAATTTATTAAAGCAAACACTTTAAGGCATCCTAAATTGATTTGTTTTTGTATTAGAAATCTAATATCCAGGCGGATAAACCAAAGATGATTTGAAAGGCAAATCTATTAACTTCACTGAAGATGGCACACAGCCGAAAGCGGCTTGTCTCCAAACCAAACTTGACAAGGGATGACGGAAATTCGTTCCAAAAATCTACATAAAAACAACCTGTCGGAATATCAAATCAAGAATTAACCAACTTTCTATTAGAATTCCACACATCTAAAGCAAATACCCTTTATGTATTACAACCAAAAACCAACCTTAAGGGATCAGTGGTTAAATTAAACTAGACCAAATTTTAAAACCAACAAATGTTTATTAAGTTCTACTCGCATAGACTCGCTATCAAATGCAAATTGACCGCAAATCTTTAATCTGCAACCAGCCACCACCGCACCGCACCGATCCAACAATAAACAAGCAAAATGTTAAATATTTTTCTAAAAATTAAGCATGAACGTAAAAACAAACATCAACCAAAACTACGAATTCGAAACGCACGAATGAACAAAGAAAAAAGAAAAAAGAAAAAATTTTGAATCTTTACAAGTTTGGACAGCAACAACAGCTGACAACAATTTCGAAATGTATTTGTTTATTTGTCAACGTTTTTTTTACCAATTTTTTTCCAAATGTTTTCTAAAGCTGCCTGCTGGAAATAGTAGAGTATGTATGCGGGTATGTTGTTGCTGTTGGTTGGTTTGTTATGTGAATGTATGAATATCGATTGGACAAACATTTGGCGCCAATAGATTAGAGAAACGCCCAAACATTTCAACTGCTTGTTGAGCTTTTCCTCTTTTGTTTTTCACAATTGCACAATGGCAACATTTTGGGCAAAATACACACACATACATGCGACGACAAAAACACATACATAGAATATTTCCTTTACCACCGCTTGACTAACTTTCCTCCTCTTCACGTACGTTTAGACCTTCAAGCCCAGTTATTTCGATTTAAATCCATTTGATTGGTTGTTCAGTGTTGTGTTTAAAACGGAATCAACCACAAACCTTAAAAAGTGGCACTACTTTGATTGTGGCCTGAAATGAAATAAAACTTAATTTAGTCACGGGGTCTGCTTGCGCCAAAGTCACAGTTTTTACGGTATCGCCTGCAAAATGCTGCAGCATCAGTTTCATATAAATACAAAAAAACGATTGCAAGTACCAACTGTCATGATGACAATAACACGTGCAACCAGAGGCGGCTTTAGGTGAAAATGTTGAAGCAGGAATTAAACAAAAATGAGTTAAATTAAACACAGCTAACTGTGTTTTGGACAAATGCCCTACGCTACGTAAGTGGTGTTTCATCATTTAACGTGGCAAATTGAGGAGTTCCTCAGACACTCCGGTCTTCACTTATGCTGTTCGTTCTTCAAATTAAAATATCTTGAAAGGAGGAGCCTACCAGCAGTAATCACCGAAGGGGGATAGTGAAGAGAAGCACAACTAACAAGGAGTATGCATGTCGATATTCAGACTATCAGACCCGCCAGATCATTCACTATGTTACTAATTTCCCATTTGCTTAGTCTCAGCAACGTCCGTGTCTTATCCCTGTTTCGGTTCTTTGATCTTTGTTATTTGCCCTGCCGTCTTTTCATTCGGCAGTGCTGTTTGGGCTCTCTCTTGCCTTAATTACTAAATTGTTGGCTCTTTCATTTCCGACCACTTCACAGTGACCCGGCATCCAAATGATGGGAAGTCTGTGTCGTACGTTCATATGTTTGGGTATCAGGAACAAGTTTCCTACTGTAATTGGAGCACATTTCGTACTACTATCGAAAGAATAATGAAACACAATGAAAACTGTGTGAATGTGGCAGTGAGTCAATAGAATTTGATACCTTACTGTCAGCAGCTCCCTCTCTGCTGTACGCGTGGGTAGTACTAGATTTTCATGACGCCGATAATATTAGGAGCTTTTGATTTCTTAATACCCATATCACTCACGAACAAAGATAAATCAACATTAGTTGCCATGCGAATTCCTGCAGGAAAAGAACTGTTCCACAATGTCTTGCTATTCCAAATCATGAGAATTTTTGCATTCGGGCAATTTTTACATTTCCTGCAATGGTACAATTGTTTGCATTTGCTCCCGAAAGCCTCTTAATATAAATTCAGTTTTTGTGCAATCACATTAAAGCCAGAGGATCCTTGATATTCTGTAGACCATTTGGTCTGCTCTATCCTAAAAAATGTCTGTTCGGAATATGCTTGACAACGATATAACAGGACTTGCACTAGTGGATCTACTTCTCTTTCGCAAAAAAGATTTCCATAGCTGGCAATTTTGTCGGAAACAATATTTCCGGGTACCTTTGCCCGGTATCCAGATTAGCACCAGACAAGAATGTCTCGCCATCTCGTATTGATATGGCTGCCATCCTTGAACGAATATGGATGGTGTGTAAATAGTCGATAGGTATTTAATTGCGGCCTTAATGTCGGTACATATTCGGGTATCTTCTCCGTATACTAAGCAAGTTGATCGGCCTTATAACTAGAGGTATTTCGGCCTGAATGGTGCTTCACTCATAGTGTGGCTTTTAGTTTCTGTAAAACGAGGAATAATGATTCAGAATATTTTGGGTTGCAATTGTCGGGTATTGCTTTAAGAGATGCAATTTTAATATTTTTAAAATAAATAGATTACAAATTACACACCTCATCTTAATTAAAATATTTACATGCCCTAGAAATGACGATGTCCATAAATTTTATGAGGAGTTTTCGGTTCTGCAAGATTTTGAAATATAATCATCTTCCCTTTCTCAGGATTTCACACTTCCTTTCTTCCTTCCCCCCACATATTTCATCCCTCTGAGAAATTATGTATACAAGTTTTATTAAAGCTTTTCATAGTCGACTCTCCAATTCTTATATCAACCACCTGGTTCCTGTGCATTTTCCTATTTGCACTTATTAGTTGGGTGGGTTGGGCTCCACTACATTCTCTTTGATATTTATTTTTGTTCACGAAAATTACTTTTATTGTCATTCCATTATTGTTGGTGTTGCAGTTGTTTTTATTGTTGTTTTGCTGCTAACACCAGAATAAATAGATTTTCAGAAAAAGTTTGCTAGTAAACAAAGCAAAAAACCCCCAACAAAAAGCAAACTTTGAAACAAAATTAGAAACAAAAAATTAACAACTTTAATAAATAATAAACGAAATTTATTGAATACAGGAACGTAGATTAAATTTAATTGCGGCGAGCCATTTGACAGAAAGTTATCTTTAAAATTTCACTTAATAACGGGATTACTTCCGCATTTGTCGTTTAGAATAGCTGCCAAAAATAAATGGCGTTTCTTGGTTGAAATTTGATAGTTGTCTGTAAACAGGTGATTAATTGACGCATGTTGATTTTTTAATACTTGATTTGGCTGTGCTAGTACCCCTAATTTTGTAAGGTTTGTAAAAAAAACTGATAAGGCTACCATTGAGAAGGCAGGATGAGTGCAAACGGCTCCTCATCGGGGTGTCCGTACAGTAGTAAAAATCTACAAAACCCCTTACCCCTTACCCCCCGCCCTGGAGGCGCCCTTAGAGATGGCTACACACGAAGGAATATAAGAGAAATTATGGGCAAGTTCCATTTAATGGTGCCATCGCCTTTAGCTATGTGGCCTGTTGTTGGTTCCCAAACTTCAAAATTTTTTCTGAAATTTTGTTCCTAAATTTAATGTTCCATCGTCTGTATCGATGTTTTCTGTTTTTGAAAGCTTACTACGCTGAAAATGGTTGTTCTGTGATGACCATTTGTACAAATTACTAACATCATTTGGTATTTATCCTCGTATATTTGTTCAATAATATGTATAATAATTACACAGAACAGGGTTTTCGTTTATTGTTTGTTCTGTGGTTGCGTCGTCTGTATGAGAAAGCGAAACCAGGTTACTGAGCAAATAGTTTATTTATATTTTTTTTAACTTTTTTGTTTTGTTTGAATTATTAATCTTGTTTTTCTTGGATGAGTTTTATTTAAATACAAATCCATAAAATACTTTTCTATGTAACTTTTTTCTTCACGGGTCCTTTTTGTCAAAATTCCCGAATCCCATATCACTACTCTCTAGGGGCTCCCAAATAAAAATATAATTTATTAAAATTTGCCGCCACCGCTTTGATTCTGCCAACTAGGGGAAGCAAATGCATGACAGTCTCCCAATATTTCTTCAACCCCAACATTTCTCCACTAACCCTCTACCCTCAACCCTTAATTTAGTCTTAATACAATTATAATTTTATAATTTTTGTATGAAATCAGTTTCTACCGTTCCCAGGGTATCTCCTCGAAGTCTGCAATGCAGAAAGTTCGATCCACTTTTGTTTCTCTCTCCCAATATTTTCTCCAAACAGACCGAAACCCTATCTCTAACCCATAATTAGGATCAAATGCAAAATTTACGTAAAAACGACCAAAACCAAATTAATTCTGGTAGGTTAACAGGCCGCCTACGACGCCGATAATTCGGTCCACTTGTATTTGGTATTAATCCTGTTACGAGAAGAGTATTGTGAACCGTCTTTGAATTTGGCAAACATGCGAGGTATTGAATTTTATTCAATTTAGCAGAAGGCGAGCGCAAAAGTTGTACTCATATAATACCGAAATTTAATTTACAGTGGACCTTGGAGGTTGAGATCGCATAGCGAACTTTTTTTAATCGGATAACAATGCGAATATGATAGGAAGGCAATCATCGCCTAGCATTTCGAAATTTGTTCTTAAGCTTAAGCCTACAAATTAATTATATGATTTATATGGCATGGGGTTGAGTATAGAAGCCATGAGGTGAATCGCAGAAAATATATGTATGTGTGCTTAATTTTAACAAAACTCTGGAATTGTGAGTTGTTTTTTAGACCAGTGTTGCGATGGCTTTGGTCTTAGGTAGGAGCATTAAACTAAATGTAGTATAGCGTTTTTGTAATCCTTTTGTTGACCTAAGGAGTGGCTGATATATGCACAAATAAAACCAGAAACGAAAAGATATGAGAAATACTGATGCCTGAAGCCGATTGGGAAACGGACCCATGTAAATAAGGCCCTCAAATGTTAAGTGGCTACACCTAAGCTGCGCCAACTTTCTCCTGATCATAAAATACCGTGAAAATGTTAAGTTTATGGCGCAACATTTAATTTTTGTTTTTTGGACTTAAGAGTTCGGGGTCAGCCTAAAAACTTCTACGGATATATTACGAAAAATAGCAATATCGCATACAGAGTCAGCTGCTGACCGATTGATTTTTGCAAAGCTTTAATTGAGCAAAATTAAATTTTCGTTATAATGACTTTGGAAGGTGTAGTCGTTCGCATTAAATAGAAGGTAAAAGTCGAAAGGTCATTTGTACTTATTTTTGGAAAGATCGAAATTAAATTCGCTTTTTCGAATTTAGAAATTATTTAGAACTTTGGAAACAATATTGGTGTATTCGAGGCGAAAATCTTTTGCTTAATTTCAAAACTCAGTTCGAATGTTTGAATACGTTTACAGTATTTTTTGATTTTGGAAAGTTTTGGCTTTAAGTTAACATTCTGCTTGAATTGGAAAATTGAAAATTACCAACATAGTTCTCTTTCCTGTAATTGGGGATTAAAATAGAGGTCATTAATTAAATATTAAATTTGGGGAGGAGTTAAGAGTTGTTTTTATGTAATTTGGCGTATTGAACAAGTATCTGCACTCGGTTTGTTCAAATTAGTTCTAGCTTTCGAGACACCTGTTCAGTAGTTTCAGAGATATCGTGTAACTTGTACCTTAAACACTTGTGAAATTAAGTAAAATATTCTATAGGGTTCCCCAGCAGGGACGAATGGAGTTGGACAGGTTATGACGTTATTGTTTCTTTATCTTATGTAAATATTCCTTGGCTACATGCTAACGAGAAAACGCGCTACAGTTGGCCTGTCGTTGATAGGCCTCTTAGTGGCAGATATTACTAAATAAGCATTAAGCTTTTTTCTATTTAAATATTTTTTTGTTCTTCAAAATTGTGAAATGTTCCCTTCCAAAAGAGTCCATGCAGAACAAACAAGTATTGCCCGCAGAAAGTTCCTTTTTTTCAAAATATATTGCACGTCTGTGACATTTGCCAAACATATTGTTTCGTTGTTGTTGTTGAAGTTGTTGTTTAGGTTTTTCGTTCAGTTTAAAAATATTTACTTTACACAATACCAATTGTTTAAGTTGCTCGTTGTACGTATATTTGGTGATCCATTGAAAAACGGTTACTGACCGCTATTGATACTCCTTTAGCATTTTTTGTTGTTGCTGTTGCTCTAAAACGAACAAGAAAAGGTGCAGCTGTGTAACAAAATCTCATTGTTTGGCTTTTTATTCACTGCAGTTGTTTTAATTTTTATTTGCTGCTGTACGTTAACTAAAGTGCACTTTGTTGAAATAAAAGAACATGAAAATAGAAATACACCATGGTTTAAGCTCAGCAAAAGGAACAGACTCTAAATTTTTCAAACTACTCTCTAGGACTATTGAAAACTGCTGAAAATGCTTATAAAAAAAAACCAGCATTTGTTTAACTAAAAGAATTGTTCAACAATCGCTTATTTTCAATTGAATGCACTGTTAACGTACTCAAGCCCTCGGTGCGCTGCTGCAGCACAAAAGCAACAGCAACATGATTGGTATTCAACTAAACTCCTTTACCAATTTAACAACTAAAAACAGTTAAGTGTTGTAACCTCAGCGAAAGCGCTTTTAACTTTATTAGTTTTGTTTTTGTTTTTGGTTTTAATTTAATAAAACATCCCTTTAGAATAAATCACCTAAGAGTCGTTTAGAGGAACTTCAAAAATATTTAGTTTTGGTGTTCGAAGTAAGTTTTATAAATTTCCTTTCATTTATACCTTATTCTACTTTCTCGTTAGATTTTCATTAGGTTTTGCAAGTGTTAAATGAAATGATGATTGTCAAGAAAATCACGAAGAAAATTTCCTTATTACTTGGCGTGTCTATACTATCATACTTCAAGTAAAATAAAATATGTGTAGAATTTTAGGTGTTCACTTTTTTTTCAATTTTCAGGAGCATATTCTTTTTTAATTTTTTTTAATCCCCGATAGGACCAGAAAATTGGACTGGGGTGAAAACTGCATTGAGAAGTTAAATGCTTTCGTTGATCACTTAGAAAAGGTTTTCACACCACATGACATATAAATATTTTCACCATTCCAATTATTAGTGACAATGTGATTGGTCCTCTAAAATGTCGGATTTCTTTATTATGAGAGAATCACCCGGAATTATAATATTTATATTTAATGGCATGTGGGCTTTTTCCCACCATCTTGGAAAAAGTCTGAAATTGTTACAAACTCTAAAATAGAAAAGGACTTAAGTCAGATTACGTCATATAGGCCTATTAGCCTATTGTCAAAATTGCTTGAAAATTAATTATTTCGCCCTTGAATCCTTATCTTACTGAGCAAAATATTTTCCCCAAACCATCAGCTTGCTTTTCGAGCAAAGCATAGAACTATTAAGCAAGTTCATTGAATTGTCACCGTTATTAGATTCGCATTTAAAAATAACAAACACTGTTCAGCTTTTTATTGACTTTTCCCTGGTGTTTGATAACGTCTGGCATGATAGGCCACACACGAAAATAACTCGCGTTCTACCAGAAAACTCCCACAAGTTTCTTTAAAGGCATTTGACAAATAGAACGTTTAGAGTAAGGTCAATAGATCAGTTTTCAAAAAATGGGAAAATGTCTCCGTTTGCAGACGACACTGCATTTATAAGTGTTAACGAAGAGCCGAAAGATGCATTCAAACAACTTCAGTCTCACATTCGTTGGCTAGACGACTGAGACGACTCAGAAGGCTAAATTGTACACTACCAACAGCAAAAAATACCTCTGTTCTAGCGGAACCACACGTCAAATATTTGGGTATCCATCTAGACAGACGCCTAACTTGGTCTCGTCATATTGATGAAAAAATAACGACCATTAAACATAGAACAAATTTACTACCTTGGTTAAGGTGGCTTTGGAATAGAGAGTGCTTTTGTACCTGTCCATTATGTGCCAATATGAAGATTTGGGATTCAGCTGATGAAGTTTGGTATTCAGCTGATCCAGAAGCTACAAAGAAGCTATTCCAGGATATTACGACTTATCGTCTGTGCCTTATGGCATATACGAAATGAAAATATTCATTGAGATCTAAAAGTTCCAAGTTCCCACTATCCTGCTAGAAGCAAAGATATACTCGTACAAATACATAAATATACTAGTATCATACGAACACTCTAGTATGCGATTTATTACTACGGGCACCAGAAAAAATTAAATAGACACCTTCAACCTGACGAATGGTTCTCCCAAAACAATCGTAGATAGTTTTTTGTTTAAATATTGTAGAGACAAAATTACTTATAGTCAATTTCTTTTAGAAGCATTCTAAAAAATAAATGTATAATACGTTTTTCTTGGCACCAAATATTTACACAGCAGAGAAACAATACGTGGCGAAACTTTTGGTGGTGGCAGCTGAGCAATGTAGGGGGTGGGGGGGATGCAGCGGTGGTTCTTTGGAATTTTCGACGGCTTATCTTTTTGTAAAAAAGCAATATTAAAGAGTGACGAAAGTGGCCTTATCTTGCCAGAGTGAAATTTTCAGTACAGGACAAAACGTGAGTTTAGGTAAAAATTTAATGGTTCTTGACACCAAACGTTACCTATATACAATTTCAATACCAATTGAAGATGTAATATTTTGTTTGTTTTGATTTTTTATAGTTTTCTCTTGTCAGTACTGTCCAATTGAAAACTTTGACCTCTGGTAAGTTAAGGCGCCTTTTGTCATTTCGCAGGAAAAACCTTGGCTAACAGCTGTTACGTTCCTTTTATATCCCCGTCCCCACATGAAATTTTTTTTTAAACAATTGTTTATATTCCCCTTTCAGGTTGCATTTGCGTCAACACATTGAAATTCTGCTTTTGAAATTTTAACTTTTTCTTACCTTCCACCTTCAATTTGAAAAGTACGAATTTGTAGAACAAAAGAGAATTGCAAGTACACACAATTTAGTACCCCTCTACATTCGCCTCTTACCAACAAACTAAAGAATAGCAGAAACTAAAATTGCATGTGTGACAGAGACTTCTAGGATTTTTTTAAGTTATAAAATATAATATCTCAGTGTTTAGAATTTTTTTTTAAATGATGAAAGAGTTACAGGAGTGAAATTTCTATCTGACAGTGTTTTACATGGATTCGAACCACTTTTGATAAAATTTTTTCGCTTGAGACACGGCTCCCTAAACATACAGACTATTTGAATGCATCAACAATTTATTGTGCTGCCGAAAATCGGGGTCTATATCATTTTCCGTTAATGCATGGAAACACGAAAAATAATTAGGTTCCAGAAGCTGTCAAAGTTGCCTATGCCATCCAGTTGTCAAAGTATTTAGTAACGCCTACAGAACATGTGGAAATTATTAAATAATGTACATTTCGTTCTGAGGTCCGTCGATATCATGCCTTTAATTCAAATGCAATTCGTCGCCTCGTGGAAAAGTTTGGCGCGAATACACTCGATTCGGAACCGAGTAGCTGATTTAGGCAGCGTTAAAGTGCGAACTAGGCTCATTTTGTGGTTGGATTTGGGCCTACAATCGTATAAGTTTGGGCTGACGACAGAACTAAAGCTATACTACCATAGAAAACGACGTAAGTTTGCTAATTGGACGCTGGAACTTTCGCCCAGAGAATGGGGTTTGGGCAAAAAAATCGTCTAGCAGCACTGTCAGTGAAGCCGGGGCAGCCACCTGCATGATGTGCTTTTCCACACATAACTGCATTAATTTAGTTTCAGAACAAAGTTGTTGTTTTATTTAAATTTCTTTTTCTAACGTTCTTATCTCGTCACGCTGTTCTACGTTGTCCTAATGCAACGCTGTTGCCACATGATCAGCCCAGTTGACACAAAGCGTTGCGTTGCTGGATTTAGTTGTTTAAAGCCCAGAGCTTTAATCATATGTTATAGATACTTGTTGCGTAACATAAATTTTTGTGAAATACCAGGCGATTTTGCACCGTCTTTTCGGCTTTGAAGTAAGGGACCATATTGTTTTGAAAGATATAAAAATGCATTTAAAAACGTTTCGCAAAAATTAATAAAAAAAATTGGCACACGTTGTTGTTCGTGGAAAGCAAAGATTTATTCTATTTGATAAAAAAAAAGCGACGAGTTCGGGGCCTGGGGTGAAGAGAAATTAAAAAAGTAAGGTTTTTTTAAGTTGTTTTTGAATTAATTCCTGCCAACATTTGTATTCCCTTTTTCAAAATATAAAAAAGGTTTACATACTTAATAGAATTCATAAAATGTAAGTTCTGGCTTTAAGGTGTCAGTAGAAACTTTGCTATTAATCAATCGCTTTAGCATTGCAATTTTTTTACTTAAGTACACGTTTCTAATAAGCCACCATATAAATCGCAGCCCTCTACGTGAACACGAAACTATTTAACCTTACGGTAGCCTGCCAACTTCTTTGAAACGAATCTTTGCCGCCGCCACAGTTTGATATATTCATGTTTGTGTTGGGTTTTTATTGTTTTTCCAAGCGGATTTTGCAAGTAAATGGTTGTTGATTTCGTAAACGAATTGAAAGTGATCATAAGTTATTGTTTTTTGTTTAAACTCTACGCCACAGTCACACAAACCATTTAAATGACGCCGTTTTATGAACGTGTTTTAAATGTACCCTGCTTGCAGCAGTTGGAAAAGTTAATAGATTTAATTTGTTTGTTGCATTTGCAACATTATTCAGAGAAAGTCATGTCATTGATCGCTTCCGGATGAATTCTTTTCTTAAGAAAAAATTCTCATTGGAGAGCCATGTGGCGAAAATTTTTATTTTTAGCTGTCTGATTTCTAAATTGAAAACAAGACCGCAGAATGTTCAGAAGGATGTTTTCTTCGTACCGCTTAGTTTTCAATTACGATTATATCACAGTTAATATATGTCAGAGGTCGTATTTCAAAACTTATATTGAGCCCAAGAAATGCCGAAAGTTTCAGTCTTCTTTACTGTTTTTTTTAACTTAATTTCAATTCATTATGACTCTCTAAGGCAATATTAAGTATCTATCTGACTTTACCAATTTACCTTGACTCCTCTTGCTCATCCACAAAATTCAATCTTTACATTCTTGCTCGTCTAATTCGAACCTGCATAGGTTTTCAATATCTCTCTCTCTCTCTCTCTCTCTCTCTCTCGTAATAATAACAGAGAGGCCCTCTCTCTCTCTGCCTCAGTAATAACAGCTGGTAAAGAAGAAATTGGCCTTGATATCGCGGCAAAGAAAGGAGTCGGAGCGCGTCCCCACAATAAATTGTGTGAACGCATCAAGCCGCACGATCTAGCCAGCTTCCTTGTCCAGAACGTGAGATAAGCTCTCTCGAATCTGTCAATACGGCTATTGTTTAAAGTACCCAGTATTGCATAAACATAAGCAAACCCATATTGTAATCAAATTCAACTTCTGAGGAATAAAAGGGGTCGAAATTTCGCAATAGACGGTAACGTCTGTCGATCATAAAAAAAATATAGACTCAGAACTCATATGCGAAAATCAATGGAGGCATTAAACTTAATACGGTCTTAGCCAAGCCTTTGGTGTTATTCTTCGGGAATCATTAATTCGGGATTCCATTAAAAACTTAATGAAATTTCAAACTGAAACCGAACAATAACTTTCATAAGTGTAAATATATTTTCTGAGCATATCTTATTTATACTAATCTAAAGTAAATATTGTTTTACATTAAAACAATTAAAATAATTTCATAATATTTACTTGCAGGTACCCATTCTTTTCCAATTATGATCTGGGACCATAAATCCGCAATATTTGTGATCCTCGGTTTGAAACATCCACCACACCCTAATATTTTTAAAGTAATGGTAAGTTTTATGTCTGCATTATTTATTTCCAATATAGGCAGCCTTATTCTTAATTAAAATCCTTTTCTAAGAGACCGTATTAATTCTTCGAACCTGCTTTAGTTGCGTCCGCAAGAAATCTTCATAAATTTTGCACCAGTCTTGTATGAATTAATTAGCAGTTCAATAAAATGAAGTATTTATTTTTCACAATTTAATCGCAAAGACTGAAGCCACGCGTTCGACTTAAGCTTTAGTTTCAACTAAAAGTTGTCTGTACATATGATCTGCACAAGGCATAAGAGGTACAAATGCATACTCATGTATGCAACATAATTTATAGTCTTCGAAATAGAGAACAACATAAAAAACTATAAAGTACATTATAATCTATCCCTTGCCGTATGGTTCAAAAACAGCAGTGTTGGCACAACCTAATAAGTACAAGATCATTTTAACACTGTAAAAAAGAAAGGTGTCTTGTTTTGAATTGTAGGCCTCAAGTTTTTTTTTCTTAATTTACAGATAATTTTAATTTTAAATATTTGTTTATGAACTGTAAAATAATCGTTGCGCTTCCATAATATTTCATTTTGTAAAATTACAGGCAGCAAATAACATCAGTCAACTTTATTATTTACATTGGTCTATAAACTTTGACTTCCTTCTTTACCGTATCTTTGTTAAAATCTTTTTTCCGCTATATTTTTTGGAATGGTGAAAATTTTTAATTATTGATGTTGGCCAACTGTAGATCATCAATAGAAATTACACAAGGCGCATCCCAATAACTGCTTGACCTGGTATGGAGATAATTATTCTCTTTTAGCCCGATATTTTGATTTTAAATTACTCTCAACTGTAATTAGGCATTGTAGACGGCTGAGTTGCTATGAAACACACGATTGCCACGTGGCATCAATCCTGTTTTTTTTTAAATCTCTTATTCCTGCTATCTAACACATCCCGTTTTGATATATATTCTGCACCATTTTTCCGTTGACCGGCATCTAATGAGGAAAATTGAATAGGAGAGTTTCTCATTATTTTTACATTCTTCGGTCAATTTTCTGTTGGGTTAGAATGGAGTCTGCCCCACTGTAACTTTACTCATTGCATTCTTGATCACCACTTTTGTGATAGATCTATTTCTTTTGGTTATCTTACTCAACTCTACTACTTTCCGAGAAAAATTCACCACTTTTTTTAGTTTTTTAAGTATTGTTACCCGAAATTTTTTAGTTTTTCAAGTATTGTTACCCGAAATTTGTTTAACTAATCCACTCTAGAACTTCAACTTAAATGATTTGTTTACACTGCATGTAAAAAATGCGCAAAATGCTGCGTTGATTACCCTATATGAAAACTGTTAACTGTAACTGCACAAAACGTCAGAGTAGAACATTTCTGGCCCATATTTCTAAAATTCAGAAAGAAAGATTTTAACATTTTTAACCGATTTGTTTTTCTACTCCAATTTTGAGTATAAGAGATCTGTAATTAAAATGTATCATAGGCTTTCTTATAAACAACTTCCTTATTAACAACTCTCATTCCTTCGAAGTCAAGTACCCACACGGCAGGTCGGTAAAAATCTGAGTTTTATTGATCGCACTAGCAACAGACTTTGTAAATTAAATTCTATTGCCGCATGGATTCGGCAAAATACGAGCGATGGCCTGGATTATGTCGACTCTGAGGGCAACGGCCAATAGTGGCTTATCGTCGAAGGCCTGCAACAGTTTTTGCCTAAGTAAAAAAATGGTTAATTCCTTGTTTTGTAGCGCTCACCAATGTTGTTTTCAAACAAGTTTGGACCAATGATGCCGGCGGTCTAACATCCGCCACTTAGTGAAACTTGTGTGGTTTGGTGTGGCTTTTCTTGTCAACATAGCCATTTATCCAAAATGTGATTTTTCTACCAAGCGCTTCAATGCACCACTCAGCGAATCGTGTAACAGTCCTTTGCGATTTAGCTTCATCGCTTGTATAATTAGGTAGGTACCCACAACAGACTTTTAACATTGGATATTCCTTCCTAGCAAACCTTTTGTCAATCAGCAACAACAGTTAGAACCATAGACAAATCTGATATTAATTAAAATTGCTGCCAAATATAAACGAATTTAAACTACTTCCTCAAAAGCTGAGTCATTCTAAATTTATCTTATCGCAAACAACACATCAGATATTTTTATCATTTTTAGCACCCTCTCTTCAACTATCCCCATTAACAAAACACTGTAAGTCAAGTTCTACGAAATGAAAAAACAAACCAAATCTTACAAACAGAAGTACCCATTTATCTGAATTTGATCCATTTTTTTACCTCAAATATCCTACTCCTAGAATATATTAATGACTATACCTACCATTTTAACCACACACTGTGCTTAGTTTAAGCAGAAAAGCTTTAAAAAAAAACAATATTCGCCAGTAGCAATAGTTAAACATACTGGAATCGTGTAAAACAAAATTTAGGAAAACTGTGTGGCTTAGTGTGGGGCATCAGGAGTGGAACGAGGGCGAGCAAGAGAGTACATTTTGCCAATTACAATGATTCAACCTTAAATATTTATGGATTATAGTAACTTGAAAGGCTTTTGGGGATTTTTATTATTTTAGCAATTGTTGTTTGTCTGTTTGGTTGGATGATTGCTAAGTTGGTTGCTAGCGATTGTTCGTTTGCTGGGGCTAGACCAAACACAATAACAGAGAACAACCTAAGCGCCTAAAACGAATGCGTCAAAACCAGAGTGCTAAATTTTTGTATCGACAGCCATCTGATAACTACAATGCAGACGCTGAAAAGAATTTAAACTAATTCAAAATTCTTTTATTAAGTAGTTTTTGAGAATTTTATTGAGACATTTTAGTGACTAAGAGCCAATGACTGATCGCATCCATGTTTATTTTGCGATGATAATGCTCTTTGATTGTACTACGTATTGCACTTTTGAACCCCTCTGTGTGTGCAGTATAGGCCAACCCATTTCCTACTGCTTAAGTACTTTATGGAATGAAAGCGGTAGTCCCAGGATCTGGTAGACCTCACAGTCATGAAGAAGGGTTCAACATTTTTTAAGGGTGTTCGCAAGAGCAATTTGTTAATTTGTTTCAGCATTTCTCTGAATGCTTACGATTTGTTGGTGAATTTTTTTTTTTAAATTTCGAAATTTTTGTACAAATTTTTTAGTGAAGTTTATATTTTCGACTAGAATTTACATTTTTTCTATGCTTAAAAAGTTTGCGATTTTCGAATTTTTGGTGAATTTTTTTTTTAATTGTTCGCCAAAATTGATATTTCTTATCATCTTAAATTTGTCGGCAAAGTTTCGATCTCTTCTGAAATTTTTATTTATGGGTGAAATTGGTTTTAATGACTTTCTTGTTTTTGGTGCGATTTGCGATTCAATTTTTTTATTAAAATTTAAGACTTTTGGGATTTTAAAATGTTTTGGCGAATTTTTGCAGATTGTCTTACTTAGATTTTTTGAATGCTTTTCCGAAATTTTTACTAGTTTTGAAATTTTTTAGTTAATATGGATTATTTGGTGAATATTCGATTTATTGTGAAATTTTAACTCTTTAAGAACATTTTACGAAATTTTAAATTAAGTAAAATTTTTAAATTTGGTGAAATTCTATAAGTTAATAATATTTTCGGATAAATTTCGGCTTTCAAAATTATGGTGAAACTGGTTTTTGGTATCGTTTTTTTTTTAAATAAAATTTCGATTTTTTTGGTGAAATTTAAATTTCTTTATTAAATTTTAATAATTTAATAATAAAATATATGTTTTCCACAATTTTTGGTAAATTTTTTTTTTTTTTTTTTTTGTTAAATTCATGTTTTTTCATTCTTATTTATTTTCCAATTTTAGAATTTTTGGTGATTTCGTTTTTTTTATTTTTTTTTAAATTTGGCAAAATTTACATTTCTAGTTTTTTGTCTAATTTTTTAATAATTCGCGTTTAAAGTTTCTGGTAAATATTTTGTGCGTATTTTTGTTAGTTTTAATTGGCGAGTTTTCGAGTTTTTAAAAAACTCGTAATTTTGTTTTTTCTTCAGATTTTTCAATTTAATTTCGGTGCTTGGCGAAATTTTTATTTGTTAATGATTCTTAACTATTTTTTAAGTAAATATCGAATCTTTGGTGAATATTCGATTTGTGGAATTTTAAATTCTTTGGCGACTTCTTGATGAAATCTCGAATTTTAGTATAGTTACAATTTTTGTTTTAATAAAATTTATATTGGTAGTAATATAAGGGGGTTTGTGTACAATATAAAAATTTAAAGACTTAATAATATTTCAGTACTGATTGTGATAAAATTTTGCTGTAATTTCGAATTTTTTGATAAAAATTGGATTTTTCGGTTATATTTAATTTTTTTGATATACATGTAATTTTTTATTAAATTTGTCGTGACAGATTTAAACATGGAGTAAATAATTGTTGGAGATTTTTTTTAAATCAAATTTTGTTTTTTTTTTAATACCGCAGTTTGTACTTTTCCGGTGTAATTTCGGATTTAAGCGAACTTTTAGTGGTTAGAGATGTTTAAATTATTTTGTGATTTTTTAAATCCCATCACTTTTTTTTACCAGCTTTGTATGATTTTTTTACTTATTAGCTTCTACATAAGCATACAAAATATTTTAGATTTTGGAATGAAATTAATAAATTCTTTTAAAGACCTGAACAAGTGGTGCGCAATGGTGTGTCTGTATGTTCATGTAGCAGTCTTTTTATGTTTTTTGAATTTCCTATAGTTTCAAGACATCGTGATGATGATTGCAAGTTTAGCGCGTGCTTACATTACAGTCTGCTTATAACTGCCTTCATTACCTTCATTGCCTGTCGTGCTCTCATTGAACTCTTAGGCACATTTCTGGTGCAGGGAGACGAGCGACACAAGAAACACGTTGTTCTTGAAAATGTTTTTTTTTTCGCTGTTGTTTTACAGCTGTTTAAATCATTTAGCCGCCCAGAAGGTGAATTATTCTAATCTATTTATTCCCGTTTTCTGGCTTTATAACATTATTTTCCTTTTCCATGTTTCCCCATCTCTTTTTGTAATAGAATAGTGTGTGCGTGTGTTTGTGTGTGTGTGTGTGTTCATAAGCCATTTTAGCCTGGCAGCTGCAAATTGAACTTGTGATTTGCCATCAAACTGTTGGTGCTTTTAATAAGTTTTCTGCCGTAGTTGTGTTCATTACAAATCAGAAATCATACTTTAATTCTTACAAGTTCTTAAAATGTGTTTTTTCTGACTTTTGCAAATGATTTTACTAGAATATTTTATGTCTTCCTGTCGTTAGTTTGTGGAGTAAATTCAAATAAGTGGTTTAAAAATAAATACATAAACTGGTTTTACACTTGATTACCATACTGTGGCAGCAACATATCACCGTCATCACCCAGCTTTATGGCAAAGTAACAAACCCATTCATCCCATCATACGTAGTCCTCGTACACCTCAATTTTCGTCGTCCAACAGCCAAGCCGTTGCACAAGCGCACTTGTGAAAGGGAAAAATATAATGGTTTTTCATTTCATTTAGTTGCTCAGTTTCTCAGTTTTATGGATTTTTATGATGATGATTATTGTTTGGCTGGGTTTGATTTGGTTTTACAGTGGCTTATGTTTGTTTGTTGGTTGTTTGGTTGGTTTGTTGGCTACACCGGTCTTGCCATCATCTAATCTTGTCCATTAGTATTGTGCGCCAGCGTTTGGGCTTGAATTGGTTATGTTTAGGTTGGCTCTTGTATTGCGTCTTTTAGATTGATGTATAAAATGCATTTACTTGACATTAAGCAGCTCTAGATTTATATCTGCAATCACTCAAACCCATAGTGCCAGGTAAATATTGTACTTGTCCATTTCACTGTCTGTCCATCTATTCGTAAATCGTTCTGTCCATCTTGCTTGTATCACTCACTCACTTTGTTTTCTTTCTTTTTTTTTTGATTTTCACTGCTGTTCGACTTGATTGCTCATGTTAATTTTTATGATGGACACATTTGTTTAAGAGGAAATTAAAAATCGAATGATCATGATAAATATTTTTAAGAAGAACGAAACTCCTTTAGTACTAAGGTAACGTGTACGTATTAATGTAAAGTGTATTTTCCAGGAAATTCATATTTAATTAATATATTCTGCCTTTAAGGAGGCAGAATCGCAATTGGGATTACAATTTCAGGCGAAAAGATTTTTGTTAAAAGCAATAATGAATTCACTTTAACGGTTTTTGGTAGAAACAGTAACGCTTTGGTAAAATATTTAATATGGAATTTTATCCTAAATTTGTATATTATATTTATTCGCTCTTTAATGATCGAAAAACATAAATCGACTTTTCTTTGGGCCCTCGAAAACAATGGTTGGTCTACGACTTTTTCATATTTGGCTTTTACAAAAGTAAACTTTTATTTTTGAGTTACTGGCGAAAATCTTCAATTAGATCCCCAAAACCTCAAAATAGATTTTCACTAGGTTCTGCAATTTTGTTCAGAAAGATTTGTTCCTGATTTTTTTTTAACTTAGCAACCGCGAAAAATTTCATATAATGGCAAAAGTTTGACAATTTTCTAACAGATAATTGATTAGTGCCATCTTGCGTCGAGTTTTTGGAATGACCAATGAAGCATTTAACAAAATTATCTTACAGCCTTTCCAGAAAGGTGTGTTACTTATAAATATTGGACAATAAAAAATGCAGCAACTAGAGTCAAAAGTAGATAAGGAAAATTTGTATTCTGCTTTTTTTTCATCTCTTTTCGTGTCAAACTTATCAAAACTACAGCCCTAAAAATTGTGAATAAAATCAAAATTTTTTGTGGGGTAAATTTTTATATAATACAGTTTTTGCTTTTCGCAGACGTCACAGTATAAGTTATATCCCGATGTGTCCTGTACAACTATTTTTAGCCTCTGCCCCCATAAAAATGCAATTACTGTGCAGCGGTTCTATTAGAAAATGCTACAAAAACAAGTAAAGATTTGGAAATATCAAGTAGTTTTTCGATCAATTCAACACATAGAGTACTCGGGAATAATTTGTGCAGACTAGAAAGTTGTATTCCGCGTTTGGTTGGATGTTTTATGCGAATGGGAATGTCATACAAAATATAAATACGGACAAGTAAACAATTTGCCATCAGGGCCGAGTTTAACTACCAGCGCAAAATAAAGTGACTGAAGGATTAAATTTCCCCGGACCAGTAATGTACAACGAAAAGAAGGAGTTTTTGTAGATCCACAAATACGAGAGCTTATTTATGAAGCCCTCAACCATTTAAAATAAAATTATTTGAAGCAGAAGGCAGAACATAGACTTTAGTTAATGTGTGTCGTCGTGTTTTAAGAAACAAAAAAACCCAAAAACTATCAGAAAATCGTTTAAGGGTTTATTTCTGCTTATGAAGACCTTAAACTTAATATGTCCTTTAGAATTCGTTTATTGGAATAGCACCTATATTTCTTTGCCGAAAGTCTTGGTACAGTGCCAGGTGCCCAGCGTGAACAGCAAATCGATAATAAACGACTACTCAACGCATGTTAGACTGCGCTTCAGTTGAGTGCTGGGTTCTAATGATGTGGTCGGAAACAATGACCACGGTCTGGCGATTAAGACCAGAGAGCTCCAAGATGTGCGCTAAAAGGTTACACAGGAGGGCCTATACAGCACTGTGAATCCTCTAGCTCATGAATGTGCCACTGAAGTTGTTGAGATGCAACTTTCGGATCATTTTTAACACTTATAAATGCAATGTCATCTGCAAACGTTGACGTATATGTATTTGCGCTTGTTGACATATCCGCTGTATAGGTGAGATATAATAGCGCCCTAGTATACTACCTTGAGGGACCCCTGTAGAGATTTCCCCTTTTTTAGAAAATTTATCTTTTGACTTTATCTTCAACGTTCTATTTGTTAAATAGCTCTTCCGAAGTTTGTCGGAGTTTTCAGGTAGAACTCGAGTTATTTGAAGTTAATTGAGAAAAGAAAACAAGCCAAGAATCATATAATAAAAGTGTTAAAAATTGTGAATCTACAGTAGAGAGAAGCATTACACAATTATCAATTAAATATTCTGGAATAGATTTTACTAAAACAGAAATTCATTAAATACTTTTCATATAGTCTGTCAACTTATTGTATTTCAAACTAGCCATTTGCCATGTTCTTTCCAAACAACAACTAACTCTTCTCAAATTTCCCGCATTCCTTGTTATAAAAATAAATTCATTTCTCAAGAAAACGACAGTGTGATGACCAGTCGTATGTGTAGATTTAAAAAACATACATTAAAGAATGTGTTCTATATAATCGTAGAGACAAAATCGAATAGGACAGTGGTAGATTCAAAACAGTTTTGACTGCCTTATTCTGAGATCTCTGAGGCGATTTTAGCTCATTCGTTTTTTTTTCAGGAATAGGCAACAATCAAATAATTTAATTGACTCCGAATTAACGCTGGGTAAGTGAATAACTTTGTTTTAACATTAAAATTGTTTTTAAATTTATAAATCAAATCCGTGGCAGAAGCTATCTCATGAACACTTTGCAAATGTATATCTTGTTTCGATTTGTTGGCCCAGAATTAAAATTAAATTGGTTTTTTTTTGCATAAAGGCGGCTGTTAGAGGGCCTCTCAGGGCACAATTAAGCGTAAGTTGGATGGGATTCAGAGGGTTGTCTGCATGGGTATAAGTGGTGCAATGCGCACGGCGCCAACACAGGCAATCGAGGCAATGTTGAGATTGCTGCCATTAGACTTATTCATTAGGTCAACGGCCGCATTGTCAGCTTTGCGAATGAGGAGCGATGCGGTCTGGCATAGCTTTGGGCCGAACATCGGGCATAAGAATATCCTGGACCTCGTTGGGAAAGAGGTTAGGGTTGCTCAGATGCCGATGGAACGCATGAGTAGAAGAAAGGTAGTCGAGAGGCTGCATCGGACACTCATTGCGGAAGGCATTATACACAATGAGTGTATGGAGAACGACATCAGCATTTTTACTGATGGTTTTCTTTTGAGACTCCGTGATGAAGTAGAGTGTCGACAGTTACCAGTCGACAACCTGAAATTACTGTAGTCAAGAGTAAAGGCTAGGGCTAGCACGAGACTCAATTGAAAGTAAGGTGGTTGTGATTACGGATCGGTTCGCTGAAATCAATTTGAGGAGCGAAATGGGGGTCGAAAAGGGACACAGAAAGTAAGTGGTCTGCTTCGATATCCCCCCATACATTAATAATAGAGGGAAGTTTAGAGATAATTTTTACGTCTTTACAAAAAGAAATATAAAAGCAAGTTGCGTATATGTCCCTAGCTACGGTTAAATATTGAATACTTGGCAACACTGTATTAATAATAATTTGCTAGAAGTATTTTTGTCGAGGACATTTTAAAAATGAACTTGCACTGTGCAGTGTAGCAGATCCCAATATTTTCGTTGATAATACGTATAAACTACTTGCTTGTGGCAACGGGGGCTTAACTAATAATAACATGCAATGGTAAAATATATAATTTACACATTTTACCACTGCATGCTGAAACGCCTAGAGCTGGAAAATACCTGGATCTTTACGCAAATGATACGAAATTAAGAAAACATTTTTTTTGCATATGTTCATGATTTTTTTTTGCGAAGTCACTTGTAGTTTATTTTGTTAAATTTAAAAACTGTCAACGACTATTCAAACTTTTAAAACTATTTTTAGTCTAAAATTCACACAAAATTTCATATTTATAATGAACAAAATATTGCATAATGTCAAAATATTTGCTTTTTATTTTATCATTCTCGAAACAAGAAAAATATGACTTATAACTTTTTCTAAAGGAAAATAACTGATTTGCATCCCTCTAATGGACTGACAGAATTTTAAGCAATTATTCACTACGTGAAGTTATCGGAATTCGAATAAACAATTGCCCAAGAACCTTTAGAGTTGTTTCGCTCATGAAGTAGTTCGTTCAGTTCACAGAATATTTTAGCAAGGTGGTAGCAGTTTTACAAAAATTATAAAAACAGCAATCAATTTTCAATTCGTTTGTACGATTTACCAAAATAAATCTTATTGTTCTAAACTGAAAATTGTTCTAAAACTGAAATAATCTCTAAATTGAACGAACTAGTTTGTGGCCGAGAGAGCTCTATAAACCCCCCAAAATTTAAGCAACAATTCAACAACTTTTTTTTTACAAAAATATTTGTGGCGTTTTTTTGTTTTGCCTTTTCGGGCAATTTTCATTAACGCGTTTATTTATACAGTCGAAAGTTGAACAGAGTTGGAAATCAACTCATATTAAAAATGCAACTATTATTGCTTTAAGTTTTATATTTTAAAAAGGACAAAAAACTTCTTTTTGACATAAATCCCCCGACCCAAATGATGTCATGCTTAAATCCTTTTGCAGCCATAATTTTATATTAAATCTTCATGCATATTAGTGACAAAAAATTAAGCTTCAACTCATAAGAATCTTAAAGCGATTTATACCTAATTAAAGTCGCATAAAGAATTAACAAAAATTTTTAAATTTTATTGCTTCTACACTCGTACTAATGAATGATTCATTATTCAACAATTCAGACAACTGATTTCCTCTCTAAGTTTACCCTTGTTTTCCGATTGTTTGTTGTTGGCAGCATTTACAGTTTTTGCTGCATTTTTTCATTGCAGTCATTAACATTAATTTAAGCTGTTTTTTTGCTGCTGTAGCGATGCCCTCACTTAAGTTTTGTCCAAACCCTTGTTTAAATATACCTCCCTCTCCCATTTCCTCACCCAGCAAACACTCATACTCCCGAAAGTCTGTGTTTGTTTGTTTAAGGTATTTTATTGCAGAGAATTAAAATCTTCCTGTTCACTAAATGATCGGTTAATAAATGCGACAAAAGCAAAAGAACAAAAAAAAAAAAAGAACAAAAGAAAGGAAAAATGGAAAATGAGTGCTAAAAGCAAATTAATCAACTGTTTGCAAAACAAGCTAGAATTTTTCTTGCAATTTTTTTATTTAACACCAGCAAGCAAATACACGACTAACAGAGCAACCGACGGACTACTCGTACAAAGTGCAAAAATGTTATCCTGGGGTTGACGGAGGAGCTTCTTTGTTATTTTATTTGTAGTCCAAGAAGCAATTTGTTGCAAGGAGTTGCCAGATTTCAAATCAAATTGAAATGCAAAAAAGAATTTTGATTTCGCCAAACGAATTGAAAGACTTAATAAACGTTAACTGAAAAAAAATTAAAAAGTCGCAAAGTGCGACAAAATTGTTTAAAAAAACTACATATTAGCAAAATATAGCTAAAATTTTACAATATCGTTAAATTCATAAAAATTAAATAATTCGGGCGCAAATTTTAAAAATCATAATCAGTAATAGCTAGGTTCATGAAATATGGGTAGAATATCGTCTATATCGCAAAAAGAGATAAAATCGAAAGGCTTCAGTTCAACGAAAAATGCAAAAACGTATCAAAAAAGTAAAACTTCTTAAATAAAATAAACCAATTGAAAAAAAATACCTACCCAGGGTTCTCACAGTTCCACCGTAGCGTTAGGTTCAATGTTTAATGAATTCGCTCTATAGACTTGGCGCGTTGCTGATTATTGCGGCTTATTGGCATAGACATGCGACAAAAAGAGTTCCACAAGATAAATGCTAGCGAATTCAAGTCGCACGATTTAGGTGGTTAACTTACCTCATCGTAACGAAAGACAAGTATAGCATACAAACGAGCAGTAGGTTCATTATAGCCATCCTCCTGGATCGTTGCACCAATGTAATTTTCTAAGAAGTACCAACCAATGGTGGTACTGGCCAAAAACTCCCACCCTATGTGAAGGTCTTTTGCACAGATTGCCACCTGGTTCACCTCGTGTGGTTGGCCTCCACCTCCACATGCTCCGAAGTCCATTCCGCGAGCTTATGATTCTGCCCCTAATCACTCGCTTTCAGCTTCTAGACGAAAACTATAGTGCCCGAGTATGCCTTGCACACTTTGATGGATATCATTGGCGATTGGGTTTCGGCTGATCGCTTGTCAAACTAGATGTCTGGAATTTCGTCATTGGAGAGTCAACTATGAAGGCTTAGGACCTCTACCGTAAGACGGGCGAAACGAGCGCAAAGTTTACAGTAACAATAATGAAGTTTTATCATTTGGACGTGCTGGTAAATCCTGTAACTTGCCATGGAAGTTTGTCATCAATGATTGAATAATAAATAACCGATTTGACAGACGTTTTCAAAAGAACATGGCTGTCACCGATTCTAAACTTCCACTCCACTTTGTAGGGTACCACTTTGTTAAATAAATTATAGAAACTAATAAATAAATTAGTTTCAAAATATGTTAAAATGTTAAAAACAAATCTTAAATTCGGCGACTTTTGTAAAATTATAAAATTTGTTTCAAAATGGCGACCATTTTCACATCGCTCTATTTGTAGGGAAGGAAAATGTTAGGGTTTGTTGTTTTAAAATATAGTAATGAATAATATATTACACTGAATTATCTGGCAACACTCGCTCTTATAGCATTTTTCCCCTACTGGCAGCTGACTTTTTTCTGTCTACAGTTTTGGGGGTTAACAGTCTGATATTTAAATGAGCAGATTTACTAAGCACAAATTTTACAATCATTCGGGGGAAAGAAAGGACTTGTTCACGATTTAAAGAGTCGCGATTCCACTTGGTCGGCTTACCAGACTTAGGATTTTCCCCTCGGATTTTGTCTCTTTACAACTAGAAAAATAAGGTACCGAGTTAATAACTATTCTTTCAAAGAAAAGATGTAAATCGAGCTGGAATAGTTTGTTTTCTTTGAACAGTTTGCATTTATGGATCTAAAACGAAACTTTGTTAAGTAACATAACAAACTTTGAACATACATTTTTCGAATCCTTGCAAGATCACATGATCTATTAATGCATAAATAGAATTTTAAAACTGCAATGATGAATAAAATGTAGTTGTATTGATGATACTGTAACCTTGTTAAATGTGCCTTGATATTGTAATTGAACACAGCTCGCTCTTCTCACTAAAAACACTTCATCAGAGTTGCATTGCGAATTTGGCTCTACTAATGGTGCAATTAAGTACTAATTGCTGAATTTCTTAATTGAGTTCTTTTCTGGTAAATTTCCTAATTCCACAATTAAAATGCAAGTCTCAACATAGTTTAAGTCTCTTTAAGTGAAACTTGTGAAATCAAGACTTTCATAACGTGGCAACACCAAACATTCTGGAGCACATACTCATATGTAAATATTGTGTCCAGTCTCGCAGTACTTTTTTTAGATATTTGTCTTGGTAATCGTGTTAATTTATACGGCTTTTACTGGCACTACTAATGCAAGCAATTAATTTATGTAAATATGCATTTTATTATAAGGAACAACAACAACACACAACGCGGTTGTGTGGAAAATGTCCAAGAAACATTTCGTCCAGTTAGACAATGGATGTGTAAAGTTGTTCAAGGGTTGCAAACTAAATTAAAAGTAATTAAACGTAAATAAAAAATACAGAAAGCAAATAGAAAATTACAAACTCTATTTACTTAGTTTTGTTTTTTAATCAAAATAAAATTTAAAAACTTCCAACTAAAAAAGAACAAACTGTCGCAGTGTTAAAAAAAAAACTAAAGTGATTTGCTACAGAACAACTATAAAGCGCAAAGTTTATTATTATTCTGCTTATTCATGTTCGAAGCAACAAAAGTAAATTAAAAAAAAATAACACGAGCTTAATATTTCTTTACACGCCTCATTTAAGAGACAAATCCGATTAAGTATAAAATTTCGTGTTTAATTTGGTTTTAAGCTCGATTTTTCATGTGTTTCAATTTTTTTCTTGCGCTCTCTTTTTAGTTTTTTTTTCGCTTTTTCTACACTACTTTTTGCGTTGCGGTTGAGTTCAAAGATTGTTTTTCATAAAAAAAGGACCCTTTTTTTAAATTCGACTTCGTATTTCTGCTCCCTAAATTGAAACTAAATGAAGCCACAACAAACATTATGCTACAATTCGGCCTCATGTGCCATACAAAGAAACAAACAACCAGGAATACAAACAATCACTTCCAGAGCATTGAGTGTCATGCTTTTAAAAAAATATAACGTATTTGTGCGCATACGAACGACTACGAATAAGTAAAACACCAATAACAAAAATAAAAAACGACACTAAAGATTAATATTTCAAATAAATATAAATTTTTAAATTTTAGTGGCGAGTAGAGAAAGTCATTTCGTGAGAAGAAAATGTTTGATTTAAAGTATGGTTATAGAACGTATCTTAGGTTCCACTGTTAGCTGCTTGTCTGTTGCTGTAGTTTTTCTGTTGTTTATTCCCCAACTTTGGGTGGTGTTACATTTTTGAGAATTTCCTTGACTGTGAGAGTATTCGCCCATGTGAAAATCTCCCAAAACCAAAGATGAGCAATCACCCAAGAATTTTAGGTGATGCAAGTACATCGAAATAAATTTACCCGAGCACTCCAAAAAATGTGGAAAAATATCCAAAATAAAAAATTAAAAATCGCAGTCGAAAATGTGATACAAGGCCTCACAAGATCTCTTTCGAACAAGAATATCCAGAAAGATATGATTTTTTTTTTTATAAACTACATATAAAGTATCATTTATTATCTTCTGACCTTTCAAGCCTTTGAAGCACTATCTCCATAAATATCTGCACAATGTTGTTTTTCAATGCGTCCCAAGTTGCTGGTCACCGCAGAAAAAACGGTCCAAAGGCGGAACGCCTAATCGCAAAATCTTGGTGGCCGGTTTCAACGATTAAACCGTTCGCAAAAATGTTATTTTACTAAGTCGATCTTATTGTATGGCATATGGTGCCGTCATTCAATTAAGGCCAAAACTACCAGGCAGTCCTATGTATACCGGTCGCCGTTGACGGTAACTCTCTCGCTATTAAGGAAGAAAGGACCAATAATTCGAATATCCTATAAAGGGCAACAAACACTGGTGTTTTGACGATGAAGCGGTACCTGGGAAATCTCTCGTGGACACTCTTTGCCACTACCAAGAATTCGATGGCTTCAGATGCCTGGGATCGTATCCCAGTCGCTGCCAATCAATAACATCAATAACAAAAAGTAAAATAAATAATAAAACGGCAATACTTACTTCAAGTGAATACCACTGGTGCTGCAACGCTGCTTCAAAATTAAAGATAACGCGTTATTGCAGAATTGTAAACACTGAAGCTTTTCTATCCCTCTACTTCATCACCTGTCTTTTCTAGTCAATTTCTTTCCAATGAAAGTAGCACAATTATTACAAAAAAATATTACTATTAAGCATTAGGTGCCTGGGTGTTACTTTCCTTCAGACACCCCCTTAACACTGAACATAATATTGCGCTAAAGCAGTAGGGTAGGTAATACTTCCGAACGAAATCACGATTTTCGAAATTAAATCTACGCAATTTGAAATCTGGCGTTTGTCTATTCATGATGAAGTGTCAAGCTAAGCTGAGCACAAATAATAATAGAGTTGCCATATGTCACAACAGTGCTTAGGAGAGGCAGAAATCATAGCAAAGTCAATAAACAACAGCGGATTTGTCTTCAGTAAACAGCCGTGGCGGTTCTGACGTATTTTATTTAGAAGCCAAGAACAGGCCAATAATGAGCGTTATGTATAAAAATTATTTCAGAGCAGGGTTAACGATTTGTGGTACATACTTTAAGATGTCTTGGAAAGGCGTGAGATAGAATTATTTTCACTAAATACGGGAAGAATAGGAATCATTTTAAATAAATATGGAATTGCACACATACTCCAATTTGTAAGAGGAATAGGCCAAGAGGGTCCTAAATTCGGCCATACTTGTCGAATTTATGCAATAATTTTATGTTAAGAAAATTAATACAAAAAAATTACTAGTGACTTTTGCAGCAATTTGGCGATACATGGAATTGCAGCCGTACTGCAATGTATGTTACGGTAATCTAAAGGGTCTAAATTACACATAATTGGTAAAATATATGAAAAGTTGCAAAGTTTGACAATAAATTAAACTAAATTTTCACCAGCTTAAAATTTTTTTTTCCGAAACAAGATCTCATTTATAATCAAATGTTACAATGTTCTCGAATGTTTAAAAAATTGCCAGAGCACACTGAATTAAATGACTCAAGATGATGGGTATGTCTTTTCTCCCCCGCGAATTGATTCATCTTCAATAATACATAACTGAATTTGTTTTGTCTTCCATATCCTTCGACGTACAGTGGGCTCCATTGCAAAATAATAAATGTAACAGATAAGTTAGGAAAGTGAACCAAAATTATCTTCCTATCGTTTTGTTTACATAGAAATAAAAGCCGTTGAATTCCCTGCATATTTCTATAACAGCCAAGAAGAGGTGTTCGAATTTACCTGTAGACTACCATTGATTTTAACAGGCTGGTCAAGGTTTTTATTTTCGGAAAGCTTAAATGCTGCTGTACAGTTTCCATTTGCATCCTTTTGTAATCGAATCAACTTAATACATACGTACATATTTTTTTACCATCTTGTTTGGCGATTGGTCTACATTGCACCGTTCAGTATGCGTATTATTTGAAATGTCAAAATTAAATAACATAAAAAGATCACAGTACCATTGTGATCGTAAAAACAAGCATTACTTTGGAGGGGTTTTGGCAATCTGAAAAAAGCACAATCTATTTATAAGGCAAAATTTTTTCAGAAAAGAACACGCTTTAAACGAAGAATAAAAAATCAAATTTGTGCAAATTGCTTGAGTCTCTTTTTCAAATTAATTATAGATTTTGTTGAATTCATAGGAAATAATCAAGTTAAAAAAATAGCAAGAAACAAATTTGTTGCATGTCCCCCAAATGCATTTAGTTTTAATAATAAATAAAGGATTAAATTAAATTAATAACTAAATGATTTTATATTGGACCAAATCAAAAGCCATTTACATTTACAAGTTACGATCTCGCTCATGGTTTCTCTATTCGTATTTCTGTATTTTTTTATACAAAACAATAATAAAACTATTTTATGGCACCATCGCCATCATCATCGTCGTGCCGTTTGCCAATCAACAATATTTTCCAGTTCAGTTATAAATTTATGCAATAATCTTTAAATTCTTCAGCTTCATTCAGCCTAATGTTTAGCAGCCAACTGCAATTATTTGAAAATTCAATACTTGTGCGATTGTGGTTTAATAAAAATGTTTGTTGTATCTGTTAAGAGTTTTTTATTGCGATCAGTCATTTAAAATTCATTTCATACAGTTACTGTTCATCGCCGGAATAACCTGCTTGCATTGCGACAACTTCTACAAAACTCATTGAAGTTTAGAGCCCTCTCCAATATTTGTGCCATCATCAACCAGTTGTTAGTCTTTCAACTGAATTATGACTTAAGCCCCAAATGTCCCTGAAAGCCTAACCTAGTTAAGTATTCGTAGTCCAACATCAGGCGTTTTTACGATATAAGAAGCGCAATATTACTACCTACCATGACCGTAATCATGCTTCGGAACAGAGGCCAGTGATTGAAATCGATTATGAAAACCGAATGACTTAAAACCGAAAATTGTTGCGATAAGCTCATTATTTCGGCTTGTTGTAGGTTTCGAAACTGGATATTTAAAAGTCGGTCTCACCAGTCGAAATTTATCACAACATTTCGATTTAATATCTACCGGTTCATCACACACTTGAAAACTTCATTATATCCCTAGTTCTTTAAGAAGTTCCAGGTCTTCCTACTTGGCGAAAATTTTTTTAGCAAAGATACCAGTTGAAGAAGCAATATTTGTTCTACTTACCCAATTCACCTGCAGGATGCAACATCAACCACAGCGCTTTGGCGCTGCTAAGGCATCCTCAAATAGCAAGGCATTGTTTTGCAGTGGTCAATATGGCCATATATTTCACAATCCATCTAATCTGGTAGCATTAGACAATCGTGTCTTAATATAAGCGATAACTGTTCATTTAGTGGAACTTCGAATCTATCCCGCCACCTTTATGTATTGCTATCCACAGTCTTATCGCTGGCCTAAAGATAAAAGAATTGATCATCTTAGTGTGACCAGTGAATACCAGACCTTTTACTACGGACTCCAGTCCTGCTCACAAAAAGCCTCCAACTGGGTTTTGGTTAGGAGTTTAGATTCTGTCCTACTACACTGCAAGGGCGTTCTGAAGGCATGTCTTCTCCATCTTCTCTGGTCTTAAATTGTAATGGTGCTCGTTTTCTTTTCTACAAAAATATAAAAATGTTTGCACTTTTGTTATACTCAAAATAAGTTTACGCCGACAAAAGGTGGTAGTTTTTTGTAGAATTTGCGGCAATATTGGTAGAACGCATTGTCCTTTATGATCTGTGTGAAATCCCAAATAATAAGGGTATGTTACGAATTTACCATTTAACAGGGCAAGTTTGTAGTAAAGAAAGGAAATCGCCATAGATAAAGAGCTTACGAATTTGACCACTAACTCAACAACTGATACCAGTAGCCCTCGGAAGGATAAATAGCGGCATGGTAGGTAAAAGAGCCCCTTCGGTGGAGGAATGTGGTGGCCCAAATCGGGGAAAGATACTCATACAATATCGATGATTAATTAGGGCGGCAATGGTTCGGCAAGAGATTAGTTAGCTACACATTCACCAGCTACGGATATCTTAACGGTCTATGTAACCGCTAAATTGTTATCGTTGTGTTCATAGTCGGAAAAGTCTACTTTATGTTATGGTGAGTATTTAGCGTTCGTTTCGACTGGGGGCTCAAAATTAACCAAACTTCCTTTTCAATTCGGTTATATTTAGATTTTAGTTAATTTTTAATCCGACCACTTATCATCCAACATAATTGTGGACACACATTTGTTGATGCAACTGATATCATTACAAATATATGTTCGTCTCATAAATATTTGCATTAATTTTCATTTGTACTGTGTGGTGGAATTATAAAATAAAATCATACTTGTAAAAATTGTGCCAGTAATTAAACGGTTTTTTGCGAGCATTTTCAATTAATGAAAATCATAAAAGCATATTTTACGTACACTTTATTGTCATGCAAGTGGACGCACGACACATGGCTGCAACAGCAACTCCGACTCCAACAACAACAGCAATAAAAAGAGAAGCTTCAATAGAAGGAAATTGCAATATTGCATGTGACAATAATTAAGTGAATTGAGAGCAATTAAGAGTTTGTCAAGTGAAAGCCAGCCAGAAAATATGGAGAATTTTTTTCTGCTCAAAACTTTAACTTTTTTCCAAAACAAAACAAAAAAAGAAGAAAAAAACTGGGGTTTGCAAAATTTATAGATTTGAGTTGGAGGCAACTTTGTAACGACTAACGGAATTATTTGACAGCATTAAAATGACAATATTTTTAATGTCGATTGAATTGACAATCTGAGGGGAAGGTAATAAATTTCATTTTAATATCTTGACATCTTCTATGTCTCATGATTGGTAAGAAGAAATTTTAGTTTAGGATTCTCATTTACAACAAACGTTTCTACTTTAAGCATTAGAGCGAGATTGATCTCATGCATTTTTTTGACGCTACAGTCGACGTGAAAATTAATTTTTAAATAAATTCGTTTTTTTTTTTTAAATTTATGTTTCTTTAATTTTAAATAAAACACTTAAAATAGAATGGGATGTTGGAATCTTTATTATGGTGCGAAAAAACCACGCTCTGATATTTAGTTTTTAAAGATAATTTTAATTGGCCGTGACTACGCTGTAGGTGGGCCATTCGAAAGGTCTAATTTTTGGTCAGTCTTACGCATGTAAAGTTGGCTTCCAGTTGTTGAATCGTGCCAAATTATACGAACACTTTTGACTTTCATAATCTAAAAAAATGGTTTCCCAATAAAGCCTTTGTTTCGCGCGCTACGTCTTACCGATACCAATAATCAATCGCCGGCATCACGGATTCTGGTTTCAGCTGCTGACGGAGTCGAGTAGATTGGTTATGGTCCTCATCCACACTCTCCGCTACATCCGCAATATTCCCTTAATTGAGGACTGGATATGGTCTAATCGATCGCGTATTATCTAATAACGTACACTGACACTAATATTTGTAGATGGTAGTGGCAACAGTAGGCTTCAAAGGTCAATGAAGCATTTCATATAGTGCTCGTATAGTACGAAACACATTTTATACAAAACCCTAATTTTCGTTACAAAGCTGAATTATTATGGAGACGTGATTCTGGTGTGATGGATCTTTCCACATTTTTGTTTAGGGTTAAGTTTTATTTTATGGAACCGTGCTAACAAGAAACTTATGTATTCAAATCTTATCTGCAAAATGTTATTTATTAATTACCGCCAATGTAATAACTAGTTTATTGTATTTAAATCTTAATACTACCTACTGTTTAGTAGGAAGAGCCAGGCTCAATGTATCAGCCTTTTTTAGTCTCTGGTGCCCACGAAATCGTATTAGGTTACCTACAAGAGTTTTGCGACGGTCCATTAGTTTCTTTACGTATTTGGGCGTGTTTGTTTTTGGTTCTTCCCGGATAGTGGGAACTTTTAGATGGCTATGGATATATTTTAGGGGGAGCATATGCTACGTCGTAAAATCCTAGACTATCTTCTTAGTAACTTCTGAAAGTTTGGCGCACAAACAGTGAACCTCAGATGAATAATATATCATCATATCGCCTATGGATACCCAAATATTTAACGTGTGTTTCCACCGGAACAGAGTGCTATTTGTTAATGCTATGCATGGACCTTTTTTCCTTCTAATGAAAAACTTTATATGAGCACATTTTAAGGGTTTCACTTTTATTATCCTCTAGCTCATTAATAAGAGACTGAAGTTGTTCGGATACAACGTTCGGATCTTGGTAAACACTTATAAATGCAGCGTCGCCTGCAAACGCTGAATTAAATGCATTTAGGCTTGTTGGCATATCCGCTGTATAAATGATGTATAATAGCGGCCCTTATATACTATCTTGAGGGAACCCTGCAGGGATTTCCCCTTTTTTTTTTAGAAAACTGAACCTTTGACTTTACCTTAAACGTTTTATCATTCAAATGGCTCTTAAGAAGCTTGTCGGAGTTTACAGGTACAACTCGAGTTATTTTCCTAAGTAGCCCATCATGCCACACTTTATCAAATGCCTGGGAAAAATCAATGAACAAAGCTGAACAAGATTGCTTATTTTCAAATGCAAATCGGTTGACAATTCTGTGGACTTGCTCAATTGTACTATGGTTTGCTCGAACACCAAACTTATGGTCTGGAATAGTAGTTTGCTCAGTAAGATAGGGCTTTAGGCACGAAACGAATAATGTCTCAAATAATTTTGATGAAATTGACAGCGGGCTAATGGGCCTATATGACGTAATCTGAGTAAGGTACTTCCTAATTTAGGGATCGTAACAATTTCAGAGATCTTCCAAGAGCATGAGAAGAAGCCAACGCGCAGCATGACATTAAATATGAATAGTAAAATTCTTAAAGCTGAATTAGGATAATTCCCATCGCCGATCCTGTAATACGATCAGGGCCGGGTGATTTTTTCATATCTAGAATTTTAATTTTCGATTTTCATAATGATAACCCAAATTTTATAGGGTCAGTCACAGTGTCACTGATACTTGAAATAGTGAAATTATTAATGTCTTGTGGTGTAAAAGGAATATGCCAAGGCATTTGCATTTCTTTCTTTGCAGAATTTTCAAATAATACGGAATAAAAAAATAATACCAGCATGACTGGCGCCAGTCCACGTGTGATCTGAAACAAAATGAAGAATGATCCTCTAAATGAATCAGTTTAGGGAATGTTGGTTCGATGACTACAAAACATCGCGAAATATATGTTTCGTTATCATACTTCGCAAAACGAATATTAGAGTTCTTGTGTTAGGAATACGCGTGTCAATTAATATCGAATATGTTAATATAAAAGGTAAACGAGAGTTGTGCACAGAGAATATTTTTATCTTCAACCCTGTCGCATAATTTAACAAAGCGAATTGGAACCAGCAACTTTTAGGGATTTCAAGATTTAAGAACTGCAAACTTATTACAGCTTTTGTTTGTTTAACAGCATTTTAACAGAGCTCTGTTAACTAAGTTGGCTTGCAATGCAAACAATGAACTCTTTCTAAGGCTGATTTTCAAACGAAACGTGTGAATGTGAATAGCGGGAAACCAAAGAATGCAGCAGTGGCATTGAACATCATTAATAAACACATTTGGTTTGAACACTTTAATAAAAAAAAGTTATTCATATGGTTGAAAGAAAACATCAAAAGCTACATCCTCCTTAATTAGGATGATTAATTAATTTCCCACAAAAACCCGCAAAAATACCAACTCAATGTAAAGGTGCGCTCTTGGTTTTACATTTAAAGTCATGTTTTTTTTTGTTTTAAAAGAAGCTTGAAACATTCGAAATGTTTTTTTTTTCTTTTTGTTTATTTATCATGTATGATTAATATTTATTTTAATTTTTTTATGCACCGATTTTAACAAAAATGTTGCGCACAGTAGGATTCCAAGTTTTAACACTCCAACATTAGAAAATTTATGATGGCCTATGAATTTAATGGTGTCTCTGCACGAGAGAGTCTATAAATTTTACAACAACTCATATGAATAAAGAAGATACACACTTTTTCTAAATGATTGATGATTGGTTAATTAAAATGAACTCAAAACGAAAAAAGGTGGAGTTGAAACATTTGCTCAGTTAAAGTTTATTTTCGAAATTCATTAATTTTTTTATTCGAATATTGAGTTTTTATAAATCGCTTAAAAATAAATTCTTTTAACACGATTTTTGGTCGTAATATTTTTTCAGAGGATTAAGAACCGAAAATAGTTATACAAGATCTTTCTGAAATTCTCTCTCAAAGTAATTTTGCTGTTTCTTTAAATGAACCCGTTTGATTTCATAATTCTTTATTGAGTTTTTATTTGAAGTTTTGAGATTTTTTCATTATTTTTAAAGATTATATTGATCTAGTGTGCGCCACCTATCCCTGATGCCCGTTCGGGTAGATTAGATTTGGGTTGTAAGTTTTTGCACTCATGTCGGATAATCGCTTTGAGAGTTTCCAGAGTCAATGCTTTGTTCATATAGACCGGTGACTTCGCCAAACCCCAAAGAAGAAAGAAGTCTGCAGTAGTCAAATCGACCGATCTGACCCGCCTATCTAAATTGCTTAAACTGACTATAAAGCTACCAGGAAATGCTATATTCAAAGCTGATGGAAGTTTTCAATTCTTTCATCAAAATGTGCTAAGTGACAAAAGTGTAACGGGCACTCGAGAGAAGCGTGAACTGCTCACACGCTACCTATGAGGTCTTTTACCGCCTTTTCTGTCATGTAATGTTTTAGTATCTCCGAAGTGAGTATTTAAGTGCCTTAGCATTTGCCAAAAGACGGCAACATATTCTGTGGGAAACCCATGTTCCTTCGTAACAAATTATTTTATAAAGAAGCACAGTACAACCTCGCTCAACGCAACACTACATTAACACAACCCGATTATTGCAACTCAGAAATTGTTAATATTGTAGACTTTTTCAAGGCAACTTAAAAAAAAACAACCGCAATTATTGCAACTTTTTTTCTAAAACTGTCATCTAAATTAAAATAAATTAATTCATCTTGAAAATAAATAGTTTAAACTGAATGACCACATTTATTTTAAAATAAATCCTTAAACTCAATTACCGAAACAAAGTCGATTTTGCATCTGTCCAGATTTTTATTAGTTATGTTTAGCTAGGTTGCACTTAGTTACAAAAATTGCGTTAAATTCAACCAAATTATCTGGCAAAGCTATACAATTTTGCGCCGTTACTACTGCATTTAGGTGATTTTTTTTTTTTATAATTTTGTGGCTTTTGCTTGAATATAACTTCCAGCAGAGTGGATTTATTACTTCAACTTATGTCAAGAGAAGTAAAGCAGAGTTTAAAGCTTGCAGCTCTCTGACGTCGGTGGCCCACAACTCCTTAAATTGAAAACTTTAGAATGCTGGCTGCTTTACTTACACCTTGCTGGAGAGTTTCGACTTAACAAGTCTCATATCATATACATCGCGATCTTCCTGAAACTTAATTGGAAACCATAAACGAAACAGCCTCATTAACATACAGTCCGGAACTGAACATCGGGGGGGTGCAGATTCCTGTGGTTGGCACCAGTCTGTTCGTTACTGCTTCTATCATCAAAGTTCATTGTCTCCCCTTTTCAGGCCGCAACCAAATCTTCGTAAAGAGTGGTCTTAACATTCGGAAAACTTAAAAATTGCGGCCAGTGTAAACATCATTAATTAATTTTCTAGTTACGCATCTGTTAGATTACCTTGGGTATCACAGGAAACACAAACAGAAGAAGAGTTCAATGCGAAGTAAGATTGAAAGAGGTATTTGTCGGCTTGTACCTTTGTGTTTTGAAAAAGCTTAATTAAGCTACCGAAACAAACAAGATACAACAAACTGAATATTTAACCGATTGTTGCGTTGTACAACCAGGGTATGAAAAGCACTCTAAAATAAACCTTAATTGGATGAAAATCGTTGAAATATTTCAAATAATTTAAAATCTTATTTACGTTTGAAATAAGAGAAACCTCCAACAGTTCACCACAACACACGACTACAAAAGCAAATGGTCACATGCATAAAGAACCAAATAAGCTTTACGCAACACTAGTTGTCGTTTCAAAAGCCAAGATCATTGAGACCAGTGGAGTATCCTTTTATTAGGCTTGAGAATTTTTATTTCTTCTTTTAACAAAGCAACACTAGCCACTAGCCACCGTCTTTAATACTCTACGAAAATGCTTCAAGTTCTGCTTAAGGACAGACAGACTAACAGGCAACTACACCAAAGTTGTACATTAAGCTGGTGTTTGATCACCAAAGGGAACCACAAGCAGTATCCGCATTAGCAGCAGCATTAAAACAATAAAATAGAAAACAACACACGACGACACACACTGACATTTTTGAAAATCCAACACGTGTTGGTTTGATTCAGAGAACCCTTTCGATTTTTGCGTTAATCAAAATTCCAATCATCATACCTGAAAATCATTGATTGGTGTTTGTTCTACATAAAATCAATTTTATGTTTGCCATGTTGCACAATGTTGTTGCCACATTTTTTAGCAAATAGTTTTTCTGGCTTTGAGTGAATATTTTACACCTGAAAAAAATAAAACAATAAACGATGTGAAAAATTCAAGAGAGTAAGCTTGGCCCAAATGTCACTACTGTTTAACATGTTTTGTAATGAAAAGTATTCGTTCTAAATAGCGAATAAGAACAACGTTTTTTTTTTACAAATATTGCAAAATCGGCGGTCAAACGAGGCAAATATTTGACGATAAAATGTGCATATTTGTTCGCCTAATTTTCATTAAGCAAAAATGTTTTCCTTGTTTGATGTAACTTTGTCGAACTACAATTATTAATATTAAGTAATTTAATTTTTAGGCATAAGTTCGTTTTCTGTATTATTTCTATTCAAAAAGGAAATTTGTTTGATATGATAACTTTGAATACATTAAAAGTTAAATAGAATGCATTTTCTATGCCACTACACACGTTCACAACATTCTTCGTGTCTTTTCTACTAATTTTGTGTCAACTGTAAACATCATCTATTTAACCCAACACTAAGGGCAAATAGAATACGGGAGAACGAAGTTTATACGAGTAACACTCTAACTTTTTTTTGTTATTGTTATCATACGCAATTTGCTTTTAGTCAACCAGTGGTTGGGCAGCCATTTGTCTTTAGTGTTGTCTTAAATATATGATGTTTACAGTTGACACAAAATATGTAGAAAAGACACATAGAATGTTGAAAACGTGTGTAGTGGCATAGAAAATGCACTCCATTCTGCTGGTTGTCTAATGAAATTTCAACTTTTACTGCAACTCAAAGTTATCACATGAAATAAATTTTCTTTGTGAATAGAATGAATAAAAGAAATGAAGGTATGCCTAAAACTTAAATTACTTAATACAAAAATTTTCCTCTTGCCAAAAAGGCAAGAAAGTGAATAAATACTTGCCTGATTTTTTAAATGTTCTGTTTCAGTAACTTTCGAATGGATAAAATTTTCACATGAAGCCAGGGAAGTTCATCCTCTTTTGCAAATCGTTATAGTGAATCGGCATAGGACATCTTGTGATCCCTACATTTTGGGTGTAAGGTGTGTTTAGGACTTTTATGTAAAACACGTCGGGGGATATTTTTGTGGAATATTTTAACCCTCTAACTCTACGCTGTATCTTTTTTGTAACTTTCTTGGAGAAAAGAAAAAAACTCCCCCTAAACAGAAATACAGCCAGCTAAAATGTCCTAGAAAAATATTTTCCACGTCACGATAGTTCAAATGTGTTTAATGGTTAAGTTTTTACTCAAACCCAATTAGTACTAAAATATCCCAAATAGCGGATCTTATGAGCAGAGTTTGTTTTGAAAACATGTCTTACGTTAAATTTCACTATAAGTCACTATACAAGAGCAAGCTGTAGATAAAACAATGAAGGGAAAATTGGGTTTTTAAGAAATTATTTCTTTATTACCTCTTTGGTTATAGGTCTAGGCAATTCTATATCTAGTATATAAAACAATATTCAATATCCAAGAGGGTAAATACTCTTTCCATTTTAGCGTTTTTCAATAGGTGCAAACAACACCTTCTTTCATATTGCTTCGCTAAATCCATTAAAATAATATCTTAAAGAAATTGATTGTTAATCCAGTTGCGTCCAAGCATTTATTTAAGTTTTTTACCACACCAATTTGTATTGCAAAGAATGAAACATATTGTGCACGCATATTATCCCTTCAGCTCCCATTTCCATTGTTTTTTTGTTTGTTTTTGACATACTCGTTGCCATTCCATCTGCTATCCCATTTGCATAAAAATCAATCAAATTTAATGTATCTAGCCTGCATAGCCGGGAAGAAATTTATTTCTTTAAAGTCACAACAGTCCCACCACTCGTGCTCTTGATATTTTACAGCATCCGTTATAAATTTGATCAAATAATAAATTTCCATGAAGAATCGATTCCATGCGCAGTTCAAATAGGATTCCTCTGCAAAGATTTCTGACCCTACTTTGAACTCTATCTTAGAGACGTCCACGTATCAGATTTGCCCCACGGGTACGTGATTTAGGGTTGCATTGTATTAGGAGTGTAATATTCCCGCAAAGAAAAAGCTTGATTGTGGCTTCGTCACGACAACCATATGTTTCTATTGTTGTGACCAACATAAAATGGTTATTTGAAAACATTTTGAGCATTAGCTTAGTTGCGATGAACAAGTTATTGTTTACATTTAGTAATTAAATGATTTCCATCCATAAAAATGGCAACATGGTTGGTTGAACAATAAAATTTTTACTAAAATTCTAACCACAAGCAAAGTACTTTAACTATAAAAACTTAATGTAAAGGACATTATAAAATTGTGTTGGTGTTTAATCAAGATATTAGGGTGTTGTGGTTCAAGAGGTTAGCGCGTTGTTAATGGCTTCAGACGTCTGTGTTCGTGACTCAGACGTTGTTTTTTTTTTCTTTTCTATTGCCTTTTTAATTATTATGTACAATAATATTATGATTTGCTTACAACAATATCCTTCAGTCATAATATGTTGGTCTTAGATTATGGTTACTGGAACCATGTTTTGTCTTGGCATGTGTTGTTTAAGTATAATCACCTATTATTTCTAATATCTTTTGATGTTTGGAGTTGATAACTTGTAGGCGATTTGATGTAAGATCCGGTCATACTTGTGGGATTTATATGAGTGGGACGTATACTAATGTCTCCAATACGTTTGCTTCAAAGTGATTTTGTGGTAACTTGTGCATTTTAGAAGGCTCCGATAGTAACCTGACAGCAGGTATTTGGAATTTGATGTAAACTGAAATCGAATACCTAAAGTTTATTAACTTTTTATTAAATCCCCTTTTAAAAGCACGCAAAACAAAAGTCCTTTGTCAAAATCTTTATGTCAGTATCAAACAGAAAAAACACCCGAAAATTCAATTTAATTCATTTACTTAAGGGGATACATTCATTCATTTATTCTTACGGTACGACCAAAATGAATGGCCTCATAAATAAGAATCCCATTTTAAGACCCGAAATTCAAACTCAGACTGAGAATAAAAAACAACTTTAATGCATCTCAATAATGATGAGTTTTAATCATTTCTTGACATTTCTGGCAGAAGCGGCAGCAAAATTTATTCCAAAAAAAAACAAAGTTTTTAAAAGCTGCTAATAAAGCAAATCAATATCATCAGTTGCTGTGTCGTCGTTTTGAAAAGGATTTTAAGCTTTTATGATTAAAAAAACTAAATTTTGAATGTCTTAAGCTGGTTTGTGGTTTGCAAATGAATACGAAAACTTCCACAAAAAATAATAAAAAAAAAAAAAAAAATAATCAACCATTTAAGGCGAAATTTAAGTTTCATGTTTCGCAAAACATTTAAAAAGTATTAACTTTTTTTCTTCTCATTTCTCATTGGTTTTCTGTTTTAATCCAACAATTTATTGACATTGAATTTATAATTTTCGACAAAAAAAAACATTTGCCAAATATCATACGGGTTTATTATGAGTTTCGTATGCAAATCATAATTATCATTAGTTTAGAATTTCTATTCATGAATACGAGTATTTAAAAGATTCTGGAAAGAAATAAGCAAAAAGATATGTTTTTTCTAATGAATTTAAGTGGTTCTCAAATTACAGAAATTCACTGTTTAATTTGCAGCGGTCATGTTCATGTTTGCTTACGACCCTTTCCAACGAAGGTATAAGTATTTGGATTAAATTTATTTTCCGAATAATTTAAAATTTATCATTAAAATTGACAATAGGAAGGAGAACTTAATATAAGTTATGTCAAAGAGTCTTTTATGGGTTTCTAATAAAAACCCAATGAACATTTTATGCCCAGTTTGATGCAGCGATACACACTCTGCACAAGCTGCCCAAGGCGAAATAATTATGAGGTGAGAACAGAACTATTCAGTGTTCGGGAAATTGAGTAAATTGTTGTGTAGCAAGGCGAATTAATTCTTTGGCATTAGATTGTGACGAGACAATTCATCACCTGCTATCATGAGGCCACCTTATATATATTAATTCCCCTTGAATGTGCCGTTGCACGTAATCGAGAATTAAGAATTCGATGGAAATTTTTTGGGAAAATTCGAAAGAAAAGTGTCGAGGAATAATTTAATAAAACAGCAGGAGTTATTCAAACTCTCCTAATCAGCATTAAAAATAAATTCGATAGATAGATTATTATGAGTATTTTAGAAAATGTGCAGAAATTGCTAAAAGAATGAAAGTACTGACTATTTGGTTGATTGTCAAAGAGGAATTTCGACAACTCGTTTAATTGCCTTATAAAATTTCCATTTTTTTTGTCAGATTTTTCGGTAAAAAATGTTTGCTGGATATTGTTATCCCATATGTTTACCTACTGGTGCACTATGGGTAGAGTTTTGAAAAATCCATAAACAATAAAAAAATGTTATTTCTATGAATTTTAGTACTAAATTCATATTGCCAATTTGAATAGGGATGAAAAATAAGGATTTTCAAAGTTGTTCTGTTTAGATGTACTAAATGGTACAACATATACACACGAACAATAGTCATGGTAACTTAGTTTATTCAACGTTTAAAGAACTCTTTTCTATAAATAAAAGTTTGCGGACACCAGCAACCGATATAGTGGCCCACATCAGAGTATATTGGTGGTGGATCTCTTGCAGTGCAATACTATCTCGCATCTAGAACAAAACACGTCATACCGGACTAAGTACATGAAATTAGATCTCATTACAGAATAACACTTTCTTCCCACAGGTATTTGTCGTACTCAATGGTCCTGGAGTCATGGTGAAGAGTGGTTAGTCGGCTGCCGGTAAAGGCGAAGTCGTGAATATTTAAAACACAATTGACACACATTTTGAAAGAAAATTGCCCAGCAAGTTTACGTACAGTCAGTAGGACTTTGATCAGATATTGTTGGCTAATTATGTAAGATATTCGTCTTGCACATCTACAACAAATCCTCAATGCCACCCTCTTAATATAATTTACCATTTATGCCATCATTTGAACAAAAAGATAGGAGAATAGCGGAAAAAGGTAACAAATTCAACTAAAAAAGTTACAATGGAAAAATAAACAAAGATCAAATGGAAAGTGACAAGTAATTATTACATTCAAGGCAGAACCGATCGTAAAGGATTCTTAAATCTAAACGAAAACAAGCCCATAATACGAAGCTACGTAAACAAATATAATTTTTAATAATTTTTTTTCGTTCACAACCGTAAGAGACGGTTGGTGACTTCTGTTCATGTGTTTACTTTAACCAGCAATAAATAAACAAATACTGAAATTCTTTTAATCCGCTTAACCGATTTTGAAATGATAGTAAAAATTGAAAAAAGGGATTTTTAAAATTTTAAATATTCGTACTATTTTCAAACCGGTTTTTAAAAATTTCGAATAATCGATCACCCGAACAGAAGCACATGTTCGAACTATCCAAGCGGATTATGAAAATATATGCTCGAGAATAAATGCATGTCCCGCATTAGCTGAATATATGCACCAGTATAATCGACCTGCTAAGTGCAAAATTTGAAGCTTGGTCCCGAAGTTCGAACCAACAGAGTCACTATGTAACATGAAAATATCTCAGTGTACTCGCTTAGCTCGTTAGGACGCAGCGAACTTTGACGCTTACAAGATCCAAATTACTGAAGAATAGTGTTTTTGCATGTCGGATTTCCGAAGAAAACCTTATGCAGTGCTGAGGCACAGTTTTACCTCAACGGATTTGTAAAGAAGCAATTTAAGAAGCATAAAATTTCAGGCAGATTTACCAAACATAAATGCATCCTCAAGTAGTAACGTTTTGGTGCGAAAAGTGCTGTTAAGGTCAGTGGAGTGTACTCCTAGAGAACATGATAATGAACATTTCGTGAGATTAATTGGATGAAGGGGACGTAAAGGCTTCCGGTTTCAACAAGGCGACACGACATGCCACACATCCACAGAAACAATCGCTATGTACCAAATTTTCAGGCCGCATCATTTTAACGACACGGCGACAATAATTTAACTTCGAGATCGTGTGATTTAACACCTACGTACATGCAAAGAAAAATAATGTGCAACCTATTATGACTGAATTATATAATTGTAAATAAATCATAATATTATGGTTGATAATAATAATAATAATATATAGTCCTCTTAGAACGATAGAAAAACGAAACTATTTATGTTACTGATTGGCAGCGTACTGAGATACGAGCACTGGGGATTAAAGCTATCAAGTGATTATTAGTCAACACGTTAACCACTTAAGCCACAACACCATCAAACTTTCATTAAATCACAAAAGAATTGTACGTATTATGTCCATTAGAAACATTTTATGATCAGAGTTACAATATTTTTTGCATAGTAAAAATTCTTTGTTTGAGGTTAGAAATTTATTAAAAATTGTATTGTTCAACCATGTTGCTCGTTTTTATGGATGGTAATCATTTAATGAATAAACACAATAACATGTTTATCGCAACTAAAGTAATGGTAAAAATGTTTTCAAATAACCGTTGTATGTTTGCCACAGCAATATATTTTTATAGAAACCATAATATGGTTGTCGTGAGTATGACAAACCCATTATTATTCTTTGCGTGTATTTCTTTTGTTGTGGCTATTTGAAGTCAACAGTCTCAAAAAACTAAAGAACTAGATACGTCACAAAATGTCCGATACCTTGCCTGAGCATAACGAAAATATAAAAAGTAAATTTTTTAATGAATGACTTAACGGGTTTCTACCTAGAAACATTTTTGTTTCTAAATAACTTAATTTGGAAGCCAACCGAAAAATAACAGGTGATTGTTGAAAAATGAATAACAGAAAAAAACAGTGGCAGCCCTCTCTAAAATGAGAATGCAAAGAGAAAAGTGGGAAATAAATGAAATAGAGAGCTTAAAGTGGGAGAATTAAGACACATGTGCGTAATTTATTTGGAATAAAGACTTTTAAATAATCTCGTGTAAATAAGTGGAATTTTATTTCTAATAATTTTATAATAAGTTTTTTTTTCAATCTAAAGTATGGAAAGTTTATAGCGTCTTAAGTTTAACTCTACAATCCTCTAACATTTCATTAAGTATGGAAAATGAAAAATAATCAAATAGTACATTCTTAACTTAAGGGCACTTCATCCCTTTCCGTCTAGTGCTTTGTAAGTTGCATGATCGCAGTTGTAAAAAATTCAAAACAATTTTTTTAAACTATTGAAAACTGCTGAATGGAGGCGTCAAAAAATATTTTCTTGCTGCGAAAACAATTCTGCCCGTTGAATACTTATGAGTTTTTGAAACTGACTTTCGAAGAATTCAAAATAATACTTCCCGTCAGTTTACCTTATCGTAAAAGGGCAAACACTACCAAACATTCCGATTTGTAAGTTTTATGCGTGTGCCTTGCTTTCTGCCGGTCTAAGGTACCCTTTAGAGATGTAGTATCTTTAGTTCTTTTTTAGAGAGCATTGTTTTTAATTGTAATTTTCAGTTTGAGAGTTTCAGTTTTAGTAAAACAAATCTTACCAATCCACCTCTGAAGGTAAGGTTGAATCCGTTGCCTTACATGACCGAATTATCCTTTCTTACGTTTTACTAAAACCGAAAATTTAACTATGACGTTTCCCTTGCCCTTCTCGAACGGTCTTTAGTTTGCAACAGCCTTACGGCAATTCCTTAGCAACTAAAATCTGACATTCAATATGCAAAATGCAAAACAGTCTAAAAAAGTTCAAATCCCCTCGAATGTGTGAGTCATGGTTTTTTTAAGCCCCCAAGATTCTTTAAGCCGATCGCAGTCTGGTAGCAAAATATTACAATGTTTCTGGCGAATGATTCTAGTTTTCGAGATATACCGTTGTGTCAAAAAGGAAACAGTGGCGCGACAAATTTTAACATAACTGAATAATGGTTTTTCCTAATCAGTTAAATAAAAAATCCGAAATTCAACAACAATATTATCTTTAGGCTGTGTTCGGTAAAATCTGCTCGGTAGTTTTAGATATCTCGAGAACCAGACCCAATTTAAAAAAACTGCATTGCAGATTTGAATTCAGTGCTCCAAATAATATAACAAGAAACTTTCAATGGCTGCAGTTAAAAACCTTGTATACTCGTACAACTGTGCTCTTTTTTGCCCCTGCTTCGAAAATAAGTTTCCAACGCAAGTCAAACACTTCAAAAATTTATTTATTTATATTTCAAACTTCTTAGGCACAAAACCCATTCTCATTTCAAAATTACAAAAAGAAAACTTAAAATATAAAAATTTCCAAAATGCCGGCAGAATTCGATATCAAATTGGAAGATTTAGCAAAAATAGCTCTCGGGACACCACAGCTAACCAACGTTCAAATTGCCATTCTGCAGAGTTTAATCGAAATTTTGTTGAAAAAACTAAATTGTCAAAATGAAACGGTTTCCTTGAATGCCCGCGATTCCAAGCACTTGGAGGAGATTTTAAAAACTGCCCAAATATCACCAATGGCTTTTAATGATGAAAAAGTCGAAAAGGTCTCGGAAAAACTGGAACGCGTAAAGAAACTGGAAGAATGTGTGAAGAAAATGGATGAAAAGCTAGACCTACATTTGCAAGAAGTAAACCGAAAAAGCAATTTTGACGAGACGGTCATTAACTGGGAAACTTGGCCAACACAAGACGTTGAACATCTTTGTACCACCTGTGATCCAGAAAACAATATTGCCTGTACACTGCTAAAAAATACCGACTTCATTAAGAAATTGCTGAGACGCATGGCAGCTCCTGTGATTGATCGTTTGTTTCATTTTGAGGAACAAATTGAGGAACTCAATGAGGCATTTACAGCCTTCATTCAGCGGACTGAGGAAGAATTTCTAAAGGTGCAACTGCTGGAGAAATGTATAGAAGAGATAGAGAAATTGCGGCTCATTGCAGAGGAACAAAAAACTTCATTCCTCTATGCCATGGAAGAAATTCAAGATATATTGGATACCAAGTTGGATAAAATCCATATTCCCGCCCTTAAAAAATATATACGGGACAATTTTAAGCACATTGATGAGGCCATTAATGAGTTGAAAAGTAAAAAAACATGTCCCCGGGCAGCGGGTATAATCATGGAGGGAGTGCACTGTGTGTCGTGTGGCAATACGAAAGTTTGTAGCGACGTCGGTGTTCAGCCGGCTGCCATGTTGCCTGGCATAACTTTGAATCCTGCAAGTACCCGCAAATATTGCGGCGATTTGTGCAGTTCAAAAAGTTCCAAGAAGAAGGGAGCGATTTCTTTGAATATGGGCGATATTGTTAATATTACGCAACCGAACGCCTCGAAATATGGTTCCAAAAAATCAGATCTGCCTAAGTGCCGTAAAGCTGGGGACGATTTCGATTTGTTGAAGGGTTTTGATGGCAAACTGTATCGGAAAGGTTGATTGAAATTTGTTTGTTTGTAATTTGCTTTTTTTAAATATATGAAAATGTTCATAATTGTTTATGAACAGGGTACATTTTTGCCGTTTGGTTTTTTAGTGGCAGTTGCTAAAGCAAAAGTTATTAGCAATTTAACGCTAGGTGATTGCAGTTTACCTTATGTTATGCGTAGAGCTTGTTCTTGTATACAATACTGGTGTTCATGGCGGTGTTGTGTAGATCGGAGCAAATGGAATTTCTTTACTTCACCGTCTAGAAGATTCTCAGCCCAATTATGAATATCCGCACGGAATTTTTCCCTTCCGCACTTTGTTGTTCCCGAGAAAAAATCCTCATATTCTAACTACCTGGGGAATAAATAAATTAGAGAAAGGGAAAATTAAAAACAGCTGTTTTGTTTTTGACATTATAGTTTGTAATTGTGATTTAATTTTTAATTGTGATTTAATTTAAAGGTGACTTTTATAAATTGGTAGATTTTTTATTCCTAAAATTGTGTTTTTTTTTTTTTTAACAATATTTTGTGATTATTATACATACTTACATTTTTCTATATTTCCCTTAAAAATTGTTAGTGAAAAAACTCGAATGAAACAATAACCGTTTTTTCCCTTTTTATTAATGTAGAATGCTTACTTTTTTCCCTGCGGAAAAAAGGGAAAAAATCCGAGGGAAATTGTAATTCACAATAGGAGGATTGAGGAAAGGAAAATTTCTCACGGAATTTGTATTCATAATTGGGCTGTCTTTCTGAAAATATGAGCTCATTAATATACGGAAACATGATCACGAGTACTCGTTAGATAAGTTTAAGACAAACGCACGTGCAGGTTGCAAATTTTATTATGTGTACTGTGTTTTTAATACTATTTAGACCTATCCCAGTACTTCGGCCCGTTGTGTGCTCTCCATATTGAAAAAGTCTCCACCCTCCAAAGAACTCTCTTTCCTGAACGAACCTCCTGAGTACTTGCCAGTCAATGCCTCTCAAACGTGACAGTCCGGTAAAGTGTCGTCCGCAAAATATTGGCTCCTTTGTTGGTCGAAAGCCGGGTACTAGCATAGAGTCTTCCACCGTCCCGACGTCCTTCCTGCATACCCTGCACTCATCATTATACCGAGTGACCCGTCATCTTACTAATTTCAGATTTGCTTAGTCTCATTAAACCGCATGTTTTATACCCGGTTATGGGGTCTATATTATTTTCCCTACCGTGTTTTCATGCCATAGTGATATATGGGTCGTCTTTGCTCAGCCTTTCAGTTCGGCTCTTGTGGCCTCAAGGGGCTTTGAGCTACTTTGCTTGTCTACCTTGTTGTTGTTTAGCTGTCCCTAAAAATGTTAGCCTCTACAGGCCTGTCAGTACCCCAGAAGTCGTTCAGACACTCTGCGATCGCCTGAACTTCCGCTTAAATAATCGTGTTATGATCCGAAAGTCAAAATAATATTTCGGTCACTGGTTTCTCTATATAAATCGCCAAATCCATCCTATCCCTTAGCTTGCAGCCGTCTGATCCCCTCGGGCATCTGTGTTAGGGTTCCGTTTCACCAGGAGCGTCTATTTGGTCTCAGAGTCTCACCTTTTGCTATAGTCTTTGTTTCAAGTATCCGGTCCGCCAATTCCGTGCCTTGTGTGTCCATTGCCTCCCGTAAAATCTATAAATCACTAACCAGAAAAACCCACAAAAAAACCAAGGATGGAAATCTCTGTATTTTTTTTTTTTTTTTGCAATAACCGTGTATTATGTTGATTTGGAATTATTGGTTCAAAATTTTTTTTCCAGGAAAACTATCTTTTCTTACATAAAAACTTGTATTGTCCCGAACACTTTGTTATTTTTTTTTTGTTCCTTAGGATGCCTTCCTCCTTATTCCAATGCGCTTGACACTGTGCACTTGGTGAAATTATAATAATTAGGCGGATAACTTTAATCTGAGGAAGTGAAACTATATTCGAAAACTTTACTCTCCGTCATTATTTTCGCTTGAATTTTAATAATAAATAAAAAAAAACGAGCTTTTGTAAAGTAGTTCTTGCACAATTTAACTTAAATTAGCGAAATTTGCTGAGTTTTATGCAGCAGTCGAAATATTATAAATTAACCCGAAGGAATTAAGTTCACTCAAATATCCTTCATTTAAAGTTCAATCTAAGAAATAGAAAAAAGTACGTATATATTTATTTAAAGCCCTTATTATGAGTTGCATTCAATTATTCCAGTTGGCCAAAATTGGATACAATTTAGTGGCTTTATCTCATCAGTGTTGTTAAATTGAAAAATAAAATGGTTGAGGACAAAACCTTTGTCAAGATGAAGTCCCATTCGTCACGTCGCATTACATTTGATGAAGAATTTTGCTTTACACTCTATTGCTGACGCAACTCAATGTGCAGACCATCTGTATCTGAAATTTCAATACAAAACGAGCTCAAAAATAAAGCCACAAACTTTTGCAGAATAATAATTTAGCTCTAGAAAAATAAGTTTTGCAAAATGTTGGTTCTCTAGTTCCACTTGGCTAGTCATCTATAGAATTCTGAAATTGTGTAAGACTTTTCTTTCACTAGTATCATACTTTTTGTTATAAGCCTATTAAAGTTATTTGGGACCACAATAACTAAAACTATCTTGGCAGGAAACAATTTAAAATAATCTTCGGTGAATGAATTTATTGTGCAGTAAATAATTTCGTTAGTTACTCAAACAATCTACGAATGTATTTGAATTTACATTCATATTTGTTTATTGACTGGCACATTGTTCTAGTGATGAAAGGATTTAAAGTTCATTCATTTAATATTGTAGACATTATGCATAACCCTAGTTGCCAGATAATATTGTTGAATATTTTTTAATTTTGTTGAAAAAATCGTCAAAATCATCAAACACTTTTTAAATTGTAGTGAAGTTGCCGATGTAAAATCCCATTATTTTATAATATATATAGGGTGTCCGCCGGGAAGGTATACATTAGCCTTGACAGTTCATATTTGGCAGTCGTGAAGTAGAGACGTGGCAAATTTATTATGGAAAAATATTCGGTAAACCAACGTGAAAGTTACGTAAAGTTTTTGGGAGAAACATGATGCCAACAAGACGCATCATTTATCGTGTAGTAAATGATTTCTAAGAAAGAGGGACTGTAGCTGATAGACTCAAGCATGGACCAGAATGCACTGCAAGATCGGCTGAAAACATTACTGCTCTTCAAAAAAGTTTTCAAAACAATCCATCAACTTCAATTCGACACCGTGCTCTGGAGCTTGGTCTTCAAAGAACAACTTTGGCCATAATTTTGCACAAAGATTTGCATTCGCTTCCATTTAAGATTCAGTTGACACAAGAGCTTCTTTCAGAAGACCATTTACGCCGCCGTACATATGCCAATAGGATGCTACAGCTCGCCCATGACAACCCCAATTTTCATGAAAAATCATAATGAGTGACGAGGCACATTTTCATTTGCATGGATATGTGAATAACCATAGTAGTCGGTTTTGGGCAATGGAAAATGGTGTGCAATTTGGTCAGGAGGAATCATTGGACCTTACTCCTTTGAAATTGAAAACGGCGTAACGGTAACTGTCAATGGGGAGCGATATCGTGATATGCTTGAAAACTTTTTAACGCCACAACTGCATGCTTTGGGCTTGACTAACACGTGGTTTCAACAAGACGATGCCACATCGCATATATCCAGGATTACAATGGAATTACTGCGAGAGCTCTTTCTACAACAAGTTATTTCAAGGAATGGTGATGTTGATTGGCCTCCACGGTCGCCTGATTTGACTACTCCGGACTTCTTTTTGTGAGGATATCTGAAAAGCAAGGTTTATGCAAACAAACCAGAAACGCTGGAGCAACTCAAAAAAAATATTTGTGATGAAATTAACGAAATACCGAAATAAACAACCAAAGTATATTTTCCCGGGGGACACCCTATATTAAGTAATTTAATTTTTAGGCATAAGTTTGTTTTCTTTATTCGTTTTATTAGGGAACAAATTTGTTTGATATTCATTTTCATATTCTATTTGTTTTTAGTGTTCAGTTAAATAGATGGTGTTTACAGGTGACACAAAATTAGTAGAAAAGACACAAATAATCTTGAAAACGTGCGTAGCAGCATAGAAAATGCATATTCCATTCTACTAGTTGTCTAATATAATTTGTACTTTTACTGTATTCAGAGTTATTATATCAAAGGAATCTTCTTTCTTAATAGAAAGAATAAAGAAACCGAACTGAAAGCTGAAAATTAAATTACTTAACATTAATAATTGTATTTTGACCAAAGGTACGTCAAATAATACATTTTTAAAGATATTTTTTAACCTTTTCCAATCAGATATTAACTTTCATTAAAAAAAAACCAACCCATTTTGAATTAAAAGACGAAAATAACTGATAATTAGAGTTGAGTTAATCTTAAAAAAAGCGCCATACTATTCACAATATAATATCTGAGATATATTTGACATTATATGAACGAGTCTGGCAACACTGGTGTATACACATTGATATGCAGTTGAGGCTGTGTGTGTTAATGTTTTGTAATTTGAATGAACAGAAATTTATAAACTGCTGTGACATTAATGTAATAGAAAAAAGCACACCGACACAAAATCTTAATTACTTTGTAATTTAATAAAGTTATTTAATTCAATTGCCACAATCATGTTGTGTTGCATCAAGTATTTGTTTTAAATTTAACATTTAAATAGATTTAGAAGTGAGAATAATGGGAGATTAAAAACTACTTTCATGATGAAATACTCCTATTTCTAATAAAATATAAATTGAAGGAAATAGTTTAAGGTTTTTATTCTCTTTTACACAAAAAATAAATTTGTGAAATAAATCCAAATTTTATTTTATTCTTGGAGTCTACTGATTCAAGATCTATTCGAGAATTTTGCTTTTGCGAATCAGCGAGATTTTTCATTTTCTCCAAATTCCGAAATATTTATTTGCGTCCCCATAAAGTATGAGGAAACGAGACGGATAGAGAAAAAGATCACTATACGAGGTGTGGCTATTAAATAACGAGACTGACGCTGTTACAGAAGAAGGGCGCATGCGCCAAACGCCAGCAACCAACAGCTGTTATCGTGAAGCCTTCTCTTTCGAATGTAGTGCCTCTCGCTTCTGTGAACAAATCAGTACAGCCGTAGCCTTCGTTCGCATTAGAGGTGTTTTTTTGTTTCGCCGGAAAAATGTTAAGTGTAACAGTAGAGCAACGAATTGTTGTGAAATTTCATGTGAAACTTGGAAAAACCGCTACTGAAACTTATAATTTATTAAAAGAAGTATATGGCAATGAATGTATATCGCGTGCACGTGTTTTTGAGTGGTTAAGCGTTTTCAAGATGGCCGAAAAGACGTTCAAGATGATTCACGCCCGGGCCGCCCTTCCACGTCGATAACGGATGACAATATCGAAAAAATTGGTAATCTGATTCGATCTGACCGTCGGTTAAGTATTCGTGCGATTGATAAAGAATCCGTACGGCAAATTTTAACATGCAAAAAGTGTGTGCCTAAAATTCTCACATTTGAACAACTGTTAAGAGGTTTCTAGCCAAATTCAGCATCCCAGTGTTAGACCATCCGCCTTATTCGCCGGATCTTGCGCCGTGCGAATTCTAAGGTGAAATCTGCATTAAAAGGAACAAGATTTGAGTCTGTTGAAGCTGTGAAAGAGAAAGCGGCACGCGTCCTGAAGGAGCTGACAGAAAAAGACTTCCAGCACTGTTTCGAACAATGGAAGATTCGCATGGAGGGTTGTAGGGATAGAGGAGGGGTGTATATTGAAGGTGATAATAAGTAAAAATGTATGAAATAAAAATAAAATGTTTTACAGCGTCAGTCTCGTTATTTAATAGCCACACCTCGTACTGTCGTTTCTGTTTACTACTTTGTGCCCAAAATGTTCTCGTAAAATGGTAAAAACACTACCAAATTGGTGGATTTTTTAATGTTGTCTGGAATATCAGCCTCATTTGGGCGTCCATTGTGCTCTGCTTCATTTGTGCTTTAAGTTCAACAATCCACTTTCCTACCACTTGTCTCGAGGGCGCAGAGTTCGGATAATGTTTATCAAGCCATTCTTTTGTCTCCACTGAATTTTTTTTTTTCATCAAAAAGCATTGCCTTATCAAAACTCGAAATTCACTTTCTTCCATTTTTTTTCGATAACAAAAGTAGCTTCACATAAAATGCTTTAACTCACGAATCAGTAGTCAGATTTATAATTTATACACGTATCGTTTGAAGGTTAGTACTAAATAAAAATTATATGGAAAAAACTAGAAACGCCATCTATATGCCATCCTATAGACTTTTTGAATGGACTGTAAAGTGTTTTGATTTAAGCGACTTGAATAAAAGCAATTTTTTAGATTGAAACAGTTGTATTTAGAATTTGATAGTTTTTTTTTTATAGAAAAACCATTTCGTTTCTAGGAAAAATTAACATGTCAATACCATCTACAATCAATCCCAGGCTACGCGTCGTAGAATATATTGAAATATTCTCAACAGTTTTTTTTTCGAATGAAGTTCTTGCTCAATGTGAAAGTGAAAATTCAAACCTTTTCAACTAAACACGTAAAAACTTAATTCTACTTTAGGAAAGAGGGTCAAATTGATTACATAGATTTCTTTTTTGAACTCAACATGGCGGTCATGGGATATGGCAAAAAATCAGAGCAAAACTTATAAATGATCAAAATCTATCGTGATGTGTATCATATGAAAGAGCATTGAAACATTATTTTCATGAGATAATTGAATTTGGCGGTCATAAGGTGTTCAACTTTTTTATTTCAATTCATGGGATAGCGTACATGTACTATATAGCTGCAGTAGTAGGCGCATTTTGTTCACTTGGTAGTAATATCACCGTCGGCTTATTCTGGCATTATCGCATTGCTTCGTATATTAAAATAATTTTCAAATGTGTTCAAAACTAATAACGGGCTGTATTATCGAATAAGAAACCAAACATTTTTACTGTTTTAAATTTTGTATGAATTTTTAAAGAGAAACATTTTTTAAAATTCGTATGTTTTGCTTTTATTTTTTCACCGCTTGCAGCTACATTTAGAGTTGGTAAACAAGAAACCAAATGCAGATACGCAAGTAAGAGAAATAGAACTTTTACTTTTTTGTTTTGAGTTTCTTTAGATTTCTCATTTGGTCTAAAGAACTTCGAACATAAGACGTTTTAGTTTTTTATAAAGTTCGCTAAAGGTTTCCAGATGGGAGGGCTCACACAACCAGCAAAGTGCTCATAGAGACTAGCTTATCATCCCCCCAGCAGATCAATTGCATTTTTGTATTAAAATGAGTTGGCCTAGAATTAGTCAGAAATAATGTTTAACAATTTTTTCGCCAATAATTTCTGAACTGCTCCTAAACAATTGATCATATAAAAAAATAATATTGACATTACTGGAAGGTAATTTTTTGCCGCATGTATCGGTGCACTGTTTATCGAACCCGAAACAACTGTTGTCTAGATGTGGTGAAATAAGCTACTGTAACCCGCCCATTCAAAATTTGTGAGTGGTTGAAGCATGTTCAAGCATTCAAATTCATCCTAGTTTTTTTTTAAGGAAAAACGTTTTCTTGCAGACCGATTAGAATAATATCTCAGGAAGTACACGTTTTTTGCCGATTCTAATCAAGCATTTTTGTCGTTCCCAAGCGTAAAAACCGCCTTTTAAGTAAAATTATGTCAAACTTAAAGAAATTGCAGGATGACAGCTTTTAGGCGATTTCATTTTAACGCAATGCCCGTTTATTTCTTTTTATTTTTTTCAATTTCTCATCTCCCTCTTTATGCGAATTTAATTTCATCGTCATTCAAACACATGTTTAGTTTTTTTTTGTTTGCAAGTCAAAAATATCTTTCTTGTTCATTTTGTGGCTTTTGAAGGGATACTTTTGCCTTAATTTGAATTGATTTTTAGTTTAAATGTGTCATTTGACACTTTTTTGACAACAGGAGTTTTTTCGAAGTCGTTGCTGTGTTTCTTGATTGGAAATTTTAGCTTTAATGATTTTGGTCAGACGGTCAGAATCAAAGTTTTAATAAGACGCTTTAAAGATAATAAAAAGACGAAAAACGAAGAGATGTGTCAATTTAAAATGACGTCCTTATTAAAGATTAAAAACACATTTATTGTCGATTTACTTGTGTCTAAAATCAAGAACAACCAAACCAATTGTCAGTTTGAGGTCTTATTAAAAATAATTTTTACATTTCATCGCTTCCTTTTTCTTTCTCCTTTTCTTTTTTATAACTTTTTTTTCAATTTTATCTGTTCCAAATTTTGAGGTGCCAGTTAGAAAGTGATGGTTCCAAATGAAACTTGCCAATCATTATTACAGTTTGTTTCTGTTTTTTTTTGTCTTTTTTTGTTACTTAACAGGGGTTTATATTAAAAATTAAGCGAAGAAAAATACAGTTTTTATCCTGTTTCAAAATGTGGCTCATTAACGCTTAAAAACATGTTAGTTTCCCGCAAAGTACTTTAACGACGACGCCAACAACAATAACATCAGGTTCAGCTACTACAGATTTTTTAATTTGATATCTAAGGAAACCTACCGACCAAATAGCCGACGTGCTCACATACTTTCGATCGACATTTTGACCAAAATGCTTAGATATGAGATGAAATGCAACATCAACTTGCAATACACTGCACAAAATAAAAGACATAAATTGAAATTAGAATTTATTGTTTGACGTCACTTTGTCGAACTACAAACATTAATAATAGGTAATTAAATTTTTAGGAATACTACTGGGGGCAAAAAATAGTAGGACTTTATAATTTAAATTTCGCGCGGAAATCCATTCGTCGAATTTTTTTCTACGTTGGTATGACTGTCAGTGACATCTGTGCCAAATATCACATCAGTGTTTAGTATACGCTTCCCTTTCTGAAGTACAACAACTGCATTCGGCGATTTTTACAATGAGTGAAATTATTCAACAAAGGAGTTTCATTAAATGTTATGTGCGGAATGAAATTTCTGGTGCCGAAACGTTCAGAATGTTGCAAAAGGCCTTCGGTGATAATTGTATGTCGCAAGCAAGTGTTTTTGATTGGTACAAATTATTCAAAGAGGGTCGAGAACGCGTTGACGACGAACCACATCCAGGACGGCCACCAACATCAACTGATGCTTAACACGTCAATAAAATCCAGGAATTGGTATTCGAGAACCGGCGATTAACAGTCAGAGAGCTTACTGATGTCATTGGAATATCGGTGGGATCAGTGAAAACCATTTTTAAAGATCATTTGGGCCTAAGAAAAGTGAAAACACGATTGGTTCCGCATACCGCATTGATTCTTCGTGAGTGTTTCGCCAAAAAATAAATTAATATCGTTCCACAACCACCGTATTTGCCGTGTGACTTCTGACTGCTCAGCAAACTCAAGCGTCCGCTCCGCGGAAACTGGAAATTGACTTTAACAACTGTTACGAGGATTGGAAAAAACGTTAGCAGTGTATTGCAGCTGGGGGGGATTACTTTGAGGGGGACGAAATAGATTTGGCAGAATAAAAAAAGGAAACTCAAAATTATGAGCAAAGTCTTACTATTTTTTGCCCACAGTAGTAAGTTTGATAATTAAATGGATTCAGCCGAGATGAAACTAAAAATACATATAATGCTTTCATTGCTAAAAGCAAACTCCATAGCATAGAATTCAAAAATAAAAAAAGTTAGAGTGTTACTCGTATAAACTTCGTTCTCACCCAAGGCAAAAGGAGGAACAAGAAAATAAAAAAATCATTCTCGTATTCTAGTTGTCTTTATTGTTGGGTTAAATCGATGATGTTTACAGTTGAGACAATATTAGTAGAAAAAACACGAAGAATGTTCAAAACGTGCGTAGCGGCATAGAAATAAATTTTCTTTCTGAATAGAAAGAATAGAGAAAAACGAATTTATACCTAAAAATTAAATTACTTAATGAAATTAGAATTTTTAATTAAATCAAATTCCAAGAAAAACAATTTAAATAAATAAAATTTATATTAATAAATATTTTTGTTGTTAACCCGATTTTATAAAAATTATATATATTTTTCATTTCAGGGTAAGTCAGCTTTTCAGCCAAAATTCTGGTCCTCTTTCAAACCAGGATTAATAAAAGTGATAGCTTGACGTTGCTAATTTTTCTGCAATGAAGCTTGTATAAGAAATACTACGGCAACAACAATAGCAACAGTTCAAACAGGCCAGCAAAGACTGTCCTCTCCTAAACTGCAATAAGTTTTTAGCATCATGTAAAAAGTAAATTAAAAGACACAAAAATTAATTGCTAAGCAGGGGCAGATTACTCAAAATATGTATTTGTAAAATTGCTTCTGTGCTATGGAAAAAAGAAAATGGCACAGCAACCACAAATCTTTGCTGTCCTGTTTTGCTTTTACATTTGAAGACCTATGATGGAAATTTTTAAACAAAACCAGTTTACCTACAAGTGCATTTTGTCTGCTCATAACTTCTTAAAAGGCAAGGGTTGATTGGTTTAGTTATATAAACCCTTATAAAAGAGAACTAAGGGATAAACAAAAATTGCAATAAAATTTTCTGTATTTAAAAATTAGTAAATCAACTTATATGTATTATTTAAAAATTCCCTAATAGTGCAAATGCTGGTAATGTGATTGCTGTCATATTTGTGCTGGTGCTGTGGTATTTTTAATAGCACGAGCATAGCAATTGCATACATATGCAAACGAGAAGCAAGTGCTATCTTGGCATTGCAATTGTTTTTGCTTTTGTTATTGTTGAACTGCATTTATATTTAACAGCACAGTAACTGCAAAATTCATTGTTAATAAAACCTGTAGCATAGCACAATATTTTTTATAGCATAGCGCAATATTTTTTCTGTGATATTGCTATTGCTATTAAACGAAATATTTTGATAAATTCTCGCTTCGCCGTGACTATTTTTGGGGTCCAGCTGTTTACTGCGCTGATTTTCTCTGATGTCATTTGCACTAAGGCTCCAAATATTATTCGGTTTCAGTGTGTCTGTTTGCGCGACCCTGCGGAGAGCTTATATCAGGTTGGGGGTTAGAGCTACATCGCGAGAAGAGCATTAGTTGAATTCCGTTCTCAGCTTGAGTTTTTAAAGATATAGAAATAATGTGTGACTTTTTTTTACACACTGATCTCAATAAAATTCAACAAGCTTGTGTTTGGTTGCAGAGTGAAAGACAGGATATTTTTGCGTTTGTAGAAATATTTCTTTAATTTTTGTTGCACCTTCTACAATACAAATGCAATTTTATGGTTCTTTTATACAGGGAAACATACATCTAGAGACCTATAATAGTGATAGTCTGCAAATTGGTACTAAATTGGCTGCTCGACCTATGGCGACGACATTGCAACTGTGAATAGGGTACCTCTCATAGTGGGTAAATTGTTTACTTGAAAAACTATAATGAGAGTCTTTAAATTATGTCTTCAAGTCAAAAATGCGTGGAGTCGTCACAGTGGGCATGGCAGTTTCGATACAAAATTCATTGCGTTGCCAGTAGTGCCGTAATAAAGGTTACAAAACAAATTAAACATTAACGTAGAACTCTGGCCAATTACATTTCATTATAATTATATTTTCTACATGTATTCGTGCTACTTGAAAAATGTTCTTTCAAGCCTCCTAATATTTCTACCACATTTTCGCGGGGGCTAAAAAAAATTAAAATACAAAACAAAAGCACAGAAGAAAAGCTGACATGATACCCAACAACACTATCGTGTTCTACAAAATCTACAAAGAAGAACACTGAAGTTGAAATAAAAACATTTGATAGAATCACAATGTTTTTTTGTTACCTTCTGCACATAAGAACATATCAACACCATGCAACATCGTCATCATCATTGACGACATATGCTAGAATCCACCGGCATCTACTGCAACGGGCAATCGATAAGTGCATATGTGTGTGCAAGTAGCTGCTATTAAAATGAATGGATTTTGAGGTTTTGGTTAAACGTATGTTAAACATCGACTCTCTCACTTTAGATGAAAATTGTATTTAAACATAAACTTCATTACTTCCGTGCAATTAACTCAATATGCAGATTATCTAACGTAGTCTTTTGTTGTAGTTACGTCCAACCACCATCACCATCGTCGTCATCACCATCCTCATCATCGTAGTCGATGTTGTTGGTGCACGACACTGTCCATGTTCAACCGCATCAGTATCAGCATCGCACTATTACTATGCACACGGTTGCATCTATTGGTTACTCGGCTATGAGTGCCCTCTTACGTACTACTTACTCGTATAATATTTTAGCAGATCGCTAAAACAAACTATCATCATCTTCATCAGCCACTAAGCGAACAAGTCCATGGACAACATCAAACACAAAATAAAAACAGGAAAAAAGCATTACTCGTAAAAAGAAGGTGTAGTACTGCTATTATTCGTATGTGGTACGAGTGTGTTAAAATGTAGTTAGCAATCATCAGAGAGGAACAGACAGGTAGAAAGAGAGGGATGTAGCCAGTAAACATTCTTTGTGGCTGAAACATGACATACGCGTTCACATCTTTATGTAAATGTGTTGAAGTTGTTGCGATAAGTTTTACATTTCGACCACTAAAGAGTAATTCCAACAGCATTTTCTTGTTAATTTTAATTGATGTTTACAAACATCATCATCGTGCCACATACTAAAAACAACAACAGCCACACTGCCAACATAAAATCCCCTATAGTGGTAAATTAATGACTGGCTGAGTGACAGTCACTGACTGGTTTGAGATATTGAAGTCACCCTAAACAATCTTAGTTTGACTGTTGAAATCTCTTAGAGTTTTTATGGGTGTCTGGCTGGAACATGAGTTGTGTTCGAATGTATTAGTCTTGGCGTGTTTAAATTAAAGCTTTAATCAATCAGTTAATGAAACATTTTCGAACTAAAAATTAAACGAAAAATATAAAATAAAATAATAAAATCGTTAACTTGACAAAGAAGTTAAAATTCTATATGAGGCTTTTCTTCTCTTCTGCATCTCTTGGTTAGGAGTGAAAGTAATTTCTTGATCCCATGGAAATATAAGAATATTTTCTTTCTGACAAAAATATTACATATATGTCTTCAAGAATTGCCGTGCCTGTGTTCCTTTTTAAAAAATATGCAACAAGTTAAAAAAACAGCACATGCGCTTCTAAATATGTTGCACTCAACTCACAGTTCAGGTCGAAATACTACTATTTTTTGAACTTTATTAATTACAATGTTTGTACAAACCAGAGTCTTTTTCTTGAGTTCAATTTTGTCTTGAAATTTGAGTTAAATAATTTTTTCCATGTTTGGGCAATCTGAAATAAGTGCCACCTTTTTATTCGGCAACATTTTTTTCAGAAAAGAAAACGCCATAAGAAACATTTATGTTACGGTTTAAATTCTTCGTGTTATAATATTCTATTTCGTATTATGCCCTTTAACATATCCATCCTGTTGCAAGTACGCAACGCAGATTTCGTCATGAGGTCTGTCGTCATCTTAGCATCAGAGCGCGGCCAATTCGTCGCACCATGGAAATGTCAGTACACTCTTTTGGACCTTGGGCAACTAACTAGACAGCTGGTATGGCGACAAACATTTGAATTGGGAAATGGTCGTGAGTTACTCCGGCTTATTTCGTGCTGAAAATCAAACTTTCGTGAGTTTGCCATCTGGGCGATAGGAATATTGGATGCAGGCCCGGATTTTGGTAAAAAAAATCATCTTATAGAACTCATTGTGTGATGAAACCATCGAGATATATATTGCCTAAAAACGCAGATAAGTTGTATAAGAACATCGCTTTTGATACTATAAGTTGTGTGCGGAAGACTCAAAAGCATTAACCAAACAACGTCAGACATAATTTTCTCTTTCAGTTCCATCTCTGCAGCGCATTTTGAATACAAATGTTAAGATGTAGCCCATAAACTATTCCCAGTTGATCGTAAAACGCCTTTATGATAAAAAATTATCAAGAGCTTTTTGGATGCCATGTGAATAAACTCTAGACTCTGGGTGTTCTTAAAGAGAACATGGAAGTTAAGGTGTTCACAAACAGCCAACAGACAGTAATGGCATTAGAATCCGACGGTGAGATCCAGCACGTACGCGAAAATGTGATAAACGACTATTGAGTGCATAGTAGACTGCGCATCATTTCGGTACCGGGTCACTCTGGAGTGGACCGTAACTAATCAGTCAACGGTCTGGTAATTAAGGTCAGAGATCTTAAGGATATGGGCTTAAGAGGCGTGAAGCCGGTTGAGGCCAAAAACACCGAGCTTAAAGGGGCTTGTACAACACTGTGGAATGAGTAAAACAACAAAAATCCTATAGAAAAACTTAAAAAGGGATAAAACAAAGAGATTGCATTAAATCAGTAAGATGGTGAGTTTACTAATGGGCCCCTCGAGTTTACCGGCACATCTTCGTCGTATAGGATGAGTGGCCAGAGACGAGTGCGGGGCTTGCGGAGAGGACATTGAGACGATGCCTCTGTCTGGCTTTCAAATAGCAAGGCACCCGATTTATCGTGGCTAATGCTCTATTGGACGTGTCTCGTTTGAGAGGCATTAACTGCCAACGAATCAGGAGTTTTTTCAAGAAATATAGTGCCTATGTAGGTTAGAGGCTCTTTCTACATCGACAGCGCACAAAGGGCCGAAGTACTCGCCTGGATGTACGACTGCGGGCAATAGACCAATGGACCTAACCTATTAACCGATTTTATAATTGCTCCTAATATAGTGTTGCTCTAATTTAGGAGCGATACTAATTTTGTTGCTCGACATAAACCAATTTTTCTTTGTGCCAGAATTTTATGAAATTACATTTTCCCCCAACCAATACTTATGACGTTTGGACTACTTTTCCATACTGTAAAGACATGTATACACATCAACTATATGCACATACTCGTATAAACGTATTTGGTCTACTTCATTACTTCGTTATTTGGCATCCACGTCATCTTTTCCATCTTCCAATTCTTCCATTGAAGCATTACATTTTGATTTTGCGTTAAAAGTTTTTTCCTGCAGTTTTTTATTTGGTCCTTAAAAGTGAATTAATTAACATAAATTAAGTCAGTTAGTAAATCTTTCGTAACTGTTCAACGTTGTCTCTACCACCACTCATTTCGTTACTTTAGCTGACTGCCGTATCGAAAAGAATCTTGTTGAATTTTAATGGTCTGTAAACATGATCATTCAAGTGTCATGTCTACCCATCTTTGTCCTCGAGTTTTCGCAAATATTTACCAATTATTGTTGTTCATTTTTGAATTCGTAAGTGGGAGTTTGAGAGATTAAATTTAGTGATAAATTTCCAAATACTGCTTGGTTGGAATTTTGCTAATTTAGCATAAAATTAAAAATAGTAAAAACGTTATCGAGTTTGTTTTAGCAAAGAACAATTTTTATTCTTTATTGCTTGGCATAAAATATTTAATTCTATTAATTGCGTTAATTATAAAGATGTAGGAAAAGCCACGCATATTTTTGATTTTAGTTTAATTTAACATGGAGTTCTTTTGGTAAAAATAGGGAACATCCGTGCAGAGTGTGTTAAGTCATAGAAAATATGCAGATTAAATACGACTGTAAAGACAAATTTGAACACACAAGTGAAGTAGCAGTGGGTCGTGGTTTACTAATCCATGCCCGTGCCAAGACAACGGTGACACGTCAGGATAAAGTTATTTTGTTTTTGACCAACACTTACAGGGTGACCCATATTCTTGCAAGGACTTGTGTTGGAACCAGGAAGACAGGTGAACATGTTATGGGGAAAAGGATAGCAAGAATAGTTCTGGTGGGCACTAAACTTAAAACTTCTCACATTGAAGGTATCAGGAAAGACCTAAACCGTGAGTTTATTTATTTCGCAGTACGGCCAAAGACCAAGTGCACATTGCAGTGTGTTGCGTTGAAACACATTAAAATATATGCAGGCGCTGATGCAGGGGAACCTATAAAGCAGAAATGGGTAAAAAATAAAACTACACGGATGAAAGGATACAGCGAAAGTTCTGGAAGAAAATGATTAGGGAGTGATTTCAGAGGCGGAAATTGTGAAATATATCAACCTCTGATGGGTATGACAAAACTGACAAGGAGAATGAGGATTAAGAAAAAAATACAATTTATATTGCAAGAGAAATGTCAACGATGAAACCACGTCAGGATAAGAAGAAGAAGAAAAATAAAATAGAGGGTATTTTTAGAGCCATAAGAGTTGAGGTTGACTTGTGGTGCGCTTGTTTGACAGCTGTCACTTGTTTTGTGTTTAATTTGGTTTGTCACTTCAACATTATTAAAGTGTCAATGGAACAACGCTTACTAATTGCATTAATTTATTTTCAAAGCGTAGTTCAGTAACAAGGCTCATTTTAAGCCAAAGTTCCACAATCGGAGTAAAGAAAATGGATCAAAGATTCCCCCGGCACCTCTACATTCACAAAGAATCACTGATTGGTGTGCTTTATAGGCCGGTAGAATCATTTGTCCTTATTTCTTTAAAAACAATAACGGACAGAGCGTTCGAGTTAGGGGCTTTCGCTACAGGTTAATGGTCACTAAATTTGTTGTACGACAATTGAATGCCGTAATGTGGAAGAGGTCTGGTGTTAACCGGACGCTGCAAACATAGTACACAGCACGTGTGACAATCTATTTACAGAAGAAACGTTAGGTGAATGAATATTTATGTTTAATGTTCCCGCAAATTGACCTCCAAGCCATGGGATTTAATACCGCTGCACCATTTCTTGTAGAGCTATGTGAAGTCTCTGGTCTACGCCGATAAGCCACAGACGATTATCGGCCTGAGAAACAGCCTTCGCCACGTTATCATTGACATTGGTAGTGCTTGCAAAAATGACAGTAAATTGGAGTTTCTTCCAGCCAGCCGAGGTGGGCATATGTGGAAAATTATAGTCAAATAAAAATGCCAAATAATTATCTTTCAAATAAATCCAAATGAATGATAATTATAGCATTAACCTGTGTTTTATTTAAATTTAAAATTCTATACTACTAACAAAAACACCCTTTTCTGTTCGATTTGTTTAATTTAATTTTCATTTTTGTTGACTTGAATACGAATTATGAAGTCGCCACCTTATAAATGTTCCACATGTTTTGGCACATCCTCTTAAAAAAACATCTTTAAATCACTTACGAATTTATACATTAAACACACAGAAGACAGCTAGCAGGCTACCGACTACAGTCAGTCAAAATTAAAATTCACACTTTTATATGAGAACGATCAGTATGACGACAACAAAGCAACGCACACGGCTGCAGGTTGTTGTCCATTCTGCTTTTGGCGTTGCAGTCAAATTAAATTAATTTCTATTTTTGTTGGCTACAAAACAAAAACAATTTTGACTTGGGAATAGCTATTATTGCAAAATAAAAAAGAAATTTGCAAAATTTAAATGTATTTGCGTCAAGAGGATTGAAATAAATAAATTAATTTGTTTTATAATATTGAGTGACGTTTATTTACATGTCTGGAATTATGTATGTTTTCCGGCTCTAGTCCCGATAACGTGCACCTCCCCGATCATAATGAAAGTTTTTAGTATTGAAAAATACTTCAATTCTGATTTCAAAATTTAAAGTATTGTTTGTCGGCCACGACTAGCACAAAAGTTGAAACTGTTCGCCCCGTTTATTTCTTTTACTTTTTACCTAGTCTCGCATTTTATACATCAAATGAGAGCTTATTGTCTTTTCTATTAGAATATACATATATGCAAACTATGCACTTACATACATGATTTTTCTCAATATTTCAGATAATTGAAAAAAGTCGTGTATAAATTTTCTCCTCTAATTGACCTTATTTGGATGCCGACTTCCAAGAGATTGATAAGCTTTATTTGAATGAATTATTCGTTCTTGTACAGGGTATCCGCCGGGAAGGTATACTTCTTTGTTTTCCACCATTTTGGTAAACATTAGTCTTGACAGTTCATATTTAGCAACCGTGAAGTAGAGACGCGGCAAATTTATTATGGAAAAATATTCGGTAAGCGAACGTGTTTTAACCGTTAAAACATTTTATCAAAATCAGTCATCGATTACTGTGACGGTGAGAAAGTTACGTGAAATTTTTGGGAGAAACAACGTGCTAACAAGACACACTATTTATCGTGTAGTGAATGATTTCGAAGAAGAAAAGCTAATAGGCCCAAGCATGGACCACAACGTACTGCAAGATCGGCTGAAAACATTACTGCTGTTCAAGAAAGTGTTCAAAACAATCCGTCAACCTCAACTCGACACCGTGCTCAGGGGCTTGGCTTTCAAAGAACAACTTTGCCCATAATTTTGCACAAAGATTTGCATTTGTTTCCATTTAGGATTCAGTTGACACAAGAGCTTCTTCCAGAAGACCATTTACGCCGCCGTACATATGCCAATAGGATGCTACAGCTCGCCCATGACAGTGACGAGGCACATTTTCATTTGAATGAATGTGTGAATAAACAGAGTAGTCGATTCTGGGCAATAGAAAACTCTCAAATTATTCCATTAAAAGTGACAGTGTGGTGTGCAATTTGGTCAGGAGGAATCATTGGACCTCACTTCTTTGAAACTGAAAACGGCGTAACGGTAACTGTCAATGGGGAGCGATATCGTGATATGATTGAAAACTTTTTAACTCCACAACTGCATGCTTTGGGCTTGACTAACATGTGTTTTCAACAAGACGGTGCCACATCGCGTACAGCCAGGATTACAATGGAATTACGGCGAGACCTCTTTCCACAACAAGTTATTTCAAGGAATGGTGATGTTGATTGACCTCCACGATCGCCTTATTTGACTACTCCGGACTTCTTTTTGTGGGAATATCCGAGAAGCAAGGTTTATGGAAACAAACCATAAACGCTGGATCAACTCAAACAAAATATTCGTAATGAAATTAATGAAATACCGCGTGAATTGTGTGAGAATGTAATTAAAGATGTGTTCAAAAGGGCTCGCATTTGTGAGGCTAACAGACGCGGACATTTATTCCAAACATAGTTGCCGACATTAAATAAAACATTTATCAATATACGATCCATTCACTTTCGTTTAATCAAAAATTATAAACTAAAATAAACAAAGTAGTATACCTTCCCGGCGGATACCCTGTAGTTTAGAACATATATATCCACTTTGCAGGCCCGCTCACCCACTGGACTTGTTTAATGGAAAAAAACCAACTTTAAAAAATAAAAACATTTAAAGTGCCACCACTCAAATATAAATGAATTGTTGCCAAAGCTGTTAATATTTCAACATTACTATAAAGCTTTTGTTTTTAAAATAATTAATTAGTTGGCTATAAGGCGAAATTTGTAGCCAGTGGTATTTGTAGTCGTGTAGCCGCGTAGCCTGTGGTGGTGAAAGTGTTTAATGCATTACTCTTCCTGGATACGTAATCTTGTTAAAAAGGGCATTAAAAGCGCGCCATGTATCACATAAGAACAATTGGCGAGGGAATCTATTAATTTACGATTTTTCTTATTTGCCTTAATCCTTTCGGCAATGCATTGGTGGACCTTAAGCAAATGCTAGCAATTACAAGAGACTACGTAATGAGTAAGAAGGTCGACAGCCACCAGTCGACAGTCTGCAATCACTATAGTCAACAGTAAAGTGCGAGACTTCGGTTGCCTGAAATCAATTCGTGGAAAGAAGGGGATCGAAAAGGGATCCATAAAGTTAGCGGTCTGCTTCGATATCCCCCTACATTAAAAAAATCCTTTCTTCTACATTCGAAACATTCCCGTGGTACTTTAATTTTTTATTTTATGCGAGTGTTAAGTCCCTCTCGACATTTGAGAGATTTTTGCATAGAGAATTCGAATGATAATTGTGCTGACACATCAAAAATAAAATAGCTTCTGTGACATAATCAGCTCGTAGCAGTGTGAGGAAATCGAAATCGATGTGTATTTTAATACAAAAATAAAAAAGTATATTCAAATCTCAGTCTCATCTCCATCCATTTTCCTAAAAATCTCATTTCGTTCGCTCTATTATGAAATAATTATGACAGACTCTAACACAATTTGTCAGTGTAAGCCATAAAATGTGTTTCAACACATTCGTTAAATACCAACAATAAAATTGAAGTAAAACAAATATTGTTTTACATTTTTATATTCTTTGTGTCACAGTGATAATGATCTTTTGAAGCCAGACCGAGCAAAATCAACAAGAAAACCCATCAACCAACCAACCAGACATAAAGAGAAACTAAAATCATTAGATCGCTTGTGTAAGAACAATAAAATGATATTAAAGGAGCATTAAAGTAAAAAGAATGAAATCAAAAGAAATTTGTTTGTTGTGCCATCAGCAAAATAAATAAAACAAAAATCAAAATATTTATAAGGAAAAATACCAACTCACACACAAACCAAAAAAGTACTTAAAGACAACAAACACTCCTCGACACGTATGTACAAGGGAACAGAGAGAAGAAGAAGGTAAATTGTGTTTGATTAAATACAATTGATAACAGGTTCATTTTCTTTAAGTTAACAACAACACCAACAAAGTCATCAACATGAACAACATGAACAACAAAACAAGTACATGATGTACAAATTCATCCGTCAAACAACAACAACGAGCTTGCTCTGCAAACAAACATAATGCACTTGAATTTACAACAGTAATTTTGAATACAAAGTCTTGTGTGCGTCAAAGTGATATGGTTTTTCTATTTATTGTAAGCGAGGTCGCACGCATCTGCATGCTTGTCCAGCTACTTAAAAACCATCAGCTGAGGCAAGAGGCATTTTCGCTTAGCAAACGGAACAAAGTTTTTGAGTTTTATGTCGGCACTTGTCTTTCAACTTATCTGTTGGACGTGAATACAACTCGTCCGCAATCGATCGTAAATGGCAATTTTAGCATCATACCTGCCTGGAGCATGAACATCCATCATGCTGAGAGAGGGGGGATTGGATATCGATGCCTACTCTAACTTTATGGATCCCTTTTCGACCCCCTTCTTTCCTCGAATTGATTTCGGACAACCGATGTTTAATTTACAATTACCTTACTCTCAATCAAGTCTCGCGTTTAGTATCGACTATAGTCTTTGTTTAAAGCTTTACACTTAGCAAATGTCTGTCCGTAGTCCTAAGTCTTTCGCTATCCAGTGCTGGACATTCACACAATGTGTACTCCCGTCTCCGCCTCTTCCTCAGTAGTATCTTTCGAAGTTGTCCCCTCCACCCCTTGGGAGGTTTTCTTGTCCAACTCTTCAGAATTTCTCCCATGCCCAATAAAAACCAGAGTTCCTACAAAGATTAACCTCTTCACCTCGTGCGAGGCTTCATTGTCCATTCCTGTCAAAATCTCACGGCTTGACGCCTTAGAAAAACCCCTAAAGATTGACTTTCCCACCCTCGCGAGGCATTCTTGTTTATCTTTTCCAGGTTCCTCCTTTGTCCAATTAAAACTGTAGTTTCTGCATAGATTAACCTGTACGCCTCTTGCGTGGCTTCTTGACTCATCCCTCTAATGGAGAAAATATGTCCACCCACACAGAGCTCCACATGCACTGGTAAGTCTGTATTAAAACTTTAGATCGACCCTGGATTAGGGATTTTTTATACGAGAGTGTTAACTTCTCTCCGCTCGACTTATTTAATCAGACGTCTTGCAGAAACAGGAACCTGTTACCGGCCGCCACCACGTAGGGGTATAAGTCAGAACTTGTGACAGTGTATTCAGTTACGGCAAGCTATGTCTTTGTGCCTGCCAGCTGACGACCCCCTCAACATTTTACTTTCGTTTTATTTTTCACTAGGATCCCTCTTATGGCTTTTTTCCTGAAAATATTATATAAAGTCGAGTGTGTCGCAAAAAAAATTCACCAAATTTCATACCGAGAAGGTTTTTAAACCACAATCTCTTTGTTTGGCTCTTCTGAAAATTTTGAATATCACAGAATGCGGAATTTGTTTATAGATACCGCTGCTTGTCAGTGATGAACCACATCAAAGCTTATTATTATAACAGTGTTGACCACTTCGCACTCTGAGCGCACTTAAGGCTGTAAAAAGGGTTATCATATGGCAGCATTTCTTCTTTAGAAGGGAAAACAAAATTCTAGCTTCCAATTAATACAGCAAAAACTACGAACCATATCACTATGACGCACACCTTGCACGTGCCTCGGTACAAATAGTAGTCCGATATACTAAACGACTGCGTAGTTTTTGTTTGATGTCTTAAAGATTTATTCATCTAACTTTTACAAGCCTTAAAGTATGATTTCATACTTTTATACTGCGTGTTATTATTTAAACAAGTTAAATTTTTAACGAGCAGCAAAAGAAAATAATTTAGCCTTAATAATTCATTTGAACCATCAACACATTGTACTCGTTTACAGTGAATGAGATGTGTTTTAACCGATAAGTTTGTACGAGTATAAATTAAAAATAAAAACTAAAAAAATTAAATAATAAATGTTTATTGCCACAAAAAAAAGCGGTTTACTTTTTAGTCGTTCATTTTTTATTTCTCTTGTCTTTTTGTTTAGCTAAAAATCATTCATTGTCGCCACCCTACTTAAGCCACCGGTACCGTCCTCCCACCACTGTAAATAAAAAAGTTTAAATTTATTTTTAGTGCGTGCTGATGATTTTGACATTGTTTCGATTATAAAGTTTGTATTTAGGGTTTGTAGATAAATTTATTCAAAATATTTTCATAATGAATTGGCGGTTAAACAACAAAATGGGAGGGTCAATAAAACTGACATGTTGATCTGCGTGACAAATAATTTTTGAATAAATTCGTGACTTGTGACATCATCGGAGTAAATTTCACAGCATCGTCTTTTAGCTAAATTTGAAACATTTGTTTAATTATTCAAATTAATTCGTAGGGATAATAACAATTAATTTTATTTTTTAATTTAATTTAGTTCCACTTTTAACATTCCAAAGGTAAAACCGTATTGTGATTGTAATTTTAATAAAAATTTGTTAAACACAGTGGCTCTAGTAACACGTTTAATCGTTACACATCACAAAAGTGCCTTTTTAGAAGCAGAAAAATTATTTTCATATGTAATACGTAACTTAGATCGTGATAGGTCTGGGAGTCCGTTTAACCATGGCACTCTGTATCTGTATCTGTCCGGTGTTGTAATCAGTTTTTTGAAATCAGATCTAATCTTTCATAAATCTTCAAAAAAAAAAACGATTTTTTACGATGTTTTCGGAAGAAAGCATTTGCAAACCACACATCGAACAGGCCGCCCTTTTTGTCCATTGAAATCTCATTTAACAGCTGACCGCTGGAGTCACTGGAATATATAAAAAGAACATTTTAAAAAATTTACCGTAAAACCAAATAATCGGCAAAAATCTTAAAACACAAAAAAAAAACAAAGTAAAAAAATATAAATTGATCTCCAAACTCCAAATAATATTTAGAGTACCAAACTCTTTAAATTTATTTTTAAATTTATATGGCAAGCCCACTGTTTAAATACATATTTCTGTATATTGTTCATTGACTTGGTCACCCTCTCGGCCTATTTTAATTGTTGGATCAAATTGAAAATCCATTAGATAAAATTAAAAATTTATCAAAAAATATATACACCTGATCATAAACGAAAATTTCAGAGAAAATTGCGATAATAACAAAAATTAACAAAAAAAAAAAAAAAACCTTAATTTTACTAAAAACTTTCAATTTAAAGATTCGATGCAATTAAAGAATACCCACGAAAGTGAAATTAATTATTTATCTAAATATTTAACATTTTTCAAAAATCTAAGATTCACTTTAAAATTGGAAAAGCTCAAAAAATCTCAAACAACAAAGGAAGTAAATTAAAAAAATTAAAAATTAAACCCAAAATCAGTCAGAAACTGATGCTCCACTAAGAAATCGAATAATCGGAATTTTATCGAAACAAAAATACCACCAAAAACCGAAAAACTCACAAAGAAGGATTATACTATGGTCAGACATGCACGTTAATTGAGCCAATGAATCTTAAATTGAGTTAAAACAGTTCACTTAATTCGCATTTGTCATCTGAAAATGTTTTCATTTTGCACATGAGGATCTGCGTTTGAGAATATGGAAAAATTCGGTAAAATTCAGCTTTAAAAGAAAATGAAAAAACTAACAATTTTTAAAGGATTAAAATTATGTAAAACGTATTTTCGTTAAAAATTTCATAACATTTTTTTTATTTTTCAATTTTACCTGCCATTTTATATATATACATTTATTTTATATATATTCTTTTAATTTTTATATATAGACTTTGACAACAATGAAACTTGACTCAATTTATGGTGCAATTAACTACTAATTGCTCAATTTATTAATTGTGTTCTGTTATGACAAATTGAGCTCAGTTAAAGCCGTAGTTGCGTAAATTTTCTAATTGCGCAATTAAGATGCATGAACATTTGGACGTGATTCTTAGTTGTAAATAAAAAATAACAGATTTGGCAGACGGCACCAAAACCAGATGGCCGCTACAGACCGGTCAACATCAACTCACCCTTTCGATAGAAATGCAAAATTTTAATTACTACGGAAATATGAAATAATTCTTAAATCACAAACACAGCTTAAAGTTACTCATAATAATAAGATGACGACCTCAATGTTAATGACAGTAATTAGAGAATCCATTTCCTGGAAATGAAAATCCGCTAATATTAATCTCCACAAATTGAAGTGCAAAACATGTTACAAAGGATGTTGAACTGTAATATTGTGTGATTTTATGTTGCACAAGCACTCGTATGTATAATTGCAACTTGTAATTATATACTACAGACACATGGAGTTGAACTAATTTAAAAATAGTTTATCCAGCAATTTCTATGAGAAAAATCATTTGAATGTAGTGGTTTTTGTTCGTAAGAAAAATTAAACACAACTTTATTTATTGTCATTTATGAATTGTTTGTTGTTCAATTTTGTGGTGACAATTTTTCACACAATTAAAATGATGCAGGGTTTACAAACAGCCATGCAACCCATACGATTGCATACGAATACATGTCGAAATTAAATGAAAGAAAAACTGCTAAACAACGATAAAAATATAAACTAAAGTTTTTTCTGTTTTTCATGAAATATTTTGCTCCAACTGGAAGCTGTGCTGTTGTGCGTGAGAACTGACTAAACCATAATGCCATACGAGACATAAATATTTGCGACAAAACCGCTTAATGCTGTTAGATAAAATACTACAAATGTCTTATATCTAAGTGTACTCGTATGTATGTGGCTTAGACGTATGAGTGTGTATGTTAAAGATTAAAACAAAAAACTCCCAGTCTCCCATCTCAAAAAGGGGCAGCAAATAGCATCTGTATCCCTCAGCTCATGACACAGATTTCCTTCTTTCTTTGCAGCACAATCAATTGAAATGTTGCTTCGACTAAATGGAATGAATAAATTGAATATCTAGCAAATGTTTTTACAGGAATAAACAAACGCGCTGCAACCATTTGGGGGGAAACAAAAGACAATTACTCAAGTCGCACAAATGCTCAGTTCCAATAACAAAATTGTAATTACAGACTCACTAACACTGTCTGTTTTCCCCTGCTAATGGGCCACACCACCACTATCTGCGATAAGAGATGGTTAGTAGGCCATACAAATGTGTTAATAATGCTCTCATCGTAAACGATTAGTTTTCATTCACACTGTTCTTTAGAGGGGGAGTCGCACAAGTGCCTGCTTGTGTCCACCGACACTTGAAACAAAAACTAAATATTTTCGTTGAGGGAAGAAAAAGTTTTAATCTAAGAATAATTTTCTAGTGATTTTTATTACTTTTCAGTTGCCTGAATAAATAATTCATTGCAATAGTTTTTATTTAAAGTGCTTTTCAAAAACTTTTCCTCGTTATTGTGGTTGACAGCAAGTATTAATTACATTCCCAGCCTTGGAAAGCCTAAAATGTAAAATATTTAAATTGCAAAATTCTGTAAGAATTTATTCTTGTAAATGAACAAATTCTTATTTTAAGGACACAACTAGATTTATGTTCTTAAAAACCTTTTGTCTCATAAGCTTCTCTTTAGTCAAGGGATATCTGTAATTAATACAAATATTATGAGCAGTATTTGGATGGACGAATTTAATTGAAATCGGCAGGTGACACCTATGTATGAGTATATTATTCTTGATAACAAGTTTCTGCCTTAACTTAGACGTGTGAAAAGGCCATACAATTCTCATAAAAGCCTTATTTTGCACAATATATATCCCGCGATCTTTACACCGAATCCCATCCGCTATGCCATAAATATGATGGTAAATAAAATAATGCCATATCAGTCATAAGGCTTAGGAGGCATATCCGCTTCTACGTGGTCGCCACCACACAAAGTAGAAACAGCCCAAGTTGCACGTAAACAATAAACATGGCTCAGGTAACCATAATCATATTATGGTTGTAATCAAACTTATTATTATTGTAGATAATAATAATGTGGTGTTCTGAGAACTATAGAAGAGCAATAACTGATTGGCAGCACCTGAGGGTTAAATGCTTAATCGTGCTGACCACTTCAGCCACAGCGTACTTGTTTTTTTCCCTTTTTAATACTAAAAGACAAGAGTATGGTTAGAGTCATTATGTTATTTTTGTATAGTTATAATACTTTGTTTGTGGTTAGAGTTTTAGTACAAGCTTTAATGTTCAACCCCACCATGTTGCTCACTTCTATGGATGGAAATGATTGAATGTTTCAAAAGTAAACAGTAACTTGTTTGTCGTAACTAAAGTAGTTTTTTAAAATATTTACAAATAATAATTATATGTTTGCCATAACAATATACTGTGGTTATTTCTTGCGTGCCATAAAATTGCCTCCTGATATCAAATAAAATCCTACGACTTCAGTACTAAGGCTTAGAACGTTAAACTGAAGCATATCCTCTTCTGATGGGGTGGTATCATATAGACTGGGGAGTGGAAACGTCAATTTTTTTGCACATCAACCCATTCCTTGTGAGAAAGAGACTACAGATTAAAGTTATCGCGTGTTCAAGATTTCATTCAAAAGATGTTATTATATCCCAAATTGAACTACAATTAAACAATATTCTAGTATTAAATTAATGAGTCTGTGAAACGAATGTGGAAATATCAAATAATCGATGATGATCATGATATGCGCTGATATTCTTATGACAGACCAGGATTTTCTTTTCATATCTTGTCCGCTGAACTGTGTACTTAAGTGCCTTCACTCGCTTATTCAGCTACGGCATCACAACGTCTAACCGTAATAGGTTCCGAAGGATATTTAGCGAAATGATAAGTTGATGAAGGAGTGTGCTGAAAATGGTTCAGCCCTTAACCGAACTAAAGCGCAATACAAAATCCAATTTTTTTAGTCTCAATACGTCTATTGTGTAGAATAAAACTAAACCAAAAAGCTTTAACTCCTTTGATTTTATTAACATGTGCATGTTCGTACCAATGTCTGTTCATAAACCAGATACTTCAGGAGCTGTTTCGAAGCATTTACATTAGGAATGCATTAGTCTCACAGATATTACAATGGACAACATTCACATTACTTAGTTTATAGATATTATGGCCTACAGGTCTACGTGCAAAGTGCAGTGTTTTTGAGAAAACCGCTTAGGCGAAATGCTCCCCTGCTTTGTAAACTTAAACGCACATGATCACCAGGGGACTACTAGATTATTCCGAATATTTGTCACGAGTGCGAGGAAGCAACTTAAATACCTGCGCTCTCTCTGGCAAATTAAGTTTTATACTCGTATAAAATAACAAATATAGGACCCCGCTATGTTAGAGAGTATATTACTTAAGTATTTGGGCAGCCGCACAGAGGGGTATTTGAGATGAAAAGCTGGCCAAAATTATTTAAGCTGCTTTTTTAATTAAAAGTTCGGAGTTTTTAATAGTTGTCAGCTTATTTTAATAGAAAGAATCCAGTGGCGAATTTTTGGAATGTCCATGTTGTTTTTGGTCTCGTTGCCTCGTTGTTTTCCATCACCATCATCCGTGGCAGAAAGAAGCAGTTTAATAATATATAATGCCAAGGGCTTTCTGTTTTCTTTTTTTCTTAAGCTGCAGATTAAGAAAGGATCACAGCTGTGTTCAGTACATCTCCGTTTGTGTGTTGCATCTGGTGAAGTTTCACAAATACTTCGTACCATATCACCTGAAGAGCCCATTTCTTCGGAGATGTCAGTTTATCCAGTAGTAATTTATCTGAATCATTATATCCCGCCGGTCTTTGGCTCATGGATGCAGCAAATGTGATCTCCTCTATTTGCTAATTGGTGACGAATACTTTCCGGTTTTCTTTGTATTGTTCTTTCACTTGCTTCATTAAATTGTTTTTGTGGCCGCCTATCCATCCATACGTTCTTCAAAACCGATCTTCTTTTAGTTGTGCTGAACGCCAGTATCTATTGAAACCATTTCTGAATTTTCAGACACAGCTTTGCTGGTAATATTTCCTCATTTCCTTGGATTTTGAAATTTCGCACACTCTTTCAGCTAAGAACTACAATTTCCCATTGATGGTTCTAGCATTAGATTCTTTTAGTGTTGGAAAAAATTCTAATCTTGTTTAAACTTTTGTCATGTTATGCAACTATTCTCTGCTAAAATTTCCACAAAATCATTGTCAAAGGTCGGCCAACTCGGATGAACAACTATTCTACTAACTCTTCTACTATTTTTTTTATTTTGAGTGTAAGATTCAGATAATTGAATAATTTCAATGTTCTTAAACAAAATAAGTTCCCATATTCCTTTTTTATAGGCAGCTAATCGCATTCTAAAGTGGTAAGTGGTACGACTGACAAAAAAACTTTTTTCTGTTATTTTATTATTTGTGGAGCAGCTACCGTGACTTTTATAACCCTTTTTCCTTTCTTTCCAAAAGAAGTATATAAGAAATCCATGTTTAAGTTTTTGAACGAATTGCTCCAACATAAATATTGAATGCAACATTTTTTAATAGCTGTTTTTGGTCAAGCCAGAGCAAAAAGAAAGAATTTATTTATGCACAAAAAGACAATCAAATAAAGTCATAAAACCGACAAAAATGAATAAGAATGGAGGAGGAAGTGTCCTGGAACCGTAAATCTCAACTCAATCTAAAAATTTACAATATGGCGTCGAATTTTGTTTCCTCTTGATTTTCTTAAATTTTATTTTCACCTTTTTGGCAAGATTTTTTGGTCAAACACTCCTTTTGAATCGGTCGCATTTTGGGAGGACACGTCATAACCATGTTTTCCAAGACAGCGTGTAGGGATATCTGCAAGCGCGTACCCTTTATAAACTGGAGTAACTTATAAGAATACCATGACTTTAGCCATTCAAACAACTCTAAGGATCAATCCCATTCTAATTTAATACTTCCACAATCAAACCACAACCATAATTTTTATGGCAAACAAACAACAACAAAGTAAGAAAATCCATCATTAAAAGTCTCTGGACCGGTGTTCCACAAATCCATAAGATTAATTAATATGAAAGGATCCCAAGAACGAACACACATCAAAATATGACGAGGCTTAAAAGCATTGCTTGCAACAATGTGGCACAAAGCAACAAACTGCAACTAATTTTACAACTTCATATGAAAAATCATTGATCTGTCAGTTCAATGTAGAATATCTGTTTTTCTTACCAGCCAACAATCCTTTTCACATTGCTTCCATCATAATTCCAGTTCCAATGTCCATCGGTCGCTGTCAGAGGAAAGAAACACACTCACTCGCACAAAGTATTAAATATGACGATCAACAACAAGGTGATACGAGGATAAACAAGAAGATTAAAATACAAACACTATTTGCCCAGAAATATGAAATAAAGAAATCTAGACTTGACAGTCAGTCTAGAAATCAGGAAATAAATTAAACATAAAACGTTCAACGTACGAAGGAAGAAGAAGAAGAAAAGCCAACATGAAGCAGTAAAATAAAAAAAAGAGACTTGGAAGTGGAGCAGAAATTGCATTCGAAGTCATGAATACGAATTCACTGAAAATAGCTACACAACCACAGAAAAAGTCAAACACATCAGACAATACTACAACAGACATTTGGACGGACAGTTGAACAGACAGACATTGTTTGAGCAACAACTGTCAATTACTTTTGTGCGGTGTTTTATCCACTTTCCTTTCCCTCTATCTCTCTCCCTGTTTGTCGATCATTTCTAGTCACCCGATAAGTGTTACAGGTATAAGACGGGTGTTGCACAGTGGGGTGGTAGCAAGCAAAACTTTTTATTGTTTGTCTTTTTTATTTTTACAAATGAAGTTGGACATATTTTCTGTGTTACAGCTACGTTTAGACATATGAACGATAGTAATGTGAAAGATGTTTTTTAATTTGGTCTAAAAAAATGTTTCTATTTTTATTTACCAGTAACTTTGGTCAGTTTTTTAATATCAAGCATTTTTCCCAAGACGAGATATGTATTTTATTTATTTTTAATTTCGAGTTTCTTTGTTGTTGTGGTGATTCTTGTAAAATTTTCAAATTAAGCAGTTTTTTATTCTCAGCTATTTATGGGCCGGTACAGCTGATTTTAAATGGGAACTCTGAAAATTTAATTTCACTGCATAAACGTAACAGCTGTTAACAGATGTTATTTCTTAGAGAAATAAATATGAGGAAACACAATTTTGTTTTGAATTTCGTCTAATGAATGATGCAGCCTGACTGACCAGTAAATCTGCCGTAGCCGGCAATATTTACAAGGACAATAAGCTGCCCATCCATCCAGGGTGGTTCAAACATGAGTTAATCAAATCAGCAATTTTAACACTGTGAAAGCCTAACCCATTTATTTTCATAGCTTTTTAACGCCCCTCTAAGGTTTTATTATAATGAAAATAATTAATTCCATTGAATACTGAGCATTTGCAAAGACTTTTGATTTTTTTCTTTCTTTGAGTTTAGACATTTTTTTATTCACTCCTTGCATTTTATGATAATTGTATTTGTCTAGTGGCAAATTTATATTTTTAAATACGATTATTTCAAAAAGTATTAAACATTGCGGAGGGAGGGTGGTGCCGTTGGAATTATCGATTGTGAGCATCGGGCGTTCGCTGTGGAGACATTTTTTAAGAGTAATGATTCTTACGTAATTGCTCGTTGACAATTTTGTTCAAAATCCGGTACCCGGCGAATATGTGATGGACCGAGTGTAAATTTAATGCATTCGGGGGTGCAGAGATTCCGCGCAACTGCTTCTGCTATGAATGTCCCAAGGCCAGGGCCCAGTCGATCTTCAAGGACTCCCAAAAACTTTGAACTGGCTGAAAGCAGTTTACGTGAAAATTGGCGTCTTTCGATACGGAAAAAAGCAGCCTCAATGCGACTTCCAAGAGCGATTATTCATGGAACTTTAAAAAAGGATCTGAAATTCCATCCTTGTAAAATTAAAATATTCAAGAACTGAAAGAAAGTGAGTTTGATTTACGCAAAAACTTTTGTGAAACGTCAACAAGCAAAACTGCCGTTACTGGTCTCCAAGAACCCGCAACTCTGGATTGAAACACTAAAACTCATTGCTTTGACCCAGGGTAACTGTTTTTTCGAAAATTCTCGAATGTCATCGGTGAAAATTATCGACGCAAGATTACGGAATTTTGGGCCAGACCTGCGAGCTCATCCATCGTACTCTTCACACACGTGGTTTCAACAGAATGAGGCGACTGCATACACAGCCAGAGCTTCGATGTTACGTTTTCTATTTAAGTTTGAAAATATAAATCTGCTACCAGACACTCTGTATAAGAGCACTTATAACATGTTATACAACTCAGTTCCTGGCAAAATCACATTGTTAAAGTGCAATATGTAATGGAGAATAAAAAAGTAACACGTAAAAAATATTTGTTGCGATTTTTAAAAAACCAAAACTTTTTATTACTGATTATTTTTTGAGATAAATCTCTACATAAGTTAATTATTTAATGCATAATTCAACATAATGCTCTAAAGAAATACAATTTCATTCTAGTGTTGCGAGAAGCGCATATTTATCTGCATACTGCAGATTTTTACCCCCAAACGGTCTGAAGATTTCTGGCCGAGGAATGCAAGTTTCTTAAAACTCCAAACATATTATATTTTTTGGTACTATTTTATTCTCTAGTGTTAGTTTTTAAGTATTTTGTACTCTTTCCTTTCATGTTAAAGCAAAAACAGGAATATATTTTAAAATGATGAAGAGTCATTCCAAGTAGAATCAACCAACAAGGTGTGCCACATGGTTTTTTGTTTTAGTAAAAAAAAATGGGGATAACAATGGAGTTACCAGAAACACAAAACCGGCATCATTTGATTTGATTTGTGGGCTGGAGATATCATTGCACCGTACTTCTTCAAAACGATTGAAAAAGCAACGTTACAGTCAACCAAGCATGATACCGCGCCATGATTACCGACTTTCTTTTTTCCCAAAATGAAAGAATTGGACTTGCTTGACATGTGATTTCACATGTGTGTAAAGGAAACACGAATTGCTGAAAATACTGGTTGTGATTGGAAAGTAAAAAAGCAAGCTCAGTCGAGAACAGTGCTCAAGCCCAACTGCGAAAAGTTTTCAAAAAATCTAATTCCGGGCGTAATATGATGGTGCAAATTACATCACTCGATATCAATCGAAATTTCCTGTAAAATTCGATTGAAATTTCGAACGTTATGAAATGCCGTAATTCCAGCCTAGATATATTATGTACGTATAAGCACTCGATGTTGGTACCACTGTGCCATCTGTCATTTACCAAACAGGGTGAAAATGATTGTAGTTGCGGTGTTGATTGACAGATTGTTAAGAGGAGATCAATGTTTTCAATGTTTGAATGCTGACTGTTTCGGCTTATACAATGTTGTTGTTGTTGTTGTCTTTGCTGTTGTTGCTGCTTGTAACATTTGCTCACTGTTATTTATATGAGAAATTCCTGTTAATTGTGCTAAAAGTTAATTTATTTCTTCTCTTCATCATCATCGGCCCCAGCAACGACGTAGCCAATCAACTTGCAGGAAAAGCAAAAGACAATAAAATTGAAAATAAAATAAAAAAAAATAAAAACAGTTAATTTATTTTTTTTTTGTCGTCCCAACACTAAGTCAGTGAGTGTAAAAGACAAAAAACAACAGCAACAAAATATTTAAAGTTTCTTGGGAATTTGATTATTTGGGGATTAATGTTGATTTACAAAATAACCGACCACAGACAGTATTAATGAAAAATTAATGTCATTGTGCCTTTTGGATTTTGACTTTTATTTCACTTTAATGCTTTCAAGAGTATTTCTCATTTAAAAAGTAAAATTTTAAAAGCTTTTTTGTTAAAGAATCCAACCAAAAAACATTTTAAAGTTGAGTTTAAGGCGGGCCTGTTATGATGTCAGTGATTAAGATCAGCAGATATTCGATTTATTGACTGGACTTTTATGAAGTCCATTAACATTTTAACTTCTATTCAATAATAATAAAGTATTAAAGGCGTTTGAGTGTACTAGAGTTTGTATACAAACACCACTCGCTAAGTTATTTCTTTCTATTTTAATCGGGGGTTTTTTTCTTGGAGGTGGTGAACTTTAAATTGGCAACACTGTTTTCTCTGACAGCTGATGTGACAGTTCTCGGCTGTTTGAAGGTAAGTTTGGTATGATAATTCGTCACGGCTAGACTCACGCTGGAGCAGCCAATAAGTCATAATGAAAATGTTATTTCAGTTCTCTCTATCATAAAGCAGAACCGCTGCATTCGGGCGATGTTAAAAATGTTTGGTCGTTTGGTGCTCTATATAGGTCGGGTGGATGATTGGTCCATATAATTATCCTAATGATGATGTTCAGGGCGTTACAGCCAACGGTATTGCATGATTAATTACTGTCACGCGCCTCCACTGCAAGGCATTGATTTTACAGCTATGTGGCAACAATAGAACGGTCGCATGGCGCGCGATACAGGAAATGTATATAAATAAAGAAATATTTGATAAACTAATTTTTGGCCGAAGTACAGCCGGCTTTATTAAAAAAAAACTGATCACGCTATGTGCGCAATAGCCACGGTGGTCACAGAACCGAAATAACATTCAAACAATATTTCTTTGAAATTATGTTTTAAATAAAGTTGCAATTTCAAAGGTCTCTCCGTAAGACCTCAGGAATAGTTTCTCGTTTATTTGCATAGACTCAAGAATTCAAAAATTCCTAAAGAAAAAGATCGCACTGCGTTTAGATCAGACTGATCAGATAATTTTATTCTGAAAATTGTTCCTGTAATAAGTCTATTATTTCATGCTTGGCGTGGCACGTGGCGCCGTCCCGCTTAATTCAAATGTCGTCCAACTTCATGCCGGCCAGTTAAAGCCACAAGAATTCCGTTATCATGTTCCTGTAACGAGTGCCGCTTACAGGCACTGAGATACCGGCCGCATTTTAAAAGAAAGACATTCGACGATTTTATTTATTCGCCAACTCATTCAGATGGAAAGGTGATTTTTTTTTTCGAAAAATCGCCATTCACTTCACTTTGCTCCATTAGTCATAGAACAATTTGTCGCCGCTTGCATGCCCCATTTTTAATAATCGGAGTAACCATAGCTGAGAGCTGTTAAATACTACAGTTGCCACTTGCAAGAAAAAAATGCGACAAAATTTAAAAACTACATTCTTATTGAGACCGCAGGACCTTCTTCAAAAGATTCTGCTGCGTTATATTTCAAAAATAAATATTTTTTTTTTTTTAATTTTCGTATCGGAAGTCACAATCACATTCTTACCAATATAATTTCTTAACTAAAATCCTAATAAATTCTAACGACAAAAGAAAGGGAAACTATTACGACATTCTTTGAAACATCAACATCTGGTAAATGTTTGGAAATCACTCAGTTGCTGCTACATTTTTGTACCTTTTGTTCCGAATCCTCTGCAGTTCACAATTCAATTCCTTTTAATACCTGTTGCAAATGCTTTGAATAACAATAAGCCTTAAAATAATCGTTATTGCGGTTGTGGAAAAACGGAATTTATTTATCTTTTGATAGATATTTAATTTGGTTAATTTTTCACCTTTTGTTTGTGGCCGACAAAAGAACACGCACACAACCACTTTTAATGGGATAAAGAAAAACAAATTCGAAACGTTTTTTACGCATCCATTTTCATTCATCATTTTTCCTCGTGGAATTGAAAAGAATATATTTATTTATATTTTATTTTATTCATAGCAGCCTTCAGAAAACGGAGGATATATTGATTATTTTATCTTTGTTACATGAATTTGTAATATTTATCGGTGAAAAATTAAATAAACACTAGTAAAACTTATGGGCGCACAACAAGTTAAATAGGAAATGAAATTTAAAATTTATATTTTGCAAAACTAAAAATACAAGAATTTAGATTAGCTGAAAGTTGCACTGGTTCGTTAAGGCTACCGAATTTGTTATCAATCAAATTTTGTCGTTTGCATGTGCAGTTAATGAACGAGTTCTGGGCCCTTACCGCGTAATTTGTTATATATTTTTTCTTTCTTTTGAGGCTTGCTATTTTCTAAAAATTATACGATAAAAACGGTGGACTTGACATGACTCTTCAATAATTTGTTGTGCTTACCTTTTTTTTTTTTGTTTGAAAATTGTTATTTTTTGTCCTTCATTTTGTTCATTCTAGTGCTGAACAATTTTTAACTTTTTTACCACTTAATTTTGCTACATTTTTACAAAAATAAATACATGGTGTCCGCCGGGAAGGTATAATACTTTGTTTCTTTATAATTTTTGTTTAAATGAAAGAGAATGGATCGTATCTTGATAAATGTTTTATTTAATGTCGGCGATTATGTATCGAATACAATATCAGATAAATGTCCGCCTCTGTTAGCCTCACAAATGCCAGCCATTTTGAACACATTTTTCATTACATTCTCACACATTTCACGCGGTATTTCATTAATTTCATCACGAATATTTTGTGTGAGTTGCTCCAGCGTTTCTGGTTTGTTTGCATAAACCTTGCTTTTCAGATATCCCCACAAAAAGAAGTCCGAAGCAGTGAAATCAGGCGTCCACGGTCGCCTGTCAACATCATCATTCCTGAAAATAACTTGTTGTGGAAAGAGGTCTCGCAGTAATTCTATTGTAATCCTGGCTGTATGCGATGCGGCACCGTCTTGTTGAAACCACATGTTAGTCAAACCCAAAGCATGCAGTTGTGGCCTTAAAAAGTTTTCAATCACATCACGATATCACTCCCCATTGACAGTTACCGTTACGCCGTTTTCAGTTTCAAGGAAACAAGGTCCAATGATTCCTCCTGACCAAATTGCACAACAGACTGTCACTTTTAATGGATGCAAAGGTGACTGATGAATAATTTGAGGGTTTTCCATTGCCCAGAACCGACTATTCTGTTTATTCACACATTCATTCAAATGAAAATATGCCTCGTCACCCCTTATGATTTTTTCATGAAAATCGGGGTTATCATGGGCGAGCTGTAGCATATTGGCATATGTACGGCGGCGTAAATGGTCTTCTGGAAGAAGCTCTTGAGTCAACTGAATTCTAAATGGAAACAAATGCAAATCTTTGTGCAAAATTGTGGCCAAAGTTGTTTTCTGAATACCAAGCTCCTGAGCACGGTATCGAGTTGAGGTTGATGGATTGTTTTGAACACTTTCTTGAACAGCAGTAATGTTTTCATTCGATCTTGGAGTAGTAGTAGTAATTCTTTATTTTTATAATTCATAACAATTACATGTTTATAAAAATAAATAAATAAAAGAAATTTACATACAGCTTTGACATTGACGTTAGCCGGAAAAGTGTGCGTGTTAACAAATATATAAAAATTTTACGTGCATGTACATATAAATATCTTAATGATTATATTCGTTTATCAAAATATTTCGGTACAATAAAGCATTGATAATATATTTTGCTAAATTTTCCCAATTAAAAAGTTCTCCATTTAGCAATTTCACAAAATTCTCTTCTGATATTGCAATAGTTTGAAACTGTTGAAGCCTGATGGAATTCAAAACAGGGCATCGGCATAGAAAATGCTGAATAGATTCGATTTCTCTTGTATTGCACAAAGAGCATTCTTTATTAGTATTTCTTGAAAATCGTGTACCATTTAGGTTTATTAGGTCACATTGAGCTTTTAAAATCCAAGTTATGTAGTTTTGGTCACTCAAAATCGTGAAGTATAGTTGTTATTTTCTATATTTCTATTTTGCACGTGTTTTGCGAATACCATTTTTGGAGTTAGAATCACACCTAAGTAATTATATTCATTAACTATTTCCACAGCTTCACCCTTTAATAGCTAGGTTTACTTCAAGATTCCATAACTCACAATATTCTTCTAGTCTTCCAATCATTTTCTGCAACACCTCTACCTCCTCTGCCAATATCACAATATCATCTGCATATAAAAGTTGTCTGATATTCAGTTCATCAATTGCAATTCCTCCGCCCAAATATTCGTCTAGATCATTCACGTATAGTGAAAATAATAAAGGGGATAACAAGCAACCCTGTTTAACGCCTGAATGTGTTTGAAACGGTTCTGAAAGTTCAGTTCCATTCCAAACTGCTGAAAAAGTTTTTGAATAAACGATTTATAAAAAGTTTACCATTTTTGTGGATACGCCCAGACTGTTTAATTTGAACATAAGGGACTGACGAGAAATTTTGTAAAAAGCAGCCTTAAAGTCTACGAAAAAGGCATACACTTTTTTCCTCCATTTTCAAATTCACAATGGCTGCCAAATTATGTATATTATTCTTTGTAGAATAGCCTTTTCGGAACCCAGCTTGATTTTCCGTGATAACATTATTTTGCTCAGTCCATTGGTATAGTCTGTTATTTATAACACCCATCATCACTTTTGCAATACAATTCATAAATGAAACACCACTGTAATTACATGCTAGGTTTGCGTTACCTTTTTTAAATATCGGGAAAATTACGCTTAAGGTGAAAGTTTCATCGACTTATTATATAGGTTGTTGTAACACACAGCCAATTGTTCTAAGAGTTCAATTGGTGCATTCTTAAAAAATTCATAGGGTACTCTATCTTCCCCTGGCGCTTTGTTTATTTTGGCCTTGTTTAACACTTGAGTAATTTCCAAAGTTGTTATCTCTGAGTCTAAAAAGGCATCTTCTATCAGCAAAGGTGCATAACTAATTTCATGGGTTATTTGTGCTGGATTCAACAAATCTTTAAAAAAATGATCTAAATTCCGATGTTGAAACATTCATGCTTAAAATGTGTGGTTGGTTATTTATTTCTCTTGCTAATTTCCACCAGGCTTTACTATCTTTGACCGTATTTAATTTAAATTCTAATTCCTTATGATATTTTAACTGACTTTCTTTACATATTTCTTTGTATTTTGTATTTGCTGATAAATAATTTAGCTTATTAACCTCATTGTTGCACTTTTTATACTTTTTTAGTAATTTAAATGATATTTGTCTAGCGTTTTCACACTTCCAATTAAACCATGGGCTTTTAGGCACTAATCCTCCCCGGTCTTTATTGCATTGTTGTATAGAATTATTTATTATATCTATTAAAACAGTTAAATTGTTGTCGGAATTATTTTCTTTTATTTGATTTATATGAGCTTTTACGTTTTCGATATATTTGCCTTTTTCTTTTTCAATCCATCTTAGCTTTGGCAGCAGTTTTTCCTACCCTGCTTACATATGTAAAATTTCCATCTTCATCCCCCTTAATCTTCCCAAAAAAGCAGGCCACCAACTCTGAACTTCCTCCTCTACTATCTGCTGCATTTCACCAACTCTTACATTAATATCACCTACCACCAACGCATTTTGAGCACCATTTTCAACAAAAAAGTTTTCCACTACCCCGAAGTCTTCTTCCCAGTTAGCACCGCGGAACTATAATGGGTATATTCTAATCTCCGTATCTACCGTTTTTATTTTTATAACATCCACGCCTGATATACTACCAAATGTGCATTTGGTTTCTTTTTGATTAATGTTTCTGTTTATTCCATACAAGCAACCGCCAATAGCTCTACCATATCTGTTTATTCTGTGAGCGGATTTCCAAAAAATGTTAAGATTTTTAAAGTATTTTTTAAAGTTTTCAAATTTTTCCTCACAAATGTGTGTTTCAATTAATATTACAATATCAAAAGAGTTTATATAATTGAAAAAATCATTCTACAATAGTTTATTTTCTAACCCATGTATATTATAGGAAAGAACTTTGAAATCATTTGAGACGATATTTTCATCTACGTGTGTATCATTATCAACACTTTTACAAAAATGAATTTTTATTAGTTTTTTGAATCAATTTTTTTAATAATATCATTATATTTTAGGTTTAAACTTGACACGACATAACGATATAAAGTTTTCAGAGCATCCTCTGCCTTCTCCGTACCACAAATAAGTTCCTTATTCTTATTCTACTTGAACCACTTATTTCCGATTTTGAGCTTGTCATTACGGACGCTTACACGTTGAGTTTTGCTGATGGAAAGGAGGTCTTTTTTAATCTGTAGCATTACTTTAAATGAATTGTGCTCTTCAGAATATCCTGCACCGATTTTTCGAATTTAAATTCTACTATAACGGCCATAGTCACATCATCTTCGTATAGTTTACAGATATTTTCGATTTCTAATGGAGAGTTAATTTTAAGCTTTTCCTTAATAAAATTGTTAACTGTTTCAAATACAGGCCCCTTTCGCAGTCCTCTGACAATAATGTTTTTCCTTTTCATGTGTTCCTCTAAACGAGCTATAGTAGCGTGGTCTTTGTTTTTATCTTTTTCTAGGGCTTTCACTTTTTCATTAATTTTTTGATGGCAGATTTTTTAACTTTTCGTCAAGTATCATTGACATAGATTTATTCATCATTTCCATTAAATCCGTTACGGCCATACTTCCCACTGGGTTATCGCTCGCCATGATATCTGGAGATGCTTCAATGAGTTTTCTTTGCTTCTTATACGTGATTGCGGCTATTGTATTTTTTGGTGTAGTACTAATAGATTGCATATTTTAGGCCCAGATATTAAAGCTTAGAGTCCACATATGGGTAGGTATTTAGGTTCTGTTTTAAAATGTTATTTAAATAAAAAGTTTTAGCATAACCGATCAGCTGTGATTTATTATAGCAGTTTTTGTTCTCTTTTTAATGTTTATTTTTTTTTCATTTATATGTATGCATAAAAGATTCCACCAAAATTCTTTTGTTTTTTTTTTTTAATTTCATTTCAATCCACACAAACTCCACTTTTCTGATGATAAACATGCATCCAGCATTGAGTATATTATTGCCAATTTTATTATTGAGAGAACTTGATACAAATCAGACACTTGCTTAAAGTACAACTTTATACACCAAAGGTTGCCATTTCCTTGGAGTATGTTGTGGTTCATGCTTGGGCATATCAGCTACAGTCCCTCTTTTTTCGAAATCATTCACTACACGATAAATAGTGCGTCTTGTTGGCACGTTGTTTCTCCCAAAAATTTCACTTAACTTTCTCTTCGTCATAGTAATCGATGATTGATTTTGATCAAATATTTTAACGATTAAAACACGTTGGTTTACCGAATATTTTTCCATAATAAATTTGCCACGTCTCTACTTCACGACTGCCAAATATAAACTGTCAAGACTAAAGTTTACCACCCTGTATATTAGAAACTTTAGCCGTTGAATGTGCCAAAAGCCAAAAAGGCTACCTACTCGAAATTGCTCGGCAATTGCCGCCGAATATATGTATGTGTAGACACACAATGTAATGAGAGTATTTTATTTTAGATTTTTTGACAGTCAAAACTATTTTCATTAGATTTTTCTCTGCAAAAATCTGACCACTTGTAGAATAGTGTGATCCGCCCTTTAGTAGTAATCCTGCCATAAAAACAACTGAAAAGCGACATTGCATAACAGACGACATTACATTATATAACGAAAACTAGACTAAAAGGAAACTTTGCCATCACTTTTCGTATACTTCATAAAGGGCTGTAATTAAATGAACTCTTGGGGTGTTCCTACTTTAAGACTACGAAATATTGGGCTGCTCTGTGCCGTATACAAATGATGATCCCTTTTGAAGGCTCTCCATCACTCGTCATTTGTGAAGACTTTAAAATAACAGGACCGAGCGATCACCTTTAAACAATTAGTTGCTTAAATCGAAATTGATGCGAATGCTTACACAAAAAAAAAAACAGTTGAAAAAACCAAAAAAGTTAAAATGGTTTGTTATTTGAACGTGTCCTATTTTATTATTCTTTCTTCAGTATTTTTTTTTTTATTTCGGTTTGCTGTGCTCAGCGTGCATTTGCTTCGTGTGATTGAAGATTTCTTGAGAGTGATTTTTTTTTAATTATTGTATGACACGGTTGCGGTGGCTAGCAGGCAGTATTAATAAATATAAATGACTTGTAATTTTTCATCAAAATTAGAAGAATAGTTAGACAACAGATGAATAATAGTTGTAAAGGTAAACGGTAGTGTCATATGGAGGCGTATAAATATTTTCAATTTTATTTTATTAAGGAACCTTTTATGTTGTTAAAAATCTTCACACATAAAGAAAGCAATTTGTTCAGTGAGATGATTAAAATATTAAAAAAATATAATTTTAAGTAAAAGAGTAAATCATTTAGATGGGTAGCTATCTAATGACCGACCGAACTTACTTTTTTGGGCGTCACCCGAATTCCATGACCGCCCAAATTTTCAAAACTGGAAGAAACCGAATTTGATTTGTATTAAATTCATGAAAAATTATATAACACCCGGTTCGTATCCATACTCATAAATATAATATTTCGACATTTCATATAGTGGTCGTACCGAATTCGATACATTTGTTTCATTCTTCGGTTTGTGCGTTGCTAGAGTTAATCTTAAAGACCTTTAAATGACCACTTACTTCTTCAGATCTTTTGAAATTACACAATAGGTCTAGATGTTGCTTAACAATTCTTCTTCATCCATAGGAGCTTATGTAAACTATCGTAAATAATTAGATGTACCGCGTGAGCAAAAGGACTTCGTCCTCAATCATATCACAGCAGTTCGAAGCCAATATGAATTTTCTCCTCAATATTGATTTCGGCTTTCGGTAAAAATAACTGCACAAAAACATAAATGTGAAAATAAGTCCAAGTTCCTATCCAAAAATGTTATCCAACTAAAAAGTTGCATAGAAATGTTTATATGAAGGATTTGGTCCTCATTTTGATCTCATTACTTTCTACGGCCGAAGTTTTTGGTTACGAGCTTGACCTTATTTCCACATTTATGTTTTGTGCGGATTCTCATTACATTGTATGTCTACACTATCCCCCAGAATACAACATAAAGCAGTTGTTTACTTCGAGCAAGTAGCTGAGAAAGAAGCCGAAACGGTACATTTGGCGACGATGGCAGAGCAATTTTGAATAGGTAGCGGCGGCGGTGGCTTTTGAAAATTTCAGCGGCTCAAGTTTTTGAAATACTTCTTTTTGTAAGTATATAGAAAAATGAAGTGGTAAAGAAGTGCAAAAATGTTTAACGCTGGAGTGAACAAAATCAGGGACTGAAAAAACAATTATTTTTGAATTTTTCAACACAAAAATTACACACAACAATAATCGGAGAACCATGTCGAGCACACAGTTTTCACCATATTAACTTGGATTCTTAGAATTTTTGCATTTTTGTAGACAGGAGTTATTTTTGTTCTCTGATTTTAATTTTTTTTTTTTATTGATAGAAGTAAATAGTATATCTTGTTTTTTTATGTAGAAATAAGTATTAAATTCTGACATATATTTTTGGCAGAAATAAATGATATCTTCTAAAAATTCAAAGCTTAGAGATTTTTATGACAAAAGTCATATATGACATTGATAACGGATAAACTCTTCGGCCGATTTGTTTCGGTGGAAACTAAAAAAAAATTTTCTGCGGCAGCCCGCTATCGGCGGCAAATTAGTCGACTTGCATATTTGTTCCGATGCAGGTTTTGGTATTTTCTTCGTGTGCTGCTATAAAAATGCCACCCTAATAAAATGAACATTTTTTAAAAATGTAGAGAGCCATACGACGTAAGATTTCCATCCGTTTTTTTATCAGATTCATAACATAGTGTTTTCACACTGTTAAATTTTTTCCATTTTATATGAATGTTTGACAAGGTTACTCAATCTAATAATGTGAAAAGCCCTTAAGCAGATTAAAAAACAATGGTTAAAAGTAATATTGTGTAAAAATTCGGATTTTTTATACACATAAGAGAATAGGACAAACCTTTCTACAGTTATGTTAATATTTGTCGTACAACAGCTAGAAGCAATTTGAAGAAGCCGAGTGCAGTATTAGAAAGCTTCTCAAAATATCAAACAATAGCAAAAACAATGTGATTTTTTAATATCTTTAACGATTGTGATATATTCTGAAGTTTGGTCCCGAAAACTAATTCAATTCCAATTACGACTCTATGATATAGTATTCTCCGTTTTCAATTTTTCATCAACTTCAGATGAATCTGCAGCTTTCTGAGGTAAGGAATGGTGACCACCCTATTTTATACACTAGAATAAATCCGTATTTCACATGCTTGTGTTTGGTAGCTCGCGCACACTGAATCTGCGTTCATGCAATGCTCGCCCACTCACAGCTCCCACTGCATCTTTTTAAGAGGCCTTATAAATATTTTGTCCTCGCAAATATGTTCCTTTATTCACTAAAGTAAAACTAAAATTTTCTTTTAAATATTTCGCTTTCTCTTGAAATTTGTGAAATATTTCGTTTAGCAAAACATTCTATGATGGATTAATTACGAATACAAATACAACTGTACATTTTCCATTTAACTCGTAACCATGTAGCATGACTCAGTCAACGATAAATTAAAATTTGTTTGTAAAGAAATTTGCTTTCAAATTTTGACAAATGTTTATCTCGACTTATTGGAGTAACGAACATGCACCACAAGGAATACAGGTCAACGTAAATAAAAGGTATTTCTACACAAAGTGTTATTGGTGTTATTCGAGTATACGCGTCAACGAAGTGAAACTTTACGTGGAAAATAAAAATACAAAAAATTAAAATCTCAAAATCTTGTTTTTGCTTTTCATGTATCGCGTTCCAAAACAACGCGTATCTGTCTCTATTACAAACTTATATTTTGTATGAACAACAAAACAAATTTTCGAGAGTTGTAAAATTTTATTTTGGTTTTCTATGTAAAGTTGCACCTTGTTGACATGTTTTCCCTCCCATTATCTCATTTGACCACCTCAAATTGTCAACTTTTCCCCTCTTAACCAAATAATTTTTTTACGATCTTACAAATTTGATTGATTGCGCCTTTTTTTATGTCGGTATGTGAATATTGAATAAGGTAAAAAATAAACAACCGATTTCAATATATGTAATATTTTTAATTTAGTTTCGTCATTTTCTATTCATTTGGATTAATGTTTGAATATGACTTCAACCGGTAGCCGCCTATATTGGCCAAAGCAAAATGTGCCCGTATACTTTGGCTCGAATGTTTGTTTTAAGATCGTCAGTGGTATGAAACTTGTATGCGTGCATTTCCCATAAAAAGAAGTCTAGAGGGGTTAGATCTGAAGATCTGAGTGACCAGTCAAAGTCGCTATTTTGTGGCATCACAATTTCAGGAAATCTTTGTTGCATTAAATGCATTGTTTGATTTGGAATATGGTGTGGTGTACCATCTTGTTAAACCAGTAACAGCCCAGACCTTATTCACGCATTTTCGGGCAGAGATAATGAGTCCATCATCCACCGATATCGTTTCCCATCGACAGTTTGCATCGCCTGTATAAAAATGGCCTAATGATCATTTTGACGTAAACGACAGCTTAAACAGCCACAAAGAGCAGTGGGGAACAACGTGTTTCAAGATTAAATAAGACCTTTGAGGGCTATAGAAGTTCAGAGCTCCTAGCAACAAAGTTTATATATATTTTTTCCAGTCAATGTCTTTGCGATGAGATATGTTCGGTAATTGTATCCGATGCTCCATCGTTTCAATGTTCTCATTAAATGCTACACAAACGCTGTTGCCTGCTCCTCCTTTTCGGAGCAAAGGGATTTTTCATAATTTCTCCACGCGATTCGTTGTTCCACAGTGTTATAACTCTGTGGCCTTAAGTATCAGAACATTTGCTTGTTCGTGGTGGCATGTCATCCAGATGATGCGCAGTCTACCATTTGGCGATTAATCGTTAATCGCTTTTTGTAGTCCAATATCACTATTGAAAATTTTATAGATATCGAGTTTGAACCTAAACCGCGGTTGTTTATTCCCTTCACATTTCGCGAAATTGAACTCTGATTTGGATGGTTTTCTGATTTGCACCTACCTAAAGTTCACGAGAAGCCCGACCAGAAACTCATAGGGAGTAGAATAATGTGAGATTTAATATCAAATTACTCTATACTAAACTCTTTTAGAGGAAGAGAAAACGGAGCTGGTATCTGACGATAAGGAAATCCTGTAACTTGTTAATGGAAACAAAAATCGTGGTGGACCGAGTGGACATATGACAAAGGATTGAGCCAAATCAATCTGCTAGTCAGCAGTTTTGTTACAGAAATACTTTATAATTTCTAATATGAAAGAAAAATACATCTGCTTATTTAATTCAAAACTGCATTCCTTTTTGCAACACCCTATTAAAATTGTTTGTTTCACAGCTGCTTACGTTTGAATACACGTATGAATAATTGCTATGAATGCTTGTAAGCATGTGATATGCGTTGTGTGTGTGTGTGTGTCTGCAATTGTGTCGGAACATAACGAAATTTATAAATTCTTGTTCATACATTAATCTGAAGCCGCTTACTGTCAGGTTAATGTGTTGGAAATATCAATCACAAAACCAACAACAGAAATAGCAGCATAATTCGTACGATGATCAACCGAACGAGTGACTGACTGGCCACTAGCCAGCCGGGTAACCAACCCAAAACAAGTCAAGAAAAATTAAAACAAATATTTGTTAGAAATGAAAATGAAGTGCAACAAAATAAATTAATTTAAATTTTACCGCTTTTGAATTCTGGAAAAGAAGAAAAATCTGCCAAAGGTATGATCAAATAAATTATCCTTAAGCTCCAACGATGGCAACCAATAGCAACATTTGTTGGCCGCAACAAACTGCAGTAAGAATATGAAATATATAAATTGGAGCTGAAATTTATACAACTTGTATTTGACTTATGAAAAATGGAAATGATCACATTAAAGCTGCTTTTGAAGTTCTGTTTTTTTAGGGACACGGTGTTAGAGCGATTTCCTACTGAGCTGAATGAGAAAGAAAAAATTCTATAATTTTTAGCACACACACATACTTAGATACAAAACCCAGATGAACTACCTTTTCATTAAAATAAACAGTATTAATATCGACGCGTCGGTTCGTTTGTAACAATTTGAACCCTATAAATATTTAGGGATTCGCAGATTATAGAGAACAAAGTATACGCTTTGTACACTTTCAAAATATGCTTAAAAATATATTAACGCTGTATTATCATCTAGAATTTTTCTTCTTTCGAAGGCAAAATTCGAATTTTTTAATTGAAAACCGGCTACCAGTGACGTTTTTATAGATACAAAGTTTAATTTATATAAAAATGGAAAACCGTAATTTCTACAATCAAAATTGTAAAGCCCTGATATGAACTTGGCGCCTATTAGTGAATTTCAGTAGATGCGTTTTCTATTATTCGTTTAAGTCAATTCGGTAAGGGGTTCATGTGTGACAGCTACTCCTCGGAATGTTAAGCAAACACCTTCGTGCGGTCTTAGACAACTAGATCAATCAAGTGATTATGGGTATACAAAGCGTGTTAAAGTAGTGCCCATATATCCCCGCAGGCTCAGGGAGGGACGTACTAATACTCCGTCATCCAGATATGGAATAAAAAAATGAAGGACAATGTGCAAGATATTAGAAGAAATTTCTCCTCAAAAAGGTCATAGATTGAGTTTCCGAAATAAATTAAACAGCACGCTACAATTGTATCTAATATATTAAAAAAAAAAACACACACACACACAAAAGTAGACGGTGCAAATATCGGATGATGATCGAAACTTTTCTTTGACATCAATAGTTATTATACTGTTGCATAAACTGGTTCCTAGGTCTTTGCCGAACTTGATCCCGCTTTCAATAAGCAAAGCAGTTTTTTACACTGTCTCAGGGTAAATTACGAAGTATTCTGCTGCTCGACAAGAATGAGTTCAGTATAAGCACGGGATGGTTTACTGTGCATTGTGGTTTTGCAGTTCACTATAGGGACTTTCAAGAAAATATTATGTAGGTTCTATAATAAGAAAGAAAAGGCATCTAATATTATGCTCTCGGAATGCCCAGCTCTGGGGTATAATTGGGTAATTATCTTTATAGAACCCTAAGCTTGTAGTAAATATTAAGGCTAACCAAATCTGCAGAGAAATGAAAATCGTGTTAGAAAGGCCTCATGTGGCGAAGGACACTGGTCGTTATTAAAAGCAAAACAATGATATCGATTATGGAATTATCCGTGTTAATTTTTATTTACTCTCATAAAAACAAGGTTTTTTAAGTAACTCTGGATAGTGGACTCATGTTTCTGCCTCAGTTTATTGCGTAAAATTCACTAGCATAAGTTCATTTGAACCTTTATGTCTGAAGAACGAAGAAACCTTCTCTTTTCGCTGACAAGAATCTGGATATCAGCTGATGACTGGTGTAAATTTCCTTTGTTGAGGTTGCACATATGGCTGCTACATTCACGATGTTTGTGAAGTAGTCAGCAGCTTCTTGAATATCAGTCGGGTTACTCAAATGAATTTTCCGAAATAAGAGAGAGCTCACATACATTTTATATTTCAACAAATTCGTACTTTTATTTGGACACAAAACAGGGGTTTCAGGTAGATTGGATGATGTAGGTGAAAGGTCAGAAAATAGAACGTATGATAAAATTATTAAACACGGTTCACGTCTGCTGTTTTCTACAATAGCAAAACCAGGCAGCTTCTTAAAGTCTGTATGCGAAGAAGTATGTTCACCTCCAGCTACGACATCAAGATTATTAGTTTGAACTGTATTATATAGCTGCCTCCCTCTAGCTGCTACAAATGTAGGTGAACCACGTCTATTTTTTGCATACAGTGTAACAAATTTCATTTCGATATCTGCTTCACTACGAGACTTATTAATTTTGGCCACATAAAATGGGTAGAAGACACACTGTGTGTGGTGCAAAGCAAGAATCCTATAAGTACGGGGTTTATAAAAAAATCATTGGAAAGATGGCTGCTAGTTATGTTGGTTTGTAAGAATTTCTTTATGCAAAAATGATTTCAAGTTCCATTTTTGCTATTAACTGACCACTGTAGCGCAACTTCAGATTTCAACCCGCTTTACTTTACTTCCTTAATAACCCAAAGTTAAGGTACGCTAATCCCAATAAGAAGTCGGTAAAAAAACAACTTCATGTTAGAATACACTATTTTTATTTAAATTAAATGAATAAATGAACAATGTGCAACAACAACAAAAAAATAAACTGGAAATAAAACAAAAATTATGATTCACCATGCATTTGAACGATTAGTTGGTTGCTTGGTTGTTACTCTGGCCGCTGGCTACATTGGCTGGTCGTCGGGCACATGTACTTTTGTATTCTTACATGTAGTTATTCCAACATTTTTTTCTTTCTTTTTTAGCAGAAAATAAGTCAAATTACATGTATCAAATATTAGAAGCAAAAGGCTTCATTAAAAAACGCAGCTGTGCTTTGTTTTCTTTATATCATCAAATGAGTGTAATTTTGTTACGACTGACTGACTGACTGACTGTGAGACTATTTGCCAGGCTAAATTACTATTTACTAGTTAAAATGGTCAATGAGACAATAAAAGAAAACAGGGTGTCTAAAGTCAATAGGTAAAGGATAAAACATTTGTGTTTTTGCAAGGATTTGAAACTGTTGCGTTGCGTTTGCCGCAAATGAGTTATTTGTTTAAATTATTTTTCGAGAAACATATTTTACCGTGTTTTTTTCAAATTTACACTAACTGATGTACTAATACATATGAATAACGAGTACGTAGTGTTGTACAACGTTATGTGTTCAACTATTTTTTAGCTACATTCTGCTTTGAGGACCTGCTCCTTCGTTTACAACAATAAAGTACAAGCAAAGAACAAATATGTTTGTGATAACCATAATACAAAAATAAAACATATTATGATTAAATTATGTGTATGGTTGAAATCAAATCATATTATTATTGCAGATAATAATTATAGTTAGATTTTTCTTAGAAGCTTAATAGTATGTTCACACAAGCTTCTTCTTTGAGGCAATTCAAGTTTTAAGCCAGTAATAAAATTTGGTGTTTACACAGATTCAATTTGGCTTACTCAATTAGCATTTGATAGCTAAAAATGTGTTCATGACACGACAGAGAAGTTTGAAAAATCGTGTCATTATGTGTGGTAGGTACGTTTTTGTACACAATTTCCTCAATTAAGGCCTTAAATCCGAAAACTTTGTAATTGCGCAATTAAGGTGTATGATAGAACATTGTTGTGATACAATGTTGTGTATCACAACAGTAATATTATAGCATATAAGCATTTTGCAGTGTTTTTAGTACACAAGTGGACCAACTGATTGCTCGATTGCTTGGAAAACAAATGCTTAGCTGATAGAAAAGTTTACAACCGATTTTGAAAAAAAATGTTCTTCATTAAACACATACTTCTCATTCATTCATAATTTAATTAAAAAGGACAAAACTTTACGTATAATATTTACAAAAAAACATTTTATGGCTACTGGGTAGCAGAATTTATAAAAGACTGCGTATATGCCCACTTTATTCATTCATCGGCATCGTGGTGAAAAATACGATAGTATGGTTATCAGTACTGTGGGTTACGAACGCGCAAAGGAAAAAACATGGTTGCAACAACGATGTTATGTACTTTAAAACAATATATTGTTGTGCCAAACATACAACTGTTATTTGAAACCATTTTAAACATCACTTTAGTTGCGGTAAAAAATTCTTATTTGCAGTTAATAATTAAAATTGTAACCACGAACAAAGTATTTTCACTACACAAAAAATATATAATAACTCCAACAATAAAACGTTCCTAGTAGACATAATATGTGAAATTCTTTTGATGTTTAATCAATGTATGAGGGTGCTGTGGCATTTGCGGTGCTTGAGTTCTAACATACACTCTCGGACAGATGATCAAAGCCACTTAAATTTCTGTTTTTAGTAGGGCATATCTTTTTAATTTGTTTGTCAGTATTGGAAAGAGCATTTTATTAAGGCGCACGATAGTGCGCCAGGCCAAGTTCAGGCCTATGAATGATCATATTTAAACTTGATACATAAGGACTCTACGTATAAGTAACCTCTGGGCCAAGTTACCATAAAAGCTTCACGTTATATGAACGTTTAAAAAGTGTATATTTTAATACATATTCACTGACTCACTTACTCATCAATATTATCCGGCACTTCCACTGTAGCTAGAGAGCTGAAATTTGGTAGGTAGGCCTTGGAGAATAAGTACTTTTCATTTAGGGGACTATTTGTATGGAGCATTTACACCATATGTAGGGCACTGAAATTTGATATACACTAACCGTCTGTAAGCTTTAAGTTAAAAGGTGTTTTATATATACAATAACAAACAAAAATAACTTGGAAAAAGGGACTATATCGAAAAATTTCGGCCTTTCGTCATATGTACAATACCAGCCCATTTCTAGGCAAATTATTAGCTTAGAAAAATTGTTTTGTAACTTTTTGATATGAGAAAGGATTATGGGAAAAATGTTACCAAGCAAGTTGCCTGGAAATTAAGAATTTGGTCCTCATTTTAATCTTAGTACTTTTCACGGCCGAAATTTTTCGATAGGAACTTGGCCTTATTTTCACATTTATGTTTTTGTGCGGATTAAGATTACAAAAAAATCTTAACATTAAGTTTGTTGTTTATATATAGGGTTATCCAAGCAAAATGCACGATGTTAATTGTAAATGAACAAAAAGTGTTCAGAGAATTATGTTAATATTTTTTATTATGATAGAAGGATCAATGACAATTATGTGAGAAACAAAATATTGGCCAAATACTCGCCTCGGCTTCGGTGGCATACCTCTATCGGATGGTCGATATTTTCAATGTCCTTTAGCTCTTGAATTGTTCTTGGCTTATTGACGTACACGTTTTCTTTTAAACATCCCAAAAGTTTCTTTATGAGCTGGCTTAAGTAACTAGCGAAATACGCAGGGAGACTAGATTATCCCCCAACGAACTGCGATACAAAATTAGCAAGACGATTTTTTTTGAAAAAAAGAGGTTGAATCATTTTTTGCTTAAAATCATTTGCCTTTATGTTTGTTTTTCTTTTCGAGATTGAGTTCTTCAGGATCTAAAATATTATTTCCCAAAATCGTTATTAAGATCGTGCCTGTCAAGCAATTTTTAAACCTAAACGGCAATTGCTTCATTTCGAAACTTGATTTCCTTACTTTGTTTTGAAGAATCACAATCGTGCCCTGTCACCCTGTATAATGTCATCGCAAGTAAAACGCCTTTGTTACTCCATTAATGCTGTGTTATTATTATGTTCGCTTGCATTTTTTTTGTTGTTCATTTTTTCTTCTTTTCATTTCTAAGCAAACGTTGCACGTAAAAAAAGTTTCTTTAATGCGCAATTGCATTTGGTTCACTTTGAAATAGAATAAAATGTGGAGTGAAGTGGAAAAAACAACTAAAATGAACTGCGTTGGCCAGCTGTGTTCGCCTGTCTACCAGTCCGCTTTATTATCCATTATTATATGGATTAAAATAATTCACCTTCTGGGGGGCTCTTTGGTTTTGTTTCCCCCCTTTCATACTATAATTCTGTTGCTCTCTGCCTCAGTCCACTGCACGCTTAGTCCACTCTGATACGGCATCACCACGTCGTACGGAATAACGCAAGCAACAACCATTTCAATTCAAGCCAAACTCAGCATTACACCGGAATTTAGCTTGACATTCGAGTTGATTGAAAAAAAATAGAGTCAACTAAATAAATACCTCATGAGAATGTGGTTGTTATTGTTGGAATTTTAGTAGCCAAGTTCTGGTTTTACTACCAAGGTGTTTGTTGTTGGTTATTTCTCCTCTCCGTCTTTATTGAAATCAAACGACTTATTTGCCAACTGATCTGTGCAACTTGTAGATAATTGAAGCACACAAACAAAACAAAAATAACCCAATGTACTCCACCTATTGTTAGCGTCAACTGTTATGACAAAGATACACTCAAGAAATTAATGTCAACGAAATGTAGAAGATCGTAACAGTTTTCAAATATCTCACTATTGAAAACGATATGTTGAGTGTAAAGAAATAAACATGTTCTTTTTAACCCCGGACATAAATGTATAGTGGGGGAAATAGTTGTAGGTCTGGTTTTGTTACATATATTTTTTATAAACATCGAAAACATGTGGAGATCGGGTCGACCGCCTTACAAAAAAAAGCTGCTTCAGTCACCTCCAACGATGAAGGATATTTCAATGGCGATTTTAAAACGCCTAATTAATACATTTAGTCTTTTGTTTATTGTGTCGCCATTTTAAGTCCGTTCACAACATATAGCAAATCGTTTTTAATAGTATGAAAAGGGCTTAAACTTTGCCCTTAGTGTTTTTTCAATGGGGTTTCAGATTCTATACACAACCTCTGCTATCTCGGACCATTCTCCAATGAAAACCAATTATTTGCAAACCTAGACCTGCATAGAAAGTAATTAAAAATATAAGGTCGGAAAGAATACAATTAAATTATTTGCAAACTTTTGAAAATCCCTCTGAAGACTTTTAATTAACCAATGGCCATTTTAGAATCGCCATTGAAATATCTCGTCCTGTAGCGGGTGACTGCCACAACTTTTTGTGGTGTGACGCTATCTCGACGATAACATAACGAATTTGTGTTTTAAAATGTTCCAACTTTAGGGAATTGTCCCCGTCGATACGGTCTTTGACGTAGCTCCACAAAAAAATATAACGGTGTCAAATCATATGCTCTTGGTGGCGAATTGATGTCGACAAATCGTGAAATTACGCATGAAAACTTTCCATGCAGGAAAGCCAAATTCGGTCGTGTTGAATTGTGTTGATCGTGGCACCGTTTTGTTTCAATCACATATCGTCCAGTTCGTAATATTCTAGAGTAGGTCAACAAAAAATCGTATCACACGGCCATAGCACTCTGAATTCACGGCAACGGTCCTTCCAACGGCCCAATGACACTTCCACCAAACAGTCACTTTTTTCGGACACAATGGCTTCACCTCAAGCACTTCTGGATTCTCCGACCCTAAAAGGTAATAATTTTGCTTGTTGACGTAACCATCGAGTGAGAAATGAGCTTCATCGCTGAAGAAATTTTTATTCAAGAAGCGAGCATTGGAAGCTTGTTGCTCTAGCACCCAATCAGCATATCTACGGCGGCCGGTTTTAATTGCTTCGCGAGTAGGATTTTATATAGATCGGGCTGCAAATCAAAATGCAAAATACACCATAATGAGCCATAAGAACTTGTCCGATTTCTGAGAAAGCCGTGGAATTGACTAATTCGTCGATTTTCGGCAGTGAGCACATTGCGATGATGCACAGTTCTAACCACATTTTTAACGCTTCCAATCTATTAAAATTTCTTTATAATCCCGGCAGTTCCTTCTTCAGTATTTTTACTCGTTCTTCGATTGATAAACGATCTATATTCTAAATACCAAACCTTTTACTAAATAAATGACACTTCAGATGACAGATATTTATTAGCTGAGTCTTGCGGTTCTAAACCTGCAAATAAATCGCCCTATTAGGCGATTGTTAATAACATCGCTTGAAATCAGTTCGTAGTCATAAATATTAGAAGAAACCATGAAATGCTATATTTCTCCAAAAGCCGGAATGTTTGTGTTTATTAGTGACGGAAAATTTTGTCTGTGATTTTGTCGTAGTGTAAATTTTGTTGTCGTTTCGCTAGTCGTCCAACGCACACTGAAAGTTTCGGCATTTAGCCACTCGGCTTGAAAAGACTGGATTAACGGGAAATGTTTTGCCGAGAATATCGCTTCTCTAGCTTCTAACGACCGTCTCTGGAGCGCACTGTGTATAAAGATTTTATGGTGTACTTTTACAAAATGCGACATTCACTGGCCGGCAAGATCACCAGATTTCACCGCCACAGAAGGTTTCAGAAGTCGTGGGCTAATGTTTATAAGCCCTGAACTCCAGAAATCTTTAAAGAATAATTCTTTCGGCAGTACTTTTCAAAAACAACATTTCGAATAATTACGTAATAAATTGCGCCAGAAAAACACGGATTATGCGAAAAATCACGGATTATAGCCACTGGAAATCTTCAAGGCGCTTAACATGTCCTACTGCCTACGAGTCCTTCACTAAGACTTTAAAACTGTACTGGGGCCAATGACATGATAATCACTTAGAGACGGTTTTCACACCACATGAAATGCAAAGTTCCACCGTTCCAATTATAAATGACACACTGTGAATAATGGTTATGGTTATTTAAAAGGATTTTAAAATCTTGATGAGAAGATCGGCTGGACCTTATCGTAATACATGATCAATGGAATTATACTATTCATATAAATGCCATGTTGCGAATTCGCTTTCCCCATACTCTTGGAAGAAGTCGGAAATTCGTATTACCCCGAGAACTGGAAAGGACTTAAATCTTACAGGCATGTTAGCCTACCCTTACTTTTATTAAAGTAGTTTGAAAAATAGTTCGTTTCGTGTTTAAAACATTATCTTAGTAAGCAAAACAATATCCTAGGCCATCAGTTTGGTTTTCGGCAAGGCATATCACTATTGCTCGGCATTTAAAAATAAGCAATATTGTTCAGCTTTATTTATTCATATTTCCCAGTCATTGAAATAAGGTCTGGCATGATGGGCTACTTACAAAAATCACTCGAGTTCTTCCTGAAAATAGAAGTAAGGACAAAGGACCATCAGAATCCCCTCAAGATAGTATACTAGGGCCGTTATTATATTTCATCTATACAGCAGATATGCCAACGAACGTAAATCAACGTCAAAATTCGCAGACCACACTGTATTTATAAGTGTTAATCAATATCCCAAGGTTGCATGCGAACAACTCCAGTGTCACATTCGTGAGCTAGAAGACTGGCAAAGAAGTGGAGAATAGAAGTAAATCCACCGAAATGTGCTCACGTAAATTATCCACCTCTAACAGCAACAAATACCACTGTTCCAGCAGAAACACACAAAGCACAGTGGAAGGGTGTTTGTATTTTACATTTACGCTCCGCACTGTGCGATATACAGCACATTCGTAGTTTATTGTTACTTTGTGGTTTTAGAGTAATAAATGAACTTACAAGTCAAATGTTTCATCGTTTCTAGTTGAGATCGCTGTTGTCTAATGTGTTTCGCGTAGCCACCGCTGCTGTTCTTAGTTTCTGGCTTAAGTTTTATGCAACCACGTACCCTTCCATTTCTTACAGTCTTCCTAGTGAGTGGCGGCAAACACAAGGACAGACAAATAGTCTGTTAGTCAGTCATACATTAAGCCAGGTTGTAACCAACCAACCAAGTTTACTCATTGCTACCGGGGATCATTTCTGGCTTAAAGTATTCGAACATGGTTTTTTATAGCCAATATGCCACTCGGCTTTTGGAAATGAACTCAGAATATTTTTAAGTTGATGTTGCCTGTTGCTGTTTTAAATTGTAATGCTTCAATAAGTCGTAGTTTCTGCGTCGTCTTTGTCGATGTGATTGTTAAGTTTAAGGCTCGCGTCTACGGAGACACGCCTAACCGCAAGGCAACCGTTTTTCTTGTTTTACCATGGCTTGGTTATTTGCCATTGTACTCGTAGATACTGATGTTTCTTCTACAATATATTTATTTAACTCTTTAAGTGTTTTGTTGCTTTAATAAATCTTTTGTTTAAAATTCAAAACACAATTTCTCAATCTTTTGTTGAACTTTTTTCTATCGAATCATTGCCGTTGGTTGGTGGAGGGGAAGTAAATGTTGCTGTTGTTCGAGGATTACATGACCTACAAGTGTTTTAAGTCAGGTCTTATTATATAAAACATAAACTAAATGATTTTAACTAAGTTTTAAGCTTCAATCCGCACTTGATTTGAAGAAAATATTTAAGTTTTGAAAATTCTTATGAAGTAAATACAGATCTTTCCATTATGCTGCATCAAACAGTTGCACAGACCAAAACGCATGACTGATTAATTTTTTCTTTTCTATGCTGTGCTATGAGAGTTTTTAACCAGCCGTGTAGTAATAAATTTTCCCGCAAAAGTGTCTAATTTTATTTCGATAAACTTGCTTCAGCAATATTTAGTAACTACAAGAGACTAACCACCCTTAAGCATCAGAAGACCACTCAGAAAGAATCCGCAAACATCATCGAGACGACGAATTGAAAATGTTTCCCTACAAAGTGCAATCTCCTCACGTATGGCTGCCAGTTGAACGCCGGATAAGGTTAATTTACTGCTATACTCTGTTAAACTTGTGCGGGAAGAGGATGGTTTCGTATCAAAAATCATAATGAGGGGCCAATTTCCATTTAAGTGATTGAGTTAATAAAAAAACAATTTGCGTTTCTGGGGCACAGAATCCTTGGCACCACCGTAACCGTAAAATGCAACCGTCACAGGCCAAATTGTAAACGAGCGGCTGCATTGGGTCTCGCTCATTGTTGGTTTCAACAGGACGGAACACCCACTCACATTCGGGCAACGATCTCTCGGGTTGGAGATTTGAACTGGCCGTCCATATTTCCAGATCTAACAGCACCAGACTTCTTCTTTTGGATCTTTTTTAAATCTCGCGTTTACCACAACAAAACACAAACCCCGCAAGTGTTAAGAGCTGATTTAAGACTTGCAAGCTTTTTCCTTAGAGGGTAAAACAATGCGTGTTTGTGAACATCCTTCATTACTTCTGGCATCTTTGTACAGCCTTTGTTGCGTTTGACGCAGGATACTCCAAATGCTCGAATCCCTAAAAAAAAATTATATGGAATTATTTTGACCTTAAAAATTATAAAGTGTTTTTTCATTTCTCCTTCTTTTGTCATCTTTGAATTGCCAGAGCATAAATTAAAAAAGAAAAACTCAAGATCGTTATGCAAGTAAAATGGGAAGTTAGAATATGAAGAGAAGAAACTTGTATTGACTGGGAGAATTTTATTGCAAGTAAAGTCTATAAATATTTTCTAGTTTTTTATAAATAATTTTGTATATTTTACTGGTTCGTGACAAAAGGGACGAAATTATATCGTAAATGTAAATGAGTTGTGCCTACAGAAAAAGACAAGCGGAGCAAAAAAAAAACTGAAAATTGTGTTGATAACTCTTGTTTCAAATTGTGTGTGGGTCGCACTGGCAAATGCGTAGATGACACTGAAAGCATAAAGACTTTTCGATTTCTAAATAAAACATTAGTCGCACAGGATATGAGTGCTTTGTGAAGTGGGCATATTTTTATGTAGACATTGTAGGCAATTTTAAAAGTAGAAAGCGCAATCAAAGTCGACTTAAAGAAAAATACTACCTAAAACTGCTTGGTCTTACGTAAAAAATTATAGGAAAATTTGGCCCATCTCCCTCTAACTCGCCACATTGCTAACATACATTTTCATCCAGAAATGGTTCTCTTCGTTAAAGGTGACTATCTCTTAAGTCAGAGTTCTCTTCTCATTGCTCCAAAAGTAGTCAGCCAAAATACGAAGAATTCGATCTTCTACGGATTTAGTGCACGAAACGCCGAGTTTTTTCTCACATGGATATCGTAGGGATATTAACTTGTATTTGCCCACTAAAGGTTCATGTAAGAGATTTACTAGAACGGACAAGGATAGCGTAAATTTCAGCTTGAAAAACAGTTGGGAATTTTCCCATTGCCCAATTGGTTCAAATAATCCTGCACCAAATGGCGCCATCTTCCTGTTTAAAGGTGTTAGTGGTCCCTCCTAGGAATGAGGACTGTATAGTTCGTTTGCCACAATAGAGTCAGCTTTAAACGATCAGATAGTACCAGATAGTGCGTCAGTGCACTCTTAGGCCACCAACCAGACAGATATTTGTGCGAAGCGAAGAAAACATAGCCAGCCGTTGTAGCGAAGCAGACCCAGAAATGTCAATTCGGCTCCGATCTGTGCATTGCCAGATAAACAACTTGTTAGGATTTGGGCTTACGACCATGTAAGATTGTGCTGATGTAAGAATTGAAGCCCGACCCTCTTAGATAACATCGTGAGTTCTACAGTTGAGCCGATCACGAACTAGTTCGTTCAATTACATTATTTTAAAGAGGTGGTAGCAACAATTTATAACAATTAAAAAACACGGAATTTATTTGGGTGTGGGCGCTGGAAATATTGGCCGCAGATCCGGAGATGGGCCAAAAAGTCAACGAAGCCTAGGCGGCCATTTCAATGATGCGCTATTGCAGACGTAATGTTTTCATTTTATTTCCTTAATTCTTATCTGGTCACTCCATAGACATTTTCTGGCTGATCAGGCGATACTAATGAGAGTTTACACACGATTAGCCGTCACTGCCAAAAAATGCATTAGATTTTCAGAAAAACAAACGTAAATTTTAGAAAAAAAAATTCTGAAATTGATTATGTTTCGTATTTAACCGAAAATCCCTAGTGTAGCGTACAAAAGGTGCAAAACGTTAATAATGAAAGCAAAAATGAAAATAAAAAACATCGACCAGCGGCTAAAAAATTCAAGATAATTTAAAATGCAACACATGATTTTTCCAAAACCATAAAACAGTCGAACAGAAATTTATGGGCAAAAAAATATGCGAGAGATGAAGAGAGAAGTTTAACCAGAGAGCATATTTACACCGCTTGAGAGATAGAGAGAGAACTTGTATCTAACAGATAAAGTGTTTTTGATACAAACAAAATTTAGCCTGGAACTGATCTAATTGGAAAATTGCTGTTGCTTTTGAGAGCTCTAACCAGCCAGCCTGCCACTTGTTGGTGTTCAAACACACAACAACAATAATAAATATATTTATTTAGACTACAAGAGAACGTATCTGCTGGATACAAATATTCCATGTTTTTGAGCGGCTTAGTGTAACATGCGATGTGTAAAGTATCTGCGATTTTTCAATAGTGAACAGTCGCGATTTGACTTTTATTATGGATTGTTCGAATTACGGTTGATTTATTTAAATTCATAATTTTTTTTATACAAACTCAACTTACGTTTTTTCATTGCGGTGATTTTTTCTAAAAAAGAAAATGGATTAAACATTCGCAGTTAATAAATAATTAAAGAAAAAAAAGTTAAGATACTTAAACTTTTTTAGTATAATTTTTTAAATTCTTTAAGAATTAAAATCTAAATAATAATTAAAGTGCCTTTTAGTTTTATAAAGAGAAAAAAAATTATTAAAAAAATAATAGCAAAAATTATACGTTAAACAATTTATATAAATTAAAATGATCATTGAAATTTTTATTTAAATAAAAAAATTATAATTGCTTCAATTATCTAAAGCCGCTTATTTGTTTGTTGCTAAAATTTTCATTCACTTGAGTGTAAAAATAATTAAAATATTGATCGTGTTACTCAAAGCGGCGAGCTGGTAGTGCGAAAAAGAGGATTGTTGTAATTGAATCATTTGAAAATACAACTACAAAAATTAACAAGACAACAAAAATAAATTATCTTCCCATGATGTTTATTAAAGCATGAGCTCTATTTTATTGTCATTGCCACAACGTTATAAGCGCCAAATACAAGCAATGACTCTCGCCGTAATCATCATCTACACCACTTTGGTGCTCTACCAAAGTTCATATGGATACCCCAATATTGAAGTAAGTACAATGTCTGGCACTCCACGAGAGTTGGACAAATGGAAAGATTGATTAATTTTTATTGAATAGAAAAGTTAATTTATTGGAGCGAAAGTGACAAAGCTTTTCCGTTATTTTATTTCATCTGTAGCTTTCGATGCTGATTGAAGTTCTATAAAAAATATATAGATGCTGTTGTTAATTATTGTGAATTACTATAAGCTCTTCAAGCTTTTAAACTGGCCGATAATTTAGTTGACTTTACGCGATTTAGAGAAGAAACCTTTTTTTTAAGGTTGCGTTTGGTAAATTTTTTTTTAATAAATTGCCAAATTATTCGCCTGCATATTTTGGACTGCCAAACAAAGTGTTGGCAGCGAAAGGCCTGATACTTCTTCTTTAGAACAGCGTAACTAAAAATTCTCCAGTTGTTGAGGTTTTTCTAGCCGGCGGCCTTTTTAAATTTTAACATTTCATAAATCACACTTGTTTGGGAAATACAAACAAATTAAAAAAAAACACACATATCGGGTGCGCTAGTAGGCCGGCTACTTGCTTATGTGTTAGTTTTCTAGTGTAAGTTGATACCCTCTACAAACTCTGAACATTATGTTATCATTACTACTCATTATCATATGAAGAATATTCTACAAAGCAGCACCAGTGTTGTCACGAGGCGATAAAAAAATCCTTTTTGGCGATGAAAATTTGAAAATTGCGTTTGGCAAGATAATTGAATTTCTTGGGGATCTTTTTGTCTATATGTTTTTTTTATTTCCCCTACTGGGTGTAATTGCACTAAAAAGTATCGATATTTTTCAGTCGCACCTTTAACACTTTATGTGACATTAACTTTTTTCTTTAGCGCTTAATAAAAACACAGTCTGGCAGCTCTATATGTACATTGGCGAATTAAAGCAACTTCGCTTTGACTCCCATATTTGCAAATACCTTATTAGTCTCCATTGCCTATAAAACAAATATCAAATGCTAATGACGCGTAAAGCAGAAAGGCTGTGTAGTGAAAAATATAAAATATCTAGGAAACGAATAATTATATTAAAACTTTTTTTTTGATAAATACGTAACGACAGTAAAGGAGATGAAAATTGGTCCTTGCCATAAGACCGAGTGGGCACATTCCTTACGAATGTGAAAACCAATATAGTAGTGATGAAATAAACGTGTTTTTTATATTTAAAACTTCATAATTTTTATTGGGCTGATATTTGGGCCGAGAAGCTTTTGTCCTTTGCATCTTAGAGCACCATAGAGTAGTTGAAAACTTTGGTTGTGGATAGAATTTTAGTAAAAGTTGTATCATGGTGCAATTTTTATGGATGGAAATCATTTAATTATTAAATGTAAACATTAACTTGCTTATCACAATTAAAGAGTTGTTTAAAATGTTTTTAAGTAACCATTATATGTTTACCGATATAAAGAACATAATATGGTTGTCGTGAACATGCCAAAAACATGTTTTTTTTTGTAATATTTTTTTAATAAAAAAGTTAGTCCTCCAAAAAAAATCGTTCTGCCTACCAACATATATCTTATTAAGCGTTATTCATAAGTGCTTAACTGATATAAAAAATTTTGAGTGCAAAATTGTTTATATAGGGTATCTCAATAAGAATGCACTATTGACATTTTGTGGACTTTTTTTGTGCAAGTGGCAACTCTGATATTTATCAGCTGTTTGCTCCGATTATCAAAAATTAAGCGACACACAACAGTAGCACGCTTAATAATTTAGAAACCCTAATTCTTTAAGATCTTTCGCAATATGATAATGGAATCCTTGTCCTAAAGAGGAGAATATTAGAAAACCGATTTAAATTTTATTTAAAAACGAAATGAATTTTTTAGTTTGTGATTGGGTAGAAAAGTTCCTGATAATATTATTTGATGTTAAGTTGGCTGAAATTGTTAATATTTAGTTATTTTAAATCAGAAAATTACTAGGGAGTTTGCAAGACGTTCCGGGAACGCCGTTTGATGTGATTCCACCGTTATTCAGTAGTTTGCTAAGATGGTTGCTAATATACAAGTTGGCGATTCAATTTGCTGTTTTTTATTCCGACGCCCTGCTGGATTAATAAATTGAAGTACAATTTTAATTGTAATAAATAAAATTTATTGCACTAAGAGAATTGAAATTATGGGCTAAATTCATTTGGGAGACCTTATTTTGAATGCAATTACGCTTTGGTAATAAAATTTTGCTGTAAATAAACCTGTCTCTCCAAATTTACGTCCATAGTATGCTGCAGTATTGAGGTGTAAGACTGTTTAGTAACCCGTAAAAATATTTTCAACAATGAGTAATAAAATTGTTTCTAGTCTTAATATTTTACAACATCGCTGTTGTTTTACTTTCATAAAGCCAAGAAATTAATTTCATTTCATTCAAATAAAATTGTGCACAGAAGGAACGAAGACATCAATAGTTTTCTGTTAATTTTATATGATTTTTTAAGATTATTTTTATGAGGCAAAATAGCATTTCCCCTTTATAAAATTTTCTTTCGATGGCTTATGATTCTACGTTTTTAAAATAAATTGAGAAAATGGGACAAATGTAATCAAGCGTACGTTACGCTAATCAGCCAAGCGACGTTTCTCTATAACATCAAACAATAACTGCAAGCGAAAGAACATGGTTAATCGCATATGAAGGAATAACAAAAGTGTTTTTGATGCACTAAGGCAGGCTATGAATAAATGTATAATTTGTTTTTCTTTTTGACCCCCAGACTAATACCATTGCACATTAGCAACTAGCTTACCGGGGAACCCTACTATGAGTTGTTCAGATAAGAACGGTAGGAAAATAAATGTAAATAAAACTCTAGGGGTGGGAGATATGTAATTGATTATGGCTTTGTTTTGGAGCTACATTCACTTATGCCATTATGTTTAGCACATCATTCAAATGGTAGCCTCAGCTTTGCTGGCAGTGCTTCTTGTGTTTAATCAGGATTTCCGGCGAATGTTTCCAGCGCCTAATTGGCGAACGCGCGCATTCATTTTAACGGATATAGGCCTAGTCCAACTGCATAATACGCTGGGTTGGCTCTCTTATGAAGCCCATTTCAGCTGATCGACGTAAAATCGATATTTCTGAGCTTTCTTGAATACTGGTCGCTTTGGCGGATATATTTTCTTCCCTTAGCACCAATATCTAACTCGTTAGTGGCTTAAGGATCAAAACAGTGTACTCTCACTCATACTTTTCCACGTGACGACGACGAATTTCCTGCTTTCTGAGGCCATGGCGGCGGCCAACGTCACGACGAAATTTACATTGCTGAGCCGAAATTTCGATAATATATTTTAAAATGTAGTTTTCACGCATTCGTCGAAGCATAATGAAATATCAAACCTTAACAAATATTTTGACAGCTGGATGGCAAGGGTAGCATTGACAGCTTCTCAAATATAACAACTGGAAAAACTTTCATAAGTATTTGCTGATCGTATATTATATATGTCGATGAATTGGAAAATACTTGGAAAAATATGCAGCAATAAAAATGTTTGTATTTAATCATGTGTGTTTCAGCACTAACAAAGTATGTCGAAAAATATTTGCCTGATAGCGAATTATTTATAGCTAGGTTAGGTTAGGTCGTTTGAATGCAACTCCATTTTCTTGGCGTGATTGCCAAATCTAGAATGTCCAGTAATCGTTGCCACGATAACCCTTAACCTATCTAAACGGAGCATATTTTGTGGGCTCCTGGCCTGAGCCATATCATATAGCATTCTTAATTTGCTTCTTGCAGACAGAGAGGAGAATGCCACAGATTTCACCAATATGCGAGTCCTGCAGCCTTGCTCCTCTCATTGCCAGCTTAACGGTCGTATAATCGCCCAAATTCGTCGAATGTCTATGCACTCATTTCAAGGTGATTGTCGAATGTCTCGTCATTCGATTTAAGGATGCCCGCCAACTATAATATCGCGGACATTTAGCCTTTAGGGCGGTGTAGTCATTTGGGATTCTGAAGGACATGTTCGCCATCATTTTCCCTATGTATACACCCACGCCTACTCCGTTGTCCCTTTTGGATCCTTCTGTGTATATGTCTAGATTGTCTGAAGGGGGTTCCGTGCCCTCTGATGGCCCCAGGTTTTCCGAGACTGTGAAGCCAAAGCCCCTTAAGAAGCAAGGTTTCGGAGTGCTATTGTTAGCTATATAGCCACCTACGTTTCTATCCCAGAACACATTTGAAAATTCATTTTAGATTGTTTTCTATAGTTTACAAGTTTTTAACTTTACACTACTGAAAACATAAGTATTATTTTAACAGAACAACTATCTAGGTTGACATAAGTTGTTTTATCTGCGGACTCTTCTAGCTTCTGTAACCATTTTATATTGTTGCCCTAAGACAGGATTTCCTATTTATAGGATTTGTATCAATTTTTTTCATGACCTAATTGAAAATTTTCATAGAAATGCGGTTGCCACAAATGGAAGGAAATTTGACTGATGGGAAATATTGAAGTTTAAAATAAAAATTACAAGTTAACAATGAATTTGTTTCAACAACAACACCAGAAGTAAGAAGTTTTGATTATTTTTTTATGTAAAAACTAGACAGGGATAGAAAAATGTGCAAATTCGGTTTCACCATTCTTCGGAATATCTTAATTTTTCAAAGACGTAAAATATAAAAGTGATAAATTATGTTCGCTTTCGAATAAACACCCGAAAACAGAATTTAAATAATACATGTACTTTAAATCGATTTTTCGTGTTTGTTAATTATAATAATTCTAAAAGTTTTTTTCTTGTTTGATGAAGAATTATTAAAAATTGAAATAAGTTTTGCAAAACCTGTTTCTTTTACTTCTACTTTAGCCAACACAAAATCTCTTCTAATTTCGCTCTTAGTCTTGCTGTCAAATAAAATAAATTAAAATATTTAAAATTTATGTTAATTTTTTAAAATTAATAAAAATAGAAAACAAAAAGATCACGACAGTAATTCAATACCGAAAAACACGTTTGGCAGATCGCACGAAAAACATTTTTTATCTCATAAATATTTGTGTTAATTAAACACTCAGGCCGCTGTTTTATACTTCTTTTCTTCTAGTTTTTTATACGACCCAACATTTAATTAAAAAAGAAAATCTATTTCCATATTTTGTTTCCTGCTTTCACGATTTTATGTTTACGGGAATTTTATTAATAAAAACCAACCCATAACAACCAGTTGTTTAAACAAGTTTTAAGTTTTTGGTTTTGGAAAAGAAAACATTAATTTGAAATAACGCAAATTAAGTTGAAAGCTTTCTAACGCATTTTGGTAAAGATTGAACTTCTTTTTAAGCTGAAAAAAAAACAGAGTGGTCGCCCAGCTGAGCCAACTGTGAGTTTTACTTGTATTTCTTGTATTAGAAAAGTATTTTAAAGAAATAAAAATATACTGATCTGTTTTTAGTGGTTTAAAATAATCGTAACGAATCAATTACAACAAAAAAATGTTTAAATAAGTTTTACTTAAGAGATGAGGGCAGTTAAATTTCACTTTTACTGCAGCCGATTTAATTGAAGAATCTGTAAAATATGTGTTTTGTCTTTGGGCTTTGAGTTGAAATTAAAGTTAAAAAGAAATTGAATTTTAAGTTTTATGTTAAAAGCTTATTTCTCATTGACAAGACTTCTATTAAACCCATTTGTGCCACTACAAAACTTGGAGTGAAGGTTACTCTTATTAAGAAATTAAAAGGTTTGGTATTCCGGCATGTCGGAACGTATAAATAAATTATAACATTTTGTTTCGTAATACACAAGAATAATGTACGTTTCGGAACTCACAAACAGTTTCCCTATGAAACAAAAATAAAGCGTCTCATGCAAAAGTTTCTTTTCACTCGTATAACAATAACGTTGTGGCTAATTTACTCTTAATTTCCAGCTGTATCTTAGGACTTTCATGTATAAGCCCAGATATTCTGCCGTGGCAGATCCACAAGGCCCAGTACAGTTTTTTGTTTTTAAATAACTCAACTTCTCTCATATACATATATTTTGTACTCGATACTCTTGACTAACGAATTAATTATTTAATTTTCTCCTGGCATGAATATCGAGAAACTGGTGGTGCTACAAGCAAAGATCAAACATGGTTGCGACAACTTTAATGCCATCGCATTATATGATTTAATTATATGGTTGTAATCAAATCATATTATTATAGTATCAATAATACGCCTCCTCTGAGAACTATAATATTGTTCATATTAGCAGAAGTGCAATGCAAGTACTCATACTATTGTTGGGTTTATCAGCTCTTTACAGTGAGCGCTCTTTTAAGTTCAGCTCACTTGACTGAATTAATTCGCTATGTTAGTCCAATCGCTCAGCAGAATACTGATGTTTTGAATGTGTTTTGCTTTGAAAACCCCGATTTTAGGATTTTTTCTTTAAATTTTTCTTTTTTTTTACTAAAACTTAAAGTACAAGCTGAAGTAGCAAAGTGATGTTGACTTTCGTCCAAGTGTGTTCTTAAGCCAATAATTAATATAAATACATAAACGAAATTTGTTTTTTATTTTTCCTGATTTGAAAACCTAAACTGGATTTTCTAAAATTTTAAATATTTAAAATTTTTTTAAGCTGGTTTTTGAAAAATGTCGGATAATCGACCTAGTATCAACGCAACTGGATATCGCAGTTGCTCTTTATCGATTTGCCATTTGACGTGTCTGTTTTTTTCGATATTTTAACAGTTGCCATATGGTCTTCGACCCACCAGCGTTTAACGTTTCGAATTCGTTAAGCAAGTCATATATAACAAAAACTTACCATTTCGAGAGACAGCAAGGCGTTCGTGGAAAAAATCGATTTCAACTTATGCAGAACAACACAATTTTCGATACCTTCTTATATGTTATATGCGACACATACATATATCATTTAGTGTCTAGAAACCGAAACGAATTGTTTCGCGTCTAATAAAAATTAGGAAAAAAAAATTGCATCCAATTTAAGAGAGATTTGCACTGAGCCAAGCAGCTTAAATGCTTACATTCAGCAAATCAATCAAGGGTCGAACTTCAACCCATAAATAGTCGAATAAAGGGAAATATTCACTCTTTCGTTGCTATCACTCCGTCAAAGTGTAGGAAAAACATTTCTACAGAAGATTTCTTTCCTGTAATGAATGTCTGCTAAAAAAAAAACTGTAAACTGAAAGCTTCAATAAAAACAGAAGCCTTTAGTTTCTTTTTAAAAAATATCCTACCTCTTCCCTGAATAAAACGATGTTGCAACTGTCTCCCAAAATTTTCATCTGAAAGCACAAATTTAAAAATCACCACCAACACTGCACTGATCAATGACACACTTTCGCAACCCCATTTTTTAGGATCTCTGTGAGCCGATACGTGACACGTATTGATAACTTTATTTTAATTTGCGGGCTCAATATTTCGATTTCTATGGTAACCTTTCTCAAGATTTTTCCATGAACCTTTTTAAGACCAAAAAAAAATTTTTTTAAATTAAGCAATATTTAGCGTTTACGCCTTTTGTTTGAAGGCAAAAGTCCAAAAAATGTATTAAAAATTAAATCGGGATCATTCAGATCATGATCAATAAACCCATGCCAACACACAAGTGGTACGAAATGCGTGAAGTTAATTTCCCTACGTCATTAAAAGTGATCTTTACACAAATGAGTTGATTTAAATCTTTAATTCATAAATGCCAAGAATATAAAATTATAAAACAGTTTTATTAGCTTAAGAGCGAACGATATTAGTTGATACATTGATTCTTGGGTCTTAATAGAAATGAAAGAATATGTTAATGAGTTTCAGATAGTTGTCATCAATGTTATTTAGTTTAAGCCACAAAAATAAAATTAATCAATAATAAAGTTGATTACATTCATAAATCAATCATCAGCTCTTTTTGTTTACGAATTGTTGCTGTGTTTTATAGATTCTTTTTCTCTTTTTATATCGAGAATACAAATAAATAATTTCATTTCATATTGAGTTTTTGGTGACTTTATTCAGTTTAACTCATCAACACCATCACCAGCACCAACACCAGCATAATTGTGTGTGTGTGTGTGCATATTAGAGTCTGTGTTGTCAATGAAATCAACACTTTTATTTTATTTTTTATAATTTAATTTTTTGTTTGTATTATTGAGTTTAAAACAAAAACAAAAGTGCCAAACCAAAAATCCCTATAAGAGCCACCAAAATAGCTGCAAATATTAAAACTAATAATAAAAATCAGACAACAGCAAAAAATCTTGCCTTCGTAATGTCTGTATAAGAATGCAAATGCTGGCGGTTTTTTGGTCTATTCATTTAATGAATGAATGAACACAATAGTTGTGAATGCAAACAATCGTATCTTTAAATGCATCTCTGACTACCCAGCTGGTTTGAAAGTGGTAGGTGGGTATTTAATATGAATATTAAAGATAAATAATTTAAATCCAGCTGTTTTAACATTTTGTATCTCTTGTTGCGGAAGCTGAGATCATTTAACTCCACCATAGATTACCTAGGACGAGTAAAAGGCTTATAAGAACATATTTTGTGGCTGGGTCAGAAACAAGCATGGGAAAATATATTGGGTTTTATTAGCACGAGAGCTTAATGCAGTTCCCAGAATTAAGCAACCAGGAAACCGTAAAAATGTTGCTGCAAATATGTCTATATTTTTTACAGTATTATCCCCTTTTTTGTAGTACGATCCATCTACATAGCTTTTCAGGAAAGCCATCCACCTCACACATCATTTTTTCATTATTAAAATTCTCGTGCAGCCCAGGAATACGTGGGTGTATGTTTAAATGTGGCCTTTTTAATAGGGGATGCGAAATCTGTCAAATGTAGTGAGTTTCCTTAATCCAACCGCACGTTTAATTTTCCGCAAGCAACCTTACATTTTTTAATATAATTTCAACGAAATATTACTTTCCCAATCTACTGGGACCTTCTTTGGCTTAAATTCTCCAATTTTTAATTTTTCCCCTGTCTCAGATTATAGAACAAATCCAATTCACCACTTTGTTGTTTCGGAATACATATATCCAAACACGCTATTGAAATATCCGCAGATCGGAGTTTTTTTTCAATACTACTCGTATATATAATAACCAGCGCGCTTCTAGTCCAGCGGTCATTCGAGACATTTGTACCTTAATTGATTCGAAGAACTTATTTTTATAAGTGCTAATTTTTGTTTAAGTGTGACTGTATTGGGGACAGTTCTGCGGTGCTCTTCTTACTAGGCTAACTGTACTTACTTGCTTCACTTTTAATGAACCCTGTTTTTGGAAGTTTATATTTTACCTTAAATTTGCCTAGCTTCTTCACATCTTATGACGTTAGAAAGCTTTTTTTATCGGATTTGAGCCTGCAACCGCTAAAATGTTTAACTCGAACTTGCTACTAACAATGCTGCCGTTGTACCCCTAAATTAAATTACTAGACCGATCTTGGCTGTATTTTGTACAAACCCAGCGTAATGTAAATTGAGACAATTTCTTTTGGCTGTGCGATTTGTTACCAGAGAATGGATCACGGCAACAATTGACTACTTCACACTAGATGGCCATAAAACCTAATGGGTAGAAAACGAATGAAACTCAAGCAACAAGTCACATATTAATGAGACAAACCATGATGAACATAGATGTCTTTTAAAACCACTAATTGACGTGCTGCCACCAGAACTGTAGGGTACTTGCAGAGCTAAAAGCTATTTTTATAGGTTTTAACAGGGTTTATTTTAGCAATGAAAAAAACCTATAAATGAAAATACTGTGAAAAAACCTACCTTTTTTAATTTTATTTGTTTTTTTTCTCTTTTTTTTCGTTTATAACCCAGGGAATAATCTTTCCTTACTCGAGTGCATGTTAAAAAAATGCAATGCAAACAAAAATCGAACAGGTGCAATTCGACTGTTTGATAAAAAGAAAAACAAAACAATGGAATAGCAGGATAAAAATTAATATCCTTATAGCGTTTTTTTTACTAATACAACACAAAACACACTAAAAAAAATTGATGGCGGCTATTTACGAGGGAATTTATAATAATTTTGTAACAGATACATTTGCATTTGGCTGTTTATTTTGGGAATTATTACTTCAAGTTCTTTTACTCTGTATTTTAGACTTGTTGTGCCGATCACAAACTAGTTCGTTTAACAATTGTTGTAAAATTTCTACCACCTTTCTGATTTAATCTCTCAATTTATTGAACTAGTTCATGACTGAACAACTCTACTGAGTTTTATATAATGAAACATTATTATGAACTTAAGATCTGAATAAGAAGTTTAGATATAACCTTAGTCTCTTCATGATGCTGATACTAACTCCAAATTCAAGGAGAAACGATACTTAGGACAGAGAGCGAGCTTTAAGTTTTATTAGGCAGGATTTTGTAATCGTAAGCTCTGCTTGTCACGACGGCTTGCATATTAGTGCAACATTTTCACGGCAGAGATTGTGACTCTAAAATAGCTTGAAACCGGCGTAACAAACAATGTCGTGAAGACAATAGCTTTGCAGACCTATTCCGAGCCCAAACTGTCATTGTGGCACCCTTGTTAAGTTTGAAGACAGCCCTTGGCCGTCCCTGATATATTAACGATACGGCTGAGTAGTTTGGCTCACTTGACTTCGTGTCTCCCAAAAGGCCTACATAAAATTAAATATAAGACTTTTAAAAATAGACTATCAGAAATGAATGCAGGATTGGCAGACAGTTGGGGCCTTATCCTGCCGCCAGCCAATCTAAAATACTTCTAATAAAATTAAAATAAAATAAAAAAAAATTCAGGAACCTTCACCACAACTAGACAAGTCAAATTTTTACTCTTTGAGCGCTTTTATCATAATCACTTTAATTAACTGGTGAACTTCTTTAAATGTACTTTACGAACGAATTCTTTAAAAATCGTACGTTTCTGGGACACAAGATACAAACAAAAACTTGAAACTAATTTAAACAAATATAACACTACAGTAACATTACGCATGACCTGTGCTCTTATTTTCCGTTTCATAAAACGGGTTGTGTACGATGTTTATGTTTGTCTCTCGAAATATATTTTCGACAACACCGGTACTTAATTTCCAGGGAATACAACAGAACAACAATAACAGTGTATGCAGGTAAACGAGTTGTACAACAACAACAACTACAACAGATGCGAAGGGTACATTTTATACGTAAAAGTGATGACACTTTTGTATGAATAATAAAACATGAAATAACAACATCAAAAAATAAACAAATAATAATAATACAAGAGCCATACATCAACTATAAAACGGAAACATGTCAGTGACATGGAGGGAGGGAGAGAGGGAGAGAGGGGAAAAGGAATATATTTTATTGATTTGCAGTAGTTGCGTAAATCACTACACCGATCTTTTCTTCGGTACAGTTCACTGTTTTATGTTTACAACTTTGTTTTTCTCTTACGTTTTAAACGAGTAGTCGATAGCCACTATAGTGTCCCCTAGTAGCCAGGAGAATAGCAAGACACTTTTAAACTAGGAATTAAGTATTAATTTTTTTAAATAAACGACCTGAAAAGCTATTTTACCTGTGACAGTGTTATCAGTACATTTAAAATAACCTAAAGCTCGTTGTAGGCGTAATTTAGTAGATAAAGTTAGTAGAGAAATTTCGATAAAATTCGATTACACTTTCAAAAGTGAAAGAAGCGATTTTTTTCGACTTCGTGGACAAAGAAATTTTAAATTAAGTTATTTTGAAACCGATTTTCAAATTTAAAACTGTGTTAAAGAGAGACAAGTTAGGCTTCTTTAGTACACGTAAACAACTAGGAATCAACTAATCTTTTAAAGAAATATGATCAATAAAAATTAAAAAAAAATGTTTTTGACCAATTTTTCCAAATTTTCTGTCTCTTTTACACCACTTTGTTTTAAATCCTATTTCATTTTTCATTTTATTTAAAAGCGTATTTAGCAACGAATAAACTAGAACCAGATTGTTTAAAAATCGAAATGGTATTTTCTGAAGATATGTTTTTTTGCAAAAAGGTGAATTTTTAATATTACGTTAGGTGTACAATTTTATTATGTGTTTTATCGATAACTTTCGGTTGTGTGGGAGTAATCGAATTCCTAAAAATAGCACAATGATTATTTAAACAGGCCTATTGCCTACACTAGGTATCTTTAAAAGTCTACCCAATTATCTCGGTTGTGGCACACAGTGTAATAAATAGTAGTCACTTGGCTTGATCTAAGGAGGCGATTTGAAAATATAATCGTACGATTTTAAATTGAGTTTAGAATGATTTATTTCTCACACCAAGGATTACTATTCGACATCTCTTACCTGTAGTCTATGTTTATTTAATGTTATTTAGTGGTTCTTTTATTCGACAACAACGAATATTTGGGCCGCCAATAACCATCTTACTGTTTTAAAGCCGTCTATCGGATACGTTTTCTTTAGGGACTGGATATTTCATACGTGGTAAATATTTATTTAGTACAACTTATAGAACGCTAAATGTTAGAAATGCATGTTTTGGATGCGAATTCCCTTTTATAAAAAATGAGATCTCGAAGAGCGAGTTTATTTTGAACTTTTTGAAAAAGTACTTTCCTGGAAGCAACTTTATATGACAGCTCTGAAAGGTACTTTTAGAGGTTCGAATAGGGATTTTTCGAAATGGCGTTTGAAAGATTTTGAAAGGTATCTACTTTTTTAAAGGTTTCTATTGAGAATATATTTAAAAATTTGTTTTCGAATGGTTCTTTTTAAATGTTTATATGGGTTTTTTTTGGAAAATGTACTTTCGGAAGTAGTTTTTCGAATAGATAATATCGAATCAAATATTTTTTTGTAGAAGATAGTTTTAAAAATGTTTTTAAATGTTTAGTTTAGAACAACTTCAAGGAGTTTTGAAAAAGTACTTTCCCAAGGATTTTTACTTGCCAAAGAGCATTTTCTGTTATTTTTCAAAGTTACTAGAGCAAATGACAATTTTTTCAAAGTGTTCTTTTTTAATTGTTAATATTTTTTTAACATGTTCAAAGTGTACTTTTCTCAAAGGTACTATTTTTAGTTTCAATGTAATCTCTTAGAAGTACTTGTGTAAAATGTACTTTCTTTAAAAAGTACTTTCTAAAAAGTTACTCTTTGGTTTTTTTCATGTATTTTTCATAGTGGTACTTTTTACAAAATAACACTAATTTTTGTTAAGTGGGACATACTTAAAAGTTTAAGTACTTTCTCAAAGGATAAAAGTACCTTTTTCAAAGCAAACCATTTTTAAAGATTTTTTTCAAACTGTTCTTTATTTCTTAAGCCAAATAAAATAATTTTAAAAACGTTTTAACGAATAAAATTTATGTTTGGTGACTAACGCAATATCCAAATAATCATACCGTCACTTTGTCACGATATTCCCTTATAAAGCTCTTTTTAGAGTTGAATAACAAACATGAGAGGGGGCTTATGACGAGTAGCAGGGCAAAAAAATCATTTTAAAAGGAAAATTGTTACAACTTGTTCAATTGTAAAAAGACAAAACAAAAACAAAAACAAACTAAAAGAAGTAAAACAGCAACAACTCACACAGTGGTTTTAATATGAAGAAATAAATAAAAAGATTTTATAAAAAATTAACAAAAAAACGTACACATGTACACACATGCACACACAAATAATTTAATCTACAGTGTAACGAGTATGTTGGATTTAAATGTAGTCTGTGGTGCTGATGATGATGACTACGGCGACGAACGATGACGATGACAATGATGACATGCAGCCTGCATGTGTTTCACAGCAAAACGACACTGATAATATGAAACAATAACAACAAACACATTAAGCTTCAGATATGAAACTGATATCAGAGACCCTGTATAAATCCATACATACATATGCACATACGTGTTAAATACAACGACCCCCTGTTGTTGAGGTTTTCTCTTGCATTTTTATTGAGAGTAAAAAAAAAAATTTTTATATAAATGCCTCATAAGATGTGATGATACAATTTTAAACCTTTTTAAAACAATAGTTTTTTTTTTAAATTATGTTTTTGCTTTTTTTATTTTTAGATTTCGCAAAATCCCTCACAAAAATATCACCATAAAGTGGGAGAAGTAGAGACACATCGCATGAAATTATTAGTATATGAAACATCTACTACCAACATACCTGCATCTAAAACAACAACTATAGCTTCTATGTCCGCAGCAGCAGCAGCAGCACAATATTTTTCTACACAAGATTTAATAGCAAATCCTGTACATACGACTGTTAATCAGCCAACCACAGTTATCATACGCAAGGATATACATAGTTTTAATTTCTCTGATATTGAGTTGCCCATTGAAAGGCCCACAGCGTCGGCTCATTATCTGCGCAACAAACATTTACTACATGATCTCTCACAACGCTCAGTGACGGGTACACCGAAACCTCCCACTACTGAACTGGATGATATTTTCATCAGTGTTAAAACAACAAAAAGCTATCATGACAGTCGTTTGGCTTTGATAGTCAAGACATGGTTTCAGCTGGCCAAAGACCAGGTGAGTTCAAGAGTATTTTCTAAACATTTGATACTCCGTATTGTATTTTGCAATTTTGTATTGAGTCAGAAAAGGCTTTTGAAAGGAATTATGGGGATTTTATTTATGTTTCTTCTTTCTGTTTTGAATCTTAAACATCTCATTTGGTTTGAAGAATTTCAAGCATAAGCGATTTCTAGGGGTTTCAAAACATTTGGGCAAACCTGACTAAAGCAATCAACGAGATGCAAGAGTGCTTTCAAAGAAAAAAACTTCATTACAAAATTAATTGAATAACACTTTTTTGACCAATTTCTTAATTGAATCAGTTATTGTGTTAATTTCCCAGTTAGTAATGAATAAATTAATTAAATGAAATTGGAGGGATTTCATTCAATCTAAGGAAACCTTTGGAGAAACTACAGATAATTTATAAGTAAAATTTTATGAACAAAGTGAGAATTGTGCATAAAACCTGAGAACTAACAAAAAATATTTTTTGTAAAGACAATTTTAAACTAAAATCTTTATTAAAATTTAGTTTTAAGTTTTTATAACGTTTCCGTTATCACACTACGTCTTGACTAGTTACGAATTTGTTCGCACTTGGAGAGAGCGTTGGCAGAATAACGGAGAAATATGTGTTTGTGGTCTTCTGTGTGGGGAGTATGTGTAGATGTTCCTGTTAAGTTTGAGCATATATTTTTTGTTTCCCATTGAGATTGTTTCCATGTTCTCATTAGAGTCTATGTACGGGTGCGTACAGGCAAACGCATACATACATATTTTTTTATTTTGCCTGGGTGTATTTTGTTTGTGGGATGGCAGAACAGCGTTGTGGGAACAACTGTTCATACAACATTGTTTGAACACGAGCAGCTCATCAATAGTGACGAGCCAAATTCCAATGCGAACAGTAACATAAACGTTTGCAGAACAGATTTCCAGATGCCAAGATTTTCAATTTAATCTGATTTGTACTTATCATCTCTAGTTTAATTAAATAGCCAAACCTGTTTCCAAAAGGTTTCTTAAAAAAAGTACTTTTGGAAAAAACATTTCTCAAATGTTTTTGTCAATATAAATTTTCAATTCTACTTTTTGAAATATAGAGATTTTAAACATTTTAGGGTAATGTAACAAGTCCTTTTAATGATATCCTCTGAAAGTACTTTTCTTCAACAAGTACTTTCTAAAAAGTACCTTACGGTACATTTATTTTTTATAAAGGTGTTTTACACTAATGCTCTTGAAAAAGTACACTCTTAAAAGTTACAGTACCTTTTTAAAATGAAAACACTTTTATCGGTTCTTCTTTTCTTAAGGCAATTCATTTTAAAACGTCTTTACGAAACAAAAAATAAAAGTGATGCATAACTTGTTGCAAGGAAAGCTTTTTTATATTTATTTTTTAGTTTTTGTTATTCTTCTATTATTCTTAAATAGAACGAATTGACAGCAATTATGCACTTTTAATCAGTTTTAATTACAAAATAAATTTCACCAAATAATAATTCAATCATAGTTTGAATCAAAGTAGAATTATTCCTAGACGATATTTTGCATTTTTACTTTTGTCCCATTTGCACCAAATGGATACTGCTATTATATTTGTGTCGTTAGGAAGCTTGGAATTTAAGTACAAACTGTATTTATCATCCCAATCAAGTTACAATTTTTGTATCAATCGCAATCATGTTATGATTATATGTAAACAAGAACTAGTTTAACGCATCAAAAGCTACGATAAAATATTTAATGACCATAATTTGTTTGCGGAAACCATTTAGTATTGCAAAGAATATAATAGGAAAAAAAGCATATTTGAACTCTGCGTTTAAAAAAATTTGATTAAGTTGCAAGCGAATTCTTAAATCAAAAATTATGATTAGATTTTGTCCCTCTTAAATGTTTTTTTGTTTTTTGTTTTAGTTTTTCCCACAGTTAAAAAAAACTAGAATTGCATAAATTAAAATCATACGAGTATCATATCCACTATTTTATTTTATTACAATTTTAATATGAATTTTATAATTCCTGAGGGCGCCTGCTTCTTGCTTCTTGTTTTAATTATTTCGTAAGAAAAATTCCTTATTAAATCTTATGGAAAAGTATATGCTTGTCTGCATGTGCGTAAGAAAATAAATAAAAAATATTGGCAGTCAATCGTGAAATTGTATCATTTTTGAAAATCTTCCCCAACAACATCAGCAGTACTCGCAAGTAGCGAGTCACTACTACTACCACCAGCTACTTTAACTTCATCTTTATGATGGGATTTCATGAAGGTTTTTTCTTCGTTGCACCACCAAGAAAAAAGTGAATAAATACGTGTTTAATTGTAAAATATGTAGGGGTGTGTGTTTTTTTTTGCTGCTTACATTCGTTATTTATTGCACTTCTTTTTATTTCAAATCGTCGAAGTGAATTTAATTTAGTTTAGTTTTTCTTATTTATTTGAGTGCATGTAAAAGGGAGGGGGATTTGATATGAAAACTGTTGTTTGCCGCTTAAGGACTTATGAATATATTTTAATCTTTATGCCTCATTTATTATAAAAAAACGGGGTATTGTTGTAACATAATTTCTTTTGAAATTCTTAGCTGTATTGAAATTTCATTTAAAATTCAATATATCAAGTGGTTCTAGTTTAATGCCTTTTTCGAACTGATTTACTGTGTCCACAATTCAGCTAATAAAAATCAGATTAATCGGTTGAGATACAGGGTGTCCGCCAAGAGGGTGTACTTCTTTGTTTGTTTATAATTTTTGATTAAACGAAGGAGGAGAATGGATCGTATATTGATAAATGTTTTATTTAATGTCGGCAACTATGTGTGGAATACAATATCAGATAAATGTCCAGCTCTGTTAGCCTCACAAATGCGAGCCCTTTGGAACACATTTTTCATTACATTTTCACACATTTCACGCGGTATTTCATTAATTTCATCACGAATATTTTGTGTGAGTTGCTCCAGCGTTTCTGGTTTGTTTGCATAAACCTTGCTTTTCAGATATCCGCACACAAAGAAGTCCGAAGCAGTGAAATCAGACGAACGTGGAGGCCAATCAACAAAACCAATCCTTGAAATAACTTGTTGTGGAAAGAGGTCTCGCAGTAATTCCATTGTAATCCTGGCTGTATGCGATGTGGCACCGTCTTGTTGCAACCACATGCTAGTCAAGCCCAAAGCATACAGTTGTGCCGTTAAAAAGTTTTCAATCATATCACGAAATCGCTCCCCATTGACAGTTACCGTTACGCCGTTTCCAGTTTCAAAGAAGTAAGGCCCAATGATTCCTCCTGACCAAATTGCACACCAGACTGTCACTTTTAATGGATGCAAAGGTGACTGATGAATAATTTGAGGGTTTTCCATTGCCCAAACCGACTATTCTGTTTATTCACATATCCATTCAAATGAAAATGTGCCTCGTCAGTCATTATGATTTTGTCATGAAAATCGGGGTTGTCATGGGCGAGGTGTAACATCCTATTGGCATATGTACGGCGGCGTAAATGGTATTCTGGAAGAAGTTCTTGTGTGAACTGAATCTTAAATGGAAAGAAAAGCAAATCTTTGTGCAAAATTGTGGCCAAAGTTGTTTTTTGAAGACCAAGCTGCTGAGCACGGTGTCGAATTGAGGTTGATGGATTGTTTTGAACACTTTCTTGAACAGCAGTAATGTTTTCATCCGATCTTGCAGTACTTTGTGGTCCATGATTGGGCCTATCAGCTACATTCCCTCTTCGAAATCATTCACTACACGATAATTAGTGCGTCTTGTTGGCACGGTGTTTCTCCCAAAAATTTCACGTAACTTTCTCATCGTCACAGTAATCGATGATTGATTTTGATCAAATATTTTAACGATTAAAACACGTTGGTTTACCGAGTATTTTTCCATAATAAATTTGCCATGTCTATACTTCACGACTGCCAAATATAAACTGTCAAGACTAATGTTTAGCAAAATGGTGGCAAAACAAAGTAGTATACCTTCCCGGCGGACACCCTGTATAAGCAAAGGAGATAGAACATTGTTTTCTCATACATGAATTTTCTTGGTATTACAGTTCATTTCTACTTGTTAAAGTAATTTTGTGATAATGCAGTGTCATAATTGTTTGGTGATTTGCACCGTATTATCGGCTCAAAGAAATGTAGCCACTGTTTTGTTAAATTTTTTACATAAGATTCTTCAAACACAGCCAGCCCTCCTCTGACATGTTTTATTGCCAATGAATAAGAACAAGATGAATGTAGTTTTAAAACCTTTTTTATCATTAAACATCCCCAGGGTTTATTTTTTTTTTTTAATTATAGCCCGTTTCTAAGGCCTGCCTTTGTGGGTATGTATGTATTTGTGATTGTGTGTGTGTGTGTTAATGCCATATTTATCCATATAATGTGTTTTATAGTTGTGTTAATTACCTTAAGTGGTCTCCCACATTATACGAGCAATAAAATAAAATAAAATAAAATAAAAAAGGAGATTCTTTTGTAGATTTCTTTGGCTCGGTGTGGTGTTTTCCTGTTTATAAAGGTTAAGATTATTTTATTGTTATTGTATTTCAAAACAGCAGCTGTTGCACATGCTGAGGTCGTTGATGATAATGACAGACGGTTTTTTTATGGAAGTGATGTTCGTATGTCTGTTTAAGGTTAAATACAAATTGTGATGGTGAAAATGCTTTAGGGATTTTTGTCACGTTGTCAGAAGTGGCTTTGTTTTTTTTATTTTATTTTGCTGCTGTTTGCTAATTCTGTTTAGTTTTTATTTACATACAAAAGTAAATAAATAAATTTGGAAATACAATTGCATACATATGTAAATATCATAGCAGTATTCTGTGTTTGGTGCAAATGGCCTTGCAAAAGTGCAAATGCAAAATATCGTCGCTTTTTATGAAATTCAACAATTAAATTTTAACAATACAAAAATTGTATGTTGAATTACTTAAAAAAGCTACGAATTTTGATTTTGCACTTTTGTAAGAGCATTTGTATCAAGTAGTGAATACCGCTTATGTTGATATTGAGAATGCATAGAAATGCTTACTATGAAAGCAAAAGGGGTCAACTGCCAATTTTTTTTTAAATATTATAATAAATACAGAGGCCGCCATACCAAAGAGGCGTCCTCTTTGAAATAGTAGACATTGCTACACTTTTTTTGGTGTAAATATCTGATAGTTTCCAGTTTGGTACTTGTCATTAGTTCCTGTAGCTTGGATATGTGTATCTCGTCCACATAACAACCTTTTGCAGAGGATTAACAAAATCACATTACATATGATTTTGGGCCTATCTCAATTTTCTAATTTAATACCAGAGCAGATGCTGAAGCTAGTCTAACGCTTTGAAATATTTGCGTCGACGGCCAGCGTAGGCAAAGTTTTTTTTATTAACAACTCATGACAAAGTCTCTCTCTGAAAATTCGTGAAGATCAATATGAAAATGATTTAGGACATTATGTGGATACCTCACACAGCCTTGTCGAATATATACGGCTTCAGTACCAAGCTCTTCCTTTGGTGGATCCAGTTCGGCATAGTGCATTATGAGCAGGCGATCAAGCCTTCGTAATGAATGCAACTAGGACCAAAGCCTAAATGCAAAAGTTGTTACCAATTTCTTGTTTAATTTGCTATAAAAACTAAAACTCATTTGTTGCTAGAATTTTTATGTGTCTCATAAAACAACGCTAAGCCGAAAATAGGTCGTGCTTGTTCCCAAAAAATAAACAAAAATTATGTGACATACTTGCAGATCATGCCCTTCGAAAAAATATCGTGAGTTTTGGCAGGATAAGTAAAGCCACAGCAATAGCTCCGTTAGCTCTCTAGTGAACACTCTCTCTCAGATTATTTCATCCTTTGATCAACATTATTTTAAATACAAACTGACCTTAAAAAATCTGGTTGTGTGGGATATTTTAGCACAAAATGCGATTAAGTACGAAATTAACCCTCAAACGTATTTTAAGCTTTAATTATTTCTGGCCTTTCTGACATTTTGAGCTTTGATGTCTTTGAAGACTTATAGTAGAAAATTATGGCAAAAATTATTTGAAGGCCATTTCAACCCGCTTTCTTGCTGTGCAATTGTATTTCTTTTTTACCTTTTTCAAGAAAGGTACAAAAAATACCCATACAGCGAAGAGTTAGAGGGTTAAAATGTTGAACAAAAATGTTTCCCGTAGTATTCTACATAAAAGTGCTGAACACACCTTGTGCCTAGAATGGAAGGATTGCAAGATTTCCTATGCCGATTCACTATAACAATAAGCAATGGTGGGGGAACTTAACCCCCTCATTCTTCTTCTTCATTCTATAAATAAATTCCTTCATTACACTTTTGTGCACTTAAATTTCGTTGGCTTTAGCAACTGTCAAATTATAATGCCATTTCAACTGACATTAAGTATGTAAAATTTTCGAAACAATATTTATTTCTTTAGAAATTTATTTGCCAAGAAAAACGTGTAAAAACACAACAAGAACAGAAATTAAATTCCAACGTATGCTAAAGCACGTCCAGGATTTATGTGTTCAGTTCTGTTTTGACGACCAAACATAAAGGAGACTTTAAAAAAGCTGCATTTTTTTATTTTGTAAACAAAAAATATTTAAAAAAAACACATACATACCTACATACAATATAAAATTCGTACTAAATTCTAATAAAACTTAAAAACATATTAAAGTTAACGAAAACAACTGCAAGCTAACCAAAACTAAGGGAACAAAATAAAAAAATGTACCTTTTTGGAATAAAAGCTAAAATAAAAATGTATAAGCAAAACCGGGTTCTGAGCACGTTCCAGTCATGCATGACAGTGACAGTACCTAAATGTGGTTATTTGCTTTGAGTGTTCAGAGGTTTGTTTTTGTTTTTATTTTCATATTTTTGTTCCTTCTCTGATTCTTTGTGCAGAAAGTGTATGCGGTCGATGTAAATGGAAAATGTATTTTTATTTATTTTATTCAAATAAATTAAATTTTTAATATAAACAGACTTTAAGTTTTATAGAGTTTTGTTAAAAAACAGAATACTGGACGTGCCAGGAACTGAAAAAAGAACCTGAGGGAGTTTTAAATATTAAAATTTAGCTACAAAATCAAATAAACTGTGAAGAGCTAAAATAAAGGAGTGATTTACAGTGAGATTAAAAAAGTTTTAAAAGAACTTTTTAATAAAAACAAAAACGGCGGCTTGGCAAGTTTTTTTTAATGGTAGGACCAGCACTCAGGGGTTGACCCCTATTCATGCAATGTATTGCGCTAGAACTAGCAAAAGAGGTTATGGGAAGGAGGATAGAGGGAGTAGTGTTTATTAATATTTGATTTGAATCTTTCCACAGAGAAAGTGAGAGGAAAGACCGCTGCTGAAAGCTTATTCCACATACGAATGGTCCGGCTAAAGAACGAATTTTGTCTGTAGTGCGTTGTGCGATCCACTGGCCATTCAACCACAAATGTGATCTTCATGAAGTACGTGTGGTGCGTATGAATAAACGGGTTTCGGGAATAATATCCCTAATTCATCCGAGCACAATCCATTGTAGTAGCGATAGAACAGCAAAACACAACCCACATTGCGTCGCTGCTCGAGAGAGTCAATAGAGTTGGATACCCTACTGTCACCGATGAGCAACTTCGCCCTCTCCTGTACGCGGTCGAGTAACTCCAAAATAGACTTTGAAGCACCGGCCCATACATGAGAGTTGTATTCCATTTTCGGTCGGATATAAGTGGTATAGATAGTTAGGAGATCGGATGGGGTGAAGTAATTCTTACACCGTTAGAGGAAGCTTAGGCACTTGAATGCTTCTTTCCACACTTGAAGATGTGTTGGGTCCATCGGACATCACATTGAATCTCCATGCCAAGAACATCAAGAGCTTCTGATTCCTCAATATCTATACCACCCATAACTACAGATGGAGCAGCAAAGTCCGTCGTGCGTCTGTGTGTTAGCATACAACACTGGGTATTATTGGGGTTAAAATCGACCCTATTCGCACGACCCCATTCAGTGATTGTCACAAGATCACTATTGAATTGATGCTGCAATAAATCGGTTGATTCATGCGCGTGCTAAAACCGAATATCATCTACATCCACGACGTTCAGTTGAAGTCAAAGGAATTCTATTATAAAGTTCCTGCAACGAAAGCCTCCTTATGGGGGGAGGTAGGTCCTGCAGTGGTTCCTTCGGAAGTGCACTAGTTGTTTATTGTAGTGTTTATGCAAATCACGGGATTATCTTGGACAGTTAAATGTGGCGTTCATTACAATTTAGGCTGTCAATAACATAGCTATTGACAATTTGATATTGAGTAGCCGTTCACTGCCGAATCGATGTTTTCGAGGGCACGGGTGTTCAGAGCATGATTATTTTACTTCTATGCAGAGGCATTTTCTTTTCTGAAAAAAAGTGTTTCCTTATAAATATGTAGTTGTTTTTCAGATTGCCTAAGACCTCACAAATTGAGAAACTTTTTACGATTACAATGGAACCGAAATAATTAATTCTATCTTCAACGCAAATGGAAAAACATTAAATAGTTAATACAGTTGTAAAAAAGAGTATTATTTCACCCTGAACTTTTAAGATGAGGCCAAAAAATGGTCTACATATGCCAGTTTTTTTGAGCAACGTATTTAGAAAGGAACGTGTTGTTCTTCACAAATGTTGCATATTGTTGACACATTAGGTGCATTTTCTCGCCCGAAAATTCGGCGAAGTTCTCAGCGTAATGGGTTTACACAATGATAATGCATTTTCCCTTTGTTGTAACGCTTCGTTTTTAATAATCGGAACAATCATAGGTAACAGCTGTTTAATATCAGAGCTCTGCTACTTGCACAAACAAATGCTACATAAGTTAAATAGTACATTCTTACGGAGACACCCTATAAATGATAGCTGCAAAATCTTGGAAAATCTATTAATGTCAAACCGTTTTGTTATATATATTTAGAACCGGTTTCAGCTATGAGAGACTTAAAAAGGTTTGTCTCTAAATCAAACCTGACAAAGGTTGACGGGAAACCGTTCCAAATATCTATATCAAATCACTCTGTTGGTAAATCAAATCAAGACTAATTTTGATATGTTTGAAAATACAACCGATCAACGGCTGCCAGAGCTGTTCAGTACAGTGTGTATGAAAACAACTCCTACTTTAAAGCACTAATCTGGGCCATTCTACCAGCGATTGCGTCAACTCGTACATTATCGTGAGGAAACAACACATTCTTTATGCCCAATTGAGTATTTGCATTTCGATTTTATTACTAAAGTTCCGTCATAAACGCAAAAACTTATTTTAAACATTTCAATATTTTCCACCTTAAACGAGTTAAAATTAATTTGTTCGCAAATGAAGCAACAAAGTTTACTACACTTTAATATGGAGTTTTGAGAAAAAATTAAAACTAAAATGAAAAGTTGTTTTCCATTAAAAAAAAAAACGATTTCAATACCAGCAACAAACTTTTTCACGCACACCTTAAAAATTAAGACTGCGCTCTACATTTTGTAGCTTAAAAGCTGCAGCTATTAAAAGTTTTTAGTTTTGTAAACCGAAACTTAAACTTGTTTTTGATTAATTACTCGTACTTTAGTTTTCTATAACACACGTTATTTTATGAATGCTTAACAAATAAAGTGATCGTAGATTTCAGCAAATGTTTGCTAATAAGAAACATGTCTGAGAAGGTAGAGTATATAAACCTTTCATGTGTTTAAATTATTTGCTAAATTTATCGAGTTAAGTAAAGGGGCTTGTAGCAAGTTTCAAACTTAACGAGTTTTATTTTATGTTTTGGCAAGGTGTAGAAGGCATGAAAGAACATCAGGTGGAAATTAATAAAAATAACTACCCAAATTATGAAGCGGTGGCAAGAATGACCCTACAGGTCAGACAGGGTGTGTTTCTTCAAACGGCTAAATTCGTTTAGTCATCTCTTCCATTGAGTCATAACGATTTGTGATTGATAAATTCATTGAGATGCAATTAGTTTTGATGAATATAATCAAATAATTTTTTAATTCATTTCAAAAATAAGTTTGGTGGCACTAAATGAGCGACTGTAACAATGTCAAAATAAATATTGAGACATTTTTTTTTTTGGCAAAAACACAACAACATGCTATTGACAATTTAGCACAATATTTATAAAAAAAAAATGTTCTTCTCCTAAGAAAAAAGTTTTTCTCCACCCCCTCGTACACTCAATGTTACAATTGTAACGAGCAAAATTTTCACAAAGCGAAGAAAAGCTGAAACTAAAAACATCGAACTTATATTTAATGCCATTTTCTTTTGTGTTATTGGCAAAACTTTTGCTATTATTTGACAAAAACTAATTTTTGTCTTACACGTATTAATTCTCTTCTTATTATGGCGTTTTTCGTAACGGGTTTTTTATTAAGACCGGATGGGTATTGAACAGGAATAAAAAGGAGCTGTGTAAGAAAATAGTTTACTTATTTCATTAAGGCATATATGTACTCACAAAAACCTTATTATAACAATATATTGTTGTGGCAAGCATGTAATGGTTATTTCAACACATTTTAAATATTACTATAGTTGCAGTAAACAAGTTATAGTTTACATTGATTTCAACAACACAATTTTTAATCAAATTTTGACCACAAACAAAGTATTTTAACTATGTAAAAATAATCAAAGATTTTCAACCATAAAATGTTCATAACAGACATAATATATGAAATTCTTTTAATGTTTAATCAAGGTGCTGTGACGTAATTGGTAAGCACGTTGACTACTAAGCAATCGATAACTTTAGTTTCCTGTGTTCGTATTTTAGCCAATCAGTAACATCTTTTCTTTTGCTTTTCCATTTTTCCAAGACCACCACATTATTATTGTCTACAATAATAATATGATTTGTTTACAACCATATAATTCAATCAAAATATGTTGTTTTTATGCTGTTTTCATTTCTAGAAAAAAAGTACAGTTTTTTGCACTTTTGTTATACTCGTAATATGTTTACGACCACAAAAGGCGGTATTTTTTTTAGATTTTAGCATTAATGATGGCGAAAGACATTGCCATTGATAACCTGTATAAAAACCTTAACATTAAGGGTGTGTTAAGCATGCACGCTTTAACAAGGCAACATTTTATTAAAGAAATGAAAACTGGGTTATGGTTACCTCAACCGCGTTTTTTGTATGTGTGAAACACGGTAACGCTCAAATTTACACCGCGGTTTTGCATGATAGTACCAATACAAGTGGTTTTCAATGGAACTTGGCACTAAAATCCCGCTGTATTTAACAATGGCCTGGCTTATATCAACTTTGAGAGCATTCGAAGATTGCAGCTTACTGGCATAGACTTGCTACTTCGACAACTCCAATTCCCGTCAACCCCCCAAAAGATAACCTCAACCTCAAATCGTTCAAGTAGATTAAGTATGGTGAACTTGATTTTGAGACACGTAACGCCTTACAGTAGGAACCACATGCCGTCTGCATCTATAACAATTAATTCGACCCATAACAAATATGATGTAATTTCTTCGTAGCTCTCACTATTGGTCCTGTCTTTTTTTTTGCGCTACTTACATTTAAAATCCGAACCATTTGGTGAAGGTCGTGAGGGTTGGCGACGTCGCAGATACCGGAATTTTGCTTGATGGCAAAAATGCTCCTCGTGCGTGTCTGAAGATTATTTTAAGACTCAAAATAGGGGTCTTCTTTCAAACTCCCATTCGAATGAGAGCTACTTAATAGATGATTTAGCTTGTCTTCGTGATTTAGTTTCAGTGAGTGAATAATAACCAGCAGATGTGAAAAATAACTCAAAAATCACATTAGCAGCAAACAACCTACCCGCCCTTATTAGAAATATTTCATTCATATGTGTAAATCCATTTACGAAGACAAGTTGTTACAAACAAACAAAAAAACTTCAACAAAACTTCTTGTTATTGAAACGAGATGGCTAAGGGGGGCTGTAGAAATAACAAAAAAAAAAAACTTTTAACATCAACTTTTAGTTGTGTTTGACCCAAAATGATGACATATTCTAATTTTAATGATGTTTTATTCACATTGTGTTCTTTTCTTGTTTCAGACATGGTTCTTTACGGATACCGATGACCCATATTATCAACAGAAGACAAGTAAGTAAAATTATTTCTATTTGTAGGTTTAATAAAAAATGCTTCTGTATGCTTTGCCCAGAAAAATCTTTTTCACTTTGACCATGACTATCTTTTGCCATTTAAGTTGGGAAACAAAATTGATAACTTCTTGTAAAATATTGAGTTTGTTGTCTTAAATTAAATAGCAGCAGAGAAAGTTTTCATCGTGCCTATTTTAGTGTCGCGTGTCCTCTTTTTGATTTAACAATTCTACGCTTTTTCGGGGTTAGTTTGATTTGGTTGTTCAGCATATCTAGACTTGTGCCGGACCACGGTTTGACTATTTCTTCAAATTTATATTTTAGAGATTTTGTAAATTTGGTTCAGGGTTGCAGACATTTAATTTTAACCAGACTTTGTGTTATACAATTAATTTATTACACAAAATGGCCCTGTTAGCTGGCAACCTTGACGTTATTATATTATTTTCGCTGGTGATATGTAAAGTCGTACGTCCGGATCAATAAACCTAAAATATAAACAAAAACTGATTTCTTGTGAAGAGAACATCAAATATAAACTTCCGATATTTCTAATATTGTTTAATGTATTCTCCTCATAAGATTTTGAAAATAGACGTTGGCTTTAATGGACCCGAATCCAAAACTGGAAATAGTCGCTGTGGGCGAAGTCTGGTTTGTCATGGTGGAAGAGCACTTTCTTGTTTGAAAAGTGTAGTCGTTTTTGCTTCAAAGCAGTAATAGGTCTGTCCAACATATATGCCTAATATTCTTCGATGATTGTGCTACCCTCGCATGGATCCCAAACAACATTCGCCAACCTTGTTAGCCTTCCTTGGCCTGCATGGATGCACATGCACCTGGTAAAGTCATTGTCAGCATCTTGGTCGCTAGGGCATTTTAATAGGTCCATGTTTCATGCACCGTTACGAAACATCACAAATACTCCTTAAAATTACGGTTAAACGTCCCCAAACACTCATGTGAAGTTTTTACACTGTTTCGCTAATAGTAGAGTGTGAGCGGCCACGACATAAATCGATCACATAAATTTATTATGTCCAAATATTTATGTTAAAGGAGACGTGTCTACTCAGTTTATATGCCTACAGCGTCCGCCACATCAAGCAGCTTAATTTTCCGATCGTCCGATATCATTCCCTGACTTTGATCGACCACTTCTGTCCTTACAATCGCTTTTGGGCGACCTGTTCATTCAACATGATAACGAAATTCTGCAAACCAGTCCCCATAGTGTTTATCAAGCATTTCCTCGGCTTCGGTGGAGGGGTTTTTAGCCCTAACAGGGCAGCATTTTATTTTAGAAACGAAAATGCTATTACTTGACAGGTAACAGGAACAGTGCTGACTTTTAATTAACTGCGAGAGAATTTCAAGAAGTCGCGGAGTTTTCAAACTCTCGTAATGATCTTGTCCATGTTCAACAACATGTATTTCAAATTAAAATTTTATTCAAAAATAATTTAAAATCTCATCCACCAGCTTTATTTTAATCACAAACTAATTTTAAATGAATTCATTTTTTCCAAAATAAATTAAAAATTTTCAATTAAAAAAAGAAGCTGCTTAAAAAAATCACGAAACAAATGTGTTAAAATTCATAAAAAAAAAACAAGACTATAAAAACCTCATTTAAATCAGATCTAAATAAAACTAAAAAGAAAATAAATTAAAATGGGGTTGAAGAGCAAAAAAAAAACTAATTTAGCAATTCAATTAAAAATACGGGCGCAACATTATTCAGCACATTTTGAAACACAATCACCGTTGGCTCAGGAACCAACCACTCAGTGTTCCAGCCAGCCACCATCAACAAAACAAATCATCAACAAAATTATAAAAAAAAATGGTTTCACTTCAGCGTTACTACGTTGAGAATGCCGTATGTTTCTGTGAAAAGGATCTTTTATATTATTTTAATAACTTTTTCTGTTTTTTTTGTTTGTTTATTAATGGATATCGGTAGAAGATTAAAGTTTGTATGAACTACAAAAGAAAAAAAAAACTAAACGCAAGAATGAGAAAAGCAATATTAAGCAGATGAGTTTTTAGTTGTGGCACAAAACGGCAGCAACAGCAATCAACAATCAAAATAGCCAATATTAGCGAAATGAGAGTATTAGGGGTAATGGAAAGTAAGCAGGCCTGGTAGTTAAGTCATTAAAAGCATCTAAATGAAATAAATTTATCGCAAGCTCATACCGAGATGGCCGCAAAACTAAAAATTCCTAAACATGGCCACACGTTAAAAGATTGATGTTGCCACTTTGATTAATATTTATTTGAAACCCCGAATGATCTGAAAACAGTTTGTCCACTTTGTAGTTGATTCTTATTTATCCCAAATTAAGAGCAGGCCGCACGGGCTGTGAGAATGAGCAACGCAGGATAGTAATTACCACTGGGTTGCCACCTAGCAAAAGTATGCGATGTAGAAAGTAAAAATTAAGGATTAAAAAAGACTCGGAAGAAGCGTACAACAACCAGATCCAGGAGGATTTTGGAATACACCAAGCGTTTAACGACTACTCAAGGCATGGTAGACTGGAGTAGTCGGCAACGAAGGAGCCAACAGTCTGGCAATTAAGGCCAGAAAGTGAAATTAAATAGCGCGAAGCTGCTTAAGGCCGCAAAAGCTTAACTAAAAGGTTGGGCGAAGAGGTCTCATACAGCACTGTAGAGTGAAAGCATGGTATGGAAATCAACAAAGTCCCTATGGGGAGATCACAATGGGGATAAAACTAGGAGGTTGATGGAACTGACCGAATCTGAAATTTGAAGATGGTAAGCGGTATAGGGCGCGCGGATAGTGATGAGTACAGGGCATGTAGGGAGCACGTCGAGACGATGGAAGGATTCCTATGCCACTGCCAAGCATACCAAAGGACCTGCTATTTCGTGGCTGACACTTTACCGGAAGTGTCGCATTTGAGAAGCCTTGCCTGGCCAAGGCCAGATTTCCTATGTGGGTCGTATGTTTACAGGCAATGTGCACTCCCTTCGACCTTACCGAACGCTTTAACCCCGATGTATGAAAGCGGAGTATCGATTTCGAGGAATGGAATGAATGTTACAACGCTCGAATTTGGATTCTTTATTTTAACAAGAAAATGGCTGGGTAGTGAAGGAGTTCCAAACAAAGTAGACATCGGGTCTTGATAGTTACAATTCGTACTACAAACAGGGTATTGTAGCTGTTTAGTATCGCTGGATGAAGTGTATTGATCTGAAAGAAAATTATTTTAAATAACTGCGAGTTCCCCCAAGTCGTTTGTGTCGGTTAAAGTCGGGAATTTTTACCATAATTGTGGTACTTTTTTTATAGTCAAGAGAAATACTTTTTATAAAAACAAAGATTGAAATTCTAAGGTATCAACCAAAAAAATATTTATAGAAAATTCCTGATTCGAAATATTTTTCTATACCCCTAATAGTTGTTATAGTAAATCAACGCATTGGTTCAGCATTAAGGCCTGGGAATATTTAACAGCTTATGATGAATATAATAATGATGCTGATCTTACAAATCATCAGTGGTGTGCACATTCATTATTGTTAAAATACTTGCAGACTACTACTGCCTGGTCATTGATGATGATAATGTTGTTGTTATTGCTGTTGAATGTTCGGTCATTTAGTGTGTGTTGGTTGGTTGGTGGTGGCAACTAAATTGTATTTAAAAATCATAAACTTTAAATGTTTAGTTTCACTGGAACATTTAAACAAATATACAATAAACAGCCACTTCAAATGATAGATACGCACACACATAGATGCACACACATACTTACTTAAATATTCAATGTTGTTGCTAGTATTGGTACCATAGTTGGTGTTGTTGTTGATTTTTGGTTTATTTAATATTTTTGCTAAAAATGAAAGAACGCCTAAAAGGAGCGTTTACTTTGTGCTTATGATGATGACTGTTTCATCATTATTATCATTCTTATGATTATCATTCATTTGGCTTTATAGTAGTGTTGGATATGCAACAGTGGCCAGTAGAAGGTGGTCAAGTAGGCGGGTTAGTTTGATGTGCGACTAAATTGGAATTTTATATTTTTCTCTTTGCACTCTAAATATTGAGGCGCATATTATAATCTTGTTTCGTTGTTGTTGTTCTGGTTATTTTATTTGTGTTAAAATAAAAATTAATCATTTTGTTTCTACATTTAACCTGAATTTGGAAACAGAAAATCCGAACAATAAAGTGTTAACCAAACAGACCTAGTCTTACTTCAAAATTAAATAAGAAAGCAAATTATTTTATCTTTAAAAATTCGGAAGAGGTTCCATTTAAATAGTTTAGTAGTCGATTACAGATAGAGGCGGGAGTACTCAAGGGTGCTTTAGCTTAAGTGACAATGACCACTAAGCTTTTGATGGCTTCAGAGTCGCCCTGGTACTATTCTCATACACAAGTACATTTCGCGATTAATCACATAATAAATATTTCGCTTGCAGTTGAAAGCATATTAATTACGCTGACAGCAAATTAAGTTTATAAACTAATAAAAGAAGCTTGCTCTTAAACTTTGAATGGAGCAAATAAATAAATTTGAAATTTTTTAATTTGGTCAGAGCATCTTTCAAAGAAAGTTTCGGTACAACTAAGGAACGCAGGCAAAACAAATAGAGGTTAATTTTCCTTTGACTTCACACTATTATCAGAGGTGGATCCAGAAAGATGAAGTAGAGAAATTTCTCCCACCGAAACTTTTAAAAATTAAGAATTTTAATATATAAAAAGTGTAAAAAATGGAAGAATTGTTTGTTTTGTTAATGCTGGGGTGTCTACAGTATCGCACTTTCATAAACATGCAACACTGATAAAATAAAAAATCTAAGCTTTCGTAACGTTTTCAAAAAATGCTGAGAGCCATACGATTGTCAAGTTTTCATCTGTATTTTTATCAGATTGATAACATATTGTTTTCACACTTTCCCATTTTGTTTGATTTTTTGACAAGTTTTACTTAAAGTTTTACTTAAAATAAAATGTTGCTTTGTTAAATGGTAACGTGCTTAACACACCTTTATTATTTGGGATTTCATGCCCACCATCAAGTGCAATACCTTTCGCCAATTTTAAGGGTAAAACCTAAAGAATAAAACAAAAACTTTTGTGAGCGTAATCATATTGCGAGTATAACAAAAGTGCAACAAGTTTCACCAATTTTTCTAGAAAAGAAAACACTATAATACGAGAGGGCTTTAAGAAATTTAAGGTTTGATTTGATGACGATAGACTGACATCATTCAAGTTTTATATGGAAAATTATTTCGTTCCGAAGTTGTGGAGTTAAATAATTCTTCAGATCGACCAAAATTTAAATAAGGAAGCCTGTATTCCTGCAGAAATTAAAAAAAAAACAATAGTTGACCATACGCATCGGCGTTATAATACCCACCAGTCTTAATTACCCTTGAACGTCAACTTTTGAATTTCAAAAAGCACCATAATGGAGAGAATACCTTTTGCTCATACTCAAACATATTTGGCGTTTTTTAAATCGCATGCGATTTGTCATTCAGCATCAGTTTTATTTCGTAATACTGTTGAAAAACTCATGCCTAATTATTTATTCGAATGTAACTTTGTCAGGTTATTTTCATGTTCATTATGTCGTGTTGCATATTTAAATTAAAAACGATAGTTTTTAACTTAAAATGTGTTAATATTAAAAAAATCACCGAAAACAACTTTTAAAGTACTCAGTTGACAACACTGTTTATGCTCTTCATAAATTTCTTACGGCAACACAGTCCAAATACATATTAGCAGTATCCTGCTTTCAGCCATAAAAACTGAGACTGCACTGTTCCAGATGACGAAGTTTTTCTTGCAGCGAATGCTGTTCGCTATCAAAATATTAAAGAGTTTACGAACTCTTTAAAACATTCATGCACACCGTCCACGTCCCTAAGATCAATCCAATCCATTATGTACAATATCAAGCCTAACTTTATCTGAGTCTCATAGCTGACCTGGTAAAAGCTGGTAATTTTCCAAACAGTGTGTTTTTTGCGATCAATGATTCTCTTGCAGATCGCTACAGACTAAAAAAAACATGGTTGAGGTAAACATAATGTAAGAGCAACATATGATTGAAATACATGGTTGTAAACAAATGATATTATTATTGGCAACGGCTGAGGTACGAACACATCCTAGAGAACATAACATGGTTGTCGTGACCATGCCACAAGCATGTTTTCTCTTTGCATGTCTATACCAGAGTTTTGACAAATTAAAATTGCTTAAAGTTATCTTTCGAACCCAGCTAATTTCGTGACAATGTATTTCAATTTAGAATTCTCTACGTTTACAAACAAATACCCTTTACTACGTATTATACGAACCTGTAAAAATTGCCCACTTCCAGAAAGCAATTATCGTTTTTTTATGAAAACTTCCAAAATTGAAATGCGATTGAACTCGCATGTGAAGCTGAAAGCGCATAAACAGGCTGCTGCTGCTTGTTTAGATTCTAACCGAATTTCTTAAACTACGTTGAAGCCCAGACACACGCAACATAAATTCTGTTTTGTTTCCAACCCCTCTGCGAATTTAAAAATTTTGTTTAATTTATTTTTTTATTTTCTTTTTTATTTTTTTGTATCTGAGAGTAACTGCTGAGCCATTTTCTTAAGCTGCAGCATTTATTTTTAATGTATGCAAAAATGTTTTGTCTGAAATCTATAGATTGCTGATTTGGTTTTCAGTATTTTTTGTTTGTGTTTTTTTTCCTGCATTCTGTTTTGTTCATTTTCTGCTTTTCAGTATAAGTATGTGTGAGTTTGTGCCAGAGGAGAGTGTTTGGAGCAGGATATTGCATTTATTTTGATTTATGTTTGATTTTTATAGCTGTCAAATAATGTTCAACAGACAGCAGCATATTAAATTCCATCTCAAAGATTCCCGTTCAAATGGATATTAACATTAACACTGGGTTTTTTTCTCTTCTTTTCTTTCTTTCAAAGAAGGAGAAAAATAGTTTAAAAAAACTCATGCCATAAAACCACAAATAATGGAATTTTGTAGGCAATTAAGTACCTTAAAATCCCCTTAAGTCTTTGTTAGTTTGACGCTTAAACTGTTGGGGATTTTAATAAACATTTAAATGGGTTTTTAAATTATTTGCATAAAATTAACGAGGTTAAGAAAAATATGTGCAAAGAGAAGAATTATAAAGTAGAGCTGTCTGTGGCCTTGAAAGAAGCAAATCCTGAAGATTGCACGAGCATTAGAGCATCTCAGTATTTGACGAATTAAGGTGGCCGCTAGCAGAGACGTAGGAATTAATGCAGGCACAAAGCATGCACAAGCTGGGCGCCAGGTTTGCTTTTAATTCAACAAAGCCAGGGCCATGAGTTTACTGCTGCGATCTAGTGTTGGGAAACGTTTGACGGAAATAAAGTGAAACTTTTGCTTCGAACGAGATAAATAAAACTGCAGACTGAAAGGAAAATCTCTTTAGACAGGGACATACAGCCTTTTTAATGTAGAGTATGTTGATACCTGAATAAAAGTAGAAAAGTTAGTTCAGGTTGGCTTGGTAAAATTCATTGGTATACCAAATTTCAAAAGCAGTCAAATCGAACTATTTTGGTCATGGCTACCATACCACCAGCCAAAAATCAAATCGAATGCCATTCTTATTTGGCTCCAAAGACATTGATGGAGTTTTGTAAATCCTAAAATATTGGTACTCCCGCCTATAGTCCATTGGGGTTATCAACTCGTTCGTAGGATAATACTAAGGATCCGGTGCTCAAAAAATAGTTTAAGATTAGGGCCGCTGCTGAGAAATGTCCAAAAATATATGTGTGTGAAGATAAATATGCCGAGTTAAATATGTTTCGACGTAACCGCTTACGTCAAAACATATTTAACTGAAAAGTTAAATATGTTTTGCCGTAGAAACATATATACGTTTTACATACGTATATGTGAATTTAAACATAAAATAAAAATTTTTTAATAAAAATAAATAAAACAAGTGAACAACTAAAAGATTGATATACGATCTCTGAGGGATTTTTGGGCATACTTACACATCTTGCTTTGTCACTCATCTGGACCAAATGGAGAATGAAGCCAACAGTCCACACTATAGGAGCATCTAAATGCTATTTCTCAATTGTATTTGTGAAATTTTTTATAAAAATTTTAAAATTCAACTTATAAAATTTGCTAAGTTCTCTGAGGGATTTTTGGGCATACTTGGACACATCTTGCTTTGTCACTCATCTAGACCAAATGGAGAATGAAGCCAACAGTCCACAAATACAATTGAGAAATGGCACTTAGATGCTCCTATAGTGTGGACTGTTGGCTTCATTTTCCATTTGGTCTAGATGAGTGACAAAGCAAGATGTGTCCAAGTATGCCCAAAAATCCCTCAGAGATCGTATATCAATCTTTTAGTTGTTCACTTGTTTTATTTATTTTTATTAAAAAATTTTTATTTTATGTTTAAATTCACATATACGTATGTAAAACGTATATTATTGCATATCATTTCCAGATTCGATATTTAGTCAGAAAATATTTAACTTTTCAGTTAAATATGTTTCTACGGCAAAAGATATTTAACTTTTCAGTTAAATATGTTTTGACGTAAGCGGTTACGTCGAAACATATTTAACTCGGCATATTTATCTTCACACACATCAAAAATATTGCCCAATTGGGATTCTGTATTAAATCCAATGCGGCAACATTGTTGTTCTCAAGTCGTGGTAACTAAATGACGTATTCCACTAAATTTTGAAGTTTTCGGTCTCATATTAACTGCCGAAGATATTAATACTAGTGGGTGCGGTGCAAAATTATACCGCATAACATCTAGAGAAAGTCACTGTTATGGGCCGGTAGAGTCATTGATCGCATTTCTTCAAAAATTATGCCGGTCAGAATGTCGTAGTTAATGGTTAGAACTTCCGAGCCATGATTACTGACTTTTTTTACAATAATTGAATGCCCTTAATGTGGAGGAGCTGTGATTTTAACTAGGCAGTGCAACACCAGGCCAGAAACGTTCAAACATTCTTTGAACGCATAACTTCGGGTAATGGATCCGTAAATTGACCTCTTTCTGTAGATTCATTAACATGTGCGAAATAAATGTCTATCAAATAATGCCTGAACTGAAGCCGAAATCGGATCTATCATATCAGTGTCATCTTAATGCGGTATAAGTTGTACCAAAAAAGGAGCGCATACAACGGAGGATATTATTCGCTTGAGTGACAGTGTACTAGTGCACACATTTGCGATTACATTGGCCAATTTCAATGTGTTAAATTGGTAACGACGTATTAAAGGCCCTTTCACACTATTAGACTAAGTAAAATAATTTGTCAAAAATCCAAATAAAATGAGAAAGTATTATAGTGTGAAAACAATATGTTATGAAATTAAAATAGCCGTACGTGGGTCGCACCATTTTTTTTTTTTATTTTTTTAAAGGCTGCATTTTATCAGAGTGCGATATGGTCGACAAAAAAGTGCAATGAGAATATTTTAGATTTGATTTTTTTTGGCAGTCAGAACGATTGCAATCAGATTTTTCTCTGCCAAAATTCAACGAAAATTTAAAAACTTGTGTAATAGTGTGAAAGGGGCTTAAGCAGTAAAATACCGCGTTCAATGCTCATCGAGTTATAAGCAGAATATGTCACAAAATTACAATACTGTCTAGTTTTTCATTTCAGTTCATATTTGTTCTAGCATTAATGTCGGTTGCAGTCGAGGGATCTCGAATTATTTCGTTGTCGTGAAAATCTACTTAAAATCTGAAAACGAAAACTTGATTTTGAAATAATTTGTTGTTTGTGCTAAAGTCATCTAAAACAATTCTAGCTAATAAAGCCAAACATTGGGGATCATTTCTCAATTTCGCTTCACAGCTGGACGAGTTCTTAGTCACATCTATAAGCTGCAATAAGACTATTAAAGGTTTTATTTCATTTAAAATGTCAATCCTTTTATTTTCTGTGTGTTCCTTTTGCGACTCACGTCTCGCATGGTCTTATCAAACAAATCTATTAAATTAATCAAACATTAAATAAATAACAAGTTAAGATCAGTAACCCACCCATCATTCTCCAAATAGAGTTCATAAATTATAAACAAATATAAAGCGAGCGACCTGCTTAATTTGAACTCATATTTTCCTACAGTGCTGCTTCGGCCCGTAAAAATATCACATGTAATTTATCCTCTTGTCGCACGTTTATTTGAGAAGGCAGCATCAGCGAACGCATAACATGACTACTGGAATTTTGATTAGGACCAAATACCAAAACCGTTAACAACACAGACACAACAAACCATTTATGTTCTTCGTATTGATTGTTTACGTTTCTTTTATTTTCCTTCTACTATTCCTTTTTGTGAAAACGTTTTTGTTTGTCAAATACCTTTTTGGCCCTTCTTAATGGATTTGGTAGCCAATTATAGAAATATAAATGCGTAAACATGTGAATGCATGTGTGTGTGTGTATGTGTGTGTTAGTGTTAGTTGTCTCTTTTTTATCTGCTAAATATCTTATCCTCCTCAAAGTTCTTGGCGTGTGAACCCTTGTCTGTGTGTGTGTGGCTGTGAGTGTGTGCACGTGTGTGAACTTGAAAAAGAAGAACGAAGTGTGTTTCACTTAAATTGATGAAGCGATAAAACTATTTGAAAAATTTCAATAATTTTTGTCTCATTAGGACGCACCTTTGTGGTTTTTATGTTTTTATTTCCAAGTGAAGTTTTGTGGCTACACTTCAAAAATATTTCCTTAATGAGCTGATTCATTCTTATTTTCTTCTTTTTAGTTAAGTCCATTCTGTTGAAATGTTTAACAGAAAATTGATGGTTGAAAAGAATTTTAATGAATGATTTAATGCAACATTTAGTTGAAAGAAAAAACAGATTTTACTATTTTATAATTTCAGCCTTGGCAACTGAAACAACTCATTAGGTTTTGTTAAAGAAATTATTTATTAATTGATCTTGCAAAAGCAAGTTCAACTAAATGTTCGATATTTCTAAATTAAGACTAAACTTTTCTTTAATTTTAAATTGTTTTAATTTCAATTGGTTTTGAAACAGGGTGCCGAGCAAATCACAGTTTATTTTTGACCATTTGTGGGTGTTTGAAATTTCTGAATAAGATTAGAGATGATTGGGATTTTACAAAATTGATTAGGAATGCAGAGATACAATTTGTTGTTTTTGTATTGTGCAAAAAATATGCTTTAAGTATAATTGTGATATTTATATCAAAAAATATTTGCTAGTCACAATTATGGAATATGACCTATCATTTCTACTAAAAGTAGCCGACCGACCGCCCGTTAGTAAATAAAGAGTTCAATCTCTTTGTGTGTCACATTTTACAAAACACCACGCGCACTTCCTGAATTTGTGTGTTTGTCTTATATCGCGCGAAAAAGAGTAGGGCAGGTGGTATACTGCCCTTTTTACTGGTATACTGCGCTTTTGTCAGACATAACGGCTGTTTATTATTATAAATGCTCAGTGTTCTTACCGATTAATGGCAACTCATAGTTGGCTGCTAAAAATTACTTAAACAGTGTGACCCATCGCTGCCAAGAGTATTAACCAATCGTAAGGAAGCTTGAAGCTTGGCAATAGATGAATACCAAATCACGACTGCTATAGCTTAACTATTTTTCAGTGTCAAATTGTATGGTAAAACTTCATCCTGTTGGTTGTTCTGAATTGGCTGGCTTATGCCGATACCCTTAAAGTCAACATAACCCAAGCCATTACTCAAATTTAACCAGGTCCTTGGGGTGGATTAATCGTAAATGGGGGTATCTCGGGTCCGTGCTACCTTGCGGCATAAACTACGCTATAGTATTCCTTTTCAATATTTTATGTCAAGTAATTCGTGACAGGTGGCAATGCCAAAAATTCTTAGTGAGGTTTTCACGATGGATAGACTAACAAACGAACAACACTTGCAGATCATGGAATTTTATTATAACAATTCGTGCTGTGTGAGACATGGGTTTCTGACGAAAAATTATCTTTAACCCCGGTCTCAATCGGTACGTCAACAAACAGAATTGCGGAATTTGGTGTAAAGCTGCCAATGCACCCTAAAAGATGCACTGTTTGGTGTAGTTTGTGAGATGGCGGCATCATTGGACCGTTCTCCTTCCTTGATACCATAAAGCTATTGAGAGTTGAGTTTGGTGAGCCATTAATCTCACGTTTTGGATCATGCGATTTGAGCCCACTAGATTATTTTTTGTGGGGATACGTGAAGCCTCTTGTGTACAGGGACTCGCCAGCCACAACGCCGGCCCTGGAAGTTAACATCACAGCTGCCATTGATGAGATACCGGCCGACATGCTAGAAAAGGTATGCCCAAATTGGAGCTCACAGATGGACCATCAACGGCTTCGTCGCGCGCAATATTTACGTGAAATAATCTTAAAAAAGTTAATCGCATTCATTTATCGTTCAAAATAAATATTTATTTCAAAACCCAAACGGTTAAAAAATCACCCGATATACAATTCATATAATCCTTCTGCACAAGAGTAGGAAATTGAACTCCTTTTGAACGGCTGCACCAACTGTAATTTTGTGTGTGTGTTTAATTTGGCCTCCAATTGATTTCGATTCTTAATTCATGCATCCGTATTTAATCAGTTTGTTTATATTTTTCTCTTTCCAGACGGGCATCTAATCAATACAAAATGTTCTCAGGGTCATTTTCGCAAAGCTCTATGTTGTAAAATGTCAGCTGAACTGGATGTGTTCTTGGAAAGTGGCAAAAAGTAAGTACAGAAAAATAGTCGAAAGCTCTTGCAATTTATAACTTTAATTTTAATGTTTTCCAACAACAACAAAAAATTAAATTAAATTAATTTTTCCGTGTAAACTTGTTGTAGAAGAAATGTTTAATTTTTTTCTGCTTTTTTAATATTTCCATTTAAACGTTTATTACACTTAAACTTTTGTGCCATAAAAAATGTAGTTTCTATCTTTTGCTTCTTTTTTTTTTTGTTAATAAAAACTTTTAAAAAATTTAAAAACAACACAAGACACTTGGTTTCGTACAAATGTTCATGTGCTCTCGTATGCGAATCATTTTATTGTTTTTTTTTCTTCTTAGTTTCCACATGTTGTATGTTGTTTTAATGTACGACAAGCGCAGGCAGGCAGCAAGCAGCATTTAAGGTTTTTTATGTCACTTTTTTTTATATAAAATGCTGTGTTTTTTTCTGCTAAATGTGTTTTAGTTTAAAAACATGTTTTCGCTAAAATTAGAAAGACACAGAAAAGTTTTTGTTTGTTTGTAACACAAACATTTAATTTTTATTTGAAGTAGAACTTGTTCTTAAATTTGTGTATGAAAATAAAGTTAGAAATTATTACAGAGATCAGCGTTAAGAATTAAATTAAATTTTCTAAAAATTTAACTCGCAAAAGAATTAATAATGGAACGGAAGGAAAGGAAATTTTTTTTCCTTCTACACATGGTCATCCTTCCCATAGAAAATTAAGCTTAACGCACTTGAAATCACTTTGCTTGGCCTTAAGACGAAATTATCTTAAATATCATTTTTTTTTTAATTTAGCAGCTTCCGTTTAATTAAGGTCTCAACTGCTCAATGTGTTTATTGGCGAAAACGAAAAGCTGCCTAAATTTAAAACCATCTTATCGAACGAAAACTCTAAAATTTCTTAAAGTTCTCATCTTTGGGATGCTCTTGGGGAAATCACAAATTTAATACCTCTAAAGGCAAATTTAAACATAAAATGTTTAAGCTTTTTTAAAGATGTTCATGTTCTGACACAAAACTAGCAAAAATTTAATAAACGAGAAAGCCCAAAAGAAAGAAAGAAAAAACAACGTTTTAAGAAAAATATCAAATAACGAAGGGTTTAAGCTAAAAGGACTTGACAGATTTAGACACAGAAAAATGTTGTTGAAAAAAATTAAAATAAAAAGAAACTCAAATAAAGCGTAAAATAAAAAAAATATTAAAAAAAAATAGGAAGAAAGAGGAAAAAGTTATAAAAAAAAAATAAAGGAGTGATTTTCAAGAAGTTGATACTGAAAACAGCTTGAGGTGTATAGAAGTGCTAACGGAATGATTCATAAATATGCAAGTAACGGTTTTAGTCAAAGAGTAGTACCATCGGGAATTTTTTTTAAAGGCAGCATACTTCTATTAATTGAAATAAAATATTTTTTTATATCCAATTTTGTACCCTTAAATTTTGAATGTGCTTTTGGTCATAAGCCGGCCGCTGCTGGCAATCAAAACTGTCACCTTAGGAGGATATCTTCCCATAACGCGCCCCCTCTAACAGGTCAAACGTGAGTCTATTCATGTTGTATCAAATGCTACATAAAATCGCGTTGCCAATTTTAAGTTCTGCACCCGACAGAACGACACAACCGACAAAAAAGTTAAGACATTTCGTTGTAAATATTACTCGCATTTATTTTTCGCCTCAATGTAGCGAATTCTGCAATAAGGCCAGGTAGATGTTGAAATAAAATAAGAAAAACTCTTTTTGAGGTATTAACGAAATTCTTTTCTTGTTTCAAAGGCCCATGTCTGGCATTGTGTATGGTGATAACATCGTTTAAATTTCCGCCCTGAGTTCAGACCGACAGTCGCGTAGAAAACAACATGGCCGGTACCGCCTGTCATCATCGATCTGGTCTTATTAGGAACCCATTAATCGTTATAGGGAACCCCTTAATCCTTATAGCCGAGATCAAAATGTATGTGTAAAAAAACCTTATTATACAAATATAAAGGGTGCCCCAATTGCGCACGAGAATGTCTATGCCAACATGTTCAGTTAGACATGCAAATAAATAAGTTAGACGTCCAAATAAGGCAGATAAGCCAAGCACTGTGTTCGAGCAAATTATTAGAAGCAGGTTTTTCCCTAAAAATGAAGTGTTAAAGCAATGCTATGGTTTGCGTATTTGCATATTTCGACTCAAATTCGTATCTTACTATATACCATATTTAGTATTTTTTCGAGCAGGTTTTAAAATATTTCAGAGGGTGAAATCCGAAAGATACCATTTTTGAAACAATGTATTATGTATAGAATTCGGATCACACGACCCGATCATATTTTTATATCTCGCAAAGGTTTTGAACTTACAAGAATACAAGCTCAAAGTGTGCGTGAACTATGTCGCATGTGAATAAACTGCTACAGAATCGCCTTGAAATAATCGATAAGTTTTGAAAAGACTTTTTTTATATTAAAATAAGTGAAGAGAACAGGTATCAGAAGAGTAGTAGAGGAAGTTGTCAGCATATCTATAAGTGGGAGTGCAAATTCGCATCCTCATAAAATTAATTACCTGTCAGCTTGATGATTTGCTAGAATTTAAGGAAATTATTCTTTTATTTATTCGTTAAAACCATTTTTTTTTACACGCAGTTCCATTTTCTAATACATTTCTTTATTTTCATTTCACTTACAGATGGTTTTGTCACTTTGACGATGACAATTATGTGAATATACCCCGCCTGGTGAAACTTCTAGATGAATACAGTCCCACAGTTGATTGGTATTTGGGTAAACCCAGCATATCTTCACCCCTGGAAATTCATCTAGACAGCGTAAGTATTTTTAATTCGCCCTTTATGTTGTTGGGGCATTTAACGGAAGACGTTTAAAATTAAATTTTCTGTTGTTGCAAACATTGTTTATTAATTATTGTCATCATTTTCTGGCCAATTAATTTTGACTTACAAGAGAGCGATATTTAATATTGATCGATTTTTTTTCATTTTGATTAAACTGGTTGTTTGTCATGGAAATTTAAGACTTTTTTATGTTAAAATTTTGTTGTATTAAATTACTTTAGAGGCAAAAGGCACAACGAGGACAATTAGTCGGACATACAACCAACCAGTCTGTTTAATTGAGCTTTCTAGATGGCTTTTTGCTCAACAGGGATTATATTTTTAGATCTTTGTAACGTGCTTAACACTGGTTGTACCGGGTAGGGTGAAAAAGGTACACCACAATTTTTTAAGGGCAATCAGGTCTATTTCCGTGTCTTTTTCACTCTCTCTCTCTCTCTCTGGCCTGAATTAACAGTTAGCCTACGAGTAACATTACCTAGTTTCGGTTTTTATAGTTTTTGCATTGCTTGCATGCAGTCGTTTTAATGACGTTTTCTTTTCGCACGGAAATGTTACATATATTTTACACTTTCAAAACTTGTGTGTTCCCTTACGAAAAAGGTGAAACGAGCGTTATGTCTCATGAAGATGCCTAGGGTAGATTTACTGTCCTTTTTTACAACTGTAATTATGGCATAAAATCTTTCTTATTGCATGTCATGCACAACAGCTGATTATAATTATGCACTTGCTTGTTTGGTCTTTTCTTAATCTAAGATTGAAAGAATGAAATGGAGAATGTAAGAAAGAGAAGAATATAACAAATGTTTAATTGCCATTGTTGCCATATGTGCAACAATTTTACGTGTTGGGATTTTTCTTAATGTAGCTGTACTCTAAGGACTTAGTAACATATCTATTATTACCTTCTTGATTTGATATTCCGCATATATTTTAGAAAAAACAAGAGAAGTGTCCTGTAGCGACATATCGCACCCTCAATCAAAAATTTCCCCCGCCACTTAAAAAATCCAAAATATTCAGGGCAGGCAAAAAACTCTTTATACACAAATAGTTGATTTTGCGCACCAGCGTCAGAACTCGAAATAACAATGTTTAGGTGAATCAAAACTACGCAAATCTTCGCTTGCACACTGTCACAAGTAACATGTATGGAAACAGCCATAAGGTATTTTTCCAGTTAAAGAAGATCCTGGCGGAAAAGAAATTTTTTGCAAGCTGTTTTGATGTAGAATTTTCGTTTGAAAGATGGCACCTAGCCGAAACTGGTTTTTATCTAAACCAATCTTGACAAGAGATGACGGAAATTCGTCCCTAAAATCTAGACCTGCAAGCCATTAATCTTCAGCAGGTTGGATATGGAGAGCGTTTTTATTTCAGGAGGGGAAAAAAAGTATGTCCTATGGGGCGAAAATTAAAGACAAATATCTAAGATGCATTTTTCAACTTTTTTGCCTAATTCGAAAACTAAATTTATTATAATCTTTTCCAATTTTTGTTCCTTTTTTGTTCGTAAAATGTCGACAATCAATCAAATGAACAGGCCCATTCTCATGTGTTTGACGGTTTGAATAGTGTTAATAAAAACATTTAAAAACTTTCCCCTTCGTCTTCCTGTTTATTTTCGTTTGTAATTCTTCGTTTACTTGCAAGTTGCAAAACAGGAAAGAATATGAAATGAAATAAATCTTTAATAAAGATTTCACTTATTTATATTTTAACTTTGTTGCTTTATTTATGTTTGCATTTTATTTGTTGCAGAAAAACACTTCGTTAAATAAGAAGATTACATTTTGGTTTGCAACAGGTGGTGCTGGCTTCTGTTTAAGTCGAGCACTGACATTAAAAATGTTACCCATAGCAGGTGGTGGTAAATTTATAAGTATTGGAGATAAAATAAGATTTCCTGACGACGTTACCATGGGCTTCATCATTGGTATGTATTAAATCACTTGCGGAAGCTTTTTTGTTTTGAAGGAAAAAATTATAATTTATTTCTTTATAATTTACAGAACATCTTTTAAAAGTTCCCCTCACAGTTGTGGACAACTTCCATTCTCATTTAGAGCCCATGGAGTTTATACGTCCAGAGTCGTATCAAAATCAAGTGTCCTTCAGTTATGCTCTCATGAAGAATCAATGGAATGTGGTTAAGGTTGATGGTTTCGATACGAAAACAGATCCACGTAGATTCTATTCGTTGCATTGTAAACTATTTCCTTATTTTAGCTACTGTCCTCATAGATGATCTAGTTAAGCAGGCACAGGTGTAAAGAAAACGTTTTATATTTTTATTTTATTTGTTATTGTTGAATTGAAAGTAGAAGTTGAAAATGAAACGAAAACTTGAATGTTTATTTTTTGTTGAAAATCTGTGATGTAGTCTATTAATTATAAATAATCTTTTTTTTTGTATTAAATATGTTTTTAATTAAAAAAAAAAAAAAAAAAAATATGCTTCCAATTAATTTATTAAAATTCTTCATAGTTTTAAGTTATTGAATTGTTGAAAGAAAAAACAAAAGTTGAACACTCAGTATTACAGAAAAAAAATAAAACTGCAACGTGTTTCTTAACTGGAAACGCCCCTACTGTAAAGTCAGTTCTTTTTTTTAAACGAAATACTAGTTATTTAATATTATTATTGAAAACAATATCTTTCAAGAACGAAAAAGATGAATTAACTAAAACTGGGTGTTAAATTAATCGCAATTTGTAACATAAAATCTTCCATTATATAAAAACATGTTATATAAATATAAAATATTTAGTTTTTAATAAAATCTAGTCTCTTTAAGAGCAAAATTAATTAAAAAAGGAACATGTTGAAGAAAATAAATATAAAATCAGTTCCTAAAAGTGTAAATAATTTAAATTTAAAATTGAAGTTAAATGAAAATAAATAGAATTTTAATAAAATAACCAAAAAAGTTTATATTTCAAAGAAATATTCGTAATTGTTCATTTCAGCAAATTTCATTTAAAAAAAATAGAAAATCTGCAAACCGAGTCCACTGTTCATTAAAAAGCACCTTAAAGTATGCTATGGAAAATATACTTGGCTCAATAAAACACAAATCAAAATGAAGGTTTAACAGACCCACGGAAGCATGAGCGAACAAGCAGGCAGATTTTAAACTAAAGTTAGAACACTCATGTGGATGTTACTTAGGAAACGTAAATTTCGAATCACTGAAAAAAGCAACAGAAACAAAATTTATATCAAAATATAAACTTCAAGATATACGGCTGCGAAACGGCGTGTAAACTTATTTAAAGAGAATTACAAACATGTATTCAAAATACTCCCAGCTCCCCAAGAAAAGAAAACGAAAAAAAACTTCACCACCAGGTGCGATGCTAATCAACAACCTTGACTTCTTTTTTAGATTACTTCAAAATGTTGAAAGCATGAATGAATGTGTACAACTCGTTCAACAAGCAGTAAAAACATCAGCCCTGAATGTCTTTGAATCCTTCTTAATTTAAACTGTGAATTGTGATTGAGCGTTTTAATCTCTCTTGTCTTTAATTAATTCTGCCCCTTGAACAAAAAGTGATGAATGACAATTTTATTTTCTTTTTTACTTGTTTAACTTGGGCTTCAAATTGTTTCTCTTTTATTTTACATATTTGTCCCTTAAAGCGTTAGAATGCAAACTACAGGCTTGAGCTGATTTTATTAAATGGTTAAATTTTCTTCGCCCGATTTGTATTTTAAATTTGTATCTCTGCGTCTCGTATTAAGACGAACAACATAAATATTCATGTTTCTTTATGAACTTTATAAGTTTGTGCATTTCAAACGCCATTAAATTGTCTCTTGTTGAAAAGTGTTTGAAAGTTTTCTGGAATTGTATCAGCACACAGAACGTTTTGATATGAAACAATTGCGTTTAATTTGGCTGCAAGCAGAGTAAAAGCAGAGAAAATCGAAAACAAATGAGCTTGATTTCACACTTAATATTTTTATTTAGGTTGGTAATGAAAGTAATAACATTTTAATGGATTTTTGAAACTGAGTAGACGAGAATGCGACAACTTTTTACGGTTTATAAGGGGTTTTTTAATACTACGCTTTATTTCAACTAGTGGGCGTCAGAGAAATGCTGGTTTCCTCACGTTGATAATTAATTTAATTTTATTCAAAACGCCCAACTGGTTACCGGGTTTTGAATAAAATAATTTTGCCCAAATCGCCTACTTTGTCAGGGATAAGAGAAGTCTTAAAAGGCAATGGCAAAACAGTCGCTCTCTAGACATGAAGGTCCAACTGAACTTATGCTAGAGAATCTTACGCAATAAACTGAGGCAGCAAGATAAATTTATTACCGAAGGTTATTTTAAAAATTGTTATCCAACAAATAACACGAATTACAGCCTCTGGAAAGGTGTAATGTCCTTAAAAATTCCAACACCCTACGAATCTCCACTAAGACTTGAAAACCGCACCTGGGCCAAGAACTCTATTGATTCGCAAACTACTTAGAAGAGGTTTTTACACCTCATGATATAAATAGCTTCACTATTCCAAATATTAGTGACTCTGTAAATGTTCCTATGAAATTTCGGTTATCCTCATTAAAATCGATCATTAAAAATATAGATATGAGAATCTCTCCCGGACCTGATCGTATTACAGACTCAATGATAATAAACTTACTTAATTCAGCTGTGAGATTTTTACTATTTATATTTAATGCGTTGACTTCTTCCCAAGTTTTTGGAAGATGTCTAAAATGATCCCTAAATCAGGAAGGGACTCAAGCCAGATTACATCATACAGGCCCATTAGCCTACTGTCAATTTTGTCAAAGTTATTTGAAAAATTATTCGTGTCTGCTTTAACTCATTATCTTAATGAACAAAACATAATTCCCGACTATCAGTTTGGTATTCGTGCGAGTCATGGTAGTATTGAGCAAATTCATAGAATTGTCACCGTCATTAGAACTGCATTTGAAAATAAGCAGCAATATTGTTCAGCTTTAGTAATTACCATTTCTCAGGCGTTTGATAAAGTGTGACATGGTGGGCTACTCACGAAAATAAGTCGAGTTCTTTCTGTAAACTCCCACAAGCCTCTTAAGAGGTATTGGACTGATAGAACGTTTAAAATAAGTTCAAAAATCAGTTTTCTAAAAATGACAGAATTTCTGCAGGAGTTCCCCAAGGTAGTATACTAGGGCCGCTGTTATACATCATCTATACAGCGGATATGCCAACAAGCCCATATACATATACATAAATTTTTGCAGACGATACTGCATTTATAAGTGTCAGTAATAATCCAAAGGTTGCATCTGAAAAACTGCAGGCCCACATTCACGAGTTACAGGACTGGTTAAATAAGTGGAGGATTAAGGTAAATCCCTCGAAATATGCTCACGTAACGTTTTCTCTCAGGAAGCAAAAGTGTCCTCTAATAACGATAACAAATACCACTGTTCCAGCGGAAAAAACGTTAAATATTTAGGTATCCACCTAACTTGGTCCCGCCATATTGAAGGAAAAATTGCGGCCATAAAACTCAGAACGATTCAACTACACTGGTTAATAGGTCCTCACTCCACCTTGGCTTTGGAATACAAAGCCCTCTTATACAAAACCGTTATAAAACCAATATGGACATATGGCATTCAGCTGTGGGGTACTGCTTGTGCATCAAATATTTAGAAGCTACAAATAAGACAGTCTAGGATTTTACGTCTTATCGTATCCTCTCCTTGGTAGGTAAGAAATGAAAATGTCCACAGAGATCTAGCAGTTCCCACTATCTAATTACGTAAACAAACTAGTGGTTCATCCCAACACGCTAGCGTGCGATTTACTGCAACTTCATGGGCACCAGAGAATGAAAAAAAGCAGACACTCTCTAACCCAATAGCAGATAGTTATTAGAATTTGAATGCATTGGTAACAATTAAATTTTCCTTTAAAAGAAAAGATTCAATAAAATAAAAATTAAAGTTTAAAAAAAATCGCCAACTGCTTGATTCTGTATCCTTGTTATTTAAAATACTAAACGGTTACTCTTGAAGGATGCCTTATTGCCTGGTGAAGCTCTGGTGGATTAACGTCATCCCATATACGAAAAGTTTTTGGGTTCCTCTTCCAAATGCTGGGGAATCCACACTTCAAAGAAACTGGGCCCATGTTTACAAACTCTGCACTCCTGGTTAAGTTAGTCTTAAACAGGACTAAGTCGCGATGAAAAACTTACAATGTCAAGGTCTGCTAAACCCTTGAGTTGTTTTACATGGTTCGCAATCAAAAGATTTGGTTATCCTGGATACTTAAGTAAATAACGGCGACGTTTTCGTATTGTTTACCGCACCATTCGACTCAAATTTAACCACTTCGGTATGAGCGTCGACTATAGGCGACGGCCAAAGATGCCACCACAGAGCCGAGCGTCGTCTATAGCCGACGTCCATGATATAAACGCGCACGGCCGAGCGTCGACATTCAGGAATTTTTTCTTATGTCTGTGTTTGCGTAATGTTTACTCGCATAATTTTAGTTTCGTTCAGACCATCGCCCAAAACGGTTTCACATCTGTAAAACGGTACCTGTGAAATAGGAGTTATTATATTTAGTTCTCTTTATATTTAAAAAAAAGAAATAAAAGCGCGTTACGTGGCCGATAGGCCCCGTACCGAATTGATTAATCACCAACCATTTGATTTTGAAGGGCCACCGAGCTTGCGCAGGATATGCCCTGGGGTACCATTTGCTTTAACAAACAGTCACTTTTGTAAAAATAAATTATTCTTTGCCTTTTATCACGGAGATATGGCGCCAAATACTCAATAATAAACAACTGATTTGCAGGATGAGAAAAAATAATATGACTGTCACGAGTGTAGCGGCGTTATTGGGGAAACCTTTACTTTCGCCTAAAGAAAGAAATTAAAATTAAGCCAGTAAAGGTTAAAAAATACAAAATAGGTGTTAAGAAAGCGTTGCCGGCATTTTTGCCCCAAGGATTTATTAAAAAAATTACTTTGGGCACCCGCTGGAAATCGATGGATTCCTCAAGAGTTTTGTAAAATATGCGCTCAGTTTCTAAGTTTATGGGCAAATAAAAAAAGGAATAATTTCCGCTACGAAACCGTTATGATGCGGAATAAATCATTGAACCACCATGACGATTACGATTTTCGTTTGGTGAACATACGGTCGGCACGTAGACTTGTCCTCAGCCCTAAGACTACACCTGAACTTAAGGTGAAGAAAATTTTAGTTATGGTGAATTTGAATGTGACTTGGAAATGCCAAATCCTGCTTCAATGGGAGTACGAAATTCCGTTTCAACGGAGTATTAAATGTGTTCTCTTACACAGTGGGAATAAATTAGCGTCGCTGCCTTACTGCACATTTTACGAAAGTAAATAGAGAATATACATCTATTTACTCTGGCTTAGGACAACATTAAATATGCCAACAAGATGGTTACACAAAGCATCCTTGTTTTCTTTGCGTGTGCGATAGTAGAGGTAACAATAGGGAAAGATATTGGTCTACACGAGAAGTGGTAGTGCCAGGGCAACAAACGGTGATAAACCCGCCTTTAATATCACGCGATCGTATAATTTTGCCTCCTTTTTATATACAAAGGAAACTGTTTCCTTTTTCTGTCAAAAAAAAAGTTCCCAAAACTGAGTGCAGAAAAATTAAAAGCGGGCATTTTTGAGAATCACTATTAAGATCGCTGACAGAGAAAATTGCACGGCATGTATTCCTGTGGCTTGTTCAAAATTGTTTGGGAAATAAAGGAGTGTTCTGACTATTCTCAACACGTTGAACAACTAATGAGACACTTTCATATGCTTGGATGCCACAAGAGCTTCAAATTGCACCTTCTTTATAATCACCTTGACTATTTACCCGTTAATCTTGGGGATCCATGTGAAAAACAGGGCGTGCGATTCCAGCAGGACATTCATGCGAGAAGGAGAAAACTATCAAGGCTAGTGGAATGCACAGAAGGTGGCCGACTACTGTTAGGGCATTCAGAGTAGCTGTCCTACTTCAACATTTGCACGAAAGTTTTATAAAGAAATTTTTTTCCCCAGCTTAACAACTTAATAAATTAGGATTAACTTTAAACATATTGTGGTTTAGTGTAAAATGGCTTAAATGCCATATTTCCCAAACTAGAGCTGATGCAGAACTAAGAGCTGATGCACAGATTTGAAATCCCCATTGAAAATTAGGCTTGCATCATGTCACATAGCCCAATCGTCAGAAATGCTCTTGTGCAGTGTAATCGAACCAAGTTTAATAAGCAACGTTGCCGATTTTAATAAATTACAGTACACAGGTATGTGATATAAATCGTTCGATTTTTTGCGAATTCGCCGATATGTGAAATCTGAAACTAAATGATTTTAATGTTTTAAACGCCGTTGAATTGAATTGGGTAGAAGTTACGCATCCTTAAACAATTTTGAATCGACCAATCTTCTGAGAAAATGTGATCGAAAAAAAGTTAAAAATAACAATTATGTATTTCCCAATATCTCCAACTTTGGTGCCAGTTTTTGTCATACTTTGTTTGAAATCCTATTTTTTGAATTTAAGTTTAATCAGACCAGACCTGTTAAAATCGAAATGGTGTTTCTGAAGATATATTTTTTTGTGAAAAAGGTTAAAATCTTTTAATACTTAAGATATTGAATTTTAGTAATGTGGTTTTATTCTAGAATTATAAATACTTTGCAATGCAAATAAATACTTTGTGTAAGATTCTTTATAAAAATTACAGTTTCAGGGCAGAAACATAAAAATCTCAAAATAACTTTTATTATTTTCTAAACAAGAAATGAAGTTTCAAAAATATTTTTTTAGTAAAGTTCACACATATAAAAATTATTGCAGCCAAAGTTAGAAAGTCCGCGTAACAATCATGACGTTGGTGTATTTTTTGAACTTGTAGCACTTGTCTTTTATTATGTTTTTTTGGTTGGAATTTGGTTGTGTGCGGGCCGGGCCCACCAGAAAAAAAAAAAACCTCTTTAAAATTTAATCAAATCATTTTCATCATCCAAAAAATGGCGACCACAACTTCTGTTTAATCTCTCATTAAGCTTTGTGTTTATCACACCACCTTCCAAAGCTTCAAATTTCAGTGGAGTGCTTTTTAGTCGTTTGTTTTACCAACTAAATTATATACTTCAATCATCTGTTTTGCGCTAACTTTTTAAAGTCTCCGGTTAAATTTCACAATTAAGGGCTGTGAGCAACCTTTTCCGCAGAGAGATCAAGATCGCCAACATGCAATAAAATGTTTGTGCTATTTAGATAAAGTTTTCTTAAAAAAAGAATACGAGAATCATACACAAATGTATAAAGTTACGAAATTTGGGTTGAAGAACTAGCTTGTCATGCTTTTGCATGCATCAAGGGTGTGTTTTTAATATGATTCATTTTCAGCGTAGGTAGTTAGGTAGGATGGTACAAAAGAATAAAATTGATGCTAAAGTTTATGTGTAAATAAATGTGTTTTGGCTTTGTGTGATACTCACGCTACAACAATGTTATTAAAATTACAAAAAAAAAAACAACAAAAACACACGGACAAAAGTTGAATTTAATAAATTGATTTGATTTGGAAGTTCATTGTGTGGCATTTTTATTTGAAGGTAATTTCTGGCATTTGGCATCTTCTCACTTATCAGAGCCGAAATACATTTAAAAAAATCAGTTGGTTGGCAATTTTATCCCAAAATAAAAATATTTATCTTAAACTTTTATTTTGTTAAAAATATGGACGCGGTCGACGGCTTCAAACTTTGCAAAGACAATGTGGGCCGCCTGTTGCCAAGATTATTTCTTTCTGTATATTATTTCTTAAAACACTGGGCCAAAACTATCAGCAACACTCTTTTTTAATATCAATTTTCTAATTTTTTTATCTTTTCTGGCTTAATTTTATTTTATTGTTTCCTTATGCGAAACTAAATATTTTCCCTAACATGACATGACAGTCATATTATTTTTTCCCGTCCTGCAAATCAGTTGTTTATTATTGAGTAATTGGCGCCATATCTCCGTGATAAAAGACAAAGGATAATTTATTTTTACAAAAATGAGTGTTCGATAAAGCAAATGGTACCCCAGGGTATATCCTGCGCAAGCTCGATGGCCCTTCAAAATCAAATGGTTGGTGATTAATCAATTCGGTACGGCGCCTATCGGCCACGTAACGCGCTTTTATTTCTTTTTTTTTAATATAAAGAGAACTAAATATAATAACTCCTATTTCACAGGTACCGTTTTACAGATGTGAAACCGTTTTGGGCAATGGTCTGAACGAAACTAAAATTATGCGAGTAAGCACTCCGCAAACACAGAGATAGGAGAAAATTCCTGGATGACGCCTATAGTCGACACTCGGTCGTGCGCGTTTATATCACGGCCGTCGACTATAGGCGAAGCTTGGCTGTGTGGTGCCATCTGTGGCCGTCGCCTATAGTCGACGCTCATACCGAAGTGGTTAAATTTGCCAACCAAGAGAACGCCAGATCGGCCGAGAACGTCGCCGCAATCCCCAACTTATGAAGCTGCCAAACCAACTTATGAAGCAGCGCAGCTGCTGGGCGCTGATTCTTAGCTGAGTGAGCTGTAGAGCGTTTCGAAGAGGAAACCAATTTTGGTATTGTACAGCGCAAGAACTTGGTCCTCATTTTGATCTAAGTACTTTTAACAGCCACCATCTTTGGATAGGAACTTGCAGCCATGTTTACATTTACATATGTTTGTGTGTGAATTAATATATACTTGTGACATTTTGCTGATCACAAGATCTCAGAGAAAACATTTGTAAGTGATTGAAGTTTTAAAGGTGTATTCGCACACGGATCTGCATTTTCCTTTCCTTGTCCCATATTGTTGCATCTATATTCATCATCTCTCCATAACCAGCATAAAGCAAGTTAATAGTGATATTAATAGTCGGTGTAATAAATGAACCAGCGACTGTATAATATTTGTGAAAGAAATCACCATTTATTTATTTTTCCTTAATGGTTGCGGACCATAAGTATTATTTTCAACACATATTAACTTTTTTTTTATTATTTTTTGTGGACAATCAATGACCCAAATACTAATAGACAAACATGTAGTCATACTATAAGCAAACAGATGTGCTATACTTTTCGTATGATGTGCTACTGTGCCTTTGTTTGCATATGTACACAGCCATACATTCATATATCGTGTACCCAACAAACACAACGATAAACTGCTGAGTTGGTGTTCAATATCGAAAATAGTTGTGTGTTCTGAATCTGAATTAAAAAGATTTCTCGAATGCGATTTCAAGTAAAACTTTAAGCCGTGAATAACTTATTTTAAACTGATTAAAAATTTTTGGTGGTATTTTCCCACTCGTTTATCAAATGTTATTCTCTTGCCTGTTTCAAACTCTTTTTATGAGTCTCTAGTTGATCCCCTTTTTCCTCGAATTTATTTCAAGCAACCAATTTGTAATTTGTTACCACTAGCCTACTCTCTTGACTGTAGTGATTTCACACTGTCAACTGGTGACTATCGGCCTTTTTCCTCATTACGGCGTCTCTTGTAATTTCTAGCAATTGCCGAAGGGTTATGTCCACCATGGCAGAGACATTTAACAAGTGTCTGTTCATGGTCCTAAGCCTATTGCTAACCAGTGCACATTCACACACAATGTACGCTACCGTCTCAGGCTCTTTGGTCCTGTCCACCCCATACGAGGTTTTCTTGTCCACCGGAACACCGGAGTGCTTACAGATATTAGTCTCTCCACCGTCCAACGCCTTAGCATTAATGATTGTCCCACCCCCGCTCGAGAGGCCGCGATTTATTGTTAACGAGGCTACCTACTTTTCTTTGTTCGTAAGTTTAGACATATGTGAACAACATTCTCTAGATAGCGAATTGCCTATTCCACAAGAATGTTTCAGAAATTCCCCGTACTCTTGTGGAGGTTATGATGAGCATGCTCTCTCTCGCTCTCTCTCTCTCTCTCTCTCTCTCTCTGATATGTTTCAAAGATAGTGATTTTGATTTTAAAAGAAACTTCGAGCAGACCACCGAAATTTGTTTTGTATTATGAAATGTCGAAACCTGCTTGGACAATTACAGCAGGGTTGTACAGATAACAATTGATCTGTTTGAAGAGAGCAATCGACGAAAAACGTCCAGAATATGCTGCCAGACACAAAGCTATTATTTTTCCACTATTTATAAAACAGTGGATGTTAGGTTTTACCTTACCCGCCTTATAGACCAGCCCTTACACAGTCAGAATACGATTTGTTTTTAGTCAAAGGTACCTAGATTGGCTTAAGTCGTTTCTGGCCTGAATAGATAAGAAGTTCTTTCGGCGCGGCAGCCATCTGTTGCCAGAAAGATAGTAATTGATAATGTTTTTAAATCAATGATATATTTTTAACGAATAGTTGAAATAAAAACAGGCTTAAAATATTGAGAGCAACATTGCGCTTGAACTGAAATAATTTTCCTTCGGTTATTGAAAAAGCTCTCTTTGAAATTTCAGAAATATTTTGATTTCCAATCAACCTCAAACTCGTGTGTTTGTTTGCTGGTAGTTATGAACAGGTCCTTTTAAAAAACACACATATCAATCAATAGAAATATAAATGCTGGTGGTTATTTGATGATATTTTCAATTCAAAATATTTCTGTAGTCGTCGTCTGTGTGGGTGTGAATTTTGCACTATTCAAATTCTGTCGTTTAAATAGCAGAAATAAACACATTTGTGTGAATATGATACTCGTATTTGTATTTGCGACTGATATTTAACACATTGGACAGTTGGCCGAATGAGGAAATATGGCAGAAATCTTCAGTATGAAGGAATTTTCTAGAAGCGTGCAAAGTGTATGTGTATTCTTTACTCTATACAGCCAGACTTTTGTCAATTTCCTCATTATTAATTAAAAATTGCTAGGTTTTCCAGAAAAACTACAGATATATGTACGCTGGGTCCCATAAGTCAAGAATGGATCAAGCAGTGACTCTTCCCGCAATATTGAAAAAAATCGATGTTATGTATTTTGCAGTTATTGCCATGCGAAAAATATTTGAGGCTGCTCTTACAGTGCCGCCTGCAGGCGCTGGGTGAGTGGTTCAATTTAGATCACAAATCACGACATCAAAAAATATAGGAGTTTACACGCAAGGCGCGGAATCAGCGGACCCGATACCTGAAAGAAAGATTATAGGAAATTGTATGACGGTGATGCCAGACAGACGCTGCTTAAAAAACGGAACCCTAGCACAGATGCCCGAGGGAATCAGCTGGGGATGGAACGGTTTCGGTGATCTTTTGTTTTGGCAACCAGTGGCTAAACTAGACTTCTAGCTTCCGGACAATAAAACGGGCTATGATGAAGCGGATGTTTGGGCTATCACGGAGTGTCTGAATGGCCTCAGGGGACTGTCAGGCATGTGGAGGCTGTCAATTTTACGTACAGCCGTAGGGGGCTTAAAATGGGATATGGTGACCGCCAGGACGATTCTGGATAGGTGGCGGGTCACTATGGAGTAGTCAGAAATGAAAATAGCCCACGGTCTAGCTTTTGGCTACGAAATCTGAGCTGAGAGACTGGGCAAATAGGGTGGAATGAAAACATGGGGAGACCGATACGGGGATAAAACAAGAAGGAGCTAAGACTGAACAAATAAAAAATTAGTAAGATATTGGGTGTACTGACGACACGCCCGGCTTGTGGGCACATCTACGCCATATAGGGTATAGGGTATAGGGATATTAATGTGTGCAAGGCATGCATGGAGGTCGTCGAGACGTTGGAGCACTTCCTATGTTACTGCCCGGCTTTCGCAGAGCTACGCAGCTGATATTTCGCGGCCGACATTTTACTTGACGTGTCTCATTTGAAAGGCATTGGCTGACAACAACTTAGGAGGTTTGTTTGGGGAACAGAGTTCCTACGAGCGTGCAGACTTTTCAGAATGGAAGGGCCAACGGATAAAGAACAATTTGTCCCGAGCCCTTCAACCTAACCTATCCTAATACATTTTGACTATCTGAATTTTTCTGCATAAAGTAGATTTGTAAAAAGTTGTGGGGTTAGAAATTAAAAGTTAAAATTAAAAATGACAGTATGAATTTTTTACTGTTGATTACAAAAGGGGTTTTAGATACAAGACTTCGGGGGCGACACTTTACCAGGACGTGCCTCATTTGGAAAGAATTGACTAGCTGCTACTAAGGAGATTTGTTTAGGAAACGGTGTTTCTCTTAGGGTAGGAAAGTTTTTCAGAATGGAGAGCGCACAAGGGGCTGAAGTTCTGGACTAGGTGTATTCCTACGGGCCAGGGACACATGCACCTTCCTCGATTTATCCGATTTATTTAAAAGGCGATTGATTTGAAGTGAATTAAACTTTCTGCATAGTTGTATTTATGAACATTAGGTACCACGTTCTGGTTGATCTTGTATACAATCCTTTTAATGAATGTGACACAACTTTGAACAGAGAAAATTCACATTTACCTGCTGACATGTCCGGTGCCAAAAGTATAATAAATAAATAAAAAATCAAAATATTGTGAGTGATAACGCCATATCTGATAATTCTAGCAGGGTGTCTACCTTTACGATAATCGAATGTCGTAAAGGTCAAATATTATGATTAATTATTAAGCAAATCTGTTACCTCTGCATAACATGGTTGTTTTAAAGGGTGGCCACCATTACTAATGATTAACTAATCGCTATTTAGCGCCACTGTGCCCTTTTAATATAAAAATTGTCTTGTTTAGTCAGGTGGGTATGACAATTCTAGTGCGTAAAAGGAAATAGAGCAAATAAAAGCTCTGCTAAACTGTGTAATAATCGTATGTATTTTAAGTGGTTTTGTGTTGCATAGATTTATTTTCTAAAGTAAATATATTTAACATGGTACACAATTATACATATACATATGTACATAGATAAATCGGAAAATAGAAAACAACATGCAAATATTAATAAATTAAAAGAAAAACAAGCATCATTACATGAAGTAAATTTACATCAAGTAAAGTAAATTTCCATTTGCTAATATTTTGCATAAAAAAATAAACCCTCTTAACAATACATGACCACTAATGTATTGGAGTCCGCGTAACTACTTTTAACAAAAGTTTCATATTGACACATGCGAACACATACATACTCGTATACACACATAAATAAAATGTCCGTAGTTTGTCAACAATTAACATTTTACAACAGATTTCTTTGTCATCAGCATGAGATGTCGGCCAATATGTGGCATTTTGTATAATTACTAATAAGAGGAAAAAGCAAAAAGTTTGTGCCGCACATTTGAATACGTTAAACCTATGTGCATATACTCGTAGTATGTATGTATGTATTTCTCAGTTTAAAAAAAAAATAATACAAAGCAGTCACCGTGGAGCATTGGTCTTTATTATTTGAATGCCTTGTTCATTGTTCATTGTAACCTTCATTTAAATTATAGTTAAATGTGTTGACGTTTTGCTCCATCACTAGCGCTGTAATTTATTGTAAATTTAATACAACCGAACCACTGTAATATATATTTGTAATTGGACATTAATTTTTATTATTCGTAACTCATTTAAATTATTAACAACAAACAGAATGAATACATTGGTACATGTGATTGTAAGGCAAATCAAACAATAAAAACAGTGGACAGCTATCGTTACATAACTTATAGCCTGGCTAAGCTGAATATTTTTTCATCACATACTCATACTGAACAGGAATATCTACAGGTAATCTCTAAACAGAAGATCACGAACACATTTTCTCTCGTTATTTTGCAGATGCTCTCTTTAATGTGCGAACAAATTTATGGCAAGTCAAGACGTAGTGTAAAGATAAATAACCAATGATGCCAATTTAGTCCTGTAGGTCGTTAATATTAACCTGAAGCACGACAAATATTTTTTAGTCCGAAACTAAAAAAAAACGAAAATTTAGCACTTTTCAAAATTATATTTTGGACCATTTTTGCAATGCAGCAAATATGACAGGTATTCATAAAGGGCTGCTTATTAAAGCAAAGGTATCATTTAAAAGATTTGATTTTAATGCCTACGATTAGCAGTGAGCTCAGCAGCTGAAAATAGTTTTCCACCCAAACAGGCAAACAACTCACAGAAAAAAATTAAAACTAATTAGAAGCGTCGGGACTTATCTCATAAAAATTCCTAAATATGGGATGGAATCGTCACATCCGTGAACGTATAACACGTATCGTAAAAATTAAAACATACGCGTGCTGATAATGATTCACAATATTAGAGATTATAATAGAAGTTATCGTATGACTAAACGTACGTTTTTTACGAATTGTTATCCGTCAACAAAGCTTAGTTCGAGTAATTTGTTAATTTCGATGCGATCATGGACATACAAATACAACTCTGTTCAGAAAACCATCAACACCATTCTAAGGATGTTGGTAGGATTAAATACTCATTTCATTGTAGTAACATATATAGGATGTTTTTTTATGTCCGATAAAACTTTAAATTTTAAAATATAACACACACAGAAAATTAAATTTTAATCTAGAATTTTTTGAATTCCAACGATCAATATACGAGTATTAACGTTGGGAAATGATTTTGGACATGTGGCAATCGCGGCTGGTCTTGACGAAGCGCATTCTGGACTTCGAATTTTCTTAATTTTTGAAGAAATTATTAGATGCCACCAACTTTAAAGTGCACCAAACGGTATTTCTGGATGTAATGAAGTTTGTTAGGTATGTTGTGGATTCGCTTCTGTTTATATGCAACAATTTTGTTTAGTAACAAAGCTCCTCGAGTGATTTAAATTCCAATAAAATTATTTAATTAAAAAACTTCATAGTATGTTATAAGAAATTCTGCGGCCTCTATAGAAACACCTTGAATTGAGCTCTAAAATCTATTCTGAGAAGCAATACTTTTTAACATTATTTTTAGAACCCATATGCCAAAATCTGCCACTTTAAATATTGTTCCCTATTTTTGCATCCAAGTTTAATTTGTGTAAATACGTCCAACAAACTCCCTACATACGTCGAGCAAAAATTACGTATAGTCCATGGATGTAGTTACCAGTAGTACTCCAAAGATAATCTACATGCATGAATTCTGTATGCATAACATCGTTGTAACTAGTGATGGCAATATTAATCGAAAAACTATTAGAAATTGGTTCTTTCTCTTTCTAATAATGGAGAACTAATCGATTATTGCCATAATAATCGAAATAAGTTCATAAGCAATAAAAGCTAAATCTTTTTTCATAATATGTTTGGTGGAAAATCAATTAAAAATAAGATTTCAGAGCCAGTTGGAGCACCGGTTTAGAAATATGGAACCATCACTTTTACTAGCAGCGTTAACCCTACTAGACTTCAGATTAAAACAAAAAAATCCATATCCCATCATGACGTAAGAAGTAATATAATTGAAACATCTCGTTTAGATGACAACATTGGAAGTGCAAGCGACACGTCTTTTTTTGTTTCTTGGTTTGATATTCCGACAGAGTGTTTTGGTGTAGATTTTTGGAACGAATTTCCGTCATCCCTTGGCAGAACGAAAAATGACACTGAAGATGGCACATAGCCGAAAGAGGTTTGTCTCCAAACCAAATTTGACAAGGGATACCGGAATGATGTTGAATTTGATTTTTGGGTACACCACAAATTTTTGGCCCAGAAGCGAAAAGGAAGAATGCGCTAAGCTATTTTCTCAACGCTCCAGTTCTTGAGAGAAAACCAAACGTGGTTAACACATGGCATTGAATGAAAACAGTGTTGCCCTACTCTTGACCCACTTGCACAAATGTATTGTTTTCTGATTGCTTACCCTTAAATAAATAGATTGACTACAAAGCCTTTCAGAAGTCTTTTTTTCAAATTTTATTTTGAACAAATCAATTTAAAAAACCTCTTCAATTCTACACCAAACAAAGAATTTTAATAAACTTATTTATGTTTTTTTTTTACTGTACAAAATTTTGTATGTTATTTATGATCAAATTCAGCCTTAGCTAAATTGATTATTTTTTTCCGATTGATTGCAATTATTAATTTCCCGAGTCGATCAATCATATGATTAATTAATCGATCGATTGTAACTCGAAACTATCCTGTGTCATTAATTTAAGCACGAGCACGTGCTCCTACATTGAACCACGTGGCCCACTCCATTTCATTTTAGCTCCATAATTCGCGTTTATTTAATATTTTTTACACAATTTTGTTATTAGTTATTGAGGAGTTAATATTTTTTGTTTTTCTAAATCTGTTGAAAAACCCAGACTTTCGTATACTTCAAAACATTAAATTTTGCGTCATGCACCCGTACAATATCTGAGACGGAAGCTCTAGCGGAATGTCCAACAGCAATTCCAAGCATTCGGAGCGTTTAGAGGAAGACCCCAAATTTAGGCCGTTGATGAATGACTAAATCGAAAAGCAAAATTGTCGTATGTGGGATAACGCCGACCCACAGGATGTTCACCAGTTGGCAATGCATCCACAAAAGTATAGTATTTTGTGCGCTTTAAATCAAAACTGTTGTAAGTTGTAAGATAATTTTTATAGTGCCCCTTAAAAGAAATTTTTGTTCGTTACAATGTGAGACCTGTCAAAAAATCTGAATTTTAATCTGTAGTGAATCAATGCATTTGGCGGAAAGTTTTGAAGAAAACTTATTTGTCGTAATGGGAAATAATATTAAAAAACTGGCTGGGTTATCCATTTTTTAAATGCTTCTAGATTGGTTGCATCAGTCGAGCATTTTGAGGTAGTTTTCGACCACTTTTTTGCACATTTAGGGTGGTATATCGTAACTTCAGTAACTTCATGAATGTATATTTCCGGTATTACATCGCATACAGCCAGGATTACAATGGAATTACTGCGAGACCTCTTTCCACAACAAGTTATTTCAAGGAATGTTGATGTTGATTGGCCTCCACGGTCGCCTGATTTGACTGCTCCGGACTTCTTTTTGCGGGGATATCTGAAAAGCGAGGTTTATGCAACAAACCAGAAACGCTGGAGCAACTCAAACCAACGAAAATGATGAAATTAATGAAATACCGCGTGAAATGTGTGAGAATGTAATGAAAAATGTGTTCAAAAGGGCTCGCATTTGTGAGGCTAACAGAGGCGGACATTTATCTGATATTGTATTCCAAACATAGTTGCCGACATTAAATAAAACATTTATCAATATACGATCCATTCACTTTCGTTTAATCAAAAATTATAAACAAACAAAGTCGTATACCTTCTCGGCGGGCACCCTGTATGTTACGTAAACGTAACGCACTAGTTGAGTAATGCCATTTATAACGACTACTATAAATAATATTTTTATTATAACTTCTAAATAAAATATGGAAGCTCATTCTTTACAATTCGTTACACATATGACCCATTTGAAAAAGGACAAGGAACTAAACTTAAAAAGGCACCATTCACAGGCACCTACTCTGGCAATTTTATGTCTCTACACACAAAAAGGGACACCAACGCCATTCAAACGGGAAAGACACACTCACACATGTCGACTTATAAAATATATTTATAAAAAAAAACATAAGAGGCAAAAAAGTGAAAGAAAAAAATATGAGTTCTACTTATAGTTTCTCATTAAAATGGGATTCAAGTCATGTCAACAGTGTGTAATCATTGCAGGAATGTAGAACATTTACTCTAACAAGGGAATGAATAGCACGTCACGGCAAGTTTGATGAAAAGTGAAATAGAAAGCTATAAAAAATGGCGAAAAGAAAAATAGGGGCAACTAAGCTCTAATTATGCACCCATATTTCTAACAAGGCTATCGCAGGAATGTGTAAAAATAATAATTACTGAAGGTTGTGACAACATACAAGTGTTAAAGAATTGTTTGCTATTTATGGTTTTAAAATAATATTTTATACAATCATTCGCTTGACACTAAAGGCCACTTTACACCGACCGTTAAGGGAGACACACATTCGTGTTGGATACACATGCCTGTCAGTGTACTGCTTTATTTAGGTGCCTTATATTTCAGAGTTTGATCACACTTTTCGTATGTTATAAGGCTAAGCCTGATATTTATTTAGTTTAAACAAAACTGTAAACGAAAAACTTAAAAAATATGTTTTCTATTAGTTGAAATTGAAGTTGCTTTGGCTAAAAAAGCCGTCGAAAATTTTTGTATTTCTATAATTGACTTCTGAGAAATTTCAAAATTAGATTCCAAAACATAAATAGTTATTTTTGAACTTTAGAGCAATGCTTATGCCGCCTACGCCGTAGGTCCATTCGTGAGCTCCAATTTTGGTATACTTCTTCCAGTATTTCGCCTGGTATCACACTAATGACTGCTGTAATGATGTCTTCCAGGGATAAAATTATGGCTGGTTTGCCCCTGTACATGAGAGACTTCACGTATTCCTATAAAAATGCATTATAGTGGGGTGAAATGGCTTGATCTTGACGGCCAATAGACTGCTCCAAAACGTGAGATTAGCTTTCAATAGGTAAATGGTATTGCGTGCCGTGTGGCATATGACACCGTCTTATTGAAACCACTTGTCACCCAAGTTTATTTCTTTAATTATGGGAAAAAAAAGTCGGATGCTGCCGGCACACAAAACGCTCCAAACAGTGCAATTTGCGGGGTGTACTTGCGGATCATGGAATGCCTCTGTAACCGCTCTTTACACTGAATTCGGCAATTCTGTTTATTGAGCCAAAAATGAGCTGCGTCGCTGACGAAAATTTTTCTATATAAAACACACAGCACGATTATTTATAATAAAATTTAATGATTTGCTAGCGTTGTTCGTTTGTTAGTCTATTCTCGGTGTAAAAGCAAACTACGATTATACTAAGCATTTTTAGCATTGTCACATGTCATAATTCTCTTGTTAGACTGAAAAACCAAGTAGCCATAAATCTACTAGATATACATACTATGTACCTATAAATACTTATATGTATATGAGTACATCTCGTGTTTTTTTTAAGTTGACTATAATGCTTTATATTTGCGCTATTTTGGCATAATTGCTAAAATTTATCTGAGAATTTTAAATTATTTAAGTAAATATATTTTTGACTATCAATAGAATTGTTACCATTAAAAAAGGCCCTCTATCTTTTGAAAAAAGAAATACGAGTAATGTTCAGCTTTATTTATAAATATATCCCAGGCGTTTGATAGAGTCTGGCATGTTGGGCTACTCATGAAAACAACTCAAGTTCTTCCTGAAAACTCCCACACGATTCTTAAGATCTATTTGACAGATAGAAGTTTCCAAGTATATTAGCGGCCCTACGTATAGAGCGGATATGTCAACAAGCTCAAACATATACGTCAACGTTTGCAGACGAACCGACATTCATAAGTGTTCATCACGATCCGAAGTTTGCATCCGAACAACTTCAGTCTCATATTAATGAGCTAGAGGACTGGCTGACTGCCTATGCATAACAATTAGAAATATTAGGGTTCCAGCGAACACACACGTTAAATATTTCGGTATCCACTTAGGTCGACGTTTTACTTGGTTCGGCCACATTAAGACAAAAATTAAGCCCTTAACATTTATAACAAATCAACTACAGTGATTAATATGCCCTCAACTCAACCTTGGCTTTAAAATATATAGTGTTTTTATACAAGTCCATCATAAAGCTAATATGGTCATATGTCATTCAGTTGTGGGGTACTGCTTGTGCATCAAACATCCAGAAGCTACAAAGAAAACAGTCTAGGATTTTACGTCTTATCGTATGCGCCTCCTGGTAGAAGCAAACATATATTCGCACAAATACGTAAACAAGCTAGTGGTCCATTCCAACACTCTAGCGCGCGAGTTACTGCAATTTTATGGGTACCAGAGACGCAAAAAAACTGACACATTGACCATGAGGTGACGGCTTTCCCTACCAAATAGTAAAATTTTTTTGTTATCAAGATTTGAATACAATAAAATAGTTATTAACATTAAATTAAATTAATAAAATTGAATACTTATTCTGAATTTCTTCTGGAAAGATTTTATAGAATAATAAAAATTAAAGCTTAAAAAATAATTTGGTAAAATAATAGTGTCAAATGGTTAACAATTTATTTGGTAACACTGAGCTTTTTTTATGGAGAATTTTCGAACTTTTTTACATTTGAAACATTGGAGGTTCGATTCCTGGCACGGCCAACATCTTTTAATTTTATCGACTTTTAATAATAAAAGCGTTTTTTATTTTATTTTTAAATAAATACAGGGTAAAATAGTATTAGTGTCCCGAAAAAAATTCTTATCGTATAATTTATTACTAATACTTTTCGGTAAAACTGTTGACAATTAATTAGAATCGATCCTTTAATGTGCTTGGTAAAATTTATTAAACAATGTGCAAAACTACCAACAAAACAAACGTACTTTTTTGTATTATCAATTGCACAAAGTTTTCTTGGTGTGTATTCCAAACAATTAAAAGATATACTAATTTAAAGGAGATTAATTTTTCAGCTTTGTAGTGCTGTAAATTCATATAAAGAATTTTTAGCGTCACTTAAGAATCATATGAACATGTATGTATGTAGGACAATCTAGATAAAGTTTCGCGAAACATGACATCTGCGCCGACCAACCGAACGATAAATCGAATTTGCAAAGCTGATATCCAAAGTAATATTTCACAAATATTGAACGTCACAATATCCGAGCGGACTATTGCACATCGCTTGGTAAAAGGCAGGCTGCATAGCAGGGCAACACGCAAGAAGATGCTTTCTTCTTCTGAGTAGGTAACATCGAGCAGACTTTGCATAAGTGTTGTTGTAGTTAGCCTTCAAGTTAGTAGCTTGGGAGCTTAAAGCGATGAAACAAAGATAAATCGCCTTGGACATGATGTTCGAAGAAATGTAAAGCGAGTCATTAATCAATAACTTAATCTACGTTATGCTTTACGAATAATGGAGGGCCACCCATCTAAGACTACGCGTCCACTAGGTGAAACTTTAAATGTCTCAAAAATTTGTTTTTATTTTTTATACTAAATGCAAGTTTTTAAAGAATAGAGAACACAACGCGTATTTGAGATAGTGAAATAAATTATTATAAATAAAACCTAACCTTTTTATATAAATACTAAAGCATTTCTAATTAGTTGTACACAGCTGTAAGTACGTACTACAAACACTGCCAATCACTTAAATAAGGAATTTAAATTTATTTGGACGCAAAGGAAAATGTTGTAAACCAGATATTGGGGAATTAAAAATGTTTGTCTCTATACCATCATTTGGTGAAAATTTCCTTAAAATTTTTTTTTATTTACCTATAATATTTTTTTAAAGGGGCTGCTACACACATAAATATTGAATTTAAATATTTGCATTTGTGTTAGTGAAAACTTTTAAGCTTGTGACAGACTGTGTCAATGTAACTTATCAATAGTCATTTTTATATGATTTTCAGCAAACAAAGTGACGTCTGTGCCAAAACGCTGGCAACGAGCGATATACGTCTACGAATTTTAATATAATTTTTTTTTATTTTATATTTATATTAAAAACTTCCGACATGTTCACTTAAACTGTAGCCAAAACAAAATAAAAATTGTCAATACCAATGATATACTACGTCAAACTACTTCAATACTGAAACAAATTAAACTGATTTTGATATTTTTCAATAATACACACAACGATTGTAGCGATACTAATACGACGTAAAACTTTTAAATTGATCTTCATATTCGCCGCTTCTTATTATAAAATACAAAATCTGGGGGTGGCGTGTTAGAAAATTGTTCGACGGCGGAAAGCCATTTGATACATAGGAGTTTTTAAATGAACGCCAAAAATACGCTTGGAACTCAACAACAATAGATTATATAGGATCGCTTTACCGCTCGATGCCTAACAGAATTTTTGAAGTAATTTCGAATAATCACGACAGTAACACCCATTACTAATGTTTGTTATTTTATTATTGTTAAAATTCAAGTACTATATAAAAAAAGTGTTAATGCATTATAGTTAAATAAAAATTTTTTTTAATAATTAACACGAATACAAGATACATATATTCGTTCAAAATTGGTCAAATTAAATTCCTTTTTCAAGGGATTGGCAGTGTATGTACACAAATTTACCTGTATGTTTAAAATATTCACTATTCCCCCTTAAATAATATGCTAAAATCTTTTAAAGAGATTGTATGTATGTTTGTATTTATGAATGCATGTGCGTATGTATGTAAGTAAAAGGAATTTAAGCCTTATTAAAAGCAAAGCATTCTACCCCTCAAAATTTTTAGAGAATATATACTTATACATATACACAGGTTTTTATTCTGTCTGTTTTGTTGTTGATTTGTTTTTGCTCTTGGATTTTCTAACAGAGTTTGGTGCCAATAGTTGATATTTCCAGGTTCGGTTCCTGCCCGGGCTACAAGTTTGATTTAAAATTTTTTTTTATCGAATAAATAATAAGCTTTTAAATTAGTGCTGAAAATATCACAAACAATTAGAAAGGAAGGAAGGAAGGGCTTTTAAGGAGGAAAAGGCTAGATAAATAAAGATTGCTAGTGGCTGTGATTTTTTTAAAAACTTCTCTATGAATTTTTAAATCATTACAAATTTGTGGCGCGGAAGTTCCAACAAAACACAAAATTGAATTAGCAGGACGATAATACCAATAACGTCTAAAAATATAAACCCTCGGATATATGAACGTATCGTACAATAAATTCCCTTTCTATAAAAAGACCTACTAACAAGACTTTCTATGTTTGTCAACCTAACATATACTAGTTACTAGCAGTGAAATTGATTTGCTTCCAACATTGGTATAGATTTAACCTTTTCGGATATTATATAACATTTTAACATATCCAAGGCGTTTTATTTTGAGTTTTTATGGTGCTACTCTCTCAAGGACATAGAATTAACATTAAAGCCACAAATTTGACTACTGTACTGACTCACTGTGCAATATTACGGTAAATTCAATTGGTTTGAAGTTATTGTCGAAAAAATTGCATTTAAAATTTCCCTTTTTAAAATACTTAGTTTTGCACCCTATAATATTTTTGTTTATATCATTTAGACACTTTTCACACAAAAATACTCATCTCTCATAGATAAAGTGTTTGCTTAGTAATATATTGATTGATGTTTGGTGGAAATAAATATAATACGGTAAGGGATGTGCCAACTTACCGGCGGAAAACCACGCTTTCGTGTGTAAAAATTTTTCCATTTATAATTTTTTTTCTTATCTTTAATTTGCTGATCCATTACTGAATGTACTGTATTACATGCAGCCCAATTCTTAACAATTCACCGATAAAACTTCCCTTTTGCCATTTCTTCTGTTGTAAATTTATATTTCCCTAGAATGGGGGAAACATTACCTTTCTTCTGTTCTTTGCGTAATTTTATTATTACCGTATATTAAATTGCTAAATGTTTCACGGCTTCTAGCAGTGTGAATTACCTCGACCATGGAATTTATACCAGTCCAAAGTCTTATATTTTTTAGTCAGAATAACACCTTTCTGCCAAGGCCCGTTCTACCTTTTATTCCCTCTTCAGTAATTAGTTGCAGCAGTTCGTATTTTCACCCGCAGATTATATGCCCCAGATAAGCTGGTTTTCGAGAAAAATTCACGTTCTTTATTTAGTAAGTACTACGATCGAATTTCAGACGCGGTCGGTCTCTTGTGCTTCAACACAGTTCACGCTTACGATTTTCAAGGCCCAAGCTTTTGAGCCGTAAAAAAGAACTAACCAAACATAGCACTTTGAGAATCTTACCTTAATGTCAATACCAGGATTTATAAATATTTTTTCAACTAGAGACTTCAAATTCTAACTATTTCGATTCGACATTTCATTTCTATGTCGCATTCAGTCTTTTTACTTATCCAGCAACACAAATGCTTAAAACCTGAAGCTCGTTAGTGAAGGAAGGATGTGGTCGTCTACTTCTGATAATAAAATTTGGTTTTCTCAACTATTTCCTGAAGGTCTTGCTGATTGTCTGATATTAGTATGTGTTCACTGACTCTGATACCTGTGTTTGTTGCGTCAAGATCCTCTAAGAAGATTTGTTGTTACATCCCCACTTTGAACTCTGCTACATTATTCCAATACAGACTTTTAATACAAATGAAGTAATTATAGTCAAAATTGGGTTTTTGTAAAATACCGATTAGTTTTTCGTGCCGTACTCTATCAAACGCTTTTCGTAATCAACAAAACACATGTAGACATATTTTTAAACATCTGTGCAATATTGGCTGAAAACTTCAACGCTGAACAGAGCTTGTCTGAAACCAAACTGGGTGCGATCCATTGCAGCTTCGCATTTATTGTAGATACGCTTCGTTCAAAAATATTTTCAGTGAATAGCTCATTAAACTTATGCGCCTGCAATCGTTTAAGTTACCTACCGCATCGTATGATTACATACTTTCCCCGTCATTTCTATTCCCTCACCATTAAGCAATCTAATTACTTTATTTGGCAACTCCTCGCAGCCTACTGTTGTTTTTGTTGCATTAAAGCTTCCATAATTTCAAATTGAATTATTTGCGGTCCAGCACATTTAGCAGAATTTGGCAGGTCCCCTATTATAGGTTTCGAATTATTATAAAATAATTCTTTCATATATTTTACCTAGATATCTTTTCTCTGATTCTGAAATGAATGGCGAAGTCTACTTGTGTTCATGTATATGGCCTTCACAAAAATACCTATAACTTTTTTAATGCTTTAATTCTTGGAAAAGTTTTTAATCATAAGAAAAATCCCTTGCTGTTTCTGATCTATTTTAACAACTATCATTTGGTTGTAACTATAGCTACTTTCGTGTGAAGTAAAAAGTATAATTTCTTAGCAAAGTTCAATTGGAACATGAGTTTAAAATTTGTACCTGTGTTGTTTGTTATCTTTTGCCCATTAAAACATATTTTTATTTCTTTATTTTTTTAGTACAAAATTCTAATAATACATTTTACTAAGTAAATGAAAAACAACATGAACAATAAAAAATATCATTTAGAAAGAACTAACATTTTTATTTTGCCAAGTAGGACAGGCCAAAACCAAAAGTTGTTATTTTTGTTAGCTTTTTTGTAGTTGTATATCGAATGTGTGCAAGTGTATTTGTTGTCTCTTTCCTTTATACATATGTGTATGTATGTACCCAGTAAACATTTTTGGAACAAAGTCGGTATAGTTTGCACAAATGGTCGATTTCGTATGCGTTGTCGGTCAAGCAAGCTAAAGGAATATTCAAAATGTCTGAACGGTGTCCGAAAAGTGTCTGACTAAACATCAGAAAATGTTCGGACTAGTGTCATAATTATTGAATTCTTTCAAGAAGACGGCCAACGAACTCAGACTCATCTAGTAAATATTAAAACAAACTCTTTTTCCTTCTAAAAATGAGCAGAATAGTCTCATTATAATCGGTTGATATTTTAACAAATGTGCGGACATAGTTAACCGAAAAAGAACGCACTATTCAGTTCAATCTCTAGGAGAAACAGTGACTGTAAACTGTAATGTCTGATGTTTGAAATGTTTTCTAACATCAGACTCATTCGCTGGGTATGCTTGTACATGTGTGTGTGTATGTGTGCGAGTATTAGTTGTTGAAAAACCTTAATCTACAATAAACACGATGAACTAGATTTCCCTTTTATTATGTGATTTCGGTTTTAGGAATTTTGATATTTTTGTTTTCTTTATTGTTTTTTTCATTTTCATTTAGATTTGACGTTGTTTTGGTTTTTCTTTTTCAATTTCACTAACAGTTTCTTTTGGTTTTATTTCTTTCGTTTAGCTTTTCTACATTATCCTTTTGCAAGCAACCAACACACGTATAGAGAGTGATTAGAGACAAACACTCGTACTTGTTGTTCGTAAATGAACTTTGAAAGCATTTGTGTCAGGATTGCATGTTTGGCCGGCCAATAACGATCCTATGTGGTTTGCTTTTATATAATTTCGTTTTTACAATCAAAAAACTCTTGGCACTTTCACTTAATCTCCACATTCACTTTTTTCTTTTGGCTGGATATCTGAAGAAAACACGTTGCTCATTTAATTTGAAAAATAAAACAGCTTGTGTTGTGGAGTCTACGAGGTGGGTTAAGTGACCACAAAGTTTTCAAAGGAACTTGTGTTTTCATCAGCTTAATTCTATTCTTATATGCAGGTATTGAGGTCTAAAATATTCGCACACACTTTTATTTTTCTCACGAAAAGTAGTAGCTGTATCTCTGAAGACCATGTTTCACTATCACATTTAATTGTTAGACCTGTGTAAAATTTGGATAATGCCGATTAAAAGTGAACAAAAAGTGTTTTTGTTTCTTTCTTGTGTGGTTGTGTAGCGCGGACCACGTTCGCGTTCAAGACTGATTGAATAAACAAATAGAAAAAAACAGATATTTATAAGACGCAATATACGAGTATTAACTGTGTATGGAAGTCAGCAAGCCTAATATGGAAATCTCTACTAGTCTCGGTATGACTACACACCTTAGCAATATGCTATACGATAATAATTATTTACTCTCTACACGACTTGCGATGTCCTCTGATCGCATGTAGTAATTTTTTTATTGATTACATCACCCACGTTATTTTTCATTGGCCCACTTCTTTTACACCTCGTGTAGGTAGGTCGCCGTCATTCCATATATTGGAAACCTTGTTTGTTAAGAGAAGGTTTCAGTAAAAATTTAGGTCCCCAACTGAGTTCACGAAAAATCCCAAAACGAAACAAAATATGTTCCACGAAAATACTTTTTACAAAATTGGTCACTTCCACGTTAAATTGTAAATTATAATTATAAATTTTATTCATTTATATATTTGATTTAATTTAGGTCTTATAGATCAATATCCTGAAAGACCAACTATCAATAGAAACATATCATAAATTTCACTATTGACAAGAATACAAAAACCAAAAAAAAAAAAATTCTTTTTATAACATTTACATCAACAGAAAAATCATTATAATTTTTACATAAACTCGCATAATTTTTTCGATACGGAGGAATAAAATTCCGTGTTATTCTAATAAGGATTTTAAAATTCATATTGCTCAACAGAAATTCTGAAAAAAAACATTTTACAAGAAAATCATCATTAGGCATTAATCGTCTACTTTCCAGCGTAGGTAAACTAACAATAGCAAGTCTTGAAGCATACGAGCCGATGGTAACATAAGGATTCCATTTCTTGAATAAAATAAATAAAAATTGGGTTTGAACAGATTCAATACAATTCTTGCGGTAGCCATAACAAGGGTGTCAAATAATAGAACCGTATTCAAGGATGGATCTCCGTAAGGTTGAGTACATACGTATGATTATTGAAGATTCCGTAAAGTCCTTAGCCCAGTGCTTTATAAAAGCAATCATACCACGAGCTTTATTCACCACCATGATAATATGTTTCTTAGAAATTAACTTGGAGTCTAAAAAACGCCAAAAACCACGAACTAAGTAACTAATTCCAGCTGAGATCAACTCAACGAAAAAGAACCGGCGCCGAACTTACTTCTTGAGAAATGCATTTGTTTGCATTTATTTGTTGCAATTTATAAATTAAGGGACATTCGTTTTATACTCGTATTACACCATTCAAACAGTTTATTCAATTCATGTTGTAGATATGCATCTCAAAAATTGTATCATAACTTAGAAATATTTTCACGTCCTCTGCATTAATTAAAACGTTGCAACCTGAGATTACACACGGCAAATCATTTATGTTAAGGGGAAAAAGGGTACGCCAGATTTAACGACATGTTCAGATTTTACACTGTTTAGATTAATATACTATTTCCGACCTGTGAGGTATGAACTTAAACCGGATTAGAGCATTGTCGGTGAATACTATTTAACACGAGTAAATCATGATTTAATTTGTGAAAAGGTTTACTAAGGTCCGTGAAAATGATATCAGTAGTAGTAAGATGTAAAACATTGATTGTTGTAAAACAACCTTTCTTGAAAACATGTTGAAAATGGGATCAAATATATATTTTAAAAAGTTTAGGAATCACACTAAGCTTGGCGATACCCCTGCAGTTGGTTATGTTAGAATTTTTCCAGGTTTAAGAAGTGAAATTATGTAGGAATCCGTGCGTGTGATATTTTATTAACTTTTGTTATTAACACACATGGCGCGCTGTAAACTTTCTGAAACTTTTAAATTGCTGAAACGTGGGTACGGCTGGAGGCAGAACCGCTTTATTCAGACTTGGCAAATACTCAAAAAGTGTTGCACCTTTTACGATTAAAATGGAACAAAAATAATTATAGCAAATTTCAACACAAAACTAAACACATGAAATAAAATCTTGCTTGTATAAATAATGTAGTTAACACAGTTGCAAAGAAGAGTAGTATTTTATCTTGACCTTTAAGATAAGTAGAAACAAATGTTACAAATTCGCCAGTTTTCCGTGCAACATATTTCATATTTTTTAGAAAGGAAATAGGATAACGCCATTAAAAGTTCTTTAAAAAATTTAGAACGAATCGGAAAAACTTTAGATTAAACGGAAAAACAATAACACCTTTTTGGGGAAAACGTAAAAAATCAGGCGGTTTTATGTGGGCCGAATTTGAACACGTGAAGCCTTTTGGCAACTGATCTTCTCAAGGACTCTGTAAAGGTAAAAAATTTTTGCATTTGGAGTGAATTTGCTATGATTATAGCCGTGACGGCTGATTTTGGTCTCCGGTTTTCGAGTTTCGTCTCACACTGAAGAGCCGTAGGACGGCTAAACAATTCAGAAACACCTCGGCTCTAGCAGTATACAATTTCATTAGTTATTAAAAAAGAAAAAAAATGGTTTTAATATCTCTTATTCCACTAAAAAGGTTAATTTAACACAAAAGTTTCCATGAAAATAGTTTCCATTTCAACTACCGCTAGTGAATATAAAATATCATTCTACTAATTGTGCAAAAATAACGCTTAAATTATATAAATTATTACTTGTAATACAATGAAAAATACCCAGCTAATGCCTGTTAAATTTTAAAGCCATTGTGCACGAACAATGGGTGTGTAAATAATCGCAAAAATAAACAACTTTTAACACAGGCAACACAATTCATTGAACCATGTGACAAACAGCCACAACGCAGGAAGAAAAATAGGGTACATTGTATATGAATTCCTAATAATAGTATGTGGCAAGCAACAGAAATTTTCATGGGCCCTGCAACACGCACACATTGCAATAAAAAATTAAAGGGCGCAAAAAACTACAAAATAAATATAATTTTAGTTTTAAACTTTTTCATATATTTAATTAATTTTTAAATTATTTTATTTATACGAGTAAAATTATGACTAAATTTGCTCAGTTAGATTTCTAATAGTGGTCGTATAATTATTTCCACCTGTGTGGTTATGTAATTGTGTGTAACATGTAACATCATTATCAGCTTCATGTGTGTTTGAGGAATTCGTGTTAATTGAGTTAAGAGTTTTTTTTTTTAAATATTTTTTCTATACAATTGAAGTTGGGCACACAAGACAACCGGAAACAAGTTTATTCTTTTACATCCTGGGAAATTTAGCTGCATGTTGCGATGAGTGACAAAAAAGCAACAGGAGAATCGCGCACAAGCGAACAATAAACTTACCCATACACAAAAGCAAACTCGTCAGTATCAAAACCCATGTAAAACCCATTGCATGACAATATTCATACCCTAGAGAAATGTGTGAATAATGTGGAAATAAAGGATGTGTGCGTTTGTCGGCGTGTTGACGCTCGTGTGGATGCAGAAAAATAGATGTTATGGGTTGGTATAATATGTTCGCTACTTTCATTGAGTGCAATATTAATCTAAAGATAGCGATTTTCTGGAATGGAGAGAGAGGCCTAGTGTCACTTGCTTTACCACACTGAATCTTCCAACGATTTGCCATTATTTTTTTACGTCAGAGTCGATCAAAAGCTGAAAAACGATTTTTTTGACATTCTTGGTTTCTTCCATCATTATACGTCGCATTTTGGAGCAAATGTAATAACCGGACTGACAACCGGACATTCCCGTTTTCGGAATAACACACACCCATTTCAGTAAAGTAATATTATAAGTTTAAATATATTAAATAGATAGTGAATCGTGTACATGTAAAGTAATTTATATTTACTCGGGGCCACCAGTAAAACAATACAGATATCCAAATATTTAACGTGAGTTTCAATATACGTAGTAATTTTTTTTAAGTTAGAATGTGATTTCGAATTTTCGAACATGCAAAAATTTAATTGAGAGGCTAATTGACATAAAAAAATCTTTTAATAAAAAAATCTAAATTTTTCGAAATTTCGAACTCGTTTGAAACTTTCGAATTTAGGTGAAACATGAGTTTTAGACATTCAATTTTATTAAATCTTATGTTTTATTTGATAAGGGCTAAATTTACGAATGTCATTATATGTGAAGAAACAAATTCAATTTCGAATAGCAGAATATAATTCTAGTGTTTATAAAAAATTATTATTATGTTCTTCCCTTATATCCTTCATAGAAGTAACAAAATCATGGTTGCCAGCTGCACGCGTTATTGTATGTAATGTTAAGATTGACGAGTTTTCCCTGAAATTCCACGATAATCAACGAAGACAGAGCAGTTGGACTAAGGGATTGGCGAGTTAACCGAAGAGCTACATCAAGCTAATTTAAGACTGTACTTCGAATCGCTTAATATTTGTTTTGATTTTAATGTTTTTATTGAAGACAGAAGGGGAAATTTATTAATTGCGATGAAATTAAATTTAACTAATGGTTTTGAGTAATTTGTAATTAATTTCAGTAGTCTTCCATTTTTGGCAGCATTTGACGCGGCGAAAATTGTAGTTTAATCGAAAGATCTTTGGAGTCACTATGCAGACAAAAAAACTGCTAGCATTTCCTGTTATTAAATAATTTAAGTTGGGCCCAGCCACAGCAGATATGAAGATATTTTATTTAAAATCACGTAATTATGACAGAAAATTATTTCTCCAATAAATTGCATTTCATTTAAATAAATAAAAATCATACATGTTCTTAAAGCCTCAACCTCGAACAATAAAAGGTATCCAGAAATGGGTGTTTTTTTTAATAGTACAGACCTTTAAATTTAAATAAAACTCAGAGAAATTTGAATACGGTTTCCGGCATATGGGCCACCTTGGTTGGCCGTATGTCAGTGATAATGTGGCGAAGATTCTCTTCCAAGACCTTAATCGGTGCGGAATATCGGCGAGGACCTCACATAGCATCAAAAAAATATAATTCAGCGGTATTAAATCACATGATCTTGGAGGACAACTTACGAGTCCATTACGCGGAATTATCAATCAGCGATCGTTTCTTCAAAGAAATCGATTGTGACACGCGCTGTGTGAGTCACCATCACCTCTAACGTTTTGGCCGGTACTGCTTTCAAGAAAACCGGACCAATATTCTACCTATTCCTTAGAAGAGGTAACATCGCCGAACTCAACACCGATTTTCGAAATAAATTTGCACAATTTACAGAAGTTGTTCCTTTGGTCTATTGATGATGAAATGGCACACTAAGCTTAACAGAAAACAAGTAATGGCAGTCAAAATGGCGCACATATTAAGCAGCATTGCCAACTTACAGTTCTAAGCCTCTGGAATTCACCCGTTAGTTTATTGTGATTCGAAAATGTCGACTGGACGATTTTGACGATTTTCCCCTCAAATTTTGATGACTTGGGCGAATTTTATCCGGCAACTCTGAACGGAATGCTTAAGTAGCATTTGTGTAAATTTACATTGGTGTTGCAAGGTTTTATACATAATGTTTTTTTTTGTTGTTGTGCAATGCATACATTCACAGTTGTAGGGTTCAGTAGATTTAGCGTAATTAATTCTCAGAGGATAAGCGATTTAAAACTAATTATTTTATAATTTATTCAAACTAAAGTTAAGAGTATTTTCTGAGGGGGACTATTTAAATATTTAAAACTTTATTTGAATGCAGATTTTTAATTAATTATAATTTTGTGAATTTGTTAGAAATTAGACAATTTAGAGTTTTAATTTGTTATGTAATGTTGAAAAAATAGATATAAATAAAATAAAACTTTAAACAATCAATATTTTGTGATCATCACTCAGACTCCATTAGATCACTTAGCAAGCACCTAATACAAGGTATTGGGGGAAATAACAAAGTTACAGACTACGTTTTTCGAAAATAAAAAAATGCACAAAAACATATGTGTGAAAATAAGGCCAAGTTCCTATCAAAAATTTTAAATACGGGTCCTTTCTAGGCACCCTGCTAGCTTGGCAATACTTTTCCCGTATGAGAAAGTTAAAAAAATATTGACAAGCTAGCAAATTGCCTAGAAATGAGAATTATGATTAAATCATTAACTGGTTTAATCTCAAATTTATTTAAAAAAAGTACACTTCAGAAATAATCGCAATTTTTATTTCTTCATAAATTTTAAATTAGAATGTTGTTCATTTATAAAATTAATTGACAAATAAAATTAATTAATTGGCCACGCATAACTCCAATTAGATAAAGCTTTCGCTTGAACATAAGTCGCATATTTAACACAGCTCCAAAATTTTACAATCGATTAAATTATTTAAGTCAGATATTGCGAAAATAAACGATTTTGATTTTATAAAAATCAACTTAAAAAAGCAACGGAAAATTCGTTTATTTTACAAAAGCCGCTTATTTCGCAAAAGCCGATTATTTTAGGAAAATCCATTGTATCACATAATAGTGTATGATTTGGAAACAAACGATCATGTGACAAAAGTTACTTATTCGGCAAAAGTCAGCCACACATGTTTCACAGCAATAGATTATTTCAAACTAAAAGGAATCTTCAATTTTTAAATACGCACCCGTCGTGTTAAAAACTCTAAACTTATTTCGTTTATTTCATCATTCAGAAAGGATTTAAATGTAAATTTACTTAAATTGAAAGCCGTTTTATTTAGTAACATATTTGATACATATTAGAAATATTGTTAACAGCATTTTTCTAAGTTTTAATATAAAAGAGACGAGGTATAGATGAATCTCTAATCCTATTTTTATTAAAATTATACCGTAAACTGTGCTTTCATGAATAATCGTGAAAGTCTAAAAATGTAAGTTTTCATAAGGGCCAGAGAAATACTTTCCTTTACCCTGGGTGTAAAATTTTTCGCACTGTCTTTGTAACGTAAATGTAGATAACAATTTTATATGTAATTTTTAATGCCAAAAATGCTATGAAAGAAAAACATATTCTACTGCAAATAAATACATTGGTTGTGGCATGTCTACCACAACCATGTTATATTCTCCACAACTATATATATGATTGAAAACATTTTAGCAATACTTTAGTTGCAATAAGCAAGTTAGTGTTTTCATTGAATGACAACATGGACCATATAACTATACAAAAATAACAATATCTCTAACCATAGAATATTCTTAACATACGTATCATAGGGTGCGGCATTTTAAGTTGTTAGCGTGTTGAATACCAAGCGTTCGATGACGTTAGCCGCCTGTGTTCGTAGCCGTTGCCAAACAGTAACTTAAATTGTTTGCGTTTCTATCGCCTTCTTAGATCATATTACTCTTTCCTACAATAATAATATTACTTTAGATTATGGTTACCTCAATCATGTTTCTTCTTTGCGTTCTGTGAAAAAGAAAAAAAGTTTTTGAAACAACATAAACATACCTCATACCTCTGCAGGCGACCAACGAATTCAAATTAGGCAAATAAAAATTTATACAGATGTATGTCATCATAACACTCGTTAATGCTGAAAACAATTTGAATAGATTTAGAAGTTACGTTCCTTTTTGAAAAAACTTTAATTGAGAAGTATTTTATTTTATTTATTTATATCTTTTAGCCTGTAAGGGCAATAGGACGGGTGAAATATATATAACTTACAATTTCTAACTTCTAGCTGTCTATTATTATAACTACGAAAAATATATAAATTCATTTTAAAATTTTAATTAATTCATTCTGAAAAGAGAGAAAGACAATCAGGTATGTGATAGAGACCGATCGATTACAATCGATTTGTAAGGGTGTGATGAATTTCCATCGATGTTGAAAATAATTCCTATGATTGAATTAAAGCAAACAAATTATAAGAAATTAATGAAAATTGAACACATCACAACTTATTTTTTTTTCGTTTTCAATATCAGTTTCCCTTACTTACCTGAATGTTTTCATTTGGAAACGCTTTCTTTTTGCAAAAATATTAAGAATGATTAAAATAAAATGAAATCAATACTGAATCACAACGGTCGCATCCGATTATGTGACCAAATATTTACAAATTGTGACAAATTATAACTTTAAACTTTTCATACGTATGTGAAAATATTCGCTTAGAATACCGAATTATTGTATTCCAAAGGCAGCTGTATACCTCACGAACCCTTTGGAGCAATGCTCTAAACATGTCAATGTTGTGCTGCGAAGTTCGGCTGTTTATTTCCATTCCATAAGGAAAAAGTGGCATGCATGTACAGATATCTAATTTCTTTCTAACGCTAATAAGCCGAGAGTGATATAATCGTGTTAGTATAAAAGAATCAGTAAATTGCTACCTAAGTACAGGGTGGTCCAACCATAATGCACGATATTAATTGCGGATCACTATCGCGAGGATATGGTGCCACTTACTGCACAGGCAAGGAAACTATGGCTCTTTTACGCGAGAAACTCAATGGCCGTGTTATTTCCCGAGATGGCGCTATTAATGCATCGTCGACATCATGTGTTTTGACACCGTTGTTCTTTTTTCTTTGGGAATACTTAAGAGAAAATGCGTACGTCAATAAGTCAAGTACAATTAAAGAGCTAAAGGATTACCAACATTGAATCTAAATTATGTCTCATGGTCATTAAAAATATCGACCACCGGATAGAGACCGAAGCCGTGGCAACCCTTTGCCCGATATTTATTTTCACACATAATTGTCATAGATTCTTCTATCATAATAAAATATATTAAGATAATTCTCCGAAAACTTTTTGTTTTATTTACAATTAATATCGTGGGTTTTGGTTAGGCCACCCTTTACATTCCAAGAGTTTTATAATAAGAAGATACAAATTCTATAGAATTATTACCTAAAAAAAGTGTCATTGTTTGAAAATAAAATAGCACGAGGTTTCGTAGGATTAAGGTTTAGATAGTTTCTATTAGAATGCACTCCATGACGCATTGTAAATCTTCATTTAGATTGTATGTTAAATAATCACCAACATTTCCATTATCACACACAACTAACTGTATGTCTTCTGAATAGGCAACATGAGCGATAATTTATTTCAGAGATAATATTATTGACAGGCATCATGAAGAGAAGTGGGCCAAGTATATAGTCCTGTGCTATGCCCCTAAAAGTTCTTAATGTGGTCGATATCTTACCATGGACTTCTGTAAATTGACTGCGATAGGAGTGGAAGGATGTCATCAGTTTATATGATGTGTTTCCAAATTTAAATAAATTGTAAGTTAACAATTTATGACTTATAGAGCCAAAAGCCTTAGGATAGTCTAAAAAAATAGCTACTGAGGAGAATTTCCTATCCATGTTCTTCGTCAAAACCTCAACAACCTCTAAAGTTGCCTCTGTAGTATTATTATTTTTCCTATATTCCGACGGAGAGTGACTAAATAAGTTTTTATCTCGTAAATGTTTCTAATTTTGATTCTTCAATAATATCTCTAATATTTTTGACAGTGTACTAATCGGGCGAAAGTCACTCAGGGACTGTGGAGTTTTAATCTTAGGGATGGGGATTACACTTCCGAATTCCGGGAAATTTAAATAGAGTTACATTTTTATTAATAATAAAATTTTTCGAGGCATTTGTAAAATCATTTAAAGTTTGTTCATGACAACGGCAGAACTACTCTCCTTCCATTAATAACCTTGATATATGTAGCAAGCACATAACCTCAAGTACATAGATTGTTAAATTATGCCCAGTTCAAATTACATTGTATCTTGTTAAATTCAACCCAATTGTTTACTCAAAAATTGCTCTTTGTTTGGTGTCTTAATACTTTTGTAGTTTTAATGCTCCTTCATAGTTTTGCATTGAAAAGTTTGAAAAGTTTATAAAATTTCTGCAATGTTCACATTACGTTCTTTAAGTTTTGCTTTAACGTTCAGAACGCTGTAAATATATTTTGAATTGGTATTCTGTTTTCATTGTAGATATTTAAAAGATGCATTAAAAATTTCTGTGTTAAAAGGCAGCAAAATCAAGCAGCACATTACAAAACCAGAGAAGAAAACTGGGGTAAGATACTCGTAGTTTCTGTTACGTTTAATGTCCTGATTTTTTTTGTTTGTTTTTTTTTCAGTTTAAGTTTTGCATTAAATACAAAATGCTTAGCCCAGTACCTTCGTTTTCAATTCCTTTCCTTGTATTGTTTTCCTTTTGTTTTATACTGACAGTGAAAGTTTTACAATCAGTTCGACTTTCAACTACAAAATGTAGAAAATTCCAAAGGAAGAACTTTTAATGTTGGCCACAACATGAAGCCGAAGAACAAAATGTAGCAAGAAACAAGCATGGAAGATGTTTTACTTAAAATGAACGAGTCAAGAAGAACGTCAGGAGATACATTTTTAGTTAAAATCACAAAAATAAAAATAGAAGATAAAAATTAAAAACTTTTGAAGATTTTTGCAGTTTCATCGTAATTTGTAGGTAAACCAAAATGTAAACAATTATTTGTTCTTTTGTTTTTGGCAACGAGGTCAAGGACGTTTAGCCTAAATTTTAAGGAAATAATATGGAGTGGAGTGTATGAAAGGGGTGTCGGTTTCTTTAAAATGCTAAAAATGGTTTAGCTGCAGGTGGAAATCTGCATTGGACTTGACGAAAATAACATTTTCAAAAGGAATGTAGAGAAATTGGTTTTTGATTGTTAAACAATCAACTCATATGCGGAGAACAGAGCAATCGGTTGTAAAATTTTTTTATATTCCAATTAAGGCGGTTAAACTTTATTGATGTCCTTAAGGTTACAAATTGGAAGTCGTAAGGAACAATTAGAAAATGTTATCCTTTTTTTTTTTTTTGAGGATGAATATTGGCTTGTGAATCGTTTAATGAAATCAGAATCAACATATATGAATTTGTTAGATATATGCTGCCAACTTTTTGATATAGGGTGATTTTTTAAGGTAAAAAAACTAAATCGGAATGAAGCAAAAATGTTTTATTATTCATGAAATTGGATTTATTTAAAATATATTGTTACGAAGTAATAATCGATGATGTTTTTTTAATTAAATCATAAAAAAATAACTGCCAGCAAGAAATTGGTTTGAAACGGCCTATTGTAAAAATACGCATTGTTATAAACATAAAGCAAAAGCAATTGCCTAGCGGAATTTCCCCGAACCGCGATTGAAAGTAGAATCAAAAACAATTTCTACAGAAAGAAAAAGTAAACAAAAGATACACACACACACTGACTTCCAAAGCCAGCAAATGAAATAAATGATGCGCAATATCACGTATGTTCGAGACATTTCAAGAACCGGCGGTGATCTCTATATGCAGGCGCCGTCCACCGCAGAGAGTAGAGTTGACTTGGAGGTTTAGTAACGTGAACAGCTGTGTGTACATAAGGTTGTTAAGTTACAGTGTAAATTAGTACTGAAGAGTTATAAATAAGAGTAGTAATTGCCGAATAAAGTTGTGTATCGATAAAATCATTAAGGACTGTGTATTTTAATCTTGCAATTAAACGAATCATAAATTAAGGTTTATTGTGATAATAAACGTAACAATGTATTTAAAGCTGTTCACACGCTCTTCGGTTTAAAGTTCTTTTCCAATGTTGTGATGGGAATATGCATCCAACTTTCTAAAACATGCAGCAAAATTGAATAAAAACTGAAAGATAAGCCGTTTAGATGGTAGTAGTGAAGCGCGCTTCAGTTACTCGAGGCAAGTTCAGTAGCTTCGATTCGGCATTGGGGAAAACAGGAATTTGGAAAATTTCAAGAAATTTTTTATTCTTCAACGCTAAAGATTTGTGTCTTCATTTTTATCAAGTTCAATTAACACAAAAAATAGGACCTAAAGAGTATTTTCAGCGTTGCAAGTTAACGAAGTGAATTTGAAATTTAATGGTTTCGCTAATTATAATCTCCGGCCAAGAATTTTGGGTGATTGTGCAAGGGGTCCACTTAAACGTTTAAATACCTTTAAATAGGCCATTATTCAAAGATATGTGAATTTATTATTATTTATAAAATTACTTTAAAGGAGAACTTATAAAAAAACTAATTTAAAAGAGGGTTATTAAATTAATGTTAAGCTTTTAATAAGTAAAAATTATACCACAAGATAGGAACGTTACAATTATGCGAAAGTTAATTCAACGTGAGATTTTGTTAGAAATAGCGAGAAAAGTTAATGTGAATTTAAAAATTTAGGTAAATAAGCGTGAAAAGAATTTAAGCGTGTTAATTAAACGGCTTATGCGCTCTACATTCTTATGAAACTTTCTTGTTACCTAATTAAGCACCCTTTAATTTTAAAAAATACTTATGAAATTATATTGTGAAAATCGCCAAAGTAAAATTATATAAAATCGCTTGAATATAAAAATCAAAAAATTCATAAAAATACTAAATTTGAAAAATTCTATTATATAAAATAATAACAAAAACACATTTAGCAATAAAAAAAAATTAAAAAAGAGCTTCACTGAGAAAATCGTTTAAATTGGAAAAGCGCCAATAAAGAGATGATAAGTCAGAAAAACTAAAATCATGAAATAATTTTCAGGAGTTTGTTAAAAGTTTAATATCGTGTGCTAGGAGCATAAACAATTCTCATTTTGTTTATGAAACAATACGCATTAGATGCGATATTGCTAAATATTTCTTAAAATTTGGGTAAAGGTCTGATTAGAGGGCTTATGTAACCAGCGAAATGGGCAGTCTAGCTTATCTCCCAGTAATAATTTATTGTTACTATTTACTACTTGTGAAAAATAAGCACGCTTGACTTGTAATAATTTTAATTTAAACTCCTAATAAAAATTTTCTTAATTAAAAGAATAATCTTAAATAAATATATAAAACAAAAATCGCGAATTTTGCAAAAAACATCGATTAAGTCGGAAGAGCAGAAAAAATTACAGGAATTTTTAATTTACCAAAAAATCATCACAATTGAAAAAAAGATCTTCTAAAAATTTTAGAGTCGTTTTTTTGGGATAAGAAAACCTAACCTAAAAACCTTTTCTTCATATATTTTCGAAATTCAAAAACTGTTAGAACCTGAAAAATTTTCACATTCGCATACGAAGCAAAAAAAATTCTATAAACATTTTTATATAAAATCAATTTACAAATTTTATAAAAAGCGCTATAATTAAAAAATATATAAAAATCGTCCGAAAAACAATTCTCAAAAATTTTTTTAAATTGGCGAATCACAAATAAAAGATTTATTACATTAGTAAAAATAATAATTTAGCGAAACATCTTCAAAATCACATCAAATCGGTCATTTGAAAACAAAAAACACCTACAAATTATAGAGTCGTTTTATTTGGGAATGAAAACGTTTATTACATGTACTTTCGAAAAACCAGAGCCTCAACTATCTGAAACATGGTCACATTCACATTAGTATTTATAATCTCTGTCATAAGCACTAAAACCTGACGAACGGGGATATTTCGTTAAAAAATATCTATCTGTAATAAAGTAAATAATTAAAAAAAATTATTTAAATCCCTACAAAAACTTACAGAAATATCATTAAAAACCACTGCCAATAGGAAGTCACATTTTCAAAATCAAAAAGAATAGCGGTATTCAGTCTTTGTTTCAAATGCAAAATATTGTAGCTTTTTCACACAATTCAATACGAATTGTGTGTACTTTGTTGTTGAATTTCATAAAAAAAAGCCACGAAAATCACTTAGAAAAGGTTTCCACACCACATGACATAAATAGTTTCACTATTCCAAATATAAGTGACACTGTGATTGCTCCTATGAAATTTCGGCTATCGTTATTAAAATCGACAATTAAAAATCTAGATATGAAAAAATCGCTCGGCCCTGATCGAATTACAGGATCAATGATAAGATACTTACCTAATTATGCTCTGAGAATTTTGCTGTTCATATTTAATGCAATGTTGCGAATTGGCTTCTTCCCATGCTCTCGGCAGATGTCTGAAATTGTAGTGATCACTAAACCAGGCAAGGACTTAAGTCAAATTACGTCGTACATGCCCATTAGCCTGCTGTCAATTTTATTAAAATTGTTTGAAAATTTATTCGATTCATGTTTAAAGCCGTATCTTACTTATCAAAACATCATCCCAGATCATCAGTTTGGTTTTCGCGCAAATCATAGTACAATTGAGCAAGTCCACAGTATCGTCACCGTTATTAGAGCATTTGAAAATAACCAACATTGTTCCGCTTTGTTTATTGATATTTCCCAGGCGTTTGATAAAGTGTGGCATGATGGGCTACTTACGAAAGTAACTCGAATTCTACCTGAAAACTCTCACAAGCTTCTGAAGAGCTATTTAACAAACAGAACGCTTAAGGTAAGGTGAAAGGATGAATTTTCTAGAAAAGGGGAAATCTCTGCAGGGGTCCCTCAAGGTATATTAGGGCCGCTATTATATCTCATCTATACAGGGGATATGCCAACAAGCGCAAATACATATACGTCAACGTTTGCAGATGACATTGCAGTTATAAGTGTTAATAATGATGCTAAAGTTGCGTCTCAACAATTCCAGTCGCATATTCCTGCGCTAGAGGACTGCTTGAAAAAGTGGAGAATATGGGTAAACTCATCAAAATGTGCTCACGTAACCTTTTCCCTCAGAAGGCAAAATTGCGCACCAATAACAATAACAAATACCACTGTTCTAGCGGAAACACACGTTAGATATTTGGTTATCCACCTCGATCGACGCCTAACTTGATCCCGTCACATTGAGGCAAAAATACTGGCCATAAAGCTTCCAACGAATCAACTTCACTCGTTAATAAGTTCTAACTCAACCCTGGTGTTGGATTACAAAGTGCTTTTATACAAATCCATAATAAAACCAATTTGGACATATGGCATTCAGCTGTGGGGTACTGCTTGCGCATCTTATATTCAGAAGTTACAAAGAAGACAGTCTAGGATTTTACGACTTATCGTATGTGCCCCATAGTACATATGAAATTAAAGTATGCACAGAGATCTAGAAGTTCCCACTGTCCAGGAAGTAGCAAAAATATACTCATCCAAGTACGTAAGCAAATAAGTGGTCCATCCTAACTCTCTAGCGCGTGATTTACTGCAATTTCCTGGGCACCAGAGACGGAAAAAAACTGACACATTGACCTTGGCGAGACGGTTCTCGCAATAGTAGACAGTCCTTTATCATTAAGATTTGAATACAATAAACTAGTTATTACATTGGTAATATTTAATAAACAATAATAATTTAAAGATAAGATTTGAATACATATTGTAAATTTCTTTAAATAGAAAGATTCAATAAAACATTAAGAAAGTTAAAAAAAATTATATTTTGCATTTGCAACAAACACTGAATACCACTAATACAATAATCGTGGAATATACCATGAAGACAGACTAGTCGATGATTTGGGTTAAGGGTTCAAAATAATTTGTCGTCACTCAAGGAGTGGAGTATACTCCATTAACTACCGGGAACAGTAAAGCTGCATCATATTTTAAACTAATTGCAAGTCTTTATTTGGATCCCAATATAAGTATATGTACAACAAATACAACACTAAGCGGGGCAGATAATGTGACATTTTAAACAAAAAAATCGCTGGAAAACATGCCATCGAGATTAGAAGAACTAAGCAAATTTTTCATGAAGACAATTCTAAAACGGTGAGATTGTATGTGGCTCTTCTGATCTCCTATAATTCTGGAGCAGGTATATGGTATCTCTCTAAACAAAGTAATCAGCTTCATTTGGCACATCGAAAACAATAAGAGAAATAAACGGCTACGCAAAGGCTCCGTTGGGTAGCAGTATAACAACAAAAAGAATGGACTTCTAGATATTATGAAAGCTTGTTTACAAAAAGTAAGCTTTTCTATCGCTCTGTTACACCATTTGTCTGAACTGCCATTAATCTTTAGTCTCAACCAGCGAGTTCTGTTTGAATCCCAATTCTTGCTTTGAAAATTTCCAATTCTTGAATAATTTCAACTCTACCGAAATACAATTCTTCGAACGTAGAAATAATTTTCTTATGATTTATTACGTTTTATTTTTTCTTTTATATTTAAAATATTTCGAAAAATATTTAAAAATTTGTCATGTCTCTAGCGAGCACTAAAAAAACCTTTACACTTGGCGATTTAGCACGTATTGCACTGGGAGCAAACAAGCTAACGCATGTCAATTTAAGTGTCCTGCAAAGTCTTTTAATTATTTTGCTGCAAAAACTTAATTGCCAGAATGAAAGTGTGCGTATGCATGGTTTTCCAGCGAAATGTATACAACAATTATTAAACGACAAGCCACAGAGCAGTAAATATAATTTTCAATTCGAAACCGTAACAAAGTTGCAGGAAAACTATGAACTCTTGGAGCAATTGGAAAGGAAAACACAGGAAATTGAAGCAAAAATTGAACGACATTTCGAAAAAGTACGGAGTTATTACAAAAATGATTCGTATAGTGGCCAACAGTGGGATTTATATGCCAGCCCCACCGAGGATCTGTGCACTTTGTATATGACGCACAATAAGGATTTTTGCCTACTGGCCAAGAATGTTGTTTTCAATTTGGAATTAACTAGCCGCGTCATGCCAACAGTAGTACAACGTTTGGGGGAATTCGAAGCGAAATTAGAAAATATGCGAAGCCAACTTCGAGAAATCACAAAAGTGACTGATGATGCAAATGAAAAATTGAATTGTATTCCATTTTTAATTAGAGATATAGAAAATGAGCGTAGTACTTTCAGTCGCAGGGCTGAAAATTTTAATAAAACAATGTTGGAAACTCAGGAAATGATGCGATGTAAATTGCACCGTGTGGCCTTGCCGAGTATAAGAAAATATCTAGAGCAACTTTTTGGTGAAACCAAGGAACATTTAAGAGTCCTGCGTCTAGAGTCAACAAAATGTCCTCCCGTAAAACCTCTGATGATCGAAGATAAGAAAACATGTTTGTCATGTACTCAGCATCAAGAAGCTATTTTAGATAAAAAATTTCATACTGAAATAGCAATTGATGACGGTATGAAGTGTCTTTGGGGCAAGTTGGTGCACGATCAATCAAATGTAGACATAATGGAAAGGATAGAAATATCTAGAAAGAAATCGAAAGGTAAATAAATATTTAATTCTATTCTATTCTACATTTACATTTATTTCAACTTATCCATCACTCCTACAGGTTTTAGTGAACAAGATTTTAGGCAGAGCAGGATGAATAGACATAAATTAATACTGCAAAGTGAAGCCGTTTTAACAACTTTAACAAGTTTTGTCAGATCTCCTAAAGCTCCAATAAAAGAATCGAATGTTGTGTCAATTATGAAAAGTTTGTTAAAGAAGGAAGAAAAACCTGGCCATAAATCGGAGGAGAAAAATGAAAATCTTGAAAAGTTAAATGAAAATGAAATGTGGGGTGAAACGCAGGAAGTTGCAGATCGAAGTCGACACGCTTCAGTAACTGATGACAAAATTTGAAAAAAAATTTATATAGAAACTATTGAATTTCGGTTAGATTCCGAGTCTTGGGAGTAGTAAAAAAATCTGGCTATTCTGTTATTTAAGTGGACGTAGTTTTAAATAACATCTAGTGACAAGTTGATACAGGGGTTAAGTTTGTGTCAAAATAAATGTCGAAAATGAATCTAATCGACTTATATCGTTTCATCGATGTCTTTTTATACACTTTGTGCTAATTCACATAACAAAACAATGTTTAATATAAATTCAATCCTTATCTAGCGAGGCTTTTGTTAACGTAATCTTGGCTCATTCGTACTTAAAATACGCACGTAAAGGAGTTGAGCAAAAAATTCACATTTACAAAAGTCCATTGCGGTTGTGCCTGATGTGAGAAATAACCTGAGATTTTATTACAGAATAAGCCAAGATTTTTAAATACCTCTTACTCCCTGAACTAAATACTTAGTACTTTCCATTTTATTGGGCTACTTCTATCGGCACATTTACTGAAATATTAAATGATTAACATGAAGCCCTCTTTCTGAACATTCAAAAGGAAATTAATTTTTTTATATTTTTGAGAAAATAGTGACCTATTTCTGTTTACTAAAAAAAAATGTTGCCAAAAATTATCGCGCAGTAATATACGGTTCCCCTCCGGTGCCTATGACACGGGCTGGTTGTAATGTTTGTCTAGTCCACGTACGCCGTCACTGCGTGGATGGTCCATTCCCTTACGTGCCTACTCGTGGGACCAAAAATGAAAAACAAAGAAATAAATAAAGGAAATATAAAAGAAAAAGAACAGGATGGGTTTGGGAACGCATCCGAAGAAGACCTTCTGGCCTCTAGTCAAGAGACCTTGGTCGAACTGTCAGGCAGTGAGGGAACCAGACATAGTACCCTACTGCCCTCTGAGAAAACTCTTCAAATGGATATCAAGGTTGATGACCAATTGAAGAAAAAACGCAAAAGGAAGAGCCAGCATGAGACTCTGAAGGCAAGGTACAGCAAGGCGGTGTTTATACTTGACAAGATAGCCAAGAACGCCGCCAGTGGTGTAATACATGAGCGCGATGAGGATGATCGGAAAAAGTATCAAGCTGTGGTAGACGAGTACCTTAAGTATAAGGACTCTCTACCCAGCACCTCTAAAGCAGCATCTGAGGAGAGGTCCAAGCGTAACCGATCTCAGACAGAGGGAGGTAAATCGCCTAAAAGGAGGAAGATCGCAGAGAAGGCGAACGCTCCAGGACCAAACATAGCAGCCACGTCAACATCAGCCAGACGTCCTTTCAACGAGGTGGTAAAGGACCATCTCATTGTGGCTCTGGCTAGCGAAAAAGATGGTGCCATCAATCCTGTGGTAACAGAATGGGGTGCCATAGAGTCTAAACTGGCGGAGCTCGTTATGGATTACGTGCTCGCAGGGAAGACTGGACCGGTTCCCTGTTTTGACTCCGGCGAGATACACCGGGGCTACAGGGTAATCAAGTGCTTGGACGAGTTCTCAAAGGACTTTCTCAGCAAATGCATCGCTAAGATTAGCGGTACGTGGAAGGGCTTAAGGCTTAAGCTCATCCCTGCTGAGGAGATCCCGATGAGACCACGGGCAAGAATTTGGTTACCAAAAATGGCAACCGATGCAAAGAAGATGCTGGAGTGTCTAAAGCGCCAGAACTCCAACATTTCCATGGATGACTGGTCGATCATCCGTACAGAGCAAGGGGACACCCACACATGCCTTATTCTCGCCATTACCGATAAAGCAACAGTGGAGCTGGAGAAGGCCGGCTTCAAACTGTTTTTCGGAGTGCGGGATGCGAAGGTAAAGGTGTTCCGGCCAACAGGTTCTGGTAGTGGGGAGACTGATGTTGTTGAAGCCGCCAACAATCTGCTCACCGAGATGAAACTTACAGAACCTTCCTCAAATAAACAAAATGACGCTTAAGGTAGTTCAAATAAATCTGCAGCACTCGAAATGTGCTACAGATAACCTCCAGGTGCTCTTAGCTGAAGAGGACTTGGATATTGGACTACTTCAGGAACCCTGGGTTGTTAACTCAGAGATAAAAGGGTTCCCAGCGTCAAAATATAACGTTCTCTATGCAAAGGATAGTGGTAAGCCTAGATCATGTCTAATAGCCAAAAAACACATTAACATTTTTCTCTGCACACAGCTTAGTACAGCAGACCTTACGGTGGCAAGGATCGAGCTGCCGCAGAACAACAGCTTTATCATAGCCTCAAGCTACATGGCACATGAGAAGCCAGCTCCTCCAGTCGAAGTGAGTAATCTCTTGGCCTCAACAGGAGCATCTGACATAGTCCTAGGATGTGATGCAAATGCTAGGCATACAATCTGGGGCAGCAGCGAAATAAATGAACGTGGTGAGTACATCCTTGATTTCATTAACAATAATAGATTAAGTATATGTAACTCCGGCTCCACCCCAACGTTTATTTTTCCGAGTGGGAACAAATACAAAGGTTGGGAGGAGGTACTGGATCTTACACTCACAAATGACAGATCTAGTTTATCAGTTGATAAGTGGAGGGTATCTAGTAAAAGATCTTTTTCGGATCACAACTGGATTCTCTTCGAGATTAGATTACAGAGCAGAATAGAAAAGCCATTTTTCAGGAACCCAAGAAGGACCGACTGGTTTAAGTTTAATGGAATCCTGAAGCACAAACTATGCAAAATACCAGTTATTGAGGACACGATCACTGGTCTTGAGAGGATGGAGAAGAGCTTCAGCAGTGCTATGGTGAAAGCTTTCGAAATCTCTTGCCCAATAACAAAGGCCAGGAAAAGCTTTCCTCCATGGTGGAATTCGGAGCTTTCTAAACTACGTAAGGAAACACGTAGAGCCTTTAATAAGAGCTTTAACAATAAGTCATGGCAGCCATACCGTGATATGTTGAAGGCATATAAAAAGGCTATAGTAGCCGCAAAACGAAGCTCATGGAGAACTTTCTGTGAGTCTATAGACAACACAAAGGATTCGGCAAGGCTCGGAAGAATTTTAGCCAAAGGTCAGTCAAATCCTTCCTATATCAAAAGGAAGGATGACTCATGGTCCGAATCCTCAGCGGAATCCCTTGAAATCTTGATGAACACTCACTTTCCGGGCTGCAAGGACATCGGTACGGAATATGTGAGCTCTAACGGAATTCCGTACACAATCGATGGGAATATGATATCTCACGACAGGATTTCCTGGGCGATAGACACATTTTCCCCTTACAAATCACCTGGGCCAGATGGCATTTTGCCAAGGATGCTACAGAGTGCTAAGAAAATTATCACTCCCTGGCTTCATAGGATATTCATGCTTTGTCTTTCTCTCAATCACGTTCCAGAAAATTGGAGAAAGGTCAAGGTCGTTTTTATTCCAAAAACCGGCAGAAGAAGTCATGAGAATGCGAAAGACTTTCGGCCGATAAGTCTTTCATCTTTCCTGCTCAAGACTCTGGAAAGACTCATTGACTTTCATATACGGCATCGACTGGAAAGCACCAAGGGCATTTCGAGAAGTCAGCATGCCTACCTTAAGGGTCGATCTACGGAAACAGCCCTACATGAGGTGGTAGGGGTCATAGAAAGGACCCTTGAATACAAACAATACACAATGGCATCCTTCGTGGATATAGAGGGAGCCTTCAATAACGTGACTACTGTGGCCATTCAACATGCTCTTACTAGTCTGCGAGTGGAGGAGTACCTCAGTAACTGGCTGGTGTCCATGTTGAGGTCAAGAATAGTCACTGCAAATCTTGGTAACAGCAATATGACAAAACTAGTGGATAGAGGTACACCTCAGGGTGGTGTAATCTCTCCGCTACTCTGGCTTATGGTTGTTAACACGATTCTTATGCAATTGGACGACAAAGGTATAAAGGTCGTCGCATATGCTGATGATGTTGTGATCTTGGTATCAGGACTGTTCCCGGACGTGATAAGCAATATCATGTCTGATGCGCTGGGGCTACTTAGCAACTGGGCGATGAGGAATGGCCTAGGAGTAAACCCGGACAAAACCAGTTTGGTACTATTTACAACAAGGACCAAAATCCATAGCTTCAGACTACCGCGGTTAGGAAACCGTGATATTCCTCTTACGAACAGTGCGAAATATCTTGGTGTCATCCTTGACTCTAAGTTGTCATGGAAGCTGAATATTCAGCACAGAGTCAAGAAGGCTACAGTAGCTTACTACACCTGTCGTAGGATGTTCGGTGCAAAATGGGGACTTAGTCCTTCTATAGTTAGATGGATGTACACAGCCATTGTACGTCCGATTCTTACGTATGGATCTTTGGTGTGGTGGCCTGCGACAAGGAGGAAATATGTGGTGGACCAACTGTACAGAATTCAAAGATCGGCATGTATTGGCATTACAGGTGCACTGCGTACTAGTCCATCAGAGTCACTGAATACTATACTGCACCTTATTCCAATAGATCTACACATCGTGGCCATATCTGCTAGTAGTGCAGTTAGGCTAAAGGCGACGGGAACTTGGCGTGCGAGGACGTACGGCCATGCGAATATCTTGGGCGTACTGCCTTCGGATATAAATCAACTCCCTGACTACACTACGCCGCAGTTAGAGTTTGACAGAGTGTTCAGAGTACTAATCCCCTCCAGGAGGGAGTGGTGCGGTGGTAGTCTCGTGGAGAACTATAACGTCAGGATATACACAGACGGTTCTAAGATGAACAGCGGTGTGGGCTCTGGCGTCTTTTCTAGTGATCTTGAGATAGGCATCTCATATCGTCTTCCGGATAATTGCAGCGTATTTCAAGCGGAAATACTTGCTATTATGAAGGCATGCAGGATTTTATACGACAGAAATATACGTGAGAATATCGGTATTTTCGTCGACAGTCAGGCGGCGCTTCTGTCACTCAGATCGTACAGAACTACGTCTCTGTTAGTCAGTCGATGTAAGAGAGAGTTGTCAAGGCTAGGGAGCCTGGCGGATGTTACCTTGGTTTGGGTTCCTGCGCATAGGGACCACTTTGGTAATGAACAAGCAGACAAACTAGCCAAAGAAGGAACCACTCTAAATACTCCCGATGTGGAATCAGTCGCAATCCCCTTGGAGAGTATTAAGAGCGGCATCTTCAGTCACTTTCTTAAGGAAGCTGATAATAGGTGGCGGAGACTGATCACATGTAGGGTCTCTAAATTGATGTGGCCCTATTTTGATTTTAGGCGCACTATGCAACTGATAGGCCGTGATCGGAGGAACTTATCGAGGTTGCTGGCAGTATTAACAGGTCACTGGGTGTTAGGAGAACATGCCAGGCGACTTGGACTCCCCTATAATGACCACTGTCGCAGTTGTAAGGACATAGAGAAAGAGGAGACGGTTTTTCACCTTCTCTGCGAATGCCCTGCGCTGGCTGTCAGGAGACACAAATTTCTTGGAGACTACATACTGGAGGATCTCAGTGAGATATCTAGGTGCCGTTTCAACGATATTTTAAGATATCTCACGGCTACGGGATGGATCTAGCTCCCTAGTCTTAGTGCGAGCATAGGCTCTAAGACACCATTTACCTGGCGAGTGGTATGGTCTTGTCAAAACGGGGTCATTCAGACCTTACTTGACAGCCTGCGTGCAGCAGGCTACCATGTTAACCAACCAACAATACGGTTCATGTATTATTTGGCAGACTGTCTGTACGAAGCTCAGTCGAAGTCGGAGATTTATGTTCACCAAGCAGGTAGAAAATTTATAGATTTATATATGCCGATTTAAAGCATGGCTTTAAAATTTTAATTAGTAATCAAAACAGATTACATTTTAAAAAGAACCTCAATGATTATGGTAAGACATTTTTAAATAGTAATGGATTGCAAAAAATCTAAAAATAATCAGGATTAGTTGCCATTACTATTGAATATTAAAAAAAGAATCACAAATAATAAAACCATAACTCGACTACTTTCAAAGATTACATTTGATTACTTTTGATTACTTAAGTAATATTTTAAAGTAGTCGTATTAGTTTTTTGGGGTATTTCGGATTCTTTTTTATTATTTGCAACAGCAAGTAATCCTGATCATTTTTAGATTATTTGTAATCGTAATCTATTTGTTATCATGCAAAACTGGAAATACTGGTAATCTAATCAATTACTTCACCATCTAACTTAATATTATTTTGTATTAGCCGTGAGCCTTTTGCATAATTTGATGAATTAAATAAAACAAAAAATAAATCAATGAAAGTAATCTAATTACCAATAATAATGATTACTAATCAAAACTTAGCAGCTATGGTCTCAAAACTGAGGTCTGTTCTCATTAAATTATATCGAATGCACTTTTCTTGCCATAAAAGTTAAATACAAGACCTTTATACTTCCCTACAGTCCAGGATAGGATTAGCGCCTAAAACCAATAAATTGCACTAAAGAGTTATTGAAACCAATTGAAACGATTTAAAAACAAACTGTGAAGCACTTAGAATTTTGTCTGCAAGTGTGTGAGTGGCTTTATTGACTTGGTTCATTGTAAATCAGCAACTAAAATTTTTCCGATAGGTATCAATTTAAATTTCTGGTGTATGCCGAGGCACCCTTCTCTGGTTCTCTGGTATTTCGCAACAACTTTAAATCGTTAGGGAAGATATATAACTGCCAAGATGCTGTATCGTATGTTCTCGTTAAAGATGGAGAACTTTTGAAATAAAAACTAAAATTGTACTTCTAGTATCGACTAATTTGACTTCATTTAAAAGATGATTTTTTTTTCATTAATTTATGAGTATGATTTCGTATATTTGTCCGCCGCGATTAGCGCTGACTGCCGGACCGACTGTCTCACGCTCTTCACAGTTAATCAGGTGCCGAATTTGTTTTGGGTCGGAGACATTCAATTTTCATATTCAAGCAAACAATACAAAAATAATATAATAATAAAATGTTTGAGTTAATTAGTTGTATCACGCGTTGAGTGACTAGTGGCACCTTCGGCTGGAAACTAAATTAGCAGTCATATCACAATGTCGCCATTAATAAATGAGTAAGAGCTGAGTTACACCCTATTCATGATATCGGTATTACACTGTACTATTAAGAAATTTATCTCGAAATTCTGCCAGTACAGAAGGAAATGTTTTTTTGTGCCTAAGAGGCATCTGCCGAGGGCAACCAAACTTGGCAAAAGTTGCACCATGTACGAAAGTACTATGCATTTAGGTGTCATAGAATGCCGCGGCTACAAACTTATATAATATATTGCAGTGTCTAAGAAGTAATCTGCAAAATCGTTCAATTGGACTTTGTGGTCACTTGATATTACTTCCAGGATAACTTTGATTAGGTAAATCATATTAGAAACCATTTGAGTAATTTTTACAACTAATTCGGGATTGCAGAAAAGTTTTTGCTAGATAAAAATTAATTTTCGAAATATTTTAATTTTTCTTCCAAATGTGGCATGTTTTTTTTTTGCTTTTTCATTTTGATCAAAATGTGACTTGCGGGTCACAACCGTAACACGTGAACAATCCAGTGATTCTGGATTTGATTCTCCGACAATTGATATTTGCCACCATCAGTGTAGTTTTTCGTTCTAACTAGTTCGTGTCACTTCATTGGAGTTTTAATTTTTTGTCAAGCAGTAATCTGCCATGTGTGGGTCAGTAACAGGCGGAATTGGTATTTGCCGGTAGGCAAAGTTTTTTATGGAGTTCTTTGGTTGGAAAATGTCAGTCATAATCCTATAATCACCAACCTCTACAAAAACATTTGCATACGAGTATTATCTATGACATAATGAAGCATGACAGATTACTACGTGACAAACTTGGTTGGGCGGTTGATTAGAATCGGAATGAGTTGCGTGTTGGGCTCGAGTCATACAACAACAATTATGCAAATACGACAATTTTCTAAAAATCTAATTATGACCGTTTCGATAATACCCGTCTGTGAAACACACAATGGGACTCTTCGCTATTTTAGGTAATCAAAATTAATAACTCTTGTCATATCGAAATAAAGTTTGGCACAAATAATGCTTTTACATAAGTGATACTGTACACAAAAATTAGGAAGTGGTCCGTCCACTCTTGGTACCTCTGAACTAGCAAATCTATGAAATAAAAATGTTAATTTTTTAAAAATGTTTTCATAATCCTATAATCGGATATGTAATGTAAATCGCTTTTGATTTGAAATCGCTTGAAAAATATTGAATGTTGTGATGCACACATTTCCTTCGAATTGATTTTAGTTTTGTTACACATCGAATTCGATTTCACGTTTCGATTTTGTTCTATGAAAAAGTTAGAAGAATACGTGATGGGAAATTTGTATTATTTTTACGTTTTTAAATCGAGTAACCAGGTGTTCACATGCAATAATTTATAATATTTTTCAAGCTTGAAAGTCTCTTTTTAACAATTCTTTTCTTCTTTTCGATATTTCACTACTTCCTTAGAACTCTTCTGATGATGTTTTACATAATCCATAATTTGGGAAAACATATGTATGTATAGATTTATCGACATACATTTTTAGTATTCACATGGGAAAGCCTTTAAATACTGAAGAAGAAAAGATATAGTAAATGGACCGGTATATTTGGCTTAACTAGTTTGGATACCATACATGCACGTAAAGGTACCAGAAATTAAATAAAAAATATTCGTTGATTTTATACTTTTTAATGTTGTACATTGGAGATTTATCTACTGTTGGCACATTACTTACTCCAAATTCAAAAGTGATTTACTAAATGCTAATAGCAAATGCTTTTAGCTAAATATATCAAGCTGATGTCCGCTGAATGGTCAGAGTAAGATTGTTTATTTACTCATTCCGAAAAACTAAACAGAAAATTAGGCGTTAAACTTATAATTAGTTTCAGTAATTGCTTTCAATGTAGAATTCGTCTGTGAATTCGTTGTGGGTTATTCTGAAGTCAGACGTCTCTGCGATAAGCCGCAATCGAGCAATGCCGTCAAAGTTCACAAAACCCATGTTATGGCTCACAGTCAGAATATTGAGAAACGAAAGATTATTTTTGATTGTTAAATATGAAAGTTTATTGTTCCTGAAGAGAGATGAATATGGAACAACTTAAAGCCCTAGTCAGCCAAGTAACTCTATATGGCTGCATTTCAAAATGTCAACATCTCATAATGCGTTACAAAAAATATTATGCGTGTTTTTTAAAGTATTAAAAATTTTTTTTTTTGCCGATTTGTGTCCGTCAAAAGTATGAAAACTTTGCTCATTTAAGTAAAATAGTAAATTTCTTCGCCATAATCATAGTTGTCACATACTTTTAAACACACTGTCATTAAACGCTAGATTCCAAATAGATGTTTAACTTTTGCCTACATTTGCCTGCGAGAGACGTCGGCATTAGAAGAACAGATTAAACAGTCATAAAAGTTAATTAAAAAGTTTATTATAAAGATTGTTGCACTTTTAAAATAAATTGTACGAAAAAAATGTTGTTAACTTTTAGCTGTTTTCGCTAGAAATCTTTAACACTTGTTTTGGGAATTATGCAAAATATTTATTTCAAATAATCCTTTTACATCCACACGCATAGCCAAACACACACACACGCACTGTAAATTCATCCCAACAAATATTTTTTAGTATTCCACATACGTACTGCTGCTCGGTCTTGTTCTTCGTGTCAAAAACAAACCAAAAGAAAACATTTTTGTATTTCGCCTGAACTTTGCCTACTTTAAGGCGATAAAGTTCATAATTCTTGGATTGTGTTGTGCGAGTTGTTGGTTGTGTATGCGTTATCAAAGTCAAAAGTTTGTAGACATTTACATTTCTAAGTATAAAATTATTTTAATGCTTGTGCATATGAATTTCATTATTAACTTTCATTTTATCGGCTTGTAGTAATTAAGCAAAGATTTTTCGAGAAGGAAAAAGAAGTTCGAATAGATTACAGATTATAAGTAAACATATGGGAATTAAATATATAAAAATGTTTCCAAAATTCCCTTTGCATAATTTTTTTTTTGGGAAAAATGTCGGCTTAACCCCTCTCAAAAACAGCTAGTTTGCAGTCAAATTTATAATAAGAAATATATTCGGAGCTCATTTTCTCACGGAAACCCTTTGCGGAGTTTTTTTTTTATAAAACTTTTAAGGGGTTTATTTAATTTGTTTTAACAAATTTTTAGATCGGGTTTCTGGAAACATTTAAGCGTTTTTTTATAAAAATTTTTATAGATTTTTTTTAGCAAAAATTTTCATAGAATTTTTTTTATTTTTGTTTTTTTTAAATTTTATTTGCTACATATTTTCTTCAAAACTTTTGTAGAAATCATTTTTTGTTAGAAAATTTCCCAAAAATATTATTTGTTAAAAATTTTTATACAAATTATTTTTTTTTTCTGGAAATACCTCTTAAAAATTTTAATTTTCCGCAAGTTTGTACAAAATTGGTGTTTTGTTTAAATAAGTAAAATATATTTTCCTTGGAAAATTTTTATGTAAAACCTTTTGATTATAAAATTTGAATAGAAATTTCTTTCAATGCATAATTTTTTCCAGTCCAAAACAAATTTTATTGAATTTTTGTAGTACATTTTTATAGAACTTTACTTTAGAAAACTGTTAGATAGTTTTATAGATTGGTTTCTGGAAAGGGCTATATAAGCTTTTTTTTGGGAAAATTCAAAATTCAAATATTTTCTGGTGACTGTAAGTTACAGAACAGAACATTTATTACGTCGAAAGAATTTTTCCTATTGGAAATTTTGTTAGGACTATATTATCCTCTTTCAAATGATCCAATGTTCATTCCATCGCTCAATATCAGCTTGATCTACGTATGCCCTAGAATACGCGTCAACTAGTGAAGCAACGGCAGCATTTCTCTAAATAATTGTTACTGAGACAGGCCTTTCAAATAATTATTTAATATGTCTCACAACTTTGTTTTTTTTAGATTTGGCCATCTTTTTGTCACTATTAAAAACCCTATGTCAAATAGCAATTAAAATCAATTTAATATAACACAAATACAATATCTTTCTAACTTTTGCTTATGAAACTTTATAATACACACATTAGAACATTAGAGGAAACATATTTCAGAAGGTACAGACGATACAATATTGTATTTAGAAACACAAAATATTCAAACAGAATTTTAAATTTAAGATCGAAAAATAAAACACGAATTTCAACAGGCAACATTGAATGGAACATGCCTATGTTTACTCCTTTGTTCTTCTATGTGTATCTAGCATCAAAAGCAATGCGAAAATAACAAAATTAATTTCACTGAGTTTTTTCCGCCAGACAGTCTAGAATTTTAACATTTTTCCCGCCAAGTCTACTTCACCCAACTGGTTTTACTTTTATTTTTTTCTTTACGTTATTGTAATAAAAAGTTTTATGTTCTAGATGTTTACACTCTTATCGTTATTTGTAGTTTGATCACATCTAGGACGTATTTTGCAAATCCCTTAAAAGGAAAAAAATATCAAAAACAAAAATAAACAGACTAAAAAAAGCCTGAGTGTTGCCTAATTTTTTGAAACTCGGACAATTATTTTAGCTTCAATTTATATTTAATTTTTAAGTAACAGATTAGCTTTAATAAGTAATCTTTGGGTCTAAAATGACTTTCCTCTAATGCGTAGCATACAAATTCACCGTCAAGAACGCTAAACTATGAAGCAATTTACAAACTGACTTCTTCGTAACCTCTGTAATCTCGACCAGTCGGGCTTTGCGCCACTGAATAGAGGCTATTCGCAGCCATATAAGTAATGTCAGGAAAATACTGAACTTTGTTTAATTTTCGTACTAATATATCTTTTTATCTCAGCTGGACAAACAAAAATTTTTTCCATATAGTGGAAACTAAGCTACAATTTTACTTCATTTTATATAAGATTATGACTACAGATTTTGTGAAAAGAATTCAATTCACAAAAAAATGCCTTTCAGAATTATTAAAATGACAGTATACTTTTGCTGATTTTTGTACAATTTAGGTCTCTGATTTGTTAGAATTCATTGTTATCTACCGATGTAAAATCGAACTACAAATGCGATTTATCAAAATACCTTAACACCTGTTCATCTTAGCGTATTAAAAAAAGACCTACTATAAATCAACCCCAAAACATGAAGAAATGTCAAACGAAATATTCTTAAGAATAAATTTGTAACTAAAAAATATTAATTTTAATAACAAATTTATAATTTATGTAGAAAGCGATTTAAATTTATTGTATAATAAATTTTTTTCTCATTTATTTTATATGCTTTTAAATATTTGTATTTGATATATTTCTTTAACAAAAAAAAAATTATTTGGTAACCCTTACATTCAATTTAATTTGTCTCTTAATCACTTTCTCACACTCTCTTTATAACTTATGCTCTCTCCGGTACTTTTTGTTTTCTTTGTCGGAAAAGAGCTCCGTTTTGCATAAAGATATTTATGTGTGTGAAAGTGTAGCATATTTTTCGGGTAAATAGCATCAGCCTGTTTCAAGGTCATAAACGACAGTAAATGTTGTATTAACACAAACTTGATACAGATGGTAGTGGTGGTAGAATATTTATAGTAAGTTAAGTTTATGGGTGTGTTGTAGCATAATGGTATATATGTATGTATGTACCTCACATCATGAAGTCAGCCGACCAGTGTAAGCAGCAGCAACACTTACTTCCAATATTCGTGAATTGACACAGAGACCTATTAAAATTGCAAGCAGCCGTATCACATGGCACCCAGGCCCTATAACTGTTCAACTTTTTAGTCAAATTTTAATTTAATAGCTGCTATGAAGATTACATTTCTTTTTTTGTAAGCAACTCAAGTTTTCTGCTTAATTATACACATTAAATATTCAAATGAGAAACATCATTTCTACCGAGAATTCTTTTATTTAGATTTTTTTTATTTTTTTTTTAGTTTAACGTGTTTTTGTTAATGACAACAATTACATTTTCCCATAAAAAATCGTCACTTGCACTTGGGCTGTTAAATACTGGGGTTTTTCGTTTGATTTAATAGAGACGAGCAAAACGTAGTGAGAATTTGAGGAGAGAGAGAGAGAGAAAAAGCCATTACTGAAAGAGAATGTATGGGAAACTAAGCGCACATGTTTGACTCTCTGTAAAAGTTTTTGTGTCACTGTGTTGATATTTACAAGACATTAATTTGTTTAAAATTACTGCGACATTGCACAGTGATTTAACTGACATATTTGTTTAGTATTCCTTTTATAGAGAACAAATATTATTAGATGAGAAAAATATTAAAAACACCACATGTGCTTATGAAAATGATTATGTATTCTATTGTAGCATGATTTTACAGTCTGTAATACCGACACAACATAGCAAGATTTTATAGTCATTATCAACATGAAATGTTCAATGTATAAAATTAAAACATTGTCATATATCACACTGTATAAGCAGCAAACACTTGACTGTCGCTGCGCCACTGACCACATTGGTATACACACAAGCAGCGATCACTTCATATTTTTATCCCACACTATTTGCATTTGAAGAATAAGAATGTACAATCACACGCACATGTACTGTAGTATGTAGAAATATAGAATTAGTATAGAAATAAGGGCTGAGTTGAAAATTGTCAACTCAACCAAAAATATAGTACAAATAGAGAGTTTGTTCTAGTTTAAGACACAGACCAATTTGATGTGTGTGAAGATAAATTTTAAAATTTATAACCCTAGACACAAACCATACCAAATTAACAGAGCACCTTGTCCACAAATCCTATTCTTTTTTGTCCGCCCACGTTACCTTTATTCCATGGGCTTCTCATCCCTCAGAGAATTTTAATTTTTAAAATTTGGAAAATTTCCAAAATCTCGCTTCAACTCGCTCTGTCAAAGATTCTAATTGTGGATAATAATGAAGGATCACCTTGTCTACAAATCCTAATCATTTTTTTTTCGCCCACGTTGCCTTGTTCTTTTAATAAAGGGCACATTTCGTTTTGGAAATTAGTTTTTTTTCGAAGCATATAAAAGTCTTTGTAGTTATATAATTTTTTTTATAATGACTTTATATTTGTAAATAGTATGACCTAGGCAAGCTAGTATATTTCAGGTCCATTTTGTCAAAAAATGGGTCGTTTATTCCATTTTGAAGGCATACACCAAATTTTCAATGTCTAACATAGTTATGTTAGTACGCTACCAGAGCTCTGTTAATTGGTATGGTTTGTGTCTAGGGTTATAAATGTTAAAATTTATCTTCACACACATACCTATTTGTAATCATCTTGAGCTCTTATCGCGGAGCTCGATGAAAATAAATAAAATAATATTAATCAAAATAAAAGGTCTTTCACTACACTATGTTTCAAAACTAAGACTACAAGTAGCAGTATGAATGAGAAAACACAAAGTAGCACAGGTTCTAATTATTGCACAAGTCGAGGTCGTACTGTATAATTAAAAACATTATATTCAGGCAGTACAAGTTCGAAATGGTTAAATAGTAATTTTAATGTGAAACTTGTTTATTTACTTTTTAAACTTATATTCAAAAAATATAAAACAATTGCACTTTTATGGCGGGTTAAAAGTAGACACATTGGATTTATTTTTTATTGCTGTTAGAAACTTATTTTGGCGTATATATTTTACATAATCAAAATCACAATCGGACGTTGTGGAGAGTTTATAAGGGAAAAAATATATCGCAGAATTTTATCTTTTATTCAGTGAATTAATATTTTTTTTTAATTTTTCATTTTAGATCTTAAATGTATCGTTCTCTATTAAAATTTATCATTAATTTTAAAATAAATATATTAAAATAGGACAATGTATCCTTAAGCTCCGCATTTAGGTTGCCAAATGTAAAGCCCTCAATACAAGCAAATAATAATATTCTTACACTTACTCGTTAATATATTCATAAAATACTAAATCTTTCTTCAAGGGATTTCCATTAACTTTTTGTTTGTTTAAATTGTTCCACAATTTTTAAAACTGTTTTTATAATGAAGACATTGTGCAAAAAATATAAAGAGAAAAAAAAAAACGGAGTAGTGATGGAATTTATTTCTATAATAAAATCTTTTTATAACTTGGCTACTCAAGCACATTACATCAACAGCATTAAGCTACATATATAACTAATATGTATTATAGGAGATGATATGAAACTCACACCCTAGCCGTTAGAGTAGAGCAATCGGCAGACATAATGGCAAGTGATCGAAATTGAAAGACACACAGAAAAAAAATTATTCTTAGACAGGCTGACAGGCCTCTGAAGCAGCCAAGCAAACTTCAACACTGTTTGTTAATAGTGATAAGGGCGAACTGTCAGAGACAGGGTAGTCAATCCCACAATGTTGTTCATTTAAATATTAGCTATTCAAGAAAAAGAAAAGAGTTGGTATTAGATAAATATCTTTTTTACTTTATTCTCTAGTTTATGGCACCTTAAGACGCTGTAGTATATCGAGTGTCAGCTGCAAAAACTCGTTGATAAAGAAATACTATTCTATTTTTTATTATATTTTTCCCTTTTGTTTTCTCCAATGAAAAATTATTATCAACAAGAACTAAATTGACGTTAAGAATAAAATGTGGAAATAGAAAATTAAAGGAATTATAATTTTTGTGTACTAAAGGTGAAGGGTGATCAAATTTTGTGTTACGAAGAAAATTGGCTCAAAAACAAAATCTTATTTTTGATAAATTCAGTTTTATTCACAAGAATGCAAAGTAGAAATATGGTAATTAATACTGAAGGAATGTGATGTCGGGTAAATTTCTACCTCTAACTTGTCTCCGATTCTCGCAAAATTTTTGAAACATCGCTTGCAAAACGCATGGCTTATCTCGTCAATGCAGCGACGAATTTTACCCACCAGAGCATTAGTTGTTTGTGGTTTGTTCGCGTAAACCCTGTCTTTCAAATGGCAACAGAAAATCGCAAGACAAAATGAAAATAAACAAGTTCGCTCTACGAGTATTAGTTCAATCGCTCTCTTTGCTCTTGAACTGCACATGTTTTGCTCTACTTTATATAATCACACAAAATAAAATATTTGAAATGGAAAATTTTAAATTCGATTTTTAAAATCGTGATTTTAATGATAATAGTTCATTTTAGATCCAACATTTTGTTGCATGGTTCAAAAATAGAAACAGTGAGCTTAAAAACTTGTACTAGTTTATTTAGTTCAATCAACTGAATCGTTCAATTGAAGTAGTCAGTTTTCGAACTACCCAAGTCTAATTGTTATTATTTAATGTAGGGGGAGTATTCGAAACCCTTCTTTCCCCGAATTGATTTCAGGCAACCGACTTGTAATATAGGACTACCAAACTTCCATTGATCCTTTGTAATTACTAGCATTTATCTATGGCTTGGCATTCACATTTAACAAGTGTAGAAGCCTTATGCTAGCCAGTGCTGGACAGTCACACCTAATGTTCGCTACCCTCTTAGTTTGTACTTTAGGAGTGTCGTTGGATACTAACCCATCCATCCCTTTCTTGTACATCTCATCAGAATTCCTCCACTAATACACTCTTACAGAGATTAACTTCCTCAACTCTTGCAAAGCTTCATTGTCCAACCCTATCGGAATCTCAACGTCCAAAGCCTCAGGAGTAACTACAGAGATTGACCTGTCCACCCGGCGCGAGGCATTCTTAGCCCTCTCTTTCGCATTTCTTTTTTTGGCTAATTAAAACCGGAGTTGCTTCAAAGAATTTATAAAAATTCCACAAGTAATAGAGAAAAAGATGTACACCCGCACAGAGCTCCATATGCGCGGGTAAGCACTAAAAGAGGGGATCGACTTGTATCCATAGTTTCCGTATGAGTGGCGAATTACTCTCTTGGCCACGCATCTCTGGCTAGACTTCTTGCAGAGGCAGAAACCTTTTACTTGCCGCCACCGCGAGGAGGTACTAGTCGAACTTCTCACAGTTCCACCTTTGTGCCTGCCAGCTGACGGCTTTTTCGTTCAGTCAATTCTTAAATTTACAAATTGTTGTTCACAAGTGTAGCGTTTCGTGGTTAAAACTTCCCTAGTTTCTAATAATAATGTCCGCCAATTTATTAGAGTTGTGCCGGTCACGAATAAGTTCGTTTAATTGAGAGATTATTTCAGCAAGGGCGTAGCAATTTTAGAACAATTATAAAAACATCACACAATTTATTTTCATGTGTCGTACACAATAATTGAAAAATTGCTTGTTGTTCTTGTAATTTTTGAAAATTGCTACAACCTTTCTGAAATAATCTCGCAATTGCATGACCTAGTTCGTAACTGGCACAACTCTACAATTTGCTCCTTAACCTCAAATTTAACCACTAAGTAGCAACAAATTCATTTTGTATATTAGGAGCACAGAAGAATTGGATTACAAACCTCGAATCCTGGTACAATACACATGTTTCACTTAACTATAGAATTCGCCTTTGTACTTGAAGCAAATTTTATATCATTCTCGCGCACATATCGGGGAAACATTGTTATCTTCTCGTTATATATTATTCCAGCGCTGATCTAAGTTTGTTAGCTAGTTAACACAAACCATGTACTTAAGGTGACCTGTAAAGAGAAATCTATGGACGTACATTAAACTATTTCGCAAGAGTAGGCGTGTGCGGCATGTGCACGCAAAGAAACACATTGTTGTGGCATGGTAACGACAACCGTATTATGGTCTGTATAACAAGATACTGTTGTGGCAAACATATAATAGTTATTTGAAAATATTTTAAGCGTTACGTAATTAACTATTTATTTATCAACCTCTTAATTGCTATTTGAGCAGCTTCTTAAGAAAACGGACAACAATTGATACTTACGAAACTGAACTTACTTTTCTTGCTTAAACGTTTATAATAATTTTGTTTAAAAGAATTTTGTAGAACATTATTTTAGAAAATGTTCAAAATAATTTAGCCTAACTGAAGTCATTGGCAAGCAAAGAATTAAGTCAAAATGTACCACCAAGGCATATTAGGAGATGCATAAAATTAAATTTATAAAAGGAAAGTTCAAAACGTCTTACGAATAATGTAAATACAAATATAAATTAGACTATAGACAGTCAATAACTGCTTCTAAAAAAATGAACTTTCAGGAGCTCACGTACACACACACACGTGCACCAGCGACAAACCTTCAACTTTGCCTCTCACCCATACATTTCAAGAATATGGCTTAAGGCTACAACAGCTTTTGCATAAACATGGTCTGGTTGTATGTGTTAGGGGAGCAAAAGACCATTTTAAAGTTCAAGGACATTTATGGAAATTAAGAAGACTTTTTAAGGTGAAAAGGTGATGGAGAGATTGAGCATGAGCTTATAAATGCTAATGAAAAAAAGTGAAAAGAAATAAAAAACATTATTTAAGATGTAAAAAAAAACCAACTACAAATTGTCTTTGTGTTTAAAGATTTTGTTTTTTTCGTAGCCAAGTGTTGTGGCATCTCTTACGAAACAAATATTTAACTGCCGTTTAAAAATTTTTGTTTATGCGGCGAGTTTATTATGTAAGTCTGGAATTCTACTTTTAGAAACAGAGAATTTCTATTTAGTGAAAACAACTCTTTTGAATTGTTAATAAAAGTATTTTTGTTTCATTAGAAATGAGTTTTAGGAATCGTAAGCGTAATTTAAATTTAACTGTTTAAAGTGATCCGTACTAAAGTACGGATCACTTCTATACTAATACGCCATTTTCAATTGTGGGGAGAGGTTACAGATAGCGGATGAATGGAGTCGTAAATAGCAAAGGCATCCGAAAAATAACGCTGCTTTAATTTCATTACGCCCAAGGAAGTGAAGCTAAGCATTCGAAGCAGCTGTTATTTTGAACAAAAGAAATTCAACACAGTTTTTGGGATTCCGTAAGCGAGCAAGGAAACATGTAGAGCGTCTGTTAATCTCTTTGACGCGATCTGAACGATTTAATTCGGAAGTGCTCAAAGTCAATAGTTGCAGCACTTTTCGCACAAGATCCTTCCTAAAACCTTCAAAATCCAATTGGTTTTCCCAAACCAGGCTCGTTCAGGATGGGTGATATGGAAATATAGTCCAAAAAAACTCAAAGTTTGTTAAAATATTAAATGAGAACCACAGATGGGATCGTGACTAACTATTTACGCTGACAACTAAAACAAAAACACGTACACTGATGAGCGGAATTCATTATTTTTTTTGAGTGAGTAGAGAAAAATAAATATATAAAATTTGCAAAAATTATTTTTTTTTAGATATATACAACATAATAGACAGGAACGTACTTATCAAAATTTTTAAGGGAATATTTCTCAGCAACTGCAAGTCTACAACTCTTTAACAAGATTAGAGAAAACCATAAAAAAATTGGATGAAAGAAATAATAATAAAGCCAAAGCAAAACTTGAAACGACAGTAAGAAAGTAATTAACACATTCAAGGCAGAATCGATTGTAATTGGTTTTTCAGTCTAAAGGAAAACAAACCAATGATGACGACCCATGTCAATAAATATCAGCACAAAAACATAAATGTGAAAATAAGGTCAAGTTCCTATTAAAAAATTTCGGCAGTTAAAAATCTTGAGATCAAAATGAGAATCAAGTTCTTCATATCAAGAATTTTGGAACGAATTTCCGTCATCCCTTGTCAAGTTTGGTTTGGAGACAAACCGGTTTCGGCTATGTGCCATCTTCAGTGTCATTTTTCGAGAACGAAAATTCTATATCAAAACACCTTGTCGGAATATCAAATCAAGAATCCTTCATATCTTTTTCTAGGCCACCTGGTAGTTGGATAACATTTTTACCATAATGATTAGAAAGTTATAAAAATAATGCTAAAAAAAAAATGATTGCCTAGAAATGAGATGATATTGTACATATCAAGAAATTGATCCTAAATTTGATCTCAGTACTTTTAAGAGACGACATTTTTGGATAGAAACTTTACCTAATTTTCACATTTATTTTTGTGGGGATTCGATTCTATTTTTCCATTTTTTTATAAATGTAAATATTTGTACATTTGTGTAAAACTTCTTTTTAATTTAGTTTTTTCAGACGATTGGATTATACTCAATTTCAGCTCTCTACCTATGATGGAAGTGTCCCACACTAGTCCTCCTACATACGAAGTACTCGTTTGCATCCTTTTGTAATTACTTATTCCGCAATTACAGTTAATTATTCCGCAATATCTACCTGTCTACCAACTTTCAGCTCTCTTGGTATAGTGAAAGTACACCATAATATTGATGAGTGAGTGAGACAGCATGTCAGAGAATAGGTACTAAAATATGCACTTTTTTACGCCTTCATATCTCGGAAAGATTTTATGGTAACTCACCTATGAGGGGTTGCCTGTTTGTAAAGTCCTTATGTTTCAAGTTTCATTATTTTATGATTAAATGCATCAAAATTATGAGGGAGATAAAAAAACGTGAATAGTTTCGTGTAATTTGGCCGTGTACATTGGCAAGAACTTGACCTGGCGCACAAGGTGCACTGTTGTGCGCTATAACTTTTAATGCTTTTCATTAGTTACAGTGAGTGAAGAGGTCTTGTCCAGATGGAATACGAACTGTTTTTGTTTTTTTTTTTAATTTTTTGCTTGGAGAATTTTCTACGCAGGGCAGTTCTTCAAACTTTAAACGAGCGAAGAGGCGAAGACTTTCGCGCATGAGTGTATTTAAATCAGCAATAAATATATGTAAGATATTTGAGATACCGGGTGTTTAATGATTTTAAAAACCAAAACCGGGTATTTGAAAATTTTAAATATTCGAACTATTGGAAAACCGGGTTTTGGAAAATGCCGAATAATAGATCTCTCTAGTGAATACGCATGAGCCTCAGGCAATTATGTTTCCACTCTTGTGATCTTGTGTATAAAAAGACAGAGTGCGTGAGAAAGTAAAAAGTCACTCATGACATAATTTCCAATAAAAATTACATAGCAATTGTTTGTAAATTCATGGCTGGACAAGAAACGCATTCAACAAGGCTCATTAAGTCTTTCAATTTCCCAAATGCAGCGGCTGGGAATCCCAACCCTGGCACCTGCATGATCATAATGTAATAAAGTTACTGAAAGGTAAATTTTGCAAACAATTTTTAAAACACTAGCAACCTTCAACGCACAAGGTGGTGCAGGGTATAAAAAGACGAAACAAAGATGTAAACAAAACAAACACACCCACACATACACATTTACGAGTAAAACATAAACAAAACATTTTTTTTACATCGACACGCACTGAAACAACACCAACACACACCCAACACCTCAAGCAGAGAAAGTGACAAAGAAAAGAGCGCAGTATGAAAAAAGAGAATCATATAGGGAGAGCACAAGTAAGTAACAAATAAAGCGCAGGTTTGGGTTTCAAAAGCTTAATAAACAAATTTCCCAATATTTTGCCAAATCATACGACGAACTGTTCTGAGTAGAGATTTTTGTTTAAGAACCAACAGTAAAGCGAAATTAAAAAAAGTAGTTAAAGATTTGGTTGATGTGTTTCAGAAGGTACTTAACACATATTCACAGAATCAGTTGAGTTTTGGTGGTTAAAGCGTTTGGAACAAATTTTAAACCGGGTGTGTTTTAGTGTGAAATAAAAGAATCAAATAATGGAATTTAGTAAAATATAAGAGAAGAAAATTAAAACACTTAAACGTTTAAAGTGTTTTTAAATTCTTAAATAAATTATAGAAAAAATATTTTGCTAAAGAAGTAATAAAATTTCTGTTTACGTAAAAAATAAATAAATTTCATGAAAAAAAAATTTAAAAAGTGAAAGTTAAAACAAATAGCAAACAAAACATAATCGTCCTTAAAAAAGTTGCCCCAAAAAATACGAGTTTTTCGTTTGCAGAAAAATATTTGACGTCAATGTGAAAATGTAATACAAAACCAAAAACGTATTTCAAATATTAAGGAAAACAAAAAATAAAATAGAATTCATCTCAGATAAAGTAAGTGTACAAAAGTGTGCAATTGTGCAAAAATAACAAATTGAGTTTTTTAATTTTAAATAAACCTACTTAACTTGGATAATATTGCATAATACATGTTTAAATATTGTGCGAACAAAAACAACAACTACAAATCTACCGCCTGCCCTTACTTCCTTTAAAATACCCTTTTTGTCCCCGTTAGGTCGCTTCAAATCCATGTATCAGTTATCAAATAATTGGGTGTCTCACAATTGGTGTGTGTGTGTGAGTGCGTGTGTTTGCTTGTGTAAGTGTGTAAGAGTGTTTGTGCATAAAAGTGAGTGTGTATTGAAACAAAATAAGGCTAAGGACGTTTGCTATTTTTTTTTGCATTTTTCTGTTGGTGTTTTTTTTTGTGGCAATTGTAGCAAAAAAGGCAAAATATATATTGTAAAAGTTAAAAGTACAAAAGTTTACTTAATTTTAGTGTATGTGCACATGTATTTTTGTGTGCGTGTGTGTGTGTGATTGGATGTGAGTATATGTTTTGGCTCTTGTTGTGCTTTTAAATGTTGTTGCCTTTTAATACGTCATTAAGTAACACAGTGCGTGTTAAAATGTCAACGAAGTTATAGGAAAATGCTAAATAAACCAAAACTAACTGCCACGATTATAAGGCTGAAAACTCTTGTAAAAATATTATTTAAACTTTCACAAGCAGAAAGAAGTCTTTTAAGCCAATGTAAGGGTTTTTTGTAAGTGGTATTTTGCTTCTTTTTCGAAACCTTGTATAACTGGGCCTAAGTGGATTCAAGCGGTACTTTAGTAAACGAAGCCAAGAACTACCCCCAACAAACATAGTGAAGAGCAGCAAAAAAGAAAAGGCTTTCGAATGAAATAAAATCGGCTTTGTGGAAAGTATTAGTAGGTTTTTTGTATGATTATATATGATTGTACCCGCGGTCAGCGCTAACAATGCTGGTCTCCCCCACCTACGTTGATTTCTGAGAAGTATAGACCAATCATTCCTCAAAAAACACCTGAAGAACCTCATGTTAGTTGGTGTTGTCCTTCAAAGCCAACTTAACAAGATGTGCGATTTGCTATCAGCAACTGAATGATTAACATGGCCAGCGCAGACTGGCAACATTGACTCTCAATTATTGGAAATCCATTTTACAAATAATTCGAATAGTTCAGAAATACCACAACCAATTATTGTTTAAAATTTTGTTTAAACTACTTTATGCCAATTTTTTATTAAACTACGAAAGCAAGTATTGGCTTAATTAATGAAAAATGTGTCCTCTTTCGCAAAATGCCTTCTATTTCCCCTGTTGGTAGAAACCCGTTCATTGGTATTTTGTGGCGAAATGTTTTGAATGTGCAGAAAGTTGTAGTGAACCATAAAAACATGACGTTTTTTTTCGTTACGTTGTTGTTTCCATAAGAAATTTGTTTGCAACGAAAAAGGAAAGTTCGAGGTGAAATATAGCAATTTGTAGAAAGAGTTTAAAGAAACGTCTTCTTAACATTTAAAAATTTTTTTTTTTGAATTAATGCGCACAAGCATTTTGTTAGCTGCAGTAAACACGCAGGCACATACGCTGTTATTAAATTTGTGAACAATTTTTTTTATCTCAGTTTATGGAAATGTAAAAGTTTTTCTTTCATACTAAGCCTTCATTAGTACAATGTCGGAACAATTACCTGTATTGACATAATTTGTTTTAGTTGCACATCAATATAATGTTTACTTCAAGACATACGCGGCTATTCAAGACAAACGGCAACCTGTTAATTGTAAATTTGTTATTTTAAAGTTTATATCCAATTTTTACTTCAATCAAAAATCAGTTCCAGGGCAGACAAAAATGTAATAACAAATATCATAAAATTAATTTTGTTCATTAAGTCTATTTCCAAAAAGTTCAAGCCTGCTTTAGGAAGATCCAATGATTCATATATGAAATTGTATAACTTTTTACAATAATAACACAACCCAGCAAAAAATAATCAAAATCTTGGATCAACGATACAGTTTTAGCGACTAAAGAATACCGATTGCTTTGCTGAAGGGTTATGTACTTCATTTATATCCCTGCTTTATATCGTTAGAAAAACTAAAATTGTTATTTGACACAAATAAAATATTTATCAGTGAAAATGTTGCTGAAGTAAATTTGAAATCTTTACCAGATCAGATCCTTTCAAAATTATGTATACCCTGGAGAATGTATTGCTGTCTAAGTCAAGAAATATTTTATTAGGAAAGTGGGCCTGTGACGATTTTATTAAAACTAAATTCATAGAAAACTTATATATACAATGGAAAGAGAGAAGATTTTACATCTTACACTTAGCGCTATAAAAACAAACCAATTAAAGGTTGCTATAAAAGCCAATAAAAAAGGCAATTATGTATGGAATACAATATCAGATAAATGTCCGCCTCTGTTAGCCTCACAAATGCCAGCCATTTTGAACACATTTTTCATTACATTCTCACACATTTCACGCGGTATTTCATTAATTTCATCAGGAATATTTTATTTGAGTGTCTGCAGCGTTTCTGGTTTGTTTGCACAAGCCTTGCTTTTCAGATATCCCCACAAAAAGAAGCCCGGAGCAGTCAAATCAGGCGACCGTGGAGGCCAATCGACATCAACATTCCTTGAAATAACTTGTTGTGGAAAGAGGTATCGCAGTAATTTCATCGGCTGTATGCGATGTGGCACCGTCTTGGTGAAACCACACGTTAGTCAAGCCCAAAGCATGCAGTTGTGGCGTTAAAAAGATTTCAATCATAATTATCACGATATCGCCCCAGGATATCGTTACACCGATTTCAGTTTCAAAGAAGTGAGGTCCAATGATTCCTCCTGACCAAATTGCACACCAGACTGTCACTTTTAATGGATGCAAAGGTGACTGATGAATAATTTGAGGGTTTTCCATTGCCCAGAACCGACTATTCTGTTTATTCACACATTCATTCAAATGAAAATATGCCTCGTCACCCCTTATGATTTTTTCATGAAAATCGGGGTTATCATGGGCGAGCTGTAGCATATTGGCATATGTACGGCGGCGTAAATGGTCATCTGGAAGAAGCTCTTGTGTCAACTGAATCTTAAATGGAAACAAATGCAAATCTTTGTGGAAAACTGTGGCCAAAGCTGTTCTTTGAAGACCAAGCTCCTGAGCACCGTGTCGAATTGAGGTTGATGGATTGTTTTGAGCACTTTCTTGAAGAGCATTAATGTGATCAGCCGATCTTGCAGTACGTTGTGGTCCATGCTTGGGCCTATCAGCTACAATCCCTCTTTCTTTGAAATCAGTCACTACACGATAAATATTGCGACTTGTTGGCACGTTGTTTCTCTTACAAAAAAATTTTATTCAAAAACTACAACTTTATTTAAAATGAGATACCTTAACTTAATGGCGAATAAAATCAAAAGTTGTGCTTTAATATATATAAACATAGATCCTTTTTTTTTGAAATTTTATATGTCTACAGGAAAAAATTTTATCAACAAATGTGTTTTAAGTTTGATTTTTCGCTTTCTAAAAAATATCGACCGTAAATCAGTTGACATAAGTTTTAGGACAGAAAATGCTCATTCGTCACTGACTTTATAACTGACAAATTATAAATAAAACCTTTTAACTGGTTCCTTTATTTTTCACGCAAAATGTAAAACCTGAAAAATAATTTTAGTTCAATAATTTTTAAGCACCAGGCCTTTTAGGAAATTCTTTTAATAAAACAATTTTATTTATTCAACTTTAATTGACTCTCAATCGAATATGAAGAATTTGTCCATAAATACAAACACAAATTGAAAATAATTTTACATTTTAAAATAGTTTTAAAATTTCACAGACAAATAACATAAAAGCTGAAAATAATTTTACATTTGTGTATGTATGTGCACATGCTGTATGTGTGTATATGTACATGCTGTATGTGTGTATATGTACATATTTAAAGAAAACTTATGTGTAAAAACAATTAGGAAACTATTCTGAATCATGTTGATTTATGTACTAAATGCATATACACATATATGATCGACATTATCTGTGTCGGCTTTATAATTTATTCTTTCTGATACTGGTGTTTTACAAATATAACATCTCTAATATATAGTCGCTAAAATTCTTCTCAATGTGTACAACTGAAGCACTTCCAAAGTTAGGATAGTGCGTTAATTCAGAGCAATAGGAAAATAGAGGAGTTTTATGTGAATTTTTAAATCTTTGGTCTGACCTATGTCCGGCTATTCTAGTTTTTAGCCTATTTTTCGTTGTACACACATATTCCTTGTTATACCTCTCCTGTTCATTTCCGTTACAAGGTATCCATCAATCTTAATTCTATCTTTAGTTGTACTAAATAATTTATTTAATATGTTGTAAGATTTGTGAGCATTTCGGTATTTATCATTAAAGTTTTTTTTTTAATTTCCAGGCGCTCTGATATCCCTGGTTAATAAGTTAACGACTTATAAATCATGGGCTGTATAACGCTTCTTGTATTGTAATTTATTTTATATTTATTTTTATATTGACTATTTACTGTGCTGAACAAAATAGTTCACAATTCTCTTAGATGCCGTTTGCTTTTGATAGCAATCCATTATTAAATTATTGCCACGTGTTATTATTAATGTATCCAAATAGGGAAGTTTGGAATCACATTCATTTTCTTTCGTAAATTTCATTTTATTATTCAAAGAATTCATTGTTTCCAAAACATCTTCAATTTTACTTTCAGACATGATGTTTAACTAATATTATTTTCAGTTTTTGTGTTATTTGTCTCTGAAATTTTGATTCTGAAACTAGTTTGAAATATAAAATTATTTTCAGTAACTTTGAAACTTGTTTCAAATGTTAAATTATTTTCAGTTTGTATTTGTTTTTTAAATTTAAAATTCTTTTCTTAGTATTCTGACGATTTTTTCATATTTTATTGATTATTAATTAAAGTTTCTGTAATATAATCTATTGCCTGATGATGCTAGACAAATAAATAAAAATAGCCTAGTGTTTGAAAATTTTTGAACTAAAATTATAATAAAATGTAAAGTTAATTATTTTAATGAAACTCAAACAAATAGAAATTAATGCAGCCAGAGTCCGCGTAAAAAAGATTATGTTCATGTATTTCTTGAGACATTTCTTTCTAATTATGATCTTTTTGATTCACTTCATGATTATCGCAGTTCCTGCTTTTTCTATTTGTAATAAATAAAAAAAGAAATTTTTTTAAATTTCGCATTAAAATTATTTCCTTTCCGCCACAACTTCTTCGTTAACTCCGAAATAACTCAGCAGATTTAAAGGCAGTGTTAGTAAAAATTTAAACGTAGTTTCAATAAGGATTTTCGGATTTATTAGTCAGCCAAATAGAGCAAACCGTCATGAAGAAATACTAATTTGTATCGTGCCACTATGGCAAACTTAAAGTTAAAGACACATTTTAATATTCAAATTTAAATAAAGACTAACGACTAACTATAACTAAGGCTATTTATAGAAAAATTGTTTGAATGGTGAAAATTTTATTAAACAAATAAAAAACACAAATTTGCTTTCTGGCGAATTATTTTTATTTACGGAAACCGATAAAGCAATTGGTCAGCAGTAAAGCAAAATCCAAAAGGTTGGACATACGCGCTTGTTAAAGAAAATGTGAGTTAGCATTTCCTTACAAACATCTTCGACAGCCCTTGATTTCTTTGCTTTTCTCACCATTCACTTCTGTTCACAGCTTACTTTTACGTTTGTAGCTTTTTAAATATTTATGCGTTTGATATCAAAGAAATGTGGTGTAAAACACTAAACTTAAACTAAACTTATACGGAAAAAATGAAAACAGTGGGATTACTACAGTAGGCCCCATTACACTTGTATTAATTCCTAAGATTCTATTTCGCAATGGAATAAATAATTTGCATTGAAGGTGTTACGACCACTGTTGCGATTCTGCTATTGATCAAGCCACATTATTACTTAAATTAATTGTACAAATTTTAAAACTGACAAAGGATGATATTAAGGGTTATAAAATACAGGCGGATAGCTTTTGATTGTCTGCGGTGATGTTATTTCGGCAAGGTCTGTGAAATTTTTAATATTCAGTCACTGCAAAAAAACTTGATTTTAAAGAATTTAGATCAGTATTCTTTAGCGTCAAGTCGCATATTTATATAAATAACCAAGCAAAATTGTGTTATATGGAGCGACGACAACTTAAACAAGTTTCACCAAGTGACAATCCATCCACTCAAAATTTGCGATACACTCTTATTTGTGCAATTAATTAATGTCGCTGTTTTTTAGCAATAGGCAGGCCACTGCCCGATCGCTAAAAAAAAAGGAATTGAACTCTCCGAACCGTTTCACGATTAAAATTTTCTTCATAATCGATATTAAACGTAGTTAATTCTATTCTTAACAATGATGAATATTTACTTTTTATATGAGGTACGACGCCCAATTTTTTATTAGTCGCTGCTATTTTTGGTATGACAACGCATATTAATACCAAGGTTAATCATACAAAATTCAAAGATTTTAATTTAAGTTGTTCAACTACATGTTGGTAAAGACACACTTGGTGTGTCTTAAAAAGAAATTTACCCTAAACATACGTCTTAATGAAAAAAGATTAATTTTCATACTGCCCTCGTATCTAGCTACCACAATATGCGGCAGTCAGCAATTAAAAACTCAGGCTAGTGAAGGAATTAAACACAATTTAAAGCAAAAGTCCTCACAAATAAAAAGTATTGAAAGAATAAACAATAAAAACCACAACAACTAACAACAACAACTCATATCACCTGCAACCAAGTTAAAGCTAATAAATGAAAAATAAAGTTCAAATCATAGTGTCTGTATGTGTGCGTGTGTGTATTAGTAAATAAACGTGTCATAGCTGTGCATGTATAGGCGCAAATATAAAATGGCCTTGAAATTGAGCAAAAGCCTAGATAAACATGCTCTCTCTCTCTCTTGCTCTTTCAAACACACGTTGCTACAATTTTCATAAAATGAAGAATACAACTCAAACTTTTGCCCTCATCGTTTTCAAACGTAGAAATGAGTGTATGTGTGTGTGTGTGTGTGTGTGTGTGTGTGTGTTGGTGTATCTATATATAAAAAAAGTCTTCATTGAAGTGTTCAGCTTCATCAGCAAAAAAAAAAACTTATTTTTCTAAATAAAAAATGGGCGTGTTGTTGTGTTCTTTTCTGTCACAAAATCGATTTATATAAAATTAGCTGCATTTAGATTCTTGTTTTAAAATTTAGCTCAAACAGCATTTAATTACCAAATAATTTCCGGTTGTTTTTTAAAGCAAACAACTTGAGCTGGCAAAAAATGTAGGAAAAGCGATTACAAAAGAAGCACATGAATATTTAAATAAATTAGTGCCGTCAAGCAAAATGTATGTCAATGGTTTTTTAGTAACATGACTCACATAGAGCATTAACTAGACATCGGGTAATTACAAGGAGATGTTAAGGAGAAGAAAAACAAACTCATGTGGTTGGAAAATATTCTCAATTAAAACCTAACAAATTATTATTTTAAATTATTATTTTGATATCGAAATTGTCTTTTTGAAGATTATGCAGGAAGGGAAACTATATCAAATATGTTTTCTTGCAAAGTTATGTGAATTTTTTGTTGTAATAAAAATTCCCCAAAACTTCCACATGAAAGCTTGGGCTAGGACCGCGTTTACCCATCAATCATTAAGTGAAACTAATTAGCAATTAAAACTGTGGGATCTATTATTTAAAAAGTTTCTTAATTAAACTTTAAAGCGATTCGTTATCCCAGAGTTTCAAAATTTAAACACCATATAATAGTAACAGTATCAAAACTAAGATAGCCAAGAAATAATATAAAATTATGGCAATATATTATTTTAGAAAAAAAGTGATTTATTTATATTTGATGAGAAAAAAATTAATATTCCGCGCAACTTGTTATCGGTATTGAATTGATTTCGTTTTTGTTTTTATAAAATATAGTAGTTTATATTTTAGTAAAATTTAAATTTTAGAGGATAGAACATTTGAAGATCAAAACCGATTAAGAAATCTAAACCTTCCGAAGAAAGGTGAAAGTGTCCTCTTTGTACTTCGTATGAACTTTTGAACCCGCCTAGACCCGGCAATAAACGCGTTTAGTTTTAATGAAGTTACAGAATTTATTATTTAAATAGCGCTAATGTTCTGCTTGTATAAAATGGTGTACTGAAATGTGCTTTAGATTTTATGAGCCCACTCAAATTAAACAAATCTAGGGAAATAACTCCCAGATTGACAATGTTGATTTTTGATGCTCATATTTAAAGAAACTAAGGAGTCCTAAAGGTTGGTGAACGAGTTGCCGATAAGGGGCAATCTGAAGGTAATATTATTATTTTGTTGTTAATAGGTCTAAAACTATAACTCAAAAAATTGCTTCATTATTTTTATCATTTTTCCAAAATGGTTGATTTTACATAATAAATAATAAGTAGTATTTTTGTTGGCAAACTTGATAGACTTAAATTTTATACAAAGCAAAAAACTAAAAATATCTCATCTTAAAAATGTACCTGTTTGTTCAATTTTGTATTGAGTTTCTTAAATACTGATTATAGTTCAACCAATACAAAGATAAGGCATTACAATTGGTAGAAATACATCAAAAATATTCGTTTTTGATCCTGAAAGACCAGCTGAGATAACAGGTGTTAATTTACGTAATTCTTATTTCAAGATTTCATCTGAGAATTAAGAAATAAAATTCAGGTGTCAAAATTTAGCTAAAAAACAGAGGCTGAGGCAGATTGGCCGATTTTGCTGAAATTTGACAGCAAGGTTTCTGAGACAATGGGTGTTAAATATGTTTTTCAGTTATTTAAAGGTTTGGTTTTTTAATAGATTGGTTTTTAAAGTTTTCCCTTGAATCCTTGCAATTGATTGACCTATTGTACTACAGTTTTTAGAAAGGGCCTAACCTGTTCAAAATCGTATCCTGGCTATTATTAAAATGTGTTGTTTATTCACTTATGGTCTTTTTAACAAATAAAGAAGTTTGAAAAAAAACGCATTTTTATGCCAAATGTAAAAAAGAATTAAATAGTTTTGGCCTTGAATTCTTCAACAACTGCCTGGCCGATTTTAAAGAAGTTAAAATAAAGTAAATCTTTAAGGAGCTGTCTGTCAAAGTAATAGAGTTTTGTTAAAAAAATTTCGGTTCTATGTTAAAGACCTGTTTAGAAAATAATGTGGAAATTATTTGAAATGGAGGTGCATTTCGTTTGCCAAAAGATACTGAGTTTGAATTTTGAATACTTTGTTTTCGACCATTGCTTTATTTAGATTCCTACGAACTTTATTCGCAATAGTTATAAATAAATTAAACCAAAAGTCCAAAATAATTAATAACTTAAATATTTTTTGTAATTATTTTATTACGTCTACTCGAAGAAAAAAAATTAAAACAAATATTATAAAGTGATTTTAAACTATGGCAAATGTTTACAAAACTTGAGTCCAATCGCTAAAAATATAAATTTTTTTTGGGCCCAATAGAACTTTGGTTTGTAAAAAATAGCACAAAATTTAAATTAATCAAATTTATTTATTCGAAAGATCGATAACTTTAAACGTTAAATATAGCAAGAACATTGGTGGCCTTCAAGGCGTCGGTTATTGCTGGTTTATTAGCATAAACTAGAGACTTTACGTGGCCTCAGAGTAAATAATCGAGACGCGTCTAATTGCACGCACTTGGAGGTTAATTCACAGGTCTATTTCTTGAACTCAACTTATCGCCAAATTTTGATTTTAGTAAGTCCATGGGTGCGATCGCCGTCTGGCGCCACCCTATTGCAACCACAGCTCCCCGTATCAATGTTATCCATATTTTCAAACAAAAAACCACTGATCATGGTGCGGTAATGATCTTCATTGACCGTAACGTTAGTTGCGGCGCCATTTTTGAAGAAATAAAGTGCAATGATGCCAACAGCGTGTAAACCGCACAAAACGGTGCCTTTTTCTGGACGGAATGGAGTCGGCAGGGTCTACTGTGGACTGGTTTCAATCGTTATCCAGAAATTTTGTTTATTAATAAGCCTGTTAAGCCAAACATGTCCCTCATCGCTGAACACAATTTTGCGATAAAATATCGGATCTGTTGATGACTGATTTTTAAAGGAATCCTGGAGAATTTGGCAGCGTTGTTAAAGTGTCAATCTATACACGTTTGTTTGATAGTTAACCATGCCATAAGTTTTAGCGGCTTTAAAAAATGCGCTATATTTACTTTGCATATACAAAAATAATTAATACAGGAAATTGAAATCGATTCATACGTGTACCCTACGCCAAGCAATAGTGGAAAATATATCACTGCCAATAAAACAACTTATGCGAAAACTACCCGTTATCGTTAAACAAATCTGTTTCTAATGCATATTTATAAAGTAAAAAGCAAAACCTACTTCAAAAGCAGTCACAACTCACAAAATTGAAAATGTTCAGGAGAGGCAGAAAACTGCTTTTACAAAAATGGTTGACTTTCAAAATACTGATGCCGACCCAGCGTCAGAACTTGAAATAAGTTTAGGTGAAATAAAACTAGGCTAACTTCCTAAGCGTACTTGCATTTACAATATATTTTCACGGTCTTGATACATTGGGTGCTTACTTTTGTACTACTTTGTGTTCGCTTTGAGACTAAAGCACATTGTAAAATGTTTAAGGGTTGCATTTAGGAATAGATTACACTTTAGTTCTACAAAACAACATGCGCTTAGAAAGTCAGCCCAACCCAATTGCTCCTATGCGCCCTCTCATAACCAAAAATATTACTCTGTAGATTAAGCGACGCAAGCAACAGTTAAATAAGGGACATTAATGGAAAATAAATTAAAATTTTTTTTAACTTAAGTTTTATTTAAAGAAAATTACATTTTTGGAAATTTAGAGTTCTGTTTTTGATTAAGGGTGCGATATGTTCAGATGTAACAGCGTAAGTACTTTTGTACATACTATTTATTTCAAATGGTTCATATTTTTGCGAACATGTAAAGAGTGTTTAATATTAAACTAATAACTCATAATCTACAAATATTTACGTACGCGGTTACTCAGGAATATCCCAGAGATATCCAACTGACAATTTAATATATACAACCCTAATGCCCAGGAAGGTATCGAAATTCGTAACTCTAAAGACCTGAACGAGTTTATTATACTTAACTCCGATAACCGACTAGAATATCGTACTAACGTGGGTTGTTCTACTTTGCACGATTTTAGTGATTTTTTTATTTGTCTCCCAAATTGACGGTTATTAGCAATTTAAGAGTTTTTTTTTTACCAATTCGGTCAATTTTCAGACACGCACCCAGGGGAAGGGAAGACCGAATATTGGCTTCCTTCTTCTTGTTCCAGCGCAATAAAAGTAAACGTTGTTCCAAAAAGAAGTTTCGAATTAGAACCCGTTGCTTCAAATAAAAATAAATTTAATATTTTTGCCCTTAGACAGTTTTTGCACCAACTCAAATAGCTGGTGGAGATGTTTTAATTACTCACACTTTTTGTGCTGGTAATATTTTTAAATCGGCATGAGTCTACGTTACTTTATAAACAAGTTTTGCTGCAAAAAGTATCTAGGATCATAACTTCATATATTGTGTTTGTATAAAAGGAACGTTCTGGCAATTTTAACCCATAAACCGAAAAATCTTTTAAGTCTGATGAAAATATTTTTTGTCTTTTAATAGAACCTTTTTTAAATTAGGATTGTATCCCATTTGCTTTTATAAGTTATTTTAGACGGTTAATGAACCATTTTATTGTGGATGGTTAATGAACCATGTATTTGGCCAAACACATGATTGGCATAGAAATGGCAAATGAGAAATGCAAAACTGTAAGCGAAGAATGTACGTTGATACCACATGAGAGAAGAAAACAATCACTGGACAATTGCGTAACAAACAAAATCTTTGAATGGGAAAGTCTTTGAATGGATTCAAACAACGGGTAATCAAAATAACAGAATACTTTTTTAAAAGCTGGCAAAAGATAGGATAGCTAGGATGAGTTGTCCTGTAATAAAAATAGACTTGTAAAAACAGAAGTAGGATACAACAAACAAGTTGTCCATGTATTTGGATTTTGTTGTTGTTGTAGTTGTAAAAGAGACCCATTTTTTGCTTTTATTATTAATACGTTTTATATTGATAGAAGAAACAAACAATAAAGGCTGCTATTCTGTTGCCTACATACAGGAGCTTTAAAATTATTATGCATTATTATGCAATTAAATTGCGACTAATTTATTTTACACACCAACATAGTGGCCAATTAGAAGTCAATTAATTTATTTTAAGTTGAAAGAAGTTCAGTTGGTTGTAACTAATGCTTAACGGTTGCTGAACGGCAATTTTCGAGGTTGATAAATTCCGAATGCTGGAAAAGGTTGGGATTAAAAAAAAATTTACTTTCTCTTTGCAAATTAAATATTTTACGTGTTTTTGATGGCCACTTTATATTATTTGTTTTAAATTCAATTTAGTGGCACACTTCGAAAAAAGTTTTAGCGTCACTTGAAATACATTTTCACAAGATTTGATTGCCCCATTTCTTCACCAAAAAATTAAATAAATCACAGTAATCCTGAAAATATTGCTCGCCGGTGTTTTTCGCATTTAACTTCAGTTTATTATTTTTTAATATTTGTTACACCCTGCTGATAAAGTAAGAATGAGAGTAAGAAAATAGATAATTTCTGCAGACAATTTCATTAGCTTCAAGTAGTGGGCTGTGTCGAATCTCATTTGCCCTGCATCCAAATATGAAGGAATTTTTATCTGTGGAGAAATAAACTTTTAAGTTTTTGTTTGTTTAATTCGTATTTTTAAAATAAATTATTTCAGCTTAGTTTCATTTTAATATTTGCCTTGGTATTGAGTGTAGCTGCCGTTTTATTTTTGTTTTTTACCAGGTTTAAGTTTGGGTTTCAATAAATAATAAATACTGAAGTACTTGACCTTTTTCGGTAAAATTTTGATTTTTTGGTGACAGTTAAGACCCCTTGAAATTTCTTTTGGGTGTTTTCTTTCAACTACTGATCAACTACTTAGAATTTTTGATTCAATTTTGATTATATGTCCATTTTGGGATTTTGTCTAAATATTTTTGAGTTCCTTCTGAGTTTTCGTAAAGGATTTTTTTTGCTGACAAATTTTAAAAACAATTTGTACAACACAGCTCTTATGAGCGGATAGAAGCGTTAAAGTATACGAGCACGAGTTGAATTAAATTTCAAGAACTCTGATTCATATTTGTGTTAATGCCAGTGAAATTGGCAATGCTCCTGTTAACACAAATGACTTTAAAGTCGACGAATATAAAAGTCTACAAATCAAGCGATATTGTGTAGCGAAGTGAGTCTGAAGGCGAGGTAGATGGGAGATGGACCTGATTCCATAAAATCTTATGATAAGACATTAAAACAAATTTCCCATTTAAAGCATTTGGCCAGATCTGGCCTTGTCCGCTTATGGGAGATTTCACTGTATTCTATTTCCTTTTTTTGTTGTGATTTTTAATTTTTTTATGAAATTTGGATTTTCGTTGAATTTACAGTTTCGCTTTAATAATCAAAGTAAGGTCTCTGTTACAGCGTTAGAACGACGAGAATCTTTCTTAAAAGGAAATTATGCCACAAAAAGTCAAACGTATAAAAGCAAGGCTATGTTACAATATTTGCCTCAGACAAAAAATATTAGCAGGCTGCTATTCTGAAATAATAGACTAAAGGACAATATTGTTTGTCATCTTGAAGGGGTCGTTCTTTTCAAAAACTGTTCAACGGATCTGGGATCACGCTGGTTTGTATTAAATGTCCTATTTATTTTATTGGCACTAATATAATTGGCTGTTTCCTTTTGATATGATCTTCGTGACTTTTAACTCTCGCATGTTAAAGGTGCTGCTTACTATTTGAATGCATCTTACATTTATAAACTGAATTGATGCCCATGAACTACAGGAAAATTTTCTTCTACACTCGTATTTCCTTTAATGTGTCAATGTAATAATAACAACAGTCTTGTTTTTTATTTTTAGTACCATAATTTGGGGCTGCTCTTTGTGACGGTGTTTATTTTTATTATTATTTTTCTAAATAATCGCGCACACAAACACACATGTACACACACACACACACACACACACTAGCATATAAAACACTTTGAAAAGCTTTAACAGGCAGTTCAAGGCTTTTTTTATGGGTTTGGTTGTTCGTTTTTAGTTTTTGTTCCTCTTTCGCAACATTTAAGGTCATACAAGTTCATATGTTTTCAATGTTTGCTCACTACAAAAACGGGTTAGTTTTTAATTTTAGAAAATCTTTCTTGCTTTGATTTTATTAAAACGACTTTGACGGTTTAAGTTTTGCGAAACAGATTTTTTTTGCCGGCATAAAAGAAATTAAGGATTTTTCTCAACAAAAATCTATATTTCACTTGATTTAAAATTAAAAACGATCGCCTCAATCGTCACAAGATTCCTTTGCCTTTATCTAAATATAAGTCCTAGAAAAAGGTTAAAATCATGAGGAGCCATGTGAAATGAATACGAAGCTTATGGAACAAAACGAAGGTGATTTGGTCTAATAATGAAAAAGAGAGTATGAGTTTTCTTTTTTAATTCTGTCCTCTTGCAATGAACATTTTTTCCTTAAAAGCTCTCCTAAGTTCACAGAAGAATCATCATTTACTGGAAGGGAGCTGACAGAAGAAATTTGGATAATATTACAGCTGATAGAAAAGGGGGGCAACAAATAAACTCCTATTTTCAGGCTTTTTTAAGGTGCTAGTTTGAGGTTTTGGTGGGGAACATTTTATTGGAAACAAGAAAATTAATATTTTCATAATTCCAAAACTTTTTGTATCGCGTAACTTAAACTTTATGTCGTATTGGGGAGAAAGCTGTCCAATTTCCCTTCATCCTTATCTCTAAGAAGCTTTAAACTGGTTACCATTGAATGTTTTTAGAACTATGATGCTATGTCCTCGGCACAAGCTGCTCTGAAAACTAATCGCACACACAAAACATTCTGCATAATGCTTTAAATCGATTTAAACCTGAGAACACGATCGACTGCTATCTCTATGATACTCACATAATACCTTTGCGCAAAATTTTGTTAACTTGCTTTTATTTTTGATGATTACATGGGTGGTTGGTCGATAGGTAAGAGGTTCAGTTCAGTAACCCCAGTAGGGACCGTTTGTAATATCACACGAACGTTTGAGGTTTTGAGAATGTTGAGTCCTCCATTTTATATTTTGAACTTCTTTGCACTTGTAAAAACCATAAAATTGGTGGTGAACTCCTGACAGAGGTCCCACGTACAGAAAAGTGAAGACTTTAATACCTGCAATACGTTAAGTTTGAATGCGATGGATACCATGTGAACATTCGCATTTATTAAACCCCTTCCAATGCTGCCTATAAATCACCATTCCCTCTCCAGCCTAAATAAATTGTAAATTACCTCACGCTCTCGCATAAATTCATTTATTGCTTAATGTACGATGTGTTTTAATAGGTATTTGAAGTCCTTTAGAGGTTATTAGGCAGTGTCAATTGCAATCAACCACTAAAACCTGAAATCAGTATCCTGTTTCACGTAAATTTTATTCGCACACACAACAACACTGTGTGTATGAGAGTGTAGGTGAGTTTGGAGTTTGTGAAATGTTTCAAGTGCGTCATAGAAAACATATGATACTGTGAATAAATATGAAGACACTTATGCAATCGAATGTTATTACTGTATTTTATTGCGTTGTCTGCTTCTACTGGAAAATTCGCAACCCTTATTAAACATTAATTTATCTGGCTAAAATCGTTGAAGTTTAATGCGTTTAAATTAAATACGGCAATGAATGTGGTTTGGATGCTGCATTTAACTGCGAGCAGAGGAAACTTAAAGCACTCGAAATTTTGAAATTAAAATACTTTCAATGAAAAGTAAAAAAATCTGGTTTTTGTAGAGGGGTTTCCAATAAAAGCAGGTCGATGTTGGCAGTTTGTGATGGCCGTGATGAGTTAGAGGAGTCTGTCGAATTTATTGCTTATTTTCGAGGAGGTCAAATCCCTATGGCAAGTTGCACGAGTTGAGCAGCACGTCGAATTGAAAGAACTTTATTATGAAGAAGTATGTCACATAGTAATGGATGAATCATTAAGAGTTTGTTTTCATTTGCTATTTTTTCATAGATCACGAGTAACTAGCAAAATGATAATGGACTTTTTTTGCCTGAAATTAAAGGCGGTGATGCCGGCAGCATTTGGTATCATCAATACGGTACTGCGCCACACGCAGATGCGCTAAACAATGGCTGTATTAGAAAATCATTTTGTTGAGCAGCTTATTTCACATTCGGAACCTGTCAACTAGCCTCTCAACATCACTCGCGTAATTTGCGAGATACCGGCACCAATGAGGAGAGTGATCGAAAATTTATCTGTTGAAATCTACCACCCTAGTCATGGCCATCTTTAGAATAAAATTATCTTTAGAAAGCTAAAAGAAGAGAATGTTGTTTCGGGCCATAATAAAGATTCCCATAGCCAATTTTAAGTGTATAAATGGATCACTATACAAACGTGACAAGCGATGCGTCCATTTTACGGCAGACGCAATGTTACTTCAAAGCCGAGTATGGAGCGATTAATGGCATAAGTTGGGATATGTGCCTTTACAAATAGTTGGCCGGCCGAGCAAATCGTCGCAATAAGTAAAAGTATGCAGGAGAATCCGATACAGTCGATTCGCCTGAATTGCTCACCACTAGAATATTTTTGTGGGGGTTTTGAAATCGCAGATCTTTGTTTATTAGCCGCAATCCACTAATGCCCTCAAATATAATACAACCAACCAAACTCAGCCCAATTTATGCGCCATCATGGCAAATTGAACCTATCGGGTCAGGGCCACTGTGCAAAGACGTGATGTGAAATTGACAGAAATTGAGCCCTTAGACCGGAAGTGAACCTAATATACTCCCCAATCTAGAACTAACCAAACATAAGTATTTATATAAAATTATACAACACAATCATTACGATGTAGCAACAGATCATCATACTCAGTGAATTCATCATACAAATTGAAATGATATTCACACAAATTTGACATTTTTTAATCTTTCATTCGATCAAACCGCGCTCGAAATATTGTCAAAATAATTTTATTAAGGTTGGTACAGCTGCCATTTGGAGTTCATCTTTTTGAGCGCGATCTGTTGACACTTTGATTGTGAGCAAGACTTTGGTTGTTGTGTCTTGCGAATTCCACAATATTATATTTTCTTTGTAAGTGCGAAAGTTTTGAATATATTAGCAGGACAATGCCGTTGCCCACTCATCTCCCTGGTTGAGGAAAACGTGACAAAAATTTAAAAAAATGTTCCCGACCTGCCAATATAACGGCGGTTTAATCTTCGGGACAGCGTTATTGAAACAAGCCTAAACAGAATAAAAAACCAACCCAAATACAAGGTCCTAAATATTGTGACACTGCTTCGAGTTTCTTTCGCCGGGCTAGACAGAATCTAAATTATATAATGTGAATAGTCGCCGTCGTCAGTGCCGCACTACAATAAATCTATATGGGGAAAATATGTGCGCGAATTACAATAGAAACCATTTTGGTTGCATCATTTATCTCTGGTAATATATTATCGTTTCTAATAACGCGTTGCAATCAAATTTTACATATAATAATTATTATTTAAAATATTTTAAACAATTACAAAAAAAAATAATTTTATCAATTAAAGCCTTTGTTTGAACTTTAATAAGGTTTTTAATTTATACAATTAATTATTTAATTGAATTTGGTTTTCAGTTTAGAACTACAAACTTTTTTGAATCAATTAAGGACTTACTTCAAACATAAATGCAAAACCCTTTTAATTAACAAATAATTGAGTCAATTAAATACTTAATTACAGGTTAAGCTGAAATCAGACAAACCTTTCAGAGGTGGTAATATTTTTTCTTTTCAATTATGTCTTTAGTTTTGAAAAGAAAAATGATGAAATAAACAAAAGAATGCTTTTGGCTGCAATTAGGCCCGGAAAACATATATTATATTTTTAATTTAAAATGAAGAGTTGAGTTGAGTGTTTGGTTTGCTATGTTTCAATATTTTTATTTATATTGCAACACAGTGTGGACTTCGCAACCACAACTAAACTAACCACTTTCTTTTGGTATTTATTTTTATTTACAGATCCCTTAACTAAAACGCAATTAAATGACGGTATTAATAATAAATTAGAAAACTATATTAAACATATTTTATTCAAATTGTTAAAAACTAAACCAAACAAACCATTAATTAGAAATAAGCCTGTAAAACAATCTAAAAATCTACTTAATTATGTAAATTAAAAAAATACAAAACATTAATAATAATGATTTTAAAATAACAAGAGCAGTCGCTATATAAAACAATTATGGAAAAAAACAAACCTAAATAAAAATATTTATATAAGTGAATATATAATTGAAGCAAACAGTGGTAATTAATTTAAAATAGTCATAAATTAAAAACAATTTTAAATATTAAACACTGCCAGCTCTGCCCTGCCTTCAGGCAAAACGATTAAAAATGTGTAGAGAAAAAACGTGGAATTTTAATCATCATATTTAAAATAAAAATAAAACCGAACTAACTAAATTAAAGGAGTGCGTAATATTTTAACATTAATATAAATTAAAAAAAAAAACTGATTATTCCACATTGAACGAAGTGATGATGCAGTATTTAAATGTAAGTAAATCATTCATCCATAAGCGCTTGAATCTCTGTGGTATTTAAGCATTTTAATTACTTCGATTGTTCAACAAATACATTAAAATGTGATTGATATTGTTGTAAAATATTAAAATAGGAAATTTATAAATAAGAGAAAGGATTATGATTGAAACAGGCAAATAAATACCTACGTACTCCTTTGTATACAGATTTTTATTAGAGTCTGAACTTTTCATTATAATACCCAATCAGTTTCTATAATTTTATTTGTTAACCGTAAAAGGGCTTTAAAGTTATTGTTTTCAAACGGAGGATTTAAATGTTCTGCGAGTTTTCTTCCACGTATTTTATAAAATTTTTAATTAAGATTTGAACTTTAAAGTAATTTATATGGTTCCCTTATTAAAGCCAGACTGCGCCTACGATCATAAGTTTCAAAATGCTACAGCAAACACCCAAGTCTTTGGCGGTTTTCAAGTCCATTTTTTTTATAAAAACGTATGCAGATCTTATGTCTCTATTGAATAAAATTATTTTCTATAAACGGAGTAATGAATAAAACGCCTAAAAGTAGCCTTGATAAATATATTTGCTTTCCACAAAACTCTGTTATTAAAGAATTTACAACAAGAAACACATTGCGATGTCGCCGTAAAATCGGTCATTAATCGATATTAAAACTGTTGGTATTGAACACGAATATTTGTTTATTTGCAGTTTATATTTTTAATTGTGTTTATTTTAAAACTTCTGTAAATCAGACTGTAGATACCTGCCTTTGCCCTCCAGTTCTGTTAGCTATCAGCGAACATTCGATCAAATAGCTTTAATTGCGTTTCTAGAATATTTCTGATAAAAATGTTGGACTTTTTGATCCTTCCTTTAGGTTCTATGCAGTTTCTTTTCACGGACTCGACCCACTCTATATTTTGGGGAAGTAATTTATCTTGAGTTGGGAAATGGAAAATAATACGAGAAAGCTAAACGTTTAATTGGTCTTCACCAATCCTCGGAATTGATCAGTTAGTGCCATAATAAGGAGTTGATCAATTAGTGCAATAATAAGTTCGCATAAATATCTCTTGCATATCGTTGCTTTTTGAAGACAATAAACGCAATTTACTATATTCAGTTAGCGCGTAGTTTGTGTGTTCAAATTGTCTTATTGTGAATTTGTTTCCTGCTTTCTGGCATCAGATGAATTTCATGCCAATAGAACTGCTTCTTTTTTTTTTTGAGGCCACAAAGTTTTAATACCTTTGACTTAAGTAAAGCCTGGTTTTTTTACTTCTATCGTAACATTTTCTAGTAAGACGGGTCAAGCTCGGGCTAAAAGGAGTGCGATACCACCTGATATTTTCCGAGCATTGTAAGAAAATTAAATCTGATTCTTGATTTGATATTCCGACAGGGTGTTTTGATGTTGAATTTTGGAACGAATTTCCGTCATCCCTTGTCAAGTTTGGTTTGGAGACAAACCGGTTTCGGCTATGTGCCATCCTCAGTGTCATTTTTCGTTCTGATTAAATTAAAGCTTCGCTTTTTATGGCATCTTCTCTCACTTAATGAAAAAAAATCTCGTCTATACAGTTCTTCTGTGACAGTCTGGCCAGTTTTAGCAGCTCATAATACCAAAACACTCTTCCAATCCCATAAAATTAAAAGAATTATCCTAGCGCAATCGATATTTTTAATTCGATGAAAAACTACCTACCTTATTTAACGTTCATGCTGCAGCATCTGGCGCCCACTTTCTTTGTCTCTGAAATAATTGCAATGATTTCAAACGAAGGCCAATGGCTTGTATATTTAGTCGCCTTGACTCTACAAATTGTTCATATATTTGACATGGATCTTCATCAAGTAATGCCTTCCATTCCTCTACTTTTGAACTGTTGTGGCCTTCACAAACGTTCTTTGCCTTCAACAGGGAATTAACTTTGAAGCGTAAAAGCTATTTGCATGAGTAGTTTAATACGGATAGAACTAGCACAAGAAGACGGCGACTTCCTGCATCACTTTTTTTTTTATAAAAAAATAACGAAGCGGAATTCCCCCCAATAACACTTTTTGGTTCTTTATTATTGCTCTTTAAGCAGCATATGTGGCACTCATCTTAATCCTCGCTTTTGCTGGACCAATTTGGAGTAAATATGCGATATGGTTTAAACAATTGTCACATTCTCAAGTCACCATGTGACTATTTTCTACTTCCTGATCGTAAATTACAGCTTCGGCCATTATTTTAAAAACAGAACCGTCTAAAGTAATCTCCAAGTTGCTTTATGAAAATTGTGTAGAGGACTGACTTAATTGATGGCGTACTTCAAAACGGAGGAAATGAATATGGATGTTATTATTAGTCTAATGGCATTTTCGTTTCTTAAGCAATATGTTGAGCTGTTAAAGAGTATATGCTTAATATACCCTTCTTATTTGGAATTATACACCGATCATAAAGGACAATGCCTATTGGTACTGGTAGGTATATTTCGATTATAAGAAAAATGCAAGAAATGTTAAATTTTTTTTAGAAACGAAAACACCATATGTGACATTTTTTACTGCTCGTATACAGTGTAAGAACCTTCTGCGCATCTGTAACTGTAAACTTCTGAGTGCCGCTACCTGTACATCAGATCGGCTAACGCCTACACATTTACCATTGCCCTTCTTTAACCACAAAGTTATGTGACTAGTTATTTTCAACATGTGAATGATCCAGAAAGAAACTAATAAATACTTCATAGATTACAGCACGATAGTCAAGTGGCTATAGAGAGTTAGTCAACAGAGTAACACCATCCATTGCGAGGCAATCGATGGCAGATTCGATTTAAACACTTTTCCATTAAAAAAGGCAACATTTGTAAAAATGCACCAACAAAAAAAGAGCAACTGAATTCAAACCCATGACCAGACATTGAAGCAGAGGGAAAATAATGTCACTTTCAAAACTGTTGGTTGTCCTTGCGAGAATTCATTTTATATGCACATTGTTGAGCGGGAAGAGTGGATATGGTTGGCTATGTATTTTTCATCGAATTTTTATTTTCATAATATGTAAATATCTGTTATATTTGCGGGCATAAATGTTATTGATATTTGAGTAAAGTTTTTATTCAAAAGACACCTTTTTTGTTGTCTCAGTAATTAAAAACACCACTTTTTTTAACTACTCAATAACCATAACAAACGAATAAAACTTGTTATCCTTTATTAGTGACAATTTATCCTTTGGTATTATTAACTTTCAATGTGTGTGCGACAGTTAATGAGTTTAATTAAATTTGCATTTTTTGTTTGGAAGCACAATGACATTTTTTAAAAATAAATAATTACAAGCGTCTGAACTGAACGAAATTCGATGTTAAGGTGAAAAGATCAAGGCCCAGATCTCAAAATCAAAGATCACTCTCGTTAGTATGCATTGAATTTAAAACAGCGAATGTGATATTATTCTATTCAAAATCTAAGAGGTCTAACTTTGAATGTCTCTGCCGCTTAGATTCGGTTGAATTCGATGTCCTTAAAGTCAATCATCATTATTGCCGTAGATCGGCGAGAAGATATGTAAGAATGCTCTAAAATCGTTCATGCTGAATATCTATGCCATTGCAAGCACACGTGGCCATTGTTACAACTGCAAGATTGTGGGATCGGGATTTTTGGCAAGTTTTACAACCCGGTTGCAAATTGAGTGGCCATGTATGTGACCTAACGTCATTCTATTTGGTACTTGTTTTTGTAGGGAGCTCAGTGCATTTGCTTGCAAAATAAAGTTGTGCAATGATATTGTATATAAAAATTGAATTGTCTGTGAGGATATTGTCCAATTTGATTAGCAACCGGGTTGAACCAGCCAATCGCAATATGTATGGTTTGCATAACGCTTACCGTTAGAGCTCTGGTACCGAGGGCCCAAAATTAAGAACCAAAGTTGCGTTTAACGTGACAGAAACTGATAGCTTATGCTCTTTTGATGTGTCTAAGAAAGATCATGAGGAATTTTAAATGGATCTTAAAAAACCCCTAAACACGTCACTGGGAAATTTCTTCTTTCCAAATTTGCGAAATAAAATAAATGTTTAGCAAAATCGAAATAAGAGAGAAAAGTTAACTTAGTTTTAAGATTAACGAAAATGTTTAGATAACACCGCCACATAATGGTAGCATTGTTTTAATACAACTCTATGGTATGGATCGTATAATGGTGTACGTTTACATGAGACTCAGCTAAACGAGCAGAATAGTGATGCGTATATAGTAGAGAAGTAAGTCAGCCTGTGGCTAGCAAGGCCGTAAGACCTACTTAATAATCTTAGAATTTTATTCAACTTTATTATTTAAGTCTTTGGCAGACAGCAAATAGTTGGGCCAGAATTTTATTCAGAGTTTTACTCAATTTACCACCAACTGGTAGCGGAACTACAGGTGTTTTCGTGTCAGGCCAGAATTTTATTCGCCATCTACCACTTGGGCCAGTATCTTATTCGCCACAATTGGTATAGGCGAGTAGGGGAGTCACTCCTCAGGCGGTAATCGGTCGGGCCAGAATTTTATTCACCCTAACCGAGTGTGTTCGGAGTTGAGTGAGCAGAGGAGAGATCTCTTCGCTTCGAGCCAGAATTTTATTCGCCCCGACAAGAGAGTCAATACTTGTCCCATCACCATTAGCAGTAGCCAGACGAAGATAGTCCATCTGAGTGAAAGGCACAGAGCTTTTGGAATTGTCAGGCCAGAATATTATTCGCGCCGACAAAAGAGGCCAGAAAAGGAAGTACTCTCTTACCATCGGGCCAGAATTTTATTCGCCCCGAAGAGAGTATCGACTCAGGTGCGTTCGCAACGAATAGTAGTGATATCTTCTGTAAGCGTCGGATGGTGTGAGGATCTGATTAGAGTACCAGCGAATGTGTCAATGGCCACCGAAGGCCCATCGTATTTCGTGTCGCGCTGTATTTATTAATTTAATTTGATTAATAAAGTTTATAACGTTGTTGAAAACATTTATATTAACTGTCTCGTCTCTCTCTCACTCTCTCTCTCTCTCTCTTGGAATCAAATAAGTATTTTTTGTAACGAACCCTGGGAGCCACGAGCTCTACTCCAGCTAACTGTGTAAACACGTCGTTACCGTCCTATATCATTTATTTTAAAAACGCTACAAGACAACACGTTTTACTGCACTGTGCATGGTGTCCTAGAAAAAATTCACAAGCTGAAAGATGATGGTATTCGTTGTTAGATTTTATTCATACAAAAATATCAAGTAGTTGCTTTGTTTTAAAAAGGATTCAATTTAATTTATTGGAAACGTATTTTTGTTTTCACAAATTCTCTTATGATTGAAATGACATTGTCATGTGTAAAACTGAAATTCTACCTGAATGTTGAAAACAAACAATGGCAACAGAATATACTTTGAAATAAAAAAAATCCTTGCATAATGTTCAAGGTTTTTATTTGTTGTTCAGTTTTTCTTTATGGAAATGTTTATTTTTAACATTGAAATGTCCTCGTTTTGTCAGAATGTCCACAACTGACATTTTTTCTCTTCCACAAGGTAATAAAAATCTTTTAAACATAATTTTACTTTCAATTTCATATGTTTTCTTTAGCTCGTTTTTGTTAGAAAAATGTAGGTCATGGACCTAAAGAAAAAAAAATAAGGATTATATTCTCATCTTTATTTAATTTTAAATCCTGTGAGAGTTTGGGACTGGAAAAATATACAAAATATAAAATGTTCTGCAAAAATTTTGCTAAACAATGCGAAGGATATTTTTGAAGATACAAATGATCAGGAAGATAGTGGCAAGAAATACGTCATGCATTGGTGATTTGGCTTTAGTGGCGAGTAACAAATCTAAAAAACATCGTAACTTCTTGTCGGTATAGAACTGACCTTATTGCAACCTCTTTAAGTCTTCTTATTCGATTAGTCTGCGAGTGTTGGGTTAAAACAGTATATTTCCCAACAAAAAAATATATATTTGATTTTAATAAAATTCCGATTTGTTATGTGGATAAGTTTGGTTATTCAAGCGCACGCCACAAAGTCCTAATCCAGCATCAAAAATCAGCTGATATTCTTCTGAAAATTGATAAAACGTGTGACGGTATATACATAGATCCCAACACAAACATAAATGCGAAAATAAGGCCAAGTTCGTATCCAAAAATTTCTGTTAAAAGTACTGAAGTTCAAAATAAGGACCAAGTTCTAAATATGTACAGTACAATCCCTTTTCTAGGCAACTTGCTAGCTTAGTAACATTTTCCCTATAATTATTTCGCATATAAGAAAGTTTAAAAAATATTGCCAAGCTAGCAAGTTGCCTAAAAACGAGATGGTATTTTACATATTTAGAACTTGGTCCCTGGTACTTTAAACGGCCGAAATTTTTGGATAAGAACTTAACCTTATTTTCATATTTGTGTTTTTTGATCTGAATCCTTTTTTACAATTTTTTTACAATATAAACGTATGTGTGTATAAAAGTGCTTTTAACTTAAAGCACACAGACGGTTGGGTTATATGAAATGTCAGCTCTCTACCTATAGTGGAAATGATCCATACAAATAAGAGAGTCACTAGTTCCTCTAGGTAAAAAGTGCCCGTTTCCAGATTTTTCTGTTAATTTATTCTCCCAAACCTACCTCTATTCCAAATTTCAGCTCTCTAGTTATAGTGCAAGTGCCCCATAATATATATGAGTGAGTCAATAAATAGGGAACAAAATATGCACTTTTGACACCTTCATATCTCGGAAAGCTTTTAAGGTATAAATGTCAACCTTGGTCTATGAGAATACCAATGTCCGAATTTTTACAATTTCATTTTTTTATGATTAAAGCAAAGTTATGAGGAGGGTAACAACAGCGCGGATGGATTCGTGTTATATTTACACTGTGTGCATTAGGCCTGAACTTGGCTTGGCGCAATACCGTGTGCCTTAATATATGTTGAGCACAATTGTTCAAAAACTTGTTGGATCAACTGAACAAAAAACTATGTAGTTCTAAAAATAAACAAAAAATATAATTTTTGTTAGTCCTCTCCTAGACTTTTTCCACCAGTGCTGAAAGCTATAAATGCCAACACCGAAATTGCACTGTTCACCAATATTACCCAGTATAAAGGAGGAAAAAAGACTCTGAAGCCGTATTGATTGCAATTTACATGATTATCAAACGTTGTTTCTTGTTTTGCGTGTGCATGCACGCTCACACACACATATATATAACACATATTTGAAAACGTTGTGTGTGTGTGTGTGTGTGTTTAAAATGATATTGCTTAACTGTAAATACATGATGTTCTACCATTCGTAATGATTTACTAAAATAGCTGTGCATGTAACTAATGTTGACACGCAACTACAGTTAGTGACAAAAGTAGATATACCAATCAGACTTTAAATATTTTCCGTTCTATCAGAGCAAGCCTCAGGAGATATAAGCCAAAAAATATATTTCAGCAAACATTCTACAAAATGATCTCTCAAATGAAGTCAGTCTTCTTGAAATTTATTAACTGATTGGATTCTTTCAATTCTATTTAAAGTTTAATACGATATAATTTACTTGTTACTAACAGCACTATGGGATAGGACACTTCATTGTCTGGCCGATAGTACAAAAAACAGCCCGCCGCTTACGCAAGCAGAAAACAAAATATGTTGTCTATATGATCATGATGACTATTTTACACTCTCGGCAACGATTGTTACGATCATATTATAACATTTAAACATTGCTTATTTTATTACAAAAAATATTTTTGTCCAAATGGCTTGAACCAGGCACAAATCCACCTCGAGATTCAGTGATAAGACTACCATCGAGCCGTAAGAAAGGTGCCGCCGTTAAAGTTAGGTATATTGTAGCGCTCACCGTTGACGTGTATTTATTATATTATTTTTGCAGAGTTAAAATACTTTGTTTGTGTTTGCAAATTCAGTAAGAATTGTATTGAGCAACCCAACCATGTTGCAATTTATATGGATGAAAATATTTTAGGCCTATTTTTTATTATTTTATAAAACGTAATGCAATACAACTGCACAAGTTTTATGGAAAACAAAAACAAAATTAAAAAAATAATTTTCAAGACGTTCTTCTTTTTTGAAATTTGGTCGTAGTTCTGCGTTGAATTTTATCAAATAAGGCCCTAATGACTATTTGTAAACAATAACATGTTTATCACAGCCAAAGTAATGTTTAAAATGTTTTTAAATAACCATCATATGTTTGCCACAGCATTACATTACTAGAAAACATAATATGGTTGGTATCTCCATGCCATGGCCATTATTTCTCTTTGTTGCCATATTTAGTAAACAAAAATAAAGCTTTCGTAGCCCATTACTTTGAATTCGGCAATGTTTGAAGCAATTGTGATTGAGAATATTACGCTTTCAGATACTTGAGGCCAATGAAAACTAATTAAAAAAAATTGCAAAAACCCACATTTTTGCGATTGCAAAATGTAAAAAAAGTGTATTGGCTTTAATATGGTTCGAGAAATTTAATTTTAACCGCGAAAGTGAAATGAATTAAAGCTGGACTGTGGCTAAATTTTCAAATAGATAAAAACAACAATGATTTAGATTTTATAGAGTTAATGAGTACTTTATACCGATTACGTCTTTATAAAAAAGACTATTAAAATAGTTAGCGAAACCAGGCCTGCTACAAAAAGCTCAAACTATGCACCTACAAAATTCATCTTATAAAAATCCTAAAACAAATAAAACGGGTATCAGACAGTCCATTGACTTCTTAAGTTCACTGTAGTTTTCGTTTTAGTTATTATAAGTTTGTCTGCTTGTTTGTCTACGCTTATTCATTTGAACTGTAGTACCGTGCTGAAATTAAAATTAATATTCTGAACATTTTAACTACATTGTTTTACTGCCACAATATCATCATCATCGCCGTCATCATCATCAACGTCCTCATTATTCACTAATTTTTAATTATTAAACGAGATGTTTGTTAAAATTCATCGCTGGAAAATGTTTGGGTGCTCGCAAAGAATTTTTAATAACAAAATTTAATTTAACTTTATTGGGAATTTGAAATCAATGAGCTGTAAATGTTTTCAAGAATTTTTTATCTTTTTCTTTCTTTCACAAATAACGAGATACTCGGTATTACGTTGTCATGGCATGACAAGAATTTACTGCCGGAAACCTTATTTCAGACAAATTTTATATAAACACGGCATGTCAATGATGTGAAATCGTTTAAGTAAATTAACTGTCTGTATGTTACATCAGATATTCGCGTTGTATGGTGAGACTTTAAAAAGATTAAAAGGTTTTGGTAGCAACGAAAAAAATATGTTTACACGTTCTTTACATTGTTATACAAAGGCAATGTTTTCTTTGAACTGCTATTTTGTTAAACGTAATTCCTATACTTCGTATTTAATTAATTAGAAATATTAGAGGTAGGCCACGATATGATGGGCAGCAGCTGTATTCGGAATTCTTATGAACATGGAAATCTGGTTCAAAATAGCCTGTAATTGGACCCAACAAGGCAGACGAGCCTCAACGCAATCAAAACTGAATTAATCAAGGGCGGAAGGATGCTGGCAACGTTCGGTGTGCGGTGTATAGTGTCGTCCTGCTGGAAACATATGCCGTCCTTTTGCATATCGTTCAATTCTGGCCAAGAGAAATTGTTTATAATTTATATGTAGCGCTAGGCCCCCACCCTGGGGTAACCCTGCCTTTCTACCCAAGGGACGCGGGTAAACCAGTCTCCGAGTCTTGTTTGGACCTTGAAACTGGAAGAGAAGAATATTTGAGATTTGTATCACGTGTACCAATAGTGCCCAAAATAACACGCTGACGGTGATAGTATAGTGCGTGATTGACGTGGAGTTGCATTATAACGCAGGTTCTCAATGATACTTCAGGGAATACGTAATTCCAAACTCCTCAGCAAGGGGTAAGTTTATGGTCAGATTATGATTAGATTTACGTGAGCACCTGCCAGCGATGGCTCCATCTCACGGTGGTCCAACCACGGGTGTGACATTAAGCGGCCAAACCAGCGCCCCTATGCGACCGCATAGGCACCACCGGAATAGCACCTATGCCATCCCATAGGTTGCAAATTAGGGTAGAGGTTTGCCAGGCCCCCGGCCCCACCCCTTGCTGAGGGGTTCGGAGCTACCTAATCTCCTTCTGCCAACAAATAATATTGACATCTTGCGTTCATTTGACGCTCTATCGGTCCTAAAGGACCTCCCCGCTTTGGGTATAAACCACAGCCACCACGTGCACCCCCGAAGGAGCCTCACCAACAACCAGTCTGGAACCGAAGTTCCAGGGGCTTACTGGTTCCCGTGGTACCAGTTTATCTCGCTACTGGTCGAACATAGAAGTCCTACCTTCTTCCAGTTTCAGGCTCCTGACAAGTCTGAGGAACTGGTGCCCCTCTATTCCCCCAGTGGCAATCCATCAAGGTGGCAGGGTTCACCATGATGTTATATGCCCCCGGGGGGGAAAAGTTTATGGTAAAGGCAGCCATAATGTTTAAATATGCGTAGAAGTGCTTTGCGTCTACCCGGTGATAAGACTACCATCGAGCCGTAAGACAGGTGCCGCCGTTAAAGTTAGGTATATTGTAGCGCTCACCGTTGACGGCGATGGTCTCGCCAACGTTGTTTTTGTGGCCAAAATGTTGATAGTAAAGTTTGGTTATTAAGGCCTGCTATTCAAGCAGGCAATTTACATCCGTCATCAGTAACTAGATAATAAGCAACAAAATTGCGAACGCTGCATAAGCAGCATGACTGTCAGCAACTATTCACATAAATTCAACCTTATTGAAAACGCCTTTATTTCTTAACCTTAGTTTTTGAGTGAAAATTCATTTGAACTGTTACTTCTTTTTAAATCAGAAATTTTCAGCCATTAAGTTTTCAAGTCAGTAGCATAACTCTTGTTAACCAGGTTCATTATTGACCTTGATGAGATATAATTCATTTATAAGGTCATATTTTAGTTACGTTTCCAGTGAATATCAATCACCAGTACGTTTCAATGACTTGAAATATAACTTACTTTTCAACATTTAAACACATCAGTCACAGGAGGCATAACAGGCTCATTAAAGGAATTAAATTTCTTTAGTTTTATTGAATTCTTTCCTGCTGAAAATATTCAACCCTTTATGAATTTATGGCAACAAATAAACTTTTCATAAGTTTTCTACAAATATTAAACATCAGAACAGATTTCCAAAAACAAAAAAAAAACACCGAATACTTTTCACTTTTAAATAAGAAAATAAAATTGACAGAAGACGTCAAGCGAAAAAAAACAATTAAAAGAATTATAAAGAAATTTCATTTAACAACTTGACTGTGAACTTATGAATTTGCAAAAGTGAATGTTTAAATAAATCTAAATGAACTCACAAACACACGCATACAAACATTAATACATGAACAAAATCTTAATAGAGTGTGTTTAAGCGACAGTACGCGAATTTTCATGGGAACGTGTATGTAGATGTGTTTATGCGTGTGTGTGTTAGTAAAACAAAAATAATAAATCTGACATTTGTTTAACAAGTTCTCTTTGCCAAAAGAAAAGAGAGAAAAGCAACAGAACAATATAAAACAAAATCTAAAATGAATTAAAAAAACTTTAAACGTTTTTAGATGTGACACAAAAACAAAAAAACGGTGTCAGAGAAGATGAAAATGAAACAATCTATTGTTTGGCGACATTTCTGATGAGTTTTCATGCAAAATAACTGTAGCAATACATCCTAAAACTTTTTCCTTGTCAAATAAAAGGCTTATGTATGAATAGCGAGGGCAATCCAAAAAGTTTTTTTATATCTTAAGTATTAAATCGTTGATGCTGATGAGGTGCAAAGCTAAATCGCAGCACAAAAGTAAAATCTGTGGGTTTTCATGTGCAACTGCATGTGTCTGAAAATCAAATTGTTCGGGAGAATGTCTCGCGGGCACGATATGCAATTGTTGGAACTGTTGGTGCAGAAGAAATTACGAGCTCATAAAACAAGAAATTACACACCGAAACTTAATCTGGCCGCGGATCCTCTCAAAATAATTAAAAATTAATGTTTTTCCATAGAACATATCTTACAATTTTTGTTTTAAATTCTTGAAATTCTAAACTTTTGCAAAGCCTTATTTCCTTTAAAAGCTTCGCCCTCAAAACCATAAGCCACATCCGGGCCTGTTTAATTAAAACATAATTTTGGAATGTGTTCCGAAATAACAACACAGCTGTCGTTTGCCATTTTTATTGGAAAAGTTTTCAGAAACTCTCTCTTTCAGAACTTCTCCAACATATAAGCTCCTAGTAAAGAGTCTTTTAAGAACAACAATTTGGCTAAAACTCGTCACAAGTTGGGCATATGCTGATATTCATGAAAACGACAGAAAAAATCATGTTAAACATACGACAATCCTAGTGGATAATTAAGTACAAATTTGAAGGGGGCTTCGTTGTGTAGGTAAGCCTACCTGGAAGGAGAAAATGAACTAAAAAAATTGTCTCAAGCTTGAGTTTATCAAGTTAAAAATCTTCTCGAGCTCCCGTAGTACGATGCAGTAAAAATAATTAAAAAATATTCTTTTACTTCTCTAAAAAATGATTTGTTTGTTAAGGACTCTTAAAAAATCTGCCAACTATAACCTGTCAAAACAGGGTCATTCAGACCTTACTTGACAGCTTCCGTGCAGCAGGCTACCATGTAAACCAACCAACAGCTAACTATAAATCCGTAGCAGTGTGGATTGCTAATATGCTATCATAGTCTTAAAGATAACCCTGCGCTTTATCAACCGACTTGGTGCTGTGATAAAGTCTTTCCAATCAAAGGACTTTGTGAGCATTTTCCATTTTATAGGCTTTGAGAGTCCATGAGAATCCCTAAGATTAATCTAACAGCTGCAGCAGTGCAGATTTGCACTTGCAGTCGGCCGTAAAGTATTACAGTTAATTGTAGATGAATCGCCCAAGAGGAAAAGTTTTATGTACAGAACCATGGTGTAATTGATGGGTTGTGTACTGCCATCATCGCGATACGGAGACGGTTAAAAATGTCCACTATCATTGTCCAGCTTTGGCGAATGCCAGCAGTTACTCGCATTACGAGGTATAAATTAACAGTCTTTCTGCAAGCAAAGTCTGTATTTAGTAAAATAACCATTAATAATTGTACGTTTGAATAAGTGTAGGGCCCATTACTTGCTGTTGCCACAAGAAGAGCGCTTCATGAACTAAAGTTTGATACTTGATACTTTCTCTAAAAAATGTTTTCCCAAAGAAATGTGTAATAATTGCTGCGATAATTAAACCAATTAAGACCAACAAGGGCGAATTTTTGAATATCCATTATATTATTTCGAATTAATTGATCTTCATCGTGCAAAAATTAAGCAGCAAAAAAAGCATACCGAGATATCGTCAACGAAAATTGGGGATTCAAGAAGAACTCTGTTTTAATCAAAACATTCACTAGCGAAAGGATCCTTTAAATGCAACCATGAAGTGGAACAAACACAAAAATTTGTGCCGGTTTCGGGCCCTTCGAAAATATTGGACTATTTCTAAGTAAAAATAGATTTGAAAGAGTGACAGAGTTGTACAAAACTAGACTTAAACAAGAGATGCTGCATGAAAACATGCATGAAAATTGGTTGCGTCCAACTAAAAATCGCACAAACGAAAAAATTAACAATCACTTAAGAATCTAGATAATGCGCGATATGATAAAAACGAGAAAAAAATTTAGATTTTTTGAACAAATTTCCGTCATCCCTTCGTCGAGAAGGAAAAATGATACTGAAGATGGGACATATCCAAAAGCTCTTTGTCTTCGTACCAAACTTGACAAAAGAAATTAACCCAAACTGAAAAATAAACCATCGTCCCGAATATTTTTGCGCCCAACTCAAGGCCAGCTGTGCAAAAAAGCAATTTTACACGAAGCCTGTCGCCTAAACTTTGAATGTTGAAACCAGAATTCGAATGAACAATCACCAAAGAAAAAATATTTTGGTTGATTTTTCAAAAAGTAGGGCCATAATTCATTATGAGCGAATGCCTGAATATTCAAAAACTTGGTGAATAACCACCCAATTTTCTCCTTCTTTTGCTCCTGTACTTTAAGTGAACAGGTTTTTGATTCCGTTCAAACATTTGGATACCAATAGCTTTTTCCTTAATTCTTAAAGCTTTTTTTTCAAGTCACTTTTCGGACGCCCTCATATAAACAACGAAGAATGAGAGAAATTTTAGATTGCTTGCTATGAGTAGACAAGTGCGTTTATAATTGTGCTCATATGAATTAGTGTTTTTTTTTTCTTGCATGCAAAACGGTACAAGTGAAAAATTCAGCATTAAATTGTGTGTGAAAACTTTTGTTTAATTTATAACAAAACAGAAAATCACAGAATTCACATTAGTATTTTCAGGCAAACATTTTATTCATCCATTTCACTTTATCCTTGGCATGATTATACATTTTCAGACTAACTTTACTTGAACAAAGAGAAAAACAACAGCGCGTTAATACTTCAAAGTATTAAGGATGAAAAACAAGATTGTGAAAACACGAAGCAGACATAGAAGAGCATCAGCAAGAGGAACAACTAAATGAATTGGAATTTTTACAAGACTCTCGATGCCACTAAATTAATGCATGAATGAATAAAACAATTTATAGTTGGTTTGTTGTTGTTGTTTTTGTTGTATAAACGCTTTACAGTCATTAACATTTCCCCTCATTACACTTTACTTTTGTTATTTATTGCGTTTATGATTTTTGTTTATTTGTTGATTGTATTATTGTACAATATATTGATTTCAAAATACATATAGAACATCGAAATGAAAAGAGCCGGTAATGAATTTGTCTTAATTTAACTTGAAAACCAAAAAGAAAATAAAACAAATATTTCTTCTCAAAACGATTTTGCAGTTTGAATTAAGGGCCCCTTGAAACAAAAAGTTAATATAAGGAGCCCTCAAATACACTACTATTCGGTAATTTTTCAAAAGTCATTTGCAAAAATTGAGAACAATATATTTTTTTTACCAATAGAAATATTTCTAGGGATCTCATTAAAAAACACTGTACTTAACAACGAGTAAGACGCCAGCAAGTGTGCATACTATTTGGTCTCAAAAATTTCATGACTTGCCCTTACAATGTTTGCTAACACCCAGCAGTCTTGGTTGAGATTTGAAGCACGCACCTAAAAATGTAGGCAGAACTTTTTTAACCTCACTAATGATGAAAATTTAACTTAAGAAATCTTTTAATATTTCCAGTCGCTAACTGATAGTTGGCTAAAGTAATAAAGAAGAAACGAAAAATGAATACAGAAAAATTATCGAAAATATGATAAAATAAGAGAAGATTTCTCAAACTAAATTTTCATATTTAGTCAGGTTAAATACATAGAGGGTCGAAGAGGGACCCAAAAAGTAAGTGGTCTGTTTCGATATCCCCCCCCCCCCTCCTCCCCTACAATCAAATAAAAAATTATGTTAAGTACTTGAGGTTTACAGTAGACATTAACTCAGTAGGAAGACACAAAGAAAATGAGTTCAACTTTGAGTTAACTTTGTCTGCAATGTAAAACGTGTTGAATTACTTAATATTCGCACAACAACATTAATGTGAAGGTAAGGCCGAGCAATGTGAAGGTAAGGCCGTATAAAGTGCTGAGATCAAAATGAGGACAGAGTTTTTCATATGTACGATACCATCCCAAGCTAGCCAGTTGCTCTCTAGCAATAGTGGAAGTGTCCCATGCAAATAAGGGGGACCCATTTTCATATTTTTCCGTTCACTTGAGCCCTAAGGCCTGCAGTTGAAGTGCCCCAAAATATTGATGAGTCAATGAATATGTAGCAAAATATGCACTTTTTACACCTTCATATCTCGGAAAGCCTTCTCAAACTATGAGCCTATAAGGATACCTATACGTAAAGACCTTATATTTCAAGTTTCATTATTTTATGATTAAAGGAAGCACAGTTATGAGGGGTGAAAAACAGCGCGAATGGTTTCGTGTAAATATACACACTGTGTGCATTAGGCCTGAACTTGGCCTGGCGCACTATCGTGCGTCTCAATAATTTTTTCTTTTAAACAAAACGAATAAGCCTGAATAAGTTACTCATTCAACTATACAAATACCACTTTGATAAGTTTGTTCAAATAATAAAAAATTGTACAAATTTTCCAAAAAAAAAGCTACCAAAAATAGCGTCATGTGGGCGTTGAAATACCAAGAATTTGTGGCTGCGCTTTGAATAATAGTAAAAAGTTATGTTTTAGGGAAGAAAATGATTAAAGGGCGCTTCACACTATTTTACAAGTATTTAGACTTTCGTTGGATTTTTGCAGCCAGCAATCGAATGAAAATCATTCTCACTATCAAAAAAATCGAAAGTAAAATATTTCCATTACTTGAAATAAAATGAAAGAGACGTGGTTGTTTAATTCGAGCATGTAGCAGAGAAAGAAGCCTAAGTGATCCTTTCGATGGCCGAGCAATTTCTAGTGGCAGCGCTGGATACATATAGTAGAATTATTAGCGGCTTAAGTTTTTGGTATATTTTTTATTTGCAAAAAAGTAAAAAATCTTCAGCTCTGGAGTGAACAAAATCAGGGACCGAAGAATAAATTTAATAACGCTAAGTGTAAATAGACTGACGATCTTTCAATGGCGACAAACATAATAAAGAAAACTTAAGTACAGCAGTGAAAACAGACAGACCAGACCACTTTGCCCAAAATTGAGTGCCCACCCTCCGGCATGATAGACTGTCATAATACTAACTAGCCTTCCTCGACAACCAAGAATGGGATGAAATTGATCTGTTCGCCAACTCTGCTTTCATATCGTCACAGTATTTCTTCATTTCTATCGCTATTTATCTATTAGCAGTTATTTCTACACTCGGCCTTCACATTTTGTCCCTTTCTGTACTGAAAAATCGGACACTTGTTCGCTGGTCAGAAGAAGTTATTAAAAAATGTATTGTGTTACTTTTTATGGAATGGAATCTTTTTGAAATGATTATTTTCCCCCATAAATTGCCTACAGGAGAACCAATAAATCAATGAATTTTATAAAAAATCTGTAGCACGAATGAGACTACTGTCAGTTACAAATTGTGATCGCTGACGTACTGCGGCTCCAACTACTCAAGAGTGTTCTTTGTAATGAAGCTGAAAATGAACACTTGCAATATTGAATTTAAAATTTTATCTGCTTACGTAAAAATTATTACCACAAGGTGATATTAACGCCCAAACACACCCACTTCAAATCTAAAATGTAAGTGAACCGCAAAACTTCTTACAGATTTTAAAAGAGCCTGCCAAACCAACTAAAAATTTCTTCCCGCTGTTATAAGAAAACGTTTAAGTTAAAACCATTTTCATTACACTCGTGGCTACTAAAGGGGTTTCCAATAAGAATGAGTCGATTTGGTTGCGAGAAATAATCATCTATTGCGCTGTTCGCTGTATAGTGAGTTAATTTTTTTAATTTGAGTTAAATCATCTTAAGACTTCCATCGTATCGAACAATGCCGCTTTTTGCTAATGCTGACATTTCTAGCAAAATTATGGTCGTCTAGGTAAGGCTCTAAGTCCCGTCAATGACATCCTAGGACAAATATGTCATTTACATCGACACCAGTTTTGCGACACAATCCGACGGTAATCTTAATACCGCTTGCATTAATAAGCGATCACCAAAGCCCCTACACGCACTTGTATAAGTAGTAATCAATTGATCCTGCGTCGATATCTTTCCACGGTTTGGATAAAAACCACGGTCCTGATGTGCACTCCTGAAGAAGCCTCACCAACAACCGGGACCTACGTCCTAGGGGCCACTGGTTCCCGTGATAGTAATGCTTATATTACTGGGCGAACTTAGGTAGTCCTATCTACTTCCAGTTTCAGGACCCAGACAAGCCTAGTATACTGATTCCCTCATATTTTTCGATAACAATACATCTAGGTGAAGGGACTAATAAGAAGACATATCTCCGGGAACAGACCTCCTTGGAAAGTTCGATCTAGTTCCAAGTTCTACAGATGTTGTGCACTGGGACAAATCGTTTGTATCAGGATCTCCCGCACACGTCCACGGATATTGGCATTGTTATCATCCGATTTGTCATTCTTTGACGTAAGCACTTTGGTTGGTTGCTTACCAAGCTGATCGCCGAATTATATCTCAAAAAGCCACTTCGTCTGCCGTGAAATGGTCAAGCGAGCGAACACTCATTTAACCATTCGGACGTGCTACTCTATCCTGTAACTTGTGAAGGTGATTTGGTATCAGTTACTACCACACAGCTTGACGAACTTGGCCACTGCAATGGCCGCCACAAACTTTCCACATCGACCTAGCCTTATTAGTAAACGCTTTACTTTCAGTTAAATACTTAAAAGAAATTTGATAACGACTACAAATAAAGCACATTTCAGCAACTTGCTCGTTGTTGGAGGGCTTGAACTTCCTTAGTCAAACTGTATCGTATTTATTACAATTCGGCATTTTAAATTCTGTTGAGAATAAAACAAACACAAAGGACAACAACTTAAGACGAACAAGAAATCCTTGAACCAAATTCTTTTGATAGTGTCTCCTACAATTCACAAGTAGGGTTTTGTATACGAGTAAAAATGGCAATTGCGAGCAGAATTTTAACATAGAGACAAAAGATTCACTGGCATACGTTCCTACTTGGAATTATCATTAAAAGGCGGAAAAGTCCTAGCTTGTGACAAACGGAGTGCGTTGGCATCAACCGCGGAATATCAAATAAAATAATTATGATTGGACAATATTGATTATCCCACATTTTTTGCATGACGTTTAATACCCTGAGGAATTTTTTTAGTTTCTTTTACTCCTCCTCTGACGTACCGTTTATGCGCCTTTGCGGTTAAACACCCACAATTAACACAAAAACTCCACCACTACGAAATGAGAAAGAAAGAAAGAGCGGGAGGACGGGAGAGAGATCTCTTAGTAAAGTGAAAATTTGTACCATCGTCAAGATGTTACTCGTATAGTTGCAACGATGTACAAACGAAAAAGCAGTAAAAGTTTTAGCAATCGAAGACTAAGATGAAATACAAAACTTTTTTCTTGCCTTTTAATGGCTGTCGTTACACAGCTCTTAAGTGGAACGTTTAGTATTGGCAAACCGCATGTAAATGTTCTTTTGTAAAAACCTCAATACCTCGATAAACATTTAAAAACAACAACAAGGTCTTGCACACAGACACAATCTTATTTTCTTTTTTTTTTTTATTTTCAACTAACAATTCAGTTGCTGTTTTCGTATCTTCAAACTTAAGAAATAAAATTTTTATAAATTTATAAATTTAAAAACGAAAACTATTAGAGAAGAAATAATTGGAAATGGGTGACCTAAGACCATAACTAAACAAAATATTTATCGAATCAAACCGAGAACAACGTAAGTATTCTCTGTGTGATAGAGTGTTTTCAGTTTCTTTAGTTTTCAAAATGTTGATTCGAGTAGAGGCAAATTTAGTTTGCTTGTTTACAATTAAATTCACACTAAGGGCCTTTTCACTACTAGATGGAGTAAAACGACTTGTAAAAATTCAAATAAAATGAGAATGTGTAAAGTGTGATAACACTATGTTATGAATCTGGTGAAAATACGGTTGGTAATTTGACAGTCGTATGGCCCTCTCCATTTTTTGAAAAGTTTCAGGGTAGCATTTTTAGAGAAGCAAACGAAGAGAAGCAAACGAAGCAGCTATTGAATAAACATCCAAGTCGACTGGTTCGCCCCCGAAAGCGTGCTGCTGTTCATATTATTTTGAAGATTATATCTTGAATTTTATTATTTTTTAATTTTATACTAATTGTTTTTGTCAAAAACAAGCAAATAATAAAAACATTAAATCAGAGAATATAAATGATTTCTGGCAATAAAAAAATTCAAAATTCTACAAGAACAAAATTTTCTAAAAATCTAGATTAATACGATGAAAATTGTGTGCTTTTACATGGTACTTTTGTGCTTAATTGTTTCTAAAAATTCAAAAATTATTCTTATTTTCAGTCCCTGATTTTGTTCACTCCTTAATATTTTTGTACTTCTTTTGCCACTTCATTTTGCTATATTTTTACAAAAAGAAATATATAAAAAACTTCAGGCGCCGTAATTCTCAAAAGCCACTGCGACTACATACTCAAAATTTATCGGCCATCGCCTCCGAGGGTATCGTTTCGGTTTCTTTCCTCTTCCACTTGCTCGAAGTAAACAACTATCCGCACAAAGACATACATGTGAAAATAAGGCCAAGTGTTCCTATCCAAAAACTTCGGCTATTCAAAGCACTGAGATCAAAATGAGAACCAAGTTCTTCATATGTACAAACCATCTGATTTCTAGGTAACTTCCTAGTTTGGTAACATTCCCCCCAAAATTTTTTCCCATATTAGAAAGTTAATAAGTTAAGTTTTAATAGGAACTTTTAAATCCTTTTTTTACAAATTTTTGTTTGTTAATACTACTGTGCGTAAAGAATAGTAAGACTTTGTTCATAACTTTAAATTTCTTTATTTATTCTGGCAAATCTATTTCGTCCCCCTCAAAGTAATCCCCCAGCTGCAATACACTTACGCCAACGTTTTTTCATCCTCGTAACAGTTGTTAAAGTTAATTTGTTTACTGAACAGCCAGAAGTCACACGGAGCTAAATCAGGCGAATACGGTGGTTGTGGAACGATATTGATTGAATTTTTGGCGCAAAACTCACGAAGAATCAATGCAGTATGCCACAGTGCATAATCGTGGTGGAAAAACCAAGAGTTATCGGCCCATAATTCCGGCCTCTTTTTACGAATAGCTTCGCGCAAAACACTCAAATAGTATTCCTTGTGACAGTTTGGCCGGTCGGAAGGAATTCGGAATACACCACACCTCTATGATCGAAGAAAACTGTCAACAAGGCCTTGATTTTTGACTTGCTTTGACGTGGTTTTTTCGGCTTCGGCTCACCTTTGGCACGATATTCGGCCGACTGATCGTCTGTTTCCGGGTAGATCCACGACTCGTCGCCAGTTATAATACGTTTAATGATATCCTGGTGGTCGGAAAGCATTGTTTGACAGACGTCAACGCGACGCTGTTTGCAAGAAAATTGAGTGATTTTGGAACCAGTCGTGATTTTACTTTTCTTAGACCCAAATGATCTTTTAAAATGGTTTTCACTGATCCCTCCCATATTCCAACGATATCGGCAAGGTCTCTGACTGTTAGTCGTTGATTCTTGAACACCAATTCCTTGATTTTATTGACGTGTTGATCATTAGTTGATGTTGATGGCCGTCCTGGACGTGGTTCGTCGTCAACGCGTTCTCGATCCTCTTTGAATAATTTGTTCCAATCAAAAACACTTGCTCGCGACATACAATTATCACCGAAGGCCTTTTGCAACATCCTGCACGTTTCGGAACCAGAAATTTCCGCACACAAAATTTAATGGAACTTCTTTGTTGAAATTATTCAACAAAACATTGTAAAAATCGCCGAATGCACTTGTTGTACTTCAGAAAGACAAGCGTATACTAAACACTAATGATTACTTTGATGTAAAAAGTCTTAATACTTTTTACCCACAGTAGTACATGTATAAAACCTCTCTTAACTTAAAGCTTACACACAAAATTTCAGCTGTCTAGCAATAGTGGAAGTGTCCCAAAATATTGATGAGGAAGTCTATGAATCAGTGAGTCAGTGAATATGTACCAATATATGCACTTGGACATCTTTATAGCTCGGGAAGGTTTCATACTTAGCTTATGAGATTACATATGGGTAGAGTCCTTATGTTTCAAGTTTTATTATTTTACGATTAAAGGACACAAATTTGTGAGGGGGTAGAAATAGCGCGAATGGTTTCGTGTAAATATACCTACTGCGTGCATTGGGCCTGGCGCACTACCGTGTGCATAAATGCCATTTTAATTTTATTTCAAATGGGATAGTGGAGACACACAATGTAATGAGAATATTTTACTGTAAATTTTTTTGACAGTCGAAACGATTTTCATTCCACTTACCTCTGCAAAGATCCAACGAAAATCTAAACACCTGTACCATAGCGTGAAACATGGGAGATCCACGGTTGGTTTGAATTTATCCTGCATATAGTATATATGTATATCCAATCAGTGTAGTTGGAGATACTGTCGTATTTCTCATTGCCCCGTAGGAACAATTGTAATACCGCGTCGTAATGCTCGCAGTAGTTCCCTACCGATTCCACTAGTGCTGCGAGAGGAGCTAACTACTTGATCTGATGTGTGCAGTTGTAAGAAATCTTACCGAATTATATATCTATTATAAGGGAAACCGCAATTATACCAAAACCGTAATTATGAAAAGGCGATATTCGAATATTTTACTGTCTGTTGTAAAAAAAAGTTTGAACAAATAAAAAAAATGGATTTCGTTAGTTTTTAAAACTTTTTTTGAAAAAAAAAATTGTTGGCTTTTAATACAGCTTCTATCCTCCTGGGAATCGAATCATAGAAATATTTTATTTGATGATGGATTTTTGCATCGTACCATATATCACAGATGATATTTCTTAATGCCTCGTCTCTTCAACCTAACGTCCCATTATATCTCACAAGGACTAAAAGACTCTATTTAGTCCTTCCGTTAGCCCCAACCAAACTGAAATTTATTTCATCAGAAAATAATACATGCTGCCAATCAAAATGTGCGAATTCTTAGCGCATTTCAAGCGTGTTTTCTTCATAGCTACTGCTAGAGAAGGCTTTCTGGCAGTTCGACAAGATTCAGGCGTCCTTGAGCAGTCCTCTTGCTGATATTCATTCTGAATTTTTTTCAAAAGACATCACGCAATGCTTTCGTTGCGTTTAGGTATTTGCGAAATTCTCCCATTGGAAAAATTTTCCCTACTGAGAGCTAAGTGGCCAAAGGTTTGGAGGTTTTTATGTTTCAAACCAATATTTAAAAGTTTATAAAAGTTTTCAGTTTTTCAGTAAAAACATCAGGTTTGTAGCCAAAATGTCCTTTCTCGTCACAGGACATGTCGACCAATTAATTAAAAATTCTGCATTTTTGAGTGCAAGAATAGATTTTGAACCAAAATACATTTAACACGTTTTGGAAAAATTATGGACTATTTAAGACTTGTCTTTTTTCTGTTCACAATAAAATAATTTGGTTTAATATTAAATATATGTGATTAGAGGCCTTTCGCTTAAATTTTTTCATAACTGTCTGATCAGCCTTAAAAGGGGTCAAAGGAAATTGTATATGTAAAAAATATTTATAGGCTGATTTGAAGCGTGTAATTGAATTAAATAAATATAGAAAAAAGAACAGACACTTTACAAGAGACTTACCTAGTTTGGGGTTTCTGTATGCTGGTAGATAAATCTGAAATAAAAATATAAAATAAAGTTTAACAAAATTTAATGAAAATAATATTTATTTCGTTATGGCCGTGAAAGTTATGCCGAATTTTGGACTGTGGGATCTTTATGTTGAAAGCAAACTATTTTTTGTTTTAAGATTTAAATATTTATTGATCTGCTTCAAAAGGCAGATTCAAGAAACAAATACAACTTCAAAAAAATATTTTTACATAAAAAACATTTGATTACGGCCGCACAGTGCGAAGCAGCTCTTCTGTAAGAAAAGATAACGAGAAAATTTGTCACCAGATTATAAAGTGCTCGAATTTAGATACAATGGGATATTCAAATATGCACATAGAGGGCGTGGCAGCTCCTATTAAAATAATCTAATAATTTTCTGCAAACACGGAGATCAGCATAATTAAGGGGACGATTGCAAAAATCATGCTAGATAATATTTTATGTTCTAAACTATTCCAGGGTTTTGTGTAGGGATCGCAAATAAAGACCCATGTTTTTAGAAAATGAGACTCCTAACCAGCCTCTTACAATACGGGTTGACTCCAAGGAGTTTTACGAAACATTTATAATTCGTAACTTTTAGAAATGTTAAAGTTATCTATTAAAAGCTAAATTCGTTTAAAAAAATCTGTGATTTTTTACAAATAACCACACAGAAAAAAGTCTGGAACCACACTGGTCCCGTCAATTGGCAATAGCTGATAAACTGCCTGCACTTTTTTAAGAGACATCTTCAGTTTCGTGCAAATTGCACTGCAGAGCGTATCAACGCAATCACTCCGCTTTCTAACGTTTAAATGTTTCTTCACAAAAGATCTAATTACAAGAGTTTAAAAATTTAGGTCAGCTTTTGTACCGAATCAACGGAAAGTTGGTTCTTATATTGTTTAGTGTGCTGAAGGCGTATCTGTTTTTGATTCCCTTTTTTGATATATACTGTTAGATCAAAAAGGCAACAGTTGCACAACAAATGTTAATATAACTGCAGAACGGTTTGCTCTATTTAGTTAAATAAAGAAATCCGAAATTCGACCGTAGAGAGATTTGTGCTAAAAAAATATAAAAAAATTTTGTTTTTACAAAACTTATAAATAAATACAAAAACAAAAAAATTACAGTTTTTCTAATGCCACACAGGTAAATACTCGTATGTCCCAAACAAAACGAGCTATATTAAAATCGATTCACATCTTTAGATTATAATAAAATAGATTTTTAAAAAATCCAAAATGTAAAAACTTTCGCCACATCTTTCTCGATAGCTCGAAAACTACTCAGCAATTTTAGTAACAATGTTAGCATAACTTAAAATCAATTTTATTTCGGATTCTTTACTCAGCCAAATAGAACAAACCGTCATCCGTTAAGTGAAAAATGTGAACTTGATCAGGACTAAGTTCGATTTTACTCTTTCTGAAAATTTTTCTCAGCATTTTCGTGTCTTCCTACTAAGCTAGTGTCCTTTGTAAACATCATATATTTAACCCAACGCTTAAAGTAAATGCAATTCGAGAAAATTTCGCATTTTTAATATCTTTCGCTTTGTTTTCTCGAATTCCATTTCCGTTTATACTGTGTTAAGCACACGATGTGTAGAAGTAATGAATATTAATTATAAACAAATTTAATTATAATGTGTACGCTACGTCAAGTAATGGTAGAAAATTTCATTCGGTAAAAATTAGTTTACGAATTGTAATAGAAATAATAACCCGACCGATAATCTGCCACCAAAGTAATTCCCGACCGTTCGAATTATTGGGCAGGACAGAGGGTTTAATGGCCATAATGCGATTTTTTAATAGAACAACTTTGCACTCCTCGGGATCAAGTCTTTTTCGTGATACCCCCACCTTAGTGAACCTGTAAAGTAAAAATATCAGTGCCTAAATTGCTTCGAAAGCCATAAAACTTCAAGCATAGCCATTTTCAACAATAGCGATTTGTTATAGAGGAAAAACGGGAACATGCAGTCCGGGAATACAAGTTTTGGACTGGTAGTTAGTTAGCAGGTGCCGGGAGACAAAAATTATGAATGTTTTCGACTTCCCAACAACGGGTAAGTTTAGAACTCAGGCAGTCATAGGGCAAAATCGCTACCCTTTCGAGCAGAATCGAGCACTGCCGCTACGCACGCCATGAGCATTTGTTGTGCTTTTATACTGAGTAGCACCTATTGCAAATTAAACTCGAGAATTTTCTAAGATTTCTTATATTTTTCGATGAAGTTTTTGCTGGCTTAAAACAAAGTTTGCCCCACTGTAACTGTACCCGTTGTATTCTTTATCGTACTCTTTTTCTTTCTTAACCGAAGGAGTAAAAACGAACTTACGTCCAAGTAAAATTATTCATTCAATTATAAGAAATAACAGTTCGGCAATTACGGTCAAATAATAAAAATGAACAACAAATTTATGAAAATTTAAACAGGATAATGTCTCTCAGATCTGCCAGTCAATATATAAAACTTATCACTCTATTCCAGCGGATAAAAGCCAGTCTTGCGTATCTCAGAAAATTGTTGAGCAATTTCACTGCCTTTAAGAATATTTCATTCATTTCTTTAATACTTCTTTATTTTCACATTTCTTTGCTGTTTATTTAATGAAAATAAAACCCCTCTAATCGAGGGCAGAGGGAGGCGATTGGAGAATGAAGAAATGAAAATGAAAAGAGAAACTTTTCACGTACAAAAGGAACAAATTTCCATCAATGAATTTGCAGTTTTCTTTTTCATTTTGCTGTTGTATGTGACTGACAATCATGTGCTTTTCAATGAAATTCTTTGTAGTTGTTTCCTTGATATTCAGCGCATCTCGAACAAGAAAAAGTAATATAAACATTTTTATTTTTAATTTATAGTAGACAGGCAAAAAAAAAACACATTGACACCAAACGGAAATAAAAGTAAAATCAACATGCCAGCTATAAGGGCGAACGTGGAAGGTTTTTTAAAATACATATCAAAAATTATATGTTTTCGACGCAAAAATATTTTATTTTCATGGATTAAATGGACTGAAACAAGTTGAAAATGGAGGCTATAACAGGGACCCGAGATGTTGAATTTTTAATGACCTTGCTGCAAAGATCCATCCAGACAAATGGAAGCGATAGCCTCGGTTCATGTTGACTTTGGAGGCATTGGTAAATTTCGGCCATGCGACTGGAAAAAGTCTACTGGAATCATGTATCGCCCTCATTCATAACATTTAAATCCGTTGGAAATCAATTCAAGAAGTACAGACGAAGGATACCGCCGGCTAAAAACTCGAACCAAGCAGTATCTTTGTGCTCTGCACATGCTATTGATTGGCTTCGCCATATTTACGGCATTTTTGCATTCATTCCGGAAACATTTGACTAAAATTTTGGGCACACTTTCAAACGTTAATTTGGAATTGCTGCTCAATGAGTAATAAGCAAAAGATTTGAAAACCTTTTACATTGTCTAAATACATCAATTTAAAAGTGGATATACTAAATTATGCAACTTAAATATTCGATGGTTAGAGGCCTGGGTTCGTATCCCAGCCGCTGCCAATGAAAATAATATCTTAACTTTTCTTCATAGTAGTATATATCACACCGCGGGATCTATCTATAGCAGCACACTATCGCCGGCAAAGTAAAATAATTGATAAAATGTTCATTTTAGATTCAAGTAAAGGGTCTATATAACATAAGAAAATATAAACATAAATTGCAATTGTAGAGTTGTTAACCTAGCGTTTACACATGCCACTATGAGTTCGAAAAACTCAACACACTCACACATTTTCACTAATACATTTACATTTTTCGCAATGGCAGCTAAAATTGCATGCGAGTGAAAATTTGGCATTTGCATGCCACTAAATGTCAAAACGATAGACAATATTACCCTGTTCAATATTAAATGTAAATTTACTGGATTGCGGTTAAATTGTAATTAAAGTTCTACCTTTTTAAATGCATTGCTATGATTTATTTCTTAAATTGCGCTTAAAAAATTTCAAGTTTGTTAATTAAAGAGCAATAATATTAATAATAATAATAAAATATTACAATTAATAATAAATGTAAATCGTTTCCCCAAAAATATGCCTATATGGTGAACTCGGTAACTCTATTTTAAAAAGAAAACAAAAAGTTAAAATGGAATAAAAATTGAGCCTACAGATTATTGAACAAATTATTTAAATCTTTGACATTGTCCTCCCAAATTGTTCTTTCTCATTTCCTGATAAAATTTTTTTAATTTTAAAAGTAAAAAAATGTTCTGAAGTTTACGCTTCGACGACATTTTAAAAATGAACTTACACTTGCATGTGTAAACACAAAAACGAATGGCATGAGATTCGACTATTTCGAAGAATTTTTCGTAGACAATACGTACACAACAATTGCATGCCACTACTTGCATTTGTAAATCCAGCGTAAAGACTTCTGCTGCTTTTCTATCCCCTTGGTCAACATCTGCCTTCCATAATTTTTATGCCCTTCTTAAGAGAGTGTCACAATTATTATAAATAATTAGAGGGCACTAAGTGCCTCCTCGCGCTTCTTTCCTTTAAAAGCTTAATTTTATCCCAACTAATTTTGTTGTAAAAATGTTGTTGCGGGTGGATAAGCTAGAATCTATACGCATTTCGCTGGTGGCTTCCGCCAGCTCATCAGGAAACCTTTATCAAACTTTTTAGAAAAACTTAAATGTTTTATGCCCGGAATTTCTTAGACCAAATGAGAAATGCAAAGAAATCAAGACAAAAACATCAAAGTTTTCATTAACATTTCTGTTTTGAGCTTATTTAAGCGTTCTCATTTGGATTAAAGAATTTCTGGCAAAGGCGTTTAATTTTTTCTAAAACGTTTCCTAATGATGAATTTCGTTTAATTAAAGGGATATTATGCTTAATTAGTTGGGGATAGTTGTGATGTGTAATTAAGGCATAATTATGATGGTTTTTCTGTAAGTAAGGAGTACTTTTGACGAATTATGTGTAACTAAAGTACAATGTAATAAATTATTTGTAATTAAGAGGTTAATCATTTGTAATTAAGAGGTATTTATTATGAGTTATGTGCAATTAGTGGTAATTATGATGAATTATGTATAATTATGTGTTAATAGTGAAGATTTATTTGTAGTTAAGTTTTAGTTCTGATTAATTTTGTGTAATTAAGGGATAATTAGGATGAATTATTTGTAGTTAAAGTGTAATTAGGGTAAATATGGTGAAATTAAGGGGAAATTATATTCTATTGTGTGTAATTAATGGGTAATTATGATGAATTATTTGTACGTAAGGCGTAATTATGATGAATTTGCTACAATTTATGAGTAATAACTAACAAAATAATTTGCATTTTTAGTGGGATAGAATTAGCTAGAAAAAAATTTTTTACATAAAAAAAACAGCTCATAATGCCAATTTAAATTTAAAAGTTTGTGCAAGAAAAAATGTCTTTGAGTAAATTTTTAGGACCTTCTTATCATGCTTCTACTCGAAATATACATATATAAAATCCTCTAAAGAGATCACAGTTTCCAACAACACGGATATAAAACACTCTAACACTCCCACAAGAAAGTCTCATTTGTAAACAGGGTGGCTAAGAGAAAGGAAAAATAACTAAACAAATAACAGACCAGCATTTCTTAGTTTTTTATACTGTTTGTCCTAATAAAAATTGCAAACACAAACACGGTGACACTCAGACATCAGCATTATTGTAGTATAAACTTATAATAAACATGTTTCTACATGCACACTTCTGCACATAGAAACAAATACATATACTTGTATGTACACACTCGTATTTAAGTGACACCAATACTTATGAAGTTATTTTTACACTTGCCAATAAAAGTTTACAACAGAAACAAAAGTGACAGAAAAGGAAGAAGCTGGAGAGGATGGAGTAGAAGACAGATGCTAGGAAATGGTAATAAAGCTGAGCTCAGCTGTGATGTGCTGCCAAGTTGAAAGTTAATTTAAGTTGAGCATTAATATGATACGACAGCAACTACAATAACAAGAAAAAATAATATGAATAATATTGTTGTTGTACAAATAAAATAAATAGAGCAAAACAACAATGAAATCAATATTCAATATTCGAAGTTGTTCAAATCTTAAAAAAATAAATGAATCGAGTCAATGAAAAATCAAATGAAACCAGCAAAAGCCCAAAACAAATGTGAAAAGAATATAAAGATATCGAAAGTAATACAAATAAATATTGTTCAAGTTGCAAAGTAGAAACAAATATTGTAGCAAATTACTTGTTCAAGAGAAAAGTAAAAATAGTGAAAGCGAAAAAACCTGCTATTGCTTGAAACGCAGGCAGCATTTAAAAGAATAAAACGATTACGGGAAAAGTATCTTTATTTACGAAAAAAAATATTAAAATTTAAAATTAAAAGCCTATGGGGGTGGTTAGAAAGAGGTTCAAGTTGAATAACTGACGTTTGAGATATCATCGAATTTTCTCTATTGGAAAGACATCCCAAGTTATATTATGTGTGGCACAATCTCGAAAACTAATTTCTAATTGCTAAAGCAAATACATGAGATTAAATCTAGGCTTCGAGAAAACTCGAGCTTTGTGACTTATTGACAGACACCTGCGGCCTACTAAGAGCCCTCAAAAAAAGTCTACCGAGTTTGAATTGCAAGATTATAAGCTGTAATAGCTACGCAACCTGCTGAATGAATTGTTGAGTCTCGTGCCTAGCTAAAACAATTCTAAATATCATAGTCCAAGGGGGCGTTATTTGAACTAGGATCTGTGAGATCCTGGAGAGAATGGTACTCCCAGGTAGTTAAGTCTACATCTTGCCACCGAAGAGCAATCGCAGTCTGCAGGAATCACTTTCAACCACATTCATTTTATTCATGTCACAGTTAAGCATGCAGTGTCCCATTAACAGTTCACTGCAGAGTTTAATATCATTCCTGTTTAGACTTCGGAAAAGTGCCCTTACGAGTACCGCCCCAGCATTGCCATGTTTCATATATAGTTCATATCCGTGTTCCATTATTGTAAATATTGTTTTACTATTACGAGAAATTCATTGTTTTTCCAAGCGGAGTGTTTACAAATGATCACTTTAAAGTGTTTGGAAACGATTAACGTTGTATTCATCTTATCGGGGTCAACGCGACACAGAGAGTTCCAGACGGCGTCCAGGATCTTTGCAAGGCCAGTAAGATTGCGTTCCTTAAGATGAGATAGATTGAGTAGCCTTAAGGTCCAGTCATCATTTCTAAGGCTGGTGTGGTGCAATTCTTTATTTAGAAATTGCTAAAAAAAAACGTTCTCGCTGTTTTTTCTGTACAAAATATGGCTTTATTTCCATGCCATTTTCAATTAGCATGTCATTCAAAGTTTTGGCCCTCGTTAGCTCTTTCATCCAGAGATGGATGCCGCGCAAAAAGAACTGCCTATTTTTAAGGCCAGAAGCGAAACAACTAAATTTTTAATATCTTCGACTAAAGTGAAGTGTATTGCAGCCGGATTGTTTTGCGTCGATCCAAGCAAATGGTTGTGAAACGGTGTAAGAACTAGGCTAAAAGGAGGACGAGGTGCAACTTCCCTTCTTATTTTTTCCTAATAATTTTATACTGCTACTGCAACATCAAGAAGAGCATTGTTATGACGGAACATTATAGGTCGTGTCCGGTAGCATATTTTCGATGTTCTTCGTTGATTGTCATCTTCAAACCGGTCAATTGTTATCTGCATATATCATCTGTGACAGACCGAGTAGATTTCAACAGTTCATAAAACAAAAAAACCCTTCGGAACCCAGTAAATATAGATCATTACCTTAGTGCAGTGGATTTTATGCTGTTGTGTTAATTTTTTTTTTTGCGTTGACTCCGTTGACTTTGTGTTGTTCGGGCGCAGACACAGGGGAAAGGATGAGTGAAAAAAACTGTTTTTCCAATCGAACAATTTCAAAATTGTTTGCCTTCTTTAAAAACTCTCTTACAAAAGTTGAAGAGTTGAAGCAGTAATTCCGAAATGAACGTTTGCCTTCAAATAAATCCGAATGCTCTTAAACTAAAGTAATAGCCTGTTCTGTACCACAACGATTCTTCAACTTCTTCTCTTGTTTAATAACGCGGCTAGTTCTTCATTTAAATATTTTTGTAGCTTTTCCGAACATTCCATGTCTTCCGCATCAAACTCACCATCTTTCAAGCGTGTTAATCAATGTTTATGTGTTATTTAAGAGAAAGAGAGAGAAAGAGAGAGAGAGAGAGAGAGAGAAAGAAAGAGACAGACAAAACTGAGAGAAAAAGAGAAAGCACGCTAGACATTAACTTTCACAAGAATACGTTGATATTCTGCAGCACTTTTCCCCACAGAAAGTTTTCCATTTTTAATGTCATAAACAATTATGTTGTTGTGAAAACGACAATGCGCTTTGTACTGAAGACTTTCTGATGAAGGCAATATTTTGTGTAATTTCTAACAAAATATCACAAGTGGAGCCATAGGTTGTCAAATAGAACGAACTGTTTTGCGGCCAATATATCGATACTGTATTAAGTAAAAAAAAAAAACAATATTGAACATTTAAAAATTTAATAATGAAAATTCTTACGACGTTTTCGATTCTAAAATAAAATGTTGCCTTTTGCAAGGGTACATTTAACACAGCCTAATTATAATGGATTTTATGCAGATTATAAAATGCCGTTCACTATTATTAAGTGTACTAAAAAAACAAAAACTTTTATGGGCGTAAGCATATTTTGGGTATAAAAGGGCAAAAAATTTTGCATTTTTTTTAGAAAAGAAAACACCATTAGATTTTGCTTAAGCAAACTGATGAACATTAGGGGTTCGATAATTACTTTCTTCGATTTAAAAAAGAATGTGGCCAAAAGAAATATGAATCTATGCAAGTTAATTATACGTATGATACACAGCTCAAGGTAGAAACCATTGAGATACACACATGCGAACGCATGATTAAATTCCAAAGCGCTGCAGAGAATAACAATAACCAATGTTGCAAAAAAAATCCTAATAATAATTGAAAAAGATTCCACTGTCATATGTTTTGCATTGAAAAGCCTAAATTCCGTTCCCATTCCCTTACAAATAATTCATTCCTTAACAGTCTGCCTTTAAGCCATTGTTGGCACTTGGTTTGTGTTTCGTTTTCTCTTTCCTTTTTGTTTGCTATTTATTATTATTTTTATTTTTGTGTCTTTTTTTCATTATACCATTTTAATCTTTTAAACCCCTTTAACTAACAATACCCTACTTTTCCCCATTCTGTGCACACTACGTGTGTAGCGAGTATATGTGAAGTTACGTTCCTACTTAAAGGGGTAAGAGTGAGTGGGCATAGAGACCATAGACTTTATATTGTTACAGTTTGTCTTCTACGACTAGGGGTTTTTGTTATTATTGTTGCTGTTGTAATTTTGTATTTTTTTCTCATTCATTCATTGCAGTCCAATTCATCATGTTGCCAAAGCAAAAATGCTTGTTTATATTTTAGGTCGATTAAAAAGCTACAAAAATATAGAATAAGAAGAAAAAAATCATCAAATGTAGGCCAAATGTGTTGACTTACATTACTTACGATAAATACACAAATACAAATACATATATACAACAACAAACACGTTGTGTGGAAAGTTTCAATGTGTCTGTGTGTACATACGATATATTTACATTGAGAGATGCCTGTGTAGGGATGTATGTTATATATTAGAACACGGTTGAAAAACAGACACCAACAAATACCGAAAAGAAAAAAAATACAAATAATAAGAAAAGGCTTAGACAGATATTCACATGCATGCATGCTTGTAAACTGGGGCTAAATCGTATCAGATGCTTTAGATTTCCAAGTACCAGGCAAAACATATGAATGACTGACTACTCTGACTGCCTGTTTCCAAGGGATTGTGAGTGTGTAGAGTAAGTGAAAAGCTGTTGCTTTTAATGCCGGCAACTGTGTAAAAATAACCAACACTTCTAGATTCTTACCCAGGCATGTGTGACAGGATAAAATTGTCTATTTGTAGGTAGACTTCACTTCATTTACACATACATACACACATACAGTTAAAGAGTAACTAGCATCATGAGCTATTTTCTTTTTTTCAAAATTGCAGTGAAAGTTTTAACTAGAAGTATCAAATGCCAAATGAGTTGATGATTTTGCAACAACAAAAAAACAAAAACAAATTTAGAACATAAATTCCAAAACAACAAAAATAATTTTCATTTAACGAAGGTATCCAGCACAATAGGGGAGAATGAACTAAAAACATTTTAATTATTTTTATGCTAAGAATTCAGTTTTAATGACGGCTTATTGCACAATATAGAACAATCTGAAGATGTTGTGGATAAAGCCAAAATTGAAAATGGAATTCATATTGTCCCTCGCATTGTGCTATCGATGGTACAACTTTACAATAGTGTCAGCTTGTTAGTTACATATAAAACTTTTTCCTTTTTTGGTTGATATGGCTTGCCAAAGTATACGTCGACCTATACCTTCGGAGAGAAAGTAAAATTTATTGAAATCTCTTCCTAAAGTGGACTGCTTTTCACTTATTTCTGTTTCGGCCGTGTGTGTGTGTCTGCAGTATTTCCAGGGAACAGATGTTTCGAAATCACAATTCTTCGCCTTTAGTTTTATGGTCTCCAGTTCAGAGCATTTAAAAATGTCTTTATTTCTCTTTTTAAAGTAAAAACATTCAAAAATACCCTTACAAGTATTCTAGTGTCACCCCATCCCCATTCTATTAAATCTTAAAGTATTTTCTTTCCAATAAAATTTTTTTTTTAACTTTAATCTTGTTTAATGCAATAATGCACTATGGAAATCGTTGCTGGAATAAGTCGATTGCTTGAGGACCGATATAGGAAATGGCGCCATTCTGCTGAAACTACATGTCAATCAGGTTAATGCCATCGAGTTGATGCCACAAGCATTTTGTTATCATGTTCCTATAACGAATGAATTTATGTTTCATAGTTTTCGGCGTAGCTCGTTTACACCAACAATGATTTCAACGGAATGACCGACTACTTTTCGAACAGTTGATACATTAGATGAAGTTTCTCGACCAATAATTCTATTTGCAAAGGTTCTCAACTTAATGGGCATTCACAAGTCATAGGTGACAGATGTTAAATATCAGAGTTGGAATTGGCATGAACAAAATTTAACAAAATTAAAAAAGTAAACTTTTGTTGAGATACCTTACCCTAAACGTTAAACCACTCCATTATAATACGTTAACAATTTCTTTGCTTCTGTAAAGTTAGTTAGTCGAAGTCTAACAAAGTTTATGCGAGAGTACGACCTAAAATACTTGAAGACTGAACAACCCGGAGCTACGCAGAGAAAGACACTCATTGTCGTGCTGAACAGGACAACGGTAGATCTACTGGCTAAAAAACTGGCTCTAAACACAGCACTTCTATTAATCGCTACCAGTGAGTGAAAGACTATGGAGACATTTCAGTATTACTGAGGCTGCATTCAAACACCCAGCCTAGCTTCTCGAGGGGTTAGACTTTTCAACTCCAGAAAACCCAGGGTCATCAAAAGGCACGAAGCCCCCTTTTAGACCATCGATACATAGATTCAAATGGATCCCAATAGGCTAATGGAGTAGGCTGATGTGTTTCTATATAGGAATAATAAATGTAGCACCCTACAGTTTGAAATATCGTCGATATTAAAGGCAACGACCTGGATGCGGTATTATAGAATATTCCACAGAAATATTCAGATTTGCACCGACAGACACGTTGTAAGTAAGCTCGGGACAGGTGTTCGTTCAACGTCTAGTCTGGTATAATCCCCTCTCCGCTGCAAGAACCAAATTAATAAAAGCCAGGTGATGGGAGGACATTGCAGATTTGGCAATCACGCAAGGAAAATGGGGTTACCTACTGTAGAAGTTTTCACAACGAAGAGGAGACCGTAGTTCATCTCCTTTTCCAATGTCCTGCATTAGCGGGCATACACCAAACTCATTTTGGGCAAGAACAATTATTGACTGAAAACGAAATGGTTTCTTAAAAATATGACGTAACATCGAATGAGCACAAAGTTGTTTAACTCACTGCTGTCGAAAACGGGTATCGTTAACAGTCGTCCTTCCATCCCTGTGAGCAATAAATATAATAAAAAAGTTTAAAAAAATACCCAGGAAGAATATTAACGTTAGGGAGATAGCAGCCGATTTCAAAGGTTCGTTCCGACCCTTGACATGATAAATACCTCAAAGCTGTGGCTTAAATGATAAAAGTAGTCATAAAAGCATGAGGCTTTACCCTTAGGGAACAGCTCCTTTTTTGTAGTGGGTTGTTCAGTTCTTTTTTAACGGGAATGTATTTAAGGCAATCAGTTTCGCTGGCTATAAGGCGGTTAGCATGCTTTTTGTGCCCTTCGCTTCATTGTCAATTAGCGAAAAGTCAAGAAACCCAGAAAAAAACTTAATAACGCTTCGTTTCAACTATTTAGAACGCTTCTTTTAAATAAATACTGAATTCGAACTACTACCATGGAGATGGTATTAGGATTATGCGAAAGACCAAAGGGTTGGAAAAGCAATTTGTCAAAACTCTAAATAATAATAAAAACCACTCGTGCCTTTAAAGTGTGAGTCCTACTTTTCTTCAAAACAAAATAAATAAAAGCTACACAAAAGCAAAAAACAATAACATCAAGCAGAACACAGAAAACAGACGCTATAAATATCCGCTTAAATAAATAAAATGTAGAACGAATTTCACACATTCACTGGAAACGGCTTAGCAAATTATTTGCCCTCAAACCAACCGTCAGCTCTTATGCTAACGTATTAAAGCAAAATGTCACACATATAGACACAGGTTTCCAATTCATTTCTACACATGAGTTTCATTCTGTGTGCTTGAGTGAGAAAGAGTTGAGTACGTTTTGTTGAAGTAAAAAACAGGAATCTTCCACGAGGTCAAGTTATTTTCGTAAAAACAAAAAAGGAACCAAAATTTAAACAATTTCTTTTTTTATACGAAATTGTTTCTTTAAGCGTCTCCCTGTCTGTGACTGTAAATAAAGGGGTCATCTTTCACTTTCTACTTACAAGCTTTCGAGTGCTTACGTGTTTGTTGGATCAAAATACGTATTTAGGTCTTGAAAACTGCAAGTTGTAGACGGTCGTCGGTAATACTGTTGAAACGTGACTTTAAAAGGAAAATCGAGAGAAATAAAAATAAGTTACGAGGATGTCTCAGAGCATAGAATCTTTTTTTTTTTTTGGGTATTTAATATGATGTTGCGAAAAACTTGAAGCACATAAGACAAACTAGTTTTCAAAAAACTAAAAAAAAAGATATCACTGAATTGGTAGGTAGTTGTGGCTTTTTGCATTTTACTCAAGGAAGTAGTAAATCGAGAAAAGGGCTGAAAAAATACAGAATTATATATTTTTAAATATTTGTTCATACAAAATTGTTCCTCAATATATAACAATTTTAATTCGTAATGAAAATCCTTGTAGATAGATTTGGACAGCCTAAAGCACATTCCGTGCTTTTGGTCCATTGAAGCTACGTTTTTGGCTCTTTAAATTATTAAAACATTGAAACACGCAAAGACAAAACATGATTGAGACACCTATAAATCAGCAGCAATATATTACGATTGAATTTTGTGGTTGTAAACAAATTATATAATTATTTGAAATATAAATTTTTGGGCGTTCTTAGAGTTTAAGGGGAATATATTTTCGAAAGCAGGCCTTCTATGATTGCTTATTACTCTTACTCTTACAAAGACAGTAAAGCAAACAATTGATCTTGCTTATTGGCAGCGGCTGTGGTACGAACATAGACGACTAAAGGCTAGCGGCTTAAACCACAGCAAACTCACACATTCATTAAACAGCAACATAATTTTACATATTATGTTTATTAGAAACATTTTGTGGTTAGGATTATTATATTCTTCTTGTATAGTTAAAATACTTTGTTTGTCTTACTTATCGTTGAACACAACCATGTTGCAAATTTTAGGGATGAAAATTATTTATGAATAAAATGTACACAATAATTTGTTTGTCCCATGTTTAAAATGCTTTCAAGTAACCATTTCATGTTTGCTACAACAATATATTGTTGTAGAGAACATAATATGAATATCATGGCTACTGACCATACATGTTTTTTTGCGTGTAAAACATTTTTTTAACAAATAAAAGACTGATTTAGTTTGGGCATCTCTATTAAAATATTAACAAAACCATAATTTTTATAATGAACCCGTTTGTATTTTTTTTAAATGTTTGTGTGCAATGTTGTCTCAAAGACCATATCGTCCATGTAGCTTTTCCGAGTAATGCGGCATGACGTAATGCGGTGGTCATAAAATAAAGTGCCATTTTTGCAAAACGCAGGTTTGATGTCGGTTACTTGGCGTCGTAACGCCTGCTTAATTCTAGTATATTACTTCCTCCTAAGGTGTATCTTTCCATCTCTTCAGAATTCCTTCGTTGGCTAAATTTTTTGGGAATGTTATATTATACTCCGGAGGGTATGGTAGTTCTAACCAGACGTGAAACCTCTACTTAATTCTCATATTTCGCTCCAGATGGTATTCTTCGTGTACAGATTTATCTCCTGCGTTTCATACTCTAGAGAGAGAGAGAGAGAGAGAGCAGCAGTTGGAACCCGAGCTATATGTAATACGATCAATAACAACCCTGATATTGAAAAAATTAATTTTTATCTAATGTACTAATGTAATAACAATATATATAACGGTATCACAAAACGCATATTTAGACATCTGGTGTCCCTTGGCGGCCATTTTGAGTTTAAACGAAAAACACATAGTCAATACTAACAGGATCGCAATAACGAATCGGTTGCTACTTAAGTTGTTAAAATCGGTCAAATTACTTAGGCACTAAGTTTAATCATACGTAAATATTCTACGGAAAGATGGCGAAATATCGTCACGCCCACCTAAATTTTGTCGTTAGCTCATAAGAAAACATAGAGAAGGTTGTGAGAAATTCTCCCTCACTCCTCTCGCCATACCGCGATACCCCTAACCGAGAATGCTAATCGCTACCACTAAAGTGTGAATAACAAAACGCGTAAATACCGTTGTGCGTTTTATACAATGTATATCGAGATAACGAGTCTTTTATTTGAGATAGGCTTGGATACTTTAAATATTAACGACCCTGGATGCCGCTGATAATACTCCAGCGATCTGCGGAAATGTGTCGTTACAAGTTTAAAAATTAAACAAGAAATTACATTTTGATTTTGCAAAAATCACATATATTGACATAAGTTGATTAACCTTTTTGATACCGGTTTTTTTGAAAATTTTCATTTTAAGACCCATTCAGTTATTTATGGATTCCACAGATTTAATCTGCTGTTTTGGATTTTATAACTTTAATGAATAGTAGTTAAACTCTGTTCAATAAAAAAAAAAACTTTTAAAAACAAATCAGGGTAAATCATCGTCCTTGTTAAACGTAAATATTGTTTGAAAAAAAAATACATATTTGTAGAGACCAGTAACGATTAAAATGTTCTTTTTTTAGTTTAGTATTAAGCAACGCAAAATCAAACTATATATGTACGTAGTCCTAGATTCATTATACACCAACTCATAGGTGCAACTTGGACAAAAACACACTTATGAAAGTTATGGAAATTTAAACACACATGATCCTACAGAGCACTTGTACCAATGTTTGTTTTTAAGAAAAATCTATCAACACCATATTGAAAGTCTGTGTTTGCTGTCGATATAAAAAAGATGGATTGTATGTGTACAAACATAATTGCAGACAAACTTTTGTAGTCTACATAAATAAAAAGAGGCCGTATGTATGTAGGTGCCTAAGAAGTAGGTGTAAGTGTGTTTGTTATGGAGTTTTCAGTCCAGAATTTTTTTGTAGCATCTACAGTAATCAGTTTGGGGATAATATACAAATATTTCTTTCAATATTTATGTTTTTGTGTGTGTTTGTGTGTAAGAGTGCTTTTATATTCAATGCAAAGCATTTATGCGAGAAAAGATTATCTACGTATATACATACATATATATTTTTGTAGTAGCTGCTTTAATATTCCATATAAGTGAAATCCATTTCTTTTATACTTCCTTCTGTGATGCTACTTGTAACACATGTAAGATTTAGATAAATATATTTACAATATAAAAACACAAAACACCCACACACACGCTTATAAACAACTTAAAGCATTAAACACATTGACCACAGATGGCAACACAGCAACACACGGCTAGAAATGACACCGCCTACTTAATTATTTTGAAAACGACAGCTACAGAGCAAAATTTTAACAGCTGTTGCAAGGATTCATTTATATATCAGTGAAGCCACTTTCGATTTTTTACTTTTTTAAGTTCGGTTTTTTTCATGGAACAAGACCTGTGGATGGTCAGGCCTACAAAGTTTAAAAAAATAATCGGATATATCTTCTGTACTGTAAAAATCACACTGTATATTAAATCAAAGCTTATAATAGGACCTTTTCAACGAAGTGTGTGCCCGAAATAGGTCAATTAAAAGGGGAAAGAGTTTTATGGCCGACTTTTTTCAGGTACATACTTTTTGTTTATTTTAGAGTTGGTAAAAAATAAAAGAAATAAAAGCGCAACAATACGGGGCCAACATTTTTCAACTTTTGTAACCAGCTCGCTCGAATGTAGGCAATACTATCAATGTAATGCTAAATCTTTCAATATGATCGGAGAGGTGCACAAAAACGCGACTGAAGCCGATAAGAATACATGATTCTAGACATCTATATAAACTACATTCAATAACATATGTATTTTGAATAAAAGAAATGAATATATTTATTTAAAAACTTTTGATGCACATGTATATATTGTAACCTTTAAATTTTTTAATTTTGATTTTTATTTTGCAACAAAAAATTTGTCAAAAAATAGAAATTAGTTTAATTTTACAACAACGACAAAAGCCGCATTGACCTTGTTGTCCTGTCTTTGTTGCCAACAAAATACTCGTTATCATATAAACGTGTGTATTTTAAATTTTGACAGATTTGTAGTCGGTAACATGCTGTATTTTATGAGTTTAATGCATAAAAAACGATATTTTTCAAAATTGAAATGGCGATATATTTTTGAATTAGTCTCCTTTTTCTCTCTTTTTTTAACAAACGTGTTCTTCAAGGCTACTTTCTTACATTTCACAAAAAACAAGCTTCTTTCAAAATTTATCCTAAAACTTTTAAACGTAAATAATGTGCTAGAATCTATTTACTTAACTTTTTCGGTATTTTAAAAAATATCGCATCAATTTTTATATACTCGTATGTATGTACATCGATTACAATTTGCTAGAGAGCATACGATATGGTACATTCAAGTAAGAGGTCATGTTAACGATTGGCCTACTGTGGTTTTTAGTGATAAAAAGAAATTTAATTTGAACGCCCCAGATGACCACCGTTATTATTTTCACGATATGGGAAAGAAAGAATTATTTTTAAATCGCCATCACAGGAGTTATGGATTGGCAAAACCTATTACGGACAAAATCGATTTAGAATTTGAAAGTACAAATATGACAGGAGAAACTTAAAAGAATCTTTTACAATCAGATTTCCCTAAAGTGATATTTTCAGACCAATTACATAAATGTTCGTCCGCGTAATTAGCCAACATATTCTCCCGAACTAAACATAATTGAAAACTTTAGTGGTTGGCTTTTTCGCCAGGCGGAAAATACTTCGACTCCTACTAAAAACAGAAATGTAAGTGGTTCTAATCATCTGATCCAGAGTGGATACAATTATTCTGTACGTGTATATGAATCGATGAAATATTGTGTGTGTGCATTTAAGTCGGTCCTTAAATGGATTAGATTTATTATTGGTCCCGGTAGGAGGCAGTGCAATCACGCTTAAAGTAGGCTTAAAGCCGCCACATACGATAAAATGCAACTCTAGAATTGTACCGACATCTTATAGTGGCAATAGCAACAAATATTTGTTTCTTTCTTAACTAAATCAATAAACGAACTTAAACGTAAATAAAACTATTTCATTTATTTCTAGAAATATCAGATCAACAAATTCGTTAATATAAGAAAAAAAAAATTAATAAGGAATCAAAAGAATTTAACAGACTGTGCGTCAAAAGTTCATAAAAAGCATAAACAATTTCAGTCACAACAAGCTAGCTTTAGTTATTGTTGTAAAATCGAATAAATCCATGAACGAGGATAGTTTTGCAGATGTTCTCATTTATCTGCAGTCACAAAAAGCTACAATTATAAAAACTGCGAATTCCATATTTTTAATCAAAAATGTTCCCAGGACCTTTTTAATAAAAAACTTAATTTTTGTTCAATTTTCCATAAGAAATTACTTTTACACTAGGTCCAATACCGCCAAGGGAAGTTTCCCCAAATATTTAAATATATTTTCGCAACAAATCGCATCTGTTTTTACAAAAAAAAAATTCTTCGCGAAGGCATCTTTGAATAAAATTTTGCCATGAATTCCCTATAAAATGCTATTTTTTATATGAAATTTTTTTTACAATTTCCCAGACTTTCCAATATTCCAAAAAGTAAATCTTCTAATAAAAACTGGTCCAGAAACTTGACTCTTCTCGAATTACATAAAAAATTATGTTCCTTCACTGTTAATCATTAAAAAAGCAGGCAAACACTGTCTCACTTCGTTGTTGTAGTGCAATGTCGAATTATGCAAAAATAAATTTAAAAAAGGTCGATGAGGCGTTTCTTGGTTAGTGGAAATAACAACAACAACTATAAAGAAAAAAAGTGATAAAACACTGGCAGGGTAAAATCATACAAAATAAAACACAGCAGCCATGAAATTTAAGTAGAAATTTAACACTAAAACTCAATTTACAAAAGACTACAAAACAAACACAAACAACAACAAGTACAAGAGTATGAACTATACACACCTACGCATACTAAAAAAGATATACATACATACACACAAGCAAAGTAAACAGAGATTTATGTATAACACACACACACACACACACACTCCCGCACACAAAGTAAACAAACAAGAATTCATAGACTACCACCACTTTATAGTGCATTGACACGTTACATTGAATTGTTGTTTGTTTCATGTTTTTTGTTTATTTAGCCAGACTTTGTTGTATTTGTGTGAAATGTATACGAGTACAATAAATCCAAATTATATTCGTGCTCATATAAATTCGTGTGTGTCTGTATGTATGTGTTCGCATTTGAACACATACATGCTGAAACTTAACTATGTATGTAGGTACGTAGAGGCATGTAACCAAATAGATTTTTTATTAAAATAAACATTAAATCGTAAGTGGTTAATGTACGAGTATGGATACGGTTGCAAGGGTGTCTTCACATAAAGTGGTTTGAAAAGCTGCCAGATAATTGTTTAAAGATAAATACCTAAATTTAAATACGAGTAAAAGGAAAAAATTAGCAAAAAATTAATATTAGCCCAAGTTCTCTAAACAATTATAGTTTATGTCAACACTGGCACTATCACAAATTCTTAAAACTACTTATAAAGTGCGAGGGTATTGTGATTCAAGCAGTTGACACGTTGACTATTAAGCATCCAATGGCCCTACTAGAAGCAGAAGCCTGGCTTTTTCGGCGCTGCCCAACCGCTGCCAATTAAAAACATATATTTTATGATCCGTACAAGCTTCTATTCATATTAGTATATATCATCACATCGCTCTCCTTTGTTGATATCACTCTATAGCACTAAATCGTCGGCAAAGTATGGCTATACACCAGAGGCGCTGCAATATTGTTCTAAAAAAATAAGACGCAATTGCAGACTTGTAAACTCTGAAGCGTTTTTCTATCTACCACTACTTGTCTGCTCGTACACATCCCTTTTCAAAGAAAGTAGCGCACAATTATTCAAAAAATAATTAGTAGGAGACATTAGTACTTACTGCAAAACAACCACAAAAATATAAGAAATTCGCTGAAAATTAAATACCCAAAGATTTTAAAATTCTCCACATATTCGAAATTTCACCAACATCTAAAAAATTTTAAATATCACACAAAATCGAAAAATCGCCAAGAAAGTGAACAATAACCTAATTTTTAGCCATTACTTTCGTCCGGCTATTCCAGTGGTTCCCCGACCAGCTGTATATAATAAACTAAGCGCATGAAGCGTCGCATTTTTGGTGGTATGTAGAGGCCCTTCGAACGATGAGTAACATGCGAGTGATTTTGCAACACGACCAAAGCCGCAGGTAACTGCTCGGCCGTATTCATTGTATTATCCCCGGATTTCTGTCAATTTACGGAATCAAAACAAGTCCTTTTTAAGCACGTTTTTGGGACACAGCGCAATAATTCAAAAACCATAATTAGCTAAGCGAACAAGTAGTATTGGTGGCAAAAATCAAAGATGTCATTGATCTCAATACGAAAATTCAAAACTTTATTCCGCGAAAGTTATTTTGTTTCAAGTCACAGTTATGAACCAAGAGAGGTGGTAAATTATCTCAAAGAATTTTTTAAGTCGGACTACCAACTCACAATTTGCAATTAAAAGCTGTGCAGTGAAACGCAACTGGCTGTAAAAAAGTTCTTGAACAACGGTATAGAGGAAACGATTATCAAGCCTAAGTAATGAATTTGACTATAAAAAAAAAACAAATTCAACTATTGGCCATAAATATCGGTTTTAATTAACTAAATTTACTTGACAAAAAATTCATTTATTTTAAGAATAAAAATTCTCTTTTAAACAGCATTTTCCTTTTGCTTGATCTAAAACTAACTTCTTCTGTCATATATTTTTCATTGAAAGATACTTTTGGGCAAACTAGCGAAATGCACTAATAAAACAAATATTTTGATAAACTTAAATTACAGCAAGTGTAAAGAAGGGTCTCAAAAAAAACAAATTTTATCAATTCCGTTAAAAAGTTCTTTTTTTCTTTCAGGAATTTTATTTATCTTCTGGCGAAACTTTATAAGAACTTTAAAAGTTTGCTACGAATTTTGCCAAAGGAGTTAAAATTTGACTTTAATGACATTGATAGAATTATTATTCGCATTTTCACTACTAAAGGATATTGACTTGTATAAATGCTTTCGCAAGTAGTTCAACTTTCCCATTATTAAAATTATTATTGTTTTTTGTAAGATTTGCTATGGTATAATTTTTTTCTTCGTAATCTACGGATTATTTTTCAAAGAGACTAATAACTTGGCATCATACGAGATAAAAAACACTTTATTTCCTACACAATGTAGTAGCGAAATATCGATAGAAATAAGAGAATTTTTCAATCTTGAAAAATTTTGTAAATTGTAAGTGGTGTACACTTTAGATTATAATATTTTTAATTTCTTTAGAAATAAATTTGCTCAGAAATTTAGTACCTTTTTTGTAATTCTTGATTTTTGGCATCTTCATGCGATCGATCTTATATTTCTATATTTTATTTAAAAAAATTGGAATTTTTGGACCCAGCCGTGAGGTTTACAAATTCTTCTGTTGTAAATTCCTAAGTTGTAGAATACATATTCATGACGTATGAGTAATATGTATATTAGTTGGTTCAAGCTTGAAATCAATATTAATCATACGCGGGTTAAAATTTTATATATTATTTTATTTTACCACCTTTAAAACATTTTTCTAATTAGAATAAATGTCTCTAGTTTTATATCTTTATATAAGCTTGTAAACAGAGAATAATGATCGTACTGGAAGATACTCACTGGTATTTTCCCTTTTAAAACTTTAAAATAAAAATGGATGAAAAACGGGTTTCTTCTGAGACAAATAAATAAAAACAGGTCTTTTTCTCAAAACTGCTGTGTTGTGGTCAGCACTACTAGAGTTGCCAAATCCGGAGCTCAAATTCTTCTAAACTAAGTTTTTATATATTTTTGGGTTTTTAAACTGGCTACTTAAATGTGGCGGTTTTCGTATTATTTCAGAAATCGCGTTGTCAGTGTCGACGTATTCGGTATTTTCGAATACACAGGTACATCACAATTAAAAGTTTTTTTCGCTACCAAAATAAAATTATGTACACAACAGTTTTTTATACGTAATCATTGGATTATGACTGATAACATAAGGATAAATTTTCAACCAGTAAACTTACAGATAAATTTTAGTAAATTAAAATGAGTTCTATTTCATTCAAATTAAAAACTTTAAAAACGTGTATGAAAAGGACAATGCTCAAAACGTTAATTTATGATTTGATTTCGTGATAGAGTGATTTGTTGCAGATACTCGAAACGGAAGAAGCATCAACTTCCTTGCTTTCCAGTCAGTTAAGAAATGTACATAATAAAACAAATGAACCTTATCAAAATCCTTTCACATCGCAAGCACATACGCAAAGACTTACATTTCATTAAAACCAAAATAAGTGCTTGTATGTTACGTAAAGAAGGCAATAGGACATCGCCTTGCTTATTGATGTCGTTGAAACTCGTTATAATCTCTGATATCCGCATTTTTTAATAAAATCTAGTTCTAAATCGGAAAGGATATTAAAACAAAACTGTTTAAACACATTAAAGCTGTTGAAAATTGCTTTAAAAAAGTTGTCAAGTTACTTTTGGTTTGAAAAGGAATACTTATATTTTTACTTAAAACAACATAATATATTTCCTCAAATTTATTATAATTACTGAAACAAAATATTGTATTAAATACAATTATATTATTTTTACATTACGGTAGTTTACCTATATCTGTGGAATACAATATATTATAATAAATAAACAATAAAGTATTTGCTATTCATATTCATATGGCAGCAGTATTGTATAATAGTCTTTTCCAGACTACCGACATTTCGTAGTCGAATTTTAAACGTTTCGAAAGTCGCTATAAAAATGTCGAAAAGGTACTTTAAAAAACTTGCAATACCCACCAAAGAGAAAAAGAAAATCATTAAAACAAACATGAGATATAAATGAAGACACTATTTAGATACATTTTCAAAAAGATATACGAATTTAAATCAGTTATACCTAGGAATTATTTATAATTAAGCCAGCTTCAACCATAAATTAACGTGTTTATTCGGCAAGCTCAACTATAAAAAAATTAAGACATTGTATGTCCTTTAATACACTCGTGTGTATGAATTATGTTTTATTTTTAAAATACTATTTGACAAAAATAATTCAAATATTTAAATCATGATATAATTCGTTTTTAAACGTTCAAACGACTTCACCTGGGGGGTAGAAATTTTAAAATTATTCCAGTTGAACTGTGAGACTAAAATGTATACGAATTTGAGTTTGTTTTTTACTGATAAAACAGAAATAAGAAGTAAAAAAATAAAAAATATAATTTAATATGTAAGAAAAAACCCGAAAAAACGGATTTATTAACCGGTTTTTAAATAAAAAAGCCGGGTTCTAAAAGTGAGAAATTTTTTAACTATTCGAACACTGTTTTCTTGCAAATGTCGAGTTGTTGACAGCTCTAGGTCTGCACACTTAATACTTTTATATAAAATTTCACTGTGTACACCGAATGTCAAATGTTTATAAAAAAAAAATCCAAAAAATGTATACAAGTTACTAAACTACCGGGCGTATGAGTAAAATATTGTCCATTTGAAATTAGTATTAATCATACGTAATGTGAAATGCAGCAAGTGGCGAAAAATTTGTATTGCTTTTAAACTTAGAACATTTAAAAAAGATGTTATAACTGCTACATTTATTTATGCTATTTGCAGATCTCAGGAGTCCGTGAAGAGAATTCTCGTTAAGAAAGAAATTTACACATCAACACCCAGACACTTGCAGAACCCACAAAATACACAAGGTAAGTAATTTAAAAACAAAAACTACAAAATCACCTCAACTATCTGGCAGCTCTTGTTTATGCAGGACATTTGTGTAGTTTGTTTGTTTTTTTTTACAAAGCAAACAAACGGTAACATAAACAAAAATAACAAAACTTTCTACTTGCACAAATTTCCGTATGTGTTTGTGTGTGTGTGCCTGTGTGTGTAAGAGTTAGAAACTTGTGTGTAAATATTATCAAAAATGTTTACATTGACAGTGAAAATGTGTTTTTTGTTTTAATTTTGATTTTTCTTCTCATCCTTTTACTCACTTTGTTGTTTATGCAACACATTTGTTAGTTTCTCTTTTATCTTTTTTCCCAACCACTTTCCGCTCAAACAAGACGGAAGAGTTGTACTTGAAAGAAAAAATAAAAACTAATTTATTTGATCTCGTCTTGTATACGCATTTTCCTTTTTATATCTTTGAAAAGCAGAAAAACAAAAGGACTTCGGTTTTAGCTCTTAAATTGGTATTACAATTTAGCGTGTGCAATTTAAGGTTCAGATGAACACAGCAAAATAGTACTTTCGAGTGCAGTTAGAGACTTAAAACAAATAACAGACATTGACAATGAAAAGGGAACAGGGAACGCAGGCAATGGCAATTAAATGTTGTGTCTGTGTTTTTTTAATTATCTGACTCTTCTGTCAAAGAAAGCTGTTAGAAGACGTGTTATTTAAGCCTTGGATTTGTAAGAGTTTTTAATTCTTAATCAGTTTTTTTTTTTTAAATTGAGACTTTTGTTCAGCATTTCATCAAAATGCTGTCCTAATTAAAAACATTTTTTCGCTTAAATTTAAAATGTTGTAAATTATTTTCCTTTGAAATCTTTCAGTTTGTTTGGATTCAAGTAGGCAAAAATACGTTTACAACAAATATGTAGTTGAATTATAATTTAAATTGTTAAAAATAAAAGCAACTTGTATGAGGTTTCCTTGAAAATGTTGCCATTTTTTAACGTTTAATTTTATTTTATTGAATCTTTCTCGCCATGCTCAGTATAACAGCTTTTTTAGTCTCTGGTTCCCGCGGAAATGTAATAATTTTCGAACAAGAGTGTTATGGTGGATCTCTAGTTTGTTTACATATTTTAACGTGCAAGTTTTTAATTCTTCCTGGATAGAGGAACCTTCTAGATCTCTATAGATATTTTCATTTCTTATATACCAAGGGGCAAATACGTAAAATCCTTGACTGTCTCCTTTGTAATTCCTCACTGTTTAATGCGCAAGCAGTGCCATATGACCATATTGGCTTTATAACGGTTTTGTATAAGAGGACTTTGTATTCCAAAGCCAAGGTTGAGTCAGGTCCTATTAACCAGTGTAGTTGAGTTTTAGGACAGTTATATTTGCCTCAATATGACGAGACCAAGTTAGGCATAGGTCAATGTGGATACCCAAATATTTCCACTGGAACAGTGGCATTTGTTATTGTTATAGGTAGAACATTGTTTCTTCTGAGGGAAAACGTTACATGACCACATTTCGATGAATTTACCTGTATTCTCCACTCCAATGTACTAGCTCATTAACATGAGACCGAAGTTGTTCGGATATATAACAGCGGCCCTAGAATACAGTCTTGAGGTACTCCTGCACATTTTTTGAAAACTGATCTTTTGATCTTACTTTAAATGTTCTATCAGTCAGATAGCTTTTCAAAAGCTTGTGAAAGTTTCCAGGTAGTACTCGAGTTATTTTTGTAAATAACCGACCATGCCATACTTTATCAAACGCCTGGAAAGTGTCAAGAAATAAAGCTGAACAGAATTGCTTATTTTCAAATTCCGGTCTAATAAAGATGTCAATGTTCATTAAGGTAAGGTTTCAAATATAATTTTTCAAACAACTTTGATAAAATTGACAGTAGGCTAATGAGCCTGTATGACGTAATCTGAGTAAGGTCTTTACCTGATTGAGGGATCATACGATTTCGATTTCAGACATCAGGAATCCAACTCGTAAAATGGTATTAAACACGAACAGTAAAATTCTCACAGCATAATTAGGTGAATTTCTTATGATTGATCCTCTAATACGATCAGGTACGGGTGATTTTTGCATATCTATATTTTAATTGTGAATTTTAATAAATATAGCCGACATTTCATAGGATTAATGACAGTGTCACTGATATTTGGAAAAGTGAAGCTAATTATGTCATGAGTTATGTAGTACAACTATTACGATTGTAGTTTGTAATGCATCTTATGTATGTAAGCGTATTGCCGGTGGAGCTCTTATATGTGTTTAAATACCTGTTGCCATGTAAAGCATTGAAATTAATTTATGACGCACATGGAGTGCGCGTTATCTAACGTTCTTCCGACAACCATTTGAAACCATTTGTTTACACTCTTATAAATTTTAAAAGTAAAAATATTTGTTTGTAAATAAGCTTGACTATTTTTGTTTCATCACTAAAAAATGAGTGAAATGTACAATATAACTGTACAATCGGTACAGAAATTTTTGTGAGACAGATATATCAAATATGAAACTGAAATTCTTTAATGACAGCTTTCGCGTAGAAGAGGCAACAGACTTATAACTAAAAATTTAAAACTGACCAGACTGAGCCCCGTCCGCGACCAGACGACAGTAATACATCTGCTAATTTGTGCAAACATTTTATAGTTAAATAGTATATTTGCACAGTTTGTTTTCATTTTAAAATTTATTTAAGAAATAAAATAAAAAAAATTATTTACAACGGAAACCACGTTCTTGCAGTTTAGCTGCTACTTCCTGAAAAACATTCCTCGATGTTTTTCGCCAAAGGCCTAGCAAAATGTTGTATTTATATTAAAATTTACTTATTTTTGGCATTTCGTCTTTTTTTAATTTAATGTAATTTTTCTAGTGATGACACTAAAATTATAGAAAGATATTGAGGGGGACAAAATGAGGCAGGAACGTTTTACAAAGATGTTGAAAGATATTCAACACTCAGTAGCTCTGTATAATTCTTATGGGAAGACATTAATATCTTAGCGAGTTGATGAAAGATGTGAGCCAGGGTAAAAAGGCTATAAACGAATGTTTCACCGAAATGTTGGCTAGTGTAAAAAGTCTAAAAAGTCATTAACATGCTTCACACATTTTCATGAAAAAGAGTTTTATCGTAAACAAACGAACGTACGTGAATATAAAACAACGGACACACAAACGCCGTTCGCTACTGACAAAATTATAAATTCATATGATATTTGAAGCTTGGATTACAATTTATTTTGGAAGTAACAAAACTGGATAATGGCTTTACTAATAGTTTAACTGTAAAAGCTAAGTGTTGGATATTTGGGGGTATCTAACAATAAAAAAATACTTTGCCCACAAAAGTATATTCCAGTTCAGTGTGTGAATAGTGTTCAAGGATATCGCGTATCGCATTTGTATAAACTTTACGTAGGGCGCTTGAAAACGACTCATCAGGAAGCACTAATCGCAACGTTACATAGTTTTCGACAGGTGTTTAGTGACACCATCTTAGTTTTCATATACCAAGAGAAAGATAAATGCTGCATTTCTGAACAATTTAAGAACATAAGACAAGGAGGTTCGTAATACAATAAAACATACAAATATAAAGAAAAAACACATTCTTGATATCAACAAATCTAAAGAAGTTGTTCAGTTCTAAGAAGCCCTAAATTGAATCTAGAAAATAGAGAAAAGTTATGCACAAGTTTTGGTCTAGAATATGTATTTAACACACCTTTCAGCAAAAGTATGAATCTAATTTGTTCCAGAAAATATTTCAATTACAACGAAAGTTTTTATAAAAATCGAATCAGAAATCGATATTGCTTTTTATGGGACGATTGTGATGGCAATGCAATTTGTTGTGCGCTTTTAGAAATATCTGACCATTGCTGATAACAGAAAACTGTCTATTTTGCGACACTTGTTGTTCTGGCCATAGCGTTGTAGTGAGCCATATAGGCACCATGTTTATGAGTGCTTCTCTATTCGATCACCCTGTAAAAAACATTTTTATTGCCAGGAATTATGCCAGTTTATGCAATACATGCTAAAATTTAAACATTTATTAAAAGAAGCACAATTTTAGCACCTTCCAAGTGACCGTCACAAATTTTTCACTAGCTCACAACATCCAAATGTTATTCCTACAGACTTAGATTGAATGTCAAATTCTAGAAATCGTCTGCCTCATAATATTAAAATAAAATTTAAAAGTTTGAGATCTGTCCATTTGAACAACGAGAGATTTAGCGCATAATTTAAGTACGAATACAATGAGGGTAATAAAATGGACGAGTTGACACATATTATGATATTAACTAAAACAAATAATTTCAGCGCAGACGTTTAGAGACTTAAAGAGTTTTAGCGAGAAGGAAATAATAGATTAAAAGAAGTGACGATCAACTCAAAGACACACTAACAGAAAGCGATGGCGAAGACTTTAATAGCTCCTCATATACTATTCTATGTATTATAGATATTAAATAAAATTAAAATTTATTTAATTTTATAACTTATTTGAATTAAATTTAACTAAACTAAAATACTAAAATTTACAAAAATTTGTTACTACTAAAAGTGAAAAAAATATTCACAAGAAACAATCATATCGCCAGCGCGCTGGTTTTTCTTTTACAAGTAAAACATGTATTTTACTATAGCGACATAACTAAAGTTGCGGCCTTTTTTTTTGTTATTGCCTTAAAAAAAATTATTAATTGTTTGAATATATTTCCAAATAATAAAAAGACTCCTCCTGTAACGTTTCTGATTTGTCGCTTACGCCAAACAGATCAAAATCTAAGTGGTCACTATATTTTCTAGAAAACTTATTTCCAAAAGAGAGTTTAAACAAGTCTAAACATATTTCCGAAATTAATCCAGATTTTTATAAAATAATATTCCTGTTATTTTTTGGCAGAAATAGTGATTATTAACTGGTTTTTAAGTTTTTTGGCAGGAGTAATTTTTGTGCCTTGATTTAACTTTTTTTGGGTAGAAATAATTATGGAAAAATCTATGTCGAGGCAACCATAATCTACAACATATTATTAGTGAATAGTGTAAAATAGTAGTACAGGGTGTCCGCCAGGAAGGTATAGTAGTATACTTTGTTTATAATTTTTTTTTAATGTCGCCAATTATGTATAGAATACAATATCAGATAAATAGCCGCCTCTGTTAGCCTCACAAATGCGAACCCTTTTGAACACATTTTTCATTACATTCTCACACATTTCACGCGTTTCTTTTTGTTTACATAAACCTTGCATTTCAGATATCCTCACAAAAAGAAGTCCGGAGCAGTCAAGTCATCACCATTCCTTGAAATAACATGTTGTGGAAAGATGTCTCGCAGTAATTCCATTGTAATCCTGGCTGTATGCGATTGGCACCGTCTTGTTGAAACCACGTGTTAGTCAAGCCCAAAGCATGCAGTTGTGGCGTTAAAAAGTTTTCAATCATATCACGACATCGCTCCCCATTGGCAGTTACCGTTACGCAGTTTTCAGTTTCAAAGAAGTAAGGTCCAATGATTAATGGATGCAAAGGCGACTGGTGAATAATTTGAGGGTTTTCCGTTGCCCAGAATCCACTATTCTGTTTATTCACGTATCCATTGAAATATGTCTCGTCACTCATTATGATTTTTTCCTGAAAATCGGGGTTTTCATGGGCGAGCTGTAGCATCCTATTGGCATATGTACGGCGGCGTAAATGGTTTTCTGGAAGGAGCTCTTGTGTCAACTGAGTCTTAAATGGAAACAAATGCAAATCTTTGTGCAAAATTGTGGCCAAAGCTGTTCTTTGAAGACCAAGCTCCTGAGCACGGTGTCGAATTGAGGTTGATGGATTGTTTTGAACACTTTCTTGAAGAGCAGTAATGTTTTCAGCCGATCTTGCAGTACGTTGTGGTCCAATGCTTGGGCCACAGTCTACAGTCCCTCTTTCTTCGAAATCATTCACTATACGATAAATAGTGCGTCTTGTTGGCACGTTGTTTCTCCCAAAAATTTCACGTAACTTTCTCATCGTCACAGTAATCGATGATTGATTTTGATAAAATGTTTTAACAATTAAAACACGTTGGTTTACCGAATATTTTTCCATAATAAATTTGCCATGTCTCTACTTCACGACTGCCAACAATGAACCGTCAACACTAATGTTTACCAAAATGGCGGCAAAACAAAGTAGTATACCTTCCCGGCGGACACCCTGTATTATTTGAGGGTAATAATGCGGTCCTTGTAGGCCTGTAAAAAAGTACAAATTTTTGTTATTGATTGGCATCAAGCAGTTGAGTTACGAAGGTGACTAAAGCCATCGAATCTTTAATATGCAATGCGCTAAGCACTTAAGCCACAGCACCCTAATATTTCCATTAAACTCCAAAAGAATTTTACATATTGTGACTTTTAAAAAACATTTTATGGATGGAGTTATTATATTATTTTTGTATAGTTAAAATACTCAACTCAACCACGTTGCAATTTTTATGGATGGAAATCATTTAATGATTAAAAGTAAATAATAACTTGTTTATCGCAACTAAATCAATGTGTAAATCCTTATAGAATAAAACATCGTTGTGACATGGCCACAACAACCATGTTATGTTCCTTACAACAGTATATTGATGGTTGTGGCCATGTCACTACCATGTTTTTTCTTTGCGTTTGTGGCTGCAAAAGTTGCTAAATTCAGAGTTAATATCCTTTCTATCTGTTCAACATAAAACAAAAGTAATGCACACACACTTCTTAAAAAAAGAAGTAAAATCTTAAAAAATTTACAAATAAAACTACAAAGATAAGCTCTAAAAGCAAAACAACGCTCTTAACAAATGTCTCAGTCAACAAATTGATTGTAGCAGGTATTTATTGAAGTTCCTTCCCATTTAACTAGAACTAAGCTTCCTTGCCAGATACTTTTAAACTGAGCCGTGAGTATGTAAATTGGGATGGAACCTCATCAATATTGTTGGATACGTCGAATTTAATCCAACAGCATAAAACTGGAGCAAAATTATAAAAGAACTGTGAAATATTCTACATAATGCACTCTAATAGCAAATGAATATCTTTAAATATCTATTTTTTTAATTTAGAAACTTAAAGTCGTATTACACATTTACCCTAGGACTCATGTCACCAGCCACATACACCAACGTACCCAGTAGTTTTGCGTAAAGTGAATGGATATGAATTTTTAATTTATGTAAAAATTATTCTTAGTAAATCTTATGCTTTTTAGTTTTTATATTCTTGCGCATGGACAATAAATGTCTTTCCTGAATATTTCGTAGACAATTTTTTTTTTGCTTTAAAATTCTTATAAAAATTTATTCAAAACATTTAAATGACTTTGCCTGTCAAGTCATTTGTTGTGTCAAAACTACTTTAAGTTCAGGCATTTTTTATTATCTGCAGTTTTGCCAGCATTATTCATGTTTCATATACTCCAGCTAAATTGTTTACACGTTTCTAATTAACAGTTGACATATACTAAAAACAAAATTGTAAACGAAGCGGAGACATCTAAAGTCCATGTGTACTTGTCATAAGATTAATCCTGTCCTGCCAGGGAACATAATGGAAGAAAGATGTGTTTGTTATAATTTTAAACTACTTTATCCGGTGATAGTAAAATTATTACTGCACCATAAAATCAGAAAAGATATGGCCTACCAACAAACCAATCTGATGTGCGGCTAATCAATTGAACAGGAGTGTATAATTTTTTTTTTAAACTATTTTGACAAAGTTTTTGCGACCAAAAACAAAATATTCAAAATAAATAAAAGCTTTGTTCGCATTTACAATTCATTGAAAGGTAAAACTGAAAAAATAAAAAAAAATCAAGACAAATTTGAAGTTACTGGCCAAAGTTTTTGGCACCTGTTCGGCGAAACTCCTGAAAAAACAACAATTTGTGTCGAATGCTGAAAAATTCGCTTGAGAAAAAAAGGGTCATAATTTGTGAAGCGACTGGTTATAGTTGCTGTGAAAGTAAATTGAAAAATTTGGACTGTTTTATTTTATTTTAGCGTCGAAAGAATTTTATTAGTTTTCATTACAACAAGAAATGTTGGCAGGAATGTTAAAGAAATATTTGAATGGAATATTTTTATTTCAAACGTTTTCCTATAGACTATACCGACTCGTACATGCCCTTCATCCATAACTCGAAATAATATTTTGGTTTCTAATTATCAAGTGCTTAAAGGCATTCAAAATGGATTAATAAGGCGCTTAACTTAATTAGTAAGGCCTTGAAGCGGCAACAGAATTGTTGCACAGGAAAGAACAATACAAAATATGAGTTACCAAACTGCGGTAGCATTGCCATTATCCAACCATGATGTGAGCTATGAGTCACACCCGCGAGCTGATAACGGGCCTTTTGTGGCCAGAAATTAAGGATATGTACCTGGACGATATGTGGTTCTAACATGAGAGTGCCACTTGCCACACGTCTAACGAAACAATAGCTCTTTTGCGCGAGAAATTCAATGGGCGTGTTATCTCGTAGAGATGTTAATTGACCATCACGATTTTGTGATTTGAAACCGTTGGACTTTTTTTTTGGGATATTTAAAAGAAAAAGTGTACGATATTTTGTTTCACATATAATTGTCATAGATCCTTTTATCATAATAAAAAATATTAAGATAGTTCTCTGAAAACTTGTTTTATTTACAATTAACATAGTGCGTTTTGGTTGGACCTATTTCTGGCAACCAAACATTCTTGCAAAGGTTTATTTATGACTCTATGAAAATAGCAGCTGGGGTTGTTTAGCCTTCTTTCGCCCTGATTCTCCCCTTTGAGTTCACCCTTCTTCTTAAATGTGGGGGATCCATCTAGCGACCATTTTTCATGAATTCTTGTACGAGATGTTTGATCGCCTACTTTTAGTTCGCGATCATTTGCCACGTGATCAAATGCCACGATCACAGTTGAATTACAATTGGCACCATAAACAACCAGTATCGACAATGAGTTTACACACTTTTTTTAGCACACTAAAACATTGCCTGATTACTGATCTACAACTTGTTGCTTTCTTTTTGCTTTCTCTAGTGATCCTCTCATGTTGGGTAAATTGCCAAGAGTTACCGATGATATACATATATTCAAAATTAAATCATTAAATGGTTTTAAAATACCGTCAGCAGTCGTCGTTTAAATATAAATCGACCTGCGCTCTTGCGATGTGGTCATCGACAGTTATTCAAATTGTGATTTGGCTGTCACTGCTGTTACCCCCGACTTTCATTTGTCAATTCATTTTGAAATCTGCAAAAAGTTTCTGAGAGTAGTATTTGCTTGTGAAACTTTTATTTCTAGCTATTGCGAAAAAAACAAAAATTAATATTCGTTCTTCAGCTGATTAATCTTGCCACATTGGGAAAGAAAAAAATTTCGGCTTTTAAACAGTGAATTTATTTCCTTAATTTGTAAGAGTCACCACCTTAATAATTTTCTTGCAAAGCGTTAAATTCGTTAGTGTAAGAAGCAACTGACGATTTCGAAGAACTGAACTCTTTTATTTCATCTTTTTCGATTCAATCGCATTTATTATGTGAACGGGTTTTCTAAAAGCTCGACTGGGACTCACATGATCAGGCATCATTACGGAACAGCATATTTTTGCCAAAACAAAAAAAAATAAACTACTACTTCTCAGCTACAAGATTTCCCTTCTACCAACTATTAAGACACATAATAACGATAACTAAAAGCGATAACAATTTTTCTTCAATCAAATATACTTTCAGGAAAAAACTTGCAAAATATTTAATACTTATTTGCCTTCAACAAAGAACACACACAAATATACTTTATTTATATTTAACTTTTGCTTCAACTTAAAGAAAAAAAACATGAAATTATTATTAATAAAAGAGAAACTTGAACAATGACTGCAGCTTAAAAGCATAAAGCGCTGCAAAATAATTTACAAAGTTTCCTAAAAATAACAATAACTGCAAGCGTTGCAACGTGCTTTGTTCATGTTCGAAATTCAAAAGATTTACAAAAAAAAAACACTGAACAGAAATGTTATAGAAAAATTTATTTTCTTAATTATTTCAAGAAAGGAAAGCGGCTTGAAACTTCATTTTAAATTAAAAAAATAAAATCTTACAAACATTCATTCCGTTGAGGAAAAAATTATAGCAAATTTGTTTGTGAAAGCATACATAAAAAGTGGGAACTTAAAAACAAAATGTAGATAATGTTGCAAAAGATAAACATTCCCATATACATGGTGTCCGCCGGGAAGGACAGTTCATATTTGACACTAGTGAAGTATAGACGTGGTCGATTTATTATGGAAAAATATTTGGTAAACCAACATGTTTTAATCGTTAAAACATTTTATCAAAATCAATCATCGATTACTGTGACGATCAGAAAGTTACGTGAAATTTTTGGGAGAAACAACATGCCAACAAGACGCACTATTTATCGTGCTCGCCCATAACAACCTCGATTTTCATTAAGAAATCATAATGAGTGACGAGACACATTTTCATTTGAATGGATATGTGAATAAAAAGAATAGTCGGTTCTGGGCAATGGAAAACCCTCAAATTATTCATCAGTCACCTTTGCATCCATTAAAAGTGACAGTCTGGTGTGCAATTTGGTCAGCAGGAATCATTAGACCTTAACTATTAATGGGGAGCGATATCGTGATGTGATTGAAAACTTTTTAACGCCACGACTGCATGCTTTGGGTTTGACTAACATGTGGTTTCAACAAGACGGTGCCACATCGCATACAGCCAGGATTACAATGGAATTACTGCGAGACCTCTTTCCACGATAAGTTATTTCAAGGAATAGTGTCTTTGATTGGCCTCCACGGTCGCCTGAATTGACTGCTCCGGACTTCTTTTTGTGGGAATATCTGAAAAGCAAGCTTTATGCAAACAAACCAGAAACACTGGAGCAACTCAAACAAAACATTCGTGATGAAATTAATGAAATACCGCATGAAATGTAATGAGAATGTAATGAAAAATGTGTTCAAAAGGGCTCGCATTTATGAGGCTAACAGAGGCGGACATTTATCTGATATTGTATTCCATACATAATTGCCGACATTAAATATAAATTAAATTTAGGAAGACAAGAGTAGCTCTAAATAAGATTTTAACAGGTGGGTCTGTGCTTATGACTCTGACACTGAGCAACCGTCGACTTTATGGATATTTTTTAGTATTGCTAAGCCAGGTTTGTTGCACCAGAACCAAGTCAATGGGAGGATAAGTTTTTAGTTCTAACTAGGGACTTTTTTGTTTTGGAAAATGGAAAATTTACGAATATTTAATATTATTTACTGGACCTTTATGTTGTATGAACGGATATCGATACATTTGATATTTTTGCACCACAAATTACGCAGGACAAAACTTAGAAATTCGTGTATCCCAACTCGAATACAAAAAAATAAAATCATGGTTGAGCTAACCTTAGTCTTAATCATGTTTGAAATAAACGCCAAAAAATTATTAATATTAGTTTATGCTACGTTCGTTGAGGTTAGGATTTAAGTAAAGATTGTTTATTTAACTCAGCTATGTTTATCGCAGCTAAGGTAAGACGTCAAATATTTTAAAAATAACCATAATATGGTTGCCACAACAAAATATATTTGTAGAGAATATGATATAGTTGTCCTGACATGCCACATGTGTGTGGGGCGGTGGAGGGCGCACTAAGCCCATTGGCTTGTAGGATTTCCGTCGATTAGGCCGAAAGGCAAATGCCAAAGCAGATCTTATACTATATTAAGACATGCATCTTAATTGCGCAATTAGGAAATTTTCGCATGTAAGGCCTTAATTGAGTCCAATTTTCCATACAGCAACGCAATTAATATATTTAACAATTGGTATTTAATTACACCTTAATGTGATTCCAACAAGAGGACTGCATCGCCAATACAACGACATTTTATTTTTCATGACGGCTGTCAAGCTCTATATATAAATGAAAACAAAAACAAAAATATATGACAGATAAAATTAACAGTTAGCAAATTTCGTGAAATTAATGAATATGAAAATAATAAGAATTTTAAAATTTTTTGTCAAAATGTTTTTAAAGCTGAACTTCTCTCCATTCTTTAAAATTCACAAAGGCAAGTTTTCGCGAATAAAATCAAAATATTTTCAGCTCACAAGTGCTAACTGAGCAAGCTAAATTGAACATGTGTGTGAACGTCAAAGTCAATAACTCAATTTAAAATTTAACTGCCTCGATTAAGGTGTATGTCTGAAGTCCCTAATTGAGGCAATTAGGGACTTCTTTGCAGTGGTCTTATTGATTAGAAGCAATATTTATTTTACTCGTTTCAGTGTTTTCACGCTTTTCTTTTTCTACCATCGCATCACATATTACGTAGCAGCCGTAGAGAATTCAGTCCTTGTTCATCTTCCAAATATTGGAATTATTTAATAATGTTGTACAAAACACAGGAAATAAATTTAATCAGAAACAAGTTTCTTCCAGCTGAACGAAAGTGTCAGAAGTGGTTTGCATGTTCTCTGAGTGAAGAATTATGGCGCCTTTAATCACCCTTCTTTTCATTGATTAGAAGTAAATAAAGAAACGAAAAATTCTCGTATTCTATATTCGTTAACTAAGGAAAGTAAATTGACGATACTTAAGGCTGTTTATTAAATTAGTAGCATTATACTGGGAATGCTGATAAGGATCATAGGGGTCTAGAAAATGTCTTTCGTTCTGCTACTTTCTGATGCTACCTAAGTTTTTTCACTTTACTGCCTTGTTAGGTTTTAAGCAGAGGACTAATAAATAAATATAGTTACTGTAAAAGTTTCAAATTATTAAATTATAAAAATAATCCTACTTGGAATCTTACGTTGAGTATTTGTACATGTCTACAGATGTGTACGACAAGAAACTGAACAACCAACAACTAACGCAGTAAAGCTATCAAATTTTAGAGCCTTAAGTCTTTCAATATTAAATGCCATCAAGTTTTTGCAACTACTTGCAACAAGGCAACGTTTACAACGTCGTACTTGTCTGGCCATTTTCTTGTACTTATTAAAACTCACACACACACACACACACACACAGACGCACACAATAAATACAACAAAATGTTAAGAAATTTCTTTTATATAAATTAGCTCCCTCTCCTCCTCAATTACAAAGGCAACAAAATCCTTTGAGTCCTGTTAAACAATTTTATGGCTATGAAATTCTTTCATATATTTTTTTTATATAAAACTGAATATTAAAGCTTTAAAGTTTTCAAAATGCATTTGCAAATAAATAAAAAATGTTTTTTAGAAAAAGAATTAAATGTGGAAAGCAAAAGCAAAACTGGATGTAAATTGTTAAAACGTTATAAATTCCAAACACTCAAAAACATAAAAATCCTTTTGATATGCACTTAAAGTCCTACTCTTGTACACTTAAAGCTACACTCCACTAAACTGCAGCACACTCGACGCTGCCTCACCACCGTTCAGTTGTATGCTCTTCGATTACTTTCCACATCCATGGAGCAACCTTCAAGGGGAAGTTAGTTGCTGCAGTCTTTTGTTTAAATAAAAATTCAGCAACTACAACAACAACATAAAGCAAGGCTAAAGTAGAAAAATTATGCATAATCGATTTAGGGCAGCTGTCGTTGGCAGTGAACTAAGAAAAACATCTATAGATGCTGAAATACACCAACTAATAACAGCAGGATGAATATTTTTCCTTTGGTTTTTTTCTGCTCTCACATTTCCTTATTTTACATACATAAATCAGAGGATAAATAACCTCTGGTACAACATTCACGGTAGGAGTTGTAGTGTTGTTGGTCGGTGTGTAATAATAATTCAATGGCAGAACAGCCTGTAAACTGCCCCTAATGAAATGTTAAGGATATTTGGAGAGAAAAAAACACGGAAGAAAACATCGTGTAACTACGAAAGAGCACTGGCTGGTGTGTTTCTAGGGTACTCGTGTATCAATGAATGAACTTTAAAAACTTTTTTGCTTTTTTATGCTGGACTCAACTTCTAAACTATTTGAATTTTAAGTACGAAATTATGAAATGACCGTAAGTGACATTTCGCATTGGAAAATTTTCTTTGGTAATTTTATATGATTTTTATTTTCTTTTATATCCTTCACCTGCACGATCAGACTTCGGCGAAAAAAAACATGGCTTTTAAGTTGGGTCTTTAGCAATGAACCCAAACTAGACACCGACAACTTTTTAGCCACGCAATAAATTCTTTGTCAGCAGCATAGTGGAGGATTGCGCAAAAGAGAAAAGTAGAAATTACCGCAGCACAAGCAGAAATTTAGACCATACACAAAGGCCGCCCTAACTTCGACTGCATCTAACCAAGAAATGTGTATTAATACCGACAGCTCAAAAGGAGTGTCTCGTTGGCACACTAGTTTGTATAAAAGGCCGAATATGGTAAACGGAGTTTCTGAAAATCGTATGAAACGATTAGCAAAAGTGTCTCCAATACAACAAACAAAGCTTTGCTTTTAAACAATAACATTTATTTGGACTTTAACATTTATTTCCTTACTCTTGTTAGGTAATGCCCGTCTAGATGGCGCAGCCACTCTTGAGGACTATTTTAGACCTTTTAACCACATTATCAGTCGTTCTGGCAAGAAGTCGGTCAGACATTCTCTTTGGGAGCTTTTGTTAAAAACGAAATCGGGCGGTCTCTCCGGCCACTTAAAGTCACTTAAAAATTATTATATTATTTCTCAATCTCTCTGTACAGTTGTACCATCTGGTTAGCACCACGTGTCTTTAGGTATCAATTCGTTAATTTTCGTCTAAGGCTAATTGCGTGCAACATCGTCAGCCCATCCACTTGTTAAATCCCTTTTCAAGTGATAGGCATAATGGCTTACTGACCATTTAGCATAGGGCCAGCTTGTACCGCGATAATATAAAAATAGAAGAGGTTATCCTAAGCTTTTTGGAATTTGGTTACCTACCATAAAATACTTTTTTCATAATATATGGGTTTCTTATATATATTGCTATGGCGGAGCAGCATTTGCCATGCGATTTCATTCATCTTTCAGGCCATCATGCAGAGTACGAATGTTATATTTAAACGAGATCTTGTAACAATCTCTGATGGGTTGTGTGGACTGGATCAATTTTTATAACTGTGTAAGGAATTCTTCATTCCATATGATCTCCTATATCCGAACATTGAATACAATTCTTCTGTAGAGCTTCGCGACTGCTTATTGGAGCGGTCAAAGCGGCTTATCGGTGACAGGAGAGTAGCCAACTCTTGACTCACTGTAACATACACGAAATTTGGGTAAGTGTTTAACTTTCCTACCGCTATTATATTCTTAATATAGGGATGATATTGAAGAAAACTTCTTACTTAATGGGTCCCTTTTCGTCCCCCTTTCCTGGAATTGCAAGCAATAGATTTGTAACTTACGGCTACCTTACTCTCATCCAAGTCTCGTACTACCACTAGCCTTTACTCTTGTCTGCACTGCTTTCAGACTACCGACTGGTAAATACGAGTATGCCGGCCTTCTATGTCATCACGGAATTATAAGATTGCTAGCATTTGTCTAAGGCTTAGGTTCACATTTAATAAATGTCTTTTCGTCATCACCGTCTCAACATCTTCCTCAGGAGTATCTTTGAAGACTGAATCGTCATTCCGTTGCGAGGTTTTCTTGTCCATCTCTTCAGAATTCCTCAAATGGCTAATAAACACCAGAGTTCCTACTGCGATTAACCTCTCCACCTCCGTATCCCTATCTCACGGTTCAACGCCTTTCAGATTCCTCCCTTGGACAATTAGAACCGTAGTTTCTTCAGAGATTAACCTATTCGTCTCTTGGGTGGCTTCTTGATTCATCCCTGTAATGGAGAATAATAAGCAGGGGTAAGAGTGTATTAAAACTGAAGATCGACTGGTGTCCAGAGTTCCCATACTAGAAAACAAGCACCCTCTTGCCAAGCATCCCTGGCGTATGCTGTTCTACCGTGGATAAGGGATTTTTTATAAGAGAGTGTTAACTTCTTTCCGCTGAACTTATTGAGCCAGGCTCCTTGCAGAGACAGCAACCTGTTACCGGCCGCCACCACGTGGAGGTACAAGTCAGAACTTTTGCCAGTGCAGTTAGTTACGGCAAGCCATATATTTGTACCTGCCAGCTAACGATCCTGTTCTATCGTTTCTACAACCGGAACTAGCTCCTGATACCAAAACATCCGTTCTAGATAAAGTGGCCAGTGGATCGGATAACATACTACAGGAAAAACTTGTTATTTAGCCTGCAGAAGCCTTTCCTGGCCCTTTGTAGGTAGAAAAATCGTAATCATATGTCCACAAACACTACTCTCGCTAGCCTTCTTTCCATAACTTTTTTCCCCTAATTCCAGGACCATCCATATCATGAGCTGGTCGGAACAAAAACGAAAGCATGAAAATTTTCACTTGTTTGGCAAGAAATTTATCAACGCAAATCGGGACGAGATAAATTGAGGTAATTGTTTCAGTCAAATTCAAAAATTTACAAGAAACTTTGCGCCGGCGAAAATTCAAAAAACTTTAGAACTATTTTCAGCAGAAATTCTGTGCTCCGAACTTTCACAGGCAACGATCAAAACTTGATTCTCTGTAGCCCATTCTGTGTTCAAATCTTTTATCTTCGCGTATAACAAGCCAATTTAAATAGTGACATTTATTCAGCATCTGATCTCCCTAAATTATAGCCGTTTGCAAGAACCCGCAAATGGTAAAATTATCCAATTACTCGTATCCGTTTCTGTGTTGCTTGTTTATAAATTGCAAAAGAAATATTTATATAAAAATAATTTAAAATTGTCTGTTAAATATTGAGAAGATTTTATTTTTTTTAATTTCGCAATTTATTTTCTTTTACTATTTAATGAAAGTTGGCAATAAATAATTTAGACATGTGAATTATCCATTTTATTTTATCATTGCCCAATGATATTCTACACATTTTAATTAATTCATTTTCGACTACAAAGTTTTGTAAAATTTAAATTGAATTTGTGCAAAATTTATGCGCACAAAAAAGTTTTAGGTTTTAAATTGTTTTGTGTGCAACAAAAAAAAATGTAAAATAAAAACAAACTAAAACAGATAATTTTCAATTTTAATTTACATTTGAATAAATCAAACTTGTTTTCTTTTGCTCTAATACCCTTTACCACGAGGGCTTACAATGCTAATGGGAAGCTGGTCGATCCAGCAGTGTTGCAATCGGTTTTTCTAAAGTTGCAAATGCATATCCAATGAACGTAATGAATTTGGTTATGTTATGCTAATGACTATTTTCCCAAAACGAAAGAGATTATACATTAGGTAGTAGTTACGCTTATTTCATCAAATATTTCCCTTGTCGGACATTGCTATGAGCAGAATACAGAGTGACGCAAATTTAATCAGCCAATTGTGTTTATAATCACTTGTTTACTAAATAAAAAAAAACTATTGAGTGACGGAAATCTTTATCTGGACCTTTACATTTTTTCCTGTTAAGTGAAAAAAATGATATCCCTCGAGTGGCGCCCGCCAGTGGTGATACACACTTGTACCCGTTTTAAAACATTTTCCATGACTTTCCGCAAGATTTCCACTGATAACTGTTTATATTCCTGTAAAATATCGGCTTTCTTTAAGGGCTGCGATTATTTGGGGCTTGTTGGCATAAACCCGCGACATCAAGTAACCTAGGAAAAAATAAGTTTGGGAAGGTTAAATTGGCGATATTGTTCTCAGCGAAAGCCATAGCCACGATATTCTCGACAGAACGTCCAGTCCGATGGTGGCCAATCCCTGCAAGGTCTTTTGTGATTTTAGTCTGTTGGAGTCGAGTAGCTAAGCGGCGGAATGTTTAACTAATTGGCGCGACGCGATTAGGTACTCGATGTCGAAATACACGCTGCGCTGATCGACCGATTATTGGTAAACAAAAATCGACACAATTAATCCACACTCTTGGGGCGTACAGGGCTCCTTTGTTTATCTGTTCGAATATTACAGCTGTCGAGTTCACAAATATCAAATATGATTGTCGTACGATGCCATTTGAAAAAATTATAACAGAGTGATTGATCGATAGAGTGATTGAATTTGCGCCACCCTGTGTACTGATGCAAAAAGAAATACTGACCATAAACGTAAAAAATTTATCTACAAAAAGGCTAGTTGGGCTGATATCAACGACTTCTTAATTGGAAACTTTGTTTCATGGACAATAATGTCAATGCCATGGCGAAAATGGTCGAGAATATAATTTTGTTTGGAATGAAATCCTTCATACCATCTAAACAAACTTCGATGAAATCTAGAATAAAATCTTGGTTTAATCAGACGTGCAAAATTGCAGTCAGATCCAGAGAGGAAGCATTCAGTACATGGCTGAATAACAAAAATGCCGATACTGACTCGCTACGCAAAAGGGCAAGATCTTCGTGTGCCAAAGTGCTAAGGCACGAAAAAGCTTTATACGAGCAGCGTCTTCGTGCTAAAGTTCTTAGTGTTCCACGGGGTAGCTTTTGGTCTTTCGTTAAAAAAGTAAAGGGTAATGCTAGTTCCTCAATTCCGACTCTTTTAAAGGACGACCAAGTATTCACTGACCCGGTTGATAAAGCTAACATTTTGGCCGAATTGTTTGCAAGAAATTCTCGCTTGCCGGAAAGCAATCAACCACTGCCCGTGATCGAAAGAGTATCAGTAACTATGCCAAGCATATTCTTTCGAGCCCGTGACGTTAAAAGAGTTCTTGCGGACCTCAACATAAACAAGTCTCCAGGGCCGGATGGCATCCCAGCACTAGTCTTGAAGCAGTGCTCTTCGATGCTAGCGCGTCCATTGGCCAAACTTTTCAGCATATTGTACCGTGCTGGCGAATTTCCAATGTATTGGAAAGTTACCAATGTAACGCCAATCCCAAAAAAAGGAGAGGCCAATAACCCTGAAAATTACCGTCCAATAGCAATTTGTTCGGCGCTTTCCAAGGTTATGGAAAGTATGGTGAATTTCCATCTTGTTAATTACCTGGAGTCCAACAACTTACTTCACGACCATCAGTATGGATTTCGTAGAGGGCGCCTGGCCTTCCTCTCGGAGAGATGGTGTAGGTCCATACATCATTTTGGCGAAAGTAAGGTGGTGGCTCTAGATATTTCCAAGGCATTTGATAGGGTGTGGCATGGCGCGCTCTTGTCAAAACTTGTTGCTTTTGGTGTCGGTAATCACTTCTCTCGATTTATATCGAGCTTTCTCAGAGATCGCACTATACGAGTTGTTGTAGATGGGATCTCATCAGACGAGTTCAAGATCAATTCAGGGGTACCACAGGGCTCCGTTCTTTCTCCTACTCTATTTCTTATCTTCCTAGATGACCTTCTTCGTCAAACTTCCAACCCTATTTATTCTTTTGCAGATGACAGCAGCATATGCCATTCTTACTTATTCATCAACAGACCAAGCCTCTTAGAGATTGGGGCCATGAGGCACCGCATGAATGATTCATTAAATAGTGATCTCGTGACGATCACGAATAGGGTCGATTTTAACCCCAATAATACCCAGTGTTGTATGCTAACACTCATACGCGCGACGGACTTTGCTGCTCCATCTGTAGTTATGGGTGGTATAGATATTGAGGAATCAGAAGCTCTTGATGTTCTTGGCATGGAGATTCATTGTGATGTCCGATGGACCCAACACATCTTTCAAGTGTCGAAAGAAGCATTAAAGTGCCTAGGCTTCCGCAAACGGTGTAAGAATTACTTCACTCCATCCGATCTCCTAACTATCTATACCACTTATATCCGACCGAAAATGGAATACAACTCTCATGTATGGGCCGGTGCTTCGAAGTCTATTTAGGAGTTACTCGACCGCGTACAGGAGAGGGCGAAGGTGCTCATCGGTGGCAGTAGGGTATCCAACTCTGTTGACTCTCTCGAGCATCGTGGCAATGTGGGGTGTGTTTCGCTGTTTTAGCGCTACTACAATGGATTGTGCTGATGAAATTAGGGATATAATTCCCGAAACCCGCTCATTCATACGCACCACACGTACTTCATCAAGAGAACATCCATTTGTGGTCGAATGGCCAGTGGATCGCACAACGCACTACAGACAGAATTCGTTCTTTAGCCGGACCATTCGTATGTGGAATAAGCTTCCAGCAGAGGTCTTTCCTCCCACTTTCTCTGTGGAAAGGTTCAAGTCAAATGGTAATAAACACTACTCCCTCTATCCTCCTTCCCATAACCTGTTTTCCTAGTTCTAGCACAATGCATTGCATGAATAGGGGTCATCCCCTGAGTGCTGGTCCTACCATAAAAAAATAAGTAAAAGATTCATGACTACGCGAGCTCAGCAATGAGGAACTAGATCGTATCTACTTTGCACAACCGGAACACCACTAAAGAATGAAAAGGGAAAAAAGGATTCAAAATGGTATTACTCTGTTTCAGCATCCCTTCTCTACAGACGTGAGAGAGTGTGTGTGTGAGAATGAGAGAGAGAGAGAGAAAGTATCCAGACGATTAAAGGTTTTACCAATTTAGCCCGCCTTTAGTCACCCAAAACGCAAAAATATTATGTATCCTGCAAGTTTTTACGGTTTTACGAAAACTTTGATTTTAGGCCTGTTTTAAACATTTCCACGGATGGTTGATCTCTTTGATCATTCCTGATGGTTTTTGTTGCGAAAAGGAAAACCAGATTGCAAAATTAAAACCACTTTTTTGATTATTTATTCGCCTCTGGACCCTGTATAAGTTTTTTTTTAATCCGTGCTTAAAATCAGTCTTAAATTTAAAAGCTTTAAAAACCATAAATTAAAAACGTCCATTTAACTTTTGAGTTTTTTATCGTTTAAATTAAAATTTTTTTGAGAAATTATTTTATGAAATTTTCATCTCACCAATTAAAAAAAAACAATAAATCGCTGAACTATCTAAAAATTCCTGCAACACCAAAATCGCTAAAACAAACAAAATAAAATATAAGTAAAACTACTTCAACTTCCACGTAACGCTAGTCAACCAATTAAAAACAAATTATAATTCTACAACAAAAAATTCGCAGTAATTTTTTTTATTACATTTTCTGCCTCAACTTTTTTCACAGTATTGAATTTAAATTCTTTTAAGTTTTTCTAGTGTTAACAACCTTTTCAGATGTTTTTCTTAAACATAATTTATGTGAAATCATTTTGCCAAATGTTATAAAGATTTATGTCTTTCACTTCACCGATAAATTCTTTTCTGGTTCTTTTCTTTGGTTTTCATTTCTTTTTTCTTTTCGTTTGTCAGCAAAAAGGAATAACTTCAATTTCATAGAGTTTTTGTCCTTGTTTAACAAAATTTGCAAACTGCAAAAATATTTACAAAAACAAATAATAAAAAACTGTTGGTGTCAACAATATTTTAGAAGCTTAAGGTAAAAACAAAACAATCTGCAGCAAGTAGCAAACAAATATGCAGCAGGGATGGTTGCATAAATATCATGAACTCAAGTTAAAGTGAAAACAGATACAATTTTATTGCTGTTGGTTGCAAAAGTATTTATGGAAAAAAAGGTTTTGTAATAAATTTAAGTAGACTTGTGGATTGGGCCAGTAGATGGACAGTATGCGAAAAACTGGAGGACTTTACATCCATGGATTGGAATGGGACACTGATGGATTCTCGGGCATACAGAGAAATGAATATGAACGATAAATAGGAAAATAAGAAACAGGAAAATAAGGTACAGTTTCTGCGGAATATTAGAGAGTACCGACGAATACAGCATCGCGCCTAAGAAAAGTAGTTTCCAGTTTTTTGCTGATTTTAATGAACACCACTTGCCGTATTCTAGGAATAGCGAGAGCAGAAGCTTGATTCGAACAGGTCTTAAGGCACCAGTATTCTACAAAAAAGGTTGATTATAACTTAAACGGAATTAATGGCGTTTTCGTTTCTTCAACAAAATTTTGCCCTGTATTCTATACAGATCATAAACTTTCCGCATTATTAAGATAAAATCGAAGAAAAATACCACCTTTTGGGTGCGTAAACATATTTTAAATATAACAAAAGTGCAAAGAATTTTTCCACAAACGAAAACGCCATAAAATTCAAAATTCGTGGATCCATTATTAGGACATTAATTCAAGAATCAATAACAATCACTCGAGCCACGGTAGATCTCTATTTTCAGCCCAGCGAAAAAATAGGATAATATATACCGTAATTTACACCCTACCCTGATATCGGACATACTGGCTAACTGCACGAAGATCATATGGAACGGAAAATTTTTGTTATCCCGGAAATGAATAGGAAGAGAAAGGTTGTAATATCGGGCATACCTTACGGTGGAATGATATTTTCACTTGTGTGAAACATTAACGGGAGGAAAATCATTTTGCTTCGTTTGCGGGTCTGGTGTAATTTCTGACAATCTTGGCCTCTTAACCAGTATCTTTCATTTAGAGAAATATATTAATACAATGACGTTGTTGCGTGTTTTACCATAAATTCCATCTCTGCCCTGTCAATATCGTTTGCATTCTAGGGCATTGTGGTCTTCGTGGAAACGAGGCGGTAGATGAATTTACAACATTACGTGGCAGTAAAAATAAAATATACATATGTTTTTGCTAATTATTCCCAGAATTTGAAACCACCCCATTACACTCATGCTTCATCTATGCCGCACAAACCAATAATTGCTATCGTATTAAATTTGTGTGTTTCAACTTCAATGCTACAGGCATATTTGTTGTACAACATTCATATTTGTCACACATTATGTTGCTTGAACAATGGTAAACTCATGCATTATCTGAAACGAAGCACAGCAGCAACAACAACAGCAACAATCGGTCATGTCCAATCAAATATCTAATCAATTTAAATTTCATTGAAAGTTCAATTTGATTAATTGCTTTCAAATTAGTGGGGAAGGATTTCTAATTAAAATGAATATCTAAATCGTGCGTTTGTGTGTGTGTGTGTGTGTGTGTGTGGGGGTTTAATTAAATTCAATTTTTCGACATGTTTTTGCGTCCATGTGAAATTGTATAAATATTTCCTTAACATTTCTAACAAAATTAAATGTTAAATAAAGTGTCTAAGTTTTCGAATACAAAAATTAGGCTTGAAGTAAAAAAAATTTAATTTAATTTAACCTAACAAATAAAGGGGTTTACAATAAGGGCTTGCTGAAGTTAAAATGACATACAACCAGCTGCGTGTGAGGTATTTACGAAATGCCTTCATTACCCCTGGTGTAATTCTTGGCATGGTTACACGCATACAAGGAGTCTGCCGCATTGATCCACGTGAATTAGAGCGACGGCCTGGTAATTACCAGCTTTTTTACTTTCATCGAGTCCCGCGATAATACTAGAATTTTCTCTTGACTACAATAATTTCACACTGTAGACTGCTAACTGTCGACATTCATCCTAATCGTGGAATCTCTCGTAATTGCTAGCATTTGTCTAAGTCGTAGGTTCGCCAAGGCATTAAACTTTAACAAGTGTCTGCCCGTGGTCCTAAGCCTTATACGAGTACTAGCCAGTGCTGGATATTCGCAAATAATGCTTGCAACCATATAAGAATCTTGCAGGCATAGTCTGCAAGTATCACCTTCGAATTTCATCTTGATAACGCAGTACTACAGCTTAAGGTACGCTTATTATATCTAAGCACTTTACTGGCCTTCCTGTCGACGGGCTCTGTGAGCACCTGTGAACAAAATAACGAGATATCTGAGCATGAGATTTACGATTGTCCAGCTCTGGGGTTTCGCAGAGCGAAAAAAAATTGTCAGCCTCCTGTGCTTTCTCACTAAACGACGTAATTGCCTTTATTCGTATCCATTCGTAGACATGGCTATGCATGATCTTGACAACTATATTATGTTATCTACAACAATATATTGTTGTGGCACCTATATAATGCTTATTTTAAAACATTTTAAACACTACTTTAGATACGATAAACAATTTATTAAATTTAATCATTAAATGAATTTCCATTCATACAAATTGTAACATGGCTGAGTTAAACCATAAAATTTTTGCCACAATCAAAGTATTTGAACTACAAATATAAGCATAAAATGTTCTGACATATTATGTTGCATTCGTTTGGTGTTTAATCAAAGTGTCGATATGCTGTAGCTTAAGTGGTTATCGCGTTAAATATTCAACATACGACGGATTCAGTTGCCTGTCGTACTTCAGCCGACACCATACAGTAACAACTTTTACTTTTCTATCCTTCTACGAGACCATATTATTATTTAAAATAATAATATGATTTGTTCGCAACCATACAATTCAATCATATTTGTTTAAACTTTAACAGTATTTTATTGAATCTTTCCAAAAGAAAATTACAATAATAACTAATTTATTCTATTCAGATCTTCATAAGCTATGTACTAATAGGTAGGGAGAGCCGTCTCGCCAGGCTCTTTTTATCCTTTTGTGTCCATTAAATTGCGATGGATCACTACTTTATTCACCCCACAACTGAATGGCATATGACCATATTGGCTTAATAACGAATTTGAATAAAAGAACTTTATATATCCAAGCTAGAGTTCAGTTAGAACCTATTAAGCAGTGTAGTTGAATAGTTGTAAGTTTTCTTTGCCTCAATGTGGCGGGACCAAATTAGGCGTCGATCTAGGTGGATACGCAACTATTTAGCGTGGGATTCCGCTGGAACAGTGTCATTGTTCTTGGTGGACAATTTTGTCGTTTCAGGGTAAACGTTACGGGAGCCTATTTCGATGAAATTACCTTTATTTATTATCCAACTTTTTTAGCCAACCTGACTGAAGTTGTTCGGATGTAACTTTCGGATCTTGATATGCTACCTTGAGGGATTCCTGCATAGATTTTTCTTTTTTTTTTAGAAAATTTAACCTTTGATGTAGCTTTAAACGTTCTATCTGTCAAATATCTCTTCAGAAGCTTGTGAGAGTTTTCATGTGGAGCTCGATCTTATAACGGCTACAATAATATGATGTTGCTCAATAATAATATGCCTCTTACGAATACCAAACTGTTGAGCCGGAATAGTGGTTTGTGCATTAAGATAAACAGTTAAACTCGAGGCGAATAATTTTTCAAATAACTTGGATAATACTTTTTTTACTTTATTCCTTTCCTGGTTTAGGGATCATGACAATTTCAGACTTCTTCCAAAAGCATGAGAGAAAGCCCACCCACAACATGGCATTAAATATAAGTAATGTAACTCTTACAGCAGGATCAGATAAGTTTCTTATCAATGAACCTGTAATACATATGATCAGGACCGGGCTATTATTTAATTGTCGTTTATAATAATCAAAATATGTTGCTCTTAGATTATGATTATCTCAAACATGTTTTTTTCTTTGCGTGCACTGAGAACCAAGAATGCAAACGTCCACAATAAAGTATCGGTCATTACCGTTTTATTGGTATAGACCTGCAATTACAGCCAACCTCATAAGAAAAAGACCAGCGAGGTCAAATCGCTTTACTTTCACGAGAGATACTAATAAGCTCATATATCCTGTGCATTATTTTATGTCTTTCGGGCGTATGCTATGCGGCATACAGCTCCGCTCTGGTTTATTCTGCAACAATTCTGCTGCTTAAGGGGTTATTAGGGTTCTGCGCAAATTTTACACAATGCGGTTTATTGTTCGCTTTTTTTTCATTATTATTTGCACAAAAAACCCATCGAGTATTTATAAATATTTTCTTAAAAAAAATAAAATAATAACTGTAAAAAAATATGCGAAATTAGATGCTTTCTGTGCTAAATATAAACTTTTGAATGTATTGAAAAGAAGAACAAAAATGAACAGAGGAAAAAGCTCAGGCAATGTAGAGTGGTACAAATCGGAGTTTATTAATGCTGGCAAATTTCACTTCAGACTTTATGCATCTCAGTCCTCGAAATTTTCAATAGAAACACATATTATATATTTTTATAATTTACCCATACATAACCACAAAATACATTCGCATTCAAATAATAAAGGGGGAAAAAGGAAGAAAAACAAAATGGTTTTGTAACCACAACGATGTCGCTATCACTTCCGGTATAAATTTCATGCTCTTTTAAATGCATGTGTCTCTCCATTAACCGACATGTAAATATGAAGTAGAATTTTCCATTTTCTAGTTGTTTATTTTTTCTTTTCTTATGTATTTCAAATTATTTTTTCTTTTGCTCGCATGTACTCGCAGATGGTCATGTGAGAATATGCACGTTTTGTTTGCATGTTTTATCGTGAACAATGGAAAAAGATTTGTATGTATTTTATTTTTGTTAGAAGATATTTCTATTGTATTTATTTTATTTTTTTTATTTTTTTGGTTTAACTGCAGACACACTTTTTCGTTTTAAAATTACAAACAGACCAGACAAGGTAAGCAAGTGTTGTGCATGTGTGACAATGTTGTTTTAAATACACGATTATTTTGCTGAAATTGTGATCGTAATCCTGCAGGATGAAAAATAGCGACAGATAAAATCTTAGAGAAATTTTTTGGACTTACAACAACAACAGACACTTATGAATTGCTAGAGCTTCTGCTAATACATACATAATTTTATCTTTAATTTTTTGTAAGTCCCTAACGGCAGCATTAAAGGAACAGTAGTAAAACAATCAACAGCAACCGCAAGTGTAAAACCAACAACATCAACATATTGTGGTGATAAAAGTGTTGTTGGTATTAAAAGTTGGTTGGTTGGTTGCTTAAGGTTCTTCTCATTTTATTACTTCTTTGTTGTGGAACAGATAACACGAGTATAAGCTTTCATAGCTACTCTGATTTTTGTCTTATTTAAGGGCATTTTGGGGGGTCTTTTTTCTTTGGGACTTATACCAACAAAAGAAAAAGCCACAGATGTTTGCAAAAAATGCGTTCCATGGAAAATGGGGAGGGAGTGAGTTTTATGAATACACAAATAATTATACTTATGTATCATATTTTTCTTTTTAATTTTCCAATAATTTTTATTAAAAAAATTTAAGAGTAATCAAATTGTAAGAATGAAAAAGAAAACAATCGATAATCTGCCAGCATGAAAACTTTATTTGTCTACTAAACCTTTAATAGCGGCTGATTTTTCCATAAAACTCCCTGACATTAGATAAATTTTTTATGAAAAATAGACGTTATCGATAACTATATAGAAAATAATTTAAATTATTGAAATTTTTTGTCATACAAAAATTAAAACTATCGATAATCTGTTCAAAGTCTTGTTTGTATACTTATATTTTCCCCTGTTTTTTAAAAGTTTTAATAAAAAAATTGTTTACTGAATAACAATTTCGTTACCGCTAGATCTGTATAGAAATAATTTTTATCGAAAGTTATTCTTTATAAGAACACTGTTTTTAGTTGTCAGGAAATTAGTTATGTATTATAATTTTTTTTTAATTTCCGAATTAATATTTATTTTTTAAGAAACTTAAATTCTCTAGTCATTTTGAATTTGTTAGTAAATTTTCGATTTCTTGATGTTTCCGGATTTACATTAAGTTCATTTTTTGACGAATTTTTTGAGAATTTCCTAGTTTATGATGATATTTAAAAATTTTTTTTCGGTTTCATTTTGGAGTTGAAAACGTATGATTAGTTTAAAAAACTCGTAAAATTCTTTTTTGATGAATTTTTTGTTAGAATTTCACTTTGTTGGAAAGTTTTGGCCTTTCTTGATTTTGTATGCGACTTTTTGTGTAGTAAATTTTCGTTGAATTGCCGAATTTTTTCGAAATTAAAATAATTCATTATTTTTATTTATTTCGCTTTTCGGTGAAGTTAAAATTATTTATAATTTGTCGAGTTATTTCAGTTGTTGGTAAAATTTATATTTTTATTGAATTTTATTTTTTTCGGCAAATTTCCGATTTGTACTCAAATTAAATTTTTTTGTGATTTTTCTTTTTTGCCACATCGAGTTTTGGTCAAATGTTTACGTTGGGCATACATTTTTTGTTGCTATTTGTTTGTGGTGAAATTTTAAAATTTTATGAATTTATTTATTTGTGGAATTTTTTTTTTGCTAAATTTAAATTTTCAACTAAGTTTAATTTTTTTGTTTGGTAATTTTAAGTTTTTTGCCAAATTTTGGAGGATTTCAAAACTTTCGGTAAACTTTCAAATTTTGCCAGAATTAAGATTTTCCGTTTTTTTTTCAATTTTCAATTTGGTCTAATGTTTAGGTCTGTAAGTTGATTGGGGTCGTCGGGTATAAGCAGATTGATACCTGGTAGTGTACCTCCGGAACTTAAGGCGCTGTTACTGCTTTGAAAGTAGCAAAATCCTGCCAAAAGTAGTTCACAGATTAGTTCAAGAACGAAAATGGCAAACTTTGTAAAGGACATAAAAATCATGTTATCGATAATATTGATATAGCAAAATTTTGTTATCAATAATATTCCTACATAATACTACTATATAATTTTCCTATATAAAAATTTCATCGAACACTCCACTATCAAAACGTAATAATAGAAAGGATTATTTTACTACAAAAAATAATGTTATCGATAATTTGCTGTCGATAGTTTTAATATACATGTTCACAAAAATTATCGCACACCAACTCAATTTAAAATTATATTCGTAGCATTTTGTGATTATATACTCGTATATATTCGAACATACATTTCTTTTGCTATCGGTTTTTGCACTAAAAACTTATTGTTGGGGATAAAAATACTACAAAAAACTTTATCGATAAAGTATTTCTTAAGCAAAGATTTGTAATCGAAAGTTTTATGCGAAACCAGCAGGGATACATTTACCATGGGCAGATTGATTATGCACCATTTGCGTTCAAAAAAATTTGTTATCGATTATCTTCACTTTCGTTAAAAAAATGTTACCATACAAGAAAATATGTATTTGTAAAATTTCTATAGACTATTTGAGGTATGTATAATTTGTGGTATAAAAGTTTTATTTTACTAAAATTTTTGTCGTCGGTACTTTAAAAATAAAAAATAAAACATGTTTTAAAAATCTTTCAATTAGAAATGATTTTAAATAAAATATCCCGGTCATCTAAAAAATGGTTTCTCTAATTATTGCTCATTTTCCTTTCCACCCATTCCATTTGCTTCGTTGTCTTTTTTAACATTTAGTCTTCAATATTTTAATAAAGCCAATAATTTATAACATTTGCCTGCCTTGGTTTAGAATTTATTATGAAAGATTTCGTTTTGTTTTTTATTATATTTGCAACATCATGTTGCATTTAGTGCACCATCTGTTTATTTTTTGTTTTTGTTTTTACTTTTTAAAATTAATATGAATAAAACCAAACACAAATACATTTAAAGCTGCAGAAGAAAACCGTGCTTGTGGTTTTGTATGATTTGCTTTACTTCATGTTTGTTAACCATGTTTTTGTACGCATCCTTTCTCTGCATATCCGTTTCTATTACTTGTGCCACGGAATCTGCCAAACAATGCTTTGGGTTTGGCTCGTTTGCTGTTACTGTTATTGTTTATTGTATTTAATTATGAAAATATTTATCTTGACTCTTTGATAAGAATTTAATTTAATTATATTCCTTGCAAAACTTGTACCCCGGACTAGTTCGTTCATTTTTTAATTAAGAAGAACTAATTAAAAGTGGAACATGATTATAAAATGAGGTTTGGTTGTTAGTTTTAATTAGGAAAACCGCACTGTGAAGAAGACTTCGAATATGCAAAATTTTAAACTTTAAAAGAGATGAATTAATTCAATTTTGCTCAGAATTATATGATGATTGATAAACTCTGGATTCAATGAATAAAATATTTTGCCGTGAAGTCTGTGCATTTGTTAACCGAAAGAGCAGAATGGTCTTCATAGATACTTGTCATCTGGAGCCAAAATACGAAACGGTTTTAATTTATAATTTTAAATACGTAACACAAAGAAATATAGGGTGGTCCAACCATAATGCACGATGTTAATTGTGACTCACACCTTAACAATTGAGAAGCGCGTTAAGACGCATTTCGTGCTCTTCGTGACTTTTTTTTAGCCAGCATAATCGACCAAAAATGTCCACAATCGGGAGAATTGTGCGCAAACGCCTTCAGGAGTAGTATTTCTTATTTGCTGTTTGAAGTCGACTTGCGATAATCCGATAATTTTTTTCCATATGTGCTTGAATCTTTGTTTCTTGGTTTAGTCATCTTCGTATAGAAGCTTTCCTTACCAACAAGCTGGGACAACATATTAACGGTTTTAGTTCCAAATATGACAAATTTAGAGAATCTATTTTCACTTACCGGCAATGCAGCTATTCGATAGTATTCAGAATCTTTGCAGGCCTAGTAATGTTGCCTTCTTTAAGCTAGATCAGCTATAATCAGTGTCCTAAAAAGATTTTATTGGGTCCTCTGTTTAAAGCAGTCTTATACAGTATAATTTTACAGCCCGCTGCCGACGATATCATGTTCAGCTTGCACTGGCACAAAATCGGCGTCTGTACTTATCGGTTGTCAATGTATTCTGTTCAGTACAGTGCTTTTTTCAGCTTCCTTTTCTTGCAAACACTGAATTTTTATTTTATTTTTTTTTTAACAGTCAGAACGATTGTCAATAGGTTTCCTTGTACAAATATCCAACGAAAATCTAAACACTTGTAGAATAGTCTGAAAGGAGCTTTTGCACTATCATCACAAATTCATTTGTCGTATGTTTTGATCGTAAGACTTTAAATCTTTTCCAATATTATTCGCAATATACATTTTCTTAAAATATTTACGTCGCCAAAAGTTAAACCTTTCGAAACCTTAAATACTCAACGACCTAATCTTTTCATTCAAAATACAGCCATCAATTTGTTTTTCCTCTTTTAAACTTAAAAACGCATTAAAAACTTTCATCAAAATACGACTTTTGCCAGTAATTTAATGAATTACTCGTATCTTCATCGTCGTAGTAAGTAAAATGATTCTTTCTCATATTCTGTTTAGTTTCCCCACCCCCTAAACAACCGTTACAATTAAAACAAGAAATAAAATTTGGAGTGGAAACCGAGTGGGAGTCAAGAAGGACGTAATAATATTTCTGCCTTGAATGTAACTTAACAGCCAGAGTTAATCAAGCGACTACTGTGTTCCTGGAGTTTTACAATAATCACCCTCTACCATTTTGGAACAAAACAAAAAACGTATATTTTTCTGTGTGTTTTTTGTGCCAAAAGCATTAGAATGTTATAGATTTTATGCGTAGTTTTAATACTTTTGCCAGTTTTATCTTTTGTTTTCTTCTCCTTTATCTTTTTTATTATTGTTAGCACATAAAACTGACCTAGTTATACAACTCTGCTTCTTTGTTCAAACAAAATCCAACCACTAGCAATACAGTAAAAGAAGCGCGGATCCAAGGTTGAGAAAAATAGCAGATAAACCCCAAAATAAATTATGTTTCATTAAAACCATCTTTTTAGTGGGACAAATTATATCACAAAGGTAAAAAGGGACTAACTCAGAAGCAGAGCCCGAAGCCGGTTATAAATAAAATAAGCGGCGGCTGATCTGAAAAATACGCGGCTAACATTTGAGCCATGTTAAGCCGCACACATTTCCGGCCGACATGACGAGCGGCATCGCGCTCTTTTAAGAAGCACTTATTTGGCTGACAAAAATTATTCTAGATCCTTTCTACTCTTTAGTAGTAATTTTTTCAATAAAGGTGAAGATTTTCAGAGGTTATGGCACTTATGTTGTTATATCTCTTAATAATTTTCCTGTTTCATTATTGTTCCCATATGTCCATTAAAATAAAATTGCCGGACATAGAGCAATAGCAATCCATTAAAGCATTAAAACTAGTAGCGTACGCTGTTTGATCGCATTGCAACTGTCGAAAATCTAGCGGTTGATGTTAAGTTAACTTATGCAGAGAAGACTGGAGATTATGCGATTTGAGCCCGTTAGACTTTTTTCGTGAATGGCTTCCATTATACGCAGATGTATGCCGATTAGCGTAAACGAATGATGCCATAAAAATCAACAGAGATGGTGCCCTCTCGCTAATTCTGCGTGGCCTATTTGACAGAGTCAACGAAAATTGAGCGACTCTGTTGTGAACCAAGTCCGTCAGCTCTTTGAATGGCGTCATATTATACGGATAGAGTCATTGATAGGCGATTCAAATAAAATTTTCAAATCGTTAATACTTCAGACGCAACATTGGTTTAGTTCTAGCATTTCCCTTACTTTTCATAAACAGAAATATTTTTATCTCTTAAAGATTTCATTTGGTACCAGCTTAAAATTTAATCAATAGAATTATTCATTTTCATTAAATTAATTTCATGAAAAACACGAAAACCTTTTCTAACCTTTTCTTTAATTTAGGTTCCTAATAAAATTACTTAATTTACTTAATTTAAAAAAAAAATAATAATAACATTTAATTCAATTATTAATTGAATCAATTAAATTACAAACTGAAAGCATACATTCCGTGTTCCCCATTTCACAATGAAGAGAGATTGTTTTCTTGAATAGGAAAAACTAAGGTCCTTAATTAGGCCTGCAAATTGACCTTTTATGGAAATGTTTCGCTATCAGCAAAAAGATAGAAATTATTTTCTTTGTATAAAAAACGTTGTAGTTTTACGGACTTTCATACCTTTTATTACAGTTGTTCGGGTATGCGTGTGGGGTCGTTTTGTGCTTGAAATTACATATGCCTGTGTGTGTATTTAATGGCTAAAAGCAACACTTTGATTATCAACTTCGTAACCAAGCCAAACAAATTATTGTTTGATAAAACTCGTGAAATTGTTTAATCATAAGAATTTAATGTTAAGAGGAAAATATATAACCAAGACAATGTTGTCGTGGGCGACCAACAGGCAAAAATCTATTAACAAAGATCACTGTAAGATGCCTTTCATCGATCTTATTATGTAACACTAACATAAGGGAGCTTGAATGAGTATGGGCCATGTGCTATAAAGCGAATTTGGAAAGAATTTTGTGATTACTAGCTGAACTGAGGATTGCAATCACAAGCATACGGCATTGAGATCGATAAGTAAACTTGTATTTCTTTAAAAAAATTATTAAACATTAATAAAAAAAAAACTCTTACATACACATGAGAAGTAACCAAAACGCTCGAACTTTAGCAAATGCTCAAATGGTATTCCCATTATTCAAATCGCATGATTTTTAGAACATGGATGTATAAAATTCCTTTTTGGAGTACTTAGCAGCCAACTGCCATTTCGTTAATTATTACATTGTTGCTTGGCTGCTAGAACAATGATTTTTGTGAATAACGGCTTAAGTCTTAAATTCAAGATTCGGTATAAAACTGTTCTTAGTTTTTTTGCTATATTGAATTTTGCATTTCCTAGCAAAAGTCCCTAAAATTGCGATTATAACGAGGAACATGAAGCACTTTTAACGTTTAAAGTGTGAGCAGATAAAACAGCTTATGTCAACACAGGTAGTTGTCGTTTAGTAGTTCGTTAAACCAAAATGGTAATCATTCAGAACTAAAAATATGCACCGCTTCGGCTTTCTGATAGGCACAGCCTAGAAAAGCTAAAAAAATAGAATTGGAGTCTCCTAATATTTGTATGCCGTAAAGGGAAGATGCTGAGGCGTCAAAGTACTTTGTGTACGAATATCCAGTATCATAGACTGAATATTACAGACAAAAATATATGGAATTGATGATTGACATATATTCTCAGCACTATATTTATAAATAATGATAAATAAATGTGAGATTGAAGCCATATCAGACAACAAGATGTGGCAGACGGCTTGAAAGGGTTAAGTCTTATTTAAATTAACTGACAACAGAAAATTCTAGAAACCCCAAACAATCTTCATCTATTATTTATGTATATAAAATCTTAAACTACACTGCGGAAGAATCCTACATAAACTTAGAAGAAATAATTCAAAATCTACCTACAAATGCAATTTCAAAAGGAAAATACTATTTATGCGATCGTACCAGCATTTAAGTAGAGAGTGTCAAGTCCACATCAAGCGAGTATGAAATCTAAAACAAATATATTTTGAGGAAAATTGTTGGAATTGTGTTTAATAACGGTTGTGGAAAATTAAATTAATGTCACCTAATTCTTGGCTCTTTTTTAACCGTATAAGGTTGCCATACTTTTTCCATACTTAAAACAAAATGAGGATTTTAAAAACAATTGTTATGTTGAAACTGAAATTTCCAGTTAACTTTCATTTGTATAAAGATTATGACGGTTGCCAGAAGTGTAGACTTATATGCATTTGGAAGAATCTTGGCCGTAAAATTCTGTTTTTTAAACTAACTTATTAAAATTTATTTGGTACTCCTTTATTGTATAGAGTTCATTTTTGTGTATTTTATGGTTTCTCGCTTCAGCTTACATTGATTATTTTTTTTACTTAGTAGAACCATAATGCTTGACGTCAGATATAGGGTGTTTTTTAAGGCCGATGGAAATTACGAAAGGGTTAGCATTCAATTGGATAAAAATTCGTTCCAAAAATCTACATTATTATGAATTATTTCTCATTGGAGTTGTCAAAAAGAAAATTAAGTAAAATATTGTTTCAGTTTGTAAAATAAGCATTCCATCTTAATAAAATTTAGTACAAATTTACCAATTACCCTTGCATCATATTATTAGTACCTCCAGCTTTGCTTGATATTTTGATATTTATGCAAACAAATTAATGTTACAGTTAAAAATTTTAAATGTTCTGTACATTTTTACTAAACCTTATTTAAAATACCTTTTACTTGTGCTTGCCTGCTGGTCGAAATTTGACCACTTTGCATTCGTCAAATGTGGATAAAATGAAAAGGGAACATTAAAATACTTTGTGCCAGGCTTAGTTAAGCCAACAACCTTTGGTAAAAGATCTTTATCAACTTGAAGCTGCACACATATTGCGTATTATTTATGCAAGTGTTAGTAACAACTTTACAAATTTATAACTCATAAAATACCAAACCGATTTTTAATATAATATAAAATGTGCACATCTGGAAATAAATGCCCTAAAAACGGTATAACTTGTATAAAAACGCGTTTTCTTATTTATTTTTCAATGCAGTCACAAACACACTTAAAGGTTCAAAAACAAACTTCACATACATACAAATCATGGCTGATTTCAGTTGACTAATTTGGAGTAAAACTTATATGATTTTGTTTTATAATGTAGCGGAGAATAACAAGAACTTCAAAGCAAAAAAGTTAGAGTGTTGTAATCTTCGTTCTCATCCAAGGATAAAACTAGCACATGCAGATTGAAAAATATTTATTCTCGTATATTATTTGCCTTTAATGTTGGGTTAAATATGTGATGTTTACAGTTTACAGAAAATTAGTAGAAGACAGAAGAATCTTGAAAACGTGTGTAGCGGCATAGAAAACGAATTCCATTCTGCTAGTTGTCTAAAAAAATTTTAACTTTTACTGTAATTCAAAGTGAGAGACAGGTTTTTAAATTTCGTTAATCTTTGGAAAAGTAATCGGAGATAATTATTTCTAAACCGGGGGAAGGCTTTCCATATACCTATTTTTCTATTAAAATCTCCGCATAAGGGGATTGAAAATAAACAATATATTCAGAAATAAAACCTTTAAGCGCATAAACCAAAACACGCGCATACACTGAATTAAAGCTTTGTACGCGCATAATATAATTCATGTTCTTTAAAAGAATAAATTTAAATTTTTACCTTCAACAAAATTGGAATTGTGCCACATTTTTTTCTTGAATTGTAAACGATGGTTTCAAGAGGTTTTTCTCTGTGGTACTCGGCGTTTTTTTTTTGGGTTCGGTTCAAAACCATTAAGTACTCATAAATATTTTATATTTAAAATACGCATAATTTCAGTTCATTTTTTTGCGAAGTTTATCTTGCAGCAACAACAAAAAGGGGTTGCTTCATGTGGAGTGGAAAAACTTTACATAACGTGTGGGAGCCACACAGTGCCGAAAATGTAAAACTTATATAGAATAAAGTTCTGCTATTTTTACTGCTTTTTTTATGCCAAAAAGGACGTTTACAATGTGTAAAAGGGAAGTAAACAATATGTCTGCAATAATTTTTCTAAAGGGTGGCCTCTGTTAAAATCTCATTTGTGCATCAAGTAGGTTATTCTCAGTACGTACACGAAACCGGTTTGTCTTCAAACCAGACTTGACAAGAGTAGGCGAAAATTCATTCCAAAAATCTATATCAAATCACCGTGTCAGACAGCCTTCAAAGGACCTTGTTAAATTCGACTGATTTGCGGTTAACTAGGAACAGTTATTTCATTCAAATGATCAAAGTCGTAAGTTTCTATTCATATGATAAACCCTACACGCGACATATATTTTAAAGGACATACTGTACCCTTTTCAAGCAAAAAATTGTGCTATTTTTTTAACCTAATTGCTTATGGCGTGTTCTTTTCTAAAAAAAACACATACGAGTATGTGACTAAGTAGCACTTTCTAAGTGTTACTCACATGTCTAGAAAGTGGTAAATTTTTTTTATGATCATAATAGAATAAAATGTTTATGTTTTCATGAACAAACAAACATTAGATTAATTATTTAGTTGTGATATAGTTAAGACAGCTGTTTAAACAGTGTAGCACTATTTACCCTTAAATAAAATTGGGGCTTAAACATGTAACATATTTTACACTACTTTGTGCAACATATTTAGTTAAGAATATGTTGTATACTCACATTCTCTCATTTTTCCAGAAAAGAACAGACAAATGTAGATAGTGTAAAATATAGGCAACATATATGTCGAAAAAGAAAACGGCATTAAAGGCGTATGGTGTACTTTCGTTTTAAGAGGATTTGGATTGTCTCAATTTGTGGTGTTGCATGCAGAGTTCTTGTCACATTAAATATTTCTGAGAGTTCTTTAAGTCATTTGTGGGGTATCTTATTTAATTTTTCCAATGGAAATGCTGTTTACAGATGTTTATCTCACTGCATCGCTCGATGACATTAAAGTCAACAAGAACATGGTTTTTGAAATCTGGTAGCAAATGAAAAGTAGTTAGAAAATTATATAAAATGATAGGTTTTGCTCTATAAAATAAACAACGTTAAAGGTTTTCATAGATCAAGATCCAAGACCAGTATTTTCGTTCCAAAGGTTGTAGTTAGTCTATCATTGGCTACAAAAAGTTGTGGGTTTGGAAATTTAATATCACGGGGGAAAAGCAGAAAAACCTGCTTCTGTATCATTTAAATCCAAAAGTCAATTTAAGCTTAGTTTAGACTATATTTTGAATCAGCATATTTATGCTTAAAAATTTGTTAAAGTGTCATCATATCATGTAAACGCAAATTTTTTATCAGCATACGTATGCTTAACAACATTTGCAAGCAATTTGTTAACAATATCAACAAACGTATGTTGACAATTTTAGCGTGTAGTGTGAACAGTGTTTGCCAAATTTTCTGTGTATGCTAGCTGATATGCTATTTGTTGAAAATCCTAGTTATGCTTTTCAGCATATGCCAAATTTATAAGTAAATTTGCCGAATGGCGTAGTCGAGCCGCCGATAATTGTGTTTAATGTAAATACAATACTTCCTGAAAATGTTCAGGCGAGCACACACACACCCAAATGGTGAAAATAATGCAATCCTTTACAGTAATGCTTTTGCGCATTACTGTGTCTTGTTTAGTAATTATTGGTGACACCAAAGAAAGGAAGTTATTAAATTGATGGATATCCATACGTAGAAAATTTTTATACATGGATTCTGCTTCCTCTTCCAATTCCTTATATAATTTTCCTCCCGCCGTTGTACCGATTTTCTTTTCCAAACTCTGCGTCCTTTTTATTTCACTTTCATCACTATCAAAAACTAGCACTGCGCAAGCAATAGCAAGCGATATTTCCTCTGAAGGCAATTCTTTCTTTTAATTAAAAAAATAAATTTTTCTTTAATAACGCGTTGTATAAATAAAAAGTAGTGTCAAACTCTCTTATTCCACAAGCAAATGTTTATACGACTCAGCATATATACCACCATATAAATATCAACATATCGTATAAACCCAAAAATTTTATGCTAACTCATATGTTGTTGAATTAAAAAATTTGGTAGTTTCAGCATATAGTGTAAACACCTAGCATATGATATATGATGACATAGGAATTTGCTGCTATTTTTAATCATACAGTTGGTAGCATATATATGCTGATTCAACATATCGTCGTAACTAAGCTTTAATCTTTCACTAAAACCTTTTCTAGTCTTTTTGGTGAAAACAGCAGTAATCTAGCTGCGTTCTCTTGAGCTTGGAGAAAGCTGACATAACATCGAGTGTCTCAAGGAAAAGGCACTATTTAAATCTTGTGACAGTGGGGAAAGCTACACTAAGATCGTTCGCCAATCTCGCAGTATTTTTCATCGAGGAGTGCATCTCCTCAACAATTCAAAGAGAAGTAAGAAAAAACGAAGGAACTGGGGTGGAAAACATTGTTACTGTAAACGTGAGTATAGTCGAAACCGAACGTATCAATTTTTCATCGTTCCCCACAACTTTATTTTTCACGCGAATTTTAACGAAAGATCACGATCGCCTCCGTCATCCGTACAATACTTAACTTACCATAGGTCAAACTAGCAAACCATACAAAGCGCCGGCATTTCTTCACTACTGAAGAGCATTTCCATCTAATTGGATTCTTGAATACGTAAAATTGTCGAATTTGGAGCAGAAAAAACCGCACACGGTCCACGACAACTAGCATCTGCTTTGTGCGGTCTTATGTCAGGCGACGTGCTTTGATAATGAGAGCGGAATTAGAGGAACGTAATAACGGAATTCTTTTGGCCTCGACTAAACGGCTTGGATATGGTGACATCTAGTTTCACCAGAACGACACCGCCTGTCACAGTTTGTATTAACCAACCGACTTATTGCAGCAACGAATTCCAGACCAAAATAAACCAAAAATTATCGGGGAGATATTTGTAAAAAACTCATTCAAAATTTCATGAAAACAACTATGGCCTGCCATCAGATTCCTAATTGAAGCATTATCATCTTCACAATGCAATAGAAATTTCACTGCTCGTCCATACAATAACAAAAAAGTGGTTTATTTTGGAATGAAATAGGGTACCCTTATTGAGACGCCCTTTACAGTTTCAGTGCACTCACACATTGCTATCATCATAATGATAAACCGATGTATTTTCTCTGCGTAAACGGCAAATGAGTTGAAAAGAAAAATATATTTAATTTATTCGCTTTAATTATTTTCTCAGAAAGCCCAATTTTTAACCACCCCTTACAGAACACTAAATGCAAACATGAATTTGTGTTAACATGCAAACATTTCATTTTTGTTTTAACACAAACATCTCATATTTCTATAGAAAAGTATAAAAAAGCACATGTGTTTTTACGGCTACACAATACAATCGTTATTTATTATAATTTTTATTACATTAAATATTATTGCCTTTTTTTCTCATACGAAAGCTAAAAGTTAGAAAACCTTTATAGCTGCTATTTACATTTTTGCCATTTTCTTTCGGGTTTTCCCATTGATTTGTTTGGTCAAATTTTACAAATGAAAAGGGTATAATAGATTTGTCATACCGTTTGTAATTTCTACAATATTAATTTCCGACCAAACAAAGTATATATTATCTGGATCCTTATAGGTGAGTATATTCAATTAACGATATCCATCTGTCTGATGTTAAAATCAACTTTGTGACGGCACTAGACAATGTAGGATCTTGAAAGTTGGACCATTTCATCAGTTCGTTCGGCGAATTTGCCCTATCTGAAGGCAAGAATATCTTACGCCTATATTCAAGCTCATAAAATTTGAAGCTATAAAATTTTATGTAAAGTCCCCATACAGGAAGTATTATCTCCAAAAATCGAAATTTCACAAAAAAAAATTGCGATAAATTCGAAATTTTGCCAAAACTTAAAATTCGCCCCAAATTCCAAATTTCATTACAAAAAATTGAAATCCTAAGAAAACCCGAAATTTTACAACAATTTCACCACAATTAATTTTAGTTTCACCAAAAAGCCGATAATTGAAAAAAAAAATTTTAAATTTAAAAAAAAACTGTTAAACAAATATATCAAACGAAACAAATTAAATTTCATTACAAATGGGAAGTTCAGTACAAAATTAAAAAAATTCACCAAAAAATTTGAATCTGAAAATTAAATAAGCTAAATTTCACCACAGTTTGGAAATTCACCACAAATCCATATAATAATCAAAAATGTTTAAATTACAAAACTAACAAAATTTTCAAAAAAAAAGCCAAGTTTAAGGAAAACCGAAATTTTACTAAAACGACTAATTTAAAATTTGGAAAAATTTTATATTCACCGCAAAACCGAAAATATGGAATAAAACTAATGAATTCCAAAAATGCAATGAAATCCAAAATTCCAAAAATTTGAACATTTTGAAACTAAATTTCAATTTCATCATAATCAAAAATTTTAAAAATAATATTTTATGAAAAACGTAGCAATTTTAACAAAACCGATATTGCACAAGTTCCAAAAGATCTACATTTATCTTACAAAAAGCGTAATTTTCACAAGCACGTAGCCAAAAACAAACTTTACCAAACATTAAAATTTAACGAAAAATCTTACTCAAGGGCTAAAATTGCACCGAACCCTTTAAATTTTATCAAATATTAAAAATTTTATTAAAAACCCAATTCCGCTATTATATACAATTCAGTAAAAAATCGGGAGTTTATCAAAAATTGATAATCATTCCGAGAAAAGAAAAACAAAACGAATAGAAAATGCAACTAAAACCGGACGCCTAAATCAACAGTCCTTTGCACAGGAAAAAATCTGTAGTAAATTTGTAGTAATTCGTACATTTGTGAAGGGTTTATAAGATTCGCCTTACCCGAATATAGCTCTTTTATTTGTTTTTTATGCATTTTATCTTCTTGAAATACGGCATCATATTTTATTTTTATTGAGCCAATTACGTTTTTATTCTTTCTATAACCGGCCTTGCTGAAAAGAGAATATATTCCGCACATAAAAATCAAACATATGCGAATATTTGCCGGAATTTGAGTGGAATAATTTAGAGCATAGCAGGTAGTTAAATTGCGAATGGCTAAAATTTCATGAATTTAAACTGAAGTTTTATGCTTTAAAGAACGCATGAGAAAAAAACAAGTAGAAGATTTTGTTGTTCCGCGCTGTTATGGCATTGTTTGTCAAAACTGTTGTCCATCTTTTAGTCACTGATGCTAAATCACCATGGCAAGTTACATACTAGTACTCAACGTGTTTTTGTCAGACGTTTGGTGGTCAAATTAAAGGTTACCGGTTCGGTAAAGTGTCTTTCAAACTATTTGTGCTTTGTGGATATGCTTATAACTTTGAAGTATATTCGGGTCAAGCAAACGATGACAAGCAGAGAATAGATGCAGGTGAACCAGACCTAGGAGCTGCTGCTAACGTAGTGGTGCGTTTAACAAGACAAATACCAAGAAACCAAAACTATAGATTGTATTTTGACAACTACTATACAAATCCTGCTTTGATGGTATACTTAGCCCAAAAAGGAATATACAGCTTGGGAACTGTACGCCGTAACAGAATAACTAATTGCAAGTTACCAACTGAAAAAGATATGAAGAAAGATCCGCGAGGCATATGTTATGATTATGTAGGGGATCTTGATGGCATAGATATATCTTCATTAGTTTGGAAAGATACCAAAATTGTAACACTTCTGTCTACCTTTGCAGGAAAGTTACCATTAACTACAATAAACAGATATGATAAAAAAAAGTAAATCTGCTTCTGAAATTAGTTGCCCCTTTGTTATAAAAGAATATAACCGTCACAGGGGTGGAGTAGATTTGCTTGATGCCTTAATGGCTAGGCACAAAATATTGATCAAAAGCAAAAAATGGTACATTCGCTTGTTTTATAATTTTTCAGATATGGAATTAGCTAATTCATGGATTTTATTTAAAAAAATTTCTGCAATAAATAAAAGTGATCAACAAAAAGTTACATTTTTCGAATTCCGAAAGCAAGTGGCACTGTGCTTAATAAAAATTGGGCAACACAATCCCATTAAACGTGGCCGTCCAAGCAATAACACTCTAGAAGAAATGATAGGTGCTAAAAAAAATCTGGTCCTGCTCAGCATGCTCCTCCAAAGGACGTTCGCCTTGATCAAATAGGACATTGGATTATATGGACAGATATACGTGGTCGCTGTAAATTTCCGAACTGCCGCGGATTCACACAAACTTTATGTGATAAATGCGGCATAAATTTGTGTTGCAACAAGAAAAATAACTGCTTCAGAAATTACCATACAACGTCATAAATTATTTAGTTAGTGCATAATGTTGCAGATAAGCAACAACAGCTTTTTACCGTAGTTTTTCATATTTTATATATTTTTCCATGAATAAATACACCTAAAAAACCATTTAATATCTTTTTCAATAACTTAGAAAAAATCATGCACTTAAGGGTTAGATAGAGAAAAACAACTTATCAAGAGTTCAATTAATGTTAAGAAGTATTATATAGTGTTAAAGCAATTTGACAGTCGTATGGCTCTCATTATTTGTAGAAAAATTTCTAAACGCTGTGACATTACATTTTATTACAAAGAAAAAAACAGCTGTTGCACAAATAAACAAGCCGATTAGTTCGCCGCCGAGAGCGCACTGCCACAGATACTTTTTTGAGCTTGCACCGGCTCAAAAACGACCACTATGCTTATCGACTATAAATGTCTTTTGTTCACTTTTAGCCCTAAAAGTTAATGTACTTTTTTACCACTTTATTTTGATACTTAAAAAAACCTTTAAAAAACTTGAGTTGCCGAAAATTCTTAAGAGCTACCACAACTCACCCAGAATTGCTCAGCCATCGCCACCAAAAGTATCGTTTCAGCATTTTTCTCTGCTACTTGCTCGAAGTAATTAGGAGGACTCGAGACAATCGACTGCCAAAAAGTACAAGAACTTGGGCTGTCACAAATTTCAATTTAGAACTCCAATTTTGGCCGAAAGTCTACTTTAGCGACAAGGTGCATTTTCTGGTGATGACCAATTATCGGGAGCTAGAGGTCAAGTTTTTGGCCGAAACTAAATTAATAGAAACGAACGATATATGATTGCACCAGAACGGTGCTTGGATACCTCTAGTAGTAGTTTCGTAAATTTGCCAATCGAGGTCTCGTAGTTTTATCCCACTACATTTCTTCTTGCGGCAATCAACCGACACCCTAATATTTACCACTTAATTAAATGGCAAACTAAAAAAATAAATCTTTTTATTTGAACTCTTTAAAAAATCCCTTTAACATTCATTGCTGGAAACTCGTCGCTTTAAAAAACATCTTAATATTCAACATATTTTTTACATTTAATATTTTTTTTATGTTCAAATCTACGATGATTTTGCTCAAACTACATAAGTTCAAGATACTTTTGGTGCAAAAAACACAAGTGGGAGTGTAAAACTCCAGCTTCAAACACATGAGGATTGCCATAGTGAAAGATTCTTTTCAAGATATTGCAACATTTTGATTGCTGCACATTAACGTACTCGTAAAGCTTAAGTAACATTGTGGGGAATATAATGCTTTTCATATAGTTTTTCATAAGCCACAAATGAAAAGGAAATATAGAAAAAAAACTAAAAATAAAAAAGTGATAAAACGTAGAATGAAGAAAAAATAATGTTTGCTGTGGGGAAATGCTATTTTAGAGGAATGCAACGATGCAACTTTCTCAGAGGGAATTTAGCCTGAATAAAATATTGTTTAAAAAATTTACCCCGAAAAAATTTCGGTATAATTTTAAAATTTTAATGCGTGTTTTTAGACAAGAAATAAAATATAGACGAATTTTTTAATTTCAATAAATGAGTATCTTGTTAGAATATAACAATAGACATCAGCATGTAGGGAAAGCCAGAGTTACCACTTTTTGAAACCTTATGCTCGGAATACTTATAAAAACCGAAGAAAATTGTCTTGAAAAGAAATATTCTTTGCAACAATACCTTTATAAGAATTTCCTTCATAGAAAAATTTTCTTCAAAGAAAACAAATTTTTTAACAGAATTAACTCCGAAAAAGTTCGAACGATAGGTTTCTATAAGGGAATTTACACTCAGAAGATATTTCTCTTATATGTAAATCAAAAAAAAAAAACTTTTTATAAGATACTCAACTACGAAAATATTTCTATAGAAGAAATAACTCAGAAGAGAATTTGCTAATATAGATTTAACTACGAAGATGATTTTGTACAACAGAATTTTGTAAGAAAACAGAAAGTTATATAAGAGGAGAAAATTGGGTATTAAAAAAATTTATTCCAAAGAGAATTTTGGGAAGAACATTTTCTGTGAAAGGATTTTATTGCGGAAACGGAGATACTCCGAACAGCAATTTTTATTTAAAAAACTACGCCGAAGAAAATTATTTGTAAGAAAACTTACACTCAAAAAAAATTTAGTATAGAAGAAATTATTCCGAATATATTTTCCCATAATAGAAATTACACCTATGAAATTCTATTCAATTTATTTCTATACAAATTTTATATCTAAAAAAAAGTTTTATTAGGAAAATTACTCCGAAAAATTTCTTATTAAAAAAATGTACTCAGCTGATTTTAGATTTTTTGTAGATCAAATTAGGCGCGAAAAAATTTTCTATCAGGGGTCTTATTATATAGAAATCTTTATATAAAAAACACAAATCGAGGATATATTTTATAACAAGGAAAAATTAAAAATGTTACTTCAAAATAAACTTTATTTAAGAAAATCAACTACAAAAATGTGGCTATAAAAGAACCTACTCCGAAGAGAATTTTGTTTATAGAATTTACTACGAAGGACATTTACTCATAAAAAAATTATGTAAGAGAATTTACTTCGAATATAGTATTTTATAAGAAAATTTACACTCAAGAAAATTACGTATATAACCATTTAATTTAAATACAATTTTGTTTCAAAGGTAACTGTCTGTGAAGGATATTAATGTGGAAAAGGAGAACCAATTTTCCCTAAGAAGATTAACTACAATGAAATTTTTCTGTAATAATTATAGTCCGAAAAACTACTTCTATAAAAGAATTTACATCAAAGAAAGCTTTCTAGCAAAAAAAAAAAATTACCCCGCATAAAATGTTTACTGCAGAAATGACACCCATGAATAGTTTCTATAAGACAATTTACTCCTACATGAGTTTGTTTAAAAAATTTGACTGGGAGAACTTCGAAAAAAGTAAAATAAAATTTATTCCGATAACATTTTTGTTAACTAAAATTTACTAAGAACAATATTTTCAATAGAAAAATTAGCCTTTCAAATATTCACAGATTTGATTATGTAGAACATTTTCTATCAAAAACTACTCCGAAAAAAATTAGGTCTAAAATAATTTTCTATAAAAACGTATTTATGCATGTTTCCTGTTTACATTTAAATTGCCTTTGAGCAGACGGACCACAGTTTGTTGCTTGTAGACCCTACAGGAAATATGAAAATCTCCACCATGATATAAAACCACAAGCGAATTTTATTTCAACAATGAGTAGATACAAATACATACATATGAATTATCATCATTCACCCATACAAACATAACAATGAAAGTAAACAAATATATCAGCATTTCGTTTGCTCAGTCATCATCATCATCACCGTCGTCATCATCGCTATCATCAGTGGATCACCATCGTGATGTAAAACGTACAAAAGTTAAGAACGCACACAAAAGATACTTATACTCACTGACTCCTTTATGCACATAAATATATATATAAAAAGGACATGCATGAAAGAAGTTTAAAAGGCATCCAAACGCACACACACACACACACACCCAAACACACATAAACAATAAAAGAACTAGTGGCTGTTGGCAGGAAGTTACAAGATGAAGCCACTTACTTCACTATACTTCCTGATTCGTTTTTATGCGCTTTTAATTTTTTCTATTTCAGTCTGCTTACAATTTTTTCATCTTCTTCTATTCTGTGCGGTTTGTTTTTGATTAAAGTATTTGAGCGACATTGCAAAAGTTAGAAGATGCACATACTGTTTTGAATGTATGTGCACATGTATGTAAGTTTTGTTATATATTTTGTATATTTTAGCTTTTATTCTGTTGAAGTAGATTTTTTTTGCTACTACTGCCATCCAAACGAAGTGAAGTATTCATTTAGAAAAATATTCTAGTTAATAAAGTAATAAAACTGGTTTATAGTTGTTTTTAAGCATATTTCTTTGCTTTATTTTAAGCACCTTTTGCTTTAAGAGTCTGCTGTTATTTTTAGGGTATAAAATTTTTAAGCAGTTTAATGGTTATAGCGGAAAATTAAAGTGCGTTATTAATGTTCAGTATATTATCTTCCATTTTAAGGGTTAACTTTACCACAAATATAGCTTGAGACTCAATTTCAGGTTGCCAAGAATGCAAAAATAAAATGATGTGAAATTTGGGATTAAAAATTCTTACCCAAGTTTGGTGGTATGCATCACAACAAAAAACTCAGCTGAATTTTTTCCCGCAGCTGAAATAAAAAGTTATTTTTAGACAAATTTCCGCTCGAATAGTTGACGTCGCATATTAATTTTCATTTGAGTAACATATCTTTTTTTCAAATCTTTTTATATCTTTCACCAAATTCGAAAAGGATATACGAGTATACAACAAGTTTAACATTAATTTGCAACCTATAAAGTATTTGGCAAAAAGATGGTGAAAATTTGTGGCGACCAGTGCCTCGTTTAAAATTTAACTTAAAATGCTGGCTGTGTTGTCGTCAAACCACTAGCTGAGTAAATAATATCGTCAAAGATATGTTCGAATTGCTTATAATAACAAAGTTAAGGACCATAGATAACGTCGCTGAGTGAGTTGTGGAATGTTGCAAAGACGCGAAAATTCAACTATAGCGACGAGGCAAGTTCTTGGACGACGGTAACTCACACGTCGTTCACCAGCTGCCAATGCTTTGACAAATAGTAACGCTTTGAAAAACAACATTGATATTGCCATCCTCGTGAACGATAATTTCTTTGATTCTTGATTTTTTATTCCGACAGGGTGATTTGATATAAATTTTTGAAACGAATTTCCGTTATCCCTTGTCAAGTTTAGTTTGAAGACAAACCGGGTTCGTCTATATGCCATCTTTAGTGTTATTCTCCATTCTGAGAATAAAAAATCTATAATTTATTTATTTTAGGCCGAACTGAATCCCCTGAAGGTTGCGCTAATTGGAAATTGCCCCACACCATCGTGCATATTCACCTCGATAGATTTTTTCTTACAAAGATTTCTGAAGGCATCAATCGACCAATTTCAGATGCAGCTATGCGGCATAGCCGATTCAATAATAAAGAAAAAATAAAGAAAACATTTTGCTAAAATTTAACCCACAGCTTGTTTTTGGTAGCGCTGTTAATCTCTCTGTCTGTGTGGTCCTAAAATCAGATATATGAAGGAAGGAACGCTCTTTTTTTGCTGAAAAGAGTCTGTAGTATAAAGACGACAAAATTTTGCCAATCAAATCTAGCGAATTCGATCTATAACATCGGAAAGTCTACTTTTGATGTTGTTGAGGGTTCTTCAAGCAAACGGGAAATATCCAATTTTTATCCCGTAAAGTTTTAAAGAGAGTTATTATATGGACGGACTACCCAAGCCGCCGGATCAAGCCAGCTTATGGACATCACTGTTGCAACGAATTGAAAGTTCATTAAAAACATGAACAACTTTCAAAAAAGTCCAAAAATTAATAAAATTATAATATCGACTAACCTGTCCGCTGGCTATAACTAGCTTATGAAAGATACTTGTGGGCCAACTTAAAAACTTATTAAAATCCAAACAAATTTAAATTTGACACTAAATTCAAAATTTTACAAAGAATTCACCAAAATTTTCGAATTTCAAAAATTTACATAAAAAATATTTCTACAAAAAAAGCGAAAAATTCTGGGAAACCCCGAAAATGTAAACTAAAATTGTCGACAAATATGAAAAACTGTTAAATGTAAAAGTCACAATCTCATTTAAAAAATAAAAATTCAATTTATTTGAAATATTTATTTTGACAAATACAATAAAAAATTTTAAATTTTCCAAACGAAAACTTTATCTTGAAGCTGCAATAAGTACTCTCCCGTTACACACATTTTATTACTTAATACTTAAATGAAGAGAATGTAAAAATCGCCTAGTCTAATGTAACACTCTATTTTGCTCTCATATACTTATATAGTATTCTAAGTGTCTAATACTATATTCAGCTATGTAAATGAATTGAGGCAATTTATTTTAAATTGAGTTATAGACTTCGATGTACACACATATGTATGCAATTAACTTTCTCAATTAGCATTTGACAGCTGAAAATTTTGTTTGTGAAAACTTGTATTTGTGAATTAGGAAAAATGGAGAGAAATTCAGCTTTGAAAAACATAAAGAAATGAATTATATTGGAAAGAAATTATGTAAAACGTTTATTTTTCTTTTTTTTAAGAGAGTGTGATTATTGCCTTGAAGAATAAAATGTAGTTGTGCTGGTCATGCAGTAACCTTGTTGAATGCACCTTGACTTTGTCATTGAACAGAGTTTTTTCTGCTCATTGGAGCAGAGTTGAATTGGGAATTTGATTTAATAAATTATACAATTTTGTACTTATGGCTAAGTTTCTTATTTGGCTAAATTCCCTAATTGCACAATTAAGGTGCATGTCTGGACTTAGTAAAATGAAGCAAAGACAGAATTTGGTAAATTAAACCCACCCGCAAGGTCCTTTGCTAGTTGGTGTTCGCAAAAAACTTTAAGAGTCTGGCCGTTATTGTAACCAGATTATTAAAAAAATAAGACTGTTTATTATTGCCATAATAAAAATATTTAATTATATATAGATCGCAATCCCATTTATTTTATTTTAATTGTGTCACCACAAATGCGAAATTTATTGGCACACTCACGTTCTTAGGTGCTCAGTGTCAATTTCATTTCGAACTTAACGATACCCATGATTTATTGAGGAATTCGGTTATTGGTTTGTTGGGTTAAAAGCAACTGCAAAAAAGGGAGGAAAAATTATAATGAGGTTGAAGCAAATACACATATACTCGCTGGCTTGCACCTGTTTCTGTTAGACACATGCACACATACTCACAATATATTAAAATCATATAAGGGATTTCCATTAAATACGCTGGTATGGTTTTGTGGCATTTCGTGGTTTGTGTGGCAAAATCAGTTGAAGATAAAATAATCACAGTTAGATAGTTATAAAATGAAACTTAAAATATGGATTGCAGGTGAGCTGGTTATCCAATAAAATACATATACTATTTATCTGAAACTGAGATTTAAATGCAAATAGTAGTAAAAACCTCCAACCAAATATTGTGGGAAATACTGTCTGCATTTATAAAAATTAAAATATGAAAATAGTTTCCACCCAAAATACACAACCATACGTACCTCTTCAGAAAAGACTTTTGAAATATTTGAATAAAAAAAGTCCACATCATACAGTGGCATTTCTGCTACAAAAATAATTTTATATGAGGTTAACCGACACAAAGTTAGTTTTACGTGTAAATTTTGTGGTCAATTTATTTATGAGATTAAAACGATTTGTTTATAACTTCAATTCATTTATGCAAGTGCTTTATGTGTTTTAAATAAATTGAAATGAATACAAAAATACACGTAAAACTTTTAAAATTAGAACACACCAGTTGTTCTAGTGCAATTTACAAAGCAAACAAATAAAAACATTTTACTGTTCAATAAATAGAAATTTGAAAGAACATTTTAAGCATAACATCGAGTATTCAGATAAAAATTTAAAAAAAATTTGTTCGATTTATTGCAACTATGCGTGGAAAATGATATCGGGCATGACCTAATGCGATTGTCATAATGTTTGATGTCATTACTCCTTCGGATTACTAGTCATGTTTAAGAATGCATTTCCATTTGGTAAATCTGTTTTGGAGTTTGTGATGAACAAATGCGGAAATTTCGATTGTTCAAGAAAACGTGCCTGATCGTGGAACGAAGTTTTCTGTAAAAAAAGCCGGCTTTTTCTTTACGCAACCATTCGATAATTACACGACAGTATTAATAGTCTCTCAGCTGCAATTCTTGAGTCTTATAAGTGTGTAAATAGAGTTTGAGTGGATATGTCTGGTTCCTCGGTCACACTTCACAAACTCTGTCAATATTTTCGTCCGATTGACCTGGCCCAGAAGGCTGAGCTGTTGTCATGTTACATACTCGTACAGTCTGTTCGAGTTTCAGAAGTTAAAAAAGTTCTAAAATTCACAAATATATTTACGGAAAGCGCTATGTGTGCTTTTTTCCTATTTGGGTAATTCGAACACGTTCATCTATTGTGTATTACTCTTTGAGTGATCGTGTAAAGACATCTAGAATAATAATTTCATTTGGTAATTTTGCATACTTTACTGTTAGGAAACTATTTGCTACTGCTTTGTGGAAACTCATCTTAAATCATCCTTTATAAAAAATTATTTTATGGTCATATAAATCTAAAACGTTCTGAAGGGCTGATAGCAACGAGGTATAAAATTTGGAATGGTGCTTTGTTCCACGCACATAGAAAAAACATGGCTGAGGTCACCATAATCTAGGAACAATAAATGTTTGTAATCAAATCATTATAGACAATATTATTATGGTCCTTCCGAAGACCATAAAAAAACTTTCATCCGAGTTCGAGAACAATATTTATTCCAGATCAACCATTGTATGATTGCATTTTATAGTTAAAATTATTAGGTATATTATTTTTATTTTTGCAGTACATGCCGTCGTTGGAGTTAGAATTGTCGTTGGTTAAATTGTATTGTTCAACTCAACCATGTTGCAATTTGTATGAATGGAAATCATTTAAGGAATAAATGTTCATCACTAAGTACGAGTAGCTTCAAATAATTATAGTTGTATAACACAAAATATGGTTTTCGTGATTATGCCACAACCATGCTTTCTTGTTTTGTTTATTTTTTATTATAAAATAAAAATATAATTTTAAAGACCTCTTTAGATTTAGCTGTCCAGAAGACTCCACCAGAAGGCATGAAACTGAAAAGCTTCAAGCCAAACAAACTATGATGCAGCTTGGGTTTCAATTATTTTAAGAAAACAATTGCGAAAAATTCACTTTATTGATGTAATTATCATCTTTTTTAATTATTTTACTTTATTTTATCGCTCTGAGTAGCAGCTTTTATTCGTATAAGACCCAAACATTTTGGTGGAATATATAAGAAACAGGTAAAACTATTAAACTAATTAATGCTTTGTTTTTAACTTTTACATTTTACTAAGCGTCTTTTTAAAGTATAATTGGGCATAGCGTTTCGAATATGAAGAATACTATATATAGAAGAAGCTAGAGTTCTGGAGTTGCAATTAAAATGAAAACTAACACACACATGCGTCACAAATGCTCCGAAGCTTACCCCCCGATTTTTCCAGAAATTCATTACTTTCTTAATCAAAGTATTAACGAAATTTTAAAAATTTTTTAATATTCTTTTTGGTTTTAACACATTATTATGCGGAAACAAAGCACTTTGTCTCGTTTGGACACCGGCTGAAGTTTAAATTTAAATGACAGAAACAAGAAATATTTTAAGAACTCCTAATTAAAGGGCGGAATGACCTTAGAATATAAATTTAAATTAAGTCATTTAAGTCATTAACAGTTAAAGTTTTGTTTGCAATCTTGAATTTATTGTAGACAGGAGTACAGACTTTTTAGATTAATTAGCAAATTTGTTTTGTTCTTCGTTCGTAGTTGATACATAAAACGTGCTGCAACTCTGTGGTTGACTTTTTCACTAATTTTTCTAAGCAAACGAACACAAAATTTGTAAAACTAAAATTTTTTCAAAACATCAGTTTTCTATTCTGTGTTTAACTCAAATTTATTTGAAAATTAGAAAGACAACTATTCTCCTTGGGATTTGAACCTATACCATTTTTAATTTAAAGTATGAATTACTGCTTATAATTTCCTAGAGTCTTGCTTTTGCTTCGCATGCTCCGGTTCGAATTCTGCTTCAGTTCTGTTATAATATATTGAATTTTTTTCCTGATAATGTCATAATTATTACAGTAATTATTTATAAAAAACTCACTTATAAAACAAAAAAATTAATAATATCAATTCTAAAAAGAAATAAAAACATAATTCTATAGAAATTTTACTAATAGACAAATTTTCTAAATAGACTATATGGCCTATAGGTAGTTAAAAATTGCAAAAAAATTATGTTTTAAAATTCAAAATATACATACCATACACACATACAGTGTACGCAGTACACTCAAAGAAAGCGATTTGTAGAATGATTAATGTAATAATGAAAAATTATAAATTTTATATTTTAAATGGTACAAAACCGGCTACAAAATTCCGCCCATATTTCACAAACGAGTAAAAGTTCTCCATATCTACAATTCTGATATTTCGCTTGACGACAGAATGTTTCGTTTGGTGAAAAATTTTAAAACTAAAACAAATGCAAAAATTACCGCATTTAAACTTTTTTCTTCACATTATCTGAATTAGTTATTACATTGGAAATAATTTTAGAGATAAGATTTGAATACTTCTAGAAAGATTCAATAAAATAAAGTTAAAGCCTAAAATAAATTTTAGGAAACTAGACGATTCAGTGTGCAGCGAAATATCCGAATTGTACATATTTATATCATTAACGATTATGCAACAAATTTGAAAAATCTCAAGTCGTTTTTCGGCCGTTTACAAAACAAATCAATACATTTTTGGATATTCCAAAGAAATTTATGAAATCGTGACACAATGAAATGATTTAGCGTCCGTAAATTTGGAATGCAATTATCAACAAGATTTACTAATATAATTTTTCAAGCGGCTCCTAAATATCGGAGGTATTCATGAAGTTTTCGAAAAAATAAGTTATTTTTTAAACAATTTTTTATTCACAAATATTTATTAAAAACTTCAACCGATAAAATTCGCCATCTTATTCAAAATAAATAACGATAAAGTAATATTACTTGATCAAAATCGATGCACAAGTTTTCATTTCATTAACAAGTAATTCAATTATACCAAAAATGCCATGTAAGATATAGTGATGCCAAAAAATATTTATTAATCGATCAATTAATAATATGATTAATCGAACGAGAAATTATTAAAAAATAGCGGTAAATTTCTGTATATGCCAAATATGAAAAAAATCGTAGAACAACGAAAATGATTGTTTTCGAAGACTCAAAGAATCATTTACGACAATAAAAAAGTTATTTTATATGTGTATAAAATTAAATTATTCTGAGCGCGATTTGAAAACAGGCCGCTTTAAGGCTGAACCAAGATTATATTGAGAAACGATCTAAAAGATATAATTGCAATTTTATGATGACATAAATCGCGATAATTAGCAAATAACTTTTTAAATAACAGAATACGTTTCCAAGAATTTCACTTCACAATATAAATCACCTAATTAACGCCTTCAATACCTGTAATTTTAAACAACTGGAAACTCGTACAATAAAGACAAAAATGTAATTTTCCTGATGTTTACAAAGTTTCCACCAATGACTTCAGATAAGATTTATTAGACATGATTAACGGAAACAAAAGAAGAAGCTATAAAAACAGAGACCAAAAGAATTTGGAAAAAATACAAACATGGCTAAAATAGCTCAAATAACAAATAATTTTTACGTTCATTTTTTCACAAAAACACTAGAAACACAAAAGAAGTATAAACTTAAAAAAACATATTAATTTTTATCTACAACTGCAGAATGAAAAAATAAGATATTAAAACTAGACAAGAAAAATGGAACTAATAAGAAAAAATAAATGTTATTTCATTAAGTTTATTGAACCATTATCATGCCTCATTGCCAAAGTCATGCCAATAGCACAACTACATTGCAGTCTACTTGTAAACCCCAAACAACGATATTGTTATTTTTAGTTCACTCCACATTACGGCTAATTTCAAGAGTTGCAGTTAAGCAATGAAGTGGCAGCGGCGGAGAGAAAAGTTGAATTTTAACAGCAGTGACAAAAAATACTTCCGCCTTGTAGATGCCCAGAGATTTGTGTGAATGTAGCACTAGAATGTTTCGACAATATGTACATACACATATGTACTTTTTATATATTAAAAGACCCGTGATAGTAGTTAAGTTTTCCTTAATTTTGTACAGAGAAAAAATGTTTGTGAAATAAAAAAAAATCGTTTTCTTCCCACTACTGCTATTTGTTGAAATTTCTAAAGGGCCTTGTCTGCTTTTATAGTACATATTCGTTTATTCTCATACCCACTTACAACATCTTGATATTATTTGTTCCTTTTCTCATACTGATAAAATCACTTGTAAGTACTTTAATGAAAGTAGTTAATATCCTTTTCCAGAAAAAATATAGGAAGGAGAAAAATGTAGACGGAAGTAATGAATGTTTTTACAGAGTAACAAACAAAAAATGAAACATACAATAACATTATACATATTGGGGACGAATTTGTTTGCTATAGGATGTCATCATAGAAATGCACTATGTAAAATTTTTTGAATTTTTCCTGCAAGTAGCAACTTTAATATGGAATATATGAAATTGAGCTGTATACAAAGGTAGATAGTGTTATTATTGTGAAACTTCATTACGCTGAGACAACTCCCAATCTTTGCGGAATTTTCGAGCACATGAAGTGTAAAAAATTCGAATAGTGGTCAAAACATTTTTGAAGACAGTGGTTCGATTATTGATAGTAAGTTTCCTCTGGTCCCCCGATCTCTGGAAAGCATTATTGCTGTAATCGAGTCTGTCGCTGAAAATAAAAAAAATCATTACAAGGACATGATAATGGAATTCTTGTGGCCTCAACTGGAGTCCATGAATCTGGACGACATGTAGTTTCAGCAGCAACAATTTACATTTAGAGCAATATTGAGAGACAAAGCATTAGAATAAACAACAATAAAGTAACACTTTAATACACATATTTTCCACCTACTTTAGAATTTCAAGAAAAGTTCTCCAGGCTAGCAAAGCGTACATATTTACCTATCATTTAGTTTAAAAAAATATTCAAATAAAATATAAGAAATTTTTTTTTTACTTAAATTCGTTTATATTTTTTCGATGTAAAAAAAAAATAATATGCTTCGTAAAGATGAATGGCCAAACATCGATATCTTAAAGCACACACATTTTTGTTTATACATAACAACCGAAGATTATTAAGAATAAATCAGGGACCGTAGATAGTTTATTTCATTATGTTTATTTTTTTATGCAATAATTTCAATTTATATTTAATAAAATCCATTAATAATAATTATGTTGATTTTTTATTAGATCTTTCGACAAAGTGCATTGATGTAGATCTTTCCGTCATCCCTTGTCAAGTTTGGTAGTAATATAACGATTTTTTTTTTTACAAATAACTATTATTTTCAATTTTTAATTTTTTGCTTAAAACCAGGCACTGGAAATAAGAGTTATTTTAAATTTTTGAAGAAATAAATCATACATAAATGAACATCGTAGCAAACTTTTAATTACACCATCATGAAATGCATCCAACATATTGCATGATTTTTAAATTTTTGATTTTTATTTTAACAATCAAAAATAAGAGTTGTTTTTGGTTTTTATTTTTTTAATGAAAAATAAAAGTTATTATTGATTTTTATATTTTTAAATGAAAAATAAAAGTTATTTTTGATTTTTATATTTTTAAATGAAAAATAAAAGTCATTTTTGATTTTTATATTTTTATATCAATAATAAAAATCAATTCAAAACTCTTTATTTATTTGTTGATGCCGTATGTATTATAATATGCTGCTTAATAAACATATTACCTATGTCACGAATTTTGAATTGATTTTTATTATTGATATAAAAATATAAAAATCAAAAATAACTTTTATTTTTCATTTAAAAAAATCAAAATCAAAAATAACTTATTTTCTATCTAAAAATATAAAAATCAAAAATAACTCTTATTTCTTGATTTTTTTGATAAAAGTCATAAGAGTTACGTCCCTGCTTAAAACTAATAATACCTATAATTATATATATTCTCTTCCAAATCAGTTGGGTGAAAATTTACACAAAGTTCCGGTACACAAGTAAAACTAGACAATTAAAGATGTCATTTGTCTTTAGATTCATTAGCCAAAACATTATTTGTTTAATTAGAATAACGAATTATAACTTGAATCCGCAATTTTGCGATCGAAAAATGCTTATTTTTAAGCAAAAATAAAAATCACAAAATAACCGTTATTTGTCAACCAAGATAATAAAACTAAAAAAAGTGTTACGCGGTAAGAAAGAGATAAAAGTTAAAAATAACTGTTATCTCGTCATTCATAATTAATTTGTGATATTACTCATAAACGTGTTTACGATCCCTGGTATAAATACATAATATTGACGGAACCCGAGTTCAAGTCCACGTACAGGCAAGTGGATTGCTTTTTTTAAAATATAAAAATAAACATTTTACAACAAAAAAAAATAACAAAATTTAATACATGCCAGAAATCCTTACTTAGAAGTTAGTTACTAAAAAGTTATAGGGGTTCAGGTTCAAAGTCCCGCTGATGCGAGTTTTTTTTCACTAAAGATTAAGGTGATCTACGAAGTTATTCGATCAGTTTTTTACGGCTTACAACGATCGAATCTTTTTAAATGGCGTCTTTTCTAGTGTTTTATGACCTCGAAAACCCAGTTTTTTTTAGTTAAATTTGCTTTTGACATAACTGAAACTTACAAAATGTAATGGATTTTTCATATTGGTTTTGTATGGTAACATTTACTTAACATCCAGCTCATAACTATAAAAAGCCTCGGGTAATGTTGGCATATTTGATAGATAAAAAGATTAAAATATTATGATAGAAAATATGGTAGATTCCACATCGTTGTAGATTCCCCATATGCATGTGGAATTACCATTAACATATAATAATTCAAAAGAAAATCAAATAAATAAGAAAACGAACCAGACACAAACACGTAACATAACAAGCAGCAAAACATGTGAATACATCAGGCGCGGACACAAGGTTGGGTGAAAAAGAGAAATTAACCACACCCCTCTAAATTGTTAAAAATTAACATTTTCGAATATAAAAATTTCGGAAATTTTTTCTATTTGTTTATGTAAATGTCAAAAAATTTAAAATTTGTTTATTTTAATATTATAATTTTCTTTCTTTTTGCAACAATAATCAGTACGTATATATGTATTACTGAAAACTAACAGTCTAAATATGAATTACTTTAAATTCATATTTGTACAATTTGCAAACATTTAAGAAACTCGCAACAATAAATGAATCATCAGCAACCAAATTCGGAATTATTTTTATTTCATTTCTCATTTATTTTTTAAAAGTTTTAATATTTTGAAGTTTGGTAGTAATTTTCTTTACCCAAGACAGCTGATACGTTTTTGCAGAAGAACCAACTACAAAAATTAATCAACAGAACGGTCTTCTAAAGAAGACTACAAGGAACGGCATATAAAGTAACCGACGTGCTTTGTTTACGTTCGAAAAAGAACGCAAACCTTGTCAAAATATGTATCTCTATTTATAAAATTAATTATACAATTGGTAAAACTTAAGCAAAATAAAAGCTAAGTTGAAGCGAAAATAAGAGGTGAGTTTAAAATCGCCTTAAATCGAAACAAATTTTTTTTCAATGAAGGAAGCACATACTTTCCTACTCAGAAGATAATTATTTTGTGAGGATGACGCTGCAGTTTAACTATTATATGCCATGATATATTGATATGGTATATTTAGCTTTAACCAAAAACTCTATTAAAATGACTGGAGAGCATTTATAAATAATTTATTATTTATTCAAAGTGCGATATACTCGTATAACAATTCTGTATAAATTAATATCACAGTGGTAAAATGTGGTAATAAAAATAAACAAAGTAAAATCAATAACAGGATTATAGCTAAATTGAATAGCAGTTGTTGAGAGGCTGAGCAACATTTTTCGTAGCAATTTTCAGTAAATAATATATTGCCGCACATTTGGTTATTTATTGCCGCAATATGATCCTTTGTAGACAAGTTAAATGTGAAAATCATATAACATATTAAAAAACATAGAAAGAAATAGAAATAAATATTTTATATATGAAAACATTGCGAAAATTAATTTCGTGCACATTCGAACAGTAAATTTTCGTTTATAATTGTTTTGTGATTGGTATCATTGTGTCGATTTCTCACCCGTTTCTATAGCATAAAAAAGGTATTGTTAATAATTTTACAAAGTAACACAAAATTCTCTCTCTCTCTCTCCCTATTTCTTACACAGTCGTTAATTTCAATTTAAAGAGTTTGCATGATTCAAATTTGGAGAATTTCACTTTTATAAAGTCGACTTTCGTAATGATTGTTACCAATTGTTGCAAATTATCTCCACCTTTAAACTATATTGGTTTAAAGATTGGAATATTCGATAGCTTGCGTACCTTAGAAATATGAATTAAAATGCAAAAATGTATTTAAAATGTGAAAAACTTAAATCAATGATGCTAATTATGATATTACAGAGATGGAAAATTCAATACTATTTTACGTTTTTGTTAGACTACTTTTCCCTTTCCAAAATCATTTAAGATTTAAATTTTTTTGTATTGAATATTAAAATTCTCTTTCCATTTACTACAAAAACTGGAAACATATTAATTTGAAAAAGAATTACTTTTATTTAAATTCTTCTTCTACTGCTACAAATTTATTTATGTAAATTGGGTTTGATTTTTTCTAATGAAGTATTAGTCTTCAGTTTGGATTAGTGTACAAAAATAATCACAAACCAATTTGAACTTAAAATTTCTACGTTGCACTAAAATTATTGAACCAAAAAAGTTGCCATAAACCGATGATGGCTTAAACTTAAATAAATTATTTTTAGTGCCAAACATATTAACATCACTATTAGAGTGGCTCCTGAGACTCACCACTAAACATCACCAAAATTAGTGCAATAATATAAAACTAAGTACTAGTGCAACCTGCAAAATTAGGACACAACCCCCGTCTATGGTTTCCATTTTATAACGCTCAAAACAGCATTGTAAGTGAATTGATGCAGTGTTCTATAAATTTTCTTGCACAAATTTAAGGAACTCGCAACAATAAATGCATCAGCTTCCGAAACATATTCGGAAGCATTTTTTGAATTTTTTACTTATTTTATAAAACCAAAAACAGCTGATACAATTTTATAGCAGAACAAACTACTAAAATTAAACAACAGAAGGGCACGGCTGAGAAAGGCAACCAAAAGTCCAGACTATAAATCATCTGTAACTCTGAGATTTAAATTTGTTTCTTTTAATTGTAATTTGTGTAAGTATTTGTTTAAATTTTTCGTTCATTATTTTGTGTTTGCTAAATAAACTTGAAATAAACAAATAAACCTGCACTTTATATTCTTTTGCGCTTCGCAGTTGTTTCCAAAAATTTTACCATGTTCACACATGCACCGTAATTAAGGCAATTAAATTTTAAATTGAGTTATAGACTTTCGTGATCACACATATGCAATTTACCTTCGTCAATTTGACAGTTGAAAATGTGTTCATATTGTTCGTGAGAGCTTCTATTAGTGACTTTGGACAAATTAATTACTTTCAAGAGATAGTGCAAATGTCCTAATTGCGCAGTTAAGGTTCATGTCTGAACATATAATTAGCAGTTAGTTACAAATATGTAACTTTTTTTTAGAAGACATTTCATGACGACAAAATAAATATTTGGTTTCCCCATAATTAAATGGAGCAAATTCAGAAAATATAGATTTAATAAACCCGAGCTTTCAAGGTTTCCTATATCAATGGGTTTACGCGTATTATACGCGAGTCACGACTTTGAGAGCGTGCGACTGTCTAGACAGGTCTATATAGACTGGGTTACAGATTTAAAATTTAAATATTTTTTATATAATTTCATTAAATTAAATTTTTTTTGCAAGTTTTGGCGTTTTTTATTAGTTAAAATGTATTTCAAATAGTAGCAATTCAAATTTATCGTCTTAAAATATAAAATAAGCTGCAGCCATAGAAAAAGCTAAGTTGACATCACTTAATCTTCAGAATATTTTTTTTCTCTTTGGGGGCTTATTACAATTCCCATATTCCTTTTCGTTAGTAATGTACTACAATTACCACAATTTTTTGTCAGAAGCGTGGCGGTCTAGAAATCCCTGGTGGCAAGGTTTTTACTACATCCCTTGATTGTGGGAATTACACTGGTGCCTTATGCATGCGCTAAAAGTTGCATATAAACCCCGTGTCCATTATTAGAATAAATAATTGAGGTGCCCCCGCATTCACTAATACTGAGAGATGAGCCCCCTCTTGGTACGATTGGATGTCTCGTGGTGCATAAAGTAGAAGTCAAAGGGATGACCCAAGTTGATCGTCACTTTTTGTAAATTACATACGACACAGTGCTGGTGGATATTAGGTTAGCAGCAGCAGTTGTAATTACAGTGTAGTTGCTTCTTCTCAGATTTAAGTAGCTTTTTTCCCATAAAGAAAGGTGGAAGGTAAAAGTTCTTATGTGGCGCGTTCACGCGAGAGTTTTCTAAGCATTTTTTTACGCTTTCAAGTTACATGCGACGCTTTTTAACATAATATATAACGGATATGAAAATCGGCTCACATGTTTGTAAGCCGCTTTATAATACATACTATATACTGACCTATACATAGTATAAAACTGACCTACTTTTCGCATCTATAACTTGCAACATGTAAATACACTGATTCCACTTTTTTGACAGATGCGCAGGATGTGAAAAAGCGTAGAACGCGTGGTGTGGGCTTTAAACTTAAATGTAAATAAGGCGTGATCAACATGTTTCGCTACTTTCATTTTGCTTCTCGCTTGGGTTTTATGTCCACAGGTGTGTCACCGTTATTAGATCGGCATTTAAAAATAAGCAATACTGTTTAGCTGAAGAGCTATTTGACAGATCGAACGTTTAAAAATAGGTCAAAGGATCAATCTTCTAAAAAAGTGAAAATCTGTACGAGAGTCTTTGGATATCATCTATACAGTAGATATGGCAAGAACCCCAAATACTTATTCCTCCACATTTTTTAGATGGCCCTACACATATGTATAAGTGTTAACCATGATCCGAAAGTTATATCCGAACAACTAAGAAAGTGGGGAATATGGGTAAATCCATTATAATGTGCAAATATCTACCAATATCCACAAGAAATACCACTTTAATAAAACTTAGAACAAATAAGCTACACTGGTAAATAGTCCTAACTCAACTTCGGCTTTAGAACATAAAGTCCTTTTATACAAATCCGTTATGAAGCCATTATAGTCTTATAATATAAAGCTGTGGGGTTCTGCTTGTGTATCTAATATCTAGAAGTTACAAAGACATTTTACGACTTATTGACTTTTCCCCTCGGTAGGTAAGAAATTAAAATATCCAGAGAGATCTAAAAGCCACCACTATCCACGAAGAAGTAGAAACATACTCGTGTAAATACTTGAACAAACTAGGTGACTATCTCAACAATCAATTATTGCAATTACGTGGGAATTAAAGCCTAAAAAATAGACACATATTTAACCTGGCGAAGTGGTTCTCTAGAACCATGCATCCGATTTCAGTAAAACGTCGAACGGTATTTCCTAACAGACATCAGCTATATATTGTTCCGGTAAATGCTTAGACTAGGGTTGGGGAGGAAACCCTTGCGTACACCCCCATCCCTATGTGACCTTCGTATCATATGTAGGTGGCAGCTCTACACCATGTCTCCCTGGGCTCTTTACCCCTTGTTAAGGAGCTTGAAGCTACATAATTTCGTGCCGTACTAGTGGTGGCTAGTTCCCAGTTAGGCCGCACACAAGCCTACCTCTTTAACAATATATAAAAGTGGCGGAACTACAAAGAAATCATGCCCCCGTGGGGAATAGTTTCGTAACTATAAGAAATAATTAATTTTATATTAATAATAAAAAGCAAGCTTTCCTGTACAAAATATGGAAATTTTTATGCTGATATTAATTGTAAACTTTAGGAATATTTTCACATCACCAAACTGTCACAACGTTAACGTTCCTTCCAATTGAGTTTTCGCCCATATCCTGCATTGCCGTAATTTGCCTTCATTTCTCCTTTGTGACTAGAAATTATATTTTTCTAATTTTTGTGCTGCCCTTTCTTTAAGAATATGGGATAGTAGAGCCTTATCAGGGAGTGAGTGTAGCCTTATCAGGGATGCATGGCATCCCTTAGTGTTGCATACTCCAGAACTTTATTTAATATTACCCTCAATTAGCCTATTATGCTGGATGCTGGCTAGGCAGACCTTTTACATGCTGCTTTTGAATGTTTCTTTGTTTATCACGTTTAAATGTCATTAAAACCCCTTCTTCACACATAGAAACACTCATACATATTGGAATCAAATCTGATACTTGTAAAGGGTATAACAATATGTAGGCGTATATGTTAACAATCAAAAACGAACGATGGTGCTGTAGACTCAAGTCGAAACACGAAATTCGCCAAGTTGATGTTGCTGAAATGCCGAACCCTTGTGTGCAAGGAACAATCACATGATTCAGGCTTTCCAGTTAGTATTAGCCGATTTTTGCCACAAATCTTGCGTACCACATAACAAGTCGACTAAAATTTGCGCATCACACGTTGAATAATCGGCCATGAGGTGGCGATTCGTTACCCTACGAAACAAACAGAATAAATAAAATAACCGTCTTGCGTTATCTAAATAAGCTTGTTCCTATCGAAAAACCTTTTATACAACATACTTACATTCACATGTTCTGTTTGAAACGATGGAACCTAAACCATGTGTGTAGACTGAAGTAACAGCAGAAGGACCATCATAGAAATTCAATCACATGTAATTAAAATCATACACGATGGCAAACACAAGCCAACCACACCATCCCAATTGATGTGTGTGTGTGTGTGTAAAACAGGGATGGGGAAAACTTAGTGTGTTGCTTTTTTTACAAAGAATATTTTGTGAATCGAAAAATCGTAAGGGTAAAGATCAAGAGTAAAACTCGACTGAAGTTGTATCAATATCCGACCACTCGTTTGGAAAATTCAACTCAATTTTAAATTTTTTCCTAAAAAATCTGTCACCGTCCATGGTATAATGATTACGATTTGCTTGAGCATTTCGGCCCTTTTGTAAGGAACTCTTTTTTATGGATAATTTCAAAAATCTAAAATATGTTTCAGACTCATATTATTTTAAACTTCAAAACCCAAATACTAATTGAAGGTGGATGTCCTTTTGAAATTTTACTCAATAATTAAGAGATAAGCATAACAGATTTCTTCTACCATTTATTCGGAAAAATTACCATTTTTGCTTAGGATCGCATTTCATAATTTCCATTTTCCAGCTCTGATTAGTGCAGAGCCAATAATAGAAATTTCTTAGTAGAAGGTAAAACAGAAGTGAGAATAATGTCATTTTATTATTTTTTACAATATGACTTTTAGTCATTACCATCTTATCATCAGCAAAAATGGCAATAGCATCCACATCGTTATCAGAGTGATTAAATATTACACTCAAAATTAAAAAGAAAATGTTCATTATCATTGTTGATGTTCAGGGTAATTTAGTACAATTTGTCTTGTGTTGCTGTTACTCGGGTTATCAGTTAACCAGTCAGTTTGAAGGGAAAAGAGACATGTTTGTGCTTGTTTTAGACAACCTGTAGTTTTTTCTTCTTTGAAAATAATACAGAATATTATTTAATTTTAATAAATTGTTGGCATGGGTTTGGGAGAAGGGGAATTTTATGAAATATGTATGTAATTATTTTTCTAGTTCTTGTAGTATTTAGTATGTGTTTGTCATTTGCTTATCTGCCACTCCACAGTTGTTGCTATTGTTTTCTAGTGAATGATTTTGTTCATTATCATGTCTGTGCCATCATTATTACCACCACCATCATCATGTCAAACGTCACAACTAATGACCATTTTCATTTTATAATTTGTTTGTAAAAAGATCCCTCCCACGCTGCTGCTGCTGTTTAATGAGTTTGAGTAGATGAGGCCAATGAAATTATTAATCGTTTTAGGTTACTTTAATGTTGGTGATACCCTACGCCAGTGATAAAAAATGTGTTACAGGGTGTCCGCCGGGAAGGTATACTAATTTGTTTGTTTATAATTTTTGATTAAATGAAAGAGAATGGATCGTATATTGACAAATGTTTTATTTAATGTCGGCAATTATGTATGGAATACAGTATCAGATAAATGTCCGCCTCTGTTAGCCTCACAAATGCGATCTCTTTTGAACACATTTTTCATTACGTTCTCACACATTTTACACGGTATTTCATTAATTTCATCACGAATATTTTGTTTGAGTTGCTCCAGCGTTTCTGGTTTGTTTGCATAAACCTTGCTTTTCCCCACAAAAAGAAGTCCGGAGCAGTCAAACCAGGCGACCGTGGAGGCTAATCAACATCACCACTCCTTGAAATAACTTATTGTGGAAAGAGATATCGCAGTAATCCTGGCTGTATGCGATGTGACACCGTCTTGTTGAAACCACATATTAGTCAAGCCCAAACCATGCAATTGTGGCGTTAAAAAGTTTTCAACCATATCACGATATCGCTCCACATTGGCATTTCTCTCAAAAATTTCACGTAACTTGCTTATCGTCACAGTAACGATGATTGATTTTGATAAAATGTTTTAACGATTAAGACATGTTGGTTTATCGAATATTTATCCAAAATAAATTTGCCACGACTGCCAAACATCAAGTGTCAAGACTAATGTTTACCAAAATGGCGGGGAAACAAAGTAGTATACCTTCCCGGCGGATACCCTATACTACTGCAATAATGGGACAAAGTACAGACCAATTTCTTTGTTTGCTAATTTATTTCAAACATTCGTTAGATCTATTGTTTGTTATTCACTCGTTACTGTAAAATTACCGTGACAAGTTGATGAAAATTTATTAAAAAAAATTAATTGCATGTTAGGCTAACGTTGCGGATATTTTACAGTCGATTCTCCTCCAATGATTAGTGGCCTTAACGCCAAAGGCATCCGTCTTGCGATCTATCCGATGGTGCTTTTAGCAGCGGGTAAATATAATGCATACATTTTCACCCCTTTGCGCACTCTACCACGGGTTTCCGTGTTACCAATTCCTACCTGTCAGACTGGTTCTCATATATACCCCAGTTAGCATTATATCAAGATGGCAGGATCATCAAGAAAACATGCCCCCCGGGAGCAAGATGCGGTAAAACAACACCCAATAACAATAACACAAACGAAAGCCAAAAATACCGTGAACATCGCCGATGCCTGGAAAAGCGTGTAGTCGAGTCCTCGCCACGCAAAAGTACTTGAATTTTCACAGATCTCTTTACACTCGGGACTTGGCTGTGAACTACTACAAAATTCATCTGACCAGAAGTTTTCCACTGAACCCAAAACTCGTTGCAACCGGTGGCAAGCTGACAACAGGAGAATGGGTACCTCCAGCAATAAGGATCCAGGCAGCCATGGTCTTCAATTGTTTCTTACATGAGCTTATAGGGGCATTGTATCTCAAGACTGGTGTCGATGTAAATCCTAGCATATCTGCAATAAAAACTCGTCTTTAGCTTATCAGAGATATTTTTCAGTCCTGCTAAGCTTACAAAACGTTTTATTCTCTGCTAAAAGTTCGGGGCATTAAAATTATCTTTGTCTGAAAAAGCGATATAAAAACCAATATTTTTATACAAATAAAGTTTTTCTTTTATTATTGCTAATATTTTTCTAATATCGTGTAGAGAAGTTTTCCATTAATTAAATTTCAACAAAAGCAATAAATACTAAACAAGGACTAAAAAGAATTTGCATTTTGTGATTTATGTGTAATTGCATTATCGGAGAGTGCTTTAAGGATAAAAGTGAACTTAACCACATGGAAATACCACATAGAATAAAACTCAACCGCAGTTTAAACATAACGAGACACACAGAAGTAAATATAAATACAGACTCCAAAAATATAACAAATAAATAGGGAAATGTATAATCGTACTGAAACAAAGAAATAATTAAATTGAAATAGATGAAAACTTAAATGGGAAACATGAAAGATTGAAAAATTTAATTACAATAAAAAAAATGCAAGAGAGTTATATTCAGCTGTATTGAATCTCATACACAGCTTCTCACAACTGTGGAACACGACTCGTAATGCTGCTATAATTCTAGCCAAAATGATTATAGTAGAATTACTGAAGAAGGGATACGAAACCATCAACAATATGAATAAATGGATTTTTTCAATTCGTATAAATCGACTTTCTCAACTAAAAGGATTTCGATTATAAAGCAGGTTTCAATAGAGACGGGTCGATGTTTGCAGTCTATAGCGACCATGTTGTGTTGACGGCATCTATCCGATATATTTATTCAGTCATTGATTCAAATTCACCCCGGCACGACAGAGCAGCTCATTTAGTTGAAAAAATTTCATTATAGAAATGAAGATTTGCTAGTTCGTCACGTTGTGCTCATTTCACAGCAGTGGCTCGTCGAATTCCACTCCCCAACATTGTTTGGCCGAATTCGAGACCAACGGTTCGTTAAACAATCAATCAACGTCCATTCATCAAATGAACGTTATATCGGCACTGAAAGGCAACAGCAGAGCCCAACTCAGACGGTTCTTCAACCAAACCAAACTTAGCCAGGAGCTCAAAGTTAAAGACCGTTGGCAACGCCCTTTGTTCGCTGATTTGTTTTCAAAGCGTTTGAAAAAGCACTGCAATTTTGTCCGAAAATCCATCTTTAGCATTGCGGCTGGATATTTGAACGATGTTATATTCTGTAAGTTATAACATGCATGTCAGCTGTTTACCCGCTGAAGTAGCGTTAAGTTTGCAACACCCTGTATCAATTTAGATAAAATATTTTTTAAGCAATATTTTCCTCCCATCTTCTTCATGACAACATAAATTTCAATTTGTTAGAAAAAACAAATTGAAATTAATGGCAATTTAAAATGAAATTGTAACTTTATATTTTCGACTTTTTTCTAATGTTTCATTTGTCTTCACTTTTAGGAAAAATATATTAAAGAAAATTCTTAACTTTAAAATAAAAATGCAATTGAATCTTAATAGAAAAGAATTAAAATATAAATTTAAGTACAAAAAAAAGAAATTCAAATTGGAAATGTTTTATTTAATTTAAAAATTTTAGAAAAATCGTTAGCTATTTTTACACTGGTACACGAAAAATTCCAAGTGGTGTTTGGTCATGAATTTATTGTGTTGCGAAAGAAAATATGTAAATGATTAACTTTGAAGAGTTGTAAAATAATACCATTTCAAAATACAATTTAATTCAATAAATAGTTTGCGAAAATATAAATGTGTTTAAAAATTGAAACAGATCATTATAAAGGGTGTCTTAATAAGAGTGTACTATTTCATTTAAATATAAAGCAGGTGTTTTTTTAACAAGTAGTGGTAGTATGGAATATAATATCCAACCAATAGTTTCCGCGGCTCTGGTCACTGCTCTTTTCATGAAATTTCTGACGTTGGGTCTCGGTGTTGAGGTCACGAACTCTTTCTGGCTTACTCGCATGGACTTAAGATTTCACAATCTCCAAAAAGAAAAAATCTCACGATTTTAAATCGCATAATCTTGCTGGTGAGTTGACATTTAGAATTTTGTGGGTCGATTTGGTCTGAAAACACTCGTAGATGCAGCAAAAAATCCATTGCTTTATGCGCGAGGTATCAGGTGACGCCATCAGGCCGAAACCTCATGTCGTCAAATCTGATGTCGTCCAGTAGAAACCACATGCATTCCGCCATCACCTTCTTATAACAAATACCTATTCCCGGAGTCGGGTATCCGTGTTGATCCTACCACCTTGATGTACTGTTACCGAGAGATATTAGGGAACTAGTTTTCGTGGCTTGTCTGGGGCCTGCATCTGGAGGAAAGTAGGACTTTCTAAGTTCAACCAGTAACGATATAAATACTAGTACCATGAGTTACTAGCCCTTGGGAAGGGCTGTTGGTGAAGATCCTTTGGGAGTGCACCGCAAGATATCGATTAAATACCTATTGGTAGCAGGAGACTGGGTAGCACTAAACCTCTCAGCAAGAGATAGGTGTTGGGGTCCAGGCTGCCATGGTCCGAAATTGCCACCTATAAAAATGCGTATGAGGGAGTTGGTGGTCGTGTATTTCGCACCCAGTATTAACACTACCATTGGATTGGGTCGATACTACTTATAGTTATTTGTAATGAAGGCCGTTTAGTAATCTCGGTCTCATTTTCCAAAAATAATCACGCCGCTTAACCAAAATCCGTACCAGACGAAATTTGACCCATTAAGATGGGGAAGTTTATTTTTTTATTCAGCATTTTTTGTGTAGCGTTCGTTTTTAATAATCGGAACATTCATGAGTGACGGCTGTTAAATAGCAGTGTTGCCACTTGCACGTAAAAATGACAAATTTAAATGCTGCATACTTATTGTGATACCCAATATTATGCGATAAAAATTATAATAATATCTCTATTTCTTTGCAGGTGCGAACATTAAAACCATTCGGGTGAATTATAAAAATAATAATTTTTAATGAAAACAAGTCAATTCGCGTTCACTTAATGAAATATTTGATTACAAAAGCCATCATAATTGTGATTTATTTGGAACTATATTGTCAATCTACCATCTGCGATTCAAAATTAGTTCTTGTAAAAACATAATCGCAAAGTTGTAGCCAAAAATTTATGTTTATTATGAAAGAAAGCTTCCTTGTCAATTTACTGAAAAAAGAAATATTCTTTCTGCAAAAACAAATACTCCAAATTCTTAACAGCCCTCGATATTTAATACAAATGAGCTACGCTATTCAAGTTCAGCTAGAAACGTTTGGAACAACTTTTGACAAAGATGCTGGTGCACATACTAGTATTTGGGACTAAGTAGCAGCAGTTAATTAGCTGTTACTTTAAAGTTCGTACTAAAAAAATAGTTTGCAGCATTAAGTCGACAAAACTTTGCTTTTTAAGAATAACCGCGTATGCCTTGAATTTTGAAGAGATCCCTAAAAATGTGTTCATAGAAACTACGGGCTCAGAAAAACTTTTGGACAAAATCCCGTTAGAGATCCTTACCACAAACCGTACAAAACCGTGTTAAGAATATTAGAAGTATATCCAAATAAAATACAGCAGTAATGCTCATACCTGTAAAAACTATTTCGAAAATCGAGGATGGGAAGTTTTACCTCATCCGCCTTCAAGTGCAGATCTTGCTAACTACCGGTAGTTGCGATCGATGCAAAACAATCTGGCTAAAATTCACTTCAGTCGAAGATATCTAAAATTACCTTGTTTCGTTTCCGGCTTCAATATATCAGCTGTTATTTTGCGCGAAATCCATCTCTGTCCTGAAAAATAAGTAAAAGTTCACCGCTAACGATGGCCAATAATTTCAGGGACATGCTTATCGGAAACCTTATTGAAGTAAATTTATATTTTTGGCAAATAAAAACGGCAAGAACTTTTGTGTATAGCCAATATTGAACCCCTTCTACTTCTCGTAAACAAAGCCATAACAATAAAATACATCTCTATAAAATTATTGGAAATAGTTGTAATAAAAACAGATTTAAAAGCACACTTAAATCACGCCATTCACCTACTGCGTTCTATATATAAAATACATTTTCAACTTAAAAGAAGACGTCTACAAAAGAATACGAAGCTTAATTTTCTCTATTCTATTTATACAATTATGGAAATTTTGTATGTCAATGATTATTTCTTTTTAACCACAAAATTGTGCCACGTCTTAAGTGTTTTCACTGGTACTTTTTTTACAGTTTCCCCGGTATGTGTGGGTACGTGTCTGTGTATGTGCGTCTGTGCGCGTGTGTGTGTATTTCAGTAAATTATACATTACCTACTTTACGATTTTATAGTTGTTAAGACTTGTACAAATATAAAAAAAGAACTTACTGCTACAACCGCTACTGCATACGGCAACTCACTTATACTGTTTATGAAACTCGTAACAAATTTCGCTGCATTTGTTTTTCAATTACACAGTATCTCCTTACGTGCTCGCAAAAGTAAAAGTGTATGTGTGCACTCCCATTCATATGAGTAAATAACAGGGTGCGTTCCCTTTTTTTAAGCTTGTAAACATCCGTTTAAAAAAACTGAGATTTCCATGATTTTTTTCCTGTGACTATAAAAGGAATCCGCATATTTTATACATTATTTTTTTTTAATTTTTAAAGAAGAACGAATTCATTTCAAAAGGAACACATTTTCCAAATAAACACCAGCCTGTTTTTATTGTGAATATTCGATAAGAAAAATTTTCGCTAATTGATAGTTCAACGTTAATAAAAATGACACTAGGCGAAGAAAAGTCGAATTGTCATTGTTGAACAATTTAGGGCTGACGGTCCTATACCTAGGAATTTGCGAATTAGGCCATTTGATCAGCACAATCGGGGAATTTTTTTATTGAAATGACCAATATCAGATCGCACGTTTTCGAAATATAGACAAAAAGTATATTTCTATGTATTTTCACTCTCACGGGCAAACGATTATCCGCAAGGCTATAAAATACACACATTCTTTAACCTCAACAAATTCGCCTTCGAATTGCCTGTAGAAAGCGCGTATTCCCAGTCAAAAATCACCAAAAATCAAACTTTTATGAAAAACGTCGAAATTTTACCAAAATTCGAAAATTCATCACAAAGCCAAAATATGTCCGAACAAAATTTAAATTACTAAAAGAACAAAACTTTTCGATGATAAAATAGGTAAAAAAAAAATTCACTAAGCCCTTTAGTTACATCGCAATTATTAACAAATTAAAAATTTCAAAAAAAAAATTGAATTACTAAAAGAACAAAAATTTTCCAAGATAGTGAAATTTCACAAGACAATCGAATTTCACTAAACTCTGAAATTAAACCAATAATTCGAAATTCACCAAAATTTTATCTTTTATGACAAACTTCGAAATTTATTGAAAATTTCACCATTAATCACGAATTCTTCTTTCTGATCGAAAAATACATTATATTTCCTGGCAGGTGAGGATGTTTCCTCAGCTTAAGCGAGGAATAGTTGACTTGATTGTTTAGTATCAAGTACACGCTAACTAATATTAACCTGAGCGATGAAGCAGCGTATTGCTCATCTTGATGGCTTCGCTAATCGCAATAATTGTTGCATTTGGAGTTGAGTAACAACGCTACTGATCATTTGATCGCAGTTCTTAAAAAACATGATTGGTCAATGTCAATAAGATTGGACCATGTTACTATTGATCGATAATGCGATATGATCGAAAAAATCTTTCTGCTTAAGATGAGTGATGTTGACGTGGAGATGACAGTGCAATCGGTCTTTCAGCTCTTTGTCTTCCATACACAACACTATTGCATTCAAATCTTGCGAAAATTTTGGGGCTCTCTTTACACAGGCAGCATATAGGCTCACAAAAAAATATATTTCTAATTTCTCTGAAAGGCATTAAATACAAAAGTAGAATTGAAGCAATCGATTTTGTACATATTTTGGAAATTTATAAAGCAGAAGGCAAATTACGACATTCTATATATAGATCGAAATGTTAATAGAATTTAAATGAAATTTACGATCGATTTCGAAGGTTTAGGAAGTTGGACCCTAATTATTTATTTACTGTAGAAAACGTTTTGTGAGCGCATAATCTTCCATTAATATCATATAAAACTGCTAGATCAAATTCCGCGGTAGTATTGGTAGCCAATGAGCCACGTAACTTGGAAGACAACATTCGAGCTGAACTTTCGGCTGAAGCAGAAAATACATTATAGGAAAAATAGCAGCGAAGTCAAATAATTCTCATTTTGTTAGGAAGTTTTGTATATAAGGTTTTTCTACCATCTCCAAAAATTTGGCTGTAACCTTCCTATTGAGCCGGTTGTTTAAGCCAGAACTAGTTTGTTCTGCATCAAATAAATGACATTAGCTATTTTTAAGAAACGGTCACGATAACAGAAATGATTCTTTTTTAGTTTTGCAGATGGGTGTTTCCATATTCTTAACGTTACTTCGACCATTATGTGCTCCAAGTTGTATGTAAAATTAGATATTTGCAGTTCAAAATTGCGGTCTTGTAATTTCTGGCATTACTTTCAAATCATCACTTATTTTTGAATAATTGAAAAAAAAACAAAAGTAAGAATTTAGAGGAGTGAGAATAAATTTAAGTTTGTTGAAATTGAAATTTTGAATAACTAATAAATGTAAACAATACTTTTAGTCTGAAGCTTGAAACTTAAGGTGGTTCACATTTTAGCCACACATAATTAAAATAATTTCATGAAAAGTTTCGACTTCAAAAAAAAGAAATACACAAAAAGAGGTAACGATGTAAGTGGACAGATTATGAATTGACTTTCCACTACTGATTCCAGGCATTAAAATTTCAATTAAGTCTACTTGAGTAGATGTGTTTATTTTTTTACAAAATGAGACCGCCCTAATGTCAATATCCTTTGAATTTAATGTGTATAAATGTGCTCTTGCTTCTAAGTATTTGTGCATGTACAAATGTTAAATTATAAACTTAATAACATTTATGCGAAACAGATTCCAATTTCAAAATCTCATCACGTTTCTTAGCACTTAATCTAAATGAACTCGACTAGTGCGAGTACTTCCGGTAAGAAAAAAGAAAATGAATTCGTAACCTGTATGTGCGTAACTAAAAATATATGTACTTCGTGTGTATGCGTGTTGGTGTAGTTATACAACAAATAGTTTTACATAAAAAGCTCAGAAGTAAATGAGGACTAAGATCAAACGTGACTTCAGACAACGAACAAATGTCTAATCAGATTGCGCACGGTGACAGGATAGGCGAATTTTTCAATAACTTTTCAATTTAAGCGATGGCCTGTGTTGCTTTAAGGGTACCAGTCGCTTGGAGCAGATTGACATAGGCCTGCGATTGGAGAAAAGCATTCACTAGAATGCAAGGTCAAGGCGGACGGTCATGGTGACTAATGTCTATTGTGGCATTCGTGTGGCAGATAGAGCTGTCCTACTGGAAACACCTTGTCTGTTGTTCACGCCCATATCGTTCAACTAAGGACAAAATACATTAGTTATCATTGATCTGTAGCGCTCGTCACTAAAGGTGGTGGTTTCAGAAAGTTTTTGTTTTACGAAAAATGATCTAAATATGACGCCGGCCCATAGTGTGTGTCAAACAGTAACTGTCCGCGTCGTCCCATATACAGTAATTTCACTTGTTTCAGCCAAAGTTTCGATAATAAAGTTTTACCATTTACTCTATCGTGTGAATTGGCAATTAACTAATTTTCTTCTTCTCATATCCGCCTCTCATAGGTCTTTTATTCTCGCGGTAGTTGAACACGCTGCGGGGAGCCTTAGATTCTGAAAAATCCGAACAATTTCCCAAAGGTTTTGCAGTTTTTATCTCATTCTTATTATGCCAACTTCTACAGAAGTCATTGTAAGGCCGAGTTAATTACCTTGTGAGAGACCCCAGGCAGCAGCCGTGCCGAGAGATTCCTACTGGAGAGATTCCTATTGGAGAGATTCCTATTGGAGTTACCGAGCTGTACATTTGTGCAGCTGATTGTAATTTTTAAAGCATTTTAACTAAACTCCATTAGCTGGGCTGCCTCGTATTCGCGAACTAGAGGAAATTTCACTTGACTCCGCCTGATAAAGAGGGTAACTTTAAATCGCAGGCCACAATTGAAAATTGTACTCACAGCCAATATATCTTAGCCATCGCTTGATCTTACGAAAATCAAAGATTGAACCTCTGCACATGTTTTTTATTGGGAACAACACACACACAACAAGTAAGTTTATATATACTTGGATACCCTGCTGTCGCCGATAAGAAACTTCGTCCTCTCTTGTACGCGGTAGAGAGGCTCAAAAATAGTCTTTGAAGTATCGGCCCATACTTGGGAGTCGTATTCAGTTGAATATAGGTGAGCTATTAGTAAGGTGATCAGATGGGGTGAAGTATCTCTTATTGTTTTACAAAAACTGGTGCACGTGAATGCTTTTTTGCGAGCTGAAAAACGTATTTAGTCCAACGAACATCACACTGGATCTGATACTTTAATATTTATATCAACCAGCATTATTGATGGAGCAACATTAGCTGTCATGCTTCTGTGAGTAAATACGTAAAATGAGGTCTTACGAGACCCTGTTCGAACGACCCCATTCAGAGATTATCACAAGGTATCGGTCGACCGCTTCATTCATATTATGCCTGATGGTTTCAAGTTGCGAATGGCACAGCTATGAGTTTTAGTTTCTATGAGCAAAGGACCACACACCCTGAGAGAAAGGCCGTTTGTTCAACATCCCAATGGAATCATCCCTGTATTGTTATACACTAAGGTTAGGATACGCAGTTTATTTATTACGACCTGCTATGCTTACGAGTCGTAATATGCAAAGTGTTCTTGTTGGATCAGGAGCTATAAACATTGCCTCTTTCCAACGACTTACTGCAGAAACCAGACCTGACTGTTTGTTGAAAAGTGAACGGTTGAGGTCAGTCCTTATTTCAAACTTTTCATTTATTTTTTTCTCCTACCAAATGCTCTTAACTTTAATCTATGAATTTGTAGTTAAAATTAAAAACTAAAATAAAAACTTAACGAATAGCAACAACTTATTTTTACTTCATTTGCTCGAAATTATTTATTCAAAGCAGGATTTTCTGCTTTTCTTTCTTCAAGACCAAAAAGTCTTACCAGCACCCATTCTAATTAATTTCACGTTTTGTTTATATTTTATTTTACTTTGCCTGGATGTTTTATCTTTACTGTGTGTTTATAAAATTAAATAAAAACTGTATAAAATTATGGGTTAATAGTACGTGTTTTTTGGAAAAGGCGAGGAAAAACAAAACTTGCATAATAAAGTTTTATCTGTTGGATTTAAATTAGTTTTTTTATGCAAAAACTAAATTTTGTATAACCGCCACCACTGGAATTTATGTACTTTAATTGTTACTTCTATCTTTTAAGGAATAAATTGTAGCAAAAAGTTTTCAAAAACATTGCAAAAAAATGATAAAAACAGAGAGTTTAAATTATTTAGCAACGTAAGTAAATTTCGTTGCATTCAACTTATTTTTCCAACTAGTTTTTGTGCCCAAATGGAAACTTATAAGTGAACGTCAAGTACTGCTGGGTTTGTTATTTACTTTTCTTTAAAAACTTTAGAAAGACAAGTCGAACAAAATCGATCAAATTTAAAAGTTTCACTTACCAGCATTTCAAGTTTTGAGGCGATACATTTTCCTGAAGCAAGTGCAAGTGCCATCAAAGGGTACAACGCAAGTTTACTTGACCAGTTTAGCTGTGGGCTGCAGATATGCCACGATTTATGTTGGCACCAGTTTTGCGACATAATCCGACGGTGTCTAAACACGGGGTGTATTCAAACGCGGCCATCAACGTCTCTATACGTACTTGTATAAGTAGCAATTAGGGATCTTGACTGCCAGGACTCTGGTACCAACATCTTGCTGAGTTGTTTAGAGCTACTCATTTCTCTCAAGCTGTCAATAGCTATTCAAATGAGAGTCTGAATGGCAATACATATATGCATTTGGATATAAGCCACAACCATCACCTGTACTCAAGAAAGAGCCTCGCCAACAACCAGTTTGGGACTTGCGTTACTGACCGAACCAAGAACGTCTTACCTTCTTTCAGTTTCAGGCGCCAGACATGCCTTGGAAACTGAATCCCCCATCTCCAGCGGCATTAGTAAATCAAGATACCAGGGTCACCGAGAAGTCATGCCGCATGGGTTGCAATAGCAAGAATCCACATCCCGCTGTGTTGCCGTTTTTATTTAGTTTTTACGGAAGTGAAAACATGTAACACTAAAATACATCCGCTTGTTATCGCCAGGCATAATTGTAGAGAGCGCAAGAATTCTAGAAAAGTTTAGCTTTAGCTTGGCACGCTTAATTTCCTATTTGGTGGTTAATATACTTTTTCACTTTTTGTTCCTTTTTTGTCCTGCAGTTTAACTTTAAGAGAATTTTATTTTATGGACAATTACCCCTTTTATACACTTGTGGCTCCGTGAGAATGTGTATGTGTTTGTATGTATGTATGTGTTATTTTTATTGTAAACAAAAATTCCTAAAAACAAGAGTACAAATTCAGAACTTTCAAAACACAGTGGGTCAAACACATCCATATAAAAGTGAAACTCTGTCCATGTGTGTGTTAGCTATGGACTCCGAAACCGTAAAGCCGATTGGACTCAAACTTTGACAAGTTGTTGTACACATTCCAGGGAGTGGTTATGGGTGCTAATTTTTTTTTAAAGTGGGCGGGGCTACGCCCATCTACATATACATAAAACTGAAATACGCCCATACAAAATAAATATTAATTTTTCAGCTACTTGCACTTGACCGATTTTTCTGAAACTTTGCACAAATATTGAACTCTCATGATTCTACAATTTCGTTATTAGAAAAGTGGGCAGGGCCACGCCCATAAAAAAGTTATAATTTTGAGGTACTTGCACTGGACCAATTTTTCTGAAACGCGCGCCGGGCTTGGCTAGTAAAATATTTTTAAAAGTAAGATAAATAAAATCACGAATTTGTTATTAAGTCGTTTTTAAATCTTTAAAATCGTGTTCTAGGTTTCATAAAAAATTCTCATTTTGTTTATGAAACTGCAAAAATAAGTTAACTATATTTCTACTCATTCTAATATCTTGGATAGTGGTTTCTTGAATGGCTGGCTTAAGCAACCAACTCGAGTTGTTTCAGTCACGAACTAGTTCGTTCATCTGAGGGAATATTTCAGAAAGCTGAATTATTTTGTGTATGTCATATTCAAAAATTGCTTGTTGTTTTTGAAAAGTTGCGGCCACCTTTCTGAAATAATCTCTTCCTTGAGCAAACTAGTTCGGGACTGACACAACTCTACAACGATGAAAAGTGCATAGAGAGACTAAATAAGTAAATCCAATACTTTAAATTCACAAATAATAATTTAATTTTTTAAATTTTTCATGCTCGAAGGTTTTTTTTTAATTTATTAGTTTTGGTTGTTATAAAAAACCTGATGGAGTATTGAAATATCGAAAGCTTGAAAGAAATTTAATTATAAAGGGTCAAGAAAATCCATCATGCTCTTCCTAAAAAATATTTTAGCAATATTTATAATAAAAAAAATATTGTTATATTACTTCAATCAATTAAAAAAGGTGAGCTTTTCTTAACTCACGTTTTTGCAAGGAGCGTTTTTTTTTTAAATCATGGCATTTTTTTCGTTAAAAGTCGAATGAAATCAATGATTGGTGAACGTTATATGGTAAATGTAATCAGCTTTATGAAGAAGAGTTGTTTAAATAAGCATTACAATCGATTGCTTGCAGAAAATTTTTTTTAGCACATCTATATTCGCCTTTTTACGTGCAATGTGCCCACTATGCTCATGCGTTTCCATTCAGCTGTTGGAGGAATTTACTTCATTATTGCTAAGGCAGCAGCGAGATTGGAACGAGAATATATCAGACAAAATATCCAATTTCGAAAGATTTTTTAAAATTCACACTGCCTTTTCTAATTTTAAGTTTTCTTTATTAGATCTGGCAACTCGCTGATACTCAAATATGGCCGTGAAGAATACAACCGGCCAATTATCGACAACTTCGGCAATTGAAAATATATTGGGAAGAAAGGAGCATTTATCATATGATAGGCTAATTATTACCCGCTAAATTTGCTTGAAAGTGGAAAAGTTTAATCAATATTTCGAAAATTTTTTTCCGAATTTGATTTTTTTCCATCCCTCACTCTAAAGGCAAAATCTAGAGTCGCTTTCGAGAAACCTTTTAAAAACATGACTCCAACTTTTCAAGGTAAATCCCAAGCAGTGACCAAACGATTTTAATAAAAAGTTTATCCCATTTAGGACTAATGACTTGGTCACCTACATTATGTGACTGGTTTCCAGAGCATAGTAAAGCACTCTATTCACGATTTCGTAGTTTTTAAAGATTCTCCAGCATTTAACTCATTGTTTACCAATTTTTTTTAATACGAAAATAATTATAGAGAAAAATTACAACAATTCATTTTAATTAATACCCAATTATAAATCTGTTCTTTGTGTGCGCTTTGACAGCATGAGTGCCACTTGGCAAATATTTACTTTGTCCACTTTTATCCTAGTTCGAAGTGTGGGATCGCACACATGTGTACAAATAATAAAATAAATTAAAATTTAGCCATTTATTTCACCCAGCTTGTCGGTAACTGAATACGTAAACATGTTATAGATTTTATGTATTTAACACATATTTGTACAAACGAGTGCGGGTAGCAGGCGAGACATGTATTTATAAGACTCTTGCTATAGATTTTGTTTTCACTTCCACATTGTTTGTCATGGTTTACATGGTTCAAATTAGTTTTCTGTGCATTTAGCGTTTAGCCAAAAAAGTAAACTAGAATAGAAACCCAAAAAAAATATATATACAAACGAAACTAAACAGGACAGTAATGGCTGGATGACCCAGGCAACAGAAGCTCGAAATTAGGAAAAAAAAAGTGCTAAACAAACGAAAAGCTAAAATGATAAAATTAGCACGTTCATGTTCAGCACACAAACACAAACATATGTGCATGCACACACAGAAACACAAACTGGCACATGTAAGCACTTTAGTATTTGAACTACAGCGTTTAGCGCAGAGATGGAAAGTTTAGTAGTTTTAAGTTTCAAAGTTATAAATAGACAAAGTTATGCACCTTAATTGAAGCAATTAAATTTTAAATTACATCAACGACTGTCGCCTACTCAATTAGCTTTCGCCAGCTCAAACTGTTTGTGTTTATAAATTCAGTGGTAAAAATCTTTTTAAGACATTAATTATTTAAGAAGTATTTTATTCAAAAATTTTACGACATTTAATAATCGTCCATTTCACTTGCAATTTCTTTTTATTTTTGTTTTAATTTTTTTTATATATAGATTACTTGGTTTTTATTGTGCCTTGGTTTTGTCATTGAATATAGCTTTTTCTCTTACCAGAGCTGCAATGGAAATTTGACTCAATTAATGATGCAATTAGATACTAATTGATCACGTTATTAACTGAGTTCTTGTACACTCTTCACCAGAGTTGTATTGGGAATTGGGAGCGGAATTATGGTACAATTAACTACTATTTGAATTAAATTGAGCTCAGTTAAGGTGCACGTCTAAACATATTATTAGAAATGTTAATGTGTGAAATCATTTAATCATTTAAGAGAAAAGTCTACTCAAAAATGACTTTAAAAAAATTCTGGGGTGAAGATGTACCATTTAGGAATCACGGCTTTTCTTAATTCATATTGTTATAAAAATAAGAACCAAAAATCCCCAGATTAGAGAAAAACGCATTAATTAAAAAAAGGCTAAGTTATCGAAAAGATAAGTCGAAAATTTGCCAAAAAAAATTCTTCAAAATTATTTTAAAAAATCTAAGCTAAAAAATAATTTAAATGGAAGAGTGCGAAAAAGTTCAAAGAAATATTAGTATATAAAAATGACCAAGTCAAAATTGTAAGCTCGGAAATACAATAAAAAATTGTGTAGTTGCTACTAGTTGGGGAAATGTAGCCTAGAATAGTGGGAAAAATAAACTGGGAAAATATCCAAAACCGTGATGGGCCAACTTTCTTTGTTTTTCTTTTTACTGAGAACAGATGGGTTAATTTAATAGTCCTCAAATTTTTGTTTTTTTATTTTGGAACATACGTTGTTATTTTTAAAAGCATTTAAAATGTGCATTTAATTTGTGGATTTATAATATTTTTTTACTTAAATTTTATTGAATATTAATTTGCACGAGTGTTATTTTATTTCTTCTTGGGTAGTGGGAACTTCTAGATCTCTATGGATAGTTAAATTTCTTACTCGCCAAGAGTCGCAGACGATGTGTTGTAAAATTCTAGACTGTCTTCTTTGTAACTTCTGGATGTTTGATGCGCAATCAGTATCCCACAGCTGAATGCCGTACGTCTGTATTTGTTTTATAACTGTTTTGTACAAAAGAACTTTCCAAAAGTCAGGGTTGAGTTAGGATCTATTAGCCAATGTCCTTGATTAGTTCTAAGTTTAATTGCAGTCATATGGAGAGGCCAAATTAAGCGTCGATTTAGGGGAACAGTGGTACTTGCTACTGTTATTGGTTGATAATTTTGTTTTCTGAAGGAAAAAGTTACATGATCACATTAAATCCATCAACCTTTATTCTCCACTGTTGTAGCCGGTCTTCTAGTTCGTGAATGTGAGCCTGAAGTTTTTCAGATGCTACTGTCGTTAATTGTACTTATAAATCCAGTGTGAACTGTAAACGTTGACGCATATTTATTTGGGCTGATATATAAAAGCGGCTCCATTACGAGGGCTGCTCTATATATTTCTGGCCTAATGAAAATGCGAATATTTATAATAAAAAATGGTTTTATTGTTTTTCAAAGTATTCTCCAGCATGATTTATACATTTTTGCATGCGCTCAAACCAGTTGTCGAAGCACTTTTTCCACTCCGATTGAGACACCTCTAAAACATGGTTTTTGAACACTTCAACAGCTTCTTCTGGTGACGAAAATCGTTGACCACGCATTTTTTTCTTGATGTTCGGAAACAAGAAGAAGTCATTAGGTGCCAAGTCAGGGCTGTACGGCGGATGACCCATTAATTCGACGTTTTGGCCGGTCAAAAACGCTCTGGTTTGAGCCGATGTGTGAGAGCTCGCATTGTCATGGTGAACAATGATTCGTCTTCTCTTGTTGGTTTTTCGAATTTCTTCGATGACTTCAGGCAAACAAATTGTAGTGTACCACTCAGAAGTGACCGTCCTACGTTGCTCAAGCGGAACAGTCGCCACATGACCAGTTTTTCCGAAGAAACAGGCGACCATTTGCTTCGAAGTGCTTCTTCCACGAACAACTTTCGTTGGATTTTGCTCGTCTTTGAAGACCCACACGGTCGATTGTTATTTCGTTTCGGGCTCATACGTATAGATCCATGATTCGTCACCTGGGACGATCTTATAAACGTCTTTTGAAGCACCGCAATCGTATTTTTGCAACATTTCTTTGCACCAATCGACACGAGCCTTTTTTTGAGCGACTTTCAAATTGTGTGGGATCCAACGAGAACAAACCTTTTTTACGGCCAGGTGTTCATGCAGTATCGAATGTCAAAACGTTTTGAGTATGATTATGCTTAAAAATGACAAACTTTCCAATGGAAATGTCAGATTGCACTTGGCAGCACTCAGTGTTGCCAGGCCAGAAATATATATAGCAGCCCTCGTACACTACCTTGAGGAACTCCTGCAAAAATTTTGTCATTTTTAAAAAACTCATTCTTTGAACGTTCAATTTCTCAAATCTGTTTTCAGGAAGAACTTAAGTTATTTTCGTGAGTAGCCTATTATGCCAGACTTTATCTAACAAATCTAATAGCAGCCACGATTCTGTGGACTTGCTACACATTGCATGAAAAGCAAACTGATGGTCCGGGATAATGTTTTGATCATTAAGATAAGGAGTTAAAGTCGAGATGAATAATTTTTCAAATATCTTTGACAAAATTGAGAGTAGGGCATGTATAACGTAATCTGGCTTCAGTCCTTCCCTGGTTTAGGGATCATAATAATTTAAGACATTCAGGCCGAAGGGGCCGCACCAACAACAAGTCTGGGATTTGCGTCCCAGGAACTACTTGTTTCTGTGGTACCAGTGCGTATATCGTTACTGATGGAACTTAGAAAGTTCTACACTCTTCCAGTTCCAGGCAGGCCTCGAAGGCTGGTATACCCATCTGCCCCGGTAGCAATACAACAAGGCGACGGGATCACCAAGAAGACATCCCGCCAGGGGCAAACCTTCGGTGAGTTGGGTCATCCCATATGCAAAAATTTTGCTTAATAAAGCCATCAAAAAATACGGGCCGCGTTGTTAAAGTTAATTTTTTCACCAAAATTGGTATTCTCTTTCAAACGCCTCGAAGTCCAGTTAGGGAAAGAAGGCTTTGTTTAAAGTGAACAACTAACTCCTTTAATAAGTTTAAATGTTTTGTAGCGTGAATCTCCTACTAAAAAGTAGTTACATCAAACGTCTAGTTGTTTAATTGAATTTAAATGTTAAAAGCATTAAGCGTATAAAATGTCTTCATATTGTTGCGTGTTTTATTGGCGACTTTTTGTGGCATAATGAAAACAAGCAATCGTGAAGCATCAGCATGTCGTGAGAATTATATTTCTTGTATTAATTTCATAGCTATTTTTCAGTCACCATCAAAACCTCCCAGAAAATGTGATGTGAAAATACAGAAACTTCTTTTCCTTTCGGTAGAAAACATACAATGTCACATCCCTTTGCTAGTGTTTGGAAAAGTGGTTAAAATTGCGATTGCATGTTTTCAAAAAAATAAAAACATACAAATAAATTGCACTCTAAAATAATGTTTTATTTAATGTTCATTTCACTGATTCGATAACGTCACTTCCAAGCGCATTTGCTGGAAATGAAATGTTTAGTTTTTTATTTCTCGATATCGAAATGCCGCAATGGCTCACAAAAGTATCGTGAGGGTTAGAGCCAGAAGAATTTTCTTAGAATCAGCAAACATATTTATAAGTGATTTATGAGTCACACACAAATAATTTTTCAACATCTTCAACCGGGAAAAGAAAACTTATTGAATAGAAAACCTTAAAAGGTCAGCACTTTAGTTTTAAAATATTAAAGTTCACTTTAACCTAAGTGTATTAATTTGTTTTATTTCTGTTTTCAATCTCATTAACTTAAGGGGCTAAATATTAATAAAAGCTGTGGTATTCTTGATACAGGAGCCGGGTGTAAACAAAACAAGTTTAAGGTTCGTACAAAATGAATGAAAAGATGTTCTTTGGAAGTACTTTAAAATACAAAGAAAACAAACAAATAAGAAGCAGCTGTGCTGAATTATGTCTGCCCCAATAAAAAAAAAAGATTTTATGAAAAAATCGGCCATTTTAAAATTACGAAAACTTTTCGAGATAAAAGTTCAAGTTCTTTAAATGGAAAAAATGTAATGGAAAAAATTAATCTGTTTTGTTTTGTTGACAGAAGAAAATTTTTTATTAAAAATAAATAAATAAAATTTAGTTTCGAAAAATCGCGTTTTTTTGGAAAAAATCGATCCAACGACGACAAAAAAGGGCTTTTTAATTAAAACCGAAAAACTTTGGGGGGAGAGAGACTTTTGGGCCAAAAAGGACATTTGCTGAAAGGATGGAAATCTACATTAAAAAATTAAACTTTTTGTGAAAGCTGATATAGCAAGTTTATGGCGAAAAAGAAACATCCTTATAAATAAAGGACTATTTGGGAAAAACTAGAGCATAACTGACGTCTTAGTAAAAAAAGGCTCCTTTTAGTACAAAACGTAATTTCTAAACTATCGACCATTTTGCAACAAAAAATATATTTTTGTGAAGAAAGGAACTTATTGAGAATAAAAGGAATCTTCTGTGATAAAAAAAAACTTTTTGTATTTTTTCTTGGTAAAAAAAATTTTTTGTGTGGCCGAAGTGACGAGTCGTATCCAGAAGATGCCGAGTTGTGAAACTTTTAGTTCCGTACCGTGTTCAGTCCATCATATTAAAGAGGCTTTGTTTTGCTTGCTTCGAGCTTTTTCTTTCTGATAGATTGTAAGTTGAAATTTTTATTGAATAACAAAATACTGTTTTATATAAAAATAAACTTTGACTTGAAAAATTAAGTTTAGAACCCCCACTTTTTAATTTTGTGGTAACTTTTCGGTAAATTTTCAATTATATGGAAATTTTGTATTTTACTTAGTTTTTTTTTAATAATTATTGGGTTTGGAAGAATGTTTTTTGATTTTTGGCGGACATTTTAATATTTGGGGAAAAAATTCTTTTTCCCACTTTTTCATCTTAATATGGAATTTTGGGATTTTTGAAATTTTTGTTGTGAATTTCAAATTTTTACAAAATTTCGCATTTTTTGCAAGTTCGTGCAGAAAATTCACAAAATGTTTTTCCACTTTTTTTCGCTATTGTTATGGGGGAAATTTCGGTTTTTGTAGAGTTGTGGATTTTTTGGGAATTAAATATCTACGCCCAAGTTTTGGATTTTAAGGTGAATTTTGATATTTTTGCTGAAATTCAAATTAAATATTTTATACAAATATCATTAATTCTGGCAAAAGAAAAAGTGTTGTATGAAATGAAGATTAGTTTTGTGAAGGAAGTAAACTTTTGGATATAAGAGATTTTCTAATTAAGGAAGAGGTAAACTGAGACGGCTAGAAAAAATCGCTTCATAAAACAATACGTTTCAGGGAGGTTAAAAAAAGAAAGGCGATTTTGTAAAACATCGTTTTTAAATAAAATAAAAAAAAAATAAAAAAAAAATAAAAATTTTTCAATTGCGAAATTCTCAAACATAGAATATTACAAAACTAAAACGTAGTGACCAGCCTGACTGTAGCAACGACAGACAGACAAACGGACGGAACTCTACACCTAAACAAAAAAAACGGTTGACTATTAAGTAAAAACAAAACAAGAAAAAAACCTTCAGGATGATTATTGCAACACCTTTTAATTTAGGAAAACTATTAGCAAACGTGCATACACTGCCAGCTTGCTGAGTAGAACAAACTTATGAGAGTGTGTCGTGAAATATAGTAAAAGGCTTTTAAGAAGCTATACAAAATAGTTCTTCGTGCTTTAAGCTAATATAATTTTATAAGACCAAAGTTATGAAGCCATGTTAAATTATATGGCCTAATTTCACCAGAATATTTTTATTACAATAAAAATAAGAAAGAGAACATGAAAGCTTTTGCATTTCTTCTACCGTCTTTGAAAATTTACAAAAACTCAAGAATATCAAACCAAAAGCACACAATACATACTTTATCTTTAGAGGACCTACCTTAACTTTTTTATATCAATTTTTTTTCTCTTTCGTAGCAGCACACACTCAAGCTTGCAACACAAGCTACATTCATTCTTAATATATCCTTTTCATATTGTTTGCATCAGCATCATGGGCAGAAACAGCATCCGCTCCTTTCACAAGTACTCCGAGCAAGGTTTCATAGGTGCACTTGAGTATTGCTGCTTTTATGAGTTTAGTTGGGCAATTAATTATTACGGCTTTACAGGAATATACAGCCTCCCTCAAACAGTGTTTCCAATTTATTTCACATTTTAGTTTTCCTACATTTATTGCAAGCATTAAGTTGGTTGAAATCCTTTGTGGTCTTCCCAGCAGTCCATTAAAAATGAAACCAGATAAATTTAAATGTAAATTGCCACAAGAGAACCAAAAAAGATTTTATTGAAATTAATTAGGAGTTTAACAGATTCTAATTTTAACAGATTTCTCACGAGCAAAGGGTAAAGGGAAAATGCTTCATGTTATTGGAGGGTGATAATTGGAATTAGTTTTGGAGTGATCACCATATAAGTGCACAATGATGTGAAAGCAAATTAAATTTTATGAGATTAATTCAGTTTGAACATAACCTACTAACTACGCTAGTCTTACTGTTGATGAGGACACATCCAGTTTTGTTTCACATTTTATGAAATTTTTTCGCGTGCCCTAACCACGGTCCATGCATGAGTACTTAAGCGCGAATCAGTAGAGATTGAAATGAAACTCAGTTGTACAAGCAAATTTACCTATACATATAAACTATTTTAAATTTAAAATAAAAGCAATGAAATGAAAAGATAACATTTTCAAAGGACTAATAACTATTTGAGCGAAATGGAAAGAAATTTTTTTTAACATTTAAAATATTTTTGTGGAAATTTTGAGAATTGTTAGTTAAATTTATATATTAATATTGGATTCTACAACACATATCCGAATTGTTTTTAAAATTAAACTACCCAGCATAGCAACAATTGACTTTTTTCCGCTAAAGTGAAACAGGTCATATACTTTGATGGGAACTAAACATATAATTCTCAAACTGATCGACTAAAACACTGTAAGTGTCCAACTGTGCCACCCATAAGAAATTTAAAACATCGATAAGTTTCTTTACGAAAATTTAAGTTATCAATAGTTTTTCGACAAGAATCTCAAGTTATCGATACATTTCCTCTAGAAATTGCAAGTTATACATACATGGTCTCTAGAAAATGTAAATTATCAATAACTTTTCGATGGCAAATGAAAGTTAACAATAAATCTTCTATAGAAAAGGCAACTTATCGATAAACTTTTAATAAATTTTGTATACAAAATGTATGTTATCGATAAACTTTTTATACAAAATATAGAGCATCGAGACATTTGTTACAGAAAATTAAATCGTCGATATAAATTACCCGCTATGTAAGTTATATATATATATATATTATAAAATGTAAGTTATCGATAAACTTTCTATAGAAAATGGAAGTTAGCTACACGCTGTGTAAGATGTTGATATATTTTTTTATGCAAAATTTAAGTTATCGATAAATTTTTTATAGAAAATTGAAGATCTCGATAAAGCTTCCATAGCGTAACTTACGTATGAAAAAATTGTGACACAAAAAATAAGACTTTTATTGGAAATGAAAGTTATCAGTGAAATGTCTATAAAAATATAAGCCAGTATTAAATAGTTTGTACAAAATGTAAGTTATCGATAATTTTTCCCATATAAGTTTTATATAGAAAACTTCAGTTAGCAATAAATTTCTAATACAAAATGTGAATTATCGATAAATGTTGTATATGCAAAATGAAAATAATCGGTAAATTTTATATTAAAAATTATTGTTTTAAATTAATTTCATATCTAAAATTCGAGCTTCCGATAATTTCGATATGACAAGCGTTATGATTAAAAACGTTAGTGCAAGATGTAAGTTATCGATATGTACATATTTTATAAATGTAATTTATGGGCGAATTCCCTATTTAAAATGTCAGCAAGTTTTAAATATGTTCTTATAAAATTTAAGTTATCGATAATTTATCTATGGAAAATTAAAGTCCCCGATAAGTTGTGCAGATAAAAATTCAGTTAGCAATAACTTTCAATAGAAAACATAATTTTTCGATAAGTTTTTTAAAAAAATATTATGTATCGATCATTTTTTATAGAAAATGTTCTCGATAACTTTATAAAATGCGATAAGCTTTCAATAGACAATGTAAGTTATCGATAACTTCTCTACGCAAAATGTAAATTATTGAGAATTTTTTTATAAAAAAATTTAAGCCATCGACAAGTTTATTATGGACAAATTAAGTCATCTGTACAAAATTCAATCTATCAATAACTTTTGCAGGTAAAATATAAATTTTTGATAACGATTCTATAAAACCTTTGAATTTGTAGCAAATTTTTATTGACAAAATTTACTTAAGAATACGAATTTTGTTGATTACTTTGCTGTGACAAACGTTATTTATTGCATGTGATAAACAAAATCAGGGATAAACTAAAAACCAAATTGTCAGAGAAATCTAACGTTAACGATGACTTAAATCAGAGATTCATATTTAGCGATTGCTTTTTTAGAGGCATTGTTATTGATCGACTCTGTAAATTTTCTGTTGCGTGTTTGTTTCCTCTAACACTTGTCTTGAGGAAATGAAAAATAAATAAAAAGTTTCTCTAGAAGAATTTTGGCACAGACACATTTGCCATATAAAAATAACAAATAATTAACATCAAATTAATGTTTTAATATAAATAAAGTGTCGTCATTCCACTCAGTGTTATAACAAAGTATTATTACATCAACAACATTTAACATAAAATATAATAAAAACAAAACGGAGAGTGGTTGTATTTTCGGAATAGAGTGTATTAGAGTTTACTCTTGTGTTTTTTGTGGAGTTTTGGTCCTTGTGTGCTAAAATTAATATCATTTTTCATGCTGTCGGTGTACATGTCCTTTCTGTCTGTCCAATGTCTGGCGTAATATATGTCTGTAGTTATTTTGCTGCAGTTTTATTCTTGCATGCAGACACAGAGCTTCACGTTGTATATACTTTAGGTGTAGCAGTTGTGTGATCTACAATTAGGAAACGTACTGTTGTAGCTTTGTATGAGTTGACAAGGATAATGTCATTAATAAATTATAATTTTAACAACCTCTCACATTAACCCACAATTAAGTAAACGTTCATGATGATGATAATGGTAAAAATGATCATAATTTTAAGAGCAATGGTAAAAAATAAATAATTAGTTTTATATTTTTATTGAAAATAGTGCATTATTTTTTTATTATTACCTGGTTTCTCTGTAAGGATAAAAAAGATGTCTGTTTGTTATGAGTAGAATATCAACAACAAGAGGAGACTTAATTTTTGAAAGGGCTGTCTATGATGCCTTATTGCTAGTGACTTTATTTAAAGCATAGTTTGGACATATCTTGAAACTGATCTCTATATCTAACAATAACTTTACAAAGTTATAGATCAAATTAAATCTTTAACAACTTCATATATCTGACGCCAGTAATTTTACTCGCTATCATTTTAAAATAAACACCATCAAGCAATTCTTTCGTTATTCAAATATTTGCTGAAAAAATCATCAAAGAAAAACTAATATTGTCATGATACTTTTTCTACTTTTTCAAACGCCAATATTTTATTAAAAAAAGAAATAAGAAAAAACACAAAGTTTTTGTTTATTCGTAAATATTTGACTGAAAGCAATTTACGTTATTGCACTGAAACTGCAATATTAAAAATAAAGTGGGCAAGTATGTTACAAATCAATACAGTAAAACGATGAAATATATGGCTTTTTATGAAGGCACTTAAACGCTTCACGTTTAATATAGAAAGGAAAAGAAATTGTTGCACTAGAATTGCAATTTAGAAAAATATATGTACTTGTTTAAGAAGTGATGAGACTGGGACTATGAAAACTTACACTGAAAGTGATGTGAAACGGAAAGTTTGGTACCATCAATTTCGGTGTAAACTTAAACTTGTTCAAAAAGTACGCAGAGTATAAGTAATCCTTAAAATATTTCAATCAATATCACTCATACGCGCTGTCCTACATAAGTAACAGATTAAGTCGTTGAAGTTTCCATAGGTATTTTAGCAAATCAAACCGACGAAGTAAAGAAAATTTCGCAATTGCAACAGATGTTTTTACATCGAAAATTAAAGTGGTTTTTTTTTACTTTTATTTAAGAACTTTCATTTAAAAAAACGTTTTTTTAGAGAGAATTGTCTATACCAAGCACAACAATGATGAACAAATAACCAATAAAAATTGCATTGAAAAAATTTTTCGACTACATTACTTTTTATAAATAATTTTCGATAGCTTTAACTTCGGTAGATGACATATTTTTTGCCTTCCTTTAATAATTTTAAATTATCTATAAAAAATTTCGGCTAAATTTTGTTTAATAATTTATCGTAATTTATCGATTATTTCAACTTTCTTTTTCAAATTTATTACTTTTCTAACTATCGATGTTTTTATGCTTCTATAGAAACTTAACAATGCGGTAACTTTCGGTACAAATGTCACAGGGAAAATTTTTCGTTAATTTAAATCTTCTACAGAAAACTTATCAATAAAATAAGTCTCATATAGAAAAGTAAATTTCGCACAGTAAACTTATCGACGAGTAAATTTAACATGGAAAATTTATCGGATATATTTCTGATAAAACAAACATGGACAGAATAAATTTCTTATAGAAAATGTATTGCCAAAGTTAATTTTTTTAGAAAGTTCATTTCCAAAGTATATTTTCTTTAGCAGATTTATCGATCAAGTTCCCAATAGGTCGATTAAGTAAATTTCGTATAGAATTTTTACCATTTATCAAAGATAATTTTCTCTAAAAAACTTAAAAAGTAAATAACCTACCGAAAATGATCGATAATAAGAATTTATCGATAAAGTAAATTTCCTGTCAAATTTTTATCGATAAAATTAATTTATTATATAAATTTATTGATAAAATTAATTCTCTACAGAAAATTTATCGAAAAGGTAAATTTATTATAAACCATTTATCGTCAGAACAAATTTGTTATCTAAAATGTACCGATAAAATATATTTTTTGTTAAATTTATCTATAAAGTATGTTTTCTATAGCAGATTTATTGATCAAGTGAATTTCATCTTGTAGGTAAATTTCGTATAGAGTAAATTACCTACAGAAAATTATTGACAGAATCAATTTCGTAATAAAAATTTATCGACCAAGTAAATTTCCTCTAGCAAATTTAACAACAAAGTACATTTCCTAGTGAAGTTTATCTATAAAGTAGAATTTGCTGTAAAAAATAAATTGTTAAAATAAATTTCCTACAGAAAATTTATCGGTAAATTTATTAAGCTATCTAAACTTGAGTGCTGAAAATGATCGATATCATAAATAGGCGATGAAAATTAACACAAAAACTGCAGCTATTATTTCAATTAGTTAGAATTAGACAATTAATTTAAGCGCAACATTTTTCTAATTAATTTTATAATTATGCATTCGTACATAAAAAAAATAATTTCACTATAATTTCAATATAATATTCATAACAGTCATAATTTTTTCATACCCTTCATTTAACCTTTTTCCAGCAACTTTTTTCAAATTCATCATTCATCAATTTGAAATCACCAAATAACAAGAATGTTGACATAAAAGCAGATACGAACACAAGAACAAAACAAGCAAACAAATTCATTTATGAATGATTTTATATTTTTTTGTTTTTTCATTTGTGTTGTGCAGACATGAAAACTAATTAAATCTATTGGATTGCCAGACATCACGTCAGTTTTAATACTGGACGTAAATGTAAAATGGTTGTAGTATTTTATGTCTGTCAGCGATTGTGGTGAATAAGTAGAACGGTAACAGATTTTACTGTCAACATAAATCAAAATCAATTAATAATTACAATCGGCAAACAACAAATACACACACACACACACTAACGATTGCAACTAAAACTAAAAATATGGGAGGGAAGAAAGAAGAAAAACAAATCCCCCTAAATCGTTTGTAATCTTTTTGTTGTTGTTTACTGCGACGTGTTAAGGTTTTTGTGGATGTCAATCTGCGAGGTTTTTGTTTAAAGCGGGCTCAAGGGAGGAAGTTATTATTAATGAGAGGCTGGCACCTTACGCCAAGAACATAAAAAATATAAACTGTAGAGTTTAAGACTTCTATTATAAGAGATTAATATAAAGGGGTTATATGAATTTAAGAGCATGAGTTTAAATTTCATAAGTCTGTCGATTAACGAAAATTTTAGTTTTTATTATGACATTATCGTTAAAAACGTTAAAAGGAGTATTGGATTCTCGCACGTAGTAAAATTGACACAAATAAGTTGAGAAGTAGTCTGTCGGGACACTTAAGCTAAGAGTAGAAAAAGCACATTCAGGTGTCAAGCCATAAAGACTTTGAAATTGTGCAACGATGTTTTTGCCACTGCACAGTTTTTGACACATGAAGGAACCCAGCACTTCCGGGCTGATAGATACTCGACGTCCAGTCAGTGTCTGAATAAATTCGAGGGACTTTATTAGGGGCACCGAGTTCTTATATCCCTTAAAAGTTCCTTCAAACTTGGTTCATAGTGGAGAGCGGACAATAATCCAACCAGCTGCCACTACACTTTATGCCTTAAAACCAAAAAAAACTTGTTTTGATTAAATTGAATTATGCGACTTCATAAAAAAGTCTATTAATGCTGAATACTCGTATTCACTTCAAGAAACAAAAGTAATTTTTATAATACTAATCCCTACAGAAAAACTTTTTTTTTTAATTTTCATGAATAACAACGTATGTCAGTTTTTGTCGATTTTCTGTTATTGCTTTTGTTTATACAAATACGGACCAGATTGGTGTTTTTAATCCAGTTACTTCTATATTTACTTATTTAGTTGGCAACATTATAAAAAATAACATAAAATTACATAAGTTGTTATGCCGACATATTTGAAATTAAATTGTTTTATTGCATTTCAGATTGCAAGTAGTGATTCAACAAGCATTTGCGTGCTGACGCATTGTTTTCTTGCAAAACAAAAATGCAAGACACATACGTTATTATTGCTGAACCTATTTGAACAGTAATTTTTGTTAATTTTTAATTTATAAAAACGTATATTACTTAAGAGTTTTAATAGTTGTTGCACCGAAGGAAGAGTAACTTTCTTGAGATAACTTTTTTTGTACGCATAACATAAGCTATTAGTGCCAGTAGCACGTTGTTTTTCCATCTTACTGGGATATTATTTTGATGAGATTGTTATTTTAAAATATTATTTTTTATAACTTATATTAACTTTATTGTAACAAGAATTTTGCCATCATAGTGAGCCCAAATATATGTCTTTTATGACATATGCTGTTATTTGAGAACACCTTCCACTTATATATATATATATTTTTTAATTCTTTATTATTTCTTTATTATTGTGTGTTAGAATAGAAAAATATTCAGATTATTTCATTTAGGAAAATATATTTATTAAAAAATTTTTAATGGCATTTGACACTGAAGATGGCGGTTTCGGCTAAACCGGTTTATCTCCAAATCAAACTTGACAAAAGATGACGAAAATTCCTTCCAAAAATCTACATCAAAACGCCCTGTCGGAATATCAAATCAAGAATAAAATTTTTAACTTAATTTATTTTGATCTCGCAACAACAATCGTCTTGTTGCTAAAAATCGATTTAATTAGTTTTATACATTTTTATTATTATTCACACAAGTTTCCTGCTTAAAACGATTCCGGCATAAACAATGAATAAAAGCGACTGTGATTAATGTTACACAATATTTGTTGCGACACAAGTTGCATGTTGCTGTTTTTTTTTTTTACTTTTACTCTACTTTCGATATTACAGTAGCTGCTGTTTTGTAATAAAATACACACAAAAATTCGATTGTATATCGGTGCCTCAGTTTCCGTATTGTCTGGGTGGGGGTCTGATTTTTTCATGTTTTTTCCGGTATTCGCGGTAACATCAAGTTATTTAAGTTTGTGTGGGTGTGTGTCTTTTTTTTAATATTAATTTTATAAAATTTTTGCAATAAACTATAAGTCGTACGTAGTTGTTTGTATTATTTTATTATTTTTCCTCTCGTTTCCATTATTTTTCATTTTAAGGGTCAGTTGCTGTTAAATGTAATAAATCATTGACAATGACAACTCATACAGACAAGAACACACTAATAGGGGCTGCTAAAAATACAAGCAACAAGAGAAGTGGATGAAAATTGTACAACGAAAAATGGATGTTGTTTGGATAGTTCACTGCTTTTTGCAGTGTAAATCGATATTTTTATTTTAATTTTTAACTTCACATAAATTCTAAAAAAAAATTTTTAAAAGCCTGGTTATAAACAACTCAGTAAATTAAATGAATTTATATGATGAAAAGTTAAAAAGAAAAAATTGTTTTCGCTAACAAAAAAGTTTTGGTAACATTTTGCTGCCAAAAAAAATCTACAAATTTATTTATTACAGGTTACAAATGAAACTTATTTATTTATCCTTTAATATTTTCCATCGTAGGAGTTTATGCAGTAGACCACACAAACTATGTTCGGGATGGATATAAAAAGGTATTTTATTATTCGCTCCACCTGCAGTTCCTGATAGATTGGGTGTGAAAAATTAGGTAGGTGCAAAAATTATATCGACAAGGTAGAAACAGGCCAGTCGCTCTGCACTTTTAATCCTAAAAATAATTATTGTGAACAAGTACGAAGTTAACCCTTGAACAAATTTTAAGTTTTGATTTATTTCTGGTGTTCAAGTTGACTTTTCGGCTTTGGTGTTTTTGAGGACAAATATTTTTATTGGACATTTCAGGTCGTTTATTGCTGTTTAAGAGGAGTGTTTTGTCCTTTTGCTAGAAAGGAATAAAAAAAACCCAGACAGCGACCAGTGAGAGGGTTAAGAAATTCCGCTAAAATTTTACTCTTAGTGTTTTACATAAAAGTGCTTAAGACATCTTACACCGAAAATGTTAATTCCGTACCCGTGACAAAATCCGTTCTCAGAACCTTTTCGACATCATGACTCTTAAATTAAGCGTTTTTCGAAAAAAAATTATTAACCATTTTTGCTTAGAACAAGAGGATTCATATTTTCTTCATACATATTATTACGTATAACCTTTTTATACGTGTGTAATTATTCGCAGGTTCTTTTTTGAAGGTTACTTCTTTTTCGTTTCACCCGATTCTAACTTGATACCAGCTTGACTACCCAAGTCTTTTTACAGTGGTCGTCTAGAAACTTGTAGAATACGCAAGAATCCAGTAAATACATCTTTAGCTATGAACAACTTTTCTGCTGCTTTTTTATTATGAAGTTTGTTTTCGTAACTACTGTCTGCTTTGTTACTTATGCATTTCGTCTTTACGTGTTGATGTTATATCCTATTTGTTGTTCTGTATGTTTTCACTTCCGTGCTAACTTGTATGAGCACAATAGCCATGCTGTTACAGCGCAGCGCTGTCTGTGCAATGGGTGCTAAAAGTATTCGTACAATTCAATTTTGGAACTTTCTGTACAGTGAGTGACACAAGTATTCATACCACTCAATTCGTACAGGCAAGAATACTTGTTTGCACTTATCTTCGTAACAATATTTTAGCCATAACTATGACCCATAGTGGTCTTCTAATGCGGCAAAATAGACTTTTTGGGCAAGGATTATTTTCAACGAACCCTATTAATATTTATAATCTGTTATGAAAAAAATTTTTGGTTCAAATAAATTAATTTTGGAAATTCTTAAAAGCGTGGGTTATTTTGGAAACTATTCGGCAGCTCCTAATTACAGATATCGTTATGAAGTTTCACGAAAAGAAACTCGATGCATTAATTACCCTGTTTTTTGAAAATCGAGAAGACCTTCTCTATTCAAATTAGCGCACGCTGAGAAATGTGTTCTTGGTGATCCCGCCACCTTGATGTATTTTTACATCAGAGAGGGGAACCATGCTCCGAAGATTGTCTGGAGAAATTAGAATGAGGTACGACTTTTTAAGTTTTGTTATTAACGCAAATCACCGGATAATATAGGTAAAAGATCAATGTGACGTTGCATTGTAATGCAGATTGTCAGCACAATAGCTTATTGACAGCTGGATAATGGGTAGCTCCAAACCCCTCAACAAAAGTTGGGTACCAAAGTTCAGGCAACAGTGCTACCTATACAAGTGCGTTGGTGATTGAATTTCAATACACCCGGTACTGACACCACCCCCTTATTGTGTCGCAGCCAGCTCGTCAAAAAAGCTTTGCCCAAATTTTTTTAAAAACTAGAAATGTCTTAAGTCTGAAGATCCTTTAACTAAATGAAACCAACACAAAAATATAATAGTTTAATTACCCCCTACTACTATATTAAGATATTGACAATAAATCAACCAAATGTGGAGAGGAAGTAAAAGAAAATAACAATTTGGCTGTTGGGTTTTGATCTGATGTCATGAAAATGAGCCAGAGAATCAGGATTAAGATTGCATTTGAAGTATTACAATTAGAGCCACAGAGTGCGATATTTTGACTGAATTTGAGGGGACGTAAGTCAGATCCCTTGCGTTATTTTGTGCCTGTGAATCTCAAACCGAACCTGCTCCTAATATCTCGAAGTTTTTTTCTTTTATCAAATAAATGGAACCACATCAAGTGCTTTGAAAAAAAAATTTTCCATGAATTGTTCAACGAATAGAGGACTACTTAAAATATTCTAGAAAATATTTAGTTTTTTGCAAGAGAAACTCTGCTAGCGCGATCTTTTGGCAAACCTGTTAATAATAATTATTTAATATTTGTTCTTTTACAAAATTAACTCTAACAAAAACGGTGAAGAGTACCGAAGGGAATTAGTACCAGTTGAAAGATGATTGATTTTTTTTTTGCATATTCTGTTATTAATAAAATCTAGTCATTTGAAATATACAGAATTTGGTAGAAATACAACTTAAACTTGCCCGTTGCCATGTCAAACATGCAACGAAATCCTTCAACTTGGAACAATCGCTCATACATAAAAGCAAAAATCAACACGCTCGAAAAAATAAATATTGCTTGCTACACATATGTTGATATGTATATATAGCACATATGCATGTGTGGGTATTAGGCAGGAGCACAAACAAAAGTGTAAGCTAATTTTATTTTTTTCCTTGATATTAATATTTTCTATGTTTGTTCCTAACGAAGAGTTTTCCGCCACTTTTGAATGCCTATTCCGATTGATGTAAACTTGCAAATGGCTATGTCAGAGGGTAGTCGAATTTAATTTTGTATACGGAACTAACTTTCAGGAGCGGGGCTATGAGTTTTGAAAGAGAGATTAAAAATGTCAATACAAAATTGTTCTTGCCCGGGATCCAAACATTAAGTTATTGAAACTTAAACGCAAGTACTACTCCTGGGTAATGCTAACAAGTGTTTAGATTATCGCTGGATTTTTACAGAGAGAAATATTATGATAATCGTTCTGACTGTCGAAAAAATCGAAAGTAAAATATTCTCATACATTGTGTGTCTACACTATCACACTTAATATAAAATGAAAAAGAAGTGTAAGTTTACTTCGACCAAGTGGCAGAAAAAAGTCAAAATAATACATTCGGGGCGATGGCTTCGCAACTTCGGGTTGGCAGCGGAAGTTGTGGCTCTTGAGAATTTTCAGGGCAAAAGTGCAAGATAAAAAAATATCTGCGGGAGGGCGCTGCAGCCGGCATTTTGCTTTTATTATTTTATTGGATTGATTCTTTAAAAATGTAACCCAGGTAATATCAAATGCCTCAGCGTTTAAAAATTTTTCTAAAAATAATAAGAGCCCTAAAACTGTCAAATAATAATTACACATTGCTTTCAAACTATTTTACTTGCATTTTTTCGAATAGTATGAAAGGTGCTTCAGAAAACCACCATAAGAAAAGGTCTAACGGAATAAAATAAAACAAATGTTGTGAAATCACACCTCAACCACGTGTTCAATGTGGGCAAGTAGAAATTAGTGATAATTGATCTGTAGCACTCGTCTTTGACACTAAACAGTAAATTTTTTGTCGAAGCATTGTCACATAGCATACATCCTGTGGGTAGAAGCCGTTCCATATACGATAATGTAGCATAGCCATTCTTCCAAAAATAAGCATCGCCGCTAAAGACGACTTTGAGGCAACATTTTAATAATAAAGTTTGATTATTTGGAAGTGCTGCTTAATCGTATAACTTATTGTGGTGTTTTAGAATCAGCGACTGAATAATAAACAATGCATTTTATCAGACATCAGGAAAACAACGTAGACCTTACAGACTTCCACGCTCCGCTCTAATGGAAAACATCTTTTATATACTTGTAGTAAACATTATTTTCTTGTAGAGGTTGGTCGGTTAACCATTTTTTCTTGGGTCGGCCTATTGTGCATAAGTTAGCACTTACTTGTTCTATGGCTATATTTATGTGTTTATTCGAATGTTTGTTGTAATTGTCAGAGAACATCTGGGGTAGAGTGACTGATAACAAAAGCCGTTTGTGATTGTTTGTCAAAAAATTAAGTCATATAAAGATTTTTATTACTTAGACATAGAAAACATATAGTTGGCATTTAAAAGAATGAATTAAAAAATTAAAATAAATCGAAATACTGAAGAAATAAGATCGCTGGAGTGTCCAATTAAAATAAGCCTTGATCAGGAAGGTTTTAGTACCCGATTGATCAATTGACAATCGAAGTAAAGACACTAATACCCAGTGGTCTGGTGCGAGAGTTACAATTTAAAAATACCCCCGTAATTGTACAAAATTTATTGTTTTTCAAATCTTGACAGACACAGGTTAAAAACGTCTAATCGTATGAAGTAGAAGATCAAATAACTATTGAGCGGTAGGTAGCTCCTTACTGATGATACCACATGTTGGCCAGATTTAGTGCTTGTTTTATGGAAGGTAAACTTTAAATCATCAATCTACTACGCAAGCAATTGACGGCAACATTGCGACTATTCTCATCAATGCGGACTGATAGAAAACGCATGAAATCGAGCTATTTTCTGCATAGAAATACCAGTTTTATAGGCTCTCCGGTAGCTTCCATTCATCCAGAAATGAACTTCGATACTCTATGAAATTTGATACAAAAAGGAAATATTCCTAAATTTTATCAAGATATATTTCCGGAACACATATAAAGCGGATATGCATCCTGAATACATTTTACGCCGTTTAGAACCCCAACACCAATTTCTTCAAACTACGTTGGAGAGACAAACCACGGTCCGAGGTAGTACCTACATCGATCGCTCTTATCTTTCGAACACATTCCCTTCATACGGATAAGCGGATCGAGTTATAATTAAGTCATATTATTGCCATGCACTGGGCGTTGTGCCCATTTCCATCAATGTATATAGATGACTCCAGCCAAATTACTCAAGGCAAATTTTTAAACGTTATCGAATGTCATAATTGCGAATTTTATTCAACAGCAGAAATTGCAAGCTGCTTCCCAGGCTTTAATAATGCCTTCAGGATAAAAGTTTATTGCGGAGAAGTGTTTGAAATGGTTTCATTGTTAAATACTGGATACTTTTTTTAGTCCAAAAAATTATGCCTAGAAATGTTTTTGCATTTTAATTAAAAATGGAACTATAGGAACAAGTGAGCTTTTTTGAAACGCCAATATTTACTATCAATTTTTTAGATCATTTAAAACATAATATTTATACAAGTAAGTCAAAATTAGAAATGCCTTATTAAGGAATGCTGAATGATTTTGATGCGGTAGTTTTTTGAGGAATTTCATGAGCAATACGCAATATAACGCTCAGAAAGCTCCAAAACCTCGGAAATAAGATTTATGTCCCTCAATTTTAAATTGGAACTAATAATTGAAGTAGTAGGTAGTATACTTCAAAGGCCCATGCATGCAATTATGTATGAATCATGACATTATAGACGGTTACCGTCTCACTAGCATTGTTTTCGAAGAACTTCGAAACTAAGATGCCGCCGGCCCAATATCCGTATCAAACAGTAAGTTTTGTGGTGACCCTCGGCTTGTTGGGCGCCATCTAAAATACGGACACTTCGCATGTTAACATATCCAAACATCCAATACTAATTGCGTCTTGTCGCTAGATGACTTTTTGTCCAAAATTGAGGTCGTTTTTTACGGAAGCCCATTTAACCAACAGTCAGCTTTGTAATTCTTCTGAATCATCAGGATTTTGTAGAGGCTCAAGTTGAGGCCTGCGATAGTCTGAGCTCTTATGCACGACAGCGATTCGACTGCTTCAGGTTCTAATTCTCTACATTCATGGATAAAAGCCATTTTCTCGGCCGATCTGTAATTTCTTTGACGTACGGCTACTATTGTTGCTTATATCACCCTGTCGATCGAATTGAATTTGCCTATACTACGGTGGCGACTCGACTATGACGCGCTGCTTAACCGTGCAACAACAGTTTTAAGAGAAGACGCCAAAACAACATGCCCTCCCCGAATCGTCAATGTCAATCCGATCTTATTGGAAATCTTTCGCTTCATAAAAAAGTCTAACATGAGCTTTGCGGAATAAATTTTGGAGCAAAATATTTTAAATGCGAATAAAGACTTTAAAGCCCTGGCGTGTATTTTAATACTTTTAAAAAGCAGCAGTGGTATTCGCTAAACAAAAATATTTTATAAAGAAAAACCTTATTTTAACAATTCATTCAACTAGCTCCACATAGGCACACAATGTCTACGTATATAAATGTGTATTTAATATAATGTATATTTGTGTAGGTGTAAAGAAAGCACACGACTGTGTGAACAGTGCAACTGTAGTTATAAACTAAACATTGCATACAGCCTAAGGAAAATAATCTATTAGCACGACATCGCATGAATATCTAACACATAATAAGAGCAACACATTGTTAAAATGGATGTATGAGGACAACGTCACTCATACGCAGCCCATTTAGATTAGGAGAGACCAAAAACAATTGCAAACAGGACCACGCCGTTTTAAGGAATTGAATCCTAGATATCTGCATTAGTTTAAAAATCCTTGCCTTCATCGTCAGTTCTTGATAAAGTCATCTTTTAGCCCGATGGCAGAAAGCAGGATTTCCCACAAGGAAAACCAGTCGATGTTGACTGCCAAATAAAAGATAAATATTTGGTGGGAAAAGAAAAGATAATATATGAAAGAAGAGTATATAATAATTCGCAGTGTTTTGGGGCCCTTAGGCAAAAATATAGAAAGAGTTTCCACGTCTTTTTTAAAGTTAAAATATAAAATACTTCAATAAGCATATGTCTTAAAATAAAAATATTTTGGCTTCGGCTACAAGAATAACATAAATATGATATAAAAACTCTTTCTGATTTCTGCAAAAAGGCGTTTGAAAATGAAAACATACAGAATTTCAAAACAGGCAGAAGGCTATAGAAAAAAATTTCTAGAAAAGAAAATAAAAGTGATTGTTAATAAATAAAGGGTAGGATAGGTGGGCAGCCGTTTTGCTAAGCCAGGCACTCGCAGAGAAGGTGTTTAACTGATTCTTCCTCCTCCTCATCCAAACAGCTTCATCAGCTCTCACCACGAGAGATTCCCATACGCTCCGACATACGTCCAATCTTACAGTACCCTGTTATGATGACCTTAACAGAATGGAAAATATGCATTTTATGTGCCGCTACTGATATCAGGAGCATTCTCTGTGCCCTACTACTGAGTAGTGTCTAACTATTGCAAATATCATCTATTGAATCCACTGCTGAAAATAGAATACGCAAAACTTTTGATATTTTCCGAATTTTCGATAATTTATCGAAAGTAAGAAATAAGCCCCACTGTAAGTTTACTCGTTATATTAAATAAATTTAAAAAAGACTGCGATAAAGAACACAAGTAAAGACAAATTAAAAATTAAATTAAAACCGAAAAAATATGAAAAAATAATAAAATATTCTCGTATTCAATTTTCGCTAAACGTTCTTTAGCAACGTCCAAGATTTTCACAAAAATGTGTTAAAACAAACAAAATAAAGGCAGGCATGCCAAGTAGTACATCCAGAACAAAGTTTAGGCCGAATCTAGAATCTTTCGGTATTTAAATGCAGCAATAAAATGGTACAATGACAATAGTATTGACATTAAGCCAATTCGCTATAGCTTCGGCCAACCGACATTGTGCGATTGTGATTGGAAGTGATATTGATAACTAAAATTCATTGGAAAAGGCTTGAAGTAACCATGTTGCTGAAACTTGAATTTAAATTTTAAAGCATTACGAAACATGCCAGAAATTTCGGAATGAAGAAAATTAAATTTTGGAATATCTTAATATTCTTTTATTTAGCATACTGAACTAATAGTTTTCAATCTAAATTTATGGAGGTTATATTTTAATTAGTAATTAAATTAAAGTTCCCTAAATTGCTTTTTAATTTCTTCTTCATTTTGTTCAAGCTTTAGTTGAAACATTTGTTTGCAGATTGGTGCGACTTAAGCACACCTGAGAGCAACAAATATTACTATAAATATGAGGGGGTGGTATCTAAGCAGACCGCTAACTTTTTGGGTCTCTTTGGAGACGGACCCGTCCACCCCTTGCGAGGCTTCCTGATTTATCCCTGTAATGAAGAGAGAGAGAGAGAGAGAGAGAAATCTCCACCCACACATAGTAAATCTGCACAAGTAAATCTGTATTCAAACTGGAGATCGACGTGTATTCTGAGTTCGCTTACTAGGGATCAATCACTCTATTGCTTAAGCATTTTTGTAGTTGACTGTTCCACCGTGGATTAGAGATTTCTAGAGGAAAGTGATTTCTTTGCTCGACTTACTTAGCCAGATTCCTAGCAGAGACAGGAACTTGTTACCCGCCGCCACCTCGAGAAGGTATAAATCAGAACTTATGACAGAGCACTTAGTTACTTTGTGCCTTCCAGCTGACCAGCAGATAACTGTGACACATATTCGTGTAGGATGCACATCCCGGCCAATGGCTTTGTGTTTTATATACTCTTTTTAACAAATCAAAATGCTTTGATTATGGTGGGTTTGATCAAACTTTTCGAATCATTCTGTTTGCCGAATATTACAATTTTGTAGAATAAGTTTTACAAAGAGGTCAAATTTCAGCATTAAGGTTTGAAAATACAGAAGAAGACATAAATGTTATTAAAATTGACAAGCTAATAAGTAATTCATTTAAATATCCTTCTATTGCAATTATAGGCTGAAGTTTAAAAAGGCCTTTATGTTGTTAATTAAGCATTTCTAACCCTGTTAATCCCTCGCTCTCCTTAACACATGAAACGCTCTTTCTTGTTTAGCTACAAAACATTTACAAGTCTCGTAACAAACAAAACTGTTTGCTTAAGCTCATGAAATACGCATTTGATGCAGCGTCAAAGGAATCTTTTAATTCTCCAATGAATGAGTTTAAGGAGGATCCCAGGAAACACAAAGCAAAATCTAAGCAGCAAGGAAATTCATCTACAAAAATCAACAAAGTCACATTCAGTGACGAAAATACACATATCAATTTGAAATTCTTGTGGGAGAAAACATAAATAGAAGACGATGGAATGACAAAACATCTGAGCAAATGATAAATAATATTTGAGAAATGGAAGAAAGCAAAGATTGTCAACAACAAACCCGGAAGACAACTTGACTTTACTTCTAAGTCAACTAAGTTTATATTGCTGCAAGGTTTTTGCTAACATAAAAAAATAATAAAAAAAATTATTTGTATGAAAAAGGAAGTCAGTTTAGAAACATACATAAAATTTGAAACATACACATACATACACACACACATACACACGCATTTAATAACTTTTCATATGCCGCAACTCAACAGCCAACATCAAGGCAACGAAAACTATGGCGTAAATGTGAGTGTGTGTTTTTAAATGTTAATACTCGTACGAGTGTTTAATTTTTCTTTTCAGCGATAATATTATCGTGAGTACATATTTTTCTTGTCTGTGTATTTATGTGTTCGTTACTGCTTATTTCATGTATTTTTCTCAAAAACCAACTTTATTGCTCCGACTCTTTATTACAGCAAAAGCTGAAAGAACTTTGCTAAAAACTTATTTTTAAAATTGTATATTTTTAATGCTTGAATGTTTCTTTTAGTTTCAAAAAAGTACCATCAGCAATGATGACAACAACTTGCAAATCAAAAAAGTTAATCTTTAGCAATTATGCCCTGACAAGTTAACAATTTTATATGATAACTTTTCTACACAAAATGATGTAACGAATTAAGTATTTAAATAAACTTTTTTTAGTTTAGAAAGATTTTTCTATTTCACCTACGCAGCACTTTTAAGTGAAGATTGTTTGTGAACTCATTTACTGCGAAAAGTGAATGGGGAAAAGGCCCCAAAGCAGATATACCCCATGTAACGGATTATAAATTTAATGGTTTCAATACCACCGGTCTGGCAAGGCTGTCAGCTGTTAAATATCTGTCATTTAAAGTGTCACGTATTTAGTGAAAGCTTTGCCATTTAAGAATATGGATCGTTTGAACAACCAAAGATCGCGTAAAAACAGTTAAAACTTACCAGAAAAGTGGTGGTTCAAACGTGGACACTTTTAGAGCATTACGGGATGATTATGGTCGTCATAATCGACCTACTCCGCAGGGAATTATCCTGATTATAGAAAAATTTCATGAGTCATGGAAGTGTGAAAGATGTGGTCGCACTGCCGAAAACATTGCTTCTGTTAGTGAAAGCGTGGCGGAAAATCCGAGTTTGTAGATTTCACGACGTTCGACGCAATTTGACCTATCTTACGGCTCATTATGGGGGATTTTTCATTTAGATTTGCATCGCCATCCATATAAAGTTAAACTCACAGAACAAATAAAACCAGTTAACTATTGACAAAACCGTAGATATGATGAATAAGTACTAAAGCAACAGGCTTTCAATGCTGGTTTTTCGAAAAAAATTTTCATCAGTGATGAAGCTAATTTCTCACTCGGTGGTTACGTCAACAAGCAAAATTGTCGCAAAGAATCCAGAAGTGATTGTGGAAAAAACATTGCATCCGGAAAAAGTGACTTTTTGATGTGCATTATGGTGTGAAGGTGTATTCTTTCGAAAATTACGTTGGAAGAACCGCTACGGTCAATTCACAGCGCTATAGCCGTGTGATTACAATTTGTTTGCACTGCGAATTAATTTGAAAATCAGACGGTGCCACGAGCAACACAAGTGGGAAGTTGACAGAACTCGTAATTTCACGTTTTGGCGATGTCAATTGGTCACCAAGATCTTGCGATTTCATGCCGTTCGACTTTTTTTGTGGGACCACGTCAAAGACCGAGTCTACACGGTTATTCTCCTAAAGTATTTTAAAACTAATATTCGTCAAGTTGTCGCCGAAATAGCCCGAAATATGCGAAAAAATGGTCGAATACTAACCTCGTAATTTAATTGACATTGTATTTCGAACGTTTTGTCAAGGTCCAAGCATTACAATGAAATAACAATAATCATAGCTTTATGGTTTAAATTTACTTTTAAAACCGAAAAATGGATAACCATGTACTAAAATAGTTTGGTAGAACGCTTTGAGATAGTTATTTCAACATACTTTTCTTAAACTCTAATTAAAACTAGTACCACGGTACTTTTTATAAAAAGTACACCTTTAATAGGTATACTTGAGTAGTTTTCTTTTTACAAAAGATACATTAAAAAAAAGTACTCTGTAAAAACTATTTTTTAAAGTTACTTAAAAAGTACCTTAAAAAGTACCATTAATAGAAAAGTACCTTAACAATAAGTAACTGTTTTAAAGAATAATTATTTTTGTATAAATTACATTTTCTCTAAGGTACTAATTACATTTATTAATTAATAGCTTTACTGTATGAAAAGTACTTTTTCTAAAAAGTATTTTTGTAAAATTTATTTTGTTTAAATATTTTTTATTAAACGAACGTTTTGTAAAATGTATCATTTGTAAACGGTCCATTTTAAAAACGGTACATTGTATGTGTACTTTTTAAAAAAGGTACTTTTTTAAAAGATATTTCCCAAAAAGAACCTTTTGTTCAAAGTAATTTTTTAGTACACACACTTTGTTGAAATTTATTTTTAAAGCATTTTTTGATTTTTAAAGGTACTTTCTATAAAAGGCCTTTCCTTAGAAGATACTATTTTACAGATATTTTTCTAAGTAAATAATCTTAAAACGTCGACTTCTTCAAGAGGTTTTATTATGTACTTAATATATTTTACATTCACATTTTTATTTATAGGTACTACCTTTGAAAAGTACTATTTGTATAATTGTTTTGTTTACTTTTTTGTTCGTTTTTTGGCCAAAACATATTTTATAGTTTGGTTAAAAGCTTCTTATTTTAAAAGATAGTTTTTAAATAACTTTTTTAAAAGGTATATATTTTTTAATAGAAATTTGTTTAAAAGGGGACATTTTATAAAACCTTCTATTTTCAACACTAGTTTTTATTAAAGCTGTTATATTTTTTATGAAATTAAAATCGTTAGGTTTGTTTAAATAATATTCTTTTTTTCTGAAAGGTGTATTTTTAAAGAAATCGTAGTTTTTTCACAAGGTACTTTTCTAAGTTTTCAAAACTTTTTTAATGTTGCTCTTTGAAAAGACCATTTTTCGAAAGGTACTTTTTCTAAGAGGTACTATTTTAAAAGTTACTTTACGTTACATATGTTCTCTTTGAATAAAGGTTGTGTTTTTAACGTAATTTTCACAAAGCTTTTGTTGTTCTCGCTTGCCTTCAACATTTTTTTTAATGGAATTTAAGTTTTAAATTGAAAAATATACCATTTCTGGGTTTACAACTGCCATGGAAGTAATCTTTTATGCTATTATCTTTTTCGACAATCACTTAATTTGTGATAAAATTTTTAAACAGTTGGTCCTGCAAGTACAAAAGTACTCGTATACAATTTGTAATAAATTTAAAATGTCTTATGCCACAAAAATTTATTTAATCGAGTATTTTTTTGAAGAACATAAATTTCAAAAATATTTTAGACAATTTATTCTCTTCCACTACCAAAATTAATACCTCAGATCATTAGATTGGATGTTATCAATAAAGCTTCAAAGAAAGAAGAAAGCAAGAAAACAAATCGCTAAATTTCTTTTCGCTAGGTTTTTGTTAGTGTTTCTGTAGTTTTCCTTAATATTTATAACTTTTCCTCTAATGATACTTTATTTTCCACGGATTTTTATTTCTTTTCTCTCCATTCGTTGACTGCATCTATATCTCACCATACGACACTGGGTAATAAAAAAAAATATATCCGTTTCTTAGCTAGAACAACCTCAACTTAATCCTATCAATAACAAACAATACAGATGTTGTCAACATCAGCTATAGATAGCAAGGCGCAAAGAGGTTTGAGGGACTGTGATAGAAAGAGTTTTGGTGGCAAAATACAGTTGCTTTAAGTTATTTTTTTCTTTATTGAACAAAAACAGCTATTAAATAAAAACCTATACATACATGTCTATAAGTGTAGATGTATGTGGGAAGTTGTTTTGAAACGGTGATGCGAGCGCTGGGTTGACACAGCAGCAGTGATTTTTAACACACGTCAAATGTTGAGCTGAACGGTAATAAATTGTATGCGAACGTCATCAGCAAAAAATAGCAGCCTTTTTTTGTTATCTTTTAATATAAAGTTTTCGGATACTTCAAATGCTGCACACATTGTGTGTGATAAGAAAACGTATGATAAAGTTATAGAAATATTTTATAATTTAAAAAAAATAAATTATTTTTTTTAATATTTTCTAGAGCTAAAGCTATAGTAGCATATAAATACTTTGTGCAAACTTATGTGTCATGTGATTGAAGTTTTATAAATAGTGGCTTTTGAAAAGTCTCCCTTAAAATTTACTTTAAGAAAACATAGTATCAAATTTTTCTAAATTATAAAAAATCTTTGCTTTTTAACTGATGAGTTATGGGTGAGCGGTGCTACCTTTTTTATATAAAAAATCTGAAAAACTGAACATTTTTATAGAAAACATTTTAACTCTGCTTAATTAAAATTATTTTTCTTTTAAAATTAACAGTTTTAAAACATGTTGACGTTTCTGTTGATGAGAGAGGAAAATTATTTTAATCGAATAACTTTCAGCTTAAATTGAATTAACTTTAATTTTTGTCCGGACAAAGTTGTACTGAGTTGCCTCATCGTACGAGGGCGGATCAATAAGTCCGTGACTTTTCGAACTTCCCTCGTAGTTATATGAAATGCAATACTGTTTCCATCAGGTATCACCTGTTAATAGACTACTGTCAAATTTTGATCAAGTGTCGTCATTTACTTTGCGTTTAACAGCTGTTCAAAACATACACCCTCGTGTATTTGGCAAAAAATGGAAATTATGAATTTGAAATAAATAAATAAAAAGTGAATTTCGAGTGCTCATTAAACATTATTTTTTGCGAAAAAAAAAACGCCAATCAAACCAAGGAAATGCACGATGAACACTTTGGGGACTCTGCACCATCGATTTCAATGGTAAAAAAGTGGTTTACTGAATTTTGGAGTTGTTTAACCGCAATCCGAATGAGTTTTTGTGGCGTTTTGTAATTGTGGATGAAACATGGCTCCATTACTGTACTCCGGAGACCAAGCAGCAGTCTAAACAATGGGTTTCTCCCGGTGAATCTGCCAATAAGGTGATGGCAACAGTTTTTTTGGATGCACGCGGGATAATCCACATCGATTACCTTCAAAAGGGAAAAACAATAAGCGGCAAATATTATGCCAACTTATTACACCCATTTAATGAGGATTTAAAAAGAAAACGACCCCATATGGCCAAGATAATGCACGGGTGAACACGTGTGCAGTCTCGATGGCAAAACTCTATGAATTGGGCTACGAGTTGGTACCTCATTCGCCATATTCTCTGGATTTAGCCCCTAGTGACTTCTTCCTATTTCCAAACCTAACGAAATCGCTCGGTGGAAGGAGATTTAGCTCCAGTGATGATTTGATTGACCAAACAAATGCGGCCGGTAGCAGGATCCTGTCTCTGCTATGAGTCTGGCTAAATAAGTCGAGCGGAAAAAAGCTAACCCTCTTATAAAAATCCCTAATCCACGGTTCAAATACATGGCCAAAAGGGTGCTTCATTTTTATAGTTAATATATCTTTTTCTCCATTACTCGTGGGAATTATATGAATTGTCTAAAGGAACTTTGATTTTACTTGACTAAGGGAGGAACCCGGAAGCGATTGATAAGAATACCTCGCGCGTGCTGGGCGGCTTAATCTCTATATATACTCTAAAATATTGACAATGAAGCCTCGCAATAGGCAGTGAGGTTAATTGGAACTCCGGTGTTTATTGGCCACTAAAGGATTTCTGAAGAGATGGTCAAGAAAAGCTCGTAAGGCGTGGATGGATCAATCTCCTTAGAAACTCCTTAGAAAGAGGCTGAGATGGTAGCGCACATTGTATGAGAATGTCCAGCACTGGCTAGCATAAGGCTTCGAACCACAGCCAGACACTGGTTAAAGTTGAATGGCATGAGGAAACTAAGTGTTAGACAAATGCTAGTAATTACAAAAGATTCCATAATGAGCAAGAAGGCCTTCCATCACCAGTTGACATTCTGAAATCATTACAGTCAGGAGTAAAGGCTAGTATTAGCACGAACTCGAATGAGAGTAAGGTAGTCGTAAATTACAAATCGGTTGCCTGAAATAAATTCGAGGTAAGAATGGGGTCCATCAAGTAAGCGGTCTGCTTCGATATCCATTTTTTCGAAATTACTAGATAATGTTTATAAACCCCTAAAGATGTCGCTAATGGTAATATGCCAGAGTGCTCAAACAAGTCTGTTCAAAAGTTGCATTTTGATGTGAAAATTTATTGTGGAACATTAATGAAAACTTAAAGGAAACCTTTAAGATGTGAATACAAAATTGTGATTTTAACATTTAAATAAAGTTATAAATGAAGACAACCTGAATCTAATTCTTTTTTATTCCAAATAAAACGAAAAAAAATTTCGGAACAGCTAAAAATTTCAACAATTTTCACTTTCGAATATTAGATTTCCGATTCGGAATACAGAACAGCAGTGAAATATTTCGAAAAGGCTTTAATAAGTTTCTTCAGTTTTAATGCATTTATAAATCGATAAGACATATCGATAACATAACTTAAACAAAATGTCTATTTCTTCTAATATATTTTGTCAAAAGATCGGAATAAACATTTCTACCAGTTTCTTAAATAAATCTCCTAGAAATGATTTTCAGTTAAGACATAAAGTACTGCAGTCCTTGGTCCTGTTGGTTTTTTGGTGTTTCTCCTTTAATTGCTGTGGACAATTTTTTTGTTTGTTTTATTACTTTCCTTATCGTTAGAAGACATATTAATCAATGTCCAACCCAACACCATTGGAACACACAGCGCCAGCAATTTATAGACATGAAAATAATGGTGTAAGAAAAACTATTAAAAATGTATGGCTATTTTTGAGTATTTTGCATAGATATTTTTCCTGAAGAGCTTGAACGGTTGTGCTATGAAAATAATGTTTGCTTTTATTTATTATATTTTTAAAATATTTTGCTAAAGTTTTCAATTTTTAAATAAATATGCAGGATGAAAATTCTTCATTGCCACAGCCTCTTTTGTATGGCCAATTTTTCAAAGTTATTTAGACTTTGTTAAAAATTTTATCATCTGCCTTTATAAAACAGCATTTTAAATTCCTTTTCCCTTTTTATCTTCATTTTTCATTATACAAGTCCTTTTTTATGGAATTTACTTAAAATATTTTTTCATTAACCAAAGGGCTGGTAATTGCCAACAATAGAGTTGCAAAAAAAGAAATTTTTTAACAAAGTAATTATTGCATAAAATGTTTCATAAAATATTTAAGCTTTCATATACTTTGAATATCACAAAGGCTAGAAAAAAAATATAAAAAATGCATAAAAATGAAACATTGATAAAGCGTGCGCATGTTGCAACTCACATGTTGTCTCGGTACTCGTCAGCAAAAATGAAAGATATTTGTGATGAATTTTTTTATGAGTATGAGTATTAAAGTTGTATGTGTTCAATAAAAATTACACATACGCCTTTCTACTACTGTTGTACTGACTAGAAGAAATATTGAAAAAGTATGTGAAAATGTACATGTCTATATTAGTATGTACGAGTCCCAAATGCCCGCATTCAATCTTTTCTGTTCGTTTACATGTTCGTACACAGGTTGGGAAGTGGAATCACATTTGTGCAAGCATGTTAAAAATGTAATTAGCAAAGTTTGATTTTCTCTAACGCTTTACCGAAGTTTTAAATTAACTGTGATATTGGTTATCTTTGGGCTTTAATTACCACTTACCTTAACAGGAGAGGACAATAGTTAGCTAAAAATAGAGACAAAAAAATTATATTTAAATACCATGAATTTTGAATCTTGAAGAAAAGTTAATTTAAAAGAAAACAGAAAATAAAATATTCGACTCGTAAACCTTAAAAAAACGATTTAAACTGATTCTATGGAAAACTAGTTCGATCAGTTTTTTGTTGAAAACTAGTTCAACCAGTTTTCTATGGAAAACTTGTTCGAGCAGTTTTCTATGCAAAACTAGTTTGACTACTTCACTCTACGAAACTAATTCGACCAGTTTTTTGTAAAAAACTTTGCTGACAAAACATTAGTTCGACCAGTTTTCTAGGAAAAATTAGTTCTGCCATTTTTCTTTAGACAAGCTTATAAGCTTTGCGGGACATTAGGTACAGAAATGAATTTGTATATTATTCTTATAATAAAGAAATAAACAGATTAAAAAAATTAAAAATAAAGCACTTAACTTATCAATAAAGTGGAAAAAATAATGCCTTTTCGACTAGGTTTTTGTACAAAACTTATTCGACCAGTTTTCTGTAGAAAACCTTTTCAACCAGTTGTCTGTAGAAAATGTACTCAAACGGTTTTTTTTTGGAAAATTGTTCGGCCAGTTCCCTGTATAAAACTAGTTCGACGAGAAAATATTTACCTTAAACTAGCTCGACCAGTTTTCTAAGGAATACTAGTTGGATTAGTTTTCTAAGGAATACAAGTTCGACCAGTTTTGTATCGAAAACTTGTTCGACCAGTTTTCTCTGGAAAACTAGTTAGACCGTTTTTCTGCAGAAAACTTTTTTGACCAGTTACTTGTACGAAACTTATACGACCAGTTTTATATAGAAAACTTTTTCGACCAGTTTTTTCTGTAACAAAATTATTCAACTAGTTTTTGTAGAAAACTCCTTCGGTCAGTTCTCTATATAAAACAAATTCGACGAGAAAGCATTTATCTTAGTGACAGGCTCGTAGAACAATTTTGTTTTTTGGTTCTATATTTTTGTGATATTCAAGGAGTTGTGACGTCACGTTTAACAGACTACAGTGAAACAATATTAATAAATCATAGCATATCATAGGCTTATATTGCAATTCAGTAAATATTTTTAACTTTACCGATTTTCTATGCAAAATTTATACAATTAATTTTTTTTTTAACTTTTGGCCTATATAGTTATTTTTTTATGAATATCTCAAAAATAAAGAACCAAAAAACAAAATTGTTCTACGAGCCTGTCAGGAAGATAAATGCTTTCTCGTCGAACTAGTTTTATATAGTGAACTGACCGAACAAGTTTTATACAAATCTTTTGCGCCCAATTTTGAGGGGAATATTGCTGAAAAATTTTTTGTAGAGACTATTTCGCACATTTTTTTTATAGAAAACAGAGACAATTTTTAAGAACATATTTCATGTTAAATATTTATTTATAAATTTTGCTTTCGTACAGTTTAATTTATATACAAATTTTTATATAAAAATTTTATATAAAAATTTTGTCAACTTATTTAAAACCTTACAGAGGGCTATGCATACATAGATTTTAAATATGTATTTTTTTACTCCTGGTTGTGCACTAGATGTTTTACTTTTATAGAGTTGCGGACATAAATAAAAACTCCTAACTTCTTGGTTCGCGTTTAAAGAAAACGATAAATTCGAACAAATAAAAAGTAAAATCTGCAGAAAGTTTTCGTTATTATTATTTTACTAAATAACAAGTAATTTCAACCATATCTGACTTTTTCTTATTCTGTGTGATTTTTCAGTTGTAAAAATGACGATAAAATGGCGACAGAAATATAAAAACAGAAAATATATCACCCTACAGAAGCAACAGCAACAACAATGTCAATTGGGGCCAACAATAAGAACAGCAGCAACTCCAAATGCAACACTAACAACACCAATAAGCCACAACTTAAACCAGAGCAGCTGCAGCAACCAACACAAAAAGAAAGCTCAAGACGAAGATGTGGCAAACATGAGCAATTTAACTAATGGCTTCCAAGTACAACAACAGCAAATGTACTTTAACAATTGTTTTGTGAAAACAACTTCATCTTCCAGCAGTACAACGACAGGCACATGTGGTTGTTCCAAAAAAACAATAGAACAACAACTGCAACATGAAGCCGGAGAACAAGGAGTAGTAGCAGTGGCAGAACAACAGAAGCCCAAGGAGAAATATGAACTGTATCAAGATTTAACATTGCGACAATGTGCAGCACCAATGGAAGTGATAGAAAATGCAATAACAATAAAATGGCGCCGTACACAACAACAGCAACAGCGACAACACAAACAACAAGAAGAAAAGCAATATATAAACAACAATAACAACAGTAGCAAAAGCATTAACAGTCAAAAGTGTTTGCATAAACCAAGCTGGTGTGCCACTGGTCCTACAATTGTACCACCGGCAACAACAATAGCAACAACGACCATTGACACTTTATTAACTCCCATGTATACTGCCACAAATGCACTGCTAACCAAACAAACAACAGCAACCAAATCATCAACTGCAACAAAAACAACAACAACAAAACAACTAAAGGATTGTGATATTCAACGAAAATCGAGAGTCAACGTGGATTCTTTGCATATGAAATCAACACTTGCCACAAACATTGCCACAACAATGATGACAAGCCATAAACTGTCAACATTTTTTATATTCTTATTTATTTGTTCGATGGCCGCAACAGTAGCGACATCAGCATCATCATCACTGTCAAATGTCGCATCATTTGAAATGCTTAATAGCTCCTCAACTCAGCAGCAAGAATCACCTGTAGTCGCTGCAGTATCATCATCATCATCCACCTCTTCGTCATCGTTAACGCCTGACCTCAGTGCCAAATCATTACCCATGCTGGCCGCCACCATTCCACAGTGCTCCCTTTCCGAATACAGCTGTACGAATGGTCGATGTGTACCCCTCAGCAAATATTGTAACAATCTCAACGACTGTGGCGATGGCAGTGATGAACCACGATTTTGCACACGTAAGTTTTCAATATTATTTTTATTCGAATCCCAAAGCCATCACAAATGAATAATGCCTGCAGATTAAAGAATAAGTACATGTTGGTTAACATATCGTGATCACAGTCACATCGCGATGGTTTTCTGCAGCACGCACAATTTTATTATTAATTTTGTCACAAATTATCCTGGAAGTGGACTCATTTCAAGTTTTAATTAAAAGCAACAAATTAATGAACCTTTAACGACGATTTGCAGAAAAATATTAAAGTAAATGATTTTTCCACCTTTAGTCGAAACCAATGCAGACCCAATCTAAGAAAGGAAATGAATCCTTTAGTTATTTCAAAAATTATTTCTAGCTAATTTAATCCAATTCAATTCAGAATAAAAATGCAATTTATTTGTTGTGGGGGATAAGCTAGTCTCTATGTGCATTTCGCTAGTTGCTTAAGGCAGCTCATCAACAAACCTTTTAGAAAAACTTAAACGTGCTAAGCTCGAGAATCCTTTCACTAAATGAGAAATCTAAAGAATCTCAAAAAAAAAATTACAGTTTTAACAAAATTTTTCATTTTTTTCATTTCTAATTTCTACAAAATTCTTACACGACCCCATTAGTCGTTACATCGTTACAAGAAAGGGAGTCCACGTCAGCATGGCCACCTGTTCTAAGTTGAGTTATAGTAAATAATCGTTCGAAAATCTTGCTGTTGAAAATTCATCCGGAAATTATCGGGATACGCACAAAATCGTCCATGCTGTTTTCATAACCTTCACCGAATTTTAAATAAACTTCATGAAATAAACTTTGGACAAGCCAAACCAAGATTACTTACGCACCTCTGTGAATGGCACAGCTTTTCTTTGAGGCGTTGTTGGTTTTCTGGCTTTGATATGATTTGCAACAACAACAACAAAATTAACAATTATTTACGATATTTTTAATATTTCATAATAAGCCACAAATTCACCAACATTTTACCAAAATCGAATAGAGTTTTCGTTTCTAAAAGAATATGTTATTTTGTTTAAGGGTTATTGAGGTATTTATACATATCATAAATGCAAACGCCTGTCGCCATTATTAAGGGTAAAATCTAAAAAAAAGCAACCTCTTGTTGGCCTAAACATACTTCGAGTGTAAGCAAAAGGCAAAAAATGTTACATTTTTCTAAAAAAAAAAAAAGAAAACGCCATAAAATTTACAACAAATTTGAAAATTCTACAAAAAGTCGAAATTTAGTCGAATAATTCCAACTTTACAAAATAAAATTTTCAAACCCAGAAAATTTTGTGTAGTAGAGCTTGACTTAACGTTAGGAAATCCAATCAACAAACCGAGATTGATATTAGAATAATTTTTCTGAATTTACTAGTAATATAAATGAGAGAAATAGCATATAATTTAATTATTATAGGTAGAATTAAATGTTTCATATCATGGCCTAACCGCGAAAACAACGTAACTTACATATTATTTAAAATTGATGCAGAATTGTTGTTCTACGGCCTTCAACACATCGTTTGGCAAACTATTGAGTGAAAAATCGTAATAGTTACAGAAACACCAGCCCTTCAATTTAAACGTAATTTGCAGAAGAATTCGCGAAATAAACAAATTAAATTATAAAGGGCAATCAATATTTACATATGTAACACTCGTCAATCAGATATTCGATCCAGAACTGATCCGTGTATAACGTTTTCTTCACAATCCTGCACGCTCACGATCAAAGTATTACATTGTTTTTTTTTTTGCTCACGCACATATCAATGGCGTAAATAAATTGAAATACTCGATCACGAATCTCCTTGCCAGGAGATACTTACGGAAAAAATGAGAATAGTGAAATTATTTTACATTTTTCCTATTTCATAATTTTGTAATTTATTAAAATTCTTCAAGCTTGAAGGTCTTTTGCTAAAAATTTTATTTTTATTTGTCGAAGCTTGAAGAATTTTAATAAATTAAATTATAAAAGGTCAAGAAAATGTTTAATTTTAATAATTTTGTAACTGTTTTTCATAAATAATTATGCACAAGTTCTAACCAATCACGCTAAGGCATACGGATTTTTTATACCCACGTTCAAACGTGATCATGCGTGATTAAGGCAAATCTCGTGAGCGTGCCTAGCTCTACTTTTATGTTCTTGGTTCTTTATAAAATCTAATCTTGGATAAAGTTGTAAATTAGAATGGGACCACAGTGACATTGAAAATTTGGGCCTTTCCTGTATAATTTGTTTTCTGTGGGTTACGTCACATTTCAGTCTTACTTGTTAGAAATAGGGAAGATTACATGAACATAACTGCCAAAAATTGTCTATAGGGAGAATTAACGTGAAACTTACTCACAACTTGTATTATATCATAAGTTGGCTATATTTATATTTTTATAAAAAAAATTTAAACAAAAAGGATAAAACCTTAAATTCTATTATTTTCGTATTCCGTTATTTCTGCGTTTAGGGCTCGATATACGAGGGCAGATTAATAAGTCAGTGACTTTTTGGACTTCCCTCGTAGTTATATGAAATCCAACACTGTTTCAATCAAGCACCACCTGTTAGCAGACTACTGTCAAATTTTGATCAAGTGTCGTCATTTACTTTGCGTTTAACAGCTGTTCAAAACATACAACCTCGTGTATTTGTCAAAAAGTGGAAATTATGAATTTGAAATAAATAAATAAAAAGTGAATTTCGAGTGCTCATTAAACATTATTTTTTGCGAAAAAAAACCGCCAATCAAACCAAGAACAGCTCGATAAACACTTTGGGGACTCAGCACCATCGATTTTAATGGTAAAAAAGTGGTTTACTGAGATTCGTTGTGGTCGCACAAGTATAAATGACGCTGAACGTTCTAGACGGCCAATTGAGGTCAGTAAAAATCAGAAAAAATCCACAATATGGTGTTGGCCGATCGAAGAGTAAAAGTGCGTGAGATTGTTGATGCTATAGCCATTTCATACGGCAGTGTGGTTTCGATTTTAAATGATCAGCTGGGTTAAAGAAAATTGTCTGCAAGATGGGTGCCGCGTTTGCTCTTAATTGACCATAAACGTAAACTTGTGACAACTTCAAAGGATTGTTTGGAGTTGTTTAACCGCAATCCGAATGAGTTTTTTCGGCGTTTTGTAACTGTGAATGAAACATGGATTGTATTCCAGACACAGCAGTCTAAACAATAGGTTTCTCCGGGAGAACCTGCTCCAAACCTAATAAAATAGCTCGCTGGAAAGAGATTTAGCTCCAACGATGAAATTATTAACCAAACAAATGCCTATTTTAAGGACCTCGAAAAATGCTATTTTTGGAAGGTATACAAAAACTGGAGAAACGTTGGACTCAGTGTATTGAGTTAAACGGAGGTTAATGTGAAAAATAAATTTTTGTTTTACAAAAAAAAACTGCGTTTCATTCAAAAAGCCACGCACTTATTGATACGCCCTCGTATTAAAGTTTTAAAGTCTTAAGACAATATATTTCTAAAACTTTTCTCAAATAAACTTTCCCGAAAAGCAACACATAGAAATTCAAACTTAATACAAAAAACATATCTCTAAATTTCCAACTAGGTCCCCTTGGGCTAGAAATTGGTAATACCTTTTTTAACAAATTATTTATAATTAATAATTAATCGCTCATGTAAATATGTCGTTTAAATTTCCCGCAAATAAAGTCATATTAAAACGACGTCTGATTAAATTGTCATAATTTAATAATAAATCAATTTAAGTTTTCAATATCAAAAATGATTATTTCATTTTGTGGCGTTGCATTGCAATAAATCATGATGAGAATATTGATTGGCTGGTTTGTTGTTGGGTTGGCTGCGTGGTTAGCAATAATGGTTTTGAGTGGAAAATAATTTTCCAAATGCTGAGAAAAGGGGTTTCAAAATAAAAAATCAGTTTTAAACATAACTTAGCTAAAATTAATTTGAATCTACTTTTAAAAATATATAATTTAAACCCCCAAGTTGATGTTACAAATTAAATTTTAAAGTAATTTTCGGTTGTTGTTTTGGGTTCACTTTGCGAGCCTCATATAAGTGTTAGTCGAATCCTTGATGCGGTTGATTTAAAAGCCATCATAACTTGAGAGTTGTGCTATATTATCAATAGTTTATGGATGCTTAGCTTAACTCGAATCGTCTAATTTAAAAAAAGCCATATGAGAATTCAATGTATATCCTTGCCGCGACTGACATTACATTTCGCACTCAAAGAACAGATTATACTTTTTGTTGATGGATTTACCTTTATGCGCCACGTCTTTAACCAGTCATCTAGCTCGTCAATGTGAGACCGAAGTTGTTCGGATGCTACCTTTCTAATTTTTGGAAAACTGAGCTTTTGACCTTACGTTCTACCTGTCACGTCGAGCCAATTTTAAACTCCGTAGTGTAGAGGATATCATGACTTTAAAAAAAGAATATCTGAAGGATGCACGCCTCCTTGCTACGATTGCGATTAAGTTTCGAACAGAAAATATGTTAAAATCAACATTCGAGCGCTTAGTGTAGCGCCATTTCAAATACGGATATAGGATGAGTACACGTATCCTTGCTGCGATCGATATTAAATTTCGTACACAAATAACAGATTATACGAGTATACTAAAAGTCATGGCATACTTTCATTGTTTTTTTGGGCCCCATTGTGAATCTGCAATCATTACTTTTCAAAAGAAAGGGATCCTATTTTTTGAAGCAGGAAAAACTACTTTCAGTTTCGCATAATTTTATTAGAAGATTTACTCTCTATACTAGTGTATAAACAGCACCAGAGGCGTTAACAAGTCTAGTGAAATGGTTATTAAGACACCCATTAAATCAGTAAATAGCACCTTCACTAAACTCCACTTTTAATGAGAAAAATGAGTTACAGTAACGTTTGAAATTTTTTTCTATTACCACGAATTTTTTAATTTAACTTAACTTCAATTATTCGCCTTGATTGCACCCAGGATAAACTGCCATTGTTCAAACGAGCAGATTAAACTTCGACATGAGCCTCATTGAAAAAACAACCCTTATTAATTCATTTAATTTCATATTTATAATTTTATACATTTAATCTGACGGCAAACGAGTGTCATTCACATATGCAATTATACGTATCTGTGTGTGTGTGTGTTTGGGCATTACCCGTCAGTATGTGGTTACAACAACACTAGTGATTTTTTGCTTCAGACTGGTTGCCTGCCTATCGGTAATTATTTCATATAACAAACAATCGATTGGGTTGTCATAGGAGCCCAACTAGCTCTTTTATATGCGGTTTCGTACTAGTTGCATTGCCAGTTAATTTGCACCATTGCGCTTCCTAATTTGGCGTTCATAGTTCCATACAAACACTTTTATGTTACTTATATTTTCTCTAAGAAGTTTCAAAATAGTTTTAATTCATTTTTATCTATTAAACAAAATTAATATTTTTATCAAAAACGTTTAGTTTGGGTAAAATTTTCTCTTAAAATCATTCGCACAATCAAACGAGAAACTTGTATTTTTTTGTATCCAATAAGTAAGCAGCGCAGTAAAAAGGAAGAACGTCTGTTATTGTTGCTGTTTCTATATTATACCAGTTTACATTTTTAATTCACCTGAAAAAAAAGCGCCTCTTATTAAGCAGCGCAGTCGATCCATATTCATTTTGCTTATAAGTGTCCATATTCGACTAGTATCTGTCACGTTTGCTACAGTCTTGTTACAACCAATTGAATGGCTATTTGAAAACTGATTACTTATTATTTTAGCTGCAGGGTAATGACCATTTTTTAAATCGGTATTTATGTTGGAAAATTATGTCTGTTTAAAATGTTTTGCAAATAAATTCTAATTAAAATTTCATTTAATTGTACGGAATGGATTTTGAATTATTTTTAATAGAAAAAAAATATTTTAAAGCCAGCTGACAATAGTCAAAAAGGATTTCAACCTTTTAATTAAAATGTATGTGGATAGTGCATCTAGTGAATATTTTAATGCGTATTATGTTGCAATTTACTTGTTGTTGTGTTAAAATTTAATGCCAATTTTAAAAATATTTTTTTTAATTTTTTCTTTATTTTTCTGAATAGAAGCCAACTGAATGTAACAGTTAACATGTTTTTGTTAAAAGAAATAAACAAAATAAAATAAATTCACTTTCAAATAAATAATATAACAACAACTAAAATATAATATACAAAATATAAAAAGGTCCTGTAATAGTTGTGCTAATTAAAATAGTAACTAAAATATATAACAAACAATTTTAAATCAATGATTTTTTCTTTGTAAGGAATATAAAAATATAACAGTAACAAATTAGAGCTAAGAATGTTACCAGCTTCCTAAGAACTTTCAATTCCTAGTCTAAATCAAATAAATCCCTGTTGGATATATAACGAATTGGTTTATGAGTTCGACGTAGCGATTCCATCCTATCAGGCACTGGAAAGGTCCACCTACTGAGGGCTTATTGAGAGATTCCTACGTACTTCATCTTTGATGATCCCCAATGCCACCAAAATCTTTTTCAGCAACGGTGCGCTGGCTGTCAGCTGATCTTATGGCCGAACAAGAGGCTGTTAATTCGGGGGACATACTTAATGCAGCAGGGCCATGCATAAAGTGTGTGCGACTATATTCGGATGTATGATGAACATTCTTGAGCACATCGGTTACTACTCCTCAATTATCCTACCGCTCAAACGATTTGTTGTATCGTTATCGGTCGTTTCTCCCTTGGAGACAGCCATGTGTAATCGGGACGACGTACTTTAGGTATATGCAGACATTAGCAAGATTCTGTGGCGAAGACTTTATTTCTCGCTTTAAAAAAAACCATAAAGATTGCGTAGAAATATGTGCCCTTAAAAGGGTGGGCGAATGGCTGAGGTTTAGGGAAATGATATCCGAATATGTACCATCAGAAAGGCCGCGAATAAACCTCTGTTCAGTGTTTATACAATATCGAAATTAGTTTTAAAGTCTTGGCAGATCTAGAATTCATTTTTGCGAATGGTAAGGGGATCTGCCCGAGGAAGCTCCTCTAAAGTGCTTAATATGATCGCACAGTGACACAACAGTTACTATTCTTTCAGAATTGTACCATGACTTCGTTTAACCCGATTAACCCTGGACTTCTGATAAAATGTTCTACCAAATGGGATTTACTTAAATTTGCTTAAATTGGAAAAATTCACATCTGAATGTTACAAAGCAAACCGGACATTTCCTCGTCAATTGTTGTTACATCTGTAGTCGGGCAAGGAAGCAGCCCTGGCCCAAATAATTTTTTTTGTTGTTTAAATTCTCTTACGCTAAACCGAACTTCATACCACTTATTTTTTTAACTTTAAATATAGCCCTTAATGTCGATTTTTGGAACGGTTTTCCGTCATGCCTTGTCAAGGTTTCGGCTATGTGCCATCTGCAGGGTCATTTTTCGTTCAGCAGAACATCCATCTATCTCTAAATTTTTCGATGTGGTGTAGTGTGTTTAGTGTCAGTAACTTTTTGCTTTTATATGTTCGAATAGGCGGCTGGCAAGACCAACCGGTTCATAAAACCAAATGAGATATGACCCTGAAGATGACACATAGCCGTCACCGGATTGTCTCCAAAACAAACTTGACAAGGGATGACGGAAATTCGTTCCAAAAGTCTACATCAAATCACCTTGTCGGAATATCTAATCAAGAAATAATCCGTAATGTTCTTGAGTTTATCAAACGTTGGATTTTTGTTTTTCCTAATTTTGAATAAAATTCTTAAAATGAAATTTGATTTCGAAATATTCTTATTAACCGAAAGAATAATCTCTGGTATTTATGGTATGATATATATTTATGTACTAGCCAAGCCCGGCGAGTGTTGCTACGCCCCTTAATGAGCTCAGTATGTGTGCAAAGTTTCAGAAAAATCGGTCCAGTGCAAGTACCTCAAAACTATAACCATTTTATGGGCGTGGCCCTGCCCTCTTTTCTAATTACGAAATTGTATAATCATGAGAATTCAATATGTGTGCAAAGTTTCATAAAAATCGGTAAAGTGCAAGTAGGTGAAAAATTAATATATATTTTGTATGGGCGTATTTCATTTTTATGTATATGTAGATGGGCGTAGCCCCGCCCACTTTTTTTTTAAATTACTACCCATAAACACTCTCTGGAATGTGCACAACAACTTGCCAAAGTTTGAATCCGATCGGCTTCACGGTTTCGGAGTCTATAGCTAACACAGACACACGAAGACAGACAGAGTCTGTCTATATATATATATATATATATATATATATAGATTGACAGTAGAGAGCTTGAAAGGTCGATGTGAGTCTTGCCACATGAATTGTCAAACAACCAACCAAAATGTCGCAGAACAAACGCGGCAATTCTGAAGCAACTAAAGCAAGTTACTGTGATTGCAATAAATTTTACTGTCACGTTGATTTTTTCTGTCAACAATAAAATCCATTAAAGTGATACTTTATTATCCTTAAATAAATGACCATTTTATATTATTTGTATTGTATGTAATTTGTAACACTTGGTCAGTTAGGATTTTACATTGACTTAACAAATAAGTAAATAAATAATAAAATTAATTACATGAGTAAATTAAATACACGCATTAACAATATTTCATTTCATTTATTTTATTAATTAAACATTAATTAATTTCATTAAATAAAACAAGGGCCTGGAATACAAACAAAGTCATTCATCAATCAAAAACAAAACAATAAACAAGGAGACAATTAAAAGGCAACTGAACCGATTATGAAATTAAAAGAAACGTTATTAAAGTATTTAAAGAAAATTGTAAATCAAATTGCTAATTTTAGAAAAGTAAAGTGGTGTCAGTTGCAAAAAATGCTTTACTTATAGGGTGACCAGACAGTAATGATAGATCTTCCAAAAGTTATATTCCTGAAGCTGTCATAGATAACAATGCCATCTAGCTATCAAAATATTTAAAATGTAGCGTTCCACTCCTGCTGAACGTGTGGAAATTATAAAAAAAAAATATCTTTAAAATTCCAACTCAGTTGTAAATAAGCAAAGTGAATCGTTGTGAGATCGTTCGTTATCACAAGAAATTCGGCACATATTGTTGTTTTAATAAATTAAATTAATTTGTACCTAATACTGAAGGGATTTTCAAGAAGATTAGTCAAAGTACAAATTCTTATATTGACTTTGAGGATATTGATCGATTGGCTGCGTCAGAAAACCGCGCATAAAAGTCTAGCAGGGTCAAAAGCACAAATGTCCATTGTGGCATTCACTGTAGCTCTCGACGGTGACGGTATTTTCAAACCACACCAAACATCAACGTTTTATGGACGCATGACCACCTGTTGAACTTTCTGTCTCATATACTGATAACGGGTTTACCATTCATACAAAAATATTAATTTTTTAAAGCAAAATAATCGATCACTACACGATGCACAAATGCATAAATTAATTTATTCATTGATATATTAATTAAACATTTATTACATAAATATTATAAGCGATCATGATCGATATCGATTTTTTTGAAAATTTTATGATGTCCATAAAAGACTGATACATAATAAAAATTTTGAATTATCGATTAAAAATAATTCGTCACCCTTAAATTTCTATTAAATATTTATCGATTACTTTAATTTCCTATGAAATATTTATCGATAACTTAAACTTTCTATAAAATGTATATCGATAACTTAATTTTCTATGGCAGATTTATCGATCACTTTAATTTTCCAAAATGAATGTCTAAAAAATTTATTTTCTAAGAAAAAGTTTCTGACTACTTTGTGACGTGTTTATTAAACAAATCGATTACCTCGATTTTCTTAAAAAAAATCGACTCAAAAATTTCATGTCGAATAAAAATTATAAAAAAATCTCATTAAATTTATTCATAGTAACATTTTTATTTGAATTAAATAGTTCTAGTTGCTGTGCAATTATCGGTTGTTTACATAAAACACACACACACATATAAACAAACAAAAATTACTCATACGTTAGATGTTCATTTTGTGTAGTCAACATATTTTATATTTTATGATTGATTTCTCTTAAACTGTTTTGCTTCTTGTAGCATAAAACAATTTAAATCATTCCATTTCAAAAAAAACACTTTACAAATAAGGGGAAAAACCTCTTGCATATTCAGAATTCTAATAAAAAACCATTTAGTTTTATTACAGAGATTAAATGGGAAATGAATGAATGAAGGATAACATCAGTTTTATTACAAACTATAAGACATGAAAAATGAATAAAAATAAAATTATATAAAAAATAAATGAATACAGAAAAATGACAGTAACACAATGGCAGATCTGCAATATGGTGAGCAATTTATTTAAGATGCTTTAGTAAATTATTTTAGGAACAATAATCAAACAGTGGTAGCGATGACGGGAAATAAAGGCAAATTTTTTTATATGAAATTCAGTTGAACGGAGGTTTAAGTAAGAAAAGTACAAAAATTCTGGAAGAACTGAGAGTCTTACAGAGAAATGTTACGGCTACAAGCTTTTTCGTTTTGTATTTGTAATTTTGTTGGCATAATAAACTGGTGTGAGCGAATTCTTCGCTTGTCTTTTACACACGCTAACCTTGTGGCTCCTCTTAGGAAATTACAAAAATAAAACGAAAACCTACCAAGACAGCTACATACATTGAATTCAACAAACATAACACAACTCCAAATGCAACAGAACAAAAAGCATGTTGGTGGTCTGTTAAATTCTTAAAATCTTTGACTTATCAAACTTTACAATAGAGTTAGTAAAAATTACTAGTAACAACCCCTTCATGTCTGATTAAACTTTAAAAATTAAATTAGGAAAAAAATTATCAGGCTTAATAGTTTCCATTAAAACTATCCCATTTCTAAATCATTTATAATTTAAAAATCTATTCAGATGAAGAAGTATTTCCTCTTAGTTATATTTGGTAAAACTTTTTGCATCACCCACGAAATTGTATGTGTAAATTTAAAATTAAAACATTTAAAGAAAACATTGAAATGGGGAACCCAAAATTGACCACAAGTGTTACAGAGTGTACACATTTAATGCAATTCAATTAAGTGCAAATAAAACAACAATGAACAATTGGGAAAGGAGCTAAACTTTTTGCTAAAAACAAGGGAAAACATCTGTAAAAGACTTAACAATATTATAATAAAACGAGTTTAAAACTGCAAGGAAAAAGTTACAAATGCACACACACACGAACACACGCCACTGAATAATAGCACCAACATTAGCAAAAATAAACGAGAAAAACTTAAAAGTAATCTAACAAATTATGCGACATCACAATAATAACAAAAACAAGGACAACAATTGCAACACTGTGTTATTAACAAATACTACAAGCTTCTAGAACAAGACAAGGCAAAACAACATGAATAGAACGAGAAAAGAAAAAAAACTCCGAAACAATAACGCATCTATCGCAGCGTGAAAAACCAAAAGTACAAGCAACTGCTGCTGCATTCGAACAGCTGCGCTATATGCAACACTTGCAACATTCATACCGTGTTATATTGTTACCATTTTGTAGTCCGTTTTGCTCATATTTACATTTTACATAAAAATATATGTATGTATGAATTTGTAACCAAAAATTGCTTTTGCTTCCTGTAGTTCGCAGACAAAAACCTGTAACGACAAGAACAGTAAATGTTAGAGTCGTAACAACAACAATTTGTGAAACTGTTAACACAGAATTTGCAAATATTATGCACCTTTAAATAAAGATCATATCCTCAATCGGGGGTTGTTATATCAGCGTCATTAAGAATATTTAAGGTTTATAGCTGCTGTTTCTAGTAGAAGATAAAATCAATGTTATGGATATATTACGTATAGATAAGACGTCGATAACTTTCTCTAGGAAAGACAATAAAAAGTATCGATAGGTTTTCTATAAAAAAAAAATTGTCAATAACTTTTCTTAAGTGATCAAATTTATCGATATTTTGTTTTTAAAGAATTAAAGTTATCGATAAGATTTCTCTTCTACATTTTTCTACAGAGGATCAGATAACTCTCATAATTTTTCTACAAAAAAACAAAGTTAGCGATAATTCTTCTATAAAAAGTTATAGTTATCGATAACATTTCTATGGTAAATAGTGTCATTGTATTGTATAAATATTATATAGAAAGTCAATGTGATAACTGTTCTATAGAAAATCAAAGTTAACCATAATTATTCTATAAGAAGTCCTAGTTTTCGATAACTTTTATATACATAGAGAATCAAATTTCTTTTAAAACGTTTATATGCAAAAATTAAGATATCGATGACATTTCTTTAGAAAATTTAATTTATCTATAACTTTTATATAAACATAAAGTTTAACAATAGTTTTCTACAAAAATCAAAGCTGTCTATAACTTTTCTGTAGAAAATAAAAGTTATCGATAGCTTTTTTAAAGAAAACCATAAATGCTAAATTATAGATTACATTTTTATAGGAAATAAAAGTTATCGATACTTTTTGTATTGAAATACAAAAATATCGATAAAATTTCTGTACACTTTCAAAGTTAACTATAACTTTACTATAGCAATTCATAGTTCTCGATAAATTTTATATAGGAACTTGAAGCTATCGATAACTGTCGTATAGAACCTAAAATTCTCAATAACTTTTGTATGGGAATTCAAAGTTATCGATAGCATTTCTGTAGAGATTCAAAGTTAGCGATAATTTTTCTGTAGAAAATCAAAGTAATCTCGGACAAAAATAATTTCAATACAAATTTTATACGGAAAGTTAGTTAATAAAAATTGTTCCACAAAAGGATATTAGCAACCGATAAATTTTAATGCAAGTTTCGAAATCGGCGAGATTTTCTGCCGACAAAAATTTTTCAAAACATATAAGAAATTTTTTTATTTTATTACTTACTTCACCACTGTTCACTGTTTACTGAAATTAAAGCATGTTTTCTTTAACACCCCCTCTGTCTCCCCATCTCTCGCTCTCCTGTTAAACTTTAACTTCAGCTCTTTGTTTAACAACCAACCAAGTTGGTTGATAATTTGAATTTGGTCTCATACTGTCGTCATTCCATTGTTTACTGTAACTACATCAGTAACTGTTATTCACAGCTCACTGTCAGCCATGTCTGGCAGCAGTGTTTCAGAAATAACAAAGAGAATTGAAAAAAATATCTGAGAACAAAGGACTAAATGAATTTTATACTTCTTTAGAGTTTTTGTGTAAAGTACTCGCATGTGGTACGAGTGTTACTATGACAGTTAAGTCTGATAAAAAAAAATAAACCAAATTAAATGAATGCTACTCTGTGGAATATAGAGAAGCACAATAAAATAACCTCTAAAGTAAGCACGTTCTTTTGAGAGAAGAAAAGAAAACAAAACAAGCAAAGCCAAGTTTTAAGGAGTTGGTTGAGTTTTAATTTCCTTAAACGTGAGCAAGTTATTGAAAGCCCTTTGCTGTGAAATAAAACTACTGTATCCTGCCGCCTTAATTTGCAAAAAAGTCACAAAGGTCTGTAGATTGACTTAACAGATGTATAGATCCAAAATTTTCGCCCAACCTTCGTCAGTGCTGGTCAGCCTTATGGGCAATGAACTCCTTTTTTAAACATTTTATATTGCATTTTTATTGTGCTGCTTATCTGTATTGCACTTGTAATACTAATTAAGTTTAACCGGTGCTTATGGGAAAAGCAAAATTGTTATTTTAAACTCTTGAATTTCATTAAAAGTTTTTTTATTTACATTCCTTTCACTTGAGAGTATTTTTAATTAAATTTGTTCAAAATGATTTTTTTTCCTCTCCTTTTAGGTTGTAATCGGACTTATTATGGTGATATAGGTTTAACTTATTCCTTGGAGCTGCATCGTCCTAAACAGGATCGCCTGCCGTACATTTGTGTATTGACTTTTACAGCAGCCGGTGGTCAACATGGTGATGTTGTGCAGGTAGGGTTGTAAAACAAAGAAATAAAAATAATATTAAAGGGTGTTTTCTTAACACAATGACTTTAAAGTAAAATAAGCCGGAGGAATTTGTTGATTGCAGCTTATTTTGATGACAGGTCTTGAATTTTTAATAGAGTTTTCCTTGTTAATGAGCGCAAAAATTTTCTTTTGTTGCATTTAAAGTTGCCTTTAAAAAACACTGGTGGCACTAAATGAAGTTGCTAGTCTACGACAAGCCAAAGACGACAACGTTCCCAATCACTGCCAAAATTGAACCACTCGTTTAGATTGCGCCCGAGCATGCCATCAATTATACGGCTCAGCAACACTTTTATTGCTTTTGTTGCCATTGAATATTTTTAGCACTCTGACTAAAGCCTCTTTCTCTTTCACACTATTCTACAAGAGTTAAGATGTTTCTTGGATTTTTATGATAATCGTTCCGACTACCAAAAATATCTAGAGTAAAATAATCTCATTACATTATGTGGCTACACTGTCACGCCTGAAATAAAATGAAGAAGGCCTGTTTGTTAACCTTACGGCGCCAATAGCTGATAAATTTCGGGTGGGTAGCGGTGAGATGTTTGTAGATTTTTATTTGCAGAAGTAGCAAAACGATATCGAAAATATACCGAAAATTTCGGCACTAGAGTGAACAAAATACATTGATATCTCCGATACGCGACGCGGCCGTTTTTGTGCCGGTCCAAGCTGGAAAAAAATTCTGCAGCAGCGAGCTGTCGACGGCGAACCATTCGACTTGTTTAATTATTTAACAACTGCTTTTGGCATTTGCTTCGTTTGCTTCCGAAAAAATGCAACCCTGATCAAATAAAAAGTCTCAGCGTTTAGAAATTTTGATGTCAAATTTCCACCCGTATTTTCTGACAGTCTCATTACATATATCTGTGACACTATATAAATTTCTCATGTTCGATCTAATAATGTGAAAGGCACTTAATAGACACATAGAAAGAGGAAAAACTCGTTCATTGTTTAATAAAATTAAGACTTAAGCGGTTTGCGCGTTGACTAGTAACACGTCGGTGGCTTTAAACGCCATTGTTCGTACCTAAAATCAATTTATTTGTCCTGTTCTATCGTTCTAAGCGGACCATATAATTATCTACAATAATAATATAATATGCTTACAATCATATAAATTCAACATAATACGAGTATGTTGGGCTAAGATCATGTTTACTTCAACGATGTTTTTGCTTTGTGTGTTTGGTGTTTGTTGTATGGCACATGGCTTTCACTTGGTTAATCATTGATCTCTAGCGCACGCCGTGACAGTGACAGCCATGGCCTCACTAAAGTTATTGTCCAAGAAGTAAAATCCGCACCTGACAGCAATTTTTTGGGCATGCATATTTATATGGTGAACCTTGTATGGATTGGTTCCCATATACGGGAATATTCTCATTTATCTAAAAGAAACGTTTCGCCAATATTCGACTGCTCTTCGAAACGAGCATTTAAATCGTGATGTTGAAGATGTCATGGTGATTTCGGATTAGATTTAATAAGCATCGCCAAAACAACATACATGCTTATCAACATCGCCCTATTTAGAGAACCTATTTAGTTTCACGAATTGTTGATTTTTTTTTCAAATTAAGAAAAGAAAATTACTTCTGGAAATCTTAATTTGTGATTTCTGAAAATTTTATAAATAGTAGTAGTCTTTCTTTGCTCTTGGTTTTTTTGATCGATTTTGAGGTTTTTTCGAGTTGTAACTTTCGGTCAAATAAGCAGTTACTGGAATTTTGGGCCATTTTGGCCAATTTGTTTAGAAACTGTATATGTACATATCTTCGAATTATTCAATCATCCCCCTCTGCGCATTGTTCAACCTATTTTAATTATACTACGCAGTGTACCACTAAGCCATTTAAAAAGCTATTACATAATTATTAAAAACTATTACAGCAATATTGTTATCAAAACAACTAATTTAACTTAATTGTTGTTTACTTTTTCAATTAGCCCAAAATATATGCAGAACAAATTGAAAACATATTAGAGATTAGAGGCACTAGAAGTGAATTAGCAACAGCATTTACACCAAAACTTAAGTACCAGCTTCATTTCCAATTTTTTTCCTTTTATTGTATTAAATTAAGTACTTTTTTCAATTAATGAAAAAGTAAAACCCCTGGACATTTAATAGAGATTGTCTTTCCATCCAGGGGTTTTTATCTAAAACAAAACACTGACTGACATTCGGTGACTTCTACATTTTAATCCTCAAATGGCCAAATAACATATTGAAGCTTAAACTTTACTAGCGGACATCCTGCTACTCACACTAACACATCGAACATAAACTGTTTTGCATGGCTGGAAAAAGGAGTACCAGCCAGCAAAAGGGTAATAAAAAAAAATGCACAAAAACAAAAGTATTTGCTTTTGTTACAGGAAACATGAGGACAGGAAATCCGCCAACCGACATCACAGTATGTTTTTAGTTACCGTTATGTAGTAGTAAGGCGATTTGGTTTTTTTGTCGTTGCTTTCAACAAAAACTTTTTTAATTTTTCTTTAGTTTTTCGTTTTTTTATAGATGACTGTACAGTGTACACGAGTGTGTTTTAAGTTAATTATGGCGTTTGTTTTAAAAAATTTTATAATATATTTTTACAATAAAAGCCTAATTGTCTTTTATCTCCTGTTTGATGAAATTTTGCGAAATTTTGCTTTGAAACGAGGCTCGTAAGAGCTGTTTCAAAATTTCAGGTCAATAAAAGGCAATCCAGAAGTACGAGACGTAATGAACTCTCTTTAGGGCAATGTTTGCATATTGTCATATTGTCCAATTGTCAATTGTCCAATACCATATTGCTTATAATCACTCGTCAGAACCGTGTCAATAAGCCAAAAAATAACCAGATTTGGAGCGAATATAGTACACAAGTCATTGTCAAACAAAATTACCTGCCGGTAAAAACGTTCGTCTAGATGCGTCAAATATGATGATGGTCACATTGGTACATTTAACGAGGAGCAGTACGGATACATGATTACTAATTTTCTACATCCATGGAGCACGATGCAATTGATTTAGACAAAGAAATATTTAATATTAAATGGCTTTAACGCCAGCGTAAATTCTCTGATCATATATTTGCACAAAATTTAATTTCAATTAAATTGAAAAATTAAAACAATTCCTTTTTTATGCACTTATGCCAAATCAGCCAAGCTAGCTTTGATACGACTTGTTAGGACACGATTAGCCAACACCCGCAAGTCAAAGAAAATCGTGCGGGAGAACCCAAGGCAGTTGATTCCTCACTTTGCAACAGAACTCGGGACTTCGGAGACCGGAAGTTGGAGAATTTGGCGCTTGTATAAGCTTGCATGAAAAACGCCGTATATTCGATGAGGCGCGAATAAAAAAATACGGAAATTTAACAGTTGCATGGTTCTAATTATTTTTAGAAAATTTTCTTAAATGTTGAGAGTTCTCATTTTTTCGGGGGTTATAGTGTAGGCAAGCAATTCAAAAAAATCTCTCCACAAAAATCCAATTAAAAACATTCGTGAAATAGCTAACGCTGCAGTAGATATTCTGTACTAATTTTTTGTGGGTATGGTTATCTCTGGCTGAGATTTAAAAGACCTTTAAGGGGGTCAGCGCTCTAAGCAAAGTCCTTCAGGTCGTGACAGGTTTCTTGCTTATGCGGAAACATTGCTCTCATTCCACGCACACAGCACGCGCTATAATTTACTCTTCCTATTTCAAACAAATGTGTCTGTAAGCTTCTTTGTCCCGCCAGAATACCTTTCATATGACTTATTTTGGCCTTGATAAGTTTTAGCAGACCATCAGTTTTATTTACTTTTAAAAACCTCCATTATGTTAGTTTCCTCGTCTTTTCATTGTTTTATAGCTCGGTCCCGATACAAAAAAAGTTTACCTCGCCCATACATCCCGTCCTTGTACACTGCATTGCCGTTTGTAATTCGAGCATATCATATCGCCTATCGTTGTTAATAATTTGAAAACGACTTTTGTTTCGTTCTTGCTGGTTTTTCAATCGGACGTCCAATTCTAGATACGATCTAGATTATTTAGGATCCTTTAAAATATTTATTTTTTGTCACTCCCGAAATGTCGCCGCTTTTGTTGTTTTTCAAATTCCTGATATCACTTCTGGTATCTCGGATCCTTCTCGTCTAATATTCAAGAATGTTCTCTTAAACTACATAAGTTAAACTTATAATATTTAAACTCTATTCTCCAATGTCGTCCTTGACCTAACTCTTTTTGACTTTAGAGTTCCGCTTGACCAGGAGTGTCTGTGCAGCATTAGTACTACAATTAGGTAGCACCTTTTCTTCATGTATCCGGTCGGTCATTTCCAAAGTTTGCGTAAATAAGATTTATAACATTAGTCTATCTATTCGCCCAGCAATTGTAGGTATTTCACTTAAAACCATATTAAGAATTACACTCAGAAAAATTGCCTGATTAAAGAAATATACGATCATCATACTGGGGAAAAATAGAAATCCATAAAAAAAATCTATAATAATGCGAAAGGGCGCTAAAGAAAATAACAAAAATTAGAAAAATGTATTTGGCTTTCGAATTAAGACGCCCATGCACCAACATACTACTGTGGGTAAAAATTAGTAAGATTTTTTAATCTAAATTTCGCGCGGAAGACTATTCGTCGAATTTTTTGTTTTTCTACGTTGGTATGAATATCAGTGACATCTGTGCTAAATATCACATCAAAGTAATCATTAGTATTTAGTATACGCTTGTCTTTCTGAAGTACAATAAGTGAATTCGGCGAATTGAGTGAAATTATTCACCAAAAAAGTTCCATTAAATTTTGTGTGTGGAATGAAATTTCTGGTGCCGAAATTGTATGTCGCGAGCAAGTGTTTTTGATTAGTACAAATTATTCAACGAGGGTCGAGAACGCGTTGAAGTCGAACCACGTCCAGGGCGGCCATCGACATCAACTTATGATCAACACGTCAATAAAATCAAGGAATTGGTGTTCGAGAATCGACGATTAACAGTCGGAGACCTTACAGATATCGTTGGAATAGCGGAGGGATCAGTGAAAGCCATTTTATGGGCCGACAACTCTTGGTTTTTGTACCACGATAATGCACCGTCGCATACCACATTGATTCTTCGTAAGTTTTTTGCCAAAAATGCAGTCAATATCATTCCACAACCACCGTGTTCGCCTATTTAGCTCCGTGTGACTTTTCTTGGCTGTTCAGCAAATTCAAGCGACCGCTTTGGGGAAACCGTTTTGAGTAAATTGAAGACATTAAACGTGAATCGCTACTCGCATTGAAGGCTATTCCGGAAATTGGCTTTAACAACTGTTACGAGGATTGAAAAAAAACATTGGCATAAGTGTATTGCAGCTGGGAGGGGGGATTACTTTGAGGGGGGCGAAATAGATTTGCCAGAATAAATAAAGAAATTTAAAATTATGAACAAAGTCTTACTCTTTTTTGCCCACAGTAGTATACGTTGCAACACTATTCGAAGAGTTGTTAGACAATAAAGTTTTTCTAGCCCTTTACTTCACAGTCGACCTTCTCTACTCTGTCCCGCAACTAATTAGTAAACATCATTTTCTTAAAATCCAGTATTTCGCTGCAGCTCTTTATGAAGCCTTTGGCCACATTTTTAGAAAAACTAAAAATTATTTATGCTCAAACCAAATGAGATGTTTAATGAACTTCAAAACAAAAACGTGAAAGCTTGTATCCCGACAGATAAATTCCAATTTTATAACAAGTCGAGATGAAATTAAAAAAAAAAAGTTTTTTTACAATAACAAAAAGATCCCATGAATTCTTCTAAAACTAAACTTTATTTTAATTATAAATCATCTCTAATATGATGATTTTTCTGGTAAAAAAAAACACACTTCATATTTTTATTTACACTCAGGCAGTGAAAAAATGTTGCTAAGCTGAAAAACAAACAAACAATTATTATTTCCTTCATATGTATGTGTAACATTTGTATTTGTTTAAACGTTTATTAACAGGTAACTTTGGATAGTTTTACTATTGGACGTTTCACCTCTTATACACAGGATGGCTGTCCGGATGGTTATATGCAAATTGCTGAATCAGCCCGTACACCCATTGGCGGCATGTGGTGTGGCAATTCATGGGGACCAGTATTATTTTACAGTGAATCTCGTTCTTTGATTTTTACCATTAAATTGAATAAGTGAGTCAAAAAGTTGTTTTCCTGACTTTTTTGCTATTTTGTTCATTTTCATTTCCTTTTTTCCATCAAACGTGAACTTTTATCATTTTCACAAACTTATAAAACTATTTTCTGTTTAGCCAGAGGAAGCCAATCTGAGCTCATTTTCATAGTAGTTTTATGTATAAAAATACTTTTTAGCAACAATTTCATTTGTTTTTCTAAACTTTATTTTCCATATTTTCCATTTTCTATTTATGGATTTGCTTTTCTTTTTCCTTTCAGATTAGCACGTGATCAAAGCGGTTATAATTTTGATTTTCGTATGCGATACAAAGTTCTATCCCGTGATAGGTCTGTTACTCGTTACGGTGGCATTAAAGTTGAAGGTAGGTAATGGAAAATGGTGGGTGTGTGAGGATTAGGGATGACTTAAAAGTCTTATGCTTTTGCGGTCATAACAACAAAAAAAATATTACAATAATATTTGGTTTGGAATTCATGGCGATGTGGCAATTAAATATTAGAGGTGGATAAAACACAAGGAAAGAGAAACAAATAAATTAGAGTTTAAGGAAAAAAAAAGCTGCAGGTCAGCCCTAGATAATAAATTTTAGTAAATTTAGTGTTAGTTGGGATGGTTTTCAATTTGTCTAAAGAATTTTATTTATTTTTTAAATTACTTTTTTTATTAAATTTTGCAACTTTGTTTTGACCTGAATATTCTATCGAAATGCTGTAAAATAAGCCTTAATTTTTCCTCTGACAAAAAGTGACAATATATAAAGCAATGGAATCTTTCTTTATTCTTTCAAACCCTTTGCACCATTCATAGTGCCGCATCAAGTTTTAGAAGCAATCAAGTGTCTTAATTCATTGCTCCAAATTATCCTTTCTGAGTGATATAAATGAAAAATTCATAGAGGATGTGAGAAAGCCTGGTTACATATAAAGGGGTTTTTAATAAGGCTCGTCGATGTGCAAATTTCGATTGAAATCGAATGCCGTAATGTACCCCCTGGTAATGTTGACTTTGAGGGCATTGACCTATTGCCGCTAGACCTGCGGCTTTATAAAACTGCAAAAGTCTCAATATAGGTAACCTTCGTGAATGTTCATTTTAATATTTGCTGTGTGGCAGATTTACTGAAACCATTATCGTCCAGGCGCATATGGTTCAATTTGGGCTAAAAATTAGTTGTCATTGAACTGTTGTGCTCACCATTGTAGTTGATTCGCCTCAACAACATTGTTTTTGAAGAAGCACGGACCAATATAGCCGCCGGCCGCAAATCCGCATCAAACACAAATTTTTGCGGATGCATTGTCATCCCGTGAACCTGACCCCACATACACTACAATTTGGCTTGTTGACATAGCTATTTATCCGGAAATAAGATTTTTCGGCCCAAATTGGCATCCGCTTCCAAACTCTTATTAAGACATGCAACAGCGATCCGCCCTTATGCTAAAGCTCTTGAGAATATCCAAACACATGTTTTGAGGCTAACACACATTACTTTCCGGTACACATTCTTAATATAAATTATTAATTTTCTAAAGCGTAATTATCATTTTCTCTTTAATTTTGCTGCAACGATCGTCGTTTTTGTTATGGGTTTTGTGTCGCTCACAGTCTTATACTATATTTAGACATGCGCCTTAATTGAATAAATTAAATTTTAAATTTAGTAATTGAGTAATTGGTAAATTGAGATCAATTAAGGCCTTATAAGATCAAATTTCCTAATTGCGTTATTAAGGTGTACGTCTGAATATAGCACTAAGTAGTTAAAGATACATTTTTATTCCGTATAATTACCAAAGGCAAAATGCTACTTGATTCATTTTCTCTACAGTTAGAGAAATACTATAAACACGGTACAATAAAAATATTAATTTAAAAACTTCAACGTGAATGATAGATCGCCTGAATGCTCTCAATTTCAGTTTAAGATATCTGAAGTATTTTTTTTTTTTTTTTTTGCTTTTTCAGCAGTTGTCAGATTAATATCAGCAATTGTTATAGCAGTTATAAATTAGTGTTTGTGATGATGGAATAATTATTAATTTGTAATTTTAAAGACTTTTTTATTTCGTCATTTTGTGTGTTTTGAGCGATTAATTTATTATACCCGGGATTCTGTGGTGAGACTTCTTACTGACTTTAGTTCTATATAACGAGGTCCTAGTCACGTAATCCGTTTCGTGCTTTTGTTTGTAAGCGATTTTGTAATGGTTATCGTTGGACACGTTCATAAGACGTAAATGTTGCGCACCCGTTGAGTGTTTGCCTTAGAAACGCATAATTTAGCAGTTCCTCTCAATCTAACAGTTAAGTATTGGCTGCCATTTTTCCCATATTATGCTATTGTTACGTTTATTACCACAATAAACGTTAATTTGTAGGGTTCGTTTAATTTCAAGGATTAAAATACACAGTCCTTAATGATTTTATCAATACACAACTTCAGTACTAATTTACACTGTAAACTGAACACTCTTTTGTATACACAGATATTCACTCTATGAAATTTCAAAGTAAACTCTACTCTATGCGGGATCACGGCCGGATCTTGAAATGTGCCGAACATACGTAATATTGCGCATCATTTATTTCCGTTTCTGGCTTAGTAGTCGTGTATATGTGTTTGTGTGTGTGTATTTTTGTTGACTTTTTCCTTCTGTAGAAGTTGTTTTTGTTTCTACATTGAATCGCGGTTCGGGGAATTACCGCTAGGCAATTGTTTTTGCTTTATGTTTATAACATTACGTATTTGTATAATAGGTCGTTTCACACATCTTCGATTATTACTTCGTAACTCTATTTTAATTTCACTATTTTTTTTATGTCAAATTGTTAAAGGTTTTCTTATTCCTCTCGATATTTCATAATAATTCGCCTTTTTTATGTTAGTCGAGATTTTTTTTATTTTCTGATTTGATTTTTATTGAATTGAAACTTGAGTTTTTTATGATAATTTTTAATTTAGATTTCTTGCTTTAACATCTCATGGGTCGATTTTATTTTAGCAAAGCTTTTTAAAGTTTGTGCACTAAATAAGAAACTTATGCATTAATTCTTTTATATATTATTTAAACTCCAAGAAAAATCGATTACAGCAAAATAAAGATTAACTTGAGCCTTTAAATTTCGTCCACCATTATTTTGGCCACTTTGAACAAAAGACTAACAAGCAACTTGTAACATAATTTTTGAAATGCATTTAAATTAATTTTTAAAAATGATTAAATTTCTTCAACAGTCTTTTAATGCGTTTTTCTTTATTATTTCAAAAACTCTAGACCTCCAACATTGGCACAATCGCAGCAGTTTCTTACATCAAAATGCCATCGAAGATTTTACCAATACAAGTGGCGTGCATTCCGATCGCTATGGCCAGGACTTTAGTTTATTCAGTTCTTATGCCAACAATAAAACCTTTTTGGATTCTCTTAACAAACAAATGCTCAAGGATGAATTTAATTACACCGAACCAAAATACTATTTAGGTAAGTATTTCAATCTCATAAAAAACTACAGCTTTAAAATAAACTAAAACAAAGGGATTGAAAGAAGATTGAGCTAACAATACAATCCACTAGATTGTCAGTTAGTGTTTGCCATTTTGTGACAAGCAGCTTAAAAAGCTTTTCAACACTTTTTCAAACAAAAATTGCAAACTAAGCAGCACTAAATTTATTATTCTTTTGAAAGTTAATACGTCTCGTTTGTAACTCATTTAAGGTGATTTAATACCCGGTACCTATTGTTCCCGCATATTCAGCGACTGTGATAAGAAGGCCTGTCGTTTGCAGTCACCAAATTATCCTGGCATATACCCTAGAAATTTAACCTGCTACTATGCAGTACGACAGGTAAGTAGGTCGTCGTATTATTTGCTTTTTTTGACATTTTCATACAAAAGAAACCTAAAGAGTTTCTAAGGATTAAAATAAGTATCTGCGTGTATGTGTGTGTGTGTGTGTGTGTGTGTGGGCAAAGATATTGGAACTAAAAAATAACTAACTGCTTTTAAAAATCCCTTCATTCTTTTGTTAGTTTCAGTAAGAGATTAAAAAAGAATGTTGTCACATTGTACAGAATATGTTCTTGGTTGGCTTTTGTGGCAGGGAGTGTGTTAGTGGGAGAGTCTTCTCATACTGTAAGTTATTTCATGTATGTTCAGGCTTTTAAACGTAAATTTGTTTAATATTTCCCACTCCTTTACAACTTTTCAACGTCTTACTTTAGCTGGTGTAAGATTTAGGATAATTTTAATGAAAAATTATAATCAGAAACCGACAGCTTTTTCCTTGGAAAATCGCGAAGCCGTTAAATAAGGATTTCATTTGTAGGCTACAATTAAGTTTTCATTACAAATTCCGATCATATTACAATCTAATCTGTTTAAAATGCAGATAACAAAATTAATGTAACTGACAACAAAAATTTCTATATGCAGAATTAACGTAAATCTTATTTGTAACTTGCATAAGATCATAAGTAGGTTTCATCTCAATTATTATTAAAAAATCCTCCTGCGAAATTGTGTTTTTTGCGGATAGCGCTCTACATGACACATGTTTTTTGCAGAAGCAAAAACGAATAGCTGATACAATTGTATGATCAAGGATATGCCTAGTTTTCCATATCTAGCGGTAGCCTTGCTACCCATTGAGCTTAATTCTTCCACTATGGCTCATATGTGGGTGCCTGAACACTAATCTTATAACTCTTGCTGGTTAGTCGAAGACCATCTAAAGCTCTGTCGTAATTTAGGCAACTTTCTTTGTGTAATGCAACGCCACAACGGATAAGCACCCTCACCTTGCTGTTGACTCTGGTCACTACACTACTTTTTAGAAGAGCAATAATCCCCAACCAGTCGAAGACTTTTTGCCCCCGAGGCTGCTTGTTCTTACTAGCCTGGTAGCAGCTGTTTGGACCTCTTTAAGCCACAGTCCGATACGCGGACTGGTGTCAACATACCTGCCGAAGTGAAATAACCAAAACCCTTATAGAGAATATTTTAAGACAACATTTTCTTAAATCTATTACTACTCTTCGGAATATATAAAATTCACTTCTCTGGCATTCAAAGTCTGCAGCATGACAACATTACGAAGTTTGCTTTTAAAAAATTGTTTTTATAACTTTCACGAGTTGAGAACGCTTAAAATTCATAAACGAAATAATCGCATCACTAACACTATTACCAAATTATTATTATTATTGTTGTTGTTGTTGTTGTTGTTGTTGCTGCTACTGCTGCTCTTATTGTTATTGTCGTTGGCACAGATTTATGCTTGTGCGGTGGAGCCATTATGTTTATGTGTGGATAAATGTATGGGAGAGTTGTACATTTGTGGCCTGAACTCGTGCAACCACAACAAAAAGTCCATTTTTAACCTTTTGGGAGTTTAATAAAAAAAAAAAGAAGAATAGTTTTGCAGGTCAAAAACAAAGTGCAAAACCACATAGAAGAAAGGTAGAGTACATGGAATGCAAAAAAAACAACAATTCAAGCAAAGCAAACATATTTACATAAACACACCGAGAGAATGTATAAAACTTCATTAAACCACAAGAGTGCATGGCGTTTTTAGCCAGAGTTGTTTTTCCAACATTTACAATGTTACAAGGAAAATACAAATGCACACAAAATAAACAGGGAAGGAATTTACAAAAGTGTGTATTACAGGTTTAGCATTGCAAATGTACGCAGCCTGCCAGTCTGGCTTTCATTGCAGCTAGTCCGTCTGTCTATGATTATGTTCTAAGCCCCTTTTTCCTTCTCTGTTAGCCAGCCCAGCCTACGTTGTTAAACTAACAACAGCGTAGCATAAGAAAAGAAGAGAAATGCCAACGAAAATATTTGTATAAACCACAAACGTAAAAAAATGTGTTTACTGAAACATTACACGAATATTAAATATGGTTTTAGTATAAAAAAAAGTGCCCGTTAGTTCATTGGCGCCTCTTGGTTTCAGTAATTTCTAAAATATACTTAACTCACCATCAGCCCTAAATTGACGTTTTACTGTCGGCCCGTGATACAGAAACTATTTGGAATTTTACTTTCCATAATGTTCAATATTTCATTGGCCAACTCCGCTGCCTTGATGGCCTGTTTATGGAGTCTGAAATTATGAAAAAAAGCACCCTCTAGGTCGTCTGACATCTAACCAAACTGGTACCACGAAAACCAAAAGCCACCGAGACACAATCCCCGAACTAGTTGTTGATGAGATATCTCCGAGGGAGTATAACCTACAAACCGCTTAGTACGGTGGAGCATGTGCAATGTAGCAAGCGAACGTGGAATTGGTGAACGGTTTATATTCGACCGGTGTTAAAACACCTGTGTTATGACAATATGTCAAATGATCAAGGTGAGTTCCTGCACGGTGATCTTATCATAGGAACGAAAAATGACACTGAAGATGGCACATAGCCGAAACCGGTTTGTCTCCAAACCAAACTTGACAAGGGATGACGGAAATTCGTTCCAAAAATCTACATGAATATAATAAGTTCATCGAGGTGCCCATATGTTACAGACTGCCACACATGAGTACCAGTTTGAAGCCATATATGGCCTCCATCTTGCTAAGAAGCGGAGTCTATAAAAATCAGATTAAACAACGTCTCTTAAATCTAACCTTGCCCAGTATAAAGTTTATTATGGGCTGCACTTCAGTGCTGACTACGCCAAACAGCTCGACCAAGACAGCAGGTCACATACCCAATGAACCAGATCAAAATGTCAGAGCAGATTAGTACGCTACGTTTTTCGTCTCATTACTATCATCACAATTGAGGCAGAAATTATTTTGTCCAACGACCAACCACTTTCCCGCTGCCGTCGGTCTTGTAACAAGTAACCGTAGACCTATTCGTACAATGTGATATAATGGACCCCGTTCTGTTTCAGGAGAATTCCCAACGTAGCTATCGGATGATCCATTTAGAATTTTTTCTATCCATTTCGCGATGGAGACTCATGACGTAACCCCTAAAAAAATCAATACAGTCTATAAAATCATATAGTCTAGACAGGTCCGAAATGCGAAATAAGCTGCTCGCCAAAATTAATCCTCCATAAAGCCAAGATACGCGCTCTGTGTGTAACATAGCAAACTTCTTGCTAAAACCAAATGTTGTTGGCGTTACAGGCTTCAATTCCAGGCAATAAAACGGACGTTAAAATAGTATTTGGTTCCACTCTCCCATAACCCACTTCTGTGGATCTTACAGTTCGAGAGTATCTTCATCGAGAATATCTTCATCCAATAACGTATACTGAGAATCAAATTTTTCGATGGCATTTTCAATAGTCGATTCGCAGATCGATGTTACACACCATATGTTGCTCGAAGTGCACGAAAAATATTTCTCATAGAACACTGATTTTCTATTTACAAAAATTATTTTTAGTAAATTTTTCTGATTTTCGTTATACAGCTAAATAATTTCGAACGCCGTTGTGAGTCTGTTCATGATGAATTATCGAACAATACTTAATAAATATAAGATAACAGTTAGGCAGCAGCCACGCGTAATCTGAGAAAAAATCTCTAATAGGACTCCATTCAAGGAGAATCCCCAACGTAGCTACATTCCAGAAGATCCCACTGCTTTTTATGCCTCCCATATATCCAAATCCTAACAGCTGTGCATTTAGTTTAATAACCGAATGTCAAGTCCATACAGAAACTATTATTAAAATATGCCTTTCTTTTCAGTCTTGCTCCAACAATATGATATCTAGTCAAAACCGTCAGTAGGTACAAAGTCTCTATCCCTGACCGATGTAAAACTGCCCCGCCTTGTCGTTAGGAGGTAGTCGACAGTCAAGGAAACTTCAAGTCGTCCTAAATAAATGTCGCTTAAATCGCAGGTACTTCCTAGAGACGAAGGCAGACTTTACCTGCTGTTTAAAGTTACAGGAAATAGTTTATTCTTATCCTTTCACTCTTTTTCGGATTTGCCACATGTCTGGCACCAAGTAAGCTATATTACAGTGCAAAGAGAGGATTTAAAAATAGGTGTTAATTCCCTTTTTCCAATATGTCCAATATGGTTTTGTTTTATGTGGCACTGTGCAAATGCCTGATTCTTTCTATCGAGTGAAGTGACTTATTCTATGCGAATTTATGCGAATTAAAGGGTAATTGGTGTTTTTAACTCGCTTTTGTTCGTACAGCCCAAAGTTGTTTACATAAAAAGGGAATGACCCTACAAGTGGCACTAAGAAGGGAAAAGAGACTTTAAAGTAGTTGTTTTGTTTTCAAACATTTTGGTTTCACTATTTCTTAAACGTCTTAAAATAACAAAGTTTCCAACACCGGTCACAAATGGCAATAACGATAGTAAGGGAAATAATATGAGTATTTTGCATCAAAATTTTGTTTAAAAAATTGTTTTAAATTGTTTGTTTTTTTTTTGTGAAACAAAACTAAAGATATAGTTTTCGTAGAATCACTCTGGTGCACAGTATATTAATTTGTAATGCTGGATACTTCTGATATTTTCGCATAGGTACTACATATGCATACTGTGACAAACAAAAATCGTTCCACTCTTTTTTGGGTCACATGTAATTATAGGTCTTTTGTAAATCTAAGTAAATTCGTAGTTTTTATTACTACTGACTTAGGTTTAAAATTAACGGAAATGGTAACACTGCTCAATACAACACTGTCATGACTACCAAATGATCAGCTGGTATTAAGCGTATATTGGTGTGTATACATGAGACTCAGTCAAGCAATGTGTATACAGTATAAAGGTCAGTCAGCCTGTGGCTAGCAAGACGGTAAAACCTTGTTAATAATTTTAGTATTTTATTCAGTTTTATTATTTAAGTCTTTGGCAGATAGCAAATAGTTGGGCCAGAATTATTTTCGACTCATCTTTTAGCTTAATTATTCTAGAGTTTTACTCAACTTAACTAAGCTAGTCTTTCGCGCGACCAACTGGTAGCGAAACAACTGGTGTTTTCGTGTCAGGCCAGAATTTTTTTCGCCTTGACAAGAGAAGCCAATGAGTAAGATGACGCTATATTATTTGGGCCAGAATCTTATTCGCGTCAATTGGTGTAGGCGAGTAGTGGATAGACATTCCTCAGGAATAGTTGAGTGAGCAGAGGAGACATATCTTAGATTCGGGCCAGAATTTTATTCGCCCCGACAAGAGAGTCAATACTTTTTCCTTCACCTAGAGCAGCAGCTAGTCGAAGAGCGTCCTATCTGAGTGAGAGACACGGAGCTTCTGGTGTTGTCAAGTCAGGCCAGAATATTATTAATCGCCTGACAAGAGAAGCCAGAGCGAGAAGTGACCCTATACCATTAGGCCAGAATTTTGTTCGTCTTATATGATTTAGGCGCACCACGAGTAAACAAGCTCTTCGACAGCCAACGGTTGAGCCAGAATTTTATTCGTCTCAGTCGAGAGGTAACAATTTATTAGATAATTTCAACAACTTTGGCACATAAGCTTTATCAAAGGCTGCGGCTTAAAGTAGTTAGGATAGCTCGCGCATAACATCGCCAAAAATATGCTGTTTTTCTATTAAGTTTTGGAGCAACAACTGAATTTACACAGAAATGAACAGACATACTTTTTACCCGAAACCTTCCGAATTTCGTATGTGTATTATGCAGTATGCGACGTTGCTCCATCTTGTTTATACAACGTGTTCTCTAGTCCCAATTCATGCAATTCAGCATAAAGTCCTTCAGCATGGCTCTATGTCGTTAGTCGTCTATAGTAATCGTTTGGGCTGTGGTGTTTTCAAAAAAGTAAGACCCAATGATATCTTTAGAGTAAACAGCACCTATGGATAAATTTTGACCGGGTGCAATGGCTCTTCGTGGGTTACACGAAGCGACAATGTTGCTTATTCTCATATTCGCTGAAATGGAATGAAATGGAGTTGGCATCCGACCACCGGGAAATTCACAAATGTGCCAACACAACTAAAAAAATCAAAACAATTATTCCTCGTTCCTGAGGAGTGTTTTGATGCTGTGTATTTGTATCTGGTTATTTCACAAATGTGAAAGCAGAATTTACATTTACCGCCAGAAAATTCAATAAGAACTTCATGTTATTCTCTATACTTTCACATAAAAAAGACTAAGAAAGCTTCTTAACAAACCATGAGTGAATTTTAAATATAAATTACACTTAATTATTTTAACTTTCTCTGCAAGTATTCAGTGTCCCTCAGAAAAACGGACGACACAGAAAAACTTTAATAATATTTTAAAAACAAAAAACCCTAAACGAGCAAAACAAATCTATTGTGTTGCAACAACGATTTAAGTAACATTATTAAAATTAGAGTCAATAGAAAAATATTGTCTTATTAGAAGAAAAATACTCAAATAGAAGGAAACAAAGGACCAAGAATGTTTAATAAAAAAAAAGCAAGAAAGTATAAGAAAAGATACTTAAAAAGTGTTTTTCACTTTAAGAAGATTTTTTTTCGTTTCTTTTTTCATTCTGCTGGTTAGTGCTTGATACTGGTAACAAACTTAAGTTTACCTTCACAATACTAGAAAAAAAATAAATCGAGAAACACTAAACGTAGCACAAAAAGCAAGAAAAAGCATTGAAATGGTTTGCTAAGGAATGGCTTGAAGATACCGCATAAAGTACAATTTGTAATGAAATTCAAAAGACTCAGAAAACACAAAAATACCTGGTAAAAAATTAAGAAACAAAAGAAGCCTTTAGCAAAACAAAAAAGTAATAAACTTTCTTTGGATTAAAAAAAAAGATTTAAGACGTTGCCACTGTTGTTGATGCCACTAATAGTGCTTCTGTGGCCAAACAAAAAACAGGATTCGTAGAAACTCATTTACGAGGAGAATTCCAGAATTATTGCAAGAAAAATATCAAGAACCCCATCAACATCCTGTATCGCATAGAAACCCTTAAAGTTACCAACCATAGTTTTTACCAATTTCTTGCTTTCTGCAAATAAAATTGTTTTCACTTCTTACACATGATTGTTTACACATGATTGTTCCCTTTTATTCAACTCTTATCAAAGCTTTTCCATCGCGGACCCATGTTTTATCCATGGGTATTATAAATCAGAGCTAAAAGTCGAGCTTTTGCTGTGAAACATTTTTAGACGTAAGTCGCCGCTGGTCTTAGGCCGATGCGAGCAAGCGCGATTTTACGTACCGCAGCTTTATTGTGCCCAATTTTAGGGTTTTTTCGACGCCCGCTAAGTATCGGCTGTGTTTTTTAAATGAGGAGCAGTTTAAACTGAAATAAATGAACGAAAAATGTGTCCATGTATCTATACAATTGGCTTTGTTTCAAAGATAATTTTACGACATTAATGTTACGTAAGGCTTCAAACAAGTGGCGCATACATGATAATTTCCAAAGGTCCAATTGTAATTTTTCCTTTCAGAAAATCAGGCCATATTTCGGCAATAAGGCAACCACTGTTGGCTTTTAATTATTCAATTATTCCTACGTTATCGGGATAGGCTTTTCATATCCCAAGAGAATATAAATAAATGGCTTCAAATCACATGAACGCATGCTCCTGGACAAACGGAACCCTAGCACAGATGCCCAAGGGTATTAGCTGTTTTACAGACGGTATCAAGCTAGAGAATAGGACGACAGCCTTGGGGATTTTTATTGAGGAACCAGTGACAGAAATATACTTCCTACTTTTGGATCATAATACGGTCTTTCAGGCAAAAGTTCGTGCGATCACGGAGTATCTGAACGAGCTCAATGACACTGACAGGATCGTGAAGGTTAACATCTTCACGGACAGAGCCAACCAATAATAATAAAGTTAGAATCGGATAGGGTTAGATCCAGGGCGCTTCTGGAATTAAAAAAGCGATAAGCGAATATCCAACGCATGGTAGATTTGGGGGCTGGGTCACTAAGGAGTGGTCGGAAATTAACGAGCCAATCGTCTGGCAATTAAGAGAGCTTTAGAAGTGGGCACTGATTGGTTTACCAAAGAGAAATAAAAACACAGTGGGGAATAAAAAAATGCCAAAACGCGAATAAAACCACGACGTTGATGGGATTGAGCAAATCTGAATGCAGAAAGATGGTGAGTGTACAGGTCACTCAGGCTTACGTGCACATTTACGCTGTAGAGGCTGATTGCAGAGCATGCGGAGAAGCTTTCGAGACGATAGAACATTTTCTATGCCACTGCCTGGCTTTCGCATAAATAAGGACCTCATATTTCGTGGCCGACACTTTTCTAAGCGTTTCTCTTTTGAAAGGCATTGACTGGCAACTATCCAGGAAGGACCGGTGCAGACCTATGTCAGCCTGTGTTGCCCGTGACCTAGAAACCTAAAATTAGTTTTATGGCATGCTGTGTGACGCGCGACACTCTCCTTTTCGAATCACACATTCCACGTTCATAAATTGATTTAAACTGCCCAACATTAATGGTCAATTAGCGAATACTAGACAAAGTGGTTCTTTCAAACAATAACCTAAAAAAGTTCCTAGTCTTACCCTCGTACTTTTAATGCTTCTGTAGTTGTTTGAAAAAACATCCTCGGAATTTCGTATAGAGAAAAGGAAAATTAAAAAAGTATTATGAGTAAGAGGATACTCAAAAAATAAGCACCTTTTTTGCTCCATGGTCAAACTCAAAGCTAAAAAAATTATTAAGAAAAAAAATTAAATAACCAAAGAAATTAAATGAAAACTTTCATCTGTTTCGCATGAGATTGAAATAATAAAAGGGTTTTTTTTAAATTACTTAAGGAACACAAATACATAAGTGGCAGAAGCTTAAGCTGCATGGGTAGTACTAATATACACAATAAGTATTTATTTCAAAATGACTTTATTATCGAAGAAGAGCACGTTTCATTGGTGCAGTTCCACCCACCAGAACAAAAACTTCCATGAACTTGACACTTACGAATGAAGCCATAATTTCTTTCATATTGATCGTCAACTCACTGCTAGCGAAACTAGATTGCATTTATAAGCGTCTCTGATGCGCTTTAAGTCTGAAAAGTGTTAAGGAATTAGTAGTATCTTCACTAGGATTAGGACATTTGTGTAAGCTCCTGTATGAAGATCTCATACCCTTCTCAATGAGGTAACTTTGCCTTTTCCGCTACTTTGCCTAATCACTGTTTCAATCCAGTTGGCTGATACTACAAAGACTTGTCACCTGCCTAACCACCTAAACCATCAAATACAGAGTCAGGATCCTCCATCACAGCGCATCCGGCAGGACTTGAGACACTATCGGGACATCAGCGATGTTATCCCATCAGACATCGACATTTCTACAAACTATTCATGGAGAATTTCTAAAAACAAATACGAAAGTCCACACATACGACTATCATTTGTAATTTAAAGCTAATTTTTATTAATTCCCAATGAATATGACAAATGTGTTTAAATATTCTTAAAGAAATTAAACTAAACATTCATCAGTAAACTGACCAACCTGCACTTAGCAATTTGTTTTTCTTCTACTAATATCTTTATAAAAAAAAACCAAAAACATTTCCAGCCAACTCCAATAAGTTCAATTTATTTTAATACTGCTGATTTGTTGAAGGAAACAAGAAATGAATGGAAATGACAAAAAATTGTGTCCAAGGAGCAAGTCACTGTATTGAGTGACTTGATTTTCTATTGTGATTATTAAAGTTCAGTTAATTTAAAGTTTGATTTTGTTCAGATTTTTTTTTTCTCTTCCACAATTACTTTGACAAGACACAACAAGAAAACAATGTTTTTAAGAAAAAATAGAAAGGGAAGAAAAAAAGAAAAATTGTCGAGGAAAACTAGACAACGACCAGGAATTTATTTTTATTTAACAAAAAGCCAGCATCGACTGAAAATGAAAATACTCGTAGCTATAATTTATCGCACAACAACTGGAGATTGAAAATGAAATGTAATTTAAAACAAATTAAAAATAAAGAAAAAAAGGAGAGTTGGACATAAAGAAATAAAATACAATTACAAAAGATAACAAGCATGATTTGTAATTGTACAATTTTTACAGTTTATTGCCATTCGTTTTCTTTTTCTCTCTCGTTTGCGGATAGAATGTTTGTAACAATGTTTATGGCAAATACTTTAATTTAGATTAAATTTTAAAAACAGAAAAAAATTATAAGAAAAATTTATTTTTAAATTATTTTATGGGCGGTGGCGTTGCCCCAGAAAACGCTGTTATATCGATCGCTTACCGATACTGGCAAAAAACAAAGTTTACATGAGAAGGTTGGTTTACTTTTATTTTTAAAGGACACTTTAATGTAGCCTACTAAAGATCTTATGCAAGTTATAGGTCAGTTGTACGTTAATTCCAGAAGGTTGAACTAAAATGTGACGGCGAAAATAACGTAACTTACAGGGAAAAAAATTAAATTTATTTAAAAAATTTTAATTTATTTAAATCATTGTAGGCTGCAAAGAACAATATTCTGCGTAAATTTAAAAATTAAAATTATTAACAAAAGCAATTTTAGTTTGCGGTTTAAATTCTCAATGTCACTGGGGTCCAACTTAAATTTGCACGTACTATAACCAGAGAACATAAACGATGATCAAAATAGAGATGGCATCCACTCCCGTGATTTGCCTAAATCATGCACGATCATATTTGATTGTGAGAAATTATTCGCTCCAATGAACGTGAGTATAAAAAATCCACATGCCTGAGCGTCATGGTAACTTTTTATTAATATTCACATGAGTGTACATGCATTATCGTGACGGTGCATCACCCGTGAGTGAAGTTATGCACTGTTCATGTGTAGATCAAAATAACTGATTGACAACTGTCACTTGTGTGTATACATATTGATTGCCCTTTACATTCATCTTATTTGTTTCCACACAAAAAGGTAGGTGTCGTTTGCATTAAAATTGAAAGCTTTGTAATTCTGTCACTATTGTTATTTTATCCGACGACGTGTTGGAGCCTATAGAACAATCCCGCTTCCGAGATAGTTGTATTTTTTGGATATATCAGGTGACCACATAAGAACGATAGGAAAGAACATTTTAATAAAACAACAACGGTGCGAGATATCAGATTGATGCTGACTTTATTTTGAAAATAAACCTTTTTCAAATAGCCAACTTGGCTTCGCTGCCAGTGCTTCGGGATGATTTGTTGTCGAATAATCGGATTTCCGGCCGACATTGCGACATTACATTGTCTATGGTCGTCCGGCTTTAATTCTTGTGTCAGCCTACGTATATATGTAGGGCGAAATCCAACCGCAAAATAGGCCGGGTTGTCTGCCTGGCGATGCCCTGTTCAGCTGATCGGCGCCAAAATGACATTTCGGGATCTTTTTTTAATAAAGTCCGCTATGGCGGCTTTGTATCCATCTCAAACAAATATATCTCTGGCGACTGCTGGTCAAAAGTCTGTACTTAAGCTTATGAGCGCAGTTCCATCTTTGCCTGAACAGACCGAACGAAAACTTAATATTTGACCTTTTATTACTCGTACATCAAGAATGTATTAATTTCTAAGCTGTCGGTCTTTACTAAAATTCTTTTTATAAAAAAACTTTATTTTTTAGATTCGATATTTCGCTACGACTTTGTGTAATATCACCAAGAAATATATTATATCAATTGATCGTTAATTGAAGTTTTTACACACTTCACAAAACGACAAGGGTACATATAGGTTTATCATTCCGTTTGTAATTTCTATAATATTCATTTCCGACCCTACAGAGTATGTATATTCTGAAACCTTATAGGTAGGGAAGTTAAATACGATGTCCGTTTGTCCGATGTTGAAATCAACTTCTGACAGCACTAGACAACCTAGGATCTTGAAATTCGGACCACCTGATCAGCTTGGCGAATTCTCGCTATTTGGAATCAGCCACATAGGTCCACAAGTTCCGTAGTTATGGGCCAATAAACTTTTTTTGGTCATGTGGTATTTTCGCACTTGCGGGGAAGCGCTTATAAACAAGTCCATAAAATTCGAGTGTGCTGAGTCCTTATCAAATTTGCTATAAAGTCCCTACAGAAATTATCATCCCGAAGCCCCCAGATAACTTATAGGCTGAATTAAAAATATAAACGAAAATCTCAATTATTGAAAAGCTTACAACAGATACCCGAAATCCTTCGAAACCCGAAATTTCACAAACAGATTTAAAAAATCGAAATCGTGCCAATATTTTAAATACACCACAAGTGCGAAAATTCACCACAAAATCAAAAAAACTAGATTTTGTCAAAAAATTAAACGGTAATGAAAAACCGAAATTTGACGAAAGAAACCCAAATTCAAATTTTGTAATTTCTCCAAAAAGGTAAAAAAACATCTTATAAAAACAACGAAACTTTAATAAAATCTGTTTAACAAACATATACAAACAAAACTTAAAAAGTCACCACAAGTGTTCGCAAAAAATAAAAAATTCCCCAAAATAAAAATTTTATTAAAAATATTAATTAATTTGAAAAATTAAACAAAAATTTATTTTTTTAGCTTCTATCCCAACAATTAAATTGTAGTTTTATAGTAAAATGAGTTAAGACAGAATTAGCCAAAAATTTTTTTTTATAAAAATTTATTTATTTTATAATAAAAAGAGTCAACTAGTCGAATAAATTGGGATACTTTCGTGCAACATTATCTTGAAAAAAGATGTGTTGCTAGTAAAAAAAATTAAATTGTTTTAATGTTAAAAACTGTTTATAAATACGCCTTTTATCAAAGGCCTTAAAGTGTTGGTTAACTAAACTGTAATTTATACCTAAATTAATTTTTTTTATGAATAAGTCCGACACAAACCGAATTTTTGAACGTAGCTGATTTTGCACTCAACAGAGGAATTTAACAGTGCAAATAATTTTGACCTTATTTTCAGAAGCGTACAAAAGAAAGCAGGAACCAGATTCATAAAAACACATTTTTTGTAAAAATTGTTCCATAATGAATAACCCATAATACGAGTAGTATCGCATTTAAAAACAGCCATTTTAGAGAACACTGTTTATCATGGACTTATTTCTAGTAGCCACTATAGAAATATGATGATGATCTGTCCCATTCCTCTGCGAAATTAGTTGAGTGCAAAATCAGCTGTGTTAAAAAATTCGGTTTGTATGGCTGCCAGTAAAATTCGAATTTAGCTGCACACACTGTCCATTTATCTTTAAAAATATCGAAAAATGTCATATTTGTAAATAAAAAGTTCCGTGGCTTTCCTCTTTGAACAAAAGAAGAGGCAAAGAAAAATAACAGCAAATATTGAGCGACTGACCAAGGCAAACAAAAGGCCAACTTTTTTATTACTTATTCACTATTAATGACAAAAATTCGTTAAACAAAAATTTTGTTCAATATAAAAAGAACACGAAAGGAAAAACAAAAGCACCAGGTTGAAGCAACAAACTTGTTGCGAGCCATAAATAATTATTTATCAACATCTGGCACACACATTAACCAACACAGTTTTCTCAATTTTGTGTATGAAATTTTCATTGACTTTTTTCACTTTTGTAACTTAAAATCAAACTTAATAAATTTTAATCCTTTTTTCTTTTCCTTTTCTCTATTAACTGTGTCCTTATACCTTTGATGGTATTTGCAACAAAATAACAACAACAACAAACAATACTTTTTATGTTTCCTGTCAATTTTGTTCGTTCTTTGCTGTTGACGTCCGGTCTCTAGCATGATGTACCCCATGGTAAACATGCTTTAATTTTAGTCAAACAACCCAAAGGTAACCTGATATGGATTTCAACACAGGACACAACGAATGTTAAGGTGGCGCCCAACACCAATGAGAAGGATAAGAAATTCGAGCCAAGATTGAAAACGTGGTCGGAGTGCGATCACATACAGGTAATTATTTTATAATGGAGAACGTAGATAAAAAGGAAAAAAATTAAAGAGTTACGATTTTTACAAGGAAAGGAAACTGGGAAAAGTAGAAATTGGCTTAAAAGTCTTCTAGGTATTTCAATATAAATTAACCGACAAATATTTGTACTCAGTGGAGAAAATATTACTTTATTCAAAACGTGTTTGTCGTTTATAAAGTTCAATATATTTCTCTTAACTTTTAACAAAGTTTTGTATTTTTTCAGATAAACCTTATCACAAAAGGTTTGAAAACCCTTTTTTATAAAATATTTTTTTTTTTAATTCTTCAAACACTTGTCAATCAATATAATATAATAATCGACCCTTCGTGTTCATATGTCAAGAGTTCTTAAAATGTATGCCTCCCACATAAATTATTAAAGAAATTCTTTCTAGAAGCAGCCATTTACCTTTCAATAATTATTATGTGTTTGTAAATTAAATCACAAATGAATGTCTAAATAAATTTTCTATTCAATTAGAATTCCTGTTCACGTACCCTTGTTAATGCTTCGTTTAACCAACGATTTAACATGACGTATGAGTAATATTAATTTATGATTTATAGTCAAATTAATTAAATAAATACCAAACATACATACGCCAGGATATCTTCATATGTAGTTATATGGTATTTTACATCAAAAGGAATTTTTAATTAAAGAAAAATGGATTTAAATAATTTAATATAAGTATCAGAAATAAAAGAGAAATTGTCTATCAATAATGATCTCTCACAAAAAGACAAATATTTCTATAAAAAATTCTCTGTCTCTCATTAAAAGGCAAATTTTTCGCTAAAATATAACTTTTTATACAAAAAAATTCTTTCCCTCTTACTAAGAGACGCAGTTTTCTATAAAACATTTGCTCGCTCACTAAAGGACAAATTGTTTAATATAAAGTTCTCCTTCTTATTAGGAGACACAGTTATCTATGGAAAATTTTCTCCCTCATTAAGGAACACACTTTTCTATAGAAAAGTCCATCTAATTAAAAACTTTTATATAGAAAATTATCCCTCTATCGTAAAGTTTAGCAATGATTGAAATACATATTTTTATATAGGAACAAATTTTTTCTGTGATGTGAGAAAACATTTTTCTTCAGAAAACTCCCTCTATCAATATCACATCAATTTCTCTACAAAAAGGACTAAGGGATAAATTTCTCTATATAAAATTACCTCTCTGATGTGTAGAAAAATTGTACCTCAATTTAAAAAAATGTATCTATAGCTTCATCACAATTTCTTATGTTGCTCAATTTAAGCAAAAGTTTTTGCAATTTTCGCTTCTCCTCGAATTGCAATAGACCCTGATATTTTTTGTTAGAAAATTTTAATAGTTTGTGCTCCTCTAGTAATGTCTTTGCATTTTCGTTGGCCGATGTGTTTTGTTAATTATACGGACAATTATTATACGGTCCGTTATCATTTTAGCAGCCATACGAATAATCGCGAAATAAATCAAATATGTACTAGAGAAATGTTCTCTCATCAAACACTTGATATATTGTAAATTTTCACAAGAAAACATTTTTTTAAATTCACATAGAAAATAAGTCGTATACACAGATATAGTTTCTTTAGAACAGACGTATTTTCTATGCAAAAACTATCTTATAGAGAAATATTTGCTATAAAAAATAACTTTTGAACAGAGATATATTTTCTGCGGAAAATAACTCTTACACGGAGATATATTTCTCATATAAAATATTCCTTATACTCAAATGATATGTGCTATAGAAAATATCATTTGTACAAAGATATATTTTCTACAGAAAAGGCTCTTATGCAAATATATTTCCTACAAAAAACAAATCAATATGGATTTTGTACTCAGTAAATGTATCTACAGAAAAATATGTCTATATAAAATTCTCCTTCTGATGTAGACAAAAATTTTTCTACAGTAAATTCTCTCCGTAAATAAGAGACAAAGGCTCTCTTTCTCTCTGATTATCCAACCAAATTTTTGCCTAGAAAATGTTTTATAGAAAATTTTATTGAGAGACAAAGTTATCCATAAGAAATTCTCTCTCTGATTAAGAGACCAATAAGAGCAAACCTAAATACTTCCATAAAAATTCTTTCGCATTAAGATAAAAATTTTTCTGTATAAAATTCTGTATTAAAAAAAAATCTTTATTAAAGAAAATTCTCTATCTCGGGTGAAAAGAAAAATTTTCTATAAAGAAAATGTCTCTTAAGATAAAATTCGTTCTATAGAAAATACTTTCTCTTGCATTAAGGAAAAATTAAGTCTCTTACTTCATTTAATTATAGATAAATTTTTGGCTGAACAAATATATTCTTTCTTTTTTTGAAAAACTTGTCAACTTGTCAGTATATGATAGACAATTAACAAAACCTTCAGTTTAATATTTATCACGTGCCATTAATTACAATTTCAATTTGTTTCAACATTATGTATAAGACAAGTATTTATATATTATCAAATAAGAAATACTTTTCTCTCTAAACGTTATTAAATTTAAAATAAACTTTTTTAATAATTATAATTTGTGATATCTTTAGGAAACTTCAAACTATAAAAGGAAATCGACGGTAATTATTAATCTCTAATGATTAACGTAATTGCACTCTTTACATTAACTTTTCTTTAATGTCTGGTCTTCCTCTAACTATTCACATAAATCGTAGACAAAGCAAATTATATTAAAAAAATAATAAGACATCAGTTTGTCAGACATATTTCACATTTATCACATCACTTTTCATCTTTAAGAATATGCAGTCATTAATTTTGTGTCCCAGACAATGGCCATGAAGTCCTATTCAAATTAATGTTGCAAATACATTTGAAATGACATTTTCAGTAATTTAACTACAATAATGAATTGGATTGAATTGAATTGAATTGAAATGATACTCCACCAATATAAATGCATTTGCAATTATTGTATTCTCAGCATTAATAGAATATAACGATTTATACAAATTGTCAAATCACATGCTTAAAGAATCTCATAGAACAATTTCATATGAACATGGTGCACATCTACTAACTTATGTGCGATACACATATTCTCGTATATACACACATACATACATGTACGTTATGTATATCATTTCCATTGAAGCCATGAAATGTCTGTAAATCTATCAAATGGTTAAAAGTAGATATGTAACTTTTCTTTAGAAAATAACTCTGAATCAGAGGCAATTTTTGTATAAAATGTTGTTCCATAAACGACGAACTTTTGTATTATTTTTCTACAGAAAATCGACCTAAACCATGTGTTTTGTATTCAAAATTATTTAAATCAGAAACATTATTTCTACAAAAAATTCCCTTGACAAAAAAAATTATAGAAAATTAGTTTAAATTGCAAATGAAATTTCTAAAGAAAACTTGGGATGAATAAAACACGGTTACGGCAGTCACGTGTCTATGGACATTCGCTAAAATCAGTGATCGGGCATATTGTGTGATGCCTGTGTCTGAAAATAAAACCCTAAGAATTATCACAACTCGGTACTTCGAACAAAGCGAGTGGTTCTAAGTTGAGGTATATCAGTCATCCGCGAAGTTCCAAGATTCTTGGATTGGAGAAAAGCAGTTTGATGGCCAATTAGGTGTCGGTCAGTTGACCAGATCGCAGTTTCAAGAACTAGACGTTCCTTTTTATAAAAAAAAAAAAATAAAGTTAAAAATTCGTTTAAATATTCATTATTTTTGATCGCTGCTTTTTAAGTTTAAGTATGAATTACTTTTAAAGCCTCACAGGGGAGAGAAGTATGAAATTTATGACTTGTAACGACACGTTTTCGCTAACTGCTGGACAACGTATAACTTTTTACAATTTGCCTGATTAGTTTTTGGCACCAGGGATTTGTGGTGTGGATACGAGAGAGCGAGCATATAGGAGAAAGCGATCGTATGGAAGAAATCCAGACGTGGTAACGTTACTATTAAAGCTACTACACAACTCTTCCGCATGAGTGTACTCAACTAAGGCGCCCGCGGCGTCAGAAAGACGTTTAATCCCAGTAAGTGAATGTGCTACTCTCGGACACTGTGAGGCATTCACCAGACGCTATTGTTAGATTTCCAATTGGAGAGTTAAACCCCACAACAAGCGTATATCTTTATTCATCAACAATGCCGTGCATTTTATAGTCCAGAGATAGATCAACACAGATGCATCTGAGCTGACATTTACACAGCCACTCGTGCGCCTACATCAATGTACAGGTTTGTGTCTACAGCAATATCGATGTTCGGACGAAACTGATGACATTATTCCTTATAATTAAAGACGTTAATTCAAAATTCAAACTGACAGTAACACCAAAACTTAATATATATAATTCTATTAATTTGAAACAAACGGCGTTCATAGCTAATAATAGATAATAATATAACAATAATTAGAACGAATTAAATTAATTCGTGGTGGAGACAAAAAGAAACTTTGGCGTTACAGACTGACCCTGTGAAACGTCATATAAAATATTTAAAAGCTCTCTCCTTAATGCGCCTTGCCTTTGCATAAAGTTAGACAGTTAGACTCTACTTTTGTAAAAAATTTTGTATTTTTCAATCTCATACAAAGAGTTTAAAAACCTACGTTTTCCCATAACAATTTTTATAATTTAAATAATTATTGGTTTTTATAACCATTATTTTTGCGATCGGCCCCAATGTGCGACTTTATTATATCACTGGGCCAGTTTACATACTACGTCTGTAACATTGCGTTATACTCAGAGAGGCTGGATTAAATGTCAGTTTCTAGTTTTTCAACAAAAAGGTCCAACTATCAATGTATAGTGGGATATCTTCAAACTTTATTTCAGGAATTTATTCGCTTATTACTATCTAAACATGCCTGATCAGATCATTAAATTTCATCGTTTGTGATCCCACTCAATCTTCTCTCAAATACTTATATCCATCGCAGCCTTAAAATTCTGGATTACATAGAAAGTAAAAATTATTAACTTAAATTTAGAAGACCTTTAAAATTAATTAATTGTGTTATTTATAATAAAATAAATATCATTCACAATATGCAGAATTAATTAACGCACACACATACATGCATACATTACACACATATGTGTATTTCCTTAAGTGCAGTACTGTTAAAGAAAGGCGGCTGCTAAAAAAAAACCTGGTAAAATTTTTCTTTACTCATTTATACACCTAAGCGTGAATTTAATTTGTAACAAATTAAGAAGCTTTAGTGGGATTTTATTTCATGAGAATTAAAGGATAAAATTTAATTGTCTATGGCCGCAGTGGCGGGAAAAAATTATAAATTTGTTCATTGTCGTTTGAATTTGGACACAAATGACATTAAAATTTTACACACAAATTTATCATGTTTTGTATGTGTCTTTTATTTCTTTTGAAACGTTTTCAAACACTTTAGTTTCATAGCTTTTTATTATATCTCTTTTTTGCTTTCAAACGTTTCAACAACACTTAGTGATTTAATTATTCTTTTTTTAATTCTGGGCTAGAGCTATCCAGCTTCATCACTATTTTTCATAATGCTGAATTTAAACAAAAGTTTTGCAATTTTCTCTTTTAGTCTCCTGCTGCAGTAGACTCTGAAATTTTTTGATACGAAACGTTTTCGTTTTTTTTCCTAATTTTTCACTTACACTGAGGATTAATTATACTTTGCTCCTCTAGTATTTCCTTTGCATTACGCAGTGTTTTCGTTGACCAATGTGTTTGGTTCAATGTCTGTATGTCCCTAATCATTTTCGCAGCCAGACGAGTAAACGTACTTAACCACAAATTAGTAGCATTTAATTTTTTATAGAAAAAAGGAAAATTATAAAAGATAACTTAAAGCACTAGAATAATTTTAAATTCATAAACGAAGAAAAAAATTGCTTGGAATAATTCTTATAAATTTTGGTAAGTCATAATTTCTAAAGGTAAATTCTCTATAGAAAATCTGTAGACATCTGTAGAAAATGTCTCATATATTCAGTTCAAAACATGTAATAAGCAGAGATACAAATATATTTTCTATAAAAAATATTACTTATACCAAGGTAAATATATTTCTATACACAGATATATTTTCTATAGAAAATACCTCTATACACAGATATAATTTTAAAAACATCTCTCATACACAGATATAATTTTAAAAACATCTCTCATACACAGATATAGTTTCGTCAGAAAATATCTCTTATGCACAGATATATTTCTTTAGAAAATATCTCTTATACAGAGGTATATTTTCTTTAGAAAATAATGCCCATACACAGATCTATTTTCTACAGAAAATATGTCTTATACAGAGATACATATATTTCCTATTGAAAATATTATTTACACAGAGATATATTTCTTATATAAAATATTACTTATAAAGTGATATTTTTTCTACTGAAAACACATATATTTACAATAGAATATATCTCATATACACATATATATATTCTAAGGAAAAATCTCTTACACAAAAAGATGTATTTTCTACAGAAAATGTCTCTTAGAAAAAGATACTCCTTACACATTGATATATTTTCTACAAAAATATTTCATATAGATGCAGAGTTATATTTTTACCAAAGATATTTGGAAACACCACAGAAACTAGCTACTGGTAAAAGGGTTTCCTGGCACTGCGTACCTGGACACAGTGCCCATAAAGGTATCTAATTAGCGAGGCGAGTCTCTGATACTCCGCTTTTTGGTTCAGAGTCAATTTGTGGCATTGATTAAGCAACGTTAAGTTTAATGATTAGAAGTGAGGAGCTGTTGATCGGAAAGGAAGCTTGGCATCCTTCTCCAGGTATGAAACCAAATTCTTTCCCGGAATTAGGAAGAAACGACCTTTGCAACTGAACTATCGTTTGTTTCTTGAGGAGGACGAAACAACGACACACATTTTTGGTGAAGGTATTGTTTTAATTAGTTATAGTAGACGCATTTTGCTCTAAAAGCTGTTGTGTTCGGTTGTTATCAGGCAGGTTTTTCCGAACTTAGTACAGACCTTCAACAGGACCGTTATACTCGTATAAGGGCTGGTTTAATAAATTATCAAAGGCATTAAAGATACATAAGATGACCCAGCTATATTGGGAAAGTAACACATTTACAAATTTCCCATTTTAAACAACCAAGTAACTCTTTAAACAATATAAATTATAGTATTTTGGTTTCATAAATAAAATGTTGCCATATAAAAGGGGACATGCCTAAGACACCCTTATTATTTAGTATTTTATACAGATCCTAAAGGGAAATGCCTTCCGCCATTATTAAGACTTAAATCCAAAGAAATCACACCACCTTTTGGGGACGTAAACATATTTCGAGTGTAACAAAAGTGCAAGCAATGTTAAATTTTTACTAGAAAAGAAAACACTCTTAGACACATATATACTATATATATTTTTTTAGCATAATTGCTCTTAATTTAAATATTATTTCAAAGATTTACTGACACTACTTACTATGTCCAATTTAATGACATTTTTACTAAAATCATTATAACTAGTAGAACGCTAGTAATTTAAACACAATCTTACATGGCAGCATAATGTTAAGCTCAAACACAGTTAAGAAAAATACTGAAAGCGAACACTAGAAGCACTAGCACTTTGTAGGTAACAAAAAACCTTTCAAACATTTTATGTATGTCTAAGCAGTCCACCATTTATTAAATCGTTTGTCTAGTACCAAAAACATTTCCTATGAATGAAAATCACACACATAGAGAGCCGTGTCAGAAGCAGGACACAAAGCAAACAGTGTAGGACAAAAAAATTACCAAAGTGTTGATGACTGGGTGGGAATATCGTTTCTTCTCTTTATGCTGGTATTGTTAGATACACGATTTTTCGTTTGTTTTGGTTTCATTTCAAATATTGCAACCGAAAAGCTTTACGCACACATTCAAATTTTCCTGCAGACACACACCGTACAAATTGCTTGTTCAGCTGTAAGAAATTAACAAGAAAAAAAATGGTAGTTTTCGTTTTGAGTCATGAATGGTCATAAATGCAGCAAACAAGATTTTTTTTCCAAATCTAACTTCCGCAGATACCCATCCTTTTTGGTGTCATAAAAATTTGTTATTTTAAATACTATTCGCAGTCGAATGTGAGTGAGTATGTGTTCAGGGATGTAAGCACGTCTTTACCAATATTTGTATGTGAGTTTGTTTATTCTTGTTTGCATCCTTTTTCTATCCTTATAACCATTTAGTTATTTTTTCCTGCTTGCACGTGTGAATAATCACACTTGAAAACAATTTATTTTTAGACAGCAAAAAAAGTGGCTACCAACAAAGTACTACTGCTTCATTCATCTATCCAAACAGCCATCGCAGGCAGCAATGAAAAAAGTAATGGTGAAAAAAACTATGATTGTAGACCTTAATGGTCCTTTCAAATGGACATTTGATAGTTTTTTTTTCTCCCAGTTATTGATTTTTTATTATTTTGTTCAATATTTGCAAATATTTTAGAAGGCTCTAAAGTAAAAAGGACTTAACAATAAAATACATACTTGAAACGAACATTTTTAATGGTACGGGATTTTCAATTATAATTGAAAATTGAATTATAGTTAAAAAGAATATATATAAAATTTGACAATTTATAAAGTAGATCAAGCTTTGTACGTAATAATACATTCTGAGCAAACTATCTTAAAGGTTTTGGCTAATATTAAGGAAATTAGAAAAAACTCCTTTCAATTAAAGAAATTTTTTTTAAATAAGCTCCAATTTTATGTACATAACAGCATAACTTAGATTTGTCGCATTCATAAGTAGTTATCAAAATAATACTAAGCCGCAGACTAAGAAAGATAGATTTTTTAAAGCTTTTTAAAGTTCAAGATTTTTGTCGTAAACGGTTCCATGGACATATTGACTTATAAATATCTCATGTTGGTTGTAGCAGAAGAGCATGGGAATCGATCTACAATATTGTAGGATGACGCCGCTTTTGGCTTTTCAATAATTTTAAGAAAAACTCATAAATATTCGCGATTCGAAATTGATGGTGTCCAAATGTAATAGGCTGACCAGTTAAGACCTATTGAAAATAAATTCAAACAAGATCACGGTGCGAGATATCAAATTGCATGATATGGCCGCCCTGGCTCCGCTGGCAAATCGTCAAAATTTTTTACAGCTGAACCCTAATTTCAATGTATTTAATAATCTTGACACGTTCGGCAGGCGTGAAAGGATGCATGATCGAATTGCAAACGTTACTTAATATTTTGACAGCTGGATGGCATTGGTTTTTGTTTTGATAGCTTCGGAAATATAACTATCTGGTGAACCTGCATTTCCAAAAGATGTATTTTTTTCCTCTAAACACTGCTTGTCATTCGGGTCACTCTTCGCATTTGAATAGCCTCTCTAGAACGTTTTGCAGTAGTTATGATGAAATTATTCTCGGATGAAATTTTAATTCGCAAAATTTTCGTAAATATTTTATTACATTGAAACTATTTAAACTTCTTGCCTTCTACTTCAATAGTGTCATAAATCAAAAATTTCGATTCTATCGAAAAAGCGTTTTAAAAAACTTGCCATGAATTTTGTACACAAGATGAAACATCGAATAAAGAACAATTATTTTTTAAATTTATATTTGAAGTATTTAAAAATTTCGATTTTTTGTAGGTGTAATTGCGCCGACCACATCTTGATAATTTATGATGATAATAACACAGCAACAAGCAAAATATAAATATACTCAGTAAATATTTTTCTCCGACATTTCTGGTGTCAGAAATGTATCTGAAACTGTATAAGACATTAAACCGACTAAATTTCTCTTAGACATAAATAGAATAAAATTGTTCGTATTATTTTACAAAATATAGGCTTGTCATTCCGTTGGTAAATTCTACAATATTCATTTCCGACCAAACATAGGATTTGTTCGGGTCCTTACAGGTAGGGTAGGTCTATTAACGATGTCCGTCTGTCCGATGTTAAAATCAACTTTCTGACAGCACTAGACAATTTAGAATCTTGGACCATTTGATCAATGCATTTGGCTATTTGAAATCAGCAATATCGGTCCACAAGTTCCCGAGATATGGGCAAAAAACCATTTTTCTCCAAACCCCGAAATTTCACATACAATAACAAATTTTTGCAAACATTTTTCCCTAAATTTTAAATTCACCATTAAATCGAAAAACTGGAGTAACAAATTTTTTTGTTAAAAAATCAAAAAGCGGAAATTCATAAAGAATCAATGTTTAAAGAAATGTCAATATTTTAAACAAATCGATGTCTAACAATAATATCAAAATACATAAATCAAAAATTTACAACAAATTGTGAATTCAGAAAAAAATCAACATTCAATAAAATAATTAAAAATTATAAATTTTACCAAAATTCTCTGTTAATCTGAAAAATTAAAGCAAAATTAATTTTACAATAGTTTGGGAATTCCCCAAAATTGGAAAATTCACCATAAAATAACCGAAAATTCGAAATTTTTCCATAATTTAAAATTCACCAAAAATCCGGAATAAACAAAATATTTTCAATAAATCATAATTTAATAAAAATCCGAAATTTTACAAAAAAAAAATATCAACAAAATCGATCTTAAACAAATATATAAAAACATTAAATCTCCGACAAAATTCTTCAGTTTTCTCTAAGAAATTCTTATCTTATTCTTTCCCAAAAAAATCTAAAATATTTTACGAATTTCCCTGCACAACGTTGTATGAATAAAACGAATATAATATCGGTAACTTGTGCAGACTTTCTGTACAAAGTTGGACTCATATATCCTTGTATCGTTAAAACCAATAAAATAAATTTCTACAACAAAGCGAGATATGTATAACCTTTTGTTGCTGATACTTTTTTCGGGAATTCAAACAGAATCCGAGGCTTTACATTAAAAAAACAAAGAATATTTTCAAAACAAGCTCAATATTTCATTCAACACATGTTTCATCCAATAAGTATCGAACATAAATAAAAATATTTGATGAATAGAAAACTTCTCTTTTACATTAATCACATTTCTCTCTCTCTCTCGTTCTCTCTGAGGTTGTTTTTGAAACACCTTTAACATTATAATTAAGTATATTTGTGGATGTAGTTTTTGCACCAAATGCACTTGCAATTTTTTTTTACTTATACCTGTTACATTTTCCTTCGATTTTGTTTAATATTCCCATTCAATCAATTATCTCTTCTTTCCTTCTCTCTTTATGTTCGATGAGCTTTAAACATTTCCTTTATGTAATATTATCTCCTCTAAGATTACTCGTAAAACTACACATGATGAGCCATCAGTGCATGGTGAAGGACACCTCGTTTGGTGTGATGTATAAGTAACTATATTGAAAAATAAGTAATTGGAGCAACAAAACTCTCATTGAGTTTAAATATAAATTTTTCTTTTATCTGTTTTTATTTTAAATTTTATATGAAAAACTGTTCTGATTCCTTTAGGCAAAACTTTTAAGATACCGTATCAGACTTCATTTACTTGTCAACTTAATACTATTAAGACATCTCATTGAAGACTTTTAAAAATTCTGATTCTACATTTACTTATATCCAAAATATGACAAGTTTTTCAGAAGTCGGCGAGTCATTTTGAGCAAAAAAGACTTGCATTAGTTAATTTGCTTAAACATCTAAGTCAAAAGATCACAACTAACTTTGCCTCTGCCGTTTTTAGTCAGAATTGATAATGACTGAAATCGTGTGACAGCTTTAAATGAGTGTTTACCGATATCAAGAAGCCAAGAAGGGTTTGTCGAATAATAAGTTTATGGCGAGAGTTTGCTGGTATGAGCGCGGCTTAATCCAATTTGATTACTTTTAAGAGTAAATATCATGCCAACTTATTAGACCATTTGAGCCATGAATTACCGCATTTGTCTAAGAGTTGCTTTTTTATAAATATAATGCACGTGTGTAGTCACTATGATAATTACCAGGTTTCGTGTACAAATTGCTACCTGATCTGCCATATTCTCCGAATTTATCCCCCAGTGAATATTATCTTTTACCAAACCAGACCAAATTGCCTACAGAAAAAGTCACGTATTTATCGCTTGGCCTCATATACTTGTGCATGAATCAAATATTATTAGAGCTGGCTGACGATAATCGTTGATCTTGGATGAAATGGCATAAGAAAAACGTGTGTAAGCAGATGTGTGAGAAATCTCATTGTCGTAGTAGCAAAGTATTCGTTTTTATCGCTTAATTTTCTTCATGAATCTAATTTAGTTTCAAAATCATATGCGTCGTTCATCATACATATGTATGTGTCTTATACGGGCCTTAAGAAGCTCTGTCATTGCATTTAATATTTTTGGAACGTTTCCGTTTTGACAATATTTGAAAATGTAGAGGTATGTTTCGTAAACTATGTGTTAAGAAGATTATGTTCAGACATCCACCTTAATTGCGCAGTTAAGAAATTTACGCCATTAAGGCATTAATTTAACGCAGTTCAAGTTCATCATAAATTGAGTCAAATTTCCCATCCAATCCAAGTGAAGTCTGCTCAGTAAGAAGGAAAAACTGTGTACAATGACAAAATCAAGGCAAATTCAACAAGGTGACTGCATCACCCATACAACTCCATTTAGTCTATATATAAAAAATTACAACAAAAATTAAAAAAAAAATTAATGTGAAATTGACGGTAAGCAAATTTCATAAAATTTTCAAGGAAAATATGTTCAACATAATTCATTTCTTTTAAAACAAGTTAGTTTCTTAAAGACTTCTATTTAAGCAGAATTCCTGTTTGTTTTTCCAAATTCACAAACAAAAGTTTACCCGAACAAATGCTCATTGAGTAAGCTAAATAGGATATGTGTGAACACCAAAGTCTATTAAGGTACATGCACCTAAACAAAGTATTAGTCCGAGTGAAGTACTGAACAAAGTTACCGTTGAGATCATTGGTTGTACGTGCAGGGTACGGTCTGAACATTTTAGGAAAATCTATTATTATTATTATTAATGTATGGGGGGATATTGAAGCAGACCACTTACTTTCTGGGTCCCTTTTCGACCCCCATTTCGCTCCTCAAATTGATTTCAGGAAACCGATCCGTAATCACAACCACCTTACTTTCAATTGAGTCTCGTGCTATCCCTAGCCTTTACTCTTGACTAGAGTAATATCAGACTGTCGACTGGTAACTGTCGGCACTCTTCCTCATCACGGAGTCTTTTGTAATTGCTAGCATTTGTCTAAGGCTTAGTTCCCCCATGGCATTCACATCTAACAAGTGTCTGCCCGTGATCTTAAGCCTTATGCTAGCCAGTGCTGGACATTCACACACAATGTGCGTTACCGTCTCAGCCTCTTCCAGGCATAGTCTGCAAGTATCATCTTCTACGACTTCCATCTTAGCCAGATGGTACTTGAAGTTTCCATGTCCTGTCACTAACGCAGTGATCCAGCTTAAAGTAGCCCTATTATATCCGATCACCTTGTTGGCCTTCCTGCCGAGGGGCTCTTTCTAGCCTGTCTACATGTGGTATTCTTCTTCCACCTATTCAGGTGTAATGAGTTTACCCATTGAAGAACTTTAGCTCGCATTAGGCAATTCCCCAGGGCAACCCTGGGTTCTGGTCCACAGAAATCCACATCAGATCCCCTTTTTGCTAGTTCGTCTGCTGCTTCATTCTCAGCTGTGCCTATGTGTCCCTTAACCCACATCAACGTTGCCTCATTCAACGAGGCACATCTGTTTAGTTGCAGAACACATTCCAGCACCAGTTTGGAATACACGTTCACTTGCCTCATGCGTTTTATAACTGACTGATTGTCAAGTGCAATGAGAACCCTTTTCCCATGCACTAGGCTTTCAAGCAAGTGATCCAATGCATGCAGCAACCCAAGCAGTTCTGCCTGGTAAACTAACACGTAACTCCCCAGACACAGACTACAGGACAAGTTCAGCACAACTGAGAATACACCTTCTCCTGCCCTGCCACTCATAAGAAAACCATCAGTAAAAATGCTGATGTCGTTCTCCAAACACTCATTGTGTATAATGCCTTCCGCAATGAGTGTCCGATGCAGCCTCTCGAATACCTTTCTTCTACTCATATAGGAAAATCTAACTGTCATTAACATCAGCAACTCAATATTATACGTGCGAAATCGATTAGATTTGGGGTAAAATTTCTTGAATTTTGCAGGTCGGCTCATAGAAAATGAGGAATACAAAACTACTGTAAAAATAAACTTATCCGTTTTATCCAGTTACTTATTTATCAAACCTGTAACGCGTATCAAATACATTCCTTCCAAGTTTAAGCTACTTTAACAATAACAAATAGAAAGACACAAAAATAATAACATGTCCCTTCAGTTTCATCATCAGTTCATATGCCACATTTGTCTACCCTCTAAAACCACTTCTAATGTTTCAGTTAACTGTGACACCTACCTTTCTCTTAACGTTAGAAATATATTTAATTTAGAAACACGCTAGTAACATTTACCAAAATGAGAAGAAAAACTATTTAACTAAATCCAGCCATCACCCTTTAATGTGTCTCTTCTGTATATGTCTCAATTACACTGGTTTCACTCGTGCTACTTACTACTTAATGCAACTGTCACAAGCAGTAGCAGCAGCACTGTGTTCATTTGATGTTAGTGTATTTGAACATGTTCATTATTGCAGGACTACGTGACCGTATATGATGGTTATACAACGCGTGATCCGATTGTATTAAAGTTTTGTGGTGGTGGTCAAGCTGTGCCAGCGGCAGTCTCCAGTGGCCCTGAATTATTGGTGGAGTTTACAACATCGCCGTATGGCACGTTTACAGGAAGCTCATCGCAAGTGCTGCCATTATATGGTTTTCAATTGGAGGTGAGATTTAATTGGCAACAGGATTAAATAGTTTCACAAACATATACTGTAATATTAATTTCAATATTTTTTTCCAGGTTGAAGTAATATTTGTAGACATACAATCACCTACCTATTCGAAAAATAAGAAGCCTTGTGAATTTTGGATTAGAGGCTCGGGTCGTGGTATCTTAGAGAATCCTAAACATTCTTTGGCTCCCAATACCACTTGCTTGTACCATTTACAAGGTGTAGGCATCTTCAAAACCTTCGATCATTTGAGTTTGTCTCGTCGAACTAACGCTCAGGGCCTGCATCAGCCACCTTCAAGGTTTAAGGTTTGGATTTCAATGTTGAAATTTAATTTAGATTTGGAATTTGGTCAAATCGATGAGACGTCAGTGGGGGCGATAGGTGTACTTCAGACCCAGGAAGATTGTAGCGGTATGCTGCGCATATGGGATGGTTCTATGCGAGAGCCACCCATATGCAAGGATTTGAATTGGTAAGTTTTGGTTCTAACAAAAGATACTTTCTAGGATAATTCCAATAGAGGTTAAACTAAATGAAATCGTCCCAGTTGATCTTAAGGGTCTGAATAGTAGAATTTTCAATATTATGTTATGTTTAGATGAAGTTTTTAAATTTTAGGTTTTTTTCCAACTTCTGCTATAGACATTATTCGCTTACCTAGGAATCTAGTGTCAATATAACATATCGATAGCTGTAGATACCAGCTGATTCTGCACAATGTTCTATATTATGTTTAGCATTTTAGACAAGATAGACAAGAAGCCTTAAAAAAGCAGTGCAATTCAAGCTTAGGCGAATCGGCTTAGGTGCGCTTAAGAAATTCTGGCTCTGGTTTCATAAATGTTTGTTCTTGGCAATAAGAACCAAAGAGATGAGAATCAATATTATATGAACGTAGACGTTTATGTAGGAAATCTCTTTAGAGATGCAGAACTGGAACATCTAAGTTGCTGCTGCCGATCGTTGTTAGACGTTTGCGACCCAATTGGAGCGACGAAAGTGCTACATATCGTTGTGTTTTGGATGTCTGCTCGTAAATCAGATTTCCATATAGGAAATTGTATTCGTAACACTACAACGATTACCAGCTGATCTCCATTTATTTAAAGGATTCATAAGTCAATTATTTTAGCTAGAGCATTGGCTTGTCTGTTTTATAAAATAGATATTTTTTAAGAATTTCACCAGTCATCACTAAAGTGCTAACACTGTACCAAGTGATTATCAAGCACCATAGTGCCACCATGGAAATCCTCTATTCGAAATTCCCTGGAAATTTTTGGAATAACTGCAACAAAATTCAGAGTTGAAATGTCCTTGAAATCAATTTTTTCCATACCAATTTAAATTTCTCCCTCCAAAAATAAAAAAAAAATCTATCAAAGATGATCAAAAATGATCGAAGTTAGAAAAAAAAAACTCCTAAACCTAAACTTCTCTAAAGCTTTATAATTCTAAAATTTTAAACAAATTTTTTACAAAATTTTCAGTATGATTGAAACCAACCCTGTTCATCCTTCCCTGCAACAATATGCCCACAATACAACCAACGTCATGGCCAGATATTGCCGAGGAACAGTGCCGAGAACCTGTGATCGTGCGAATATAAATGAAACATATGCCAGACCCTGCACAGTATCTGAGAGTTATGTCTCCAGTGGAGATTCAATAACTTTGGAATTGAAAAATACCGAATCCACTGTACTAAGGTAAATTGCATTGTTACTCGTATTTTCATATATGAACGATAGTTTAATCTCTTTATGTTTTCATAGACCTTTAGAGTTCAAATTGAAATATGAATTCATTGACCTGCATCAAGATGGAGTGCCCATGGGTGGCGGAGAACTTGACTGTAATCGTAAATTTGTTAGCCATCTAATGGATCGCAAGGATGCAGCATTTTTTCGCAGTGTACGTAACATATTTCTCTTTGGGCGTGGTGGCACACGAAATCTCAAGTGTGTTTACAAGTTTGAGGGCATGAGAGGTGAGCGGGTACGCATTAAATTACGCAAAGTAACCACTATGAATCGTCATTGTTTGTCACGTGTCGACGAGGACATAAATAGGTCATTCTGTTATGGTGATACCAGTGTAAAGGTGGAAGTAAGTTGTAACATCTACGAATAATGAAGTAGAAGTTCCCAGCAAACATTTTTATGATTTTCAAATATGTAATCTATATTGGAAATATAAGAATTTAAAAACACAAGTGTCTGTTGGGTTTTCCACTTTGCAACTGCTGCACACACATTTATTTGTTTACTTTCCTTCTTTATAGATATTTGAACGTCCATATCATGACACAATATTATTGCCACGCGGTTGCCTCTGCAATTCATCGAACTCATCGCATTTGCCAGTTGAATACACATCTACAAGTCGTGACGTTGAAGTTCATTTTACCGCCTACAATATGACAACATTAGATGATCCAGATGCTTTAAACTTTGAGGGCATGTTTGAGTTTATCAAAGGACCAACGAATTGCAAAGATGGTCGTAGGAAATTTGGTCCCAGCGGCTCCATTGATATGACATTCGGAGATGTATGTATTAATTTAATTCTAAGATGAAAATCATCGTTATGTAGTCGACAAACACTAGATAGATAGAGATTTAAATCACAAAACCTTTACGCAAATGTTGAGTTTACGCCTTATTCCCCCAGACACTATTTGCTGACGTTATAAAACGTGCATGACAAATTCCGTTGTACTCGTACAACATGCTTTTCTTGTGTAATTGATTTTTGCATTTAATAGATTTTTCTCTGTCTTAATTTTTTTCAGATGGAATGTCGCACCCGCCCTTGGCTTATTGAACCATCGAATGGCAACAAATTCTTGTACATACGTTTGAAAGCCATTTTCCTGCGTAAATACAATCCTAGGAAAGCCATGAACACTACAATTGTGGGCAAAAGCTCATATCGTTGTGAAACCAAAGCCAGAGCTGTGCTTACTACTGCAGAAGGTGAGTTGAAAGGTGTTAAGCAAAGAAAGTAGTAGCACAAGTTTTTAAATAGAATGAGATTATGTTTTGATAGGAACCAAAAACCTAAGAAAACATCTTAATTCCAATTTTCAAAACTGTGAAAGATCAATTAGCAAAACTATTTTATGTTATTTGAAATAAAAGTATAATAGGTAAAGTTGAAAAGAGGAGACAATTCCTTAGCTTCATGTCCGCAGACATAACTACACTTTCAGGTCTTCCGAAAGCTTTTTGCCATATCGATAGAGAAAAGGGCATCAATAAATTCTGTAATGAATAAATATATATGAATGACACATGATTCTATCGGCTGTGATAACCGGATTGTGTTGTTTTTCCATTATCGTTATAACAGCAGCAGGTTTTTATATATTTTATATAGCAGCACTGTTATCTATGATAGCCGATTTGACAGTTCTCGGTTATTTTGGGGTTAGTTAGAGTTGGAATTTTTTTTTTTTTTTTTTTGTGAAAAAAACATGATTTTTTCGAGGAACTCATCAGGTAGTATGCACATTTTATAGATTTCTCAATAAGCAATTGTCGAAACAATACTACGTCTAGAAAAAGTGTACCACCTGCTGCACTCTAGCTTCTCGGTGGACTCATTTTTCCATCTGTCTTTAAAATTTTTTGATGGTCAGAACGCTACAGTCAACGCTGAGCGGCACAGAGACATGATTACTAAGTTTATCGTTGGAAGGCATTTATGTTATAGTATGTGATTGCAGCAGGATGGCACGGCCATTAAGTAAACGAGTGAAAATTTAACAAACAATTAGTTTCACGTAAGAGACCAGCAAACTGATGACGTCAACAAATTATTTTCCTGAAACACAGATTGATTTCCTGCATTGTTTGAAAGTTAGACGTTCAGAAATCGCTACATACTCGTCAGGAGCGCATTTTTATGCTCAAAACAGTATTCCAACTTTATTGTATTTATTATATTTATCTCCTCCGGTACATGTCTTCTTCGTAATCCACTTTGATATATGCCTCCACTTTGATATATTTAGGTCCAGGGGATATAGAGGAGTTAGTCCCTAAAGCGGAAGAAAAGGCCTTCCTAGGCTCGACCAATAACTAAACGGCTGGCGCCACGGTGACCTGTCGATACAGGGACGATAAGTTAAATGATATTTGGTAAGGCTCCTTCGAGGGTGCACATGGTGACTGCGACGTAGACCCTAAACTCGGGATGATTGTGATGCATGATTGATGTGCTATTCGAAGGCAACGCATGCTGCCAAAGAAAAATATTTACACCAGGAGAACATATAGCTCCAGACTACTCTGCAAGGGTTAAGTTTATAGTCTAGGTAACCATAGACCTATAACTGCCAACTAAACAAGTGCATATATGTCGAAAAACAGGTTCCAACGTTAAATACATAACATATCTGTTGCTGGATAATGCGCAACTTCTACAGTATAGGTCCATTAAACATAGTAAAATAAAGTTGAGAGGATCGTTAAATATATTAAGCATGTTATGAAAAAGACATTATTGTTATGTAATCGTTCTTTATTTGTTTGAAGAACTCCGTTCCTGCTTTGCTTTGCAATTTTGTTGATATACCAGTAGCACTGCGTTTTTTTTTTTTTGCGCTATACTCAGGAACTCCCTTTAGGAACCTGTTACATATTGCAATCCAGTTGACGCAGAAGGTGAAATATGTCCCAAAAACGTAAATGTTGTCAAAATTAGAATCCTTTATTAATTCCCATACATGGTTATACGTGGGTTTTTATATTTACCAATAATACCACCACCGACAATTTAGCGTTGATGAGAAACATTTTGAATGGGAGATTTGGAAGTTTTTGCCTTTTTAGTTCTATTAAGAGAAACTATTTTTTGAAGATTGAATTTGTTCATTCTCTATAATACTTTTGAGGCTTCGACTGTTTAGAGCTGTAGATATAAAACAGGCGTGGTGACAGCACATTATTTATGAAACTTCTCTTTGTTAAAAATTTTTAAAAGATCGTGTTTAAAATTGAAAGTTTTAAAGAAGGGAGGTACGGGCATATACCAAGTATATTTCATGGTCAATTGATAACAGCTGATGGGCTATCTTAACTTCTTAAGAAAATATCTTTACATCTTTATTCTAACTGCGCTGCAGCGATGACTATGAAAAAACGAATTGTGTCTCACGTCATCTGGTTGATGTTGTTAGGTTTTCCAACACATCTTGGGCAAAAGTATCGATGTTCGGGGCAGAACGAGAGGTTCGGCGTCTTCCAGTCACTTCAAGTGTCTCTTCAAGAGTGGCATTTGCATAAATTATCCCATATTTCAAAAGGATCGTTTATTATGGACATCATGTAAAAGGCTGGTAATATAAAAAGGACTTGTGCTCATTAAATGGGATACTTTCTTTAAATATTAATATAACTAACACCTTTCTTAGAAGGCTACATACAAATCGAGAAGATAACTGAATTTGATTAGAAATTTTTTAGAAATTTGCTTTACTTCGCCAAAGCAGGTTACGATTCCGCAGTAGCTTTTACGACAATTGCGAAATCGCGACAAAAAGACCAAGAATATCCATATGAATCTATCGGTTCGAACACAGCTAGTTTTATGGAGCTTTAAAATGCAAAGCTTGAAAACTCATAAACCTGTCGATTAGAAATCGGTCCATTGACCATCTTCTGTATCTGTTAAAAACCAAAATTTAGTGCATTTATTAGGGCAATATTTTTGTTTTCACTAAAAGGGAATATTTAAAATATCACAGATATAGCAAAACAAATACTTTTCATAGGTAAAAGTAGTTGAACAATTTGTACACAAGACGTTGGCGTTGCTTTTGCGTCTTTCTTTTATTATTTTAGTGCAAAAGAAATTCATTAGACATTTAACATCTATCAGAAGAGTTTCTTCCTGTTTTCTTTTTAAACTTCTATTAGCAAATTCTCTCTCAACACTCGAATAGTAAATTGCTAATTTATTATAAAAGAATTTTCTCAGTCAGGCTGCATTGATTTCAATTGTAGCCTTTAGGCTAAAAAAGCAATTTCGTTAACTATTTTGCAATTTATATTAATTTTACTGTCCTTTTCAAATGTTTACTACAATACAAATTTTCTCCTTTTGCAGGTTTAACAATTACGGCATGCCCATTGGCACCTGATTCAAAAGCCTATGAGTATGTGGAGATTTTCAGTGCTGGCTGGAATGAGCGTCCTAATTTTGCAATTGCAAATCGTTCAAAAGCCATTAGTGTAGAGTTCCTAAGGCCGGAGAATGGTGACTTTTCATTTAATTGGATGGAATTGATACCAGGACCAACACTCAGTATAGCAGGTAAATTTTTGCAATAATCTTAATTTTGTATTTCATCTTCAAGTTCAAATGTAGACAGTTTCCATAAGTACGTAGCCATTTGTATGAAATAACTGCCTACAAAGTAATAGTAATGTTCAGCTGTTAATACTTAATTGCTTTTATTTCTCATTTTTTCAATTTACTTTGCAATGGACAAAATTTATTAGAAGAGTGCCAATATAAATGCTCGGAGCTAAATGCCTGTGTTAATGTTAGTGTTTGGTGCGATGGCATACAACATTGTCCCTCAGGCGATGATGAAACATTCCTGCAATGTTCGGCCATTATGAAATTACCTACAGAAATATTGGCAACATTGTGTTTGATTATTGTACTATTTTGTTGTGCATTTGCAGCCTTTGCCTACAAGTAAGTTAAACGTAATTTTAATTTTTCTTTTTATTTTTTTATATTTTGACACTTGTGCACCATTTCCTTACAATTTTGTAGTACAATCAAAAAGAAAGATTCTGAAGTTTTTGTAAAGAACAAATCATAGATAGAAAGGAAACTGTATATTTGAAATTGTGCTATATATGTTGCCAGGGCGTTTGAGCTGCTGGTTGTGTCCTGGTTTGAAGATGTCGCTCAATGAATCTCCGATCTTGCACGGTGGCCCGCTCAAACAGTTTCAAGCTTAAAATTAAAGTTTTACAACAGAGACAACAAAACAAAGATATCCTACAACTGTTGTTTGTTATATAAACAACTGGCCATATCCCGACATTTTAAAAGAATAAATAGACACAAAGAAAAATCATGTTTGAAGTAACCATAATCTAAGAGCAATATATTTTGATTGAATTATATGGTTGTAAGAAAATCATATTATTATTTTATATATTAATAACAGCAGCTGTGGCCCGAACACATGCAACTAAAGCCATCGAATGATTAACAGTCAACAGACTTCGATTAAACACTAACAAAGTTTTACATATTATGTTTCTTAATAACATTTTATGGTTGAAACTATTACATTATTTTTGTATAGTTAAAATACTTTGTGGTTTGAATTACAATTATTTAATGAAGCAATAACATTAACAACTTAAGTAATGCTTAAAATGTTTTCAAATAACCATTATATATTTTTCGTAGCAATATATTATTGTCGAGAACACAATATGGTTGTCGTGGCCATGCCACAACCAAGTTTATTCTTTATGTGTATATGACACAAATATCTAATTGCCAACCATACGCATCATTCTCACTTCATTACTTTCAAAGTCTAGACATGTTTACTATTAAGATGCTCAATCAAAGCGTGAACTAATGTTTGGAAAGATCTTTAAAAAATATACGATTGAAACAAAAACTCCTACCTTTAAAGATCTACGTTTTATTTAAAATTTAGTTCTTGAAAGATCAACGATTGAAGCTCTAAGGTCAATAAAGACTTACAAAAGACTATAATTAAATCTTGCAAGATACTAGATTGAACCTTAATTGATCAAGATTCATGATTGAATTTAATATTAGAGCCTTTAAAATGCATGAAGCTGACAATTTAAATCTTTAAAGATAAATGACTGAACCTAACGCTAATATAACTAACAAACACAAAATTAAAAAAAAATACTCCACTAAATAAAATAAAGCTGAAATAAATGGGCTTTCAAATATAAATGCGTCGATTTCGACAGTCTTTGGCACCGATATTGTTTTGGCGAGGTGCAAATTTATTGGTTTCTATTTATTCTAGGACGCCAAATTACCTTGGTAACTTACACAGTTGAGCAACACATCCAAATGTTAAAACTTTATTATTAAGATGCGTGTTAAGTTAGGAGAACCTTGCGTCCATATTACCGCAGTCGTTCCTTAAAAGATCGACTGAGAATATCGCCGCTGTGAAAGTGTGGAGAAGGCAATTGGTTCGTCTCTGTGTGCACAAAAACTGCGACTGTACTAGATTCGCGCCTAAGCTAGAATTTAAAGTTAATGACCATAGAGGGCTCGCAAAATGCCTAAAATGTTGACCAAAAAGTCATGTTTAGGAATAAGACTCATTTTTCGATGATGCTTACAAGCCAAATTTGCAGTGTATGGGATGACGCAAATCCACAAAATGTTACTGTTAAGAGCGGATTTCGAGTCAGCGGGTCATATTTCGTCTGCGCAGTCAACGGAGACCTTTAGAGATTAATGAAAACTAATTTCCTTTGATCCCTTGGCCCCTCCAAACTTTTTCTTGCGGGATTTTATAAAGTGGCAGTTCTTTTGCAATAAGCTGCAATCGAGTCATGCCCTCAAAGTCAACATAAGACCATACGAAGCTGCGGCAGACATTTTCACTTCTTTACAAATCTGTAAAAATCTTTCGTTGAAACTAAAATTAAATTTTGTATAAATACCAGGATACGAGCTTTAATTGGTGTGTGTTCCTACGTACGATCCACGATTGCAGCCCAATTTATTTAATTCTTTAAACACTTACGATTAAAAATTAAATCTATATTGATTCAAGGCCGAACTCCTTAAAGCTTAAGTTACTTTTTCTAAGCATTTAGATAAGAATTGAAGCCAAACTGGCTTTAGACCCTGCTTGATTTATGTTTAAAAAATGTTCATACCAGAGTTTTTCTTTTAATAATTTAAACATTATTGTCACTTTAATCCCCACAAACGAAATGGTGTAAAATTAGACATAAAAACATTGAAAATTACTTCCATTTTAATTAATTTCAAACATTAGGGAATTTGCATTTTAACATTTTTCATTCTACATTTCTATTATTTTTCTTTGTGTTCTTTCTATTTTAGGAAAATCAAAAGAAAATTTAGAGGCTCATCAGTTTTGCAGACACGTTTAAAATCTCTAAGCTCTATGGATACGGCCGTTTTGGATGAGAAAGAAGTGATTTGCTGACAAAGCGACAATTCTGTGCGATATGTTGAAATAGATCGTGTCACCACAGTCTGACCACATTCTATGGATACACATTTGAATAAATATCGCACAGAATTGTGCCTCTTGCTTGTAGACTGTCATAAACTAAATACTAAATACTTACTACTAAAATACTAATAAAATAATACAACTTATTACAAAATACATACGAGTATAATACAAGAGTAACTATACAACATAATTACAATTAAAACTATTATTTATACAAAGAGACATCATAACGACATAAGTACATACTTACATACTTGATTAAATGACAGAGAACTTAATTAAATAAGCATTTCTTAAATTGATTCAATGGACACTTGTTTTTAGGGCAACTTTTTAAAAGAAGAAGTATTAAAATAAAATTGTTTTTAGCAAAAGAAACAACTCAATTTCAATCAAAGAAAATACAAACGAACACTTTGTTAAATCCTACACACATACATATTTTCTACGTAAATTCAAATAAATCATACATATTAATTTGTGAATAGTGAATAAGTATTTAATTAAATAGTAAAGTAGGTTTATGCATTCTTCCTGAAGGTTTTATTTTGTAATTATTTATATATTGTCAGTTACACATATTCCATTAACTATTTGAATAGTACAAGTAGAAGCCTCTATCGTGGCTTACAAATTAAAGTTTTCGTTTTATAAGAATTTTAAAATATATATGAAGAGTCAATTCCACACAGAACATTATTATGGCGTTCTCTGACTTCAAACCGGGCATAATTCGCTCTCAACTTTCAAGGAACCAAAAAATAAAAAAATTTTTATCTAGCTTAAGTCGCACTCAGTTCTTAAGACACCCGATAAATAAGTTTTACTTTTCTGTCTCTCTTGCTCACTCTGTGAAGGTAACGTATACAGGCGTGACGAGTTAATAAAATAAGCCTTTTACTTTAAAATAAATCTGTTACTTATACTTTATACTCTCATTATATAATTTAACAAAAAAAATGCGTTCAGGGATGGAAACTTTAGTACTATTGCAAATTGCAAATCTTTCAGTACTGATTGCTGGAGAAAAATGCCACAGTACCGCCGTGACATAACAGATATTTCTAAATCAACATAACTGAGTTCTGCGACATGTTAACTATTGGCTTTCATTCTGTAACAATATTTCTTCAGTTCACAAACACCTTGTGTCGATTGTAAAGGGTGGTCCAACCAAAACGCACGATGTTAATTGTAAATAAAATAAGAAGTATTCAGAGAATTATCTTAATTTTTTTATTATAATAGAAGGATCTATGACAATTATGTGTGAAACAAAATATCGACCGGCGAGTATGCACATATTTGGTCGATTATGCTGACCAAAAAAAAACACAGTGCAGGAAATCTCCAAATGCACGAGTAGAAAACTTTGCCACTTTGACTTACAGTAAATTTCCTAAACAACTTTTTTGAAAATAATTCCTAATTAGTTTTTTTCGAGTCAAAAAATGTTCACGTTCTTCATATAACTCCACGGATTGAGTACTTTACATATCAAAACGTACTATTTCGGTTGGTAAAAACTACTCGTTCAAAATTTCAATTTGCCATATCTAGTGCGAACGAAATTATGATGATAATTCTGAAAAAGGATTTATCGAACGAATCCAAGAGGAGATAAGAAATGCTGCCGTGTTGGTCTATGTTATTAGAAACTGCAGTTTTGAATGTTTATGTAAATTACACAGCATCTGTTTCTGATATATTTTAATACTAAATGATAGAATTAAATACGAAACGTGCTATACAAGTTTTCCAGTCCAACATAAAAAATTTGTTGGTGCCTTAACTGGTGGCTCAGCCATATAAGAAGTTTTTAACACAGTGTAAAAGGATCTCGAAACTCAATATAAAAACAATACTGCTTAAGCCAAAAATTAAGGGTTGAGAGCAGAAAAAGAAACATATTTTCAATATCTAACAGGTAAAAATGGAACGAACAACGCGTTTTCCTTGTTCAACAATATTTGAAAATGTTTTTGCAGTCCGAAAAAATGTGTACCAAATATGGTGGAGTGATTAAAAACAAATCCCAGCCACTCCGATTTGGGGTCGTTTACAACAACTTCATGAAGATCTCTTCAACGGCTACTCGCCAAACATATATGAGTTGGAAGCGAATTTTGAGTTAGGACGTTATTGGACCAAACTTTTCGGAAAACGAGACTAGTGCATCAGTGACTGCTACTATTGGTCGACATCGCCGCATGATAACCGATATCTTTCTGGCTAAATTTAAAATAAAGTACATCTCTAAACATTCAAATACATAGGTCTACGTTCACAAACTAGAACACTGAAGAGGGCGATTCAACTATGCATCATTGAAAATAGGTAAAATTTTTGTGAAACGGTAATGGAAGGGTTCATAAAACTGTTGGATTTATTTTGCGATGTGCTACTAGATGAAAGAAAGTAATTGTAAAAAATTGTATTTTTACTCCGAACCAAGTCTTGCGTAAGTTAGGGGACACTCTTTAAAATATCAGCTGTGCGAGTAGCGGTTTGAAGAGAAAATCGGTTTTTTAATTCAAGCTTAAAAATAAAGAGGCGGAGAATTTATTCTGACTAAAGTTAGACGCGTATACAAGGAAAGGGCAAATAGGATATAAAATTAAGGTTTTTCCAAATTGTTTGTTTCCTTTGAAATTTTGCTCACTCCCTTCAAACTTAAGCTAGATCCGCGTGTATCTAAAGTAGCCACAAAAACTGTATTTTGAAAAACTTTTTAAGCCGGCTACAATTAAATTTAATTACTCATAATGAATTACATAGGCTTGATATACTAATGCCGTAAAGTTTTACTTCGATTAGTGAAGTCTAGCAGTTTTTTTTTTTTGGTCTATAACAGCCTGTCCCACGATGTCAATCATTAACGTTCGCTTGAATTCGAAAAGATAAAAGTTATTTGCGTCACTTAGAGAGACACAATATTAAGATCTGTTCTAGTATTTGGTTTTTTTTTTAATTTTTGAGAAAGTCTTTCCAAGAGGAATATCACACGACACGTTTTTCAGATGATAAGTACTCGTTGCTTATAAAATTCGAGGTGTTTGTGAACATTAAAGTTCTTTAGTAATCACGTCCAAATTAAACACCTATTTCTGAATTTATAATTCTCAAAATTTCACTTGGTTTCCAGGTCTTCTTAACCCTGTAGACAAGGAGTGTTGAAAAGAGAACAGATTCCAATTGCCAAACGTGATAGAGGACTTAAATGTCAAATATACTTGTGGTGTTCATGAATAACTACATATAGCACAAAATACGTTCTATTTAAAACTGCCGAATCGATATGAAATTTTTTGCACTGCTTTTGGAACAGTAACGTGAATTTAACTTATAAAAAGTTTATAAGAATTTTTCAGGCTAAAAATCTCATTGAAAGGAGATTCCAGGGAAGAATTAAAAACAAAATGAACGGTCACTAAAAATGTACGTATGTAGATAAAACAACTTATGTTAAATAAATATGCCGATGTAAAAGCACACCAAGAGAAATAATTCTTGTAAACTGAAACATAATTAGAAAACTGTATACGAGTATGTGCATAGTGAGTTCAGATATAACAACGTATGTGATTGTGTTATTTTTAATACGAAACTACTTTGTCAACTACCAACTGATTGTCGGCATACTTCGCTAATGCTAAACATGACATGCATAAGAATCAATAATAAAATAGAAGAAAGTGGACATATGCGGTTATTCTTGAAAACCACAGTAATTACATAACACTCATGGAAAACATGTCGTGTAATGCTGCTTTAATAAGAGAACCCTTAATTTCTATCTAGTTATAATAAATGCATAAATAAATACATATAATACATACTAGAGAGTTAATAAATACATATACATACATACATTCGAGCATTCATTATGCGACGCACAAACATAAATTATTTATGATGAAAATTAGTATAAAATTATGAAATTAATTGATAGTGCGTGTAAATGTGTAACGTAGATTTTTAAGTATTAAATCATAAATTAAGTATTTAGGTAAGTTAAACTATAATTCAATTACGAAACAATTAAAGAAACAAACAAAATGTGTAAATGATCCATACTTGAAGCGAGTTAGACACTAAATACTTATTGGTTTATTGTATTTATTAGTCAATAATGTTAAGTTTTAATATTTATTTTTCAATAAGTCTTATTTTAAATAAATTCAAATACAGTGTGTGGAACAATTATATATTAATATGATGTAGGTATGTTGACAAGGGTTTTATAGAAATGGTATTATTTATTTTGAGGTTATATTTTGTTCCTACAAGTGGCAACTCTGATATTTAACCGATATTACCTATGATTGGTTCGATTAAAAATTAAAAATGCAGCACTACACGAAATAAGAATGCATTTTCATTGTGAAAACCCACTACGCGAAGGCATCTCTTTAAACATTGTTACTGTAAACGAGAGTGTCTCTGAAAATTCGAAAATATTAATTCGGTAATGACTGTGAACGGCATTCGTTATTTGATTTCAGATGCCATAACCTGCCACACCGCGCATGAATCAGTCGAATTATTGCAACGATTTCGATGGTTCCGTATGTAAGGCACGGCATGGATTGACACGCCAAAAATGGCGCTACATAGGAATTATTTTTAAAGTTTACACAATATTCCTTCATCCGAAAAATTCAGAAATATTTTCAAAATGTTCAGTTCGCAGCGACTTGTGTTTTTATTGCATTGAGAATAACAAATTTTAAATAAAATAATGTTTTTCGGTGAATTTTGCATCACTATTTTTTATGAATAAAAGCGTGGCAGAAAGTCAGCATATTCTTGTGGAAATACGATAAGAATATGCACCAGAATTTTATTGAAATAAACCCATATTTCTCATTAAGATAAAAAATAACGTGTACTACTCCGTACCGCTAAAAATAGACATGACAGTTGTGTCAGATTTATATGAAAAAAAAGAAATTTGCTCATGCCTGCAAATCGTGCATTTTAAAAAAAATATGTTTTTGATTCTAACCAAACTTTAAACAAAACGACATTAACTGGCTGGCCTATGATTTCAACGGTTAACATTCGCTCGAATTCTAATAGAAAAAACTGATTTTCGTCCCACTAATGAACTGTTTTATGAATATCTTTTTTTATTTAAAGCGTTAATTAAAAAAATAAATTCATTAAGATGGCTATTAGAGGGACGCAAGGCAGTTTATTCAGGTATTCAAGCCAACGTTAACCTTCGACATCGTAAGCCTGGCTATAAATATACAAATAATCCTAATATGAGTTTGGAACACAATTCTAATTTTAATATGGACTGTTTTGTATAGATTAGAGAAAAGCCTTTAATGAATACATTTCTATGACTCTTTATTTATTCTAATCATATTTAAAACCCTTGTTAAAATTGTTCCAATAAAATTAAAACTATGTGTTATCGCGATCATTATAACGTTTACTAGTTTTATTTCGAAATGTGTTACAAATTTAGAAGAATTGTTTAAATTAAATTAAAATGCATAATAAAAACTTAAATCAAATTAATTCAAAAACTTAATAAAAGTGAAATAAATTTTTTAAATTTAATAAAGAACATTTTCTTTTAAGAAACCCACCCAATGTCTTTTTTAAATTTTTTATACTTAAAATACTTGTATATTTATAATAAACATTTAATTTATTATGAATAAGTTATTTAATACAAATTATTTGAATAAAATAAATACAAACAAATGTTAAAACAAAACACTGCCCTAAATAAAAAAAATATCGAAAAACAACCATTTTATGATTTGCTTCTTTTAAAAGTTTATTTTTGTTTCAAATGAATAAAAAACTAAACAACCTTAGCTCTATTTAAAATAAAATGCAGACAATAAAAAACAAGTAAAAGATTTTTGTTGAATTTTTTGCGTTGAAAAAAGCCAACTTTAGCAACAATATTTAACACAAAACAAAAGCAAATGAAATAAATAAGATATAAATATTTTTTGAAAAATTAAAATTCTACTATAAAAGTTACAGAAAAAGAAAGAAAGTGCAAATGAGCAATTGTCATTAAAGATAAATAATTTCATTAAATCTTAACAACAAATAGAAACAAAAGAAATACTTCCAATTGAACTGTAATACAAGCGACTCAAACAAATAAAGAATTCAAAAAAAAAACTTAGAAATATTTAGAGGAATTCTGTATAAAGCAATTATTAAGTATAAAAAAATAAAAAAACAAAAATTTAACGGAAACAAAAACATTTTAACTAAAAAAAAACATGAAATTAAAAAAAATTTGAAACCTAAAAGAAAAAAAGGAAATTTAAAAAGCAAAGTGTGCGTCGAACTGATAAGTTCATCTTAATTCGTTTCGATTTACCATTGTCATCTAAGCATATAATTCATCGAATGTGTGTGTGTGTAAGAGATCTTCACGTAATTTGGAAGTCCTCTCAAAGACTTGGAATACAACATCTTAGTGTCTCATCTGACAGATCCAACAATCGAGTTCGCATAGATCAGGGTGATATTGACGGAGTCGAATAGGCTTTTAAATTAAGAAATCCACAGAAAAAAAAAATCTAATTGTATCATAACGCACGATCTTGGTGACCCGTTTTAGCCGCCTGTGCATTAGAAAAACACGAACTCAAACAATTTTCATTTCCAATTCAACAATAATATACTGTTCACATCATTCTTATCCGATTTTGCGAAAATAAATTGGTTATTATAGACCAGTAGCACGATTCGTTAAAGCTGTTAGCAAGTAGTACCGTCCTATTGTGTTGCGAACCCAAAGTCTACACCGCTTAAAACAGTTTTGAAATTTAGCCAGCGAGGATATACGCTGGCTAAATTTCATACGCTTGCAGACACTATTGTTGAAAACAAATTATTTTCTCGCATTTGTAGAGTCATGGGCAAGTTGCCTTTTTATCAACTATGAAGGGTTTACATAACGGGGTAAAAACGGTTGAAACTGACAACTGTTGTATCAAGGAGTAGCAAGGAGTATTTATAACCCATTTCTTCTATATAAAATAGATTTGTGCCAGTCATAAACTAGTTCGTTTTATTGAAAGACTATTTCAAAGGTGGTAGCAACTTTACAACAATTACAAAAACAACAAGCAGTTTTTAATTATAGTGTATAACACACCAATATAATTTGTCGAAACCGGTTTGTCTCCAAACCAAACTTGACAAGGGATGGCGGAAATTCGTTCCAAAACTCTACATCAAAACACCCTGTCGGAATATCAAATCAAGAATCAAATTGTGTATTGTTTTTGTAATTGTTGTAAAATTGCTACCACCTTTCTAAAATAATAAACTGATATTCATTTTTAAAAATAAAATAAACTGCAAAATTTACCAACTTCTGTAGGAAACCAATTTTTATTTTAAGCTCTTCTAAAGCAGCCTCGAATTGAATTTGTAGCGGCACCACTAATTTTCGTGTCTATCTCTGATTGTTGAAGTAAGAAAAGTAAAATGAAGCATTGTTCCTCCAAATGCAGTTTTAGGTTTTTCATAATTTATCGCCAAATTTGTTTGTGATTTTTTTGCTTCAAACTTTGAGAAGTTGACAACCAAAAAATTAAATCCACGCTTGTTTTGCTCTGCAATAATTTCGTGCCATTTTTCGAAAAAATAGATTTTGTTCCAAACGAAATATTGCATTAACAAAAAATCCTCTAAGCAGAGATTCCTTCGTTTTTGAAATTATTGAATATTTTCACACATTTCAAAATGCATTTTTGCGATATTTTACAAGTATCAATTACAAATAGTATGATCTTATCAATTTGACGCACACCTTAGTAACTCATTGTTTTACATCATGAATAACAAACTCAAATGAACAAATACAAATTGTCATATTTAAATAAATTAAAAATAAAATTAATTTAAAAACTAATAAACCCCCAAAACGAACATTGAAATTTAAAAAAATCCTAATAAAAATTTTGGAAAAATTATATTAAAACTGAAATTTAAGATTGAGACATAAAAAAATTAATTTTAAATTAAAAGATTTAAATGCAAACAAAGAAACCTTTGTATACAATACAAAACCACAAAAGCAACAAAAAGACGTTTATAAAAAAACATAAAAAGTTAAATTAAAAACTTATTAAAAACCAAATTATGTAAAACCTATTAAAAAAAAATTACATTCTAAGATTTTAATTATAAAAAATAAAAAAAAAACTTTAAAACAACTTACAAAATAATATTGCGTTGCAAATCATATCATAAAATCGATTGAAAAAATAAATAGTGAAAAATAAAAAATAAATTATTGTTTTTTAATTATTTAAATAGGTGGGAAATTGTGAGTCCTCCGAGGGAGCTGGTATCGTAACACCTCCAGTATCGACAGCCGGTTCATGGGGTAGTGAATCTATGCTTTCCAAAGGTAAAAAACAATCGGTGGAAACCTAGAAAGATAATCCAGTTGCAAAAAAGGTATTGTTTTTATCTTGGCAGTCGCAGTTTTCAAATCCTATATCCAAGGAATAGAAGATTGTATGTCACTAATAACAAATATATTCTATATGCCTTTTGGTAGCCTTAAGTTTCTTCAGTCAGATTTCAATTCAAATACTTCATTATTTCTTAATACCAATAATGCTGTCCTTTCTTGCATTTTCCGTGCCTAACGATTATTTAAATGAATCCAAATGAATGCTTATAATATTCCTTTACCAAACATATATCAACACTAATAAAGAACTCTATTTTGATAGATTCTTCTTTTAAAACTTTGTATTTTTAAAAGTTTCTGCACTCCTAGCGGAATCCGAGAAATTTAATTTAATAAAATAGAAAAAAACGTAGTCAGAGAGGTCATTGTGTATTTCAATTTGAAAGAAAACAATTTCGAAACGTAATGTTTAAGGTATACAAATTCGAATGATTCCATTTCCGATCCGAATTGCACGGCAACAGCAAGATTTTTTGATAATTAATTAAAAATAAAATTAATTTCATTGATTCAATATTAATTTTTATGATGGTTTGAAAAAATATGCACAAAATCTTGCATCGGCAAAAGGCTGTCTTTTTTTTTTAATAAAATGTTTTGCACATAGTTTTGCTTTTGTCGCTATATATCTTGTGTTTCACATTCCATAATGCCGGCAATAAGCAAACTAATTCTATCGGCACAAAACCATAACTGTGAAAATAAGGCCAAGTTCCTATCTAAAAATTTCAGACCTTAAAAGTACTGAGATCAAAATGAGGGCAAATTCTTGATATGAACAATTCCATCACTTTTGCTAGACTACCTGATAGCTTGGCAACATATTTCCGATAATTATTTTTCCTAGATTAGAAAGTAACAAAAATATTGCCATATTACCAGGTTGCCTATACATGAGATGGTATTGTATAGATCAAGAACTTGGTCCTCATTTTGCAAGAAGTACAGATAACAGTGCGAGTACGGAACTGTTCATCACTGTATCAGATAAAAATATTTATATATAATTTACACTAAATTTAAATTTAAAAAATTCAATTAAAATTACATATATTTGGAAAAGTAATGCCTTATTTTTGTAATTATAAACATATATAGTAATTTTAAATTACAAAAAGCCGTAAATATTTTTTTTTTTTTTGAATAAATAAAAAATTTGTTCATTAAATAAAAAATAATGAAGACTGCTTCTGTAAGTTTATTTACTAAATATTAATTTAAATTAGTTTACTCTTCCCCATGATTATTGTTTTCATAGCAATATAACCCAAGGTGCTTCTTTTTTAAGACGATCTTAATTTAGACACTATACATGACTACAATTCCTTTTGTTGTTTGTATTCTCCTCATTATAATGTATTATCTCGTTCTTTTCGTTTAAATTCTATAATTATATTACTTCATTGGCCTTGCTTCTATTCGTTTATTTCACGAGAACCACTAGTTATAATACTACTACATCCACTTACCTCATTATTTTTATCCATTTTTCTGGCCGCCATTGAGTCTTCATTGTTAACGATTAAACCTTTCCGATGATCTTCTTTATGAGCCTTCAATTTGCTGACATTGATTGTGACAAAGGTACATAAATCACAAGATATTTGCTTATAATATTCAATATGATTTAAGCGTATATGACGCTTAAGGGCATTCGACTGTATACACGAGTAATCACACAGAGAACACTTTAATTTGCCAACACAGTCATGTCGCATTTGATGCTTGTGCAAAACGCTAGGATCACGTGTCGAAAACTTGCATGATTTGCACGACAATGGTTTTTCGCCAGTATGTTGACGCATGTGAATCTAGATATAAATAAGAGATACATATATGTATACGAGTATGCAGATATGCATATGCAACTATATAACGGAAAATGGAAGATCTTACTATTAAACTTGCTTTTCGGGCGGTTTTCTTGCCACAAACATTACAATTGAATGGTTTTATTTTATTGTGCACTGTTTTAATGTGTTTTGACAAAGTTTTGCCGTTAACAAATTTCCGTTCGCAAATCTCACACGTTTTTTCTGAGTAATATTTATTTTTTTTAGGTATTGGTGGTGCCTTGGGCGGTTGAGCGGTTTCCTGTTCTTGTGGTTTTAAAGCTGCTAATCGTCGTTGTTTAACTGCCTTCAGAGAACGCAGGACACGGGGTCGCCATTGTTTATGAACTCGCATGTGGCGCCATACCAAAGCTGCACCAAAAAAAATATTATGATTTTTAAGACTCTCTTTGAATAGTATTTATTATTAATATACCTGTAGCATGTGATTTAAACTCACAAATCGGACATTTCAACAAATCCACATCTAACTGATGCATTTTCCACAAATGTGCTGAACAGCGTCTCCAATTGGTAAGGTCAACACAACATACAAAACACTGAAATGAGGTCTTATTTTTGGCATGACAATTCATGTGTTGTTTTAACTTTTCTTTCGTTTCAAATTTATACATGCAATTTGAGTATTTGCTGCATTTTAAAGACATATTACTTCGAAGAATTAAACGAAAATCTTTAAATGGTACAGGTTTCATTTCGGAATCCGTAACTGATTGAGCTTGCTGATTTTCGTTAGTAGATGATTTTTCAAGCTCCACTATTGTTGACTCTAAACTTTCGATCTTAGAGTTGTCATTGACAGGTTCATGCATAATTTTGTATTTATGGTATTCAATCATATGACCTCGTAAATCTTCTTCTAGATCATACTGTCGAAAACATAGAAAGCATACCAGAATTATACGTGGAGTTGAATCATCATTCGCTGAATTAGTAGCAGCAATTTCTTCAATGGAGGCAGAAGTACGAAAAAATATATCTTGAGGTGCAACAGACATTATTAACTGCAACAAAGTAGAAGAAAGCTTTAGCAGTGTCACTAACTGTTAAGAAATACATAAGAAATATAGTTTAATGAACTGTTAAAAAGGATCTTTCTAGAAAAGTTGTATATTTTGTCAAGACAAAATTGTATCCGTTGTAAACCTGCTTCTTCCTAGTTTTGGAACCAATTACAATTGTATCTTATATGATTGCTATAAGATAAATTTTCAGCAAAATGAATGGTATATTGTCTTATCTAAAGCAATATCAGAATAAAGGTCTTTTTCATTTTCTCTTCGCTTTTTCTAACTTCGATTCAAGTTAATAAAAAAAAAAGCTTTTAAGTAAAATCTTGTCAGTTTAATTAATGCCAACCCGACCAGAACCCAGGGTTGCACTGGGGCATGGCCTAGTGCGAGCTACAGTCTAAAGATGCAAGGAGGCTACCACATGTTGACAGGTTCAAATGATGCTCAAAGGGCCCCTCGGCAGAAAGGCCAGCGCGGTGCTCGAATATAATAGGGCTACCTTAACTTGGATCACTGCGTTAGAGACAGGAGATGGAAACTTCAAGTATCATCTGGCCAAGATGAAAATCGTAGAAGATAAACTGTGATGATGAGACTGTGCCTGGAAGAGGCTGAGACGCACAATGTTTGTGAATGTCCAACACTGGCTAGCATAAGGCTTAGGACTACGGGCAGACAATTGTTAAATATGAATTCTATGGGGGAGCTAATCCTTAGACAAATGTTAGCATTTACAAGAGACTCCGTGGTGAGGAGGGGTGCGGAGAGTTACCAGTCGACAGTCCGAAATCACTATAGTCAAGAATAAACGCTAGGGCTAGCACGAGACACAATTGAAAGTAAGGTAATCGTAATTACAAAAAGGTTGCCTGAAATCAATTTGAGGGGCGAAAGGTGTCGAAAAGAGAGTCAAGAAGTAAGTGGTCTGATTCGATATCCCCCTACATTAATTGTTAATACCAGTTAGCGCCTTTTAGTGCTGTAATTCCTATACTTTTACTAAACAGAAAAATTTTTTGTTTTGTTTTTTCTACATACTGATGAAGTTACACTAGTTTTCTATTTTTCAATACAAATTCAATACAAGAAGTACAGAAATTCAGAAATCGTTTTGTCTTAAGAGTTTTTCTATAGCAGGTCATGCACCGTGCAGAGATCTTCTACCCTATAATAATTCGAGTTCTGGCTTCGTCAAATAAATCTAGTTTAGGGCAGCACCTCTAAAGCTTCGACTTACGGACTCTTAAGCTTTTAAAGGTATATGTAAATATACTATATGATGATACCATTGAAGAGCTTGTTAAACTCTTAAAAAAATATTCAATAATCGTAGCTTGTGTTAAAAATACTATAAATAAAATCCTACCGCTTGGCAGAAGCGTTTTTAAGCTCGACACCAACAAGGTATCAATCAATACCCACAACTTTTTTTATTTTTGTGGGGAGTTGCCCTTGGCTTGGTTCCTTCCTTCATTTTAAGATAAAAATGTAATTTTTAGCTGCATATTAGATTTTGTCATTGCCCTAAGTGGAAAGGTTCCTAGAGAGTAGATAAATTATAGAAACTGTTCACGAATGCCGATATCGGTGTTTGCAAATTATGGATAATATTATCATGTGTCGTTTTCTTAGTTGTTATTGATCAAAACTAGTACATATCAAACCGGTAAATGTTACCGCTATTTAATACAACGCCAACATTTTTTATCGCCGCAGTTGTGCAAATTTAATAATAAAAAAAAAATTAACATATGAACTTATATAAAAATGTAATGGGGCTTACTGATGAAAATCAATACAATTATTTCCAATCACATATATTTTGTATAAATTTATTATTCACTTATTTGAAGATATATTTTAAATTAAATTTTGGGAACCAGGAACAAACAACCACAAATAAAAACAAACACTCTGCAGCTGTTAAAAATGTTGCCAGATGCAAATTGGTTATGGTATTAAATTTGATCAGTATACTACACGAAGAAAAATAATTGGTCGTACGAATTGCATATATGCTTAAGACAAACATCTGCATATAATAACTGGTTTAGTAAATATGAAACATCGTACATAAAAATTCTATAATACATATTCAGTTTTTTTTATATGTAGAGCATGTTATGTTAATGTTGACAAGGCTATCACGTACGTGGCGTAGCTAAAGGCGTTAAAAGTTAATTATTTTATTATAAATGATACTTTTTGTCCATAGAAGAACCAATTGCAACTGCATTCTACAAATGTAGAAACCATTTACAGTGTACTACAGATTTTTTCTATTTTTTGGAGAATTTTCAAAGTTTTGCGGAATATAAGCGTTTGCCAAACTTTAAATTATTCGTATTTTTGTATGTAATTTCTGTGTTCTTTGCTTTCATGAGTTCTTTTTTCTTTCTATTCAGAAAGAGAATTATTTATTTAATATGGACAACCTTTGAGAACAGTAAAAGTTTTAATTTTATTAGATATCTAGCTGAATGGAATGCATTTTCTATGCCGCTATACACGTTATCAATATTCTTCGTGTCTATCTACAAATTGTGTTTCTAAACAACTTTTACTGTTTTCAAAGGTTGTCCATATAAATAAATAATTCTCTTTCTGAATAGAAAGAAAAACGAACTCGTGCCTAAAAATTAAAATTACTTAATAAATTAATAATATTTGTAGTTCGAAAAAAACAAAAAAACTTAAAAAATAATCCAAAAATAAAATTTGGAAAATAATCTTTAAAAAGTAATTTTTGGAATTAAACTTTTAGCCGCTAACAATCTGTCAACAACCAGTTGAGAATGTTTTCCCCGAAACTATTTTATCTGGCCAGCATTGATTTTTAACCGCCGACAAGTTTTGTGCACAAGCCGCCGCCGCTAATAAAATTGTACGGCGCAGGATTCTGCCCTACAGAGTTGCAAAAGTTCCATTTAGCGAAACAAAACTGAAAGAATTGATTCAGTACCTTGTTTGGAGAATAATAATATAACTAAAAATTGTTTAAAGAATACATAATTAGGAGTAATTCTTACAATATTTGCAGTCAACAATATAACAAAAATTTAGAAAGTGAAAACATTAGACAAAAGCTTTAAGATTTCCAGAAATTCTTCGGTTTTGCAACCTTGTCTCTGAACAAAAAATACAAATAACCAACAAATATAAAATCATTGCAAAAGACGAATGAATCTATGAAAAAACAAAGAAAGTGGTTCTAAATTAAAAAAAAGTCACAAATAGATCGTTCAATTATTTAGAATTAGAGCAAAATAAGCATGTAAAAAAGTTAAAATCTAGCTAATCAAAAATATATAAAAATCTTGTATCGTTTGGATTTGGAGTTACTTGGTCGCAGGGAAAATAACACAAGCACACAAATGGCCAGCGCCTTAGAAAATTTTGTGAACAGTGTGAGAAGCCGTAGTTCATCGGGTAAGTGGGACTTAGTGACATAAACTAGAATTTCTTTTCATAAAGATGTAATTTCATTAAGGTGCCTTTGAAGAACTGGCTGCACACTTATTAGACTCAGTGGAAATTTTAACCAAAAACTGGAATATACTCGATAATGTTCTGGAAACATTGGATATACAACAGCATTCATTAGGCGTACTTTATGTGTTAATTGCAAAATTTAATAGCATTGCGGTAAGATTCTTCTGATCACTTATTTTGTACTAATATTGTTTTAGCGTTGACTGACCTATAATGTATTTCCTTATACTTCTTATTAGAACTCCAATGCTGATGTTAATGCACTGTTTAAGTTGTTTAAAGACTTTGTAGAAGAATGCAATACCTATCAAGTTGGCTTAGCTACATATGCTTGTAAGTTTTTAACGAGATATTTAAAAAAAATTAACGCATACAGTTTTAGTTTTTTTTTAATGGAACTAGATTATACCATACATCCATGATAATGTGTAAATGATAAAAACAAAACTAAATCTTTTTTTGCAATTGAATTATGTGTACATTACAAAATATGCCATAATTATTCGGCTATATATCTGCTAAACTAGATAAAAAGCTGGTATAGTAATTATTGTTCTAGTTTGATTAAATCAAATAAAATTTTGTCTGCAAAACTAACTGTCTTCACTATAAGATTGTAATAAAATGAAGCTTTCTAAAAATTTCTTTTGAAATTTAAAAATAATTTTCTGAGAAAAACATTTTCTAAAGTGGTATTTTCATGTTACAATATAAGTAAGGTGTTTAAATATAAATGCTATTATTGATATTAATTACGTACAGTCATTGTCGGTAGAAAATAAAGGCTACTAATATCTTAAGGTAGACAGAAATTCAATGATAGATACTGGCTTTCATCTAAAATCGCTGTGATGAGCCATACTCATAAAAGCATTCTGTGAGATAAATGAAAACAATCATATCTCTATAGGGTATTTTATGTTTAATATATACATATTTGAATATATCTCGTCCAAATAAGCCATAGAATGGATATATGGTTATTTAATAGTGATTGGAATCTTAACATCTTTATCTGTTTTAAGAGGATAACTTGTCTAACTATATTTACAGATTATGAATTATGTCATCTATTTACGAATACAATGGTAGCACAACCAAGTTGTATACACGGTTTAAATGTTTTAGCCACAGCCATTAATAAAATACGTACTTCAGAGTCTCAACTTACACCCATTCATGCAGATTTATGTCTGTTAAGTCTTAAATCGAAATGTTTTAGAGTTGCTTTAAAATATTTAGACGTCGATATAACAACAATATCGACATCAGCCGATCCTAGAGGGCAAAATCAAACGGTAATATTTTATTTTTATATTAAAATATACAAAAACGAGTATGACCACATATTAAATTCTTTTTGTAATTGTATTTCTACAGGATGTCACCAATCAAGATGCCAAATATTTCTTATTATACTACTATTATGGAGGCATGATTTATACTGCTATTAAGCATTATGAAAGAGCATTATACTTCTTTGAAGTTTGTATATCAACTCCTGCCATGGCAATGTCTTACATCATGTTAGAAGCGTATAAAAAATTTATATTGGTTTCATTGATACTACATGGAAAGGTAAAAGTCTTAGAAAGGATAAAAGAATCCGAAAAGTGTGAGATAAATGAATATTTTCTTTTTTTTAAGATAATACCTATACCAAAATATTCTTCTCAAGTTATATCGCGTTTTATGAAGCCAATTACTCAGGCCTATCACACATTAGGCGTTGCTTATGCCACCACCTCCAGCGAAGAAGTACGAAATTGCATAATTAAATATAGTGAAACATTTCAACGTGATAATAATATGGGTCTAGTTAAACAGGTAAGAAATTATGCACATACATCTAACATTTTCTTTTCGTATAAAAACTATTTTTTTTTTTTTTCAATTTTATAATGGTTGAAATCTTTTTGATATCGACCGATATTTACACATACGTTATTCATGAATACATTTAAGAAATCCACTTTTGATTATTTTTCTTCTGCTTATAGAAACATAAATACTTGTATATCTAAAATCTGCATGGATGGTTGCATTATTATTTCTTTTCTGTGAAAATTAACTTCTTATGATCTTATTCTTAAGTAATTTTGCTAAAAGTTTTTTTTTATCAAGTTTTGCGACTTATACCGAAAAATTCGTGTTATTTAGTGATGGGTCAATATTTATATATTGAATATTTTCCTATTAGACATGTTATTCATGTAAATCATTTGAACTATTTCTTTAAAAATATATTAATAACAAACAGAAAGTTTGTATTGTGTGAGGCAGTTAAAAATAAAACATTTGTACCGCTTCTGTTACTCTTCATACTACCAAATATTCGAATAATAGTAATCCAATTCATTTTAATTACATGAATTTAGAATGTTCCGTTTTATTGAAAAAATTGGAATTGGAAAGAATCAAAAGTCAAAATTTGACCCAGGTAATTATCTGCCACAGCCAATATTTGTCGACCGGTCAAGGTATTTTGCGATACATAGTATTGGTGTGATTCATCGCTTGCAATGAATGATACGTCGCTGAAATTTCTTAGTTCAGTTATGCAACCGTATGCTAAATACGAATTTTGTTCCAAGTTTTTGTACTCCACGCTCGCTTGATTTCCAACCTTTGCCAAAAAACAAATTTATATGTGAAAAGGTATTATTGAAAGAGATTTAACTTTTTGTCGATATAAATCTTGCATCAATTCAATAGCTAAAAGATGTTCGCATTAATCAAAAAACAAGCGTTATGTAACAAATTCCTAATCATTTAATGCCATTTTAGTTTTAAAATTTTTTTAATTTCACTTCACGTTTTATTGTTATATAAGTTAAGAAACAACAACAAAAAATGCAAATAATCATTCCACCCTACACGAAATGGCACGCGAAATGTAAAGAAACTATTTTGAAAACTTTTTATATTTTTCTTACAGGTCGCTACTTCATTGTATAAGAAAAATATTCAACGATTGACAAAAACATTTTTAACATTATCCCTGTCTGATGTTGCCAGTAGAGTTCAATTACCATCGGCTAATGCAGCTGAAAAATACATTTTGAATATGGTAAAAGCTATTTTTACAAAATTTTACTTTATCAATATTTATTTCATGATAATTTTATTTTCGCAGATAAAATCTGGTGAAATTTATGCGACTATTAATCAAAAAGATGGCATGGTTGTTTTTAAAGACGATCCAGAAAAATATAATTCACCTGAAATGTTCCTTAAAATACAACAAGACATGGATAATGTAGTGGAATTAGTTAAACAATTAAATAAAATGGAAGAAGAAATTATATTAAATCCTACGGTAAGATAAACTTCTCTTTTACACAGATCAACCACTAATAATAAATGTTGTTTGTCTGCAGTACATTAAAAAAGCTGTTGGTAATCAAGATGATGACTTAGCGTCTCAACATGCAAAAGCCTTTGCGGGGTAGCTATATGCCATTAACTTATGATTATCTTTAAACATTTATATCTTTTTGTTTCGATTTAATAGAGATCCCATTGATTGATGATATCAAAATTTTAATAATCGCCCGAAAGCTTTGGATAAATTTATAACAGCTAAACAATGCAGTAGTACATTTGTCATCTTTAGCTTTTGCTCAAATGCATTCATTCATTGTTTAACGATAAAAAAATTTCAAAATAAAAATACAAACAACAACAAAACCAACGCCCGCAACAACAATAACATTGCATCAACCAATTCGCGCATAGAACATTATTAAAACTAAATGTTTTGTTTTAAAGCATAAAAAAGAAAATAATACCACATAACAAAAAAAAAATCACTTCTTAATTTCTTATAGTTATTTATTCCATGTTTCTTTTTTCTGAGATACTTAAGCTGCATTTAAAATTAAAATAAAGCGAAATGGATGTCTGCCAACGAAATAAAATTCACAAAAAACAACTGAACGTTACGAAAACGTTTTGTCGTTTGTATACATTTCGGAAAAGTTTCTATAATTGTATAGGTATAAATTAAGTTTCCTTGATTGGAATACTTCTAATTATACTTTGGTAAAAGGATCGACGTGAACTGAACAGCACTTACATTGTAGCTTATATATTTTACCAATTGTATTCGACATAGTTCGTACCACAGCTACTGGCAAGCAGTTAATATCAATTTGTGCTCACATGTTCTAGCTTATATTATTACTAGTATATGGCGCTGCAACACTGTTCTAAAAATAATAGTATGCGCAATTGCAGAGTTGTTAAACACTAAAGCTTTTCCATCCTACTTTAGTCTTCTCTAGTCTCCCTTTTCCATCGAAAGTAGCACGATTAATAAAAATGTTTTAAATTTCTTAACACAAAATATTCGTCTTTGATCTGTATTCCGAAAACATGTAGAATTGTAACAGCATTTGGAATTCAATAATTCGAAAATTAGCTGCTCTGAATTTCACATATTTGAATTTTTTTTTTCGAAATTATTAGACAATGTTTGTGAAAACATGATATTACTTACGTTGATAAGCAATTTCAATACAAAATTGTAATTTTAACATTGAAAAACAGTTGCAATTGAAGAAAACCGAAGTCTAATTCATTCCATTAACATTTTTTATTCAAAATGAAATGAAAGAAATTATTCGGATTTTGTGGATTCGAAACAGAACAGCACTGATAAAGAAGTTAAATTTGAAATGAAATTTCCATTTTTGTATCATTTCTCTTTTTATATTTCAGTTTTTGGACAAATTCGTATATTCTAGCAATGTTAAATTTGTTGTCGAATTTTCGATTTCGCATTGAATTTTCAGTTGATGGCGAAGTCACGTTTTTCAAGATTTTGTTGGAGAAATTTTTATTTCAATGTTATTGATAAAATTAAGCTGTTTTTATAATTTCGTTTTTTAACAAAATTTGTGGTTTTTAATGCTTGATGTTTTTCAAATTGTTTCGTTAATTTTCGGTTTGTAGCGAAATTTCTATTCTTTTAAGACTTCTTGCTGATGTGTTCACTCCTATTCTACATTTCGATTCGAATTGAAATTTTCGCCGTTTGGCAACTTGGATATTATGTGTTCCGCTTCGATTGACATTTTTACGATTGTGTATGATTGTATTCAGCATTGCGAGTGTAGCTACGTTTTCCTAAGTTTTTAATTCAGTAGCGAAGAGGCTAGTGTTTGGTTTGCTTAGCTTTAAAAAGTGTGTAATTCAAAAAACTGCAATTAAACACTCTATTTATGATCCTAAATAATTTATTTTAATTTGTTTTTCTTTTGTACTGAAATGTGGAAGTTTTATTTAATATTATTGCAGGTCGAAAACGATGTGCTCGTCCAACAATAATGCCGCTGTTATCGACTCCACTTCTCCTTAAAAGTAAAACCAAGAAACTTATTTTTCTGTTACAATGATGTAAAAAAAATTCTAGTGTCACCTCCGGCGCGAATATTTTGGCCTTAAATATGTTTTATTTAATTTCTGTCTTTTTTCGACTTTTATGTATAGATACAAAAGACCAGTCCTACGTTTTCGCGAAGCAATATAAATGTTCTGAAGTAGGTGCAAAGCCGCAAGTAAAATTATATTCTCCATACTTGCTACCCCGGATGAAGATGCTCAATCCGTTATCGGGAACAAACCTCCACCAATCTACTTGCGCGAGCAACCTTACAATGCCATTCTAAACATGCTGTAACAACTCGTAGGAAATGAAAATTTCTACGTCGCCTCCATTCGAAGGAGACAAATCCAAGAAACAAAGATCCAAGTAGATACGGAATAAAATTATCGGCTAATCGCAAGTCGACTTGAATCAGAAAATAACAACTATTATCCGTATCTATTAAAAAATGCTAAAGGCTTGAGATTTTTTGTAAAGGGCATGGAAAGTTCTGCTCTCACTAGAGAAATAAAAAGTACCATAGAAGCGGAGGTTACGTCGTAAGGTTAGTACATAATCTCCTAAGCAAGAATAAAGTTCCCCAACCAATGCATTCTGTTGAGATTGTATTTATTTCAACTCAGACAAAATCAAAGAACTGCATTCATGCTATTTACAACTTACGATACCTCCTCATCAGAAGAATAACGGTAGAAGAGCCATTAAAACATAATCGTCCCTGTCGGGCACATGAAAACTTAGTGTAAACTAGCATATGTATGTGTTGTTTGCGGCGATGCCCAACGAACTTCGAAGTAAACTTTTTCCATAAAATTATGCAAAGTTATTAAATGCAGTGGCTGTAAAGTCTTCCAACACGTAAAAAATAATTTAAAAATAGTACGTAGACCCGAATATGACTAATATAAAGCATCCGCATTTTCTAGGCTTCGTGCACAATCTACTAACGTAACACACACTAAACCAAACTACTCGTACGCCCAAGCTCTGAAAAATGACTCTTATTCCCACATCTGAAAAGAGGGACAACAATGCAGCGTATGTTTCAAGAAATAATGCGCACCCAAAACATATTTCTGCAAGCTTTGCTTAGCAAGAAATTAACCGTTTGAAAATGTGCTTCTGGAACACTAACGGGCTCTCTAAACATAAATATGAAGTTGGACATTTAAGTCTAAAAAAACTGAAATGGATTTTTAACATCCGAGTGGAAAGGCATGTAATGGCATCGCCGTCGTAGTGCGTAAAAACGCAAGGCACTTTCCAATGCCAGAATACAGCGAAGATTTTATACAAGCCACATTTATTAATCTTACTGATTTCAAAATTGCAGCCTCATCAGTGTATTGTCCGCCCAGGCACAAAATCGAACTCTACCAATTTGCCATGTTCTTTGCTTCACTAAGACAAAAGTTCATTGCAGCTGACGACTACAATGCAAAGCTCACTTTTTGGGGCTCCAGGCTTCTTACCATATCAAAGAGCAGCTGTAAAATACAGTTAAACCAAATAACCTGCCAACAAGCTTTAATAAGCTGCCAGATCTTATTAGTTTTGCCATTGTAAATAATACTAGATGTAATATATTTTCCGACCATTCACCTGCAATCGTTATTTTACAGTATAGTATTGTCACTACACGTGAAACTCTTATTTCATATCCAAATAAAAACACGAATTGGCTGATCTTGTAAATTAAAACACGACTGCTCAGTTCAACTGCTTTATTGCGAGTGAGTATAAAAGAAATATTTACAGGATAATATACATGTTTTACATTTCATAAAAAAGAACTTATACATATACATAGTGTTGTGTGTTGCTTCTATATACATATACTTTTACAACAGCTGAAATATAAAATGTAGGTGAGCTCTCACCTCTCAAAATCCTTCTGAGAAATCCTCCTGATATTCAAGCAGCTGTGGATGACTTTATGGGCGTCCTGACGGCCGCAGTTTGAAATGCAACAGCAAAAAAATGAACAGTTGAAATAAATTTATACCAATCGTCGGCGGATATACAGGCCCTCGTTAGGGAAAAGAGAATGCTCAGAAGAGAACATAATCGTTCTCCTGACGTGAAGACCCAATTGGACTTATGTCAAAGAACTTTACGTAATAAACTAAAGCAGAAACAAGACTCGGCTATAGAAACTTATTTAAAGAACTTGGATCCAACAAAAAACGGACTAAAGCCTGCCCACTAAGCCTTGAAAACCACACATGGGCCAGAAACTCAATTGAAAAGACCTTTGCAAATCACTTAGAAAAGGTTTTCACACGACATGACATAAATTGTTTCACTATTCCAAATATCAGTGACAATGTGATTCATCCTATGAAATTTCGGCTATTATTATTAAAGTCAACAATTAAAACTCCTGATATGAGAAAATCGCCCGGCCATGATCGTATTACAGGATACCTAATTGTGCTGTCAGACTTTTACTATTCGTATTTAAAGCTATCTTGCGAGTGGGCTTTAAACAAATTCTTGGTATATTCCCGATTTTTTGTGGAATTTAGTTTTTTATATAATTTTTCGGTTTTTAGAAATTTTTCTCGTTCTTAGTAATTTTCTGTCGAGTTTTGAAATTTGTTTAAATGAATTTAAGACTGTTTGCTAAATTTTCGACAAATACCAAAAACTAATGTGCTTCGAGTATATGTGTGTTTGTATGGACTTGTCATTCTTATACGAGTATATACTTATGTATAAATAATACTTCTTTGTGATTATTTACACTTAATATATAGTTTGTTGAGGTACAAATAAACAAATCTAATTAGATGCCTCGGCTGGGAATTGTATCATTCCCTGTGTTTATGGTTACGAACAGAGCACGACAAAACCATAGTAAAAGTATTTAGCGAGGGTATCGCGAACAAATATCATGTCAAACGTAAGCAGGTTCGTATGCAATGACAATTCCATGTAGCCTTAGAAAGCTGCTGATATCGATTTTTTTGATTTGGACTAAAGTAAGTAGTATTTGCATTACTCTAGAATATCCATTGGATTAATGAGTTCTTTGTTACGGTGTTGCTAAAAAAAAATTTGCAGGAACATGCCTATAATTAAAATACATTTATATCTCGATTTACGCCCTAGATACGTTTTGAAAACAGTGCTAGAACAATCGTGTAAACTAAAAATAATTATAAAATGGTGTGAAAGAGAGGGACTTATTGTGAAATTTAAATAAGAAACCAAAGGGTGTTTAATTAAAAAAGGCACATAAATTGATATTGATTTATGAAATTTAAGCATTATGCTCTTTTCCTATGTTTTGAATAACGTTCAAAGTTAAATTTTCAAAAATTATAATTTTTATACTTTATTTACGCTCTAAAGAACTGGTGATTTTTTTAATGGAATACTTTTGCTTATTGGCCAATTTTGCCATTGTTAAGAATTGTCTTGAAAAGAAATGAATTTCTTTTGTTTTAAAGAATATTTTATTGTTTTATGTCCGATTTCTTTCTTACTTAATTTAAAATGTGAAATATAAGGTAAATGCGTTTTTTAATTTGCGCCTTAGACATGTGATTGTAAAAGAAAATTAATGTATTAATGCCAAGATTATTCCCATTAAATGAATACTTTAGTAGCCTCAAATATTGTTTCGGAGGTAAATAAAAGTTATTAAAAGTATAAATCCAAATTGTAATAAATATTCTATTTTATCTTTTGACAGCAAAAGAAAATACTTATTTCAAAACTGGTATAAGAAATCGTGCAAGTGGGCGCAACCATTGTTAATGACTATTTGTGACATTCTGTCAAGAACTTCGGCCGGTTTCACGAGCGTAGGGCTTGCTCTCATAGACAAGTGCTCTAAAAATAATATACCAAAGAAAATAGGCCATTCCACAGGTCCATAACTGGATATTATGGCCTTAAAAGAAATTTCTTGCAATTAATCGTTAGTGGCTCTTGCTGAGTAAAATATTGCTCTGTCTTATTTAAACCAGAGTTTCCCTACAATCAGGTGTGAATAAGTCATTGATTTCACAATTTTACCAGGTTACCAATGGCATGAGATTTGATTGTATTCCCTTCAACTGAGGGGTTGTTGTTTATTGATAAAGTATTTTGCCCAAAAATTCGGTTGATTGATGAACAAAATTTGTTTTTGAAAATCAAAATCAACGCCAATCTTGTTTTTATATTTCTAAAAAAAACTATACCCCTAAAACTCTATTTATAAGCATGTTTAAAAAAACGCTTCTTTTTAAAATCTCCAAATTTCAGGAAAGAATTGGACTAAAAAGCTGACTTATTGCTTAGAGCTTTTTAATCGGTTTTTATGTTTTATAAGTTTTAGGTATTTTATTTGGATCACTGCGTTAGTGACAGGACATGGAAACTTCAAGTACCATCTGGCTTAGATGAAAGTCGTAGAAGATGATACTTGTAGACTATGCCTGGAAGAGGCTGAGACGGTAGCGCACATTGTGTGTGAATGTCCAGCACTGGCTAGCATAAGGCTTAAGATCACGGGCAGACACTTGTTAGATGTGAATGCCATGGGGGAACTAAGCCTTAGACAAATGCTAGCAATTACGAAAGACTTCGTGATGAGGAAGAGTGTCGACACTTACCAGTCGACAGTCTGAAATCAATTTAGTCAAGAGTAAAGGCTAGGGATAGCACGAGACTCAATTGAAAGTAAGGTGGTTGTGATTACGGATCGGTTTCCTGAAATCAATTTGAGGAGCGAAATGGGGGTCGAAAAGGGACCCAGAAAGTAAGTGGTCTGCTTCGATATCCCCCCATACATTAATAATAATAGGTATTTTATCCGAACTTAACTTCGTATGCATTAGATCGTCTGATTAAGAATACACTGTTTTTCGAAATTTTTTGGCCATTTTAAAAAGATTTTTTTTAAATTTACTTCCCTTTTCCATCCGCTTCAAATGAGAAGAGCCTTAAACTTGTATTCCCATTTTAAGCAAAAACAAGTTCTAAGCACTCAAAGTAGGAATTCATGAAAATCATATGAAAACAGCTGATTTTCGCGAAATAAAAAATAATTGCAGTATTTTCTAATCGCACTCGCTTTTTAGCCTCTTTCTCACGCACCTAAAACATAAACTGAATTATATTTTCCATTGTCCTCAATAAGTCTTTATTTCAGAAAAGGTCATAATAATTCCCTAATCTGGTCCACAAGGAATTTGTAAACACAACAAATTACACTATTATATTATCAGAATTGTGCAAAACTGCATAAAGAGTAGTCGCCCAAAATTCCGTCTACGACTATATGGCCAACTGGGTTTATACTCGTATAAGCCATATACGTACGTATGTATGAGCATTTAAACATACAAATCTGTATACATGCACACATACCAATAACAACAAAAATATAACGTATACGCCTCCTCGAACCTATTTGACATTTTACCACCTTCTTTCATATTTTCCAGGAATCTACGAATTTTGTTCGTTTTTTTTTGCGCTTATTTTCAAATATAAGAATTGATTTCCTATAGAATTTTTAAAAGACTTTATTTTCTTCAGGTGTTAAAGTAAATATAAAAAATTAATCATAAAAAAGAAAACGTACTAAATGATTAAAAAAAATATTCATCTATAAAAAATAAAGTAAATTAAAATCGACAACAACAAAAAACTATGTAAAACATAAATGCAGTATTCAAAACGACGGCAGTATATTCATAAAAGCACGACCTCTTTGAAATTTTGAATCGAGTATTAATACAGCTTAATTACCGTAACTATTATTAATTAATGTAAATCTTTATCGAAACCGGCTGCTTATTGTTGTTTAGTAAACGTCATATTCATCCAGAGAGATACAGTTACGGCTATGAAATCAATGAAGCAATATAATTTATGTAGAATTTTGGAACGAATTTCCGTCTGAGAAAAAAGAACGAAAAATGACACTGAAGATGGCACATAGCCGAAACCGGTTTGTCTCCAAACCAAACTTGACAAGGGATGACGGAAATTCGTTCCAAAATTCTACATCAAAACACCCTGTCGAAATATCAAATAAAGAATCAATATAATTTAATAAATCCTAATATAGGGGGTTTATCAGTTGTCTAAAAAATTTTCTAGCATAGCACTTATATACTTGCTGCAAAATGATTTTCGTGCAAGGCTTTTGAATATCCCAATGATTTGAGAGTTTAACCCAAAATAGGCATAATAGCGCAAAATTAATAAAAAATAAATGTGTGTATTTCTAAACCGAATACTCGCTTGAAATTACGGTCGCATCGAAAATTCGCGTTCGACTTCGGAGTTCGAAAAAATTTACATTCGTCTGAAATATCTGGGATAATTTTACTGAATAGCGATTAGTAGTACAAAAGTTTGCATTGCTCTTTCACTCGTACGTGCTTAAAACAAAGAAAAAAAACCCTGGTAGTAATTGGTAGTAGTTTCCGTATTTGAAACGCTAATTTTGAAACTCGATGACAGCAAAAGAGACCTTAATTAAATTAAAGCGCTCATTAAAAGAATACTTCTATATATGTACCTAATTCGAAAGTAATTTGAAAAATCTAAAACTTAGCTTTGGCTACATTAAATCGGATTAATTTTTAAAATGGACATAGTATTTTAATATACCTGAGGAGGAACACAACGTGATGTTTGTGTTTTGAATTGTGAATTACTTCTTAATACTGCCTCTTTGTTGATTTATATTTGTATTGTTTTTTTTTCTTTGAATTTGTTAAATATCTGCATGACAATTTTATTTTTAAATTAATACTTTGTACATACGATTTTGCCTTTGGTTTATGGCAATATTGTTTTTGTGTGGACAGTAAACAGGTAAACCTCGACAAAGCGTACTGATGGAAATTATAGCAGTTCGGATAATATATTTCATTCTGTTTTAACAAATTAAATGTTTTTGCATTTTATAAAATGTAATAATAATTAAAAAAAAAAACAAACAATATGTTAGCACAGAGGATAAATGAACTCATTATTCATAATACAAAATTTCTAGCTAAAAAGTTATTTTAACAAATTAAGTTCCATTAACATGGACAAAAAAAGACTTTTTTTACGAAAATTAAAGAAAAATTTTTAAATCAAGTTTTCAACTTGGAGTTTAATTTTGAACTGAAAGCTTAAGTTTTACGAAAAGATTTTTAAATTTCAAGTTTGTTTGAAGACATTAGTTTTATTTCATTAATTTCAGAATTTTTGAAGAATTCCAAAATTATATTCCAGTTTTTAGGGTAAAGAGACTTTTGGACTTCGTTTGTTTTTTTCATTTTGGCAAATTTAAATCATATAGTCTATTATAAAATGGAAGACTAACGCATCCATCATAGCCTAGCATAGCGGAGTATTGGAAATATTTAATAATGATGGCGTAAAGGTAATGTTTGTTTACAACGAATATATGTAGAAATGAAACTTTGTAATTTTTCGCAATCTATACCAACCAAAAGAATGGGCAGGTATTTGGTACTTTTTGGCATTTCGAACTATATAACCTATTCGTACCATTTTTATATTATGTATATAAAAGATTTTGATATACATATGTATCAATGTTTATATATTGAAATTTGGCGCCTTTTTTGTACCATTAGCATCTCTTTAGCAAATAAATACTGTGATAATACTAAAAACATATGCTTCCAACTCTGGTAGTTTTTTGTACCAAGTCTATCATTTCAGAAAAGAACAATTAACGTACCCTCCTGCGATTATAAAAGAAAGCCGAACTCTTGTTTGGTACTTTTTTTTAAATTCGAACTTTGTTACCATTTGTTTTTTGTAACAATCAGTGTATTACTGATAATCATAAAAAGTTATCCATCTTTTATTTGAAAAACAGTAGATACATATTTGGTACTTTTTTAAAATTCGATTTTTGGCAACTTTTAGTACCATTGACACTTTTTGCTGCGAATTTGATCTTTTTAACAAAAATAATGTTTATTAAAAAAAAACAATTAATACCTACTCTTTTTTTATTAAACAAAGAGCAGATATGTATGTACTTGTTTGGTATTTTTTTTTTTTGAAATTCGAACGTTTAGAGGGTAAAAAAGCCAAAAACATTTTGTTCCTTTCACCAAAGCTACGCCCATGCGTAATCAATGTTTTTTAAAAATCAAACGCTTAGAAGTAAAATGTATCCTTTTTATATATTCTGAACTGCTTGAGAGTTTATAGGAGATATATAAAATTATAATGTTGTTGAGTGACTGACTGGCTTTAATAAATCATTTTTTGTTTAGAAAAATTAATTTCTAATTACCGATAAGGTGAATTAATAACGCGTGCAAGCCCCAGTTTATTCATAAAATTGACATACAACATCACAATCTATATCATTCGTGTATGCAGGAATAGAGAAAAAAGTATATGTCAATTAAAAATTATCAAAAACAAAACTGTTTTATTATTAATTTTATAGCAAAAAGCAAGTTTTAAAAGTTTTTTTCTTAATTAAAGCTTAAGCTGAATTCGCACTTGTCAATACAAAATTTAGCGATGCTTTATTCGAACAAAAGTGTACAATTTTTCAGATTTGATTGCACGCAAATTTGAGGGATTTTAAACCGGTCGTTTTAAAATGGTGTGATGAATTTTGATAGATTTTTGAAATAATTTTCAAACCGAACACAAGTTATTGCAACTCAATATGTAGACCAGAAAACTAAAATATTGTAGAAGAACTTGATTAGAAATTTATAATCAAATTGTTTCGTTATTAAAATAGATTAGCTTCACATACTAGAGCTGGAAAACAATCGATACTATCGATAATTGTTTCCATTGAACTATCGATGATCTTTATTCGATAGCGATACTAACGTTTAAAACCGTTTTTAACAAAATGCCAATAAATTCGATACAAATTATAAAAAGATGAAATTATAAAATCAAATTTGGGGTTTTATCTGCCAATGATGTCTTAGCTGCATCTGCTAGCCAAATGGTTTAGTTTTCGCATTACAAAACACCGGTGACGCTGGAGTGTTATCTGCACACAAAGTAAACAAAATTATAAAAATGTCTAAATTACTCTACTTTTATTTTACACTAGGCGAACATTTTTAGAAAAGAATTATTCCGCAAATATGATTTCAACACATTAACAATTCTTTAAAAAAAATTCGATACTATAGATAGTACTGGTAGTTTTCCTCAAAAAATTTCGATATTGAATGGCGTGACTATGAATAACTCGCCAGCTCTATCACATACCTGTTTTTAACCCCTTTAAAAAAATCGCCCATTTGTTACATTTTTTAATAAGTTATTTATTTGAGGTCTACCTGTATCTGCAATAAATATTTTAATTAAAGTGAATCCATTCACGAATTTTAAGCAGTTGAATACACTTAGAAATCAGTCGTATATTTATAGAAAAACAATTCGTTCCTCTTTGTATTAATCATTAAAATGAATGAAACATATTTAAAATTTACTTTAGTAAATTTATTGGTGAAATTGGAATTGGAAATAATTTATGGCATTTCAAAAATACAAAACCTAGAAGCTACTATTTGCATTTAGGACCAGTGCAAACATGGTCAAATTTCAAACTGTTACAGTTCTGTAAGTCTCTGCTACAGGGTAAAGACGCCAAGCTATCAAAATATTTGATCACAAAATTGTCATTATCGTCATCCAGTACTAAAGAATCTCTTAACGCTAAAGAGTTGTTGACACTTCTATTAGATATTTGATATAGTCTTGCTAAAGCGCCAGTGCCACCAATTAATTTTGATTCAAACACCATATAGGCCAAATAGCACGGCTCCAAAGACACAATTATACGTAAAGCTGAAGATATACATACATACATACATGTGTATAAAATTAATTTTACAATACAGATTTATGCATAAAAACAATTTTAAATAATGGAAAAACAAAAAAACTTGAAACTTAAAAAATAACTTATTTATAGCCGTCTTTTTATCGGATATAAAACTTAACCTGTCTTTGATGTACGATCCACTCGACCATCCGATTTAGAACCCGGTGTTAACAAATTGCTGGATGCGCCCATGGCGGCTACTAGTGGAGCCAAAGATGATTTCAAAGAGAGCTGGGCCACCGGTAGATTATCATACAGGGTGGTGTAGATTTTATGTGCCACATATATGACTATGAAACCCAATATAACGAGCAGAAGTGTTATAAAGATGTAGGCCAAAATGGTGGGTATATAAACAAGAGTATTAAACATTTTGTGGCGGCGGTTAGTTACTTTTCCTTAATAAATTTGTATCGTTTAAAATCGGCCTTCTCCTTATTTATTTTTCAATTTTTGTTGACAATTATTTTTAATTAAAATATCAAAGCAATAAATCTAAGAAGTATTTCATAGAATTATTTGTTTGTGTTCAATCAAATTGTATTTTATCAAATTAGTGGAAACCGTTCAAGCGTTATTGTCCTCAGTAACTCTCAATTGCAACTGAATGTGCAAGAATATAACGGTGCACCGATTCAGAGCGCTAATGTTTATCTAGAGAGTTTTTAAAATTAACAAACAAACAACCCGTTATTCTCTCTCTCTCTCTCTCTCTTGTTTATTTAATTTTTTGTTATCAGTGACTTTATCGTTCTGTTTTTTCTTCTATAGAAAAGTGCTATACAACAAGCCCAACACGTAGTTCAATAGGGCTTCAGTTGTGCAGTACATATTTTGAAAAATAACATATCATTGGCAAAAATGGGTTAATGAGGCTACTTAAATAAGCAACTCTGCACTTAATTTAGCGCGGGTAACTGATCAATGTTGGAATAATAAATTTTTACAAAATATGTATTAAAACAATATATGAAGGAGGTAATTATTAGGGTCTCATATTTCACCGTAAATTTTGTGTACCGGGAAATGAGGATATTTCGAATATATTTCCGGGATGCACAGGACACTCGGGTTTTAATATGTACTAATTTAAAAAATATATTTTAAAGAGACCAATTAAAATATTCCCTTGTCAAGTTTGGTTTGAGACAAACCGTTTTCGGCTATATGACATCTTCTATATCATTTTTCGTTCTGAGAAGTGCGTATCAATTCGTTGGTAATTTATTCTCTGTCAAGTATCCCTATGTGATGTGAGCTGGTAACAAGAGATCCTCGTTTATCACATATGTAGCTCTCTGGCATGTGTAAACAGGTAGTAGGCATTGCTCGTAGGTAGGGTGTTTCTTTTTGTAGGGATCGGTAGATGTTAGTGATAATTCTTTTATTGCTCAGTATTGCGTCAGAATTGGTGTTTAAGGATGACCGGTAAATATTATAGGCAAAGTTTAATTTATTTGATTTTTTGTATGATGTTTTCTATCGGGGTTGGAGGAAGTCAGTAATTACTGGATTGTAAATTTGTTTATTAATTTGGTATTGAAATTTTATTGTTTTGTTGCAGACGAGCAAATACCCAACTGGGATATTCAACCGCAGAAGACTCCTCCGCGATCAAAATGGGTGATTAAATTAATCGTCCGCGATGTCGTATTCCGATCGCGTAACGGGAGAAACGCAAGTACAACGGGAGAAATGGTGTTATCAAGTTGACTTCTTCATACGAATCGCCTACGATGCGTCGAAAAAAAATCGTCACTCTTTTATTCCTACTTCAAACGAGCCTTAAAACAACTGCCGTAATGAGTATTCTACGTTGCGCCGAGTAGAATGGCGGAAACGATCTTGCAACGACCGCCAATAACATGATTAATTAATCCTAAAATGCTTAAAACAATGCTACAAGATAAAAAATGACTTACGAAAATATCATTTGGAAGAGTCAAATACGATCGTTTATTACTAGCAATTTTGTAATGCTCGCCATAATGAGTAAACGACAAGTCATTCGCTAAACAATCGTAAAATGACTCACAAAAGCATTATTTGGAGGAGCAAATAATTCGAATATACGAAGTGTGTGTATGAAAAATAATGAGATAGACAACACTGCAAGCGATCTGACAACGTGTTAGCTGCGTACATCTTCAACTTGATCTTATGTAAGTTTTGTATTTTGGGCTCTTATGACAGTCTTTAATAATTTAATTTCTTCACTGCAATTAATTATTTCTTTACACCGTTCCTCATATGATAACGAACACATGTTAATTTTTACCTGGAACCGAAAAACACCATTCCGGGCGTTACGAAAGCAATAAAACAAATGAAGTTTTCAAACTTTGAAAATTAAATTTGCAAATGTTATAATATTTCCTTTTGTTAAATACAAAATGATAAAATAATTGGTTATAAATTGTTACTAAAGTTACAAGTTTTGTAACTTTAGCAATAAATTTATAGTTGTTTTCTTCATGTTCCGGAAATTTTAGAGAATTATTTTTTTAGTCGAAACAAGACGTTTCCACCTTTCATTTTATACAAAGAGCAGGTTGGGGCTAAAAGTTGGAGGATTTGCGAATGTGACTTTTGAAAAGCTGAAACGGGCCTAATGGTACCACATCTTATCAAGAGCACAAGCTAGCACAAATCATTTTTTAAAGGGCGAGGATGATGGGCAAAAGCAGGTATACTTAAACACATTCACCTTCGGATTTCGACTTAAGATTTGCACATGAATGCTTCATCATGCCAACGACTCATTTCTATTGCTGAATTTTCTACCTCAAACTGATTACGTGCTTTTCACGACTCGAAACGAAACACGCAGTAGTCGGACTCGGTCCACAGAACGGAAATTTTCTACTGACTGTGCTTTAATTTTATAAAAGCTAAACTAAAAACCAGTATTTAATCTAAAATTATTTTTATTATCAAAATAATTTTAACTTTTTTTTCTATTCGCCTACAAATAAAACAAAGTTTAATTTTAATTTCTTGTTATAACTTTTATTCATATTCCAAGCCTTCCTTTATTTGGATCAATTCTCTTCAAGTCAGACATGTTTTTTAGCAAAGCATTTTTTATTTTTCATACAAATTATTTATTTTAATATTTTTGCTTTATTCAATTTTATGTTTTTGTTTGCTTCTTTTTGTTAATCCAATTAAACATTCACATATATGTTGTTTAAATAAAATACACTTCTTATGTTTACAATTTGATCATATTGGGTTTATCGAATTTTAAATTGTTTTTCTTTTCAGATGCTTGTTGAAATAATCAGTTTTTAAACAAAAAAGTATTGGATATATAATACACCATTTCCAATAATATACTTGATATTTAATTTATAATTTTTATTTACCAGAGAGAGAGAGAGATAGATAAGGTGTTCAAAAAACAAGTATTGTTATTTACCTTTTCAATATAGGAAAAAATTGTGTAATTTGTTCAGGTGTTGTTACTTTTATATATATATATATATATTCATTATCATTATACTACAATTATTTGTGTTCAGGCTGGCACAAGTTCAGTCTATGCTTTACGGTGTTAGGGCATTTTTAACATAACAAACACTTTTTGATACTTTCGTTCTGTGACAAGTTTATTTTTAATCGTTTTGGGGGCATATTTCTCCCATACTATTTCCCTCTCTGGACTTGCGCCTGTGTTGAGGACGAACATTTTCCTCATTTCATTTTCTTTGTGGATCCATGGCATTTAAGAAAATATTTTAAAATCTTAACAAATGTTGGCGCTTTGGTAACGCAAGATCTAAAACGAATTTGTTGATTTTTTAAAGCAAATCGTTAATTTTTTTCTTTTGGTAAAATTAAAATTCTACATGCCCTAAACTTGTTAATTAAAGCAAACTGAGTGCTACAGTAGCATAGAATAAGTGACAACACGGACCACCGAATTTCCTTAATACATTTCACTGCCATTGTCACCTACTGGCAAAACATGTCTATCACGCCTCTCATTTCCTCATAAAAGTGACAAGTCTCTGAATGTTTGGGTGGACTGAATTCACTGCCGTTTTTGCGTATTACTTTCAAACGCATCAAGCTGAGTGAAAGCCAATAATTATTTCAATTTCTTAACTTCAAAATTAGAAAAAAAATTATTATTTATACAGAAAAGGCGATAGCAACAAGCAATCCAATATCAATATTGGAAAAATATGTATGTGGCAGTCTGTCACACTCAAACAAACTCTTTAGAATTTGCATAGGAAACAAAACTAACATATATGAGATTTTGAATATTATTTCGAAAACGACTTCGAAAAAATTTTAAAAAAACAAGTGATTTGAGAACACCAAATCTGATATCTAGCGATTTGGAAATCTCCACTCTTACTAAGAAAGTTCTAAACTCAAAGCAGACTTAGAAAAATAAGATTTTTGACGTTGATATCACCTTTACAAAGTTACATTGATTTTTATACAGCGCTTAAAAAATAATTTATAAAATATTTCAAAATATTTAAATTATTTTTTTAACAATGATTTTATCATCGAATTTCTAAGTAGCTTTTAATATATGAATTTTTGTTAGGTATTTGTTTTATTTTTAATTTTTATAATTATTTTCCTCTTTTTCCGATAAATAATGAACTATTAAATTTTTTTTGGAAATGGTGTATTTATAATTATGTACGTATGTTAATCAATTTTCTCTTCTTTTGTTAAAAATTCAGAAATAATTTCCAGTTATTATTGAGTTAAGGAAGTAAATGTATTAGCCAATAACAAAAATATCGATAAAATTGGATTTATAGAACGATTGGCATAGGAATTATAATTATATGTGTTAACGAATATTAACGCGTTCGTTAAATTTATTGTTTATTTTAAAATAAAATGATTGTTATGGTTAGACAAAAAGATTTAAAAAACGATACAAGCATTTGATTAAAAAGAAAACGTTATGAAAACTTGGCAGTTATTGTTAAAGCGTTTCCTGCTCAATGCATTTGTTTTCAAATGATATTAGGACTTTAGATTAGAGTTAGGCAAAGCCTATGTGCGTTAAGTTTCGTTCATATTATTGTTTCATATAAATGGGCAAATTTTTCTACTCTCGAAAATGAACTGCTAAACAATTTCATGAAATTCCATTCACACCAAACTTGTAATTTATTACAATAATTATTTAAAAGGCCCTGTTTCTTATAGGATCGACTGCAGAGTCAAAAAATTTTTGCACTCATTTTAAATATAAACTGTTGAAACTGCACGTCAGTTGAAAAATCTATTTCATCGTTCAACAAGTGTAAAAAGAGTGTATCAAATAGAACAAATGGAAATTTCTTATCTAAAAATATATTTTCTTTTTTAATTTTAAAACAAAAAGAAATACAATTCCTCTTCCCAATTGAGTTTAGTTTGCAAAATATATTCAATTTACAAAATATTTTTGAAAGCATCTAATCTCTTAAGAGTGGTTGGAATTGCATCGTTTTACCCATGTTGCCTGCTAAAAGTGTTAAAAATATGAAATCTCATAATTTTCACCCTAATGTAAAAATGTTTCCAATAGAATAAATAATTCATAAAATTTTGACACCCACCCTCTATTCTCGACCCTGTATATTTTCGTTAAAGAAAACAGGGCGCTGACAGAGCAATAAGACAATGATAATCAGATGGTAAAAGAAGCAGGGGCGTAGCTGCAAAGTGCCGCTGGCTACACTACGCATGTCAAATATTCTGTATTGGTACCTCATCGTTCTGCCACAGGGTTTTGTTCAATTCATTGTTCTTCACCTCTGCCGTTTATTTCATAGTGCAGTTTTCTTTAACAAGGAACCTCATCGCTTTTTCCCTATGTCCTCCATATCTAGGTATGTATATTTATGAACGTTACCATGGAAAGTTTAAAAACTCAACCATGGTAATGAATGATATGAAGTATTGTTCGAAGTTTATCGCATATACGTTTTTGCCCCTGTACCACTTATCGCATTCCAAATTAAAAAAAATACCCGGGATCGACTTAAACGTATGACAATAATTTCAACTTGATAACTCTTATAGTTCTGGAGATCATTAATAGAAATGCAATGATTTTATATATATACATATGTATGTAGTGGATTCCAAAATTCGACTAGCAAATTGTTTATTATAAAATGTATTAACTTCTTTTGGCTACTTGTACTACTAATACGATTAATATTCATAAAACAAATGCAAATGCAAGCATTGGAGTTTTTCTTTAACAATGGGAGTTTCATTTGATATGGCTGCAATTTTGGAATTGTTTCTCTTAGTTAACCAAAGGTTTGTATGTTTTCTTATTAAAACCAAACATAAAATAATTCATTTCTAGCAGCGTTAATAGCACAGAAATTTTAAATTATTATTTATGTAGTTTATATAGATTTCATTTGATGTTATATTATGTATATATTTTATTAATGTGCAGGGAACCCGCCGGCGGGTAAATAAAATATTCATAAATATATATCTTTTGTATACATATATTTGTTTGTCCATATTATTAATGACATTTTATTTATTGCATGATTTTGTGTTTATATATCATAATAAACATTTTATTATATAAATATATGTATGATTATTTTTTTTTTATAGATGAAGGCGCCAGCACTATAAAGGTTGATAAAAAAATAAATAAAATAACCGATAACAAATATATTCAATTAAAAGTTTGATTATAATACACTTCAAAAATTTGTTTAACATCTTTTATTAAATTAAGTGAGACAGACACTAGTACCACGTGTTAGACAGGGGTTTGTGTCATGTTCTAAAGAACTAGTTCTTTTATTTCACACAAGTATGCGTAAGTGGGTACATATGCAAAACCTAGTTCTCCAGAACTGAACTAAATAATTTATGCAAATTTACGTTAAATTTTCATTCAGAATTTGTATCTTTTTTTCTCTGCATGTTTCGAATTGTAGCGTTAGTGTTAGAATATTATTTATATTAAATCGCATGATCTTTGACATTTAAAAAAAAAATATTCAGGGCCCAGTGAAAGGGTCATCTGCCAAAAATTATGTTCGAATATAAATAAACTAATATAAGCTTTCAAATAAAATCAATTTCATTGAAAAACATTAATACGCGTGGAAATAAAAATAACGAACAAATTATATATTTATGAAAAAATTTATTTCCTGATGATGCTACACAATGGAGTAGCGAAATATCGAAAAATAAAAATATAATTTTTAAAAAAGACCTTCAAGCTTGGACAATTTTAATAATAATAAAGGAAATAAAAGCGATTAAAAATAAATGTTTGCCAAATGGTGGGTGGAGCTAGAGCTAGGCATGACCAAATGTAAGTTTTGTTGGTGTTTCTTTAATTCTTAGCAGAAGTTTATAAAAACCCATATTTAAATATTTCCTTTTATTTAATCCTTTTTAAGGCAGAGAAAAAAGGTTCAATCCATACCTCTGATAGAAAATTATTCATTTGGTTTTCCGCAGGCTGATTGAAATTCGTTCCAAATATCTACCTCTAATAGATGCTTATTTATAAAGTGTAGTATAATTAAACTTCTTTACATAAAAAATTTTATTAAAAAAAATTTAATTTAAAATTTAATTTTTATTAATTTCAATAATTCAATTCTATGTTATATTTAAGTATGTAACGATTGTTTTCATATTGTTTGTATTGTTTGCCAGCAAAATTTAAGATATTTAAAAATTTTCAAAAAATTTACATTTTTCAAATAAAATAATTTAAAGGAATATTTAAATTATTTATAAATACAACAATAATTAACTAATTAATTAAGAAAACAGAAAATATAATAATTTAAATAAATACATAAAAATCAAATTTATAAACCTTCTCTCTTAAGTCCAACAGATCCTGTCCAGTTTCAATTTATTATTTCATTTATAATTTTTTATTTTTTATTTATTTATTTATTTTTTTTAAATACAAGTTCATGAATTTAAGACCAGGGACCGCAAATAATCATTACTTTTCAAATTCCAGCCAAAAAAATTCATTATGAAGGAAAAATGCTATAAGATTAAGAAATACACCATGATAATTCCTGTTTAGCGGACTAACGTTGGCTGCATTAATTTTAATCGCTTGAGTTATTATTTTTAAAGTTTTATTTTTCGCTTAAAAAACAAAAGTTACATTCATTGCAAGTTTTATTTTTTGCTTAAAAAATAGTAGTTATTTATAGTCTTTTATATAATTTTTGTCAGTTAAGAAGTCGCTGTAGGAAGGGTATTTTTAGCCTTGAAACTGATATTAACTGATTTAAGGTCAATAGGACCCGTACATTTTCTAAGCAAAAACAAATTAAAATTAAAAATTAACTTTTACTCTATAAGCAAAAAATAATTACCATTTTCCAAACCAAAAATGAAACTTGAAAATTAAATATTATTTTTTAAACAAAAAATAAAACCTGATAAATAATAATTATTAAAAAGTATTTTCTTTTTTAAATCAAATTTATAACCGTTACGGCCCCTGAATAAAACAGTTGTTATTTTATTTTGTATTTGAGTTTTTGTTATGTTTAAAACAGAATTCCTTTAACTAGAGATAGTTTATATGTTAGTTGTTGGTGTTTCTAAAATTAGTTTCAATTCAGTTTCTTTTTTCAGGAAATTCAAAATACTTTCAAAATTTTACTTTCATATACTTCACACATTTTTCTTTCTTGCAGCTTCAAACATCAAACAAAGAAAACTATTGCAGTTATGTATTTTTTTTTAATTGTATATATTTTTGCTGTTGTATGAAAAAGTTTTAAATTTATATATATTTTTTTTAAATTTATATTTCTGCATAAACATTTAAGTTTTTCTTTTTAATTCTTCTAAAGAGTCTTGTTGTTTGTTTGTTTGGTTTTTATGTTTCTAAATTTAAAGTAATTGTTGTTCCTTTTTGCTGTATGTGAGAGTGTCTTGATTTTTTTTTTTTTTGTTTAATTAAAAATTTGGGAATTCTTACAGAGTCCCTGTTTCAAGATAAATGTTTCATTTTAGCAGTGTATTTGACAAAGATTGAAATTAGTTTTTGTTTTTTATCTTAGAAATAAATTTCACTTGTTTTTATTAAAAAAAACATAAAATGTTATTTATGAAAATTCCAAAAATAAAAAAAATTGTTTTTATATTTTGTTTTTTTTTTGTCTGCATTTTAAACAGACAATGAAACAAAACTGTTGTATTGAGTAATGTTTCGCTTTAAAATATCCGCACAGGGTCCCAAAACACGTTCAAATCTGAAAAAAACAATAATGTAACCGATTTTTTAATACAGAAAGTATTTTGCTATAATAACAGAAACGATAGGCGATGAAACAATATTTAAATGAAATCTGCAGTTTGCAAGGACGCGCGATATATACTTTTGCACTTTTAGAATGTCAAAATATGAAAATAAGTTTGACCCGTCTGTTTTGACAAATAAAGATCTAATTTCTATATAAAGTGAAATTTCCTATTGTAAAATATTTGAAATTGAGGTGAAGATTTTGATGAATTCCACTGATTTATTTTTTTCAAATTCATTTTTATGTACATACGAGTAAAAAACGTTCAGTTGTTTTAAAAGATTATATAAATCACTTACCTCGCTCTATCTAGTTTTACACATTTCAAAGAACCTCTGGCAACAACTGTAGCAGCACGTGGACGATCTAGCAATAATGCAATTTCACCAAAATAGTCACTTGTGCCTAAACGCCCAACTTCAACAGGTTCATCGCCTTGCTAAAAAGTAAAATAAGAATATTCACATTAATATTAGTATTGACTATATTCACAAACGGACTGCTTCTGTAAAATGCACAAAAAATTATTTCCGAAAATTTTTATCATTTTAACTTTACTAATTTTTAACAAATATAATTTAAAACAAAATGTTGAAAATAATTTAAAAACTTAAAAACGTAAAAGATGTCTAAATTATTTAATATTTTGCGTTCCGTTGCCGTTCCGCTGCTTTTGATTTTTGTAGTTACTTGTTCTGCAAGATTTCATCACTTGTATTGTACCACGAAAATTGCCGTAACTGAGTGCACTGTGAAAAGTTCTGACTTAAACTTACTTGTGGTGGCGGCCGGTGACAGGTTCCTCTCTCTGCATGGAGTCTGGACATATAAGTCGAGCTGTGAGAAAAAAAATTCTCTTATAAAAAAAATTCCTAACCCACAGTGAAATAGCATTTGCCAGCGATACGTCCCAAGAGGGTGCTTCGTCTCTACTATGCGAACTCTAGATACCAGTGGACCGGTTTTAATTGGCCAAGGGAGAAGTCCGAAAGGGATGGACAAGGATGCCTCGCTAGGGGTGGACGGGTTGATCTTTAGAGGTACTTCTAGTGCGTTAGCCCCTGAGATTTCGATAGGGATGGGCAATGAAGCCTCGCAAGAGGTGGAGAGGTTAATCTCTGTAGGAACTCTGGTGTTTATTAGCCAATAGAGGAATTCTGAAGAGATGGACAAGTAAAAAATCTCGCAAGGGGTGGACGGTTCAGTCTTCAAAGATACTCCTAAAGAAGAGGTTGAGCCGCAAATTATGTGTGAATGTCAAGCTCTAGCTAGCATTAAGTATTAGGACTAGGGGCAGACACTTGTTAAATAGACTCAGTGATGAGGAAGAATGGTGAGAGTCACCAGTTGACAGTCTAAATTCACTACAGTCAAGAGTAAAAGCTAGTGTAAGCACGAGACTAGAATAGAAGTAAGGCAGTGGTACATTACAAGTCGTTTGCATGAAATTATTTCGAAGAAAGGGGGTCGAAAAGGGACCCATAAAGTTAGCGGTCTGCTTCGAAATCCCCCCTACATTGAAAACAATAATAATAACAAAAATCGAACCAGCTGATTTGTAACGTAATAGAAAAAAGACTTAAAGAAAACCATCAATACTTTCTTACTTTCATTGAAAAAAATCACATAAAATTTGTCTACACGTTTTTATACAAACCTCTGCACGTTTTTGTAAAACAACAGCACAGCCTTCAACAATAATATAGAAATCATCGCCCGGTTCTCCCTGTCTAACAATAGTTTCACCATCTTCAAAGTTAACTAGTTCCAAAGCATCGGCCACTGTTAAACGTTCCCATTTGTCCAGACTCTCTATAAAAAGGACACATAAAAAATTAGTTTCCGTTCTTTGTCAACTTTTATCCAATACTCACCCAATATAGAAACACGTGACAGAAACTCTTCATACATTTTACGTTTTCTAATGGTTGAACCCATTAATATACGTCGATATGAATCACGATCGATACCCCATAATTTAACATCTGTTTTGGCACGTACTGTAGCAGCTCTTGGGGTACCATAAATCAAGGCCAATTCACCAAAACTACCGCCCTCACCAATTGTAGTTACTATTTCTGAATTGACAAAGACCTTAAAAAAGTTTTAAATAAAAAAATTATTAAACTTATTTTGCCTTGAAGTCAAGCACTATAAGAACTCACCTCAACTTCACCTTGATCTATGACATAGAAATTATCACCTTCATCGCCCTGTTGTATTATATTTTCACCCATCAGATGGTTTACGGGGAACATGGCATCGAATATATCGGAACGTTCGTTTTCATCCAAATGTGAAAATAAAACATTTTTGGCGATGGCTTTTGAGAGAGCAGCCATTGTTTTATAATCCTTCGGTACAACTTTTTTTACATAGCTGGTTGCGTCCTCTTCAGTCACTGGTTCGGCTGAAATTCCGCCACGTCGTCTAACGGGTGGGGCATGTGTTTGTGGCATTGGACTGAGATCTTCACAATCGTCAGGGCTGGTAACCTGTTTGGTGGCATCAAGTTTAACTTGTTCCTAAAATGAGACAATCATCAAAATTATGAGCATGTTATAAGTATAATAATGTGTATAGATGTAGTGGTATAGAGTGTTTAATCGTAAAGCTAAATATGTATAGCATTTTTAATTTTGCTGTAAATTTAAGCTTTCTTTCCTATTAACAATCACATACAGATTTGTTTAATCATATTTATTGGGATAATTTTTTGTTTGTTTGTTAATTTCCTGCTATTTATTATACAAGACAATTTCATGTGAGCACAAGAATTTGTTCGTTGTCAGAACATATCGATAGCAAGCTAAACAAGGTGTAATCAAGAATGATGAAAACACAAGATTAAGCCTTACGCCTCGATTTCCTTTTAGTTGACGTAGTTTTTTGTACCTTGTACGGTTTGTCAATTCTATGTGTACCTAAGATTAGTGATGGCAAGACTAATCGAAGAAGTACTTTTAATCGACTATTTTGTTGCGATTAAAGATTTAATTATATCGAAAATACCTCCTTCGGTTAATCTAAGAATATTCAATTAATGTAATGGATTGTGCGCCAAAGAAAATGAATCAAGCCAATTTTTGCTAGGTTCGACTAGAGTGAAGCGTATTCCAGCCATGTTGTTGTGCATTTATCGAAACAATTGGTTGTTTTGCGGGGCAAGGTCTGTCGTATTAGGCGGGTGAGGTAGAACTTACTATCGCCTGTTTTTCTAATACGTTTTCAGTGGTTTATTTAAAATTTATCATTTAAATTTTCAACATATTTTTATGTACCTACAACTACAGCCAGCCCTATACTCGCACATTCTAGGTCATTGTCATTTTCTTCTTGTAAAGAAATGCAATTCTATTCTAATGTTGTGGCAATAACAGTTACCAATTTCATTCCAATGCAGTTTATTTCATTGGCAAGCGGTCTTTATCCAATTAGCAAAAAAAAAAGTTCAAACATTCTCATATTTGCCTGACAAGCTGATTGACTGCCAAACTGACTTAATTACTAACTGGCTAACAAATGAAGAGATTTTGATGTTTTTTTTTTATTTAAAACCACGACATAAAAGACAACTTGCAATTGTATCATTCTGATTTTTTTTTGTACGCAACCCAAAATAATATAAAAAATCTGAGCATGTCCAAGTATCATTACAATATTCTTTCAGATGTATGACCGGAGCATTTAGCATGTAGGGGAATTAAATAAATATTCTACTGGTTTAGTCACGTACTATGCTTATTCCGTTTGATTTCCTTTTCTTGCACGCACTCAAGAGAAAGTCTTTTATCAGGCGATTTGCGTCACTTCTGTAACAAATATGCAAATTAAGAATGCTGGAAACAAGTATGTAAAAGTGCTTTTAAGTATTTAATAAAAAAAAGTGACTGAATTTAATTTCAAATCATTTGAACTTGTTATTTTTTTCATCACATTATAACTTAACTAAAGCTTCTAATAAAACAAAAAATTTTATAACGAATAATTACTTAAATTGTGAAACCCAAGTTAATCCGTTATAAAAGAAAACGGAAGAATTTCCATTCAAAAAAAAGGAGTTCTAACCGTCAAAATAGAATAAATATGTATTTAAATCGCTCACTCAAATTCTGACACTGAAGATGGCAAAGAGCCGAAACCGGGTGTTGTCACCAAACTATAAAATATCATTATTTTCTTGCTAACACAAATTGCAAATTACAGCCCAACTACAATTGGTACCACTGTCAACAACCACATTAAAAGAGAGAACGATGATTTATACTTAAGCGTCTGTAGACGGTATTTTACAGCTATTTAACCACTTTCTTTCAAACATATGCCCACCATTCAAAAGGGAAAGGCTAGCCAGAAAAATCTGTAATCTAGCGATTACAATTGAAATGAGGGGTGTTTTGCAAAACCCTTCGTTTTGAAATCGCCCAATTTTAAAAACGAAAAACAATAAGTCAGCTTTTTAGTTTAATTTATTTCTGAAATTTGGCGTTTTCAAAACTGAGAGTTTTCTAGTACATGTCTGATAGTCTGCACATTATAAGAAACACGGTAACAACTACAAGAAATTTAATATAATAGATGTAATATAAAGAACCATCATGTTCTTGGTATTAGTTTGCGTTTCTTTTGAAAACAAAATCCCTGAAGAGAAAAATAGACATCATTCGATTTGACAGTCGTTCATATTATTAAGTTATTATCAAAATTATTTAAGAAAAAAAAATTTTATTGTGCAATTTCGACAATGGATACATCAGAAAGTAAGATCAAGTTTTACCGAATATTTACTCTCATTTTGTTATGTTCTGGTCGTAACTCATCGTGAAATGTATAAATTTGTGTTCATTGCCTTACAGTAGTGCATTCTGGGAAGAACTACTGTAAGAAAATGTGTAAAAATATTAATTTTTTCTGCATTGCTGGAAAATATAGGGACGAATATGAAAAATTTCTTGTCAAGTTTGGTTTAGAGACAAACCGGTTTCGGCTATGTGTCATCTTCAGTTTCAGTTTTCGTTCGAACTGAAAACGAAAATTTGTTCCAAAAATCTACATCAAAACACCCTGTCGGAATATCAAATCAAAAATCAAGAATAAAAAATTTCAATTTTCTGCCATACAGTATTAAATGTATGAAAGCATAAGTAGCAGATAAAATGATTTAACTGGTTTAAATCAAATTTTTTGTTTTGGATTTTTTTCTTTTTCATAAAAATTGAGGTATGAAATGATTTCTTTGCAATGTAGCTAATGAGGGTTCGAATAACGACATTATAGCAAAAGCATTAATCAAAACCATTTGCTGTCACAAAACTGCACTTCTTTCTCGTTAATTCATTTCAGCTATTGCTATACTCGTACAATTGAAAATATGTACGACAGCAACGATAACATTACCAACACAAATACGACTGCCTTCACATTAACACCATTCTGAAATGCTACAGCAGCTGTGCTTTTCAATAATAGGGAATTTTCACATGCACATAATTTTAGTTATTAAGTACCAGTAATTTTTGTTTATCCTTGCAGTAGGTAAAATATATCAAATCTTACACCTTATATGAATTTATGACAAGACAAAATTCAGATTAAGGTAGACTGGATTTGTATAAGATTTTACATTTTAGCCTTCAAAAATGTACAAACAACAAAAGAACTATCCTAAATTTTTATATTTGCTTTTAGCGCGCTGTTAAAAAATGACTACAGCATAGAACAGCGCAGTGTATGCTGTTATATTTAAATTATTGCATTTTTAATACAAGCTCCGTAGCAACAGTAATAGCATTGTAGATATTTGGAACGAATTTCTCTCATTCCTTGTCAAGATTGGTTTGGAGACAAACCGGTTTCGGCTATGTGCCATCTTCAGTGTCATTTTTCGTTCTTCTTTTCAGAATGAAAAATGACACTGAAGATGGCACATTCGTTCCAAAAATTACCCAAAACACCCTGTCGTAATATCAAATCAAGAATCAGTAATTATTAATCTAGAATTTTTCGAAACCCTGAGTAAAACATTTACTTTTAACAGAATATTTTTTAATACAGATATCAAGCTTTTATACTGAGTGCAGTTTGCAGTCATGCAGTTTGTTTAAAATTGATCGGTGTTTTCTTACAACACCACATGAAACTTAGGCGATAGAAAGACTTATCGTTTATAAATTTGAAAAAATAAATGTTGTTTAATAAAAATTGATTGATTGACTAAAAGTTGATTTCCTTCTCAAAAATTCAAAAATTTTTATGAAACAAATTTAAAAAAAATGTTAAAATTTTTCAAATTTGTAAAAAATTATTTTGATAGAAAATTTGTATTTCTTGACTTTTCAATTCGAGAACTTGTTATTTAATATCAAAGTAAACATATTTTGTGAAACGTTAATCTAAAAGTTAAAGTGTAAAATGAAAAGGATGCAACAGTATACGTCACACCCAAAAGCCCAATATTTTATAAAGGCAGTGTGTTATTGTCATATGTGCAGATAAATTTAAACCCTTATTTTCAATATTAAGCAGACAGGATGCGTAAAAAAAAATTGTAAACTTCAGAAGTTTTTATTTATGCACGTAACACATTTCGGATTAAGTTAAAAATCTACTAAGATGTAATTTTCTTACTGTCTCTAAGAGCCGTCAAACGAATCGGTGATGTAAATTTTAACATTTGACTCAGAGAACATTACTACACGCAGTAACGTAACAAACTATGTCTTATATTTTCAAATGACCTTTAAATGTGTGTAAACAAGTAGTGTATATTTGTATCCTTGTTAAAACAACCCTTGACGGCTATAAAAATCTAAAAAAAAGATGATGAAACACAGAGTTAAACTTTGAACACGAATTAATTAGAAGACAATTTCTACGAACACTTCAGTTCAAGTTTTTTTTTTAACTTCCACGAAATATTTTCTATAGATGGAAAACATTTTATAGATTCTTCCTTCTACCATTCAAAATTTTTAAATTTTTTCTCCTGATACAAAAATAATTTACAGAATAAAATCTTCTTACAAAACTAAGCAGGAAAATATTATAGGGAATAAAACTTCTCTTAAGGAAGTAAACTTGTACAAACGGAAATTTCTTTCTAAGGCGGAAAGAATTCCTGTAGTTTATATAGACAAAAGTTTCTCTCTTAGGTGTAAAATTTTCTCTCTAAAGCGAGAAAATTTAATTCAGAGAAAAATATGTCAGTAAGGCGACATCATTTTCTATATTCCCTCGAAGCTGAGAAAGTTCCGATTGATTTTAAATCCGATTTTAAACGATTGGATAAAAATTCTTTCTAAGGCGATTAAATTTCTATAAATAAAATATATCAAGAAAATTTCTCTTTAACATTTCTTTACAGATAATTTTTTCTTAAAGTCCAAAATATTCTGTAAGTAATTTTTTTTCTAAAACGAGCAGTTTCTTGCTAAGCGAGAAAGTAAAATTTAGATTATGCCAAAGCGAAAAATTTGCTCATTACAAAACAGTTTCTCTAATGCTAAAATTTTCTCTACTTTTGTTATAACTTTCTATTAGGTTTTATTTTTGAGCTAAGTGTAAATAAATTCCAATAATTTAACATCTAACGTTCAAATTTTAAGATCATCGAAGCTATTGCATATAAAAAATGTAATTATTTCCATTTCGCTACAAAAAATATTATTTCACCTTGTGCTCATAAAAAAATACAGATAAATATTTATTTATTTATTAGAATTATTAGCGATTTCGGTTAAGAACATCATCCAGATCATACAATTAATTTTTAATTTATGACCAAAGCAGACTGTGCAGGTTAATTATTGATAAATGTGTGAAAAAGGGAAAGAGTTTTAATAAAAGGTGTGTTAATTTGGGCTGACATTATTTACTTGAAATGAATATCACAATTTAAAATGATTGCGAAATCACAATTGACTAAGAGAAAATTTTGATATTCTTAAGAATAAAAACGATGTTTAAGTTTTAAGTAAAAGATAAATGATATTTCACTGAATCTTGTGTTCCTTTTAAGGACGTTTACTTTCATGAAAGTTATAAGAGTTGCGATTGATTGTTAAACGAGTCCTTTTCACCTTCACAAAGATGTTGAAGAGTGTTTGGAAATAATATACTTTAAAGTGTATCATTCGTCTTGAAGTTTTTAAATTAAACACATCATGTTGAAGAACTCTGTTATTGCTTTATTCTCATATTAATTTAATATTTTTATTTAAACAGCTGTGACTTTAAAAGGAGACTGTTATTAATAGTTTTATAATCCATAACGAATTAGTTTATTTTTCGTAAGAAATATATTCTATACAATTTTTTGTTTTCGAATTGAAACAAATACTTAAGTGTGAGAACTATAGAATGCATGTATGCATGTATGTACAGAGGTATTTCGTAGGAACTAGCAATCAGGGTTACCGCCTTATATTTATAAAAAGTTCCACAACCATCTTTATAAATATATGGATGGTTTAGGCTCACAATTAGTTACGGTAGATGGCGCTGCGATGGCGTTATACTTTTTTTATTTGTTTATTTATTTAATTTTTTTTTTATATAAGGCTTTTTTAGGGTACACAGTAATTCTTAGGTATGTTTGTGTAATACAGGTGGCGCTGATATCGAAGCGGTATTTGGCCTACTCATCAATACAACTTGCGTTGTAGCTTGCCATCTTTCGAGGCCAGAAATAAATCAAATCAGTAATTGATAGCTTTAAATGAACTGAAGCGCATTCCAGTCATATTGTTTAGCATCAATCGAAACAAATTGTACTCAGAGTGGACAAGCTCTGGGCTATAAGGCCGTTGAGGTTAAACTTCCTATTCTTTGCCTTCCAAATAGTTTTTTTTTTTTTACTGGTACAACCACATTGTAACAAGTATTATAGCTTCGTGCCAGGTAGCATATTCTGAACGTTCTTTGTTGATTGTCCTCTTCAAATGCATCAACTGTTGTCTGTACAGCTCTGCTTTGATAGTCAGAGCAGGTTTAAACAATAATAAACTAAATTAGCACAATAAGTACATATTTTGCTTTTATAGTGATTTTGCTCATATTTATATGCAGGCTTGCGCTTCATATTGCAGTAATTGATTCAATTGTTCTAATTCGCCAATTACAACCCGAAGCAAAAATCATTTTTGTAGCTCTGAAGCAGCATTTCGAACATGAGCGCTCGGCGTCTCTTGTCTCCCTTACATATGGCAACCAATTTCCTTGCTTTTGAATTCTAATAATTTTAAAGGAAAGTAAATAACTCGGTCCAACGATTTTGCAAGTTCTTCTTGTGTTTATAATATAGTAAAGCTTGTAATTATTGGTCTTCTAAATTTTGTGGTCTTCCCGGGCGTTGTAACGAGCAGTTTCTAAATCAGTTCGAACTTATAGCTATGCATTATCATGTACCGACGTAAGTTTCGAGAGGAATTGACGGCCTTGGTTAAAGTCTGCCGAAAGATGGACGAAATGCATGCAATATTTTGGCTAACGAACACTTATATGGATGTGTTGCTCAATCGTGTAATTATCCGTAATGAATTTGCATTTGAATAGTGACAACAGATTTCAGAAAACAGAAAAATAAGGCCGCTAGAAAACTATTTAAATATATGTCAATTAACAGAGTTATCTCAGGTTTATCATATACCAAAATTGTGTGGTGGAACAACATCAGCAGCGCTATTTAGGCGTCAAAAGATATAGATTTCTTATTAGAAAATTTGTCGCACCTCCGTCTGTAATTGAAATTTCTACTTTTTGACAAACAGCAAGGTTACTGCGTAATTCGATTCGAAAAGAAAATGATTCGATAATGTTAACTTTCGAATGGAATTTCACACTAACATACCGGAATGGTAGTTGCCACTATTACTGGGATTGGCCTCTCTGTTTTCGATATTAACAGAACAAAAAAGCACAATTTATTTGTGATAACACGCACTATAAGTTATAGTTATCCCTTGAATATGCCCATGATCATTTCGTTGTAAAGATGAAAAAATTAAAGTAGGCAAATTACTAAAATAAATTTGGAGAAGATGGCAAAGATTGTGAATCAAGTTTTCCCACAAAGATTAAAGCAATTGATGAAAACTAGAATTGAGTAATATTTTCAATTTTATTTACTTATAGATTTATATCGTAAAGGAGCTAAGTTTACCAGAAAACTAAATCCATACAAGTTTTTATTTTTTTTTATAATACTCAAATAAAAAACATGTCTATGTCGTGGTCACGACAGCCATATAATGTTGTAGCAAACATATAATAGTTGTTGGAAAACATTGTATTTTAGATGCGACACATAAGTTATTGTTTACATTTAAACATTAAATGATTTCATATCCATAAGAATTGCAACATGGTTGAGTTGCACAATACAATTTTTGCTTAATTTTAACTATAAATAAAGTATTTGAACTTTACAAAAATAATAGAATAAATCCAACCATAAAATGTTAAATCTTGATAGGCATATTATGTAAAATTTCATTGGTGGTAGATTAAAATATAAGGATGCTGTGGCTTAAGTGGTTAGCGCGTTTACGTTGAGGATTTCGATGGATTTAGTTGCTTGTTTTCGTGACTCAGCCACATACATTTTTTGATTTTCTATCGTTCTAAAAGAACCATATTATTGTAGATTTGTTCACAACCATATAATTCAATAATAATATGTTACTCTTAGATTATGGTTACCTCAACCATGCTTTTTCTTGGCGTGAAGAAAGTCAGGATGAAAGGAAGTTTAGTTTTACTTATTAGCAGCTCTACTTAGTTTACGAAGTTACTTAACTAATTACATATGAGTGCACTTCTAGCCATTTTAAGTCAAGAAGTAAAAACATTCTTATGTAAAGAGTTATTAAAGAAAATAACGTAAATAAATTGCAAAATGTACAAGGAAAATAAATGAATAATTAAACTAAAACAAACCTTTGACATTATTTGTAATTACAAATGTAGAGATGAACGCTGTTGAGTTGTAGGAAGATGGTAGTGTAATTGATACCACAGAGAATAATTTAATTAAAATAAGAATAATGACAGTAGCAAATAGCTAAACACCACAGTACTTTAACACTAATGTAAGCAATAATATTGTTGTAAAAGAAAATTGTTACTCTGGTGCCACTGTGCAGCTGTGATTTACACTTTTAAAGCACTATTTTGTCAATAGTGTAAACAACTACAGTAAAAAGAATGAGGTTACTGCATTAACCTTTTTAAATTTAATCCAATTATGTTTAAATACTTTGTCTTATTTTATTATTGACTTTTTACTTGAATTTATTTTGAAATATTTGACACAAATTTGTTTAGCATTAAACAACAACCAATAACAGAATCAATGTCGTAGAAAATAGATGATTTTGTGTTTTAAAAGAAAAGTTTTTTACCGACTTGTAGAGGAGAACGAATTCCATTCTACTTTTTGTGTGTGTTAATTTTCAGTCGTTTGTGTATGAATTATTAAAAATAATTTGTGCTAAATATATAAACATACATATACACATACACAGTTTCACATCATTTAAAAAGACAAATATTTGTTGTTTTATTTCTTATTCAAGAAATCGGTTCGTCATTTTTCCGAATTTTAAAGCACAATGGGAAAAAAATAGATGGTTTGTAAAAAATCTGGAATAATTAAAGCAAAACCAGGCTAATTTTTGATACAATGTTCAAAGTGCTTCTCGGTAATCCGAATCCGCAATATTTTATTCTAAAATGGAAATTTTCGAATGTTTTAGTTGTTCTGTATTCCACTTCCAAATAATTTATTTCGTTTTCTTTTTTAGAATAAAAAAGTTTGGTGGAATGAATTAGTCAGGTTTTCTTTAAATAAAACTTAATATAAATGTTAAAATGAGAATTTTGTATTAAAATATGAAAAATTTTCTTTAAATTTTCATTTATGCAAAATATGTGGAATGCGAAATAGCTAATTTCCGAAATATTCAATTACAAGTGTTTTTCTAATTCCACACGCTTCCATTCCACTTGGAATACGGAACAGGAAGGAATAAAAATTTTAATAATGTGGGCATTTATTTACAGTAGTGGTGAAAACAATTGAAACTTTCAGCGTCGTTGGTGCTATTTGACTTTTGACTTATGCTAATAAGTCATACGAAAACGATGCAGTCAAACACAACACAAACGTTCACGTATGGGGCATATCTCAAACAATATGTCGCATAGTAAACGGAACATTCTTCAACAATATGTCGAAAAGTAAACAGACAACATGAGGCAGAATCAAAATATGTTGTAAACAAAACGGCCTTTTCTGAACAGCTAGTGTGCCGAAAATAAAATTGTCCATGGGCATTCCGGAACAGTATTCGAATTTAAGTTTTGTATGGGAATTTCCCCGAAACTCTCATGAGCGAATCTATGAAAATGTTTGCCCTTTTTTTCTTGACCTCTACTTAATTGTTGAGGTATAACCGTTTGAAAATTTAAGTTTATCAATATTCTAAATATTATTTTACCTAAACCCTTGGTTAATTCAAATCACGATATGTATCGATTTCAACAGTATTTCGGAAGTATTTCGACATTTAATACCATTTTTAAAGTGTTAGAATAATAAAGGTTTTGAATATTTATAACTTCTAGTTAACTAGTTAAAAACAAACTTATTTTTATTTCTTAACTGAATTCAAGAGAAAAAAATTACGTGAGAAAAATTATACTTCGTTATTCAATAAAAAAAATTTCATGTATAATTTCAGTTAAAATTTTTCGACCACCACTGTATTCGAAAAAAATTTGTGAATCTTTTTTAGATTTTTCGTAGTGTGAACTTTTCTTTTTATTTTTCCTTTAGAATATTTTAATCATTTTTGGTTATTTTTTCCCACTGTGTGAACGTAAGATATCTTTTTACAGAATTTTTTAACGGACAAACACGCCAAAATTTATTTTTCCACCCGGCACAAGTACAATTTTAAATGACATTTATGTTTTGTGTTTTTCTTTGGTTTCATTTGAATGACATAGAAATGTGTCAAAATTTCTTTATTTCAATTAATTTTTTTCTACAAAAGCTTTAGAATTTTCTTAAACTTCATTTTATAAACAAACAGCAAAAAAAAATTAAATTGTTGACAAATTTGAATTTTTTTCTTAGTTTAAGCTTCCGTTACGTTTCGTTATATTCACCATACTGTGAGCACAGCAAAAGCAAATAGTAGCGCAATGCAAGTACGGCTACACGTACGTTATATGTAGTGGTAGTTGTTATTATTACTGGAAAGGTACATATGTATGTATGTACATATGTATGTAATCTATTTGAATTCAATTACCATCCCAACTACTTTTGTATTATGTTTGATTGTGTTTTTGTTTTTCTTATTTATATTTGCCTGCAGGTTATTAAATTCTTCAACCACTACAAGTGCTAAAGCATAGAAATAGCAAGTAAAACTAAATCAACTTATCATGATTACAGAGACGATGAGTGCACTCTCTCACACACAGTAAAATATGATGCTTATTTGCGTTAATAATATTAGTGAAGAGTGAAAAGTTGCCATCATTTTGTAAGAAAACGAATTAACAAATGTGCGGGAAGCATGTGAATTTAATGTAGTTAAAAATTAATACTCAAAGTTAATCAGTGACATTTCTTTGAAATTGCAATTGAAATTGAAATTTGTTCCCATAGAAAATAGTTTCTGAAATTTAATAATCAGCTTTAAGAGTCTTTAATAGGTCCGAACCGATTACTTTTGTAGGCAAGTGATCATAGTGCAGAGGAAGCCACAGATCAAGACGTTGTTTCATTTTTATTGGCGCCTACTATTATGGTCTTTTTAAAAAAATCTAAGCAGTAAATTATTATCACAAGCTGGTAACTACCGATTTTAGCGATTAGTATATAGAGGGTTTTCCAATAAGAGCTGTCCAGTTCTCCGTAGCTTTCCATACAGACTAGAATCGGAGAATCAATAACTCTGCCGTATAGATTAAGCTGCATTTCAGCGGCCAATATCGGCTTATTCGCATAGACCTGCGACTTTAAAAACTCTACAAGAAAAAATTTAGTGGGTTAAAATCTTCCTATTGTAATTGTCAATTCACGTCACCTCGACGAGAAATAGCCATAGCCACAAATTAATTTTTGGAAAAGTTGCATTGTGGCGTCACTGCATGGCCGTCCTGTCGGAACCACTTGTCATCTGCGTCAATATCGTTCAGTTCGGTTTAAAAAAAAAATAGTTTGTAATTAATTTGTGGCACTCGCCGCCACTGACCATAATTGCCTCATCAACGTTGTTTTTGAAGAAGTGATGCCGGCGACCCAAAACCTGCCTGCACCGAGTTCATATTACAGCACATTTGCCAATGATTCAAGCCTCGTATCTAAAAATATTTTTTCAGTCCGAAACGGGTCCCTGTTCCCAATAATAATTTCGAAGCGTTGCTCAATCGTGTAACTTGCCATAGGGATTTGGCAGTAGTGACTGAATAATAAACAATCCCTTTGAAAGACACATCGAAAACAAGATGGCCGCCAAGGCTGTCAACATCAAGCCCCTCATATTACAAACCGCTTTAACATCATACTCATCTCATTCTCATTGCTGGCAGTACAAGCATTTCCTGTTCAGCTTCGCTTCCACTTTGCATGTTTAAATTAATATTTAACCAAATTATATTCAAATAAAAACTACAGGAAATTATCTATAAAACATACACAAGTTTATTGCAAATAAAAACTAGAAGGCCATTTATAGGAAGGCATGTAGGGATATGGACATGTATCCATCAATCTTAATAGGGTTTTTTTTTTAACAAATCGATGTTATATGACGAGTCCCAATAGATTTGCAAAGTGAATATAATTGAAATAGAAGCAATTTCCGTATATGTTGATTCATACAATAACATTAATTTACGCTTATGAATACATTTTTTGCCTTTGGACTTTATAGGATTATCTTTTAATTTTTTTAACAAGAAACAAATATAAATTTAAAAAAAAAACAACGCAACAACTGAATATAGGGGCAAGCCATACTCAAAATAGTGGAAAAACTTAGGTTCTCATTTACTCATACGTATGAGTGTGGAAAAAATTAACTGAAAATTGTACAACTCGTAGGCGAATTGAAAATTAATTACACGCCTAAGGAGAGGAGAAACCAAGGAAATTTTTGTAAACTATTTCTAAATTATAGTTAAATATAATTTTTTAACATGAACTCTTCTTTTCTTTAATCATGTAAATTGAAGTTATATCCATCTGATTTATCCAGGTTAAACTATTTTCATCAGTAAAACCACAATTTTCCAATCATTAAAATGACTCCTTTCTTGTATATTCTAAATAATATGCGCCCTGTCTAATTGCATTCGATTTATCGGCGGTTTTAATGAGAGCCCTTTTCTTCCGCTTTCGCAGCTCTAAGAGTTCACAACTTATACGAGCTGATATGGTAAAATCCGCCCTAATTTTTGATACCGAAATGGTCAAGTTGCACGCAATGCTGCAAAAGTTTCCTCGTTTATGCCGGAGCTACAGCTGTTCTTTACCGCTGCATTTGACTTTAAAAATTTTTTCGATATGCCCTTGACCTCAATTAGATGCGCTATCCGTTAGTATTAAAGTTTGTTCAACCGCTATAATATCAAAATACATGCAACAACAATTATGTGGTTCTAATCAGTTGAACTGGAGTGTATTTAAATCCTAGCCGATTTAACATTATGATCGCTTGTTTCGTCGATAAAAAAAAACGCCCATTTTAGCTCTCGAGATTTTTGCCTTATTCAATGTGTAATTATATTATATTGTATCACAATTTATTGATTCCTTATTTAAATGATTCACAGTGTAAATATTAAAACAATTTTAAAGCAAATGTACTAGGGAGCTTGGTAAAATATAAAATATATATTTACAAATATACTCACGCATTTTACGTGAAGGCCTATAGCATGTCGAAAATACACAAAATGCAATTTACATTCATTAATTCAAGCAATTGGCACAAAATATTCTTTTCAAAGTGCCTGCCACCATTTAAAAGACTAAAATCATTAAAAGCGTTAGGAAATTTGAATAAAATAGAAAAAATCGATCAATAAAAAAAAAACAATTTAAGCAACAGTATAATTAATTTGTTAAAACTTCCCCTACATGAAAAATGACTTTATAATAAAATTTTAAGCATTTCGTAAAGTTTGACTTTATTTAAAAAAAAAATTGTTAAGGAAAATTTTTAACAAATTACATATAAAAATTTCCTCTGTCAGATATTTTAAAATTTGTATCGACCAAAAATTAAAAAATACTATCTTAATATGTATTCCAAAATTTGAATAAGTTTTTAAAACTTATTTTTTTAACAATTAAAAAACTGCACTAAAAACAAGCTGCGCTCTTAATTAGCCATTTTTCAAAATTTATAAATTTAAAAAAATAAATTTTTTGAAGCAAAATTTTGCAAGTAAAAAACAATTTTTTAAAACTATAATATCTTTAAAGAACACTTGTGGTTTTTAAATGACATTGATGCGGATTGTGAAAAATCTCGCCAAAAAGATGAAGACAGAATTCAAGAACAGGATAGATGATACAGCTTGAAGGATGAATTATTTCAAACATATTTAGAATAGAAACCGTGACGACCATACGTGATCAAAATTTTTGCGATTTATTTGGATACTTAAAGTCGAAGAACAATTAATTATTCACGATTTAAAAGTTGTTCATGTGTTGGAGCTTTTTTTTAAATTTGTACAATGTTTTTATTTTTTACTGATTACCTGAAAGAAACAATAGGCTATATATTTTTCTAAATTTTGATTGACCCATTCTCTATACATTGGGAATATTTATCATAGGAAGTCTCGAGAATTATAACAGCCAGAGTCTTAAAATTGCATAGGAAAAATTATTTTGAGCGTGGTAGCACCAATTCAAACTGAAACTTTATTTGGGTAACTTTTACTTCAGTTTGAGAAAGGAAGCGTTGTACCTCCCAAATAAAACTATACTATATATACTATATATAGTTTTATTTCGGAGCTGGATTGCAACAGTGGCACTTTCAATAAAAATTGTTAAAACAATAACTTTTATTAAATAATTTTTGTTTTTATTTTCCCACATCCATTTATTTATTATTATGCTCTAATGTACTTAAAATTGATTCCTTTACCTCACTGCTGCCAATCAGAAGGCATAACTATCACTTTTTGAAAAGGAATTAAAATGAAAATCAATTTCTGTATGAGGCCATCTCATCAATTCCACAATTTAAAAGGTAGAAAAACACAAAGCTTATAGAAAAACTAGCGAAGTAAATCCATCGTGCTCATAAGTGGATGGGTCTAAGTATAGAAATTTGATTTGAATTGAATTTGAATTTGATTTGAAAAAGTGTAAATTGAGTTACAACAAGTGTAACAGCACTTAAGCACGAATTTATCGTAAAAGACATACACAGCAGACAGCTGAGACAGGCGAGCAACATATAAATGAGTTTTCTATTAACAGTGAATGACAAATAGATAGATAAATAGACAAAGAATAACAGACTTGTCAGGTGACAACGTGTTTTTTTTTTCATGCAATGACAAATACTCGCACAACTTTAATATTAAGTTTTTCCATTTTAAATTGATATAAACACTCTAAAACACGTTTGTTTCAGTTTGTGTTACTTGTATGCATGCTCGGCCGTCTGTTTGTCTGTCTGCCTATCAAGTGTTGAAATATAAATGTTTATTGTTGAATCTTTTTCAGTTGGAAAAGCGACTTGACTTATGAACTAAAATGGAAAACCTTGTCATAAATAGAAATAAAATAAATTGAATTGTATTGCAATTAAGCATGAATTTTCTTAATTTTTCTCTAAGAGTCCATTTTTTTAATTTAAAAGGTTTGAAAGGTACTTTTTTTAAATCATTTTTTTAAACGTACAATTTAAATGGAATTTTTCGATTAAAAGTTCTTTTTAAAAAGGTACAATAGTACTTTTTGGAAAGGTACTTGAATTTACTTCACTTTATAGGGTCATTTTAAGAAAAACTTGTGTTAAAAAATAGTTTTTTTAAGTTACTCATTATATAAATTTTACTTTTTTAGAAGAAGTGTTTTGACAGTTGACTAGAGTAAAGCTCACTTCTCCCAAGGTTAGTTACAAAAACATTTATTTCATGTTTTCCAAGAAAGAGGCTAGACAGTTTCTTTTAATTTTTTCAATAAACATTATAATCTTTATTAGTAACCTTAATACAGCACGGCACGATGTACGCATTCAGCCTTCGTCGGCCACGGACGCATTGTTTAATACTGCTACCAACCCCCTCGAACCATCCGGCACTCACGGAATATGTCCACTGTTGGTTGAGAATATACACGAGCTGACTCTCTCTTGCCGGGCAGAATAAAATTCTGGCCCGAGGCCATGGGATGTCTACTCTTTTCACTCGCCTCCGACCGCGCTTGTTTGGGGCGAATAGAAGTCTAGCTGAACCGCTTACCACCGGAGGGGTGTCTATCAACTGCTTGCCTAAACTAATTAGGGGTGAATCAAATTCTGGCCCAAGAGGTATACTGTCACCTCACTCACTGGATTCTCTGGTCAGGGCGAACAAATTCTGTCCTGACACGAAAACTGTTGTTTTATTGCTATAGTGAGAAAACACTATGTTATAAATCTGATCAAAAATACGAAAAATATGCCGACAGAGCGTACCCATTTATTTTAAAAATATTTTAAATATAATTTTGTTTAAGGTTCCGTTTTAACGGGATGCTTTTTTATGGAACTTTTTTAAATTAGTTTTTTTTTAAGTTAATATTGTGTTTAAACATAGCTATTTGGAAGGAATTTCCGTTTTCCGTTGTTAAGTTTGGTTTAGAGACATATTTTTGCTTGTTATGGCTTAAAAGTCACTTTTTTAATAGCATCTGTTAATAATGAATTTTATAAACTTTTTTCTCAGAGATACTTAAAAATGCTTTAAAAGAAGACTTTTGAAAACGGGCACCAAAAAAGTATCTAAAAATCTAATCGCCTAGACGATGTAAATTATTCGCCACGTTTTAAAAAATTCGAATTTTTGGCATCCCTTGCCAAGTTTGATTTGAAGACAAACCGTTTTCGGCTATGTGCCATCTTCGGTGTCAATATTCCTTCTGAAAAGTTTGCATCAATTTGTTGGTTTTTCTTACCACTTTGAAGAATATGGCCACTCTATTATAAATTAATTCTTTTAATGTAGTATCAAGAACACACAGAAAAAACAACAAAACAATGTCGCCATCACAACAAACTGTCATCGTTACTAAATGAATTTATGTATTTTTTATTTTGCTTTTTACATTTTCAACTTAAAAATAGTCACACAAACTGAATTATGTAAATTTGATTAGGATTTTAATTATAATCCCTTTTGGTTGGTTTAGATTCATTCATTAATTTTCTTTTTGTTAAGGGTTTTCATTGACAATAAACTTACCAAAGAATTTGGCATTGTTTACTAATAAATTTATAAGTATTTATTTAAAGGAAATATTTTTACAGCTGTATATATTTTATACAGATGAACAATTTTAATTGAACTTTTTTTTTAAAAAATATTCATTCAACAAGTCGTTGTTAAGTTTTATTGTATCTTGTTTGTTGTATCCGAAATTAAAATTTAGAACTAAATTTAACACAAAATTGGTTTCAACTTTACCGCACTATACATAACACTAAACGCAAGAAAATTATTAAAAATATAAAGTAATAAAAAAATAATATAAATGTTAGCATCTGTTATCTACAAATGTGTAAATATTTTTACACTCTCTGCAAAGAGCTGCTATAAATATTTTACTCTCTATCGCAAAGTGTGAATTTTTTTATGCCGTGAGCAACGTTTTCGAAACACTTTTTTTATAAAAAATATATAAGCGCAAAAAAAACGACTCTGTCAACTGTATGTTTTAATTGTAAATAGACCTTGTTGGGGGAAGACAGGGATATAAAAAAGATTTTTGTACGCTTACGGAAAAGCATATGTTGGTAAATTGAAAACAATAACACATTTATATTTCTACGGATAGTAAATATTTTTGAGGTATTTTAATTTTTTATGGATTAACATTTTTTTTTAATAATGAAGTGATGTTTTATATTTTTTTATATATTTTTAATTCAAAAAATCTAAAGTAAAATATTTGCATTATATTGTTTGTCTAAATTATCCCACTTTAAAAAGAAGCTGAAAATGACGTGGTTAAAGAAAAAACCCGAAACAATACTTTGGGCGACAATGGCTGAGTAATTTTGAGTAGATAACGGCGGCGGTGGGTTTTGCAAATTTTCAGCGGCTCAAGTTTTTGATAGATTTATTTAGTAAAAATTTTGTGGTAAAGCAGTACAATATTCAGCACTGGACCGAAAATAATAATTATTTTTGAATTTCAAAGAAATATTGCTGGCACAAAAAATTATTGGAGAACCATGTCAAGCGTGTTCATTGCATAACCTAGATTTTTAGAAAAACATATGATTTTTTAACTTTATTTTTAGTTAATTATATTTTTGTTATTCTTTTTGTGCCGGTGAAAACGAAGAAAAAGTATCTGCGGCAGTTCGCTGTCGGCGTCGAACCAGTCGACTTGTTTATTTGGTCAACAGTTGCTTCTGTAAAAATGCAACCCTGATCAAATGAAAATTCTACGCGTTTAAGAAATTTTCAAAAAATTCACAGAGGCATACGACTGTCAAATTTTCATCCGTATTTTTTATCGCAATTTTACATAGTGTTTTCACACTATAACACTTGCTAATTTTATTTGATTTTTTGTGAAATCTGTTTGCTCAATCTGATAGTATGAACAGTCCATAAGTAAAGCATAATCACTGCCAGTTGTTTGTCGACTCATCAGGCATATAAGCTAGAGTAATACATTTAAGAGAATGTACAATTTACCTTTCTTAAAAACAGATTGCGAAATTTCGTTAGATTTTAATTTAACCATATTTTCTTGTAACTGGTGCAGGGTGCAATCTTTTTTAATCCTTTAAAACTTAAGTTCTAAAAGATTAGTAACAAAAGACCTAATTCATAAATTTAATTATATGCGGATGTTAATATTTAGTCAGAAATCAGATATTATTTAAAGTATAATGTCTCTGTTTTGCAAGTGCATTTACACAGTATTGCGAGTTCATTATGCCTGTCTACACATTTTAATGTCACTTACCATAAATATTTAATATAAAAAAGTAGAGCAAAATTCAAAAGAACAACATGAGATTTATTGCAACGATTGAAAGTAAAAATAAAACACAAACAGTAAAAAAATATCAATCACATAATTTGTATACCTCTTAATATTTAGAAGTGTATATACAACGTCCACGCATACGTCTGTCTATTATTATATTCAAGCAATGTATTCGCCGCAAAATATATGGATGTAGAACTAGAGATAGGAGCGGACAATAATAATAAAAGCTAAATGAAAATATATTTTATTATACGTAAGTATAGTAGATAGAGCATATGCTCCAGGCATTGAAAATTAACAGCGAAATTGTACTTTTTTACATTAATAGTACTGAATAATTTATATATTTTTTTTTATACATCCATATGAATATATATAAACTACATTTTCAAAAGCTGCAATTTGGGACAGTGATATCAAAGGAAATGCGTTAACAGCTGGATACTGACAAGGTTTGTGCCTCTCATTCAATTTACATAAATATCGATATCCATTCCAAACCTCTCGGAAAAAACAACCCCAATCTTTGCTTACCAATACTGATTTTTAACATCTGATATTATGAAAAAATCTTGCGTCTGCTCTTAACAGAATCACACAACTATTATACAAAATTCAAGAAACTTCTAAATCTAGAAAAAAAACTCAAGCTATGTTTTTTACGAGAAGGGAAAAAAAGCTTGTTTTGTGTCTTAAGTGCCATTTATGTAATAGATTCGTTTTTAGCCTTTCGTTTTGATCTAAGGACATATCTATCGTGTTTATATAGAAATATTTGAATGTCTCATATATACACCTGTCCCTTATGAAAAAGTTTTTCACAACTATTCGGCCGGCTACGCGCGGAACTTTAGAGGAAACATATTTTCGAAACCTAGTTTACTTTTTTGATACAGACGATGCAACCACAGAGTAAACCACAAAATAAATATCACACATGCTATTAAACAAATATACGCGGAAGAAAAGCAATTGATGTTCGTAATCCGTGCAAATGGTCATCACAGCACGAGTGTTTTCAAGGTACTAAGCTCTTAAAAAGAGTAAACAGCAATATAGCCGAGACAGCATTGTATTTACAAACAGAAAAACATTTAAAAATTCAACAGGAAACATAGCTATAGACGATGGAACATTGCAATGTTTTCTATAATGTCACATAATGTGTAGCCGGTTACACTGGCTCTTATTCTCTGAATAAACCTCAAATTTTTTCACATATCACCCCGGAAAATAAAATAGCTAAATGACTATAATTAACTGGACGATTTTCCCCCAATTTTTATGTCAAAATATTCTGTATGGCTTGTCATTTTATAGATATTTCGGCTCAGTTGTAAAAGCGCAACATCAATTTTGTCATGCGTTAGCTTGTCGTCATGGTTTCAGTGCGCCAAAGTTATTCCAAAAATGCGATTGTACTAAATTTTTTGTCTCTAATATACTCAAACGAATACAAAAACCAATAGATTATTAGGAGATATTTATATTGTAAATAGAGTATATTTTAATAATGCTGTGCCTATAAACACAATAATATCTTTGTTAATTTTATGTCCTTTTTTTACTTTACAACTTAATAAAATTAAAATAAAAGGTAGCGCTTAATTTCAAAATTATAACAACAAGATTGGTTTATGTTAATAATTAATTTTTTCTCTTCTATTTTATTATCTTGCAACAAACTTAATTGTTCTAGCTCAGTGACCATGTGATGCGAATTAAATTAATTAACTCAGGTTATAGTATTAATGTAATTTGTGTCACTTGCAAACGATTCTCTGCGTAAGCTATATGTGGGTGTTTGGACATGCGAAAGGGACTAACAAAAAAAGTTGTTTATAAATATTATTTTTAATGAGTGTAAGAATAATGAGATATTGTTTGCGTGAGTTTTAAATAACAATTTCTTCAAATACACTTGTGTTATTTAAACTTGAAAACATTTTGGAGGTTTGTTATGTTATACGAGTTGATATTTAAAAACGGCGCAATTTCTCGAAATAAATTTGTATTAGTTTTTACCATTTAATTTTTATATATGTATGTTCAATTTAAAATAATACGCAAAGTGCTATTTCAAAAACAGAAGCATAAAAGAATCAATAATGCATTATACAGGGTAGCCTAAATGATACCTAGTGATGTGAAACTCAAATAACTTTTTTATTTTTTAACATAATTTATTTTTTCTTTTTGCAGATTATAACTGAACTCTTGGAAATTTAAAATGAATACGTACAGTCCACAACAACGCATTAAAATTATCGTTTTTATTATTCTTCTTAACGATTCAATTGTTCTGACGCAGCGAAATTATCGCCGTTTTTTTAACGTAAGATCAGCGCCCACATCTTCCATGATTACAAGTTTAGTTCGCCGTTTTGAGGAACTGGGATCAGTTGCCGACCGTCCAGGAAGAGGTGCTCATCGAATTATTCGTACTGAAGACAACAGAGTATTGCAAATGATCCATCTGCCTCAACTCGTCGCCGTTCCGGCCAATTGGGTATACCCAGAACAACATTACAGAGAATTTTAAAGTTGGATCTTAAGATGTATCCATACAAAGTTCAAAATGTGCAACAGCTTCTACCGCAAGACCCCCAACAACGACTACAATACGCTATTGGCTTTACACAATTAGCCACACAAAATGATTTTTTAAATTATCTTTTGATGACGGATGAAGCGCATTTCCATTTAAGTGGTTATGTGAATAAACAAAACTGTAGGTTGTGGGGCACTGAAAATCCAAGGGCAATACATCAGCATCAGTCAAACCCAATCAGATGCACTGTTTGGTGCGGTGTTATGGCCACAAAAATCATCGGCCCATATTTCTTTGAGAATGAGGATGAAACGCCAGAAACGGTCTCCGGGGCTTCTTACAGAACAATGATCGACAATTTTTTGCGGCTAATGGTGAAACGACATCCTAATTTGTGGTTTCAACAAGATGGAGCCACTGCGCATACTGCTAGGCAAACAATGGACATGCTGCGTGAAAGTTTTGGTGAACGCATAATTTCACCAGATTTAACTGCGCCCGATTTATTTTATGGGGTTATTTAAAAGACAAAGCGTATGTTAATAAACCACAGACACTTGGACAGCTTAAGCACAATATTCGAGACGAAATACGGCGCCTGCAACCAGAAACATTACGCCGTGTAATGCAAGCTGCGCTAAAAAGAGCCAATGCCTGTATCGAACAAAATGTTGGTCATTTGCCTGATATCATATTTCACACATAGTTACGTTAAATTTCCATAAAATGTATTTAACATATAAAAATAAATCATTTAAAAAAAACCGTTATTACAAGAGTTATACGTTTTTAACATCAGTAGGTCTCATTTGGGCACCCTGTACAAAGGGGGCATTTTAATAGCCTGGCAAGGGAGTGATAGAACGGTAAAATAGACACAGCCGAATATTTTACCGTAGCTAATTTTGCACTCAACAAAGTACTGTTAATTACTTAATCCGCACAAGAACATAAATGTGAAAATAAGGCCAAGCTCCTATCCAAAAATGTTGGCCGTAATTATTTCTTATCTTAGAAAGTTATAAAAAATTTTGCCAAGCTAGCAAGTTGCCTAGAAATGGAATGGTATTGTACATATGAAGAACTTGGTTCTCATTTTGATCTCAGTACCCTTTACGCCGAAATTTTTGGATAGGAAGTTGGCCTTATTTTCACATTTATATTTTTGTGCAGATCTTAGCGATTTTTTCCATGTTATTTTTATTTTAATTTAAAGTTTACAGACGGTTAGCAAATTTGAGCTCTCTACCTACAGTAGAAATGCTCCATATAAATAAGAGGGAACCCTAGTCCCATAGATGAAAAGTTCCCATTTTTCCATTACTTATTCTCCCAGGCCTACCTATATACCAAAATTCAGCTATAGTGAAAGTGTCCCATACAAAGAAAGGGAACTCTAGCCCCCAGATAAAAAGTGCCGTTTTCAGAGTTTTCTGTTTATTTGTGCCCTAAGTCCTACCTGTATACCAAATTTCAGCTATGTAGCTACAGTGGAAGTGCCCCATAATATTGATGAGTGAGTCAGTGAATATGTACCAAAATATGCACTTTTTATACCTTTATATCTCGGGAAGCTTTTATGGTAAAACAAATTTGTCCTAGTTTTATTATTTTATGATTAAAAGAAGTAAAGTTATGAGGGGGTAAAAACAGCGCGAATGGTTTTGTGTAATATACACAATGTGCGCTTTAGGCCTTAACATGGCCTGGCGCACTACTGTGCGCCTTAATTTCCATAATAATTATTGAATTTTCTCAAGAAATTTGTCGCAAACTCAGACTTGTCATTATGTGGACTCAAAATAAACTTATCTGTAGCAGGATATGTGAACCACCACCATATTCCAATAGTGGCCACTGGTCATGAGTGTTCAAGCTAAAAAAAATCAAAAAATTCGTATCCAAAAATTCGTTTTTAAAAAATCGATTTTTTTTTTAATTATTCCAGATACCCATCTCACTGTTACAGTTCCATTAAGTAGCCTCTGAAGCACCATTGATATGTAGTAGGATACAAGCACATATCACTATTTTTCCATAATGACTACTGCAAATAAGTTTTTGATTAACACTTATGCTAAGGGATTGTTTTTGAACTAAATTTAATTTTGTTCTATAAATATTTTAGACTTCATACTATTACAGGTCAATTAATTATTTCTTGGAGCAATTTTTACAGAAGTGTTTTTTGAGGATCTGGTCCCTGCTTGCTTTCTGAGTACAAAAAGCATTGGGTGTTAAACAAAAACAAATCAAAATCGCCCTGGAGACATCTTTTGAAAAATCTATGCAGTTATGAAAAAAGTGTATATTGTGTCAGCTACAGAGCTATTATTAGAAGTGCATAAATATCGCAGGACTCTGTCGCTAAAACTAAGCAGAAAAAAACTATTGTTTAAATTCTTATAAAACTTTAACATTACGAAATACAAACATGAGCCAATATAAAATTTGATATTTTAAAAAATTAATGCGAATAAAATATTAATAAATTCTTTAAATATTAAAAAAAAAAATAATTTTTAATAAGAGCAGATCGATGTTGATGCGAAATAAAGCAGCCTGTGTATGGGGTATTAACAAAATTCTTTTTTATTAAAAGGCTTATTCAGAAAGCCCACTGTGATGTTAGTAGTGTCGCACTTTGCGATGTGCTCAATCGTATTACTTGATATGGCGATTTAGCATACTAAACAGCAAATGTGAAACACGCAGCCAAAACAATATGGTCGCCACATTGGCAATGATCCACCCATATTGAATCCCCTTTTATTAGACTGATATCACTATAACAAACTAAAAAATTAAAATAATGAAAAATGTTAAAGATTTGTTTTAACCAAGTGTGCGTCTGAATAAACTATAACGCAAATGTTTCTCAATAAAATTTTTAACTACAAAATTTGGTCAAGATATTTATTTTAAATGTCTTAACATTGATCAATGAAGAGGATCAGAAAGAAATATAAAAAAAATTTAGTTAAGAGTGCTACCAAAATGGATTGCCAGTCCAAACAATGTTAATCCTTCAAACCGCCCAAAATTGCGACTCATTGAAAAGCACTGTGTGCAAGTCAAAAAAAAAAAAAAGACAAACAGTGCCCAAAAATATTATACTATTTCAGTCGCAAAGCATTAATGTTACATTTTATTTCAACGCACATTTTACAAATGATTTTACTCTTGATTGCCATCAAAAATTGTTGTTGTGTTAAAAGTTTTAATGTAAATATATTCTTGTTTTTTATATCAGCCCCAAATAAATTCTATAATTTTTATATATGCAAGTTTTTTAGTGGGTGTTCGTTTTGGCACAATATTGTCTAAAGAACGGAGAAGTTAAAACGATTTCTCGCTTTCAGTTATTAGTTTTATCAATAATAAATACTTAATAAACCATTATAGATTTTAAAATATTTAATATCGAAATAATTCTTGAGATATTTATTATTATTGTTGTTTAATAATATTTTTATTGTGCTAATTTCCCACTCGTATTTCAAAATACAATTATAAATTCACTGAAATATATTTGGTACTTATTTCAATGGTTGCTTTAGTCAGCTCACGAAGAAGCCTATTATCAGAAAAGATAGTGTTGTATTATACATTTATTAGACTTTGTAAACCAAATGGGAATTTTTGAGGAATCCTAATACCCGATATTAAAGCCGTAACAAAAACCCAAACAATATTTTATTTTTTCTTAATTTGATTTCCACTCCGCTTATTTTCGATTCTAAAAATAATCAAAAATAAACAAAAAATAAAATCAACCGAATTACAATTTTGTTTTTCTTCACGCCAACGAAAAAAGGTTAGGGGTAACCATAATCTACTAACAACATATTATGGTTGAATTATGTGAATGTAAGCAAATGATATTATTATTGCAGATAACAATAATAAGTATTGAATTTGTCTTTAAAAAACAACGTCATATTTGACTCAAAAATACATAATTACCAGGGGGCACTCTTCGAGTGTAAAATCGTAAAAATTACGAAAAATGAATCGTCAAACATGTAGTGCAAGTATCATAAAACATGACAAAATTCCAGTGCGATCCATTCCATGGAACAGTAGTATCTATAAATCTAGGCCGTCAGCTGGCTGGCACAAAGATATGGCTTGCACAGTCCAAAGTTCTGGCGAAGTAAATCGTGCGGAAAGAAGTTAATAATTTTTTATAAAAAATCACTAATCGACGGTGAACAGCATACGCCAGGGTTGCGAGGCCAAGGGGGTGTTTGGTCTCTAGTACACGAGTTCTGGATATCTGTCGATCTGCAGTTTTAATACAGACTTACCCGTACATATGAAGCTCTGTGGGTGGACATCTTTTTCTCGATTACAGCGATGAATCAGGAAGCCTCGATAGAGGCGGAGAGGGTAATCTCTAAAGAAACTCCGGTTCTAATTAAGTAAGGGGGGATTCCGGAAGAGATGGACAAGAATAATTCGCGAAGGTGGAAGCGTCTATCTCGAAAGGTACTTCTAAGAAGTTGGACCGTGAGATTCTGGTAGGTATGGCAATGAAGCCTCGTAAGAGGTGGAGAGGTTAATCGCTGTAGGGACTTCGAGGTATATTGGCCAATAGAGGAATTCTTAAGAATTGGACAAGAAAACCTCGCAAGGGGTGGACGGGTCAGTCTCCAAAGATACTCCTGAGGAAGAGGCGGAGACGGTAGCGCGTATTGTGTGTGACATTCCAGCACTGGCTAATATAAGGCTTAGGACCACGGGCAGATACTTGTTAAATGCGAATGCCACGGTCCCTAAGCCTTAGACAAATACTACGCACTAAAACAAATATTAAAACATACCTTGGGATTAATAAATAAAGCAATCGTTAAAAAACACTTGAAACTATACAGAATATTTTAAAATTTTAATACACAGAAATATTGGTAAATTTTTTGCGAAAGACTTTTTTCGGTAAATTTTCCTTTATCCCTTTATCTTCGGTTTATGTTGGCTCATCATTTGACACAGTTAAGTGGGTAAAACGTCCATAAAGAATTTAAGAGCCTTAATAAAACGAAAATACAAAAGGCCTCAACATATAAAGCGTTAGTAAAACTCCAACAACACAAGGATGACAGGTTTTTGAGGCAAGTGTCCTCAAAATTATTCACAAAAAATAGAAAAAAGAACCGAAATTTTTATATTTTACCAACAATTTAACATCTATAAAAATGTATGACATTTAGAGCAAAACAATACAATTGCAAAAGAAAAAACTTTTTGTAAGTGGGTTTTAAGGTGTATGCTTTGATTTGATTTAGATGCGTTTAGAAAGCGTGAGTACCATAAGTATGAATATTCGTTTTGAAAAGGGCACTATTTTTTATTCTGTTTTTCTAATGACGTCATTGGGATACTGATGCCTTATTAAGAATGAAAAGCAAATGAAAATTTATAAATTTGCATAAATTTTTTAATGATATTGAAATGAATTGGTTTCTTTTATTATTTATAAGTTTTATTTCCATGTTTTACATTACAATATTCATTTTTCGCTCAGACTATAGCCGCCAAACTTTTATGTCTTACTAAACTTCTTTTAAGACAGACAATAAAAATTTTATGATAAATAAAATCGGTATAACTTTTGTTGAATTAATAAAATAACTAAAGCAGATGGAAATGCGTATTTTCATTTAAATTAAATTAATTAGCATTAAAAATATAAACAAAACTAATTCCTGCAAATCTTAGGGGGTTAAGGCATCTTTCGATTTGAAAGAAAAAAATTTTCGAGTTCGTACGATTTGTACAGTGTTTTAAAAGATTTTTGTAATATTTTTTACGAAAAATAAAAAATTCTAACCGAAAGTAAAACTTTGTATTACGAGGACAAGTCTAAGTTAAACAAAAATCGTTAGGACATTGTTCGAAAGCTATTAACTGACAAATTAAACTAAATAAGTGTTTATTAATGTTGTTATTGGAAATCTATCTTCTATCTTCGTTAAAAGCTCAATTTAAATCGTGTGGTAACACAACACTAATGTTTGCTTAGGGCCAGCAACGTGGACCGGGTCAGCTAGTGTTTAAATATTTGTGGTTATCAAATAATACTCTTCCTTGCACTCTTTCTGGAATGGAATCATCCTCTTGAATCCATAGAAAAACACAATCTATTATTATAATAAAAATAAAATTTTTAATGTTTTTTTCTTGGCATTATTCTTTTGTGGATATTTTTGGCCATTTTGCCATTTAAGTTGCAGTGCTACAAAGTTTTCATGGATCACAGAGCAAACCATGCAAAAATGAACGCACAACAATTAACGAACGACTCATAAATCACGAATTTGATTTTTGTTGGTGGACCCACACCTGCACCAGAGTCATAGAAAAACTTAAACGTGTAAAAAGTTAGCTAAAGGTTTCTTGATGAGATGGGCTAACCAATCAGCGAAATGCGCATGGAGACTAACTTATCCACCCTCAACAGTATTTTATAATAAAATGAGTTAGGATTATAAAATTAGCTAAAAATAATTAATTTTATTTTTTTACAGAGAGAATGAAATCTCAAAAACTCTACTCTACTCTATTTATTTAAATATTTCGTCAACCATTTTGCAGTTCGCCGCACCTATTAAATGCCTTTTCACAAAATGTGTGCCTTTTTATTACACAAGTCATATTTCTTGTGGCCAAAAAGGTTAAATGTGCCCCCCTTATTGTTCAACAGAATGGAAAACCTCTAACCTTTAAAGAAACGTTTTTGCTAATTTTTGTTTTCTTTACGAATTCTGCTCAGGAGCATTTCGCTTTAATATAAAATTATATCAGTATGCAGATGGTGTACAGCGTTGCCACATTTCTAGATTTGACTGTTTATGTTGAAAAGTTTTCCGGTCTTCTATTAAAAGCTACGTACTTTTCTTTTATATTTTTCAGATTTTCACAGTTTTTGTACGATATGGTAACACTATGTTACATGCGTCAAATCTGGGAATGAAGCACCACTTGCAGCAAATTTCTCGGAGACTGCGTTTGCTTCGCAACAGAACTCTGTAGCTATACGTGTATTGATAATTGATAATGTAAGGCCAGCAATTTATATAGAAGCAATAAAAAGTTGAAAAAAGAGCAGTCGAAAATAAGGGGTATTTCGTAGCAAGTGTTCGTAGAAAAGACAGACACGCCGCTTTTGTGCCTTCACAGTATTTACGGAACAACAATGTTGAAGGAAAAGGAAAAACAATCGCCTTGTTCAACGTTTTCTAACGGCTTAAACAACTGTCAGTTTATTTGAAATTCAAGATTTGAATGGTGCGCCAAGCAGGAGCATATTAGCAAATAAATACCTTTAAACTAACATATTCAGCTCTATATTGTAAGCGTAAAAGGGATAAAAAAAATCGTCTGGCCTATTAATTATATATATCTATAATTAATATATATATATATATATATATATATATATATATATATATATATATATATATATATATATATATATATATATATATATATATATATATATATATATATATATATATATATATATATATATATATATATATATATATATATATATATATATATATATATATATATATATATCAAAAGCTATGTTGCCGCGGTGGTCTAGTTCGTAGTGCACTAGATTATCGGCCTGTGGGTCATGGGATATATTTCCAAGTGAAATTTTGCGCTACTATGCTCTAACCGATTTAAATTAGAAATAATTTGTAATTGTATCGTAATATTTAATAAATAGATAATGAATGAATTGCATTTCAATTTTTCTTTACCAACAAAATAACAATATATAAAAAATTTGCGTAAGCAACACAAACAAAATCATGTACATTTTCTAGCTTTCCTACTGGGATTTTACTATCATCTCCTACTTACAACAGAAATAACGGATATTATTCGCCAACTGAAATTCAATAATAATTAAATCTTAAAATAAATAGCGGAAATTAATGTTTAATACAAAATTGTTTTCATGAGATACTTTGGTTATTTATAGAGTGAATTTTTTCTAGTTCATACGTAAGAGAAGACATGTCGGAAAGAGAAACATGCTCACTTAGATATGGGTCTTCATGATATAAAGACTTATACCCGCAAAACGCTAGCAAACGCTATAAGCAACCAAAGGCATTACAAGACTTGCCAATTTCTGCAGAAAAGGAAACTTTTACCGGTTTATGGGTGTCAGTAGAGTAATGAAGCATTATTTCTTTGTAGAATTTTGGAACGAATTTCCGTCGTCCCTTGTCAAGTTTGGTTTGAAGATAAACCGGTTTCGGCTATGTGACATCTTCAGTGTCATTTTTCGTTCTTTCTTTAACGATGATAAATCTTGTCGAAATGCGGAAGCAAGCTCTACGGACTGTACATCTAAGATGGTCAACATAATTTTCCTATTATCTATTTTAGGTGAGGTGAAGAACGGCATTACGTTATCTATCGCAAAGGTGAAGTAAATTGACCATCCCAATATATGTATGCCAATAAGCCGTAGTCGGGCTGGAAAAAACAGGACAATTAGCGTGGAGTCTCCGAGAGATTTTGAATGTCAGCAAAATCCTAGAAAATTATAAGGTCAAAGCGAGTGAACAACATGCGATCAATATTAGGGGATTCACTACGCAGGTCATACTAGCAGCCGCCATTTTAGGACCACATGTAGAATCCCAATCGCTTATTTAATATAAAGCAACTGAAGCAAAGCCGCGAATAACGTTGTAAAAGACAAATTTTGCAAAACCTGTTTTTTGCAGATTACCGTTAAAATGACTCTCTTACATTTGTTTAAAAACCAAAACATCAAAATTATGCATTTTATCACCGTCAAAACACCATTACAATGAGTCAGTTGTAAGTTATAAACAAAATGCTACAAACGGAATTTATTTTATTTTTATTAACTATAATCAAACCTTTTAAATACGTTTTTTTGCTCTCGTGAAAAATTATTATTTTGCATTTGTTATTCGCCGCGATCCTTCAATTATTTACCGAAACCAGCCAGTAATGCTGACTTAAACCTCTTCGTGGTGGTCTTCTGTTTCTGCAAGATGACTAGCTAAATAAGTCGAGCGGAAAGAAGTTAACACTCTACATCTCTGTGTGGGTGGACATATTTTTCTCTGTTACTCGTGAGAAGTATATGAATTCTCTGAAGAGCGGAAGCCGGAAGAGATGAATAAGAATATCTCGCCAGTGATGCACGGGTCAATCTCTAAAGGTATTCTTAAGCCATTGGACCGCAAGATTTCGATAGGGATAGAGAAGGAAGCCTTGCGAGAGGTTAATCTCTGTAGGAACACCGGTCCTTATTGGCCAATCGAAAAATTCTGAAGAGTGGCACAAAAATCATCGCAGAGGTGGACGGGTCAGTATTAAAAGATACTTCTGAGGAAGGGACTAAGATACATTGTGTGGGAATGTCCAGCAGTGGCTAGCATAAGACTTAGAACTTAGCGCAGATAAATGTAAATGCTCTAGGCAAATGCTAGCAATTACAAGAGACTCCGTGATGAGGCAGAAGGCCGACAGTTACTAGTCGAACATCGGAAATCACTACAGTCAATAGTAAAGGCTAGTGTTAGCACAAGGCTCAATAAAAGAAAGGTAGTCATAAATTACAAATTGGCTGTCCGATATTAATTCGAGGCAAGAAGAGGGTCCATCAAGTAAGCGGTTTGCTTCCATATCCCCTTAGATTAAATAATAATACCGAATCCTGAAATGAAGAAACGAGCGTTGCGAAAAAACCCGGTTTTCTACGTAAAATAATTTATACAAACACCTTTTCAGTTTTTTCAAACCAACAGACGGATTGTGGTAAGAAGTAATTTTGTTAACTTAGATTAACCTTCTTCGCGGAAGGTTAAGCGAATAGCGAGATAACAAAACAACTGTATGTCATGTCATATTTTCTGTTAATTTTTTTATTTTTTTTGAAATCATAACGAAAGTTTAGAAAATATTGCATATTAAGTTCTACTATAGTGACGCTTAATCGAAGGTTTACTGTACTTGTTTCACAAATTACTTAGTAATATGTGCTAGCTGCCTACCATAATTATATTTAAATGATACAACTACTTGTGCTTGTATATTAACAGGTGAAATATTTTTGCATTTGGCTCAGTGGATGAGAGCTAAAAAATTGAAAGTTGGTTGTTCAACTCCACTTGATGATATTTAAGCGCCGCAGTTGTTTACATGCAACCATTTAAAATCTTTTTTTTTGCAGTTGTAAGTTAACGGCCCCCCTTTATTTCTCTTTTTATATTAATTATTAAACAAAAGCAATAAATAAATTAAGTAACAACAAATGCAAACAAAAATGTTTATAAAGAGTCAAATTAGACAAATGTTTTGATTACTAACATCTAACAACTTTCCTTTTAAAGCTTAACTTTATATAAATCCAAAAATTAATAATTAAAATATACTTTATAAAATAGAAACACTTATTTTCACACCTTTTCCGTGGCCATATCAAGTGATGAAAATAGTGGTGGCTTTTAAAACGTTACTTTTGTAGTTGCAGATTTGCGCGTAACATAATACAATCATAAACACCAATGTAAACAAGTAGCGGGTGTTAGTTGTCAAACTTTACTGTTTTTATTGTTGTTAGACACCTTTGTAGGGCTCGTCTCGTATTCTAAACAAATACGGTTGCTACAAGAACATTAGCAGAAACCACAAAGAATATTTTAACACATTTTTATTTTTATATGATTATTATTGCCATGACCGTTTTAGCATAAGCAAATAAATATTAAACACGTTAGTCACGTTATACACAATTGCAAACAAGAAATAATTTTGATTATTATTTACAGAACAATTAGTAGAATGCAAGTACAGTAGTCAATATCCACGTAAAAGAGATTACAACGGCTAAAATACAACAATTACTACTATTAAACAAATATTTATTCAGAAAAAAATACTTTAAAAATTTGTAACAGAAAATTTAAACATTTTTTTAATGATTTGTTTACTCCAAAAAATATTATTTTTTCCATTAATTGTTACACTAAGTGCTTGTAAAATGCAATTGCAAATTATACACGCACTTAACATCCGCCTACACAAACAGACGCGCGTATTCAAAATACTCAGGCGATTAATAATTGTATCCAATCATACAACAATACAATAATAATAACGTCAATGCGTAAAAGATGTTCTTCGAACCAGAATAAAAACACAAGTGTTGGTGTTGAAACTTTATTGGCTACTGAACTCGGTTTGGAAAAGTGCATGTTACACAGATGCCATACAAAAACAAACTTATCACATCAACACACTCAACACTGGCACTTATAGAAATGATGCCAAAATAGACACAAAAAATAAGTGTTGCCAGATTTTCTAGACAAACAAGTGTTTAAACTTTTATTGTGGGGAAAATAAACTGATTTCTTTACCATTAGGAATATCATAAAAGAACAAAGCAGTTTTGCAGAAAAATTGATTTTTGTTTGTTTCAAACATAATTTTTAACTGCAACATAATAATAATAATAATAATAATAATAGTAATAATAATAATAATAATAATAATAATAATAATAATAATAAAAGCCAGAATAAAGGCCTGATTAATCTTGATATTCTGTTGCGGTTATGCCATGTTGTTCGGTTAATTATTTGCTTTTTTCTTCGAAAATAAAATGTCTAAACACTACACAAAAATGCAATGTAAATTTTATAGTTTCTTGTAGATAAAAAAACATCTGTTTTTTGTAATCAAAAAATATATTCTTGTTACTGTCACTTAATAACTTTGCAAGATTTTATTTTAACATGTTCGTCCACAACAGAACGAAACGGAACAGAGCACCTCTAACGCTTTATACACACTTGATATTTACCAAAAACAAGTCAGATGGTTTGCAAACGGAACGGAAAGCAAAGATTAGATTGTATTAGGCTTAAAAACCGATAGTAACAAAGAGGAGGAATACGAGGACCGTAGTAAAATCTGAGTTGACTATTAGACATTGAATGGAAAGCACAGAATTTAACTAATATAATAGGCCTATTCCGGCACATTTCAAAATCACATGTATTGATTCCAGAAAATAAAGAGGAATAAAATGAAAAATTGCAGTAAGTGGCATCATCATTAATTCCATTTTGAAAATTTGTAAATTCATTTATTATGGCTTCCATAAATATTGAACACTTAGGTGAATTTATAGAGATAGAATAAAGTTATTGCCGTAATGTAATTCATTTCTTTTATAATTGCCAATACAATTACGAACTAGAGTTTGCTCTAAGCAAATCACCTGTCACGTAAAACAACAAAATTTTTGCAGGCGGAATTTTAAAGAGCTCATAAGCAAAATATTGCATGGCTGATACTTCATTTAATATTAAAGATATGTATTTGGATACAAAGATGTATAAGCAAAACGAGATTAGCTACTGCTCATAATGGAACAATGTGTTTTTATTGATTAATAGCCATACATCGGTCCACAACTTCACACCTGAGAGAATTGCACTATTGAAAAAGCAAATTATAAGGATAGAACTGTGTCTAAAGAAGTCAAAGATTGTGGTATAATTTTTTGGATTAACATCAATAAATTATGACAATGGACATTAGAGGTAAAAATACAACTTAACGGTTCAGGGGCTTAATCACGGCATTCGATAACGAGTAAATTAACGTATCGAATAACATTTGCATACGTGGCAAGTCACCGCATGCGATATGCATCGAAGCGTAATTCGGCAAATGTGTAAAAAAAAGCAACTTAAACAGAAGTTGTGCGCAAAAAAAATTGTTTTTAAATAAAACTAAAGTGTTTTAAGAAGTAATCCTTTAGTATTATTTTGTTTATCTTCATCAAACGAGGAGCGAACTTGTGTACCACACATTATAGAGGAAATATATATTTTTACGAGCATGTTTGTCGGCAACCAACCAAGATATCCATTTCAACTTTAGAACTTTTTTAATCACAACGTTTGGTCTTTAAATTTAAAACTAGATTAAAACAGAGAAGTGTTCAGTGTAGTTTTTTGCCAGCTAAATTTCGTTGGACGTAACATGTCCACAGCCGTGCCGACAAAGTTTTAATTCGGAAACACTTTTACAACACAGTGGAAAATATGTTAACTACCTGGGAAGATTATGGCAAAGCACAGTCGTCCTTGACCACAATTTGTTAAAATATTTTGCTCGATATCGTATGCGGCGATTAGACCCCAGTCGTAGTTGTTCTTTATATGATGATCTGACAATTCAAAATGTAATCATTTTGTAATTTGTTCATGGCTATATTAAGGTCATTACCATTATGCAATATAAAGACGTTGCGACCGTACAACTCCGTTTGTAATCAAGTTGGGTGTTTTGTCCATAAGCAATACAACTCGTTGTACAATTTAATTTAGTAAAAAAGACTTGTTAAGTAAAGATGGCAAATAAAACACGCGCAACATTCTTTGTGCTATGTAGCAGTGATGGAAAATTCAGTGATATTTGATTTGCGAATTACTCCTAAGTACTCTTACGACATTAGAAGTACTTTTTTCCAATCTGAAACATTAAATAATATATTGCACAAAATAATAGTAAAATCATATGTATTTACAAAAACGGTTTAAATTTTCTACCTCATATAACTAAAAAAAAAAAACTCAAAAACCTTCTTTTGAAACAGGATATAGTACTTTTCACGTGCAAAAATACTTTTTAAAATAAGTTCAGTTCCATTTTAAAATCTTGAATATCCATCAATTCTGTGTGGTCACTACAATAATTTTTACAAAATAGAACCAGGTTGTGGCCGGGATACAGTTTGCCAAAAAAAAAAAAAAAATCAACATTTTTTTTCGTGCAATCGAGACAATTTAATACAACGAGCCCACAATCTCGTGTACAACCTCCTGAGGTTGTATCAACGGTCGCATTGTCTATGGTTTGCTTTAATTTAGAAGAGCCTTAAACAGATTTGGCTTTCAGGGAGAAAATATAATACTACGAGTCTGGCTACACTATTTAATAAAAAGACCCTTCATTATGGCAAATACATTCTTCGTAAACCTTTTTGAATGAATGTGGAAAATAACAACAATTGTTGAAAAGTGATTATAAATTGTTGGGAGATAACATATATGCAATATACATATGTATGCTTGTTTGTATGCATGTAGTTATAAACAATAACAAAGAATACTCAACTTATAAAAAACGTAAATACCGCTAACAAGAAGAAGGCCAGTAAATTCGCTTCATGTCATGTACGTATGAAAAATTTTAACAAAAATATCCTTAAAGCCTTTTATATACAAAAAAGCACCATCATCAACAACCAACTTCCAACTTGTATAAACAAGAGTAAAAAACAAGACTATGTGACGACTCAATGACCTTCATAATCATTCAAATAAATAACTTCCACTTGGCAAAAGCACAAAAAATTAAAGAGACCTTATTTTGAGTGAGAGTGAATATGTGCGAGAGACAGAGGGAGAACGTAAGGGACCATGTATTTTTATGACTATTATCCTGAGCTTTTTGTTACTTCTTTGGGAAAAAATATTCCTACTGGGGAAGTATAAATATTCCAAACGAATGCATTTTTTAAGTAAAATTTATGGCAGACAAACTGTAACATACTAACTGAGAATGTACGAATTTTTACACGACAAATCGCAATGAATGACAATACTGGTTTAGATTCTTAAGAAAGATAAATTAGTTGTGAGAGAGCGCGTGAGCAAGAGAAAAAAGTTTTTTGCATTTTTAGAGTAACCGAACTGAAAATAACACAATAAATATTAAAATTAAAATAATAAAAATAAAAAAAAAAAATTGTTATTGTAGCAAGAGCATTATGTTTGGCATAGTGAAACAAATTTAAATGCTCCTTTGGTTGGTATTGTATCACGTAATGACAAAATAAGTAAATGCACGAAAGCTTTCAGTTTTGCTCTTTTAAGTAGAAAAACAACTCAATGGAAGCTTCGAATCAAACAAAAGTATGCGTGAAAACAATGTAACAAACATTTGCTTTGATACAAATTAAACACAAATGAATTTATTGCGACATTTTCTATTTGTAATTTCAAATATCATTTTATATGCATACATTTATATTATTATTTTTTTTTTTTTGTAGTATTTAAATTCGTAAATAACCATGTCAAATAGATACATTAAACTAAATTTTTTTCGGGTGGATCATCCTCCTGCCAATAATCTCCTAGAACCTAGAAATATTTTAAAACCCATTATTTTTTTAATTTACGCAAGAAAAATCTATTAAACAAGAAATATTTTCGATTGTTTTAAAAATGTAAAAGCACAATAAGTCCTTCTTGGAAGGGTTTTCTGAAACCATAAAAAACCAGTTGTCATCAAAGCGAAATCATAACAGTTGGCCTTAAGAGCACAGCTGATCAGTTTTTACTCTTAATTGTTTTATTTCAAACTTCATTAAAAACGAATTTCTCTTGAATCAATGACCAATATTTTGTTAGTTGTAATTAAAAGTTATTTTTTTTTTTGGCAATATTAGGTTCATTCGAGTACTTTTTTAGTAGAGTTTAGTAACTGAGTAAATTTTTCAATTTACTCTCCCAAAATAAATATTGTCCAAAAAGTACGCGAATGGAAATTTAGTAAAATTTATCCAACAGCTGATTGAAAATAAATGCAGTGTTGTAAAAAATTTATTCCTTTGACTACTCGACTCTTTTTGTTGTTCGTACTCGGTACAGCACAATTTATTGTCTATAATTCTTACGAAAAAAGCGTAACTTGTGTTGCTTTATAAGTTTTTTCTTTTTATTTTATTTATATTGTAAGTTTTTCCTGATTAAATTTGTTAAATAGTTCATTATTACTCGTTTTTGTTATTGATTAGTATGAATATCCAATTACCATATTCCGAAGTATTCATCACTTCTACAACACTAAAGAAGTAAATAAACTATGAAACAAAATAATTGTTTTTCCTAAATCCTAATTAAACTGCTGTGGAAAGGGTAACTTAAGCAAAAAACACTTATTCTTGTATGCAAACGTAAATTAGTACACTTTACTGTTTTCAAATCCCTATTTACTTGTGTTTGCTTTAGTTTTCCTTATATTCACAAACATTTTAACAACTCCGTAAAAATTTTTTGTTTGTTTACATTTTAAAACATATGTTTTTTTCAGCCGACTAAATTCTACTAACAAAAACTTCTTTAGCAGATTTTGCAATTGCTCAGTCATCGAACTGTCATTTTACGCTCTCAAACTGTGTTCCCATCTACTAAACTTTGTGTACTCGAACGCAGTTTAGTAAAGTTTAGGCATAATTATTGATAATTATTGGGTTCTCGAACGAAGCTATTGTTCGAAAATTTAAAAAAAAAATTTTTTTAAAAATCTATTGAATTTACGGAACACATTTTCAATGAAATTTTTTATAAAATATTTTTTAAAGAATTAATTAAAAATATCCTTAGAAACAGTTGAATGGTGACAATCATTGATAATTTACTAATATAATATCGCCATGCATTCTTTTGATAAACCAGCAGAGGTGTAAAACTATTAAATATAAGCGCAAACCTCGCTTTAAGCGGTTGGTTGATTCGCTCTGAAAAACTTAAACATACATATAAACCTTACTAGATTTAAAAATGCACAAATATAAATCAAAGCATTAAAGAAGTTATAAAAACAAAAAACATAAAATAATCATTGACTCTAAATCATGTACATACGGTTGCTGTAAAAAATAAGCACTACAGAGGTGCTATTCTCTGCCGAATTGCACTTGGGATGCATGACTAGAATAAAACAAATTTGATTCTAAGATAAATCAAAATTAAAAAATATAATACATAGGTTAGGTCGACGTGAGGGAACATTCCGTCCATTGCCCGTAGACATACATCTAGGCCAGTACTTCGGCCCGTTTTGCGCTCTCCATGAATGTCTCCAACATTTAAAGGAACTCTTTTCCTTGAACAAACCTCCTCAATAGTTGCCAATCCATGTCTCTTGAATGAGTAACGTCATTTAGAGTGTTGGCAGCGAAACATAGGCTCCTTTGCTGTACGAAAGCCGAGCAGTGGCATAGGAAGTGTTTAATTGCCTCCTTCATACCTGTCCTGCACTCGTCACTATCCTCATATCCTATGCGGTGTATAAGTGCCTGAAAGCTAGAGGGACTCGTTAGTACTCTCACCATGTTACTAATTTTAGCTTAGTTCGGTCTCAGCAATCTCCTTGTTTTATACCCATCTCGGTCTGCTCATAGGATCTTTATTGTTTTTCCCCACCGTGTTTTCATTCAACAGTGCCCTCTTTGCTCAACTTTTCACCTAGGTCTTAGTGGCCTCAAGCGGCTTCGCGTCAACTAAGTCAATATCCTGGAGCTGTCAGACTTTAATTGCCCGAACGTTGGTTCATTCGCTTTCGACCATATAGTGACCCGGCACCCAAGTGATTGATGCTCAGTCTACCATTTTTTTAATAGTCGTTTATCGACTTTAGCACTCCATTTCGGATCAGTTTTTATAAGCTTACTGTCGTATTTTGACTTCCAAAATCTTGTTTTTTAATAATTTCTCTCTGCCCATAGCTGATACGAGTATATTTACACCATTATCTTTGTCGCCGGATTATGTTATATATTTGTTTTTATATTCACAAAAACAGAGTTTCTACCGAAATTAATATTCAGTGCTCTTTTCTAGCGTTAAATTTTACTCTTCACTCCCAAAAATTGCTTCATATGAAAACAGCAGTTGGTATTTCGGTAGATAAAATGATTTTATCAGAGAGAGTACATTTTACATTACAGTGCAACCAAAATGATTAACAAATGGATAGTGAAAATTTTTTATAAATACACTGATTCATATTGATGTTAGCGCTATTTTTACCGGCACTGTACATAATGGCCTTTAAATTATTTTACATACATACATACATATCTTAACAACATAATTAGATGGTTGTTTATTTTTAACTTTTATATATAAATTATTGATTTATCCTAAGATATTTTGTTGTTTTTACTGCGAGTATTGGTTAATTTGAGGCCACTTAGTTTTTCGCAGAAATTAAACATGCTTCAATAACAATATTAAGGGAGAAAAACAATAGCTACTTGGACTGGCCCCTCTGATTGAAAGCCTACGTAATACACATAAATACACGCATACGCTCACATACACACACACACCCCACACAAGCACATAAGAACACATTTTGATACTCAAGAAACAAAAATTTGAATAGACATACAAAAAAGCAAACTTACAATATCCTCTTCCGGTATGGTGGTACAAGATGTACGTGTATAACGCGTTCGATGCACAACATCGAAGCTATAACGATGCTCCTCCAGTGGTGGTGCATGATCATCGTGATTATGCTGATTAAGATTTTGACGTTGTGCTACACGAGCGGCCAGTTGAGCACCACCATCCGAAAAGGAACGTATACGTATGACCCCATTTTCGTCAGTTGTAAATGAAATCGCCTTAAATCGATCGACAACAGCGGTTTGAATTTGATTAACATTCATGGAATTACCCATATTGTTTGTTATTTAGTCTATCTTTTTTATTTATTTGATTTCTTGTATTTCTCTTCAGTGCAGCTTATACAAATATTTACGTGACCATATGAACTTTAACTTATTATTTTTACATATGTATGGATTTGATGTATGTATGTACATACGCAAAAATTATTGAAACTAATACAAATATACATATAAATGTGTATGTAAGTACATACACAAAAACACAAACGCTCACGCAGTTTCGAACGACCACGACTTGATGAATTTGATGGAATATCACAAAATATGTGAAGTGCGAATTGTATTATTATACTAACAATAAATAAATGCAAAAAACAAACTACAGCAACAACATTACCGTACTTGGCCAGGATAAAAAGAAAACTGAGCCTCATCATTGAATACAACTTGGTAGTACCAACAACACAACAATAGCAGCAGCAAAAAAACAGCAGCACTTTGTATACAACAGTGTTTTAGACAGGAGTTTAATTGTGTATGTGTGTGTATTTGTGTATGTGTGTATTTGTTGGCATTCAACAGGCGGTTTGTAAGAATAGGTTTGCTTGTATGTGTGTGTACGATTATAAGAGAAGTAGAACTCAATTCAGAATACATTTTCAACTAATTTAACGTAGCCACTTTGAAGGCATTGGATTAAAATGAGATTATTTGGGAAAGCATCAGAAGGAAAGTATTTAAAACGTGAATTTATTTGGAATTTTGTTAAATCTATGTTAACCACCTTGACAGTTTCCTTTAAAACGAATGAATTAACATGATTTTATTTTTTTCCGAATTATTTTTTATCCAATTATTTTTGAAACATATGTTGTTAGATCACCCAAAGAATTGACTCTTCAAAATCTCCTGAAAAAAATTCAAATGAGTAGAAATTATTCAGGTTGGACTTTCAGGATAAGAGCTACATTTGACCAAGCACTTTGTTTCAAGGAGGTAAAGAGTAATCTAATGATTCGTGTACAAATTAAAGCCCAATAATGTTAGCGAACAAAAAAGTTGAAAGGCTTATAAGAGCAAACCCAAAGATTTCCAAACTTAAAATAGCATGGCGTGTACAAAGATCAGGATTTCCTATCAAAACGTGCCTTCAAAAAAGAGGGTTCTTCCAATCTTTAAAAATCACATTGTTTCTATAACTTTTTTCTAGCTACCGATTACCAGATCTTCTTAAATTGTATATGATGTATATATCATACAAAAAACTATAGGGCAAGCAAAGCAGATATTTCCAATTGTTATATGTATTTTAAAAGCTGTCAAAGTTACCAATGGCGTTCAGCTGTAAAAATGTTTCGTAAGGTTGGCGATTTCAGCATGAATCGTTTCACGCCTGCCGAAAATGTGAATATTATTCAAAACAATTAATCGAAATTCTGCAAATTGGTCGTCATCAGGCCGTGAGTGCACAGACAATTCGTCGCACCGTGGAAAAGTATGAAAGCGAGTACAATCTTTTGTACCGTACGCCATCATTTTCGCCAAGTGAAGAAAATATATCCGACGTACCTGCCAGTATCGAAGAAGATCCTAAATCTCGATTCATCTAAATTGAGCATCACCAGAAACAACCCGGCTTATTTTGCGGTTGTGTTTGGGCCTACATCCGTATAAGATTGTACTGCTGCAAAATTTTTAAAAGATATGCGGGGTTACAGTGTAATTCGATTCGAAAAGAAAATATATGTTTTATTTCGAATTGAAATGCGCAGTAAAATAATCTTGAAGCAATGCCAACGAAGCTGAGGTTGCCATTTGAACGATGTGATATTCCATACATAAAAGCATAAATGTAAAATAAAGTAAGAATTAATCTGATATCTCTCACTGTTTTTGTTTTATTTAAATTTATTTTGCTATCGTTCTTATCTGGTCACCCTACATAATACCTAGAATCTTTAAACACTTTATACGCTTTAAACACTTTGTTACTAACTTTGTTACTATAGTGCGTACTAGAACCGAAATAGCAGGCGTGGTACCTCTCATACAGTGTAAATCTGCAGAAATACTATGTATCTCTTTTTATTTGAAAAACAATAGTAGTGAGGAGAGCCTTTAAACTATTTGCAAGTACTTTTAGGGCCATTATTACAACTTACCTCTAAAGTTCACGTTAGTAAAAGGCATCTTTAGCTAAAGTGAAGAATAAAGTGAGCTTTACTTTTATTCGTTATTACAACTTCCTTGTAAAATGAAATTAATCTTTTTGAAAATATTAGCTTATCGGACTTATCTTAAAAATGTTCTCATAATAACTAAAAATCTATCCGATAACATCCTAACTTTAACTATCGGCAAGTTGTAATAATGGCCCTTACTAATGTGGACAACTTAAAAATAAGCGATTTCCCAACAATAAATGTGCCGCCATATTCCACACAAAATCTTTATTTTATTAGGGATATTAGATGCAAAGCACAGTGGGTTGCAGCTAACATTAATGTACATATGTATGTATGTGAAATAAACAAAAATAGTTTTGTATCACAAAAAAGCACGTTCATTGAGGGTTAAATTAAAACAGTTGTTTGTTTTGTTAGTGCCTCTATTAGGACGGTTGGCTAACTAACCTACTTGGCTGGTTGAGCAAGTAGAATGCTTGGAATGTTTCGTTATTTATGTCAAACAGATTTGTTAAAAATGGGGATGCACTAATTTTTTTTATAACTACAGAAGCTCACATATTTAAATATACATACATTAATATATGTGTGACCTATACCTATATATACCTATGTATGTATATATTAGTTGTGTGACAGTAACCATCCATGATGAGTATTTGATTGGGTGGGTTCTAATTTCTACACAACTACCTACAAGCATTAACCATCATTTTCACTCAAATCAGATCATTGAGAATATTCCAACACAGAGATAAAAGATTGGGTTTCACATTTCAAACAAAAAAACTCCGTTCGTTTCGCCTCTTTCAGTGTTACGGTCCACTAAACTTTTGATATAAAACTGTGTTTAAAATTTTTCAAAACAATGGGTTAATATTGGTAAAGTTAGTGAAGTTACCTTTCAATAATTAATTAAACCTTTATCACTTTTTGACACAGCTACTGTTGACTTCTATACATTACAAAATTAAATGATTTAATCATCACCTTATTAAATAATCACCTTATAAATAATTTATTGGCAAATTCTTTCGTTTTCTGTAAACTTTTACAACAAATATCTGCTAACATTTTTTTCTTCAATTCAATCTATTCACCCACTGTTGCCAGAAGTGCTGAAAGATTTGTATTTTGTGGAAAATGTCAAAATACAGACTTAAAGATTTTTGACGGAAAAATTCAGATTTTTTTAAACAATTTTGACTTTAAAAATTATTTTGGTACTATTTTATTCTCTCTCTAGAGTTAGTTTTTAAGTATTTTTGATTTCAACTTTCGTGTTAAAACGAAAAATATTAATCATTCCCCAGCAAAAAATAATCCAGGTTTTGAAAGCAGTGCACACTTTTTCTGGCTCCCAAACTCACTTCATAGGAAGCACTACTGTATGGCAGATATATTTCTTAATAATGCAGAAAAAAAATATTTTTTTACATTGGCTTATAGTTAAATATCCCAGAATGCACTACTGTAAGACAGTGAACACAAAATTGCACATTTCACGACGAGTTACAACGAGAAAACGACAAAACGATAGTTACTATTGCCATGTGACTACGAAGCGCTAAAATAAACACTTAAAAGGAAATGCTCCAAATATCATGTCATGTCACAGCAACAACTTTAACAGTTGTATGTGAAGTGTTGATATTTGGTATTTAATAAGTTTTCGCTGTGTATAATAAAAAGAACCCTATCAATGTATATTTCACAAAGAAAAATAAACAAACTTCACCAAAGAAACATCTGAACTCAAATGTGCTTGTTCCGAAATTGAGTTTCGTGCTCTAAGTTTATTTAATTTTTTTTTACCAATTTTATCACATTCAACGTTACTAACACAAAATTTAGAAATGGTGTAGCTCTGTGCCTTTCTACTGAGTAGTTAGTGTTTATCGGAAACACATATTTAACCCACCTTATGAAGAAAAAGAATACGTTATTCTTCTCATATTTTTCATTCTTTCGATAATTTTTCTGTTGGGTTGGAACGAAGTTTGCCTCAACATAATTTTACCCGCTTTATTGAAGAAATTGCAAAAATATGATAAATACATCGAGTGAAGTTACAGTGGGTCAAACTTTGCTCTAACCAACAGAAAAATGAAAAATATGAGAAGGCTACTGTGAAAGTGGCTACTATTCCCTCTCTCTCTCTCTCTCTCTCTCTACCTCACTTATATTGTCATTTACTGACACAAAGATATTTGACATTGTATTACCTGTAAACACTTTGTAAACTTAGACTTGCGGCAAGAGGACTAAAGCAGATTATGTAGACGAGGAAAAAAGGAATACGTACGCCACAGAATTTTAAACAAAACAAGTAAGAGGGCCATATTGGGTTTCGTCAATTCTTATCTGTATACACTTAACCAAAGTATAAACTACTCAGAATTAAGTTCAAATGAATAATCTTCAATTTTGAGCTCCTTTCTTTCTTTCATTATATTTTAGGCAATTGCAGTCGGTTATTAGATGTTTTCTTTTCGTTTGGCGCTTTTAATTCGGTAAATTCTATTTTTTTGTGGAAGTTTTGATTTCTTTGTGAATATCCGATTTATGGCGAAATATAAATTTTTCGAATTTTGATACAACTTTGAATTAATTGATAAAATTAAGTTTTTGTTGAAATTTGCCGTTTAATTATGGTGAAGTTTGTTTTCGGTTATTTTTTTGTTAAACATCGACTATTTGGTAAAATTTCAACTTTGGTGAAATTCATGGAGACATTTCAGAGTTTAGTAACATTTTTTTTTTTTTTTGGATTAATTTATTTGAAGTTTGCTACTTTGAAATTTTCTTCATATTTTTTTCTCATTATTAAAATTTTTAAACTTTTGGTAAAATTTCGATTTTGATATATTTTTTTTTTTTGTTGTTTATTTTCGCATTTTAATAAAATTCTATTTTAGAAAGTTTTTTACTTTTCGTGAAATTCCAAGTTTTTCACAAAACTGTTGGCTAATTTTGACGTTTTGGTGAAATTTGTGGTGAAAATGGAGATTTCTTTAATTTTTTGCGATATGTCGCTAAATCGGTAGTACGATAAATTCTTGACCTTTGGTAGTAAAAAAAATGTTTTTGACCATATTTTGGTATTTTAGAGTGAATTTTCTCTTCTTTTTTCGATCATTTCCAAACTTTTAATGACTTTTTTAGTTTTATTTCGGTTATTAGTGAAATTTACACATGGTTTTTATTTGGTAAATTTTTTGCTTTTGGCAAATAAAATTTTCTTTGCAAGTGAAATTCCAGAGTTTAGTAAAACTGATTTTAGGAAATTTCGGTATTTTGGTAAATTGTTTCTTTTGTTTTTTAAGTTTTTTTTTTTGATATTTCAGTTTAGTTTAATTGATTTTTGAATTAGCAATTTGTGGTAAAATTTGAATTTTGTATGAAATTTTAATTTTTTCTAAAATACGGCACTTTAGTGAAATTCCAAGATTTTTATGAACTTTAAATTTTTGTGGTGGAATTTGAACATTCGTCGATTTTCAGTTTTTGTAAAATTTTTGCTAAAATTTTCGGTTTTCATTAACTTTAAATATTTTGGTAATTACAATTGCAAATTTCGTTTCTAATTTCCTGGTATCCAAGTAAGTCCTAATTTAAAGGATGCAATTTTTCTTTTCCACTTGCACCTCTACAGCTCTTATCTTGTCATGAAAAATTTCTTAGTTTGTCGTGAACTGGCGTTAATAGTTGCCTTAGTCCATGTTTTTTTTTTTGCAGCAACTATTACTTAATAGACGCAAGATGACGTGAAATACACAGGGCTGCACATATCTATGTACTATTTGTTATTCGGAATTTTTAAAGAAATTAACATCAAGAGAAATTGCTAAAAATAATGTTTAAGTGTAAACGTTAATGCATGCTCAAAGGAGAATTGTAGATAATTTTGCAAGAAAACTTGCTTCGTTTAAATGCAGACTTACTGTTACTTGCCAAGAAATTGAATTTTTTTTGAACCAAGTTCACAGTGTTTTTAAATTCGAGAAAAGTCTATTAAATTTATTAAATTTAATAAATTTGTTTTCTATTCCCAATTTTTTTTTATATTGTATATGGTATATATACATATATATATCATTTGTAAATTCCAGTTAACGTTTTCTAAACACAAATGCCAGCTTGTCGTAGACCCCGAAAGAAGTCAAAATCTCGGAAAAGGCGCTGTTTAAGACCGGGACCAATCAGCCGGAATCCGTATTTAAATTTTTTAAGAGACTTTCGAAGAAAATGCTGTGGGTTATCCGCAGTTAAAACAGTTCAACAGGGAGCCAAAGCATGGAAGAGTTTAAATAAACAAGACAAGCTTAGTTATATTGAGAAGGTGAGTAAAGTAGTCGGTCTTAATTACAAGGCATAATTTATTCAATGATTGCTATTTGCATAATTGCAGGCATTTTATGCTCCAAAACGAAAGAGGCGCACGTTACGTTCTCTGTGTGCACCAAGGCGACGTAAGCCGGCTAAAAGAGCACGACGAGTCTCGCGTTGCAGGACCATCTGTAGATAAATTTTGAAATATGGAAAAATTTTTAGTCATAAATTTAAAAATAAAAATTAAGTCATGTCATCACAACATTTTAATAGTGTGTCGTTAAAGGTATATTTAGGAAATGAATCTACCACTTCAAAATATGTAATTGCTTTTATTACATTGTTCTCCTATGCTTACCAACGCACTTTTCCCTTCGAGGGAAATGAAAAGTTCATGGGAATAAAGATTCCACATGATATTCACGATAGGGGTGAATATAAATAGCAACCCCAAGAGGGAAAAATTGAGGAGTAAAAACTTTAGTTCCTAAGCCAAAAAAAAAAAAATATTAACATAAATCGTAAAGTTGTGCCATTTCTAATAGTTTATACCGAAATACCATTACGCGGATGCAATATGGCATATTAATAAACCAGACCTGAGAACATATTTCTTTATAAAGTTTGAAAGTGGCAAATACAAATTGCGTACCTCTTACTATCAAGATTTATATAAAACATATTCTTAATTCCGTCTTCTCTCTGATACCATATTTAATTATGTATGTACATATATGAAGATACATTTAAAATTAATTAGCAGAGCCACAACATAACATATGCGTAAATCAAAAAAAAATATATAATGCTAGAATTTCAGAGTAGTCCAAACTATATATATATATTTGTTAACTGAAGTATGGACTATACATTTAACCTTCAAAATATATAAAGACTAAGTTTTGCCCGTGTTCCCATTGTAAATGTTTGGGTTATACCTACGCTTAATTTTTTTCTTGATTTAATATTCCGACAGGGTAATTCGAAAAATGACACTGAAGATGGCACATAGCGGAAACCGAATTTTCTCCAAACCAAACTTGACCAGGGATGAAGGAAATTCGATACAAATAAACCTTTCTGTGTTTTGGTCGAATATATTGAACATTAATGTACACACCGTTTGTATGCGTTTCACAGAGTTGGTTTTACAGTTGGTTTTCATTTTTTTCTCTTAGCATATAAATAGACTCCTGCTACTAATAAATATTCCTGTAGTTGGTATTTGATTGTTTTGTCAACTTCAGATGAGTTTTTAAAAACCCGAATTTATAAAAAATCAAATTTTGCCCACAATAGGAACAACTCCTTTCACTGAGAACATGGCACGAAAGATTTTTTGAGATTTGTAATAATATAATATAAAGTAATACTATAGAAACCCAGATTCCACGTTCGTCTTTACAAGGTGTCACTATAATTGAACTGTTCGAAAATCGCTTAAATCATCTAACGCTCGAGGAAACTCTGTGCATCAACGAACCAAGGTTTAACAATGCAAATAAAACAAGAATAGGTTAAATGCAAATTCAATATTACCCGAATTACGAGTTTTCAGATTTTTAGCCCGACCTAAATAATTTCTGACCCCGAAAGGATTAATTGTATACAATAAAATATAAACAATAACAATTGTAAATGCATATAAAGTATTTGTGGAATAGGAAATGTGTTCAGGCAGGCCCCCTTTCCGCCACCCTTATTATTCAAGCCATATCATCAATGCAGGCACATTGGATTTTCCGTTTCGAAGCTGTCGATGATTTTCAAAAATTCACCATAATTAAGCAGTACGGAATGGCCATTAAACGATTTATTTTTTGAATTGAACTCCCAATTGAGGGCTCTTAAACATCATGCTGTAATAAAACGTTCGCAGTCAAGGTACTTTGAGAAGTCCAAAAATCAAACTCTATCAAATTACATATTTTCGCAAGTAGAGTTTGCTGAAAACTATAGAGTTGTATCTCAAAATGAGGTTGAATCAGATCATTTTAGTTATACAGAATTAACTTTGTTTAGACTGGCTTATGTTCGTTTAATCTTCCTATTAAGAACGTAAATATTTTAATAATATAGAATAATCCACTGCACGCTTTATTATCACTATTTATGTGTTTCTACTGTGTAAGTATCAACTCTAACTCTAATATTTATTTATTTTAAGACTTCCCATTCAGGCCGCGTGAAGCGTATACGCCTCACTATTAAATCAGCAGTAGTATTAGGATGCCCATAATTGACGGCATATTGAATTTTAAAAAATTCTTTATTTTACAATAAAACCAATTGGCTTGAACGGAAAGTTTAAGGTGCGGCGTATACGTTATACCCTAGTGTAGCTACAACGAAAATGTATTTCAATCCAAGGTGAATTAATTATAAGGTGGCGTCATGAGCGCAGGTGGTGAATTCGCTCGTCTCAAAATAACGTTAAGTAATTTAATTTTTAGGCTTAACTTCATTTTCTTCTATTCAGAAAGAAAATTTATTTGATATAACTATAAATACAGTAAAAGTTAAAACTATATTAGACAGAATGGAATGCATTTTCTATGCCGTTACGCACGTTTTGAACATTCTTTGTGGGTTTTCTACTAATTTTGTGCCAACTGTAAACATCGTCTATTTAACCCAACACTAAAGACAAACATGTGGATGAATATTTTCAATTGCATTCTTTATCATATGAATTTTGCTTTTAGCCAACCATTGTTTACCAAATGCATTCATTCTACTAGATGTCTAGTTGTTGCATCAAACAAAAAGGTCTTTCTGAATAGAAAGAATAAAGAAAACGAACTTAAGCCTAAAAATTAAATTACTTAATAATTGTAGGTCGACAAACTTACGTCAAACAATAAAAGTTTTAAATTTATTATTCAAAGAAGATTAAAAAAATATACGTTATAATGATGACTAAAGACGAACAAATTTGGGTATTGGGTTGAAATTACCTACCACTGAATTCGCTTTGTTCCCACCTTGTAATTAAGTAATTCGCCTTGTTTCAATCTTTTGAAAAAATAACTTAGAATATAATTATCATTATATTTTCTCAAAACAAAAATATATGTTAATAATTACATTCATTTAAAAAGCATCGACCAAATTAGCATACTCAGCAGGTGTTTGCGTGATTTAAACCTCTTCGAACATCAAACTTTTATTTCTTTTTTAATTACTTGTTTTTAATAATTATATTATATAAAAAACTTGCCTTGCTTGAAAATTCATATCAAATTTAATGTAAAAAATTCAATAATAAAAAATTGCTTGTATTTTTTCCAAATTATTAAAGATATATTTGTTTTTAAGTAAAATTTTTAGTAGCAAAAATTGGCGCCTTACAGTCATATCTCGAAAAGTCACCAAATACATGTGGAAATGCTTCCAAAAAGATAAAATCGAAAACAAATATACAAAATGCACCATGCGAACCACCTACTCGTAAAATAACTAGAATGGCAAGAAAAAGATGCAGTGCTATATGTTTAACACAAAATCAAATTTCATGCCCAAGAAAAACCAGCACCTTAGTAACACCTGAAAAGCCAACACGTTGTATGAGACTTGGGCGAAAAACGCGTAATCCCTTTTTAAATTTTTTACGTGAATACAGAATAAAATGTTGTGGTTTAACGCCGGTTCAAACTGTTTGCAAAGGAGCTAAAGTATGGAATGCTTTATCGGAAGAGGAAAAAACACGCTTCATTGTACAGGTTAGAAAACAAGCGGTTTTTGTGAGCAATACTAAAAGTTATTTATATTTATATAGGCTTTCTATACACGTAAACGTATAAATCGTTCGGGAAATTTATGTGGAATTGCTAGACAGCGTAAGACTCGCCATAGTGGTAGGGTGACGAAACGAAAGTCGAAGAAAACGAGAAGAAAAATTGTGCGCTTCGCACATTGCCATAAGATGTGTTAGTTGTGCGCTGGGTTTGTAATATGATGAAATTTCGTTTGTGGAAGTCTTTGAAATGGTTTGTTAAATAAAAATTTAAAGTTTTAATATTCAATCTGTGTTATTTGTTTCCGTTAATTCTTTAAATTAATGAGTAAGGAAACGAATAATTTATAACCGAATAAGGTTGTTTTTAATAAATTTTTATTAATTTTCGTTATACAATTTTTATCAAAATTCTTTTTCATTAATAAATTGAGTTTGATTCGAAAGGGAATCTTAAAATCGATCGAAATTCATTCCAAATTTTAAAACGACCGGTTCCCATCAAAAGCTATACTTAAATGCCGCTGGTACATTTTCAGAAATAGTTGCCGTTCTAACGTTTGTGTAAAGAAATGGTTATAATAAAAGGTAAAACTTAAACCCAATTAGCGACTCTTTTTTCATGCAGAATATTATGTCAATGATGGAAGATATAATGCTCTATAAGCAGTGTGCCTAATACCTCCGAAAATATTAAATTATATGACGGCCACACCTTGTAATTCAAAAATATTGCCGCCTTTTTTATTTCCAAAAAAAAACTTGTGTCCAGACACTTCTTTACGATTGCAATCAACAAAATCGTTTAAATCTCATCTTTTCAAATAAATTCTAATTAGAATTTTTTCAAAATAAATAAACAAATAAGTTTCCTTTGTACTTACCTTTTCTAGTTTTTGAAAATATTGTCGCAAAAATTGTATGGGGTTTTCCGGGCGACTGACACACAGCTGTACGATGCAATCCTTAAGAACTCGTTGTATACCATGAGATTGTATATAATTTTCGCATTCTCGTAAACTTTGCTGTTCTTCCAAAGTGCTGGCCATGTTGGAAAACATGGACGATCCTCAAATCTATATATCTTGCCCCAACAGCAATAATTCGGAACACAACTACGCAATCCAAGTAGTGAAGTAGAAACTATAATTATAGTGCTGGTAACAATAAACAATTAAAAAAAACTATTGCTTTATAATAAAATAAGAGTAACTAACAGCGTTAGTGTCTACGTTTTTAACTTGGTTATGCTAAAGATTAAATTATTCGTTGCACCACTAATCATACTAATAAACCAGATACAACCAGTAGCCTTGCAACTACGCTTTGAGTTTTTTATATTATAGAACTAAAATTAACTTTATATTTTTGCTAATTAGAAATTAGGGCAAAATTTACTTTAAAATTGTATATTTATGGATACTTTCTTAAAAATTATTTCATTCTGCTGGTACTACCTCCTTACAATTTTTTACTTGAATTTTGACGGGTTTTCGTTTTGTGTAAAAAGTTTTCACTTTCAAATATAGTTTCAAACGTGTTAAATGTTGTTAAATTTAATTTTGTAATGTTTTACATTCTTTATTTACAAAATTTTCCAATAAATTAAACTTTTGTTCCACACGTATAATGAAATGTATTAATTGGGTTTTCTTTTAAGACCAGCGCTGTCGCAGATGACAACGGCGGATCGTAAAAGTCCAGTTGGCAGCGGCTTACACTACTAGTCACAAATTTGTTCGCACATAGAGAAAGCGTCGGCAAAATTAAAAAAAAAAATTTGTTCGTGGTCTTCTGTGTGAGGATTACGTGTAGATCTTCCTGTTCAGGTTGAGCATAATTTTTTGGTTGTCAACAAGAGCATTTTCATGTTCTCAGCACAGTTTATGTACGAGTATTTACAGACAAGCGAATACACATATTGTTTATTTTGCCTTTGTGTGTATTTTGTTTATGTGATGGCAGAACTGCGTTGTGCGAACAACTTTGTTTGATAACGACCAGATCACCAACAGCGATGTTCTTCACGATCCAAAACCCTGCGCTAGCATCAATCTGTACGTTTTCAAAACAAATCTATGGCTAGTGAAGACGGAATGTTGCATGGCGTTTTCACGAGTCCGAACGCTTGTTCGCACAACTGGGTTATGCCATTACACAAACAAAATACACCAGCAGAATAAAATTATTGTAAGTGTGTGTGCGCTCGTCTGTAAACACCAGACATAAACTATGCTAAAAACATCCATATAATCATGTTGAGAGACAACAAATTATGATAAAACTGAACATGAACATCTATACTTACTCTTCAAGCAAAAGACCCATAACAAGCAGTGTTAACGTTAAAAAAAAATTTCGCAATTTTGGAAAAACGGAAACGCTTTGAATTCGCCCGTAAGTCTACCTGTTATCCATTTGCCTTGGGTAGATGCAAGGCGAATGCAAAAGCCAGCAACTACAACAAAGCAACTTTTTGGTTCTTGAAGAAAATAATAGGCGTATTTAAGTATTTTTTTGGTAGAGTTGGAAAAAAGAGAGAAACAAAACTTACTCTCAATAAAGGCTACCGCCCATACACAATTTTTTAATTTTAGCTTACTAATACCGTCAAAGTATGGTACGAAGAAATCACATACAAATCATAACTATGTGGAATTTTTTCCATTTTTTAAATGGAATTTAACATGCAATCAGTTTAAATACAGCACCCACCCAGCACGTTGGTAAGACTACCTGATTAGTCTATCCTGCATCTAACTGTACACTACGTCTTGTCTAACCAAACATATGTTCGCACATTGAGAGAGCCTCTCCAAGATAACGAGAGAAAATGTGTTCATTATTTTCTGTTTGAATAATACGTGCAGATGTTCCTATTCAGTTTTCTCATAACTTTTTGCTTCTCATCAAGATTGTATGGATGCTTTTTAACCTAGCGTTTACACATGCCACTACAATTTCGAAAAACTCAATACACTCACACATGTTCCCTAATACACTTATTGTAATTAAAGTTCTACCATTTTAAGTGCATTGTTATCATTTATTTCTAAAATTGCGCAAAAAAATTCAAGTTCGTTAATTAAAGAGCAATAATATTAGTAATAATAATAAATTATTACTATTAATAATAAATGTAAATCCTTTCCCCAAAAATATGCCTATATGGTTAACTCGGAAACTCGATTTTAAAAAGAAACAAAAAGTTAAAATGGAATCAAAATTGAGCCAACAGATTATTAAACAAATTATTAAAATCTTTGACATCGTCCTCCCAAATTTTTCTTTCTCATTTCCTGATAAACATATCTTTTAATTTTAAAAGTATACAAATTTTCCGAAGTTTACGCTTCGACGACATTTTAAAAATGAACTTACACTTGCATGTGTAAAGACAAAAACAAATGGCATGAGATTCGACTATTTCGAAGAATTTTTCGGTGACAATACGTACACAACAATTGTATGCCACTACTTGCATTTGTAAATCCAGCGTAACATAGCTTATGACGGGTGTTTACAGACGAGCGCATACACACATACATAGTTTTTTATGCTCTATGTGGTTTTGCTTGTGTAATGGCATGACAGAGTTGTGCGCACCCTTTTGACGGACAACTCTGTTTGAACATGAAGTGATCATGAACAGCGGTGGTCTTGACTAGCCATTTTTCTGTGCGAGCAGCAAAATATGTTATGCTATGGTATAATTGTGCAACAACTGTTGCCATCAACAATATAATTTGTAATTTGGCAAATGTAGCAGAAATATAGTAACATATAACCAACAACAGTATACCCAAAGCAATGCCAATTGATAACTGGTACAGTCATAGGCGAATTCAGTGTATCCGGATTCTTTGCAGATGTCAAAATCCACATTTCTTTATATGGAATTTGACTTCCAATAAGTTCAAAAAAGTATTCAGCTGCGCTCGTGCTATAGTATACTCCTTAGTCTACCTTGTTCCCAAGATATATTACTTTACTAGGTAAAACCACTAACCCTGCTGACTATTTGTCGATCATCTTTGTTACTTAACATCAAAAAGAATATAATAATCGTAAAATTTTGAAATTGTGTAAAATAGGAAAAGATTTATAAAAAAATAATTTTCATATGGTTAATACAAATATTTTTTATTTAAGTACAGACTGTCTGTGGATTATAAAAAAAATCAAAAGAAATAAACTTTCGTCAATATTAGAACGTGTTCGTCATATTATTTTTGTCTGATATGAAATTTCATTTCGTCAAGGCGCTTTGTTAATATTATGTCTTGACATAATATCAGTGTTAAAACAGTTGGAAATTTTGTGCGAGCTACCCTGTGGAATGCGATTGCGTATTGCAACTCTGATTTTATTTTTCGTGCTAATTATGTTTGTCGCCATTTTTTCTTTGACTGCATACAGACAAATCTAGACTGCAAAAAATAAAACTTAATTTCGTTATTTAACTTTTCCAAATACAATTATAGTTGCTGAGCGGCCTACAGGTTTTTTAATATTTCACAAGCACTCGATAGTTAAAAAATAAAGGTGAGTTAAAAGCATTGATATTTAAACTATAATACAACTTAGAAAATAAAAGTTAATAAAGGGAGTGGATGCATGTTTTATACGATAAATTTTTAGTTGTCATTAAATTTTCATAAATTAAGCTATGATTATAATGCAATAAATCAAAAAATGATGGCTAGACTTCTTTCGGCTGGCAAAGCAATGGCTGCTTTTCTGGAACGCGTGTTCTGATTTTTGCGTACCGGCACTAGTATACATGAGTACATAATTGATTTCTATGTACAGTGGTGAGCACATGTGTTTACACCCTTACCTAATGCAATATAAAAAATCATTAAACTTATAAAATACAAAAAGATAATTTTTGGTTATTTTAACTATTCAACAATAAATAAATTAAAAAAATTTGTGGGATAAAAAGAATTTCATCGATACTAAAAGTAAATTTGAAGACCATTTATGTATACTTATAATTTTGTGCAAAAATTTACCAATTTTATCATCTCCTTTTGCACGTTTCGAATTTTCAGTATTTTGGGTAGCCTTTTTGCTTTAATAACGCTTTTATGAACCTTAGCATGCTCTTAGCAAAAGTCTGGATGGACTGGTTTGGTATATATGCGCATTCCGCTTAAACTTGGGAACAAAGGAAGTATCGATGAGTTGTATCATTAAGATGTGTTTAACAATGAGCATATACTACCGTGTTCAAAAAATAATAAGGCTTTGTTCATAATTTTAATATTCTTTATGTATTCTGCCAAATCTATTTCGTCATCAGTTGATGTTGGTGGCCGTCCTGGACGTGGTTCGTCGTCAACGCGTTCTCGACCCTCTTTGAATAATTTGTATCAATCAAAAACACTTGCTCGCGACATACAATTATCACCGAAGGCCTTTTGCAACATTCTGAACGTTTCGGCATCAGAAATTTCATTCCGCACACAAAATTTAATGAAACTTCTTTGTTGAATAATTTCACTCATTGTAAAAATTGCCAAATACAATTGTACTTCAGAAAGACAAGCGTATACTAAACACTAATAATTACTTTGAGGTGATATTTTGCACAGATGTCACTGACAGTCATACCAGCGTAGAAAAAAAAAAATTCGACGAATGGTTTTTAGCGCAAAATTTAAATTAAAAAGTCTTACTATTTTTTGCCCACAGTTGTATTTCAAATAGTGCTGAAAGCATTCCATTGCAGTGTGTGGAATTTGGAATGGAACACGTTCGCTGCCGTGTGAGGCGTACACGACACACGCTGAACTTTCCGTTGAAGCCATTTGGTATTATTGTGAAATGAAGAATTTTTTAAAATTCATTATGTAGTCAATTATGGGCATCTTAATACCACTGCTGATGACCTCATTTAATCGGCTTGAACGGGAAGTCTTCAAAAAAGGTCTGGCAGGGAACGTGTTAATATTATTTTTAACTTGCTTTTACATTGACCCATAACAATTCCGTTTGATAATTCTGCTTTGTTTTCCAAAGTTTGTTTTTGTTTCAAATTGCGGATGAGATTAAAACATTTTACGGGTAAAGGCAAACCTTTTCTCTTTCTATTCTTCTATGCTCTATCGCCTATAAACTCAAGACTTGCGCAACTGAATTTGCTCTGTGTGATCCCGTTCTGAACAAAGACAATTACTAGTATTCGCAGAATTTTTTAGCTAAGCTTGCTGCTATAAGTGCAATGGTTTTGTAAGCACTTCAAAGTAATAAAATAATGAAGGGATCGTCTGAGTGCGAGCTAGAATATTTGATACAAAAAGGATGGAGTTATTCTAAATGTTCATCATGTCCATTTAGTATCTCGTCAGTTGGCACTGGATGATTGCGTCCCTCTAATGAACAGTTTTATGAACTTGTTTATTTATCTACGGACTATATAAGAGAAGAAATTTGTAAAAATGGCATTAGAGGGACTCAATAATGTTTTTCCCTGTTAGAATTCGAGCGAATGATAACGGTCAACATCGTGGGACAGGATGTAAATCTTAATTAATTCGACGTTTTCATTGTTTATAAATTTTGATGTATCATTAATCAGGCTCTAGGCCTGGATCCAGTTCTAGAGCCTGATTAATGATACATTAAAATATCTAACAATAAGAAGATCGAATAAAGAATAAAACGTTTGTCTTTCTGGCCTGGATCCAGTTCTAGAGCCTGATTAATGATACATTAAAATATCTAACAATAAGAAGATCGAATAAAGAATAAAACGTTTGTCTTTCATAAATTTAATTGTAATTGGTTATTAAAAAAAAAGGTGAATTTTGAATTTTCGCGAGTTGTGCACATTCAATTATCAACATTTTTTGTTATGATGGTACACATGTGTTGGACATATGTTGGCATTATCAGCCAATTTTAATTAGTAGTTTGTTCTTGACAACTGAAAAGGTTAGTCATGTTTTTGTGTGTACTTCGATTTTGGACTTTTGAAGAAAATGGGTCAAAGGATATGATTTTTTTGTCCCAAAACAACAACCTAATCATGCCTCAAGCACTAAGTGCAATATATCAGAGGGAGATTACTTTCAAGGGTAAAAAATGGATATTGATGAATAAATACTTTTCAAAAAATTCAAACTTTACCTTTTTTTTGAACAAACCACGTGTATTCATTAAATATAACAATTTCAGATAATACGCGCGCATATTGTCTTGGTACCGACACCATATCCGGCACTTTTTATATGGAGTTTGACAACCCCAACTTGGCCGAAAATGTCTTGAATTCGCCTATGATTTTAATTTTTATAAATAATGTGTCTTGGTTTGGAGGTTTTTTTAAAGATGCTAATAGTATTCCTTGTGCTCAGACTAGAACGTATAATTCTAGTCTCTACCATATACAATTGCTCCCAGCAAGTTTTTAATATTCGACTACGTGTCGCTAATATTCAATACAGCTATTTTAATCCAATATTACATTATATTTCGTACTCTGCTTTAATTCTATAAAGACCTGAAACCTGTTAGCCCAAAACTGGATTAGGCATAATTAATATATTTAAATTTAGGTGCGCGGGAGATTTTAGTTTGAAAAACAAAGAAAAAAACTAGATAGCTCTCTCAGCTTCGGTGTTTTATGTTGTTTGTTTAAAGATCGTTGCGGAGTTTATTTTGTAACTACCGTATTTATGTATGTACGTTTGTATATCTATGTAGTATTTTTCATTTTGATGTGTTTGATTTTATTATTCGTTATTTGTATATTTTTCTTATTTAGTTATATATTGTATTGTTTGCACCTGCAACAGAGGTACGAGGTCCTATCTCCCCTGGCATTCTGAGCAGGCTGGGTATATATATATATATATAAACTGCTGTCTGCAAAAAATAGAGAAGGGTTTCGTTGCAATATATGCGCCCAATAGAAAAAATTGTTTTTTTATTTTTTTTTTTTTTTTTGTTATTAACTCGGTGTAGAGGCTTGATCGTTTTTAGTTAGAGTACAATGATTATGTAGGTTTGCAACATACTAACGGGTAACTTTTCTATTTACAATTAAAATGCTTTTTTTAACATTCGATACTTCAAATTGAGTTTTTTTCAAGAACTGTTTGGTCTCTACCTGAGTGATTTTTTGTTCATTGCTATTCCTCAGTGGAGTACATACTAAAAAATATCTGGTTGTCGATTACATAGTAAGTTAAAAATCAACCCTTTCTACAATGAAAAAAGCAGAAGAAGGTAGTTTTAGCTACATCGGCAGTTTGATTTTAATTTCGTTAGACAGTCCAGTCGGCGGTTTATAACCAAAACGTAAGGTCTTGAATTGCTTAAAAAACTCTATAATGGGTCACATTTACGCTAGAGATGATTGGCATACAAAATTCAATAAAAATGAAAAAATAAAAATGAGTTCCGTATAATGTCACACAAAACACACAATATATTCCATCTAGCCGCATGGAGGAACGTCATTAAAAACGTAATTGTCAATGTCTTAGAAAAAAGCATACTCCTGCTGCTCGAATATACGTCGACCCGCCATGCTAAGTGGTAAATTAGATGTATTGATTACGTTGAACATAATATAGCAACATAATCAGATGAATATGGTGAACAATTTCATGCGATATGTTCATATATTGAGGAACGCTATAAAGTATATTCTCTTACAGCGAATGTAATCTGGATATTGTTTGATAACAGTATAGAATTGCCTAGTGCTAAATAAAAATTATATGTATGTAAATACTTTACCCAAATTTCGTTTATCCAATAAATATTAAAGCATATTTTCAATTCATAAAATTCGGATTATTAGGATATTTTAGCATATTGTGAATACGTACGAAACGCATTTTTGACCTAATTCTAGCGTTCAAGTTGAATTTTTAGCTTTGATGTCTTTAAAGACTTCTAGTACAATTTTATTGAGTTTTTGTAGGATACTTCAGATTGCTATATTAATGGTTAAAGAAAGTTTTATTGCCCCATACGGCGAAGAGTTAGAGGGTGTAAAAGGTTCAACAAATTTGTTCTTCATAGTATAAAAATGTAGAATTACCAGATTTCCTGTGCCGATTCACTGTAACAATGTGCAAAAGAAGAAAACATTAATCCCTCTTAAATTAAAGCCGGATAAACCAACCGTCGGTAACCCGTTGTCAGAACCTTGACAATTGGAAAATTGGAAAATTTGTAATTTACTTAGATTGTAATGGGATTGGAAAACTTGCAAAAGATTTATTGCATATGTAAAAAAAACACTCCTTTTGCCCCGACTCTTTAATAAAAAAAATCTGAATTTAAATTTTGTAGAAAATGCCACGCGGTTTTAATAGAGGTTATGGCAACCGAGGTGGTGGCAGCTCTTCCCACCGAGGATCATCTTATCGTTCATCAAATTATAACAGCGGTGGACGCATGCATAATTCCGGACGTTCTTCCGATCGTTATGGTGGCGGCGGTGGTCGTTACAATTCTGGTGGTCACGGCGGCAGTGGTAGCAGTCACTACGATTCGCGCAACCGTGATCGTTTCAATACCTCGAGTAGCAGTCGCCACGATTCAAATCACAAACGAAGCTACAACAGGGTAAGTTCTAACATCATATCGGTTGTATATATGAAAAGTTACATTATTTCTAATTTATTCTCTTAGGACTCGTCTCGTGATCGTTCATCTGATATGAAGAGGTCACGACAAGACGTAAGTACAATAATTTTCACAACTTATATAAACAAATAATTGCATACCATGTTTAACAATACCAAAAAAGAATATATGAGTAATATTTTCGAAACATTCGAAATCGATAAACTAATTTTTTACTAACAAAACTTCTTAATTATAATAATAATTCATTTATTTTATGTGTATTTATTATTGTAATCGAAAAATCCATAGAGCTTTAATTAGAATGAGCACAAAAATATCGAATGAGTATGTAGAAAAGGCTGTTTAATATTTAAAAACATGCAAATGATCAAACACGTGGATATTATATGTAAAATGTATTAATGAACATTATACAATTACAAACCATTTTTGCGCTCTCCATAATGATTGACAAAACCACAAGAGAGCTAGATGGGTTGATTCACTATTAACGCCATTAACTGTATATGTTGAACGAATTCGATACAACCCTTTAAAGTATCGTTCAAATAAAATCAGATCATGTCTACTATCTACTGCCTACCTCTACCTAATTATCTACCACTACTGTATGTCTGTATTGGTGAATGACAACCTTTAGCAAATTTGAGCCATACTGCATAAAAAAAAAAATTATATTTGCGCCGAAAAACAAGCAAACAAAATGTATTTTTTTATTTTGTTTTTTCAAAACAGAAGCGATATAAATCTGATCAGATCCACAATATCAGCGAAGATTTTTCTGTAATAACACTACTTACTGTAAATTATTGCTATAAAAGTACGTATTTATTAACAAACGCAAGTCAAGGCTAGAGTGCTTTCGAATGACCATCATGAAACATGTAATGAAACAATTTTGATGTAGAAACAAAAACAAAATCATTAAGTAGTTCAGAATAATGGTATCATTTGGTTTGATTAATCTACTTCTAAATATAAATATTATTAATGAAATATACGAAGGCGTAATGAAGTTGCTAACACACCCTCTTATGTAATGAAAACAAAAATCGACCGCTACTACTACTACTATTACATCTTCCCCAATTAAGAGCGAATCAAATCATTCGTATTCTAGATAGAATCTGAAGAGAGTTACATTATTGACAATCATTTAATAACACAAAATAAATAGAAGTACCTAAATTATATTGTGTTGTAAAAAAAAACATCTCTAGAAATTTGACTACAAAAGTTCTTAAGACAAATTATTCTTGTTGTTTTGTTAAAAACGATACAAAAAAACTGGTCCACTACAAATATATTCTCATCATCGTATAAATCTAGGATTATAGACGTACATCATCAACGGGTAGAGGTAATCGTACTCCACCACCACCTCCACCGCCTACGGTTTCTTCAAGTTCGAGAGGTGCCAATGCATCTAGACACAGCGAACGGGATATTTCCAAGTCAAGACATCGTTCACCCATGGGTCCGCCATCGAAAAGACCACCTGTACGCAGTGGATTTGTATCTCGCATTCGTGGTTCCAGCAGTCGTGGTGGTTTACGTACAGGACGTGGAGGATCGGGTCGTATTGTGCGCCGTGAATCAAATGATTTAAGAATTATGAGACGTAAACTAATGTACGCCCAGCAAAAAGATCGTGCACGTGTTCTAAAAATTGCACGCTTAACGAGGTAAATAAGTACTCTCACATTTAGTCACACAAAATTGCAAACATGAATTGAGATGAAAATTGAAGGTTTTAAGGCTGAGAAACTAGAAAGACAAATTGGGAATTGAAATGACAAAAAGTCTCCCAATGAAGTGGTAAAAACTCAGACTGTTGCTTTTTGTGCTTTTTAACAAAAAATATTATTTGAACCAAGTTCTTTATTCATATTCATGTCTTAATCAAATTGCTGCTGTCTAAAGTTTTCCAAAATCTTCCATTATTAAGCACACCAACACCTTGAAATCTCGAAATTCTTACATATAAAATGGCTGACTATTAATTTACCTTAGAAAGAGTAGCCATCTGTAAGTCTCTACAGCATTTTATTGAATTTAACAACAAATTATTTTATATTGTTAAACCAAAGAAAACGAAAATTCATCTTGACAATTTTTTGCTCCCCTTGATAAACATACGTACGTCTTTTAACACACCTCCAAACAAATCCAATAATACTTCTTAGCTCTCTTAGACGACGTCGTCTTGATAGAAATTCATCAAAGAGTCCACGGAGATCGTCGAGGAGCACAAAGAAAAATGCTTCCTCCAGCGAGGATGAAGATGAGGATGGTGAGAAGAGTAAACCAAAGCGCAAGCACAGCGACAACGATGATGACGACGAGGATGGTGAGCATGATGAGGACAAGACCGATAAAGACAAGAATAGAGGTGATGGTGAATCTAAAAAGCGCATCAAGTCTAAACGTTCGAAATCATCGGAAAAATCGACTGCAGAAGAGGATGGGGACGACGAGACTAATACTTCGGTCGTCAGAGACGGTTGTGACAACGAGGATCCTGAAGACGACGAGGGCGGTGACGACGAAGAACATGATGACAAGTCCCTAGCCGATAAGGATAAAGAACATACAGAGGGTGAAGAGGGAGTCGATAAAGCCGACGATGCTGATGATAATGACGCAGATAAGATAGCAACTGGAGATGATGGCGAAAAGGTCGAAAAGAAGGAAGGTAAGAAAAAGGATTCTACAGGTAGCAGCTCATCGAAAAAAGAAAAATCAACATCAAGTGCGAAGAAATCATCGTCGACATCTAAGAAAAAGGACGATAAAGATAAGGATGGCAAGGATAGAAAGAGTAAGAAATCAACGCGTAGTGATGATGAAGATGACAGTAAAGAGCGCAAGTCTCGTGGTTCTCGACGTGATGAACGCATCAGCCCATCTCGGCGTGGTGGCACTTCTCGGTTTATTAAATTGACCTGTATACATTGCCACATGAAGTGTGTTACATTTAAGGTATGTTGTGAACAAAATACGTACCATTTTATAGATTTCTTATCAATATTTTAACAAATGGTGCATTTTTTTTAGGAATATTCATATCACTTAAGTTCTCGTACACACAAAATGGCTCTAAGGCAAATTGCAATGCGGCAAAGAGCACACCTCTTAAGACTGCGAGCTCGTCAAAGAGCAGCTCAAAAGGAACTAGAGGAAAAATCCAAGGAAAGTTACGAATCAAAATTCTGTCACCTTTGCCGTTTGCACTACCGGCAACCCAAGGCTAAACATCAGCTATCAGAACATCATAAAATAATGAAAAAATTCCTTATGCCATACTGTTCCACGTGCCATTTGGCCTTTAAGAGTCCCATATTATATGAGACACATCGCTGCTCTTTGGAGCATATCAGAGTAAGTACACACACAATCGATTAAAAATATATATTATCAAGATTATTTCAATTTATTTTTTAAGAACAAGGCCCGAAAACAGGATTCGGATACAGATAATAGCGGTGATGAGGAAATGCGTGAAATAGATTTGAATAAATTTATGACTGTTGATTCAGTTGGTGAAATTGATGAAGATATTGAGGCCGACATGGAAGCATTGCTTAATGAGACCCAAACAAATGAAGAGAACAGTGAAGAGGGCGAAGATAAAGAAAGGACTTCCGTGGGAGCAGAATTTGTAAAGGAAATTGCAGCTTTCTATTGTGAAATCTGTGAACATTATTCTGCTGACAAAGGCACATTGGAAGCCTATATAAAAAAACATTGCTTACAACGGTCCCACCTGAAGGCCTATTTGCGTCACAAAGAGGAAGAGAAACTTGCCAAGAAACGCAAGGAAAGTAGAGACAAAAAGAAATCAGAGTCAGATAAAAAAGAAGAAACTGAAAAGGAGGAAAAGACCGCCGACGACGAAGACAAAGAAGAAGATGTAGAAATTATTGAGGAACATGATGAGGAGATTGAAGAACATGAGACACATGAAACTAATGGTGCAGAGGATGAAGAGGAGGAGCTTGATGAAGAGCATGAAGAAACTGAGGAAAAACCAGTACAAGAAGACAAACTGTGGGAAGATGTTGATAAAGATTTAGGCGATCTGCTTAGAGAGGTAGAACCCCATGAACGTGACGAGGATGAAGAAGAAAATGATTCTGTTTTAAACATAGATATAGAAAGGTATTTAGCAATTAAAAGAAAACGTAGCAGGAACTAATACAATTGACTTTATGGTTTCGTTATGTAGTGAAAAACATAAAACTAAAGAAGTTAATGGCAAAAAAGATGATGCAAAAGAGGAAACAGTGGAGAATGCAGAAGAAGTCAAGCCTAAGAAGGTCGAAGAAGCTCCCAAAAAGGAAAAGGTTATTGCTGCGCCAACACCCATAAAACCCAAATCCAAGCGTATTCCAAGAACCGCAACAAGTAATTCAGCTAAAGCTTCTGATGCCAAGGAGTAAATATCCTACATTAGGATATTAAATGTTTGCACCGAGTGTTCTGTTTGATATTATCTTTTTATATGTTGGCAATCGTATTTGCGCCAGTAATAACTAGTTTTTTAAAAATTAATTATACTTTCTACTTAAAAAACAAGGAAGTAAGCAAACAGATCCACAAATTTGTGAATGAAGGAAAATTTGTTTTTAAATTTAATGATTGAAATAAAATTAAACAATATAACATAACATAAAATGACAAACCCCAGTATCTTGTTGAAATTATTGCAGTTTATTTAATGGCTCCCTTATGTACTTACTACGTATTTAAAGTGTTGTTAAGCGGCATTTAAGTTTTAATTTTATTTAAAAAAATCAAATATGTCTAACCTGACATAAATTTTTTTCAAGTACATATGTATTTCTTTTGCATACGTTTCTTTCTGTTTTCATTAGAGTGTGTATTTGTTAAGGCCTTACAACAAGACAACGAAGATACATAATTCATATTTGGCTTTTAATAATTGCATTAAAAAAAAGCACTAACTATACTTTTTTTCATGAGCGAGTGTAAGTTGAAATGTTGGTTGGCGTTTTTTTTTTGTAACCTTCACTTTTATTTAATTTGACGGCATTAAAGCATTTTTGCGCTTAAAACTCTTAATAGTAGTAGGGAACATATTGTTAATATATTTTGCAAATATTTTTGAGTTATGTTGCCTGAGTACTATTTATAAGATTTAACTTTATACTGTTATATACAAATTTCATCGAACCTTATTTTAACAAAATGTATCCCGTTCACTAAATATGCACCACAACTGGGATATACCAGCGGTTAACTTTGAAACTGTTAACTTCGATTTATGCCGATTATCTAACGAATTAATTCCAAATTGCCTATTCTCGAATAACAAATTAATAATTTCAGTGTTAATCACCCCTATTCTACATTTCGATTACGTTTCCGTACTCGGTTATGCACGAATTGAAAAAAGGTATTCCAACTAAAAACTGAATCGTAAGAAAAATAAGAAGACCGATAGTACTTTCAAAACCGCCGTTTCACTGTGGAACGTGTGAAATATGAACACAAAAATGAAGCAATATTATAAACATTTTAATAAAACGTTAAATTTTGTACAATAAAACAGTGATTCAATAATTAAAATAAATAAAAATTAAATTTATTGTTCGACCTAACTTTGACAAACTACAATTATTATTTTAAGTAAGACGAACTATGCCTAGAAATTAAATTACTTAATACAAATAAAAACCATGGGAAACTATTATGGTAAAACTTTTAAACCCCTATGAGGTTACCTACATTATTTCATTTCATTATTTTATGATTAAAGGAAGCAAAGTTATAGGGGCGGTAAAAACAGCGCGAATGGTTTGTGTAATATACACTGTGCATTAGGCCTGAACTTGGCCTGGCGCACTACCGGAGACCTTCATTAAAAAATGTATTTTTTTCCGTTTTAGAAGAATATAAAAACCTATAACAAGCAGTGTAAGTGATAAGAGTTGTTTTAATTTTATCTACTTTCACCCGATATCCAGTTTTTCAAGAAAGAGCTGTGGAGGCGACTGAACGCAGTGTGCGTCCTTTATAAATTAAAAGTTTTTCAAATCGTTTATTTATGTCTTCTTGAAAACACAAGCAACACGAGCGCCTGAATTAGATCAATCGAAACTTTGAAATAAATATGAAATTTATAGAAAACTAAGTAACACATAAAAAGTACATGGATATTGAGTTACCTTGAAAGCTACTTATGTTGATTTTAAGCCAGTCTCGTTTCAAGACTGTCAGTGACAGCTCACTAGTAATCCTTCTTTTAAACCCATTTGACATAACCAGATACGATTTCGATTAATACGATATTTTCTAAGAAGCCAGTGTACTTTAAGATGACTAATGTCACAGTACATCGATTAAAAGTTCGTCTAGCTGTTTAGACCAAACTGTGATACACGTTGTGTTCTCTTAAAAATCTGACTACAGTTTTTTTTTAACAAATACACAAATGCAGAAGCTGGTTGGAAGTTTGGACAACACAATAGTGTTACAAAGTTATACAATTTCTCATAGAAGAGATTAAATAATATGTTTAACTAATTTAAAAAACAACTTAATTATTAAACAATGTGTATGTAAGTTTTACTTTTTGTTTAATGCATATGTATGTACAGGAGTATATATCTACATAGTATATGATTTTTTCTCCATTGTTTTTGGCATAAACTGTTTGCTTCTTCGTTTCTGATTATATCCGTGCATTTTAATCACATGCTACCAACCACCTAACATTACCACAGGGTAACCATTACACTCAATGTGAAATATTGTTAATAATTTTCATTTTCTCATAATGAAAGTCACACGCCCAAACTAGAAGACAAAAATAAAAACAAAAATTGTAAATACGTTAGTAAATTGAAAGCTGTACAGCTGTAATGCAAAATAGAAGGAGTTTGAAATGAAAAGAAGTGCAAATATGTGTGTATGTATGTGTATTATATAATAGCAACTTTATAATGTGTAGCATACAATTCGTGTTGTATCTACGTACAAACTGTTTATTTTGAAAGTGGCATAAGTCACTTTGTTTTTAAATTAAGATATTTAAGGGTTGGCGTTTTAACAATTAATAAAATATTGATGCAACTTTTCGAGTGCCACGCGGCTTTATAGCGACTTCCCCGTCAGGCCGCACGAGTTTCAGCAGTGCAAAAATATTGCAAATCGTGCTTTGAAGGAAATGCTGCACAGAGTGGCAGAAAAATAGCACGAAATATGACCAAACAGCTTATAACATTTTGTGACACTTGCGAGGGACAACCATTTTTATGTTTACCTTGTTTCAATAAAACCCAAATCCTTGTTTCAATAAAATCCATATTTTATACTGTCATTCACCGAGCCTGACGCGGCCTAAACGGAAAGGTCGGTGTCAGTGACTGACGTGACACTCAACGTGTTAATCTAAAATCCAAAAGGAGCCCTCGATCTTTCGCGAGAAACTTTTTATTCATTTTGAAGAAATATATTTTTTATCTACTTGTTCTTGATTTTGTGTGCATTAGTTAGTCAGTTTATTTTCAGTAATTATTCTCATAAATTATTTTCATGGATTGCAAAGCATGCTCTGCAATAACGGGGTGGTTTTATTGATTTGAGCGTAGTTTTAAGCAATAAGAGAGTTTAAAATTTTTGCTATTTTACATCAGTGCCTCTTAAAGTTTAAATAAACTTTTCAAATATGAATTCGTCAGCAATGTCTATTGTTTTTTTTTTTAATTTGGAGGCAGATTTTTTAACACCTGAATCGAGGTTACGTTACATGGCCCATCAAAATTATTATGCTTTTGGGTTGACTCGTGACCTCCAAATTTAATTTACCTAATCAATGAGATGTTTTGAAGTATTACTATTTTCTTGAGTGATTTTTATAAAGTTAGAAGCAAGATGTATTCATATGGACACTTGGACCTAGCAAGTTGCGCCTAGACTGATAGATATATGGAGAAACTTAGATATTGCTATCAATGATAGGAAAAGTATTGTGAAAAAGCCAAAGCCCTTGTTTAATAAGTAGTGCAAGTTTTTTTTTAACTTTAATTTTGTTTGATTGAATCTTTCGATTAAAATAAGACTATCCACTATTGGGTAGAGAGAGCCATTTCGCCAAGCTCGATGTGTCACTTCATTTGAACCTCTGGTGCCCATGAAATTGCAGTAAATCACGCGCTAGAGTTTTAGGATGGACCACTAGTTGTTTACATATTTTTATGAGTATATTTTCGCTTCTTCCTGGATAGTGGGAGCTACGATAAGCCGTAAAATCCTAGACTGTCTTCTTCGTAACTTCTGAATGTTTGATGCGCAAGCATTACCACTTTGTGTTCCAAAGCCAAGGATAAATTAGGTTCTATTAACCAGTGTAGTTGATTTGTTCTAAGCTTTATGACCGTTGTTTTCGCCTCAATGTGACGGGACAAAGTTAGGCGTCGATCTAGGTGGATACCGAAATATTAAACGTGCATTTCCGCTGACAATTTTTTTGTGGACTCGCTCAATTGTGCTATGGTTCGCTCGAAAACCAAACTGACCAAGCAGACTAATAGGCTTGTGCGACGTAATCTGGCTTAAACCCTTGCCTGGTTTAGGGATCATTACAATTTCAGACATCTTCTCCAATAGCATGGGCAGAAGCCAATTTGCAACGTTGCATTAAATACAAACAGTAAAATTCTCACAGAATAATTATGTAAAATACCTTATCATTAATCCCGTAATACGATTAAACCTCGAGTTTTAATAACGATAGCCGTAAATTCATAGGATCAATTACAGTGTCACCGATATTTGGAATAGTGAAACTACTTATGTCATGTGGTGTGGAAACCTTTTCAAAGTGATTTGCGTAGTCATTTATTTCTTCAGTTGAGCCTTAGCCCATGTGCGCTTTTCGTAGGCAATCGGACATTTTAAGTGTCTTACGGCTTTCCAGACGCTACAGTCCGTGTTTTTTGTCTTAGTTTATTACGTAAAGTTCTTTTTGTAAGATATATGTCTATTTGACCTTGTGAAATTTCGGTTTTTTAGTGAAATTTTAAAACTCGGCGAATTTTGGTATTACTGCTCTTTTTCGGTAAAATTTCGTTTTGTTTTGGCAATTAAAATTTTATTTATCCAGTTTTTCGATTTTATACTGAATTTTCGAATTTGTGGCTAATTTAAAATTTTGCCGAATTTCGAATTTTCCGCAAACTTTTTTTGGTGAAATTTTGAATTTTGGAGGAATTCGAGTTACTTTGTTAATTTTTGAAATTTTGAGACTTTTTTAAAATTCTTTCAATTCGGCGTGGAAGTTATCTGGGGTCCTGATGTTGATAATTTCTGTAAGGGGGACTTTATAGCAATTTTGATGATGGTTTAGGATGATTTGGGATATGGAAATTTTATGCATATGTAGATAATTGTTTGCCCGTTAGAGTGAAAGTACCAAAAAAAAAGGAGACAAATAGTTTTTTGCCTATATCACGGGAACTTGTGGACCGATATTGCTGATTTCAAATGCAGAAAATTCGCCGAACGCGCTCTAAGTATCAAGAGCCGTCAAAAAGTTAATTTCAAGGGTATCAAAAAGTAATCCTTAGCTACATATTTTTTGAAAAAACTTTACAGATTTCCTTCGTATAGACAGATCGATTTGATGAGAGGGATTTTATGTTAATTAACGTCACATTATACCTGATAAGACTGTTTTATTATTTCTGTACAGTTTACATGATTACTAAGACTCATAGATGGATTTGCGTGATTTTGTATTTAAAATATAATTTTACACCAAAAAAAGCACTCGTCTCGACCGAATTCTTTACATGGTCTTGTTTTAATCTAAAATTCTTATATGAATTGAATACAATGAAACCAGATGGCGGCTAATAAATACTTACATATAATAAATAGTTTTCATTATTATTATACTTTTGTCTTACAACATAAAATATTGTTTGTCTTTTAGTTACAAGTTTGTTTCTTTTTTCTTCTAATAAATTGCATTATACTTGTCTAATTGTCAAATTCTGTGTTTAATGTTGACGATGTTGTCTTCATAAGATAAAAAAATTTGAAAAAAAAACCAAGAAATAAATAAAATAAATGTCTTTATTTACAATCGCCATCAAAAAGAAGTCACTTGCGAGTTTGCAACTATAACACAGACTATCAGTGAGATTAAAAAAAAAAACAATGCTTTAACCTAAAGCTATTACAAACATTTAAAACTACAATAGCATTGTAAACTGCTTCTTTGTACTTTATGACAAAATTTTATAATTCGAATAAAATAAATTGAACAAGTTTTTGAATTGAAGTTAAAAATCGAACGCTATGGATGGCATGAATAGAATTTCAAATGAACGTTGAAAGTAAAAATTTGTTACTAGATTCAAATAGAATGTTAGATGGGCTACATTCGTATGCGATTAATCCGAACAAATTGACCTTGACAAATAATAACATGTAAATGTTGATCATTAGAGAGGTTTAATTTTGAAATCTTTTTCGAGACCACTGTTCTCAACGGTAGAGTTAGTTTTTGTTACATTTCAAATCGCACGATCGAGCTCACCAACTCTGCTCCTCAATTACTCGCCTAACTCAATTCTAATTAAGGCCCACGGCAGTGCCCTGGGCCGAATTCAGGCCTATGCACACAGTGTGTATATTGCACGAAACACGTTGTTTTCACCTCCCTCATGACTTGGCTTCATTTAATCATAAGATAATGAAAGTTGAAATATAAAAAATCAAAATACCAATAGGTCAAGTATGACAGCTTTACCGCTTCCCGAGATATGAAGGTGTAAAAAGTGTATATTTTGGTACCTATTTAAAGATCAATATTATGGATAACTTTCAATATAGCTAGAGAGCTGAAGTTTGGTTTTCAAGTAGGTCTTGGGAAATGGCACTTTTCATTTCATTTGTATGAGACCAGATTCAGGTAGGTCTTGGGGAATGAGTAATCAGAAGAACCTGAAAACGGGTACTTTGCACCTAGGGGGACGGAAACGGAAAAGTTCGCACAACTCCGTCGAACATATCGGTATCAAAAATCAGGACGGAAGCTGTCGTACAAGCAAGTACCTGAACAGTACACAGAGCCAACATAAGCTGTGAACACTTAAAGTAGCGAAAACTGAAAAAATATGCACCATTGAATGGCGTGCGCAAACAAAATCTATTGCAATTTGCCAGCGAGCATATGACGTGGCGTGTACAAGAAAGGAGTCACTTGAAATGATTTGAAGTGCAACCGAGACGTAACAAATGGATACAGCTACTATTTCCATGATTTAAGAAAAGGAGAGCCGTTGCTGAATCGCCACTACATTAGAGAGGACAGTAGTATCGCGAGGGATGCTGTAACAGAACAATAGAAATTACAATTTCTTAGCGGATAACTAGGGAAAGCTACAAAACTGTCCTTAACTCGGCTTTTACAGAACTAAATGGTATTTTTAGAGCGATTCCATGGATTCTATGACAGAATCCATTATTTAATTCTGTCCAAAATTAGTTGGTTATCATTGATTTACAGTGTAGTTTTCGAAGAAATGCATTGAGACGGGTTGAATCTCATGTGTGTTGGCGTCGTTTGATACACAACAATTTGGTTTGCTAGCATAACTGCTTGTTCAAAAATGCCCCGCTTTCAAGCCCTCCGAAGCCCACTTAGAAAACAAATGGCGCTGCCAGTGGTCATTAACGTTGTCGTCCTGGGTTAGTTCGTTCTTGTACAAGTGCAGGTTTAACTCGTGACGTAAAGCTCGCCACGTTGAAGTCTGCGAAAGCTCTAGTTTTTGTTCACGGATCTTCGATTTATTCTGCACAGTTTTTCGCACAGCAGTGAGGTTTTGGGCTGACATTTCGTTCGTTTCATGTATAGGTCCAAACTGATTATTTACTGAGCCTGTCACTGAACGTGAGATAGTCGATTTTAAAGGGCTATCGCACCTACCGTACAATAAGCACGACGCACAGAATGGATCCGATCCCGTAATTTTTTGGTGAAGTTCGGTAAAATGAGAGTAAATAAAAATGACTCTAAATAAGACACATAAATGTTCAAAAGTACGGGAATAGTAAAAAGGAAATTTCTATCCCAAAAATGAAATGTGGTTGTATTGGTTATGCCATTATTTGTTTAATATGCCTGGGTTCAATAAAAAACGAGCAATAAAAGTTTATAGTAAGAAAAGAGGTTTACGATTACTTTGTTCTCCATCAAGTCTTGCACTACAACTAGCCTTTACTATCGACTATAGTGATTTTAGACTGTCGAATGGTGGCTGTCGACCTTCTTCCTCATTATGGAGTCTCTTGTAATTGCAAGAATTTGTTTAAGGCTTAGGTCCATCATGGCATTTGCACTTAACAAGTGTCTGCCCCTAGCCCTAAGTCTCATGCTGGACATTCACACACAATGTGTGTTACCGTCTCAGCCTCTTCCTCTTCCTCTTCCAACTCTTCAGAATTCCTCCATTAGCCAATTCCTACAGCGATTAACCCCTCCACCTCGTGTGAGGCTCATTGTCCATCCCTGTCGGAATCTCATGGTATAACGCCTTAGAAGTGCATTTAAACATTGACTCATTCACCCCTCGCGAGGCGCTCCTTTCCATCTTTTCCGGATTCCTCCTTTGGCCAATTAAAGCAGTAATTTCTGCAGAAATTAACCTCTCCGCCTCTTGCGGGGTTTCCTGATTCATCCCTCTAATAAAGAAAAATGTGTCCACCCACACAGAGCTTCCGATGCACGGGTAAGTCTGTATTAAAATTGGAGATCGACTGGTATCCAGAGTTCTCATACTTGAGACCAAGCAGTCTCTTGGCCACGCATCCCTGGCGTATGCTGTTCCACAGTGTTTTAGGGATTTTTTATACGAGATTGTTAACTCGTCTTATTTAGTCAGATTCCTTGCAGAGACAGGAATCTGTTAATGGGTGCCATCACGTGGAGGTTTAAGTCAGAATTTCGGAAAGTGCATTCAGTTACGGCAAGTCATATCTTTGTGCCTGCCAGCTGACGGCCACCGGATGGGTTTACTACTTGCACGAAGAAAAAGTCTGGGATGATTCCTTTAAGAAGAACAAGAACATTTCTCTCTCAAAAGCTCTCTCATTCACTCAAACTTTCAGTACGGGAACTGTTTTAGATAAAATCCCGGTAGATCTCCATGTTGGGTACAGGATTGCACTTAATGTTTGCACTAACAAACACACTGTTCATAAAATGAGTTTGGACGTGCTGCTCAAACGGGTTACTTGCTTGCCATCGGTTTTTAACATCAAAGACTAACTGACAACAGCGGCTTGTACTTATTGAAAACCCCTTTATGTAGAAATTTGCAAACACAGTTGTGTTCCATGAGTTTAAATTAAGTTATAGTTAGATATACACATTATCGCTAAAGGAATCTTATGTCATGGATACATATTTTATAAAAGATTTAAGTGTTAAAATGACTGAATTTCCCTTTTCGAAATATTTGAATCCAATTGCCGGTAGGATAATTTAAGTTCTTTACAAACTGACTAAATCGTTTTAATTCTTTGTTTTACTTCTAAAGGTACCAACATTTTAAATAGTGAATCGTTCAAATTTACCTTGACATTTAAATTACACCGGTTAAAATACTCATCATTCACTAAAATAAAATAATCTAGAGTACAAGGAAGCCTACGACGACATCAAATATATTGCAAATAAATCAAATTAATTTTTATCAAGTGAATTCGTAATTGCAAATATTTATAAATATAAAGTTTAAAAATATTTGCAAAAACAAAACTTTTTTTTTATTAATTTTAAATATCAAAGATTCAAAACAAAGGTAAACCGGATTGTTTTTATTTTGTTTGTAATTGCGAGTCAAGAGATGAGAACAAAGCGGTCATACATAAATCTTGGAAAATGAAATCGTTATGCATGAATTTTCTTGTTTTTAAACGAGTTAAAAATTAAAAAAACTAAACATACAAATACATTTTGTATTTTATGTCGCTTTTTATGAATAAAAAATTATTTGTCTTAAATTATACAAAAGTCTGTGTTTTTTTTACAATTTATAAAAGAATAAAAATGTAGTTCTAGATTGGGTCATTTTCAATTCAAATACATTTAAAACAGTTTTAAAACGTTTTCAAATGTGCAAACTATTTATGGATTTTTTAGTTTTTGGTAAACTTCCGATTTTTTTTTAAATCAGTTTTCTGTTCATTTTGAATTTTTTTGATTAGTTTTAAATTTTCTGCTAAATTTGCGATTTGTGGCGACTTTCTTGTGATATATCGATTTTTTGTATACTTTCTACCTTTTTGATAAAGTTTTAAATTTTTGGCTGAAATGGAAATTGGTTGGTGCAATTTTTGGTGAAATTTTTAAATGAAATTATTTTTATTTTGTTTGTGAAATTGCGCTCTTTCAGGGTCCTTGGTAATTTAATCTTTTTTTTTTTTGTTGTAAATTTTCAAATTTTTGGTGATTTTTTGATTTTGGATTTGTCTAGGTTTTGTTAAATGTTTTGAAAATTAAATTTGTCAGAAATTTTTTCGATAAAATTAACACTTTAAAAAAAAATGCCGCTACACACGTTATGAACATTCTTCGTGTCTTTTCTAATAATTTTTGTTTATCTGTAAACATCATCTATTTAACCCAACACTAAACACAAATAGAACACGAGAATGAATTATTTCTAAATTTTTCCTGTTCTAATTTTTATGATTTTTAAATTTTTTTGGTGAATTTTTAATTTTTTATGAATTTGAGATTTGTGGTATAATTTGTTTTTTTTTAAATATAATTGTGTAACATTGATTTTGTTAAAACTGCTACGTTTTTCATAAAATATTGGTTTTTGGCAATTTTTCGGCTTTTTCGAGCAATTGCAAAGTTTTGCTGAAATAAAAAATTTTAATATGAAATGAGATGAATTTTTGTTTTGTGTTATTTTTTTTTTTTGGTAATATTTCGGTTATGGATCTTTTTATAATTAATTTTTATTATTCCAGTTTTTCCATTTTATGGTGAATTTTGGAATTTTTGGTGGATTTTATATCTTGGCAAAATATGATTTTTTTTGTATAATTTAAAGTTTTTTGACTATAGTTTGATTTTGTGGCAAATTATCGAAATTTTGGTGAATTGTAGCTAATTTTGTTTTTTTATGATTTTTATGATTAAGACGATGATTTTATTGTGCATTTTCGGATTTTTGGCGAAATTACAAAATTTTGGAAAATAAAATATTAATTCATATCAAATTAAGTTTAATTTAGATTTTTGGTAAAATTTTATGATGTTTTAATATATTTCTTTAATATAGATTTTAATAAAATTTCGACGTTTTTTATAAAATATTGAGTTTTGATGATTTTCCGGCTTTTTGGTAATTTCACAAAATTTTAGTAAAATTGAATTTTTTTGATGAAATTTCAAAATTTGGTATTTGTTTTGGTAAATTGTCAGATTTTCTGATTGAATTTTGATATTTTGGTCCATCATCTAGGTCCGTCAGGTCTTTTTCCTTACCTTGCTTTCGGGGAAAAATAGATTATTTACGCACTCCACCGATAAAACAATAAGAACTTGTATGAACGCAGAAAATGTTTCAGAAAAAACCACTTAGCATTTGTTTTAATATTTCCCTAGAGAAGTGCTGCTTCGTGACATTTTCACTTTATTCACTTGCAATCCTCAAATTTAATATGCTCAACAGAAGAAAAAATGCGTTTGAAGAAATTTGTTGTATGAACCACTAGCATATGGAAGGTAAATTTCGAGCTTTTTTTATTTTTTTAAGTGTAGGAAAAAAATCACTATATGGAAATTAATTTTAAGCTCAAAATACTCTAAAAGTGAAACGAAAATGCTGTGTACTTGGAATCAATTCATAATGAAGAGCGTTTCTTTGTAGTGAAGTACGCTATAGCAAAGTCTAATGCTTGGATCACAACTGGGACGAACGACGAAAATCGTCCAACTCGACGTATACGTCGGTAAAAAATCGAAAAAATAACAGCTGTTATCTATATAATATATGTATATAGGTGACCATATAAAAAATAATAGTTAACAAATTAAACACTAACAAAAACACAGCCAAAAAGTAATTTTATAGTTAACTATTTTTGTCGTACGCCGGCGAAAGAAATAGAAATAAATCTAATTCAAAGTTCGCCGCGAAAAATTCGTCGTTCCTCCCAGTTGTGTTCCCAGCATAACTGTGAAATATTTATTTGTGTAAAGAAGAAAGTAAAAATAATTGATTTATTTTTATTCTTAAACTCGCTTACAGATTCATTAGTGATTCCGTTTCAAAATTTAATCACGATAACGAGTGATTCACGCGTGGCTCTAGAAACTCACTATACGACTGCACCCAGGGTGAGAACAAAAATGATAATAACAGTCCTGCCACAGATTTCAATCCCGGGTTAAAGCGCATTAAAATGTTTCATTCAACAAGTTAGCGGATTAAGTTGGCGGCTTTTATTTATGCTGTCTGTCATGAAATGGCTTAAGAGTTTTGGCAATACTGGTCTTAACCCTTTCGCTGCAAATTTTGATTGGGCTGTAAAAAAAATTATAATTTTCACTAACAATATCCAATCATTTGTTTTTGAAATTGTTTAACCTAAATGTGTTTTTTTTAGCCCATATGGATATAAATTTTGGGTCTGCTGTGATTAAGTATGATTTTAAGTTTTATTATTATTTTATTGATGTTTTAAAATGAGGTTAAATATATGTTTGTTTCACCATATGAACCAAAAATTTAATTAATACAGGGTTATCCATTTCTCGGTTTCAATGGTAAAGTTAAATAAAATCAAAATTAGTGGATTTTTAATACTTGTAAAAATATTTCTGTTACCTGTTTGTTTTCTTTCCGCACAACTTCGTTTAAAGGCCTTTGTGCATCATTGCAAATTATATGAAGAGAAGGTTTTGAAAAGACATTAAAAAAAATCCATCACTTGCTTGCATATCGCAAATCACACCGATATCAACTTGACATTGTGAAAAGGCAGAAATACAGAAAGGCGGTAGGTAATGTGTGGCAATTTTCATTCAAATACTGGGCCACTTAATGAAGTAGACGAGTATTTAATCTTGTGAAGAATCATAATGAAGAATCATATCTAGTATGATAGTAGTAAAAAAAGCTCTCGCTTTTCTTTTCATGGAAGTATTTAAAAGTTTTGTGTGTGTGTTTTTTTTGCTTCTCTTCAGCCAAGTTGTAACTGACTTAAATTTACTGTTGCTGAAAGTTGAATGAATGTTGTTACATTGTGCATTTAGATGGATGGCTGGTTGCTTGGCTGGCTGATGGTGATGCAATAATTAAAAGCGGATTTCAATGACAATGAAAATGCACCAAAAAATGCACCATGCAATGCAACATATTGTAATACAAAATTAGTATATCAAAGAAAGAAAACAATTTGATAGTTCGTTATAAACAAAAAATATATCAAACAAAAAAAAACAACAAAAATACTAATTATTACTAATAATAAACGTTATTATGTAACGATCAATCTTCCCGTAAATGCATGTACGAGTATGTATGTATGCAGCCACATTTTGGAAAGAAAAAAGAAAAGGCAGCACAATACATACATACATACATTTGCAATCTCATATATACTACTTATGATTAGCGATTATGACGGGATCGTGCTGCTGCTGTTGATGCTGTTGTTGGTGTGATGTTTTCCAGGTTAAGAAAATGAGACATCCTACCTCAAACAGACGTGCCGTAAGTGAAAGTTCATTTAATGTTTTTCTTTAGAGGAATAACTAGGAAACACAATCAGTCGTTTGTTGTTTTTTTTTAAATGAAATGGAAATTTCAATTGTTTCCTCTTTAATTAAATCAGACGGAAATGTAAATAATTTTAAGAAGCAATATGAAGGTTTTAATACAATTAATGGCCATATAAATTAAAAAAATTTCTTTGATAAGTATTTAATTGCTGCATGTTAATGAGTTAATATGTTTTTAGATTGAATTAAAAATTAAATCTTGTTTTTTTTTGCCTACAATTCAGATGCCTACAATTTCCGTGGAAAATGGTGTGTTCTTTTGTAAATATTTATTTAGATTTTATTGCACTACATTTTTTAAAGATGATATTAGTTGTGCGACCGCCATCATTATTAGCTACCATTTGGTCCTAATTTATGGCTTTTTAACGTTTGGTTTTTTAAAGGAAAGTAACACACACTCAGGCTACTAATTTCTTTCTGGAAAGGGATAGATTAGAGAAGACAGGTAGTGAAGTAGAATGGATAGATAAGCTGCAGTATTTTAACAACTCTGCAATTGCGCCTTACGTTCATTTGTTAGAACAGTGTTGCAAGGCCTCTGGTTATATGTACGCGTATTACTTGAAGCTGTTATTGCTATTTTATTTTTTATTTAACTTTACCAACGGTTTAGTGCCATAGAGTTATACCGACGAAGTAGAGCGCTGTGTGAATGAAGCTGGTATAAATAGAAGCTGGCATACTATATATCAAAAAACATTTTCGTTATTGATTGGCATACGAACCTAGGCGACTAAGTTCATCGAATGGTTAATAGTTGACGCGCTGAGTACTCAAGCTACAGAAATTCTTCTGGCGATTAGTTCTAAATTTCTTGGCGATGTTCACTTTAAAGGCTTTAATAGTCTGGGGTTTATTCACATAAACCCGTGACTTAAAAAACTTGTCGGTCTGAAAACGCCAGCAGCAGAATGCGCATTGTGTCGCGTTTTGTGTATGTAGTAAGAGTCTATTATGTCGCACCTTGCATCCTGAGTAACAAAACCGATATACTGGGAAGAACAAGCAGTTCGAGGTCTTGCACTTTTGATCAAGTCTTTTCAAATCGAGTGGCTAAACGCCGGGTGGTTCGTAAAGTGGGCAGTGCATAACGAAGACGATATTCACGCTGTGACAAAGCCGTAAAAAATAAACAAAATCATTGTGCTTTTTTGAGGAGTATTACAACGTTATACTCCTGGTTTCTTTACACAAATGATAATTTGTTCACTTTACAAATCTCGAATCTTATTCATTTCTAGAAAATATGTTTTTTGCCATTTTTTATACTTGTAATATTTTAACGCCCACAAAAGGTGGTGTATTTTTTAGATTAACAGTGACGAAAGACATTGCGCCCTTTATAATAAGGATGTGTTAAGCATGTTAAGCACTGTTAAAACAGGCACCTTTTAATTTAAGAACCGAACACGCCATAAATTTATTGTCTTATAAGAAGTTGCCAGTAACAGCACTTTATGAAATATCACAAAGGGATAGTTCAAAGTCGTGTTTAAAATCCTGAAGACCTGTTAACTTTATTCCTCTACTATCACAGTCCGAAAGGCCACTAAAATTTAAAAATTTGGATTAAACAGCAGGACTGTTATAATGTATGCCAGAAAGCCTAATTGCTTTCGCAATCTGAGCACGCCTACATAAATGTGTGTTTGGAAGGGCCTATGAGTACATATGATGCTCTGGCTTAACGGCATGACATCGTTTCCTCATCATCATATTTGTCCTAAAGAAGCTTTATTGTTGAGCACGTGGCCTGGGTGGATAAGCTCGTCAGGAAACCTTTATCCAACTTTTTAGAATGGCATTTTGTTTATTATCGTGAAAAAAGCCTCGTGCAGCCATGGTTGGATTTTAAGATTTCCAAATATCTCAGAGTCCAGAAATGAGTACCATTCCATTCAAGCTTGATAATGGTGAAGGTGGCATCTTGTACCCCCCTGAGAAAGTTTATCTCTTTTCCGGGTTCACACCAAGACCGCTTTCTGGACTCCACCTTAGGAATGATTAAAGGCTTGACTTAAAGTATTACTCTGTGTCGGGCTCTTTGTTTTCTATTTTTTTTAGGCGGCACACTGCATCGATTAAAAATGAGTCATTTTTTGAAGCGAGCACGTGAAATTCTAATTGTTTTAACTCTTCATAAAAAGAGACGTTTTTATTAGTAAATGAAAACAATAAATATTCAAATAAGAATAAGGCGGAGGCAGATTCTCATTCTGTTGTTTCCAATAGTTTTTAATGACTTTAGAAATATGGGGTCGATCATTTTATCGTGTCTTCTACTTTAATGAGAAATTTTTTCTATCAACATTGTTTTCAAACGCATTAATTATGTTCGGCAAAGATCGCCGGTGATTGTTTCTATTGGGTTTTTGGGTATTTGGTTTCAATGTCAACTTATAAGGAAAGGCGAAATATGAGTCTCCATTATATTCTGTCTTAAGCAAATTTTCTTGACTCTTACTTTTTATCAAATAATGTGTTCGATACTGCATGTTGGAAAGCCATATCTCTCTCTCTCTCTCTTTTGCACCGGTATGCCATGCGATAATTACTGTTATTGAAGAAGGCAAGCAGTGGCCTCACCACACATTGGCAGTTTAAATCGAGATTAATTTAATAAAGCAGCTACAAATTATCTAAAGCCATATGCATATGCATGTATAGTCTACAACAAGCTGCTAAATAGAAAGCTGATTAGACTTAGCAGCTCGTTGGCATAAAGCTTATGCATAATGGCTATTAATACGTCAGCTAACTTCCTACAAATCAGCTCTGGGAATTTCCAACTTCCAGAAACTGTTCTTCGGCTAATGTTGGCACTTTAATGAGTCTTTGTTTTTTTTTTTTTTTGCTTATAAACGACTCTTTGGCATAATCCGCTGTCTTTCCCAAATAGGGAAATGTTAACATGCGGTTAGCAGTTTGTTAATTAAAGTTTAACATTAGTGCTATGAATAAACTATATGCTAACATCATGCTAATTTTTTTAGTTATAGCGGAGTATGTTTGAGTGGAAAATTCCAGGTAATCTTTTGATCCATATTTCTTAAATTTCCTATAAAATATCATGTGTGCAAGCTTTTAAAATGTTGACGGTAGCACGCCTCCATGGCCGATGAAATATGCAGAAAATCAATAAGTTCGTCTTAAAAATCGTCGCGCGAGCATTAGAGATATTCGATTAACGGTTCTTGCTATCTCGTTCGCATCATTGCAAAGCGCTGTATATAAGATGAGATTTGAACCGTTTAAAAAGGTGAACGATTATCTGAAGGTATATATCTGAGATTAATATTTAAGTAGGATTTTATTGTAACAAACTGCAATTAAATGCTTGTTAACCAAAATAAAATGAAACGATTACAACTGAAATCGCACACTGGCGTCCTTTAGTTTAATCTTAAATCTTACAAGGGCTTGGTTGCATTTGAGTTGTCTCATTTAGAATCTGTTTTATTTTTTAGTTTTCTATGAAAAGCCAATATGTTCGTGACCATTTAATCGTTATAAGTTTTCCTCAACGATAATTGATTTGTTAATTGTCGATAACAAACAAAAGAAAATTGAATTTATTTAAAACAACAGAAACCGTTTGTAAGGCTTGACAAACTGTAAATCGAATAACCGATTAAAACAAGTAAAAGACATGTCTTTGCCAAATTTTTGTGTGGCAGTAATTTTTGTAGCAATCTCTGGTGTTTTTCTTTCTACGTTGTTTCTTCTCATGTAACTTCTCGTTTATATAAAAATCCAAAGCAAATCTTGTGGCAAATTAATGTTTCGTTGTTATCATTGCATGTCAATATGACCATGATTTTATAGTTGGCATTTTTTTATTGCTTTTTGTTAATATAACAATAATACTTATGACCAAATCAAACTAGTAGTTCAGTTTTAATTCATGCTTTATTAACACACGACTCCAAGCGGGTGTCTTATTTTACGTACTGACTGATTGGCCGCGAGTCTGCTGGTTATAATGACGCTAATGCTATTGACGTATTTCTTCTTTATTCATGTGTTGCTGCTAGTTGTGGTTAATGGTGCCACACATTTATAAAAATCCGTTTTCATTTGGGTTTTTTCATCATGGTTTGAATTTTGAAATGAGAGAAACTTCCTGGTCACTAAAGTGTCTTTCTAATTTATTTTGTTTCTCTCTCTCTCTCTCTCTCTCTCTAATTTAGACTTCATTTGTTAAAGAAATAAATCTAAAGTCGTAAATCGGTTTTGTTTGTTCCTGTTTTTTTTAATTCGATTGCTTCATGTTTTATGTGAATTTAATGCAGAGTTTATGATGATTCTGCATTGATTGAAGTGACGAACAAAAATTTTTTTATTACATTTCTTTTGTGTTTTAACACACAAATTACTTGTGCCTGAAGTAAATTTGTCTTTTTGCTATTGTCTTTTTATTGCACAAGTTGTTGAATGGTTGGTTAATCGTTTGAAAACATTTGCTAAACCTTTGTGATCGATCATACAATGAGGACAAAGGTGTAAATTTGTTTAGAGCCCATGTAAATCCATGATTTAAATTAATTTTGAGAAACTTTTTAATTACAGCTTAGATAATTTGCTGTTAACAAATATGTCTGTAATTAAAAGAAATAGTTATTTTATACGGAACAAGCCCCTGCAGTATGGAACTCTTTTCAACTCCTCTGCGTGCCTCAGAGATGTGCGGTTATCATATTTACTATGCGGGTCCTAGTCTAATAACAGCTACTGTCTCAACACTTTTAGGCAGACATGATTACAGTCTTGGGTATTTAATGCAGGAAAACTGTGTTACTATTGTGTTTATCCAGATCTGGGGTTTTATTCTTATTATTTAAGTATCTTCCCGTTCTCCGACTTAAGGTGTTCTTGAGCCATTGCTAGATTGTAGAAATCTATAGCAGGGATATGCCACAATTTCCGTGGTTGAAATCGTTTAAATTTGTCAGAGTTATCGCCCTTAAAAGACTTCTCCGATTCTTAAGCACTACTAATGAATGGAGCCATAGACTATGGGGATATTCCAGCCTCATTGGGACTTTAATTAAACCTCTTGGTCTCATAGACTGCACCAATCTGAAGCCTTGTTTATCTAGGAGTTTTAACATCTCGATCTCTGAAAACCCGGTAATATGGGAGGGCCTCTGATAGAAGTGCCTTCGACAATTCAACTAGTTCAGGAGTGCTGTGCCAGAAGTTCGCAAAGAGGGGAGCAAGGCTACTGAGCTTGCACTTTAACGAATTAACAATATGTTTCTGATATGGCTTATGCCAGATGATGGAAAGAATACACATGCAGGAACACCAAGCTAATCTGGGGCAAATTATATCGGGTTCATAGCTGAGATCTGCGAAGATTTTAGAAGACGCAATAAAGGGATATTGTGGTAACAGTAACTGGGCATTGCGGAATTGCGCCAATGGGAATTCGGTCGCCAGCAAATAACTACTGTAGAAGCTGTCACGATGAGAAGTAAGAGTAGACAGAGTTTTATCTCCTATGCTTCTGACCTGCGGAGTTGCTTCGTCATCCTCTCCTAACTATCAGAGACGGAACTACAGGGAATATACTTTTCTTCATCAGGTGTAACAACTGGTTCGAGAATGACTCCACATCGGCACAGATATAGTAAGTATATATAATATCTATACTACGTAATCATCTTTTTTTTTAAATAACTTAAAGGAAACGGATTTTAGAACCCATGTGCGCTTGTGTTGCAGGCGGACTGTAACCCTAACCTAACCTGCTTCCACTTACGCAGTTGACTCCCTCTATTTCACTGGAATGAAGATTAACCTCTCCGCCATTCCAGAGCTTTATTTTTTCCTATTGTTCTACCGTTTAAATGTTTACCTATCTTCCCCCGACTTATTTAGTATACAGGGCTAATGTCGCCATCTCAGGGAGGTTTAAGTGCACTTCTGACACTGTACCTGATCATTTTGATACTTTGTATTGAATACGTGTTATGGATAAAAACTCCCACAATTAGGTTGTATACGGAAATTCAATTAAAACTTCCCACTATTCAACACTTTAAAGGTGAAATGGAGAATAATTTTAATAAAATCATATTTTACTTCAGAACTTACAACCACAACCGAAGTTTAAAACGAAGCCTTCTTTGTAAAGAAATTTTTGGTAATTAAATTTAGACCATAGAAAGGTAAACAAATCAATCTCTAACTAAATCTCGGATAAGACAAGATTATTGTATAGTGCTTTATAAAGATTTAGGCAGACTTTAATGCTTTGAATCTCTAAACTATACTTTCGCTTCGGAAATCGTATTCCCCGTCTTATCTCTATCAATCTTACAACAAATTAATTGTTTAATGGTAAAATGCAATTAAATATTAATTGCGTTTTCATTTCTAAAAATATTTAATTAAAGAACAAAACAAAAGACAATTATGTACAAAATATTTATTTGTGTTAATGTACTATTACAGTCATGGCCAAAAAGTCAAAGAAAAATACTTCCCATCACCTTCAATTCATAATGAGGAATTTAACGCATTGGCAAAAACTACACATCACATATTTATTGCAATTGCCAGCATAAAACAGAGAAACGACATAAAAAGTGTTAATAAAAAATCAAATCACAATTTTCAGTAGAACAATATCCATGAAGGCACATTCAAGCAATTGGAAGTTTTTATGAACCGACACTTACTTTTCAAATGTTGGGCGCTTTTTTTGTTTAGAGCCTTGTATAAAGTACTTAGAACGAAAAATTACACTGAAAGTGGCTCATCGCCGAAACCGGTTTGTCTCCAGAAATCTACATCAAATCAACCAGTCTGAATATCAAGTCAAGAATCATTTAAAATAAACCCAAAATCGACAAAACTGGACACGGCTGGATTCGTAAGAAACACTTATGTATGTGATACATACAGGGTGATGTTGTAAATATAGGGTGATCTTTTTGAACACAGTGATTTTATTATACACCAACTGAACGCAACGCACTGCTTTAAGTTTAAGCAGCGTTCTGAAGTTTATAAACATAATAATTATTGAATTAATTTTAAAAGCAGCAATAGGGCACCCACTCTCGAACTATAGAAACGCAAGTTTATTGCGAAAACTAGGAAAGTGGTTAGTTTGAGCTCTACATTATTATTACTTTGGCATTTAGTTGGAATATTTTATCTAAGGGGACTATTGACTTCAGCATTATCTTAAATAATTTTCCAAACTTTTTCCGACACTCAGATTTGACGTCTTTAGATTTTTTGTAGGTGTTAATAAGGTTAAGATTAACATACCTAAAGCGAACATCATTTGGACAATAAGAGCGAATCAGTATTCATAGCCTGTAGGGGTCCCATAGCTTTTTTCAGTCATTGATGCCATATTAACTTGTCAAGTTACACTAACTAAGCCACCTTCACACCATTTTACAAGCGTTTAAATTACGTTGTAAAGTATTTTCATTACATTGTATGTCTACACTATTAAACTTGAAATAAAATGAAATGTAGGCATTCGAAGCAGACTGCTTACTTTATGGGTCCCTTTTCGATGCCCTTCTTTCCTCGAATTGATTTCAAGCAACTAATTGGCAATTTACGACTACCTTAATTTCATTGAGTCCCGTAGTAGTGATTTGAAACTGTCGGCTTGTATTTGTCGGCCTTCTTTCTTTACGGAGTCTTTTGTAATTACTAGCATTTGTCTATATAACACATATAACACGTGTCCGCCCGTGATCCTAAGTCTTATGATAGCCAATGCTGGACATTCACACACAATGTGAGCAAGCGCCTCAGCCTTTTCCGTAGGAGTATTTTTGGAGACTGACCCGTGAGGTTTTTTCATGCAACTCTTCAGAATTATTCCATTGGCCTATAAGCACCAGAGTTCCTACAGAGATTAACCTCTCCACATCTTGCGAGGTTTCATTGTCTATCACTATCTGAATCTCACGGTCCAATGCTTTAGCAGTACCTTTAGAGATTGTCCATCCCTCGCGAGGCATTTTTGTCCATTTAAGAAAATTTATATAATACCCACAAGTAATGCAGAAGAAGATCTCCACCCACACAGACCTCTATATACCCGGGTAAGTCTGTATGAAAACTGGAGATTAACTGGTATCCAGGGTTTGTATACTAGAGACCAAGGACCCTCTTGGTCACGCAACCCTGTCTGCTGTTCCACCGTGGAATAGAGATTTTTATAAGAGGGTGTTAACTTCTCTCCTAGCGGAGACAGGAACCTGTTACCGGCCGTCAACACGAGAAGATATAAGTCTGAACTTGTGATAGTACGCTCAGTTACTGCAAGGCATACCTTAGTGCCTACCTGCTGACGGCCAACGTGGTTGTTTGCTTGTGACAGGCGCTTTAGCAGCGTGTCCATGTGATAAAACTTTGCTCGAAAAATGAGTGATCGTCACAAAACATTTTTAGCGCCGAATCGCCAAATTGTCTATAGAGGACAATGTCAATCTACTCGGGTTCAGCAGACGAAGATGTATACACAAGAATTTTGATTCATGTTGATGAGGCCATCACTGCCAATCAGTGACAATAAAATTCTTTTTTGACCCGAATTGAATGGACGTATACGGCATATGGATTCCGCAAGACGGCGTTAAGTGCCATATAGTAAACTCTACAACGGGCATTTTGTATGAACGATTGACTGGAATTTGCTGCCAAGAGTATGCGACTTGGCGCGCAACAACCCTCAATCGAGGCCATTGCTGAAATTCAGCAGCAAGCGTAGCCACATAAATTCAAGGAACATAGTGCGTAGTTTATAAAAATAAATTGGATATTTCGTATCCACTGCATTGATTTTATAACTGACGAAGATGTCCAGGCATGGTCATGCTAACTGACTTTAATAAATTCTAATTTTCCTAGAGGAAAAAAAGTCACCAAGTTAAACTGTTTAAAGAGATCACCAGCTATTTATAATTATGGTCGTTACAATGTTAATTGGTTCATTAATCAAAATTTATTGGATTAAAAATAAAACAAATATGCTTAAACAATAAAACTAATAAGTTTTTCATTAAGGCAACCGGAATTGAAAATATTTAAGTGATAGTCAGGTTCATTTGAACAAGATATAAAAAATAAAATTATTTCTTCTTTTGATTAAATGATAATAGTAAATGCGGTAATTGCTATAAAATATAAAAATAAAACGTTTTGTTTTTCATGAGCATTTTTATTTCAAATTCATGAACAAACTTGTGTTTTTTTTCTATGGTCCAAGTCCTAACACCGTTTTGTAGCAATTTACTCCAAAAAACATAAATAAATATTTTTCATTTCAGTATTTTTGTTGTAACAGTTTAACACTTCATGGTCATTATTTCCATAATAGCCATTATTATTTGCTACAATAATATAAAATGCTACTATTATCATATGGAAAGTGAACACATTTACAACAGGCACACTTTTAAAATCCATTTCTTCTCTTGTTTTTTTCTTTTATTTTCGTTAGATGCAACTAAATAAAATTAATTCCGCTTGTTAAGTGTAAAAACTTTAAAGGGTTGCATGCTAGGAAATTTGTATAAAGAAACTGGGATAAGGGATTCAAAACTTGTTCAGATATGGGCTAAAATACCAATATCTTTTTAGAGATGACAAAACATTTTGAATTCAGGAAACATTTTTATTATTTATGGTTCACGGAGATTTCGTTTATAATGTCGTTCTACCTGAAAACACGCTAGTAAATGTTCATTTCCTAATGGGATTGGATTAACCATATTTAAACGATCTCTAATATCGCAGAGCCCAGATGGCTAGTTGACAACAGCAAAATGGCGGAAATTTGTCAAACTTAATTCCTGGATGATCAACTGTTTGATCATTGATACCAATTATTATGGAAGGTCCCAAAAAATCGGTAACAATGGATAAATGTATATCCTTTTATAACTTAAGTAAGTATAGTGGATCGAATTGTATAGAAATCTAATAAATGAAATGCTCGTTTAAAATTTAAGAAACGCCATAAAATAAGCACAATTAATTAACTTGAAATGGATCCTCTTCTCAAGGAAGCAATAAATCTGTTTGTGTTTTCAAACCCATTAACTTTCAGAGTGTTCTTTACTAAGACTGGTCGTATATCGGCACTCCAATGTTTTCTTATACTCGTAAGATGTAATATGGACTTTTTGTACACCAGTCCAATATATTTCTGAAACCCAACAATCTATTTCTGAAACCCGAGCTCCTAAACGGAAAGGAAATCAGGACTTGCAAAAAAACTTGCTCTATTGGTTCATCTTTCAGCTTTCAGACAGCCATTTCGACAAAAGTAATGCCGATGAAAAGAGAAACGGACTTTGGTATAGTTAACAGGGCTGCGTAACATATTTATTCGTAGTTATTGACATTCAATTTTACAAAGACCCATAGTACGCACTTATGCTTTACTATGGGATTTAAGCGAAATGGAAAAATAAAAAATTATCGCGGAGGAAGTTCAATATTCCACCACATTTTCAAGCGTTTGAGCCCGTATATCGGCAAAGTCGGCAGAATATTGTCTTCCAATTCGTCCAAAGTGGATGCTTTGTTCACAAGTCGATTGTTTCACATGCCACGTGCTCTTAGAAGAATACGGGAACGTTCTCGCCGGCCTCATTTCGAAAAAAGCGAAGACGAATGCTTTATGATTTTACCGGCCCATAAAACGCAACAAACCGTGACTTTTATGCATATAGCCATGTCTGGGAAATCTCTCATTGCTTTACCTCAATCCGAATGCGGCAATATTGCTTACTGGCATGCCTATTGAGCCAAAAAATTGGTCCCATCACTGAACGATAAAACAATCTGAACTAAACCACGATTTTCGAAATAAATATGCAAGCGTTAAAGTGAGTACAAATGTTGATAGTGTTGCCAGATCGGGACAACTGCAATGGCAGTTTAACCCCTGTCGAGAAATCGAACCTCTGAAAAAACAACCCTTATATCGTTAACATAAACCATTTATAACAGTTTCAGCAGTTTGATAATTCCGTGACTTTTTGTATTTCCAGAGCAGCAACTTTAAATGCAACACTGGTATGTGCTGATTAAGCATAATTTTGTATGTAGAAAAACCCCTACCGAAATAAAAGAACGGTTTTATAAATACTATAGGGAACATTAAACCATAAATTTTATTGGTTTTTTGAGTTCCGTTGTGGTTGTACCAGCACTAATGACGCCAAACTTTCAGGTTGCCCTAAGAGGTCGTCACGACAGATATAGTCGACAAAATTTATGGAACAATATTGGACGACCGGGAGATGAAAGCGCATGATATGGCATTACATGTTGCATGAATATTTAGATATGATAAAGCTATCCGCAGAATGGGTGCCGCGATCGCTGTTCGATTAAGACGCTGCACGGATGCACATGTGTGTAGTCACTATCGCAAAAATACATGAATTGGGTCAAGAACTAATGCCCAATCCGGCATAATATCCGTATATACATAGATCCTTGCGACTATTTTCTATTTCCATATTTTAAGAAACAGCTGCGCAAAAGATTTCAACCAAACTAAGAGGTCATCATTGAATCAATCGCATATTTAAAGGGTCTTGAGAAATCGCATTCTTTGGAGGGAATAAAAAAACTAGGAAGATGTAGAACTAAGTGTATAGAGATAAAAGGAGACTACGTTGAAAAATATAACGCCTTTTTGCCGCAAAAAATTCTTTCATCTAAAAAGTCTCGCAATTATCAAATTGCCCTCGTATGTTCGTTTTAAGTTAAAATATTCTTATTTAAATTTCCTTATTGAAACAACCATTTCAGAATTGTAACTGATGTTTTACTCTCTCCCTCTCTCTCTCGCTCTTTGCCTAGATTCCAGCATCCTGCTCAGTGTGCATAACAAAGTTGCATTGTGTACAGTTGGTAACACTAGCTAAGATTACGCAGATTGTTAGTACGTACATAAATAATACGGATACAAGTTGGTATTTATAAAATATAAGGAATTATGGCCTCAAAACAAGATGCATAATAAACTGCTTTCTTTTGAAATAAAGATCACGTTTATCATGTTGTCAGCTGACAGGCAACATGCAGACAAGTGTTGTAAACGGCTTGGCCAGTTTGTAAAGATTTCCTGAGTTTTTTTTTCTATCGGTTTCTTTTATTGTTGCACTAACTAACTGTTTTTTTCTTGTTAAAGCTTAAACAACTCATTATTGGAATCTATTATAAATAATTGTGTATTGCATTTAAGGATGCTTAGATATTTTGTTATTGCTGTAAATGTTGTTTGTGACAAAAATGTTGTCACTCGTTTCTTCTTTTTTAATTTGGTTTCTTCTTCTTTTAAAAGTTTTGCAAAATAATTGAACGAATGACATGAATTGAATGCATTAAAAACGCATTGCATTTGCAATAATTAAACATATGGCGTAATCCAGTAGCCATAGCAGCAATAGTGACATTATCTCTGCAGCCCATCAGCCATTCATCCTAAAGCAAAATCAACTTGCAGAAAGACAGCAATGTACTCGTAATCAAAACAAATTATTGTCATCATCAGCACTGTGTCGAGTGCATAAAGTATTACATTTTGTTGTGCAACAATTGCATTCCAAACTGTTTTCGATCTACAAAAAAATATCGCTAGAAAAAATTATAATATCGCATAAAGTACAAAGAAGACTCTTTGTAGTCTACAGCGAGTACCAACTGGTAGGTAGCAGTTATACTGGCTCTGGGGCTAACTGTAAAATATGTATCTCATCATTTGAATCTGTCGAATACCTTTTTCTATTACGTTCACAATACGGCGACGATAACTGCTGCAACAAGCATGTCTGGTTGCCATTGTTTTGCAAAGCATGTAGAAAATGATCTTCATTTATTTATTTTTTAATATTTTAAGTTTTATATTTATTGCTTTTATGTGTCTTAACACACAATTATCCGGTTTTTTGTGAATCAGTGTTACAAAAAAAAAAAAAAAAATGCACCCTGCTACTACTAACCAATAAACTATGAGTTAGTTACCAGCTGGAATCACATCAATCTACATATATCGACCGTGCAGTTTGCCAATATTTGAAGAAGAAAAATAGAAAATTCATTGATGGTTGATGGTGTTTTGAGGGGTAGTCATATTTCAAATATTTAACACACGTTTCAAAAAAGTCTTTTGATTTGTGACTTAATGTTTTGTGATGATAAAAAAATAGTAGTTCTCACGATCACTATATCTTATTGGCATAACCGGAAATATTATACTGACCTGTGAATAATTTTTTGTTTCTTTTTCTAACTAAAATAAAATTTTTCTAGTCTAGTTTCCGATATGATATTTTTTCAATTGCCACCATTTTCTGTATCCGCCTTATGTATTTTATTCATTTTATAAAATAAAATTTCTGTTTTTGCATATGTTTCGTTACGATAATCGCATCTGATTTTATAAAAGCCGCATAAGGTTTTCGCTAATTATTATATCGTTATAAAGTCGTGATATGCAATTTAGGTGATTTGATGTCGATTTTTGAACAAATTTTCGATCATCCATTGTCAAGTTTGGTTTGGAGACAAACCGGTTTCGCCTATGTGCCATCTTCAGTGTCATTATCATGTCATTGTCATTATGTATAAGTTGATTAATTGGACCCATTAAAAGTCCTCTTAAAGCAGAGCGATTTAGCATCAATAAATCAAAATCGTAAAAGTGGACATAAACGGTTATGTTTAATTAAAATAAGATTTTGAAAATCTTTTTTCCAAAATCAAGATATTTTGAGATGTAGTTTCTTAACGTATTATTGCGCTCGCCTTGCTTAAATTAATTATTCAGGCACACGGTAGTGCGGCAGCCCAAGATCACGCCTAATGCACAAAGTGTGTATATTTACACGAAACCATTCATGCTGTTTTTACCACTAACTTTGTTTCCTTAACTCAACAAATAATGAAACTTGAAATATAAGGTCTTTATGTATAGGTTACCTCATAGGTAAAGGGCTCTCTTCATGGCCCCTTATTTGTATAGAGCATTTTCACTACACGTAGAGAGCTAAAATTTGATATAACCCAAGCGTCTGTAAACTTTAAGTTAAAGAGTTTTTATATGTACACACATTAACAAACACAAATAATTTGAAAAAAGGAATCAGATCCGTACAAAAACACATATTGTGAAAATAAGACCAAGTTGCTATCAAAAAATTTCGGCCGTCAAAAGTACTGAGATCAAAATGAGGACCAAGTTATGAATTATGGGAAAAATATTACCAAACTAGCAAGAAGTGGAATAATATTGTACATATTAAGAAGTGAAGTTAATATAAAAATAAGGCTGGACTATGCACTAAAGTATCAAGACCTACATTGAATTTTAAGACATGCCCGAAAAAATGTTTTGGGCCGCGCTCAGAATGATTTTGTTTGTTTGAATTGAATTTTTGTATACATATGTAACATATGTACATGTATACTCGTATATGTATAGTAAATTTCCCCGCTGGCATTTGGAAGGTTGTTTGACGAACACGATCGTTTCACGACTCTTATTTTTAATGTGGCTGCAAAATTGAGCTGTCGTGGAACGAATTATAAGCCCAGTATTCAGAAATTCAATATAACGCAAGTTATAAGACGTAAGTACTTTTTTATGACGTAAGTACACGCATGACATCGTAATTTTTATTTTTTAAAAATGTCTGTCATTCAAAATTCTCTAAAGATAACGATGCAGGAATCAATAAACAATACTTTGTTCATGCTAGTGACTGACTCAGATTGGGTCACCGAACCAAGAAAAAAATTAAAAATATAAAACACAGAAAAATCCTTGCTATTTCGTAACATAGTTTTAAGCATTCGGCGCATCAGAAAACACCCGTTAAGGCGATTGTTTCAAGCAAGGCAAATTAAAACAGGTAGACTCGCCGGCGCGGCTCATGACTTTTTGAACCTAGTTTGTCATATGGAAGAGTCGCCGTCATGACACACTTCCTCCCGATGTACTGACCTTTGCGCGGTCAAAATAGATCGGAATTTAAAATGCCAACTGGGGTATTATAATAAATATGAATTAGTTTCTTATTACACATAATACAAATTAAAGAAAAAAAGTTTTACAATGTTTTTCTAAAATTAAGATTTTTTTCGTCGAATGAAAATTTGTCTACGAAAACTTACTGGCGTAACTGCCATCAAACTATGCAGTAATAATTATAACACACGTTTACAAATTCAGGTCAACTTTTGGACTAGTAAAACTTGAAGTTATTTAGGGCGTTTTATTAAAATCTGCACTTATTTTTTTTTAATTGATAGTAGATTCCTAGACATCCTGTTATCTCCAAAATTGAAGTTGTGGCGAAGAAAGCTTTTTTATCCAAAATTTAAAAATGTTTGGTTTTTCTATTTTTACTTTTTTCTCTAGGCATATAGTTTTAAACAAAACGAGTCATACTATATTCACAATTAAGTGAATGTATCTCATATCGGAAAAAGTTGACGTATGTACCCAATGGTAAAATGCTTTATAAAAAAATTCGAAACTAAGAATTATTTCATTTCTCTTGAGATTTTTAATTTGAGGACTTTCATATAGAGGTAGTTCATAATACCGTTTAATTTTACCCCGAAACGTATCACTACTATCCGGAATTCCCGCAACATTGTTTTATCTTCTTTATACATATTTGAAAGCTCGAAATTATATTCGAAATTTCGAATTAACTCAAATTTTAATACATTTGCAATTTTGCACAAAAACTTTATTTTTTCACGTCTTTCACAACTTTTACAATAATTCTGCAAAGAAAAACTTTGTTGGCCCAGCGCCAATAAATAAACTTCAAAAATACTTTGTTTTATTTCTTCTTAGCGAATTTTTGGCATTTGCATTTCTTGTGTATAACTGCGCATGTGTTCTTTTAATTGTTACAAATAAAAAACATTTAAAAAAAACTCAGTAACCAAAAATTAGACGTTTATTAAAGAAAAATAATTTAGCTACTGGATCAAATAGCTTCAATTTCAATTCAATTTTTCTTAAAACGTCACGTCAACCTTAACATTTATCTGGACATACCGGTATCGTATTGCACGAGCAAAATAAATTCATTCAATGGGGTCTCTGAATATTTAAACTTTATTTACCTGCATGCGAAGCAAAAAAATAAATAAATACAAACCAAGAAAGGAAAAACAATATTCATTGAAAACGTCTTTTAAAGGTTTCTGTTACACATTAACTGGAGCAGTTTTTCCGTTTTCTTTTGCCAACACAAAAAATTTATGTACAAAAAAAAATAACAAGTTTAAAATTATTTTTATTTCTTTATTATTTCAAGTATCAATAGAAATTTTAATTAATGATTTATTTATATTGTATTTAATTATTATATTCAGTTAAGTGTTAATGGGAGAGGGAGCGAGAAAATTAGAGTTTTTAATGGCAGACCAAACTGGTAGTCAGACATTTTTAATCGAAATTAATTAATTAAATGTCTGTTATAATAATAAATGGATAATAAATGGAGATATTTATTTCCTAGTGGACAATGCGTCTTGTTATGAATATTTTGTGCTGCAGGTTATGGTCCTCAGCTAGCAGGCATAAAGATATGGCTTGCCGAACCTTAGTGCTCTGTCAGAAGTTCCGATTTATACTTCCTCATGGTGGCGGCATGCGAGCTCGTGATACCAGTCTATCTCCAGTTTTAATACAGACTTACGGGCGCATCATAAACGAACAAACTAGCTCCGAGACAGACGTTATATTCGAACCTCTAAAATTAATCCGAAAACACACAACAAAAATAACAAACAAGATACACCAAAAACAATAAAAACACATTACCAAAGTAATAAATTTCTCACAATGAAAAATGACACTGAAGATGGCACATAGGCGAAACCGGTTTGTCACCAAATCAAACTTGACAAGGGATGATGGAAATTAGTTTCACAAATCTACATTAAGAACACGACTTCTATACATTTTTAAGGACTCTGTATCGTTGTTTCATCTCCTTTTAGGTATAATCGAAAGAAAGGTGAACTAATCTGAATTTCCTCCACAAGGGATAGTTTTGTCCTAAATTGCCAGACACGTAAGCAATCAAAAGTCGAAGGTCATTCCTTTTTAATTTCAGAGTTTTGCTGTATGAGAAGGCCTTAATCAAGGATTTAGCCTGTCTCATAGCCGGATAAACATTCTAAGCTTTCTTTGCGGTTAACAGTTGCTCACTTCTGATCTTACCTCAATAATCACTTACCGCTACTAAATAGCTCTGTTTCAAAAAAGGGGCAGCTAAGTAGCTGCCTTTATAACCACAGTGGCCAGGTATTTAGCTGATGGAAAGGATTATCAGTGGCCAGTTTCAAAATACTGCATAGGCCAAAATTTCTATCAAAGGAAGAATTTTAAGGCAGCTTGGATAATGGAGAAAATAGCAGTGTGGGCCCTCTTTAGATATTTATTTAAGTTCAGGTGAAATCAATTGAGAATATTCATATAAGTTAAAGTAAATAAATAAATTATTATCCATTTAATACAAATTAATAAAATTTTTACATTTTCAATTTAAAGGAAAGTCGTGGTTTTACCTCCAAAGTCTAAAACTTAAAAGTTTTTCCAAAATCTGTTTATGATTTATTTTTGTGTTTTTGATTTCGATATAAACAAAATTATTATCTTAAGAAGCTCATTCAACAAAGTACCTTTTCCAAACAAAGTGTGTTAAATGTATGTTTTTTTAATGTAATAAATTTATAGAAATTATGGGAATCAACATATGATGGTCTCCTAAAGCTCTGTAATAAATTGGTGGTTTCTGAGACCACAATGCACAGTGTGTATTTTTGCGATTTTAGCTGGCCAAAATTAATAACTCTTGTATTGAAGAAAATTTCAAAATTAAATTTGGTACATATACATAATTGATGATGTGTAGAATAAATGGGCGTAATGCGTGCACTTTTTGGGTATCCCCGATGTATGGTGAAAAATTAAACAGCAAATGTCTACTAAATTATTTTTTTAAACAGTTTTTATTATATTAGAACGTTTTGAATTTATTGTAATTATTTTAATAAGAAATTAGATACGATAATATTTCTTCATAAATTAATAGAGAAAAGAACTTAGGCTATTGAGTCCGAGTCAATGTCTTGTTTACTTCTTGAGATAAATCATTACTTTGAATACGCAATAATAACCATAATGAATATTTTGGGGTACAAAACTGTTTATATATTTTCACATGTTGTAATTCAGAAAACTATAAAATTAAAAAAATTGAAATCATTTGACGAAATGCAACTGTTGATGAATGCAAAAAAAGCAAAAGACAAAATTAAATGAAACGTTAAAAATAAAACGGTATAAATTTTAATGTCACTCACCATAAAAAAGGAAATGAATAGAAACACCACAAACTGGTATTCATACAAAATGTTGCTTATAAGAAGTAGTAGGTAAATGGTGTTTTCTTAGAAGTATAAAATATTAAAATGAAGAAAAAACAGGTAAACTTATTAAGTTGGCCTCGTTACCAGAATGTCGTTATTTGTAGGAAAAGCGTTTGGTTTGCCTTTTTGAAGTGATGGACCCATTGGTTGTTTAAACTTTAAAATTTATGCTGACGACTGTTAGGCAAAAAGCAATGCCTCTTAAGTTTCTTAATTGAAATGCCTTGTTTTGTTTATTCTGAACCAGCACTTAGATGACTCTTACTCATGCAATGGATTGCGTTGCAACCAGGAAAAAAGGTTGTGGGAAGGTGAATAGAGGGAGCCGTGCTTGTGAACGTTCATATTTAAAGCGTGAGGGAAACCTTGTACAGACATTTCATTTCACATATGAATGGCACGGCTAAAGGCCGAGATTTCCTTCTAGTGTACTTTACAGTCCATTGGGCAATCTACCGCAAACGGCTGATATTGGTTGACAATTTCCTAGCTTCGTAAAATCATTAGTAACGATAAATTACAGAAACATGTATTTAGTCCATCGGTTATGACACTGAATTTGCAAAAGCTTCCAAAGTTCCTCAATACTTACATATATAACACATAACTACACCACCACACTATATGGGGTCTTACGTGCTTTAAAATCGACCTTATTCCTACGACCATATTCAAAGATTGTTAAAAGGTCTTATTGAATGAAAATGATATGCAAGAGAGATGCCGTTATCTTGAAAAAAATAGTTGGAATAGGAAGTTTGATTTATGCAGAAGTTCAGTTAGAAAATAAAACACAGAGTAGGGTAATAGCATATAGCGCGTGTCGCAATCTATTCATTAAAGCAATATTTTTGGTCACTTTTTTAATACAAATGAGTCACAGACGATTGATGATTTGAAAGGAAATGTTATTACTGCAAAAAATAAACGAAAATATTACCTCCTGTTAGACTGACATCTAAGCCAAACGCGACGGTCAAAATAGCAGACACTGTATTCGAATAAAAGGACAAAAGTAAATTTTAAATTAACAAATATATCGGTGGTTTTTATTTCATTTTAAACTTTTATATAAATTAAAAAACAAAAACCCTTTTACCTGCACACATTTAACTCACACACTTGAAGAAAAAACAAAAGACTTAAGACAGCAGCTCCAAATAAATACTTTTTCATAAAGAATCTATTTTCAGTTTTTTACTTGATTTTTTAAAATTTAATAGACATATCCGCAAACAAACTTTAGTTTTTCTACAACGGAAAACTTGGCAAATCTAAGGAAATTCTTTTAAAGTGATTAAAAGCAAATTAGTAAAGTTTAAGAATATTAAAAAAATCAATTACACAAATAATAAAAAGAACAATTTTACAAGTGAGTTGTACAATTTTAAAGCTTTTAAAGACCAGTTTAAATTTTAAAATTACTATTGTACAATATAAGTATACTTTTGTTTAACAAAACAAAAATTAAGATGTTAAGATTATTTTTTTAACAAACATGTTTTCCGCTGTTAGATTGAATTGTCGCTTTAGTTTCAATAATGTTGACAAACATGACTTTTTGCATTCATTTGTCTGTATTTAAAACAAAATTAATTACTTGTGATTTGTTTAAAGGAAATTTGTAATTGATTATGCTAAGTTAATATTTATTATTTGCTTAACAATAAAAACATAATTAAGCCTTTATATAAATTGAAAGATTTCAATTAATATTCTGGCTCGACAACTGAACAAGTAAATTGGGTGAAGTTAAATGGAAAAATCAGACGTTTAGATTTTTCGATTTAACAAAGTGTACAACTTTTTTCGATTGAGATCTCACATTAAAATGCCGCACATCATGTTTAATGTAGTTAGACCGAGGTCTCCAGTACCAGACATTGCATATTGTTGAATGCATTGAAGTCTCGGGTTGCCTCAGCACCCAATTAGCTTTAATAAGCTTTATTTTAAACTCTTCGACCGTTGCAAAAATTGTTCCACAATTTCTGCAAAAGGCCAAACTGGCTAAAACTATAAAATCATAGAGTTTGACAATCAATGTTTAATACAAAATATGGGGTGAACAGATAGTAATGATAGTTTTTTCAATTGTGCAGAAGCTATCAAGGTTACCAATGTCATCCAATTGTCAAAATATTCAGTTAGATTTAACAATTCACCATGCCTGCGTATTAAAAAAAAAAAGTAAATGCGTAACATGAATCCCGTCGAGAGCTTGACCGTCATCATGGCTTCACTACGCAGGAAACTCACTCGTCGCATCGTAGAAAAGTTTGACCCACCAACCAGACAGATTTGGTGTGAAGTGAAGAAAACGTACTCGCTGGCGCGGCCAGTATAGTATAGCAATGTCTATTATGAGCCGTTCAATTGACTTGTATTTTCAAAGAACCAACCTGCCTTTTTTATGGCTGGATTTGGGACTGAAGAATTACTGCAGGACGGCCGTAAACAACGACGTGAGTTCGATTTTTAGGCGTTGGAAATATTGATCGGAGGTCCGAATTTTGGTCAAAAAACATCTTGAAGCACTACCAGCGAAGCTTAAGCGATCATTTGAATTATGCCCTATTCCCCACATAATGACAAAATAAACCCAGAATCACTTAAATTTGTTTGCCTATCCTTTTCTGGTCACCCTTAAATCGAGAACTTTTTAAACAACTACGGTTGGGATAACCATAATGGAAGAGCAATTCTATTATATAGTTGTAAACAAGTCATATTATTATTGTAGATAATAATAAGGTCTTCCTAGAACGATATAAAAGCAAACTCTTTTTTGTTATTGAATGGCAGCGGCAGGGGTACAAACACAAGCGATTATTGCCATCGAAAGCTTACCGCTTAACCCATCCTCATAAATCGATTAAACACCAAAAGAGATTCGAACATTTTATGGCTAGAGTTATTATATTATTATTGACAATAGTGGCAAGTTATTAAATGATTTAATATAAATAATAACTTTTTTATCCCAACTAAAGTAAAGTTTAAAAGGTTTTAAAATAACCAATATATTGTTGTAGAGAAGAAAATATAGTTGTCGTGATCATGCCACAACTTTTATTTTCTTTACGTAAGTACTAGTTAATTTGAACTAATCAAAGTTTGTAAACTATCAAAAAATTCCTAACGAAATTCCGCGCTTCGGCTTAGATAGGCTAGAAATTCATTCAATTACCATTAAATTAACTATTATTATTTCATGTAGGCGATATCGAAGCAGAACGCTTACTTTGTGGAATCCATTTCGACATCCTTCTTTCCTAGAATTTATTGCAGGCAGTCGACTTGTAATTTACGACTACCTTACTCTCATTTGGCCTGTAGTAATTTTAGACTGTTGACTGGTAACTGTCAACCATCTTCTTCATAACGGACTCTTTTGTATTTGCCTAACATTTGTCTAAAGTTTAGGTCACCCATGGCATTCACATTGAACTGCCCGTGATCCTAAGCCTTATTCTATCCAGTGCTGGACATTTACACATAATGTGCGCTACCGTTTCAGCCTTTTTCTCAGGAGAATTACCCGTCTCTTTGGAGACTGACCCGTCCACTACTTGCGAGGTTTTCTCATCAGAATTCTTTCATTGGCCAATGAATACTGGAGTTCCCACAGAGCTTAATATCCCTACCTCTTGCGAGGCTTTATTGTCGATCCCTATCTGAATCTCACGGTCCAACGCCTTAGGAGTTCTTTAGAGATTCACCCGTATAGCGCACGCGGTGCATTCTTTCCCATCTCTTCCGGATTCGTTTCTTGGCCAATTAAAACTGGAGTTCGTTCAGAGAATTCATATAATATTTACGAGCAATGGAGAAAAACATGTCCACCCACAAAGAACTCTATATGCACGGATAAGTTTGTATTAAAACTGGAGATCGTCTGGTATTCAAAGTCCAACGTGGATTAGGGATTTTAATAAGAGAGTGTTAACTTCTCCCACTCCATTTGTTTAGCCAGACTCCTAGCAGAGACAAGAATCTGTCACCAGCCGTCACCTGGAGGAGTTAAAGACAAGCCATACCATAGTGCCTGCTATCTGACGTCCATTAAAGAACCTAAGTATATTATTAGTCATAAATACAATTTTTAACATTTTTTCTTTCCCAAATTAATGGCGTTTTCCTTCAATCTGCAATTACAATGGAGCAAACATGAAATAAAACTCTTGTTTGTATAACCAATATAGCTAATACAGCTGTAAATAAAAATTGTGTTTCACCCTGAACTTTAAGTTAGGGGGGAATATGTTACATATTCGCCAGCTTTTTGTGCAGCATAATTAGAAAGGAACGTGGTTTTCGTAAATGTTGTTTAGTTTTTAGAAAGGAATATAAGCATGGAGAAATGCCAACATATATGTAACATTTTTGTCAGAAAGGAAAACTGCCATAACCTGAATATTTAATGACTATAATTTTTGTATGCTGCAACATTTGATATTGGCCTTTTGAACAATAAACGGACACGATAGATATAAAAAAATTAATTTCTAATTGAAAGTACAAGTCATTGCTTCCTATTTCACCATGTAAGGCAGGCTAATAGTTAAGCCAATCGGAAAAAGTAATAACATTAAATCCTACTTAAAAATCATATAAAATTCATATAAAAACACAGTGTTGAGGACCTTTCTCTTTCCGATACCTTAAGAAAAACAACAAATAAAAACGAATTTTAAATATTAAAAAAAAATATATTCAATTCAATTAAATTGCATGGACACAGAAATAAATAAACAAAATTTGTACAGAATGTGAGAACTTAACTCCGATGTATTGAGCAAAATGGTTGCAAACTTTTTTAAAAAGTACCCCTAACCAGTGGTAATTTACAGTGGTAATTTACAGTGGCTATTTCCACTAGACCGTTATCAATTTTAAATAAAGTATTTTTTTTTTTAATTATGCTAAAATATAAATTTTAAAGCATTTGAGCCACCTTGTATAGTCTTGACAGGAAGATATCAGTAAGGGGCGTTTCACACTATTCTACAAGTGTTTCGTTAGATTTTTGCAGGGCCAAATCTAATGAAAATTCTTTCGACTGTAAAAAAAATTTAAATTAAAATATTCACCTACACTATTCCACTTGAAATAAAATGAAATTGACGAAGTTATTTACTTCGAGCAAGTAGCAGAGAAAGAAGCTGAAATGATGCTTTCGGCGGCGGCCGAGGTAGTGGCGGCGGTGGCTTTTATAAAATGTAAGCGGCCGAAATGTTGATGGATTTATTTTTTGTAAAATTTTAGCAAAATCAAGTGCTAAAAGTGGTACAAAAATGGAGTGAACGAAATCAGGGACCAAATATAATAAAAAAGGCACAAAAAGTTATCAGAAAACCACGTAAACACACCATTTCATCATATTAACATATATTTTTTAAAATCATAAGCTTTAAAATTTATGATATTTATGTTTTTTTGTAGATGTTTTTTAGCAATGGAAGAGATAGAAGAGTAGAAGAGAAGAGATTGAGGAAATGGTGAAAAAAGTCAGAGGAATTGAAAAAAGGTCACTAAGTCTGTGCCGGTGTGGAGTCACTGGATTCCCCGCAGTCCTTCCTCCGACGTTTCGGAGAGGCGCCGAAGAACCTCCGCCCGAGATGAGTCAGGCGTCTGTTCTTCAAGGCAGGACAGGGCAAAGGAGGCGATATATCGTTTCCTCTTCATATTGACAACTTCTACAGAAGTCATTTGCAGGCAGCCTCATCATTGCAACGATGGCCTTTAATTGTGTCCTTTGGAATCTTAGTAGAGCTCTGGTTCGAGCCCTATCCAAACTTGGCCAGGTTAACCTAGTCTAAGTGATATTATATATTTAGCCTTGGAGGCTTAGAGGTATGTCACATAATTCATCAATGTGTAAATCCTGCAGCCTTGCTCCTCTCTTTGCCAGTTTGTCGGCCTCACAGTTACCCCTATATTGTTAAACGGTTAAGTGGTTACTAATTAATTTCTAATTCAAACCAAAATAATAATATTTTATTTTCATACGGCCGTTAATTATTACGGTCAATGAACAAAATACATTGATAACCGTTAAGTACATCGGCCGTTTTTGTGCCGGTGGAAGCTGAAAAATATATCTGTAGGAGTGCACTGTCGGCGGCGAATCAGTCGACTTGCATATTTGTTCAAATGCTGCTTTGCGTATTTTCTTCATTTACTTCTGTAAAAATGCAAAATGAAAATGAAAAAGCTCTCCGTTTAGAAAATGTTCCGAAAATGGACAGAGTCATACGACTCTCTAATTTCCATTAGCATTTTAATCAGATTAATAACATAACGTTTTCACACTATAACACTTTTTCATTTTATTTGAATTTTTGACAAGTCGTTTTACTCATCCAATAGTGTGAAAACCCCTGAAGAGCGCATAAGTATACATACGCTGATGTTTTCCGAAATCAATTGTGAAAAAAGCGGTTGGTTCTTATTTCAAGTTTTTATTTAAACCGTCAATATGCTAAAATCTAAACTGTAGATTAATTAAAGCAAATGTTAAACTTTAAAATGGCTTAACCAAAAAAATAAAGCAACAACACTAGCGTTGATGTGGGGAGAGCAATAACTTACTTTAATAAAAAGAGGCGACATACCATCACTTAAGCCGATAACTTGTTAGTAGAGGTAATGCTGCTGTTGCTGCTGCTGCCGTCGCTGCTTATTAAGTACGACTGGGGCTAATAAACAAAGTTAACTGTGGCAGACGCTATAACAACTGCAACATCAGCAACAACAACATACAATCATCCACCAGCAATAACAATGGTACCTCTCAACATTTTCACAGTTAAGACAATTGTACGATCCAACAGAAAGGTCTCACATTATCTACAACGCGATTACTGTTGCTGTTGTTGTTATTGCTGTTCAGTTTTAGTCGATTCGTCTGTCTTGCTGTTGTGATGGTGCTGTTCAAAATTTTCGTGTAGTGTTTTTTTTTATCTGCAAGCTGTTGTTTTCTTTAGCTGCACAATTTTTATAAATGCGAGTGCCGTTTAACAATTGAAACAAGTCGTTATTCGAACGTTAAACAAACAACTTGTGTGGTGTTTTCCGCGTTTATCGTTGCTGTTTCATATCAAAAAAATAAATCCAGAAATTTCGGTTAAATTTTGAAAAAAAAACAAATTTTGTTTAACCAGCATTGAACTTAACATTCGTATAAAACATACTTTGCCAGGATTAAAAGTATGATTTTATAAAGTTTGATTAAAAATTCAGAATAATTGAAACTATTTTTGAAAAATGATTCAAAGATGTTGTGTGAAATTTTCGGTTTAAAAAAGAAACTTTAAAAAGTTGAAAAAGATATAAAATAAATATAAAAGTGTCATTTACTAGCCGTCAGTTTGAAAAACATTCAATAAAAATTAACCCTGATTTGTGTGCAGTTAATTGTTGTCACAATGAAGACTTCATTGGTGTTCATTTGCTTTACAATTGGTAAGTCTTTGTTTAAAAAGAATACTGAAACTTCACTCTTAGTTTAATTCAGCCGCATTATAATTATAGTTCTTAAAGTTTCACTTCTTCTCCCCCGCATAACATTAATCTGCATCCAAGCCTAGTTTAATAATTTGGAATATGTGTGTGTTTTTTATTAAAAAATAATATATGTTGCTGAAAAAGATTTGTTTGAAGTATAATTTTAACAACCAAAAACACCCTTTCGATTAAAATCCTTATTAAAAGTTTTCAAGGTATGGAAATTTTAACTTTTGTTTCGTCTTTATAAACCTTTACTAAATTGTGTCTGTTTAACAAGTTAGCCAGCAATAAATTTATCAAACAATTAAATAGTCTCAGATTTGTGACACCAGCTATTAATTACGAAATTTGAATTTAGTTTGAAAAAAGACTAACTAGTGTTCGGTGTATTTCGTTAAAGATTCAACTACTCTGGCCATCAAAGTCAGAAGATTGGAATAAATAAACTTGCACAATGATACTTGAGGCTACTAGGACTGATTTAAAAAGTTCGGCAAGGATGGGCAATATCGCACTGTGAAAAACAGAAATAGTGGGGTGACCCGATCGCAGATTTAACAAAGAGCCTCCTGAACCGGAATATGGCCTAAAGTTATAAAATCACAAGTATTCTAACAGGGCACTCAAGCTTACAAGCATATCTGCTTGGAATAGGAAGATTGACATTAGCGTCTGTATATCACGGTTGACATCTTACCAAATATAACCCACCTACGAGGCATTGACGGGAAAATTTTAAAGAATTTTACTGAGAGCACCAAATTTCTATAATTCGCAAAAGTTGATAATGAAGAGCGCGTAAGAATCCTAACCACTGTATTAAATGTTTGCCTATGGGCATAACACCAATAACTGGCTCCGCTTTTCAATCTATCCTACCTAACTCATGTTAAGATGCCACGCCTACTGTCAATAAAAGTTATAACATTTAAAGACTATTGCTATTATAATTTAAACGAAATACTGTGATTGGTTTGTATGGCATATACCATGCCCACTGTGCCCATCTCACCCATTTCTAGTTTTTAGTAACATGGTTGGTCAGACAAAATTTGGAGACCCTAGATATGCTAGTTATGAAATCCTTGTAGACTAAATCCCCCTCTATCTGATAATAATTACACTGCTTTGCAATGAAAACCTCCTTTAAATAAAAAGAGGATGAATTTGAAGATTTTAAAACGTTGAATAAAAATCTGCTCTCACTCTTTTTTTCTATCACGTACAGATTTTTTATTGGGCGTGACAAATATGACCCCCTCAGTAGGATGGTTATATTAGTTTATTTCACTATAACTCGAGAACAGTACGAGTAAATGAAATACTAAAAGATGCGGTATAAAATTACCTTCCAGTTATATTCACATTTTTTGATCGGCCTCTGCTGCGGGCTCCTATAGCTTTTAAACCAAGATCCGCCAAGAATCATACATTGATTTTTAAACTAGATATAATTTAGGCACGATGTAAATAAGTGGCATTTTGTGGGTTTTTTCAGGAACCCTCAAATGGCTTTATTTGTACCATTCCATAAAACATTTAATACTTTTAATATTCTAGTTAAAATGTGCAATATAAGAAGAGATAATAAGCTTTTGAATGTCGCAGTTAGAAAGTTGTGTTTCGTTTAATTAATTTGATTTATAGCGTGAAGAATTTTGTTTTAAAAGGAACAGATAAAGTTCCGCTTGTATATCATAATAATTATAATTTTCAAGTGCCTTATTGTATGTTCACACATGCACATTAATTGAGTTAATTACATTTTAAATTGAGTTATTAAATTATGGTGTTCACCCATATGCAATTTAGCATAATCAATTAGCATTTGATAGCTGAAAATGTTGCATGACCCGAAAAAAGCGTGTAATCATGTGTTATACGGTTTTACGTACAAAGTTTCCAATTACCACCATAATTTGAAAGAAATAACTAAATTGGTAACGTTATTGTAATTTGTCGTGTCGTGATAATATTATTGTAACTTGTCGTGTCTAGTTGGTGGTCTCTTACATTTAATGTGTTCATTTGACAGAATCTTCTGCTCATTAAACATATTTCAATAGAGTTGCATTGTGAATTTGTTTTAATTTATGGTGTAATTAAGTACTAATTGATTCTTGATTTAATATTCCGGCAGGGTGTTTTGATGTGGATTTTTGAAATGAATTTTATTCAAAAAATTACACTAAAGATATCCGAAACCGGCTTATCTCCAAAGCAAACCTGACAAGGGATGACGGAAATTTGTTTCAAAAATCTATGTACTAATTGCTTAATTTACTAATTGAGTCCTTGTATGGTAAATTGAGCTAAATTAGGGCCTTAATTGTGTAAATCTCCTGATTGCGCAATTAAGGCGCATATGTGAACATACCATTATAAAAGTAAATGTGTGTGGAGAGCAAGAAGATCTGTTTGGAAAGTAAAGATTTAAATATCACTTTCGGCATACTTCTTTGCACTCAAATTTTCATGGTAACGAAAATGAAAAGAACGGTTGCAGAACCCAAATTTTCACAAATTAATTTTGAAAACATGAACATTCTTCGTACAACTTATATTAATAATTAAATTAAAAAATTCTTGTCAACTGCAACATGATTTCCCTAACTTAATTTAATTAGAAGCAGAACGTTTCCTTCCATATTACTCTTTTATATTTTTATATAGTTACCACTTCGTGCCACATATAAAAACGCATAGGTAGATTGAGTGAGATGTGAAGTAAAGTTTAGAATGTCAATTAGGGTGGCTTCACCAAATGTTTGAAGTTATGGAAATCGGTGCACATTTGTATAGAGTGACCAGCTAAGAACGATTTGAAATGAAAATTAATTAAAGCAACATCAGTGTGAAATATCAATTACATCTATCCAGATTTTAGTTTGAAGCTACATGTATGCCATTATGTAAGGAATAGCACATCATTCCAATGACCGACTTGGCCTTGCTGGCAGTGCTTTCAGCGGTCGCTTCGATCTTTTATGACTGTTCACTATGTGTGGATATATTCCGGTAATAGCGTCTCGATTGTCAGGTTAGAGCTCGTCCAAAGTGGTTAATTTGTCAGGACGTGACATGACCTCAGATAAAATATTCGAGGGGTGTCAAGTGGCATTATTGCGGTCGTCAAATTTTGCCTTCACAATTTCTTGCGGAGGGCGGTTGTATGACATGTAGCCCTGTCTTTTTGAAACCACAGCTAGGATATATCGATATTATCCAGCTCCAGCCACAGAAAATCGGTTAACATTATTCTACACCTAGTATACTATTGAAAATAAAGGTGCCTTCTTTGTGATTTCGAATGAAATATGGTCCGATGATGCCGCCATGTCAGATGCGGCACCAATTAGTCAATCTTTGTGGATGCAGTGATGCAGATTCTGTTCACATAAATAACGGCAATTTCGCTTGTTTACATAGCCGCTGAGCTAAAAATAACGAATTGATGCAAACTTCTCAGAACGAAAAATGACACTGAAGATGGCACATAGCCGAAACCGGTTTGTCTCCAAACCATACTTGACAAGGGATGACGGAAATTCGTTCCAAAATTCTACTAAAAATAAGTCTCCTTCCAGAAGATGATCTTTTGACCAAAATCCGGTTCTCCAGCCAACATTTTCAGCGCCCAATTAGCGAACTCATAGCATAGTATGTAGTCGTTTGGCTTCAATTCTCGCGTTAGCATAATCTTATATGGGTTTAGGGCCAATTCCAATCTTAGAATAAGCTCGATTAGCCTGCTATGGTGGTTATGTATAAATCTCCCTCTAATCTCTGGTTGGTGACTTAAGATCCAAACAAGTGTAGTCACGTTCAAACTTTGCCACGGTGCGACGAATTGCATGCGCACTGAAGCCACGATAAGCATCCAGCTAATGACGAAATTCCCGTTGAGTCGGAATTTCAATCGCATTTCCGCACGTTCGGCAGCCGTGAAAGGATGCATTTCATTCAAGAATCTTACTACATAGTTTTACAGCTGGACGACATTCGCAACTTTGACAGCTTATGGAATATAAAAATTAGATAAACGGTCACTCTATATTATTAACACTTAAAGGTTAAACTTCCTTAGTATTTGATCAGCTCTTACTATTTATTGTAATATATTTTTATTATGGCGCATTTAGCAGTACCAATGGGCAAATGTAGTAAGACTTGTGTGCCAATAAAAAAATTGTTAATGGCCTCGCAAGTAGTTCAGATTTATATTTGATTACTGTCCTCAAGATTTGTCTCAAACCGATACGATACGATTATCCGACAAATCAATTTAATTAATTCAATGACTCGGTAGTAATTGAATTACAATAATTTATTATTTAATTTATACAGCCTGTAACATATACAATTTATACTGTTTCGTAACAATAAGTTTATAGAACACTATAACAATAACTTTCTGTTTCAATTTGCCGCTATGCTAAAAAAAATAATTATATCCTAACAATGCTTTAATATCTTCTCTCTCTATTTCTTCCCATTTCTATTACCCAATTTTGCAGGCATTTTAAATGTCTTCGCTAATGAAATAAATAAGCCCAGCACAATAACGACAACAAAACAAATTGCTGATGACACAACAACTACAACAACAACAAATACAGTAGCCGAAGCAGCAGCAGCATCTGCGCCAGTTGCAACAATTACATTAACAAATGACCCTACCAAAGATAAAAGACAAACAAAAGACACAAAAGTTGCATCAACTGAATATACAAATCATCGATCAGATACCGTTTCAGCCATTGGTCATAGAAACTCTAACACAAATTCCGATGATCCCGAAGATCCACAAGAAACAGTTTACGGAACGAATGCCCGGCAATTTTTAATAAGACCCCAACAACAACAGCAACAACAACATCTGCAACAGCAGCACCAGCAGCAACAACAAAACGAAGAAGAACAACTGCCACCACAATTGAGGAATTATCCAGCCACCATAAGGCCTCACAACACTCAGCTACTGGAACAAAGTCAGGAGGTGAGTATTACAATTACAACTAGTTGTTTGATTTTTTCTAAGGCTACGTTAAGCTTTTTGAATTTGCTGCAGGCATGATCAATATTGTACGATGTTGTAGTGATTGTTAATTTTTTTTTTCTTAACGTGGAATCGATTAGAGAGTTAGTTAGAGCTACTTGCTGTGTGTCAATAGATGTTTAGCGGGAAAATATCAAAAGGTTAATAAGATAATTAAGGTGACGAAAACAAACCACTCACTCGTATACGAGAAGATCTTTTACAATAACAACAACACAACAAAAGTAATAACATGAAAATTTTATTCATGGTAGCTGAAAGCCATTAATGTTAAAAATTTTAGGCAATGATGTCCAAATCTAATTGGCATGATTTTGTCACTTTATATGAAAATTAGGAACGGTGACTCATTTGAAAAACAGGGTCAATTGAAAAAGATTTTTTTCTTTATTTCCAACTTTCGTATGAAAAATTGAAATATCGGAAAACATAAATCTTTTAAAGACGGGCGCCTTTAAATTGAAAAATATTTTTATTATCAATGAATTTGACACTAATGCTTAAATACGATGGCTTTTTACACGTATAACCCGGAAGTCCCCTTTGCAGACACTCTTTGGAGTAAATCAGTTTGTTTTTCGACAATAACGCATTGCATTTTGACTCGCCATTGCTAAACATTTTCTGGCTTTATTGCCGTCAACGTGCGACTCGACATAACCTCAGAGACAATAATCGACTGCTGGATTAGAGAATTGCAGCAACTAAAATTGCATGTGTGGACAGGGACTAGGCAGCTAATGTTGCTTTTACAGATAACTTTTTGTGAAAGAAATTTTGGGCGTTTTTCATCCTCAGCGAAAAAGTTTAACCGTGCTCTTAATCTAGTATAAAAAGGCTGGATTATCCATCACAATGAATGATATCATTTTATAAAAATCTTGTTATACAGGGTATTTGTAGTACTTGAAAGTTAGTGGGTAATGGCGCTTGGAGAGGTCCTATTGTGTAAATGGAAGCTAAAAGATTCAGTTACACTCAAGATGTGGGACCTTAAGCACCGCGTGTTTGTTATGAGAGGGTTTTACGCTAACGGTGAGTACGCAACCCAAACCCAACGGAACTTACAATTACGTGTTTTTGATTAAAAACTACAAAACAAGTCATCCGAAAGGAAAATCAAGCCATTTAACGGAAAATGTTACAAGATTCATTGAGTAATTTCAAGGGAACGTTTAGAAACATGTGTTCAATTGGAAGGGCGCCATGTATGAGAGTTTATTTTACTACTTAACTTTTGTAAGATATACCCAAAGTTCCAAGTTTCTAGAACACACACTGTTTACAAAAAAAGAAATTCTTCGTTAAATATTTAAAAAGTTTTTGGCTTTTTGAAAACAATGCGATTCCCCGTAAACAACCTACACTGATCCTTGTATGTCTGATGGTTTTATTATGGGCTTTAACGCGATCAATATCACATATTCTTTGTTTTTCTTAATAGTTTTTCTTTTTTATCCCGTAAAATGCTTTTCGTACAAAATTTTTTAACTCCAGCGCTTTTTCATATTTTTATATTCATAATTAGCCGGTGTCGATTTTGCAATCTAACAGCTCAATTACAATTGCAGCCACTGTCGACAACCATACCTAAAGAGAGGGCGACGAAATACAATTAAACGGCTATCGACTTTATTTTACCATAATTTAACTATTTAGTCTTAAATATAAAACAAACTTACTTCTTGGAAATATGTCTAAGTTGACAGGAAAGCCAGAGAAAGCGAGCACAATTTAACAGCTCCAATTATAGTACCCTGTTGGGCTTTTAAAGATCAATTCTTTACATCAAATTTATTTACAATTCTTGAGAATAATTTTTAGGTTTTGTTAAAAAAAAACTAAGCATATAGTTTCATTAACTAAATTTTTAATATAACAAGACATATTGCCCACCCCAGCTTCCTGCTTATTTCAATTCATAACTATTTTATAAATATCAAGTGAGAAGAAGACATTATCTGAAGTATTATTTTTTTTTTAATTTGTTAAAGTCAATTGACAAGTTTTTTTGTGTGTCATTGCAATGTGGAATACTTTTGGTATTTTTTTTAGCAGTTGTTGTGGTACAAGTATTTTATTTCAAAAGGGGTACATTCATTGATGATGGTATATTAAGGTCTCTATATAAACTAATACGAGTAAGATATTTATTTGCCAGGAGGCTACAAATGATGCGAGCATTTTAAATGCTCTATGCGATAATTTGTTCTTTAATGTTTTATTATTATTATAGCATGTACTTGTAGTAATTGCCATTACTGTTGTTATTATTATAGTTTGTTGCAACAATACCGTGGTTAATCTGTGCATGGAGGCTTTGTCGTGACTAGTTTCTCATACACGATTTTTTGTATCAGCATTTAGTAATAATTTTTTTTCTTCATTTCAGTTCCCTTGCAATTATAACGTTTACAAATGTTTAATGTTTTGTTTGTAAACCATAAATTATGTTTTACAGTTAGTATTTTGCTTAGTAAATTTTAGGGCTAAAGCCAGTTTTGTTTATTAGAAAAGTTGTAATGAATTTTGAAGTTTGTAATGAAATCGTGTTGGAAAGTTTTGAGATGTTTAAGAATTGTTTTAATTTAAGATGTGTAGGCTTGTCAAAATACTTTACGCTACATCTTGACTAGCCACAAATTTGTTAGCACTTGTAAAAATCGTCGGCAGAATAATAGAAAACAATGTGTTCGTAAACTTCTATGTGGAGAATACGTGAAGATGTTCCTGTTTAGTTTGTTTTACTTCCCATCGAGATTGTTCCAATGCTCTTAGCATAGTTTATGTACGGGTGTTTACAGACGAGCACATGCACACACACATTTTACTTTGCCTCTGTGTATTTTGTTTGTGTCATGGCAGAATAGCGTTGCGCAAACAACTGTTCAGACAACATTGTTTGAATGTGAACATACCAACGACGGTCTTCTCGAGCCAAATCCCTGTGCGAATAGCAAAGTTTCCGATGACTGAACAGATTTTTGGCTAGTCAATATGCTTAACAATTGTTTCCACATGAAAAGATCTTATTATCTTAAACAAAAGACTTAAGAGCCAAGCGTGTTTTGCCTTGCTGTACAAGGAGGTTTGTGTTTTAAGTCTTTTGTTTAATTTCGCCAAAAATGTATGATAATTCAACAAAAGAATCTTGTCGTTGCTTTAACTTCCAGTCAATTTCTAACAAAGCAAACTTTACAACAATTGTGTCATGTTTAATTTGTTAAAAAAAACTGTCTGACAATTGTCTTCACCAAATTAAGCGTCTTAATGAAACAATTATTTGCTGACAACTTAACAACTCCTGCAATTACATATGTACATACAAATAAACAATGATTTTCTCACAACTCTAAAATTTTTAATTAAAAATAATAATAATTGCAAAAACTTGACATGAACAAGGCCTCTGTGGCAAGAAACCACAAAAGAACACAAAGTTAGCTATTATTTTAATATGGTTATAATTGACGAAGCGTAGACACACCATTAAAGACTGCACCCTCAACGCCTCAATGTGACTAAAACTAAGCATTTTGTGTGAATTGTGTAGCATCTTGGCAAAGTAAATGCCTCATAGACACACACTCTGTTTGACTCACATATATAAAAAAAATATTTGATGTTGATGGATTATTCAACATTTTAAATAATAGTGATGTATGGCTAACAAGTAGTTAAGCTCTTAAAATATAATTTATAGTATTAAAAGCTTATTTAAAAACATTTAAATTCTAATACGACTAAAACATTATTTTACCAATTTTACATTACTTCGAATTACAACTATATTGATTATCTTTTTGATATTTTTAGATTGAAACTAAGTCGCATGAATTCCAAACTTTATGTTTCAAAGGTTATTAACAAGTAGAGTTTTAAAAGTTCAAACGGAACAAAACAAAAGGTTAGTTTCTTTTGATTTCAATTAACTCTTGAGCAGGCAGAATCATGTTGCCCCAAAAGTTCCGTAAATAAAAAGGAATGTAACTAGAAAGAAAGTGTCGCGTTTTTAGGACTTAAACAAAGATACCTTGTTGGCTAACTGCAACACGATTAGTCGACCAGTTGTCAACCAAGCTGTACTAGTGTACGAATATATGCAAAACTTAGAACCAAGGAAAATCGATTCGTAATAAATTTTATTTTATAGAACTAAAATAAATTGTTCTTTCCTAATTGGAAGAATAATAAACAAAGTTAAGTCTGAATAAATTATATTCATTTTGATTCGTAATATTTAACTACTTAAATGTAGTACAACACGATGGCTTTAGCTGCCGTTGTTGCTGGTCATTGATTTGAAATTAAACATTTCTTTGCACGCAACATGACACCTGCCATGTCATCTGCAACAGTGTTCATTACCTGACTTGGTAGTCAAAGGTACCGTTTGGCGGCCTTTTTACTCTCTCACCGCATGGAACTGCCAGCCGAGTACCTTTAATACTATCGGCTAGTTATTGGTGAGTACTGCTACACTATTGTGGTCATCATCACTATGCGATATCGATAGAAGAAATACGCAAAGCTGTCAGTACGAAACCATAACGATGGCAACAGCCTGCCTTCAAATAACTTTTCAAAATACAGAATGATACTGGAATGAGTAAATCGGTAAAAGAGAAAAATGTTAGGACGACGTAATAACTCAAAACTCGAACATCTTGAAGCTAAGAGCTCCACATAGATCGTATGTGAAAACTTTCAACGATATGTATAGTCATTTATTGGATGACCAGATAATAACGATGGGAAATGAAATTTAAATAAAACAACAAGAGTGTGACAAATCAAAAGAATTCTGGATTTATTTAAAGAAAAGAAGAAAAAAATTACAGGTTTTTTTAATTTTTCATTTAACTCGGAAACTAACAATTGAATTGTAAAGTGGAATATCAGGATTGTAGATATTTATATGTTAAAAGAGTAAGCAAAAATTCTTCGAAAATCTTAAGTCATTTTTGTGCCATCTACAGAGCAAATGAGCACATTTTTATCAGTTCTTAAAATCAGGACACAATTGAATGACTTAGCTAAAACAATCCGAATCTTTGCAATGAAATTAGGTCCAAGTTTTACAAACATCATTTTTTCTATCGGGTACAAAATTTCGCAGATGTTAATGAAATTTTAGGAAAAAATTAATTATTTGTTTCATCCCTAAATATTTGTTAAAAACCTCAACCAACAAAGGCCGTCTTCTTATTTTAAAGACATAAAGTTAGATAGGTTACAAATAAAACGAGCTTTTTTTAATTGAAAGGCAAAATAAAAATACTTAATTACTTTCGCCTCTACGAGTAGTTACAAAATTTTTTATCCGATTTTTCATGAATATTACCTTTCTGAAATGGCAGTAATACAATCCGACATTAGTTCTTTCGAAAGCTTTCCACAAGATGGAAAAGTGAAATCATGTAAAACAGGGCCTTGCCAATATGGAGATAAATATTTGCATATACAAAGACTGTTTAAATGCCTGTGAACAAAACAATTTCAATAAATTAATATGTAATTTTTCTTGTGAAAAATCACAAAAAAAATATTTATTTAAAAAAGCACACAAAGAAAAATATTCAACACTTCAGGGCATATTAAAGTTAATATGCTGCCGATTGTCTTAATGTTTTTATATTCACACAATTTTTTATAATAAATTTGAATTTATGCAAGTATGCAGTAGCGAATCATGAGTTACAGACGTACTAGCGAACAGAGAAAAGGGGCCAAAGGTAATAAACAAATAACTCGAGGAGCATGATGTAATTCATACAGAGACATAAAATCACACATTAGATATATTATTATGCCTCTAACAATGATTAGGCAATAGGTAACTGGGTATTACAGAAACTTAAAACTTTCTTCCCACGCGCTGTTTTTGTTTTTCTTTTATTTATTAAGCAGTAGTTTTTTTTTTGTTTTTTTTTCAAGTTTTCGCAATATTTTTCCATTGTTTGTGTTTTGCTGAACATGTCCCTAAATGTGGGTCTGCTAATTATTTGTGAAAAATTTAATACTTCAGAAATTTATTAATGAACATAAATATTTATTTCAAATGCGGATATAGCGGGAGAACACATATGTTAAGTGTTTTCTTAAATGAAAAATTAATAATTGTTTGTTTCATTTCCGTGCCTGATTTAATTATAGTTTTGTCGTACTACTTTAAGCTTACAATTGCTTTAACACTTTTATTTTATTCGTATTTAAAATGTTTATTAATACAAGAAATTACGAAATTTGGCCAAGGTTTTAGAAAATTTTAACATTAAACTTTTGACTTGTTTTGAGTAATTATTAAAATTAATGGCGTGAAATGTGATATGCGAGTAGTGGTTGAAACAACTTACAAACTTGGGGCCTTAAGAACAAAGTTTTTAAAAGCGAATACGATAAAATAATTTCTGGTCCAAAAACAAAAGACTTAAAACACAAGAACACAAAACTACTAAAGCAATCGATCGTCCCAAAGTCGATCCTTGATTTTTTTTATTTCCTATTGATGATTGGAATACATACAAGTACTTGATGGCCTTTTAAAATTAATTGAAATGACATAAAAGTGACGCACAGATGCTCCACGTGAAATGCTGTGACCCAAATGCCAACTGTAAGAAAAAAATCTGTGCACTTTTTTAATTGTTAAGTATTGTTTTATCGCGATAAAAGCTTTGCTCCGACATCGAAATCAAAAAAGAGCTATAAATAGTCCATACTTGAATATAAATATTTTGCCATAAGCCCTGGCTTAATGCTGCTTGTTAGGTTTTTACTTTTAATTTATAACTTCTTAAACTTACATATTATTTTATTTTATTTTAATTTTTGCAGATTCAACATTTTGCTTATCTCCAAGACTTAAACAGAAACCAACCGAAAGCACAAACTCAAGGCAAATCACAAACAGCGCAAAGTAAAAAATCTGCAACAGCAAGCTTACGTGGCCAAGCCCCAAACAATCAGGTAGAAGAAACCGAACAACGTTATGCCGTAGCTGTAGAACAACCAATACCCCAAATTCCAAGAGCCCATCTTTTTCGGCAACAAAATCCCTACCATTTAGTTGTACAACAACAGCGACAGCATCAACAACATCACCAACAACAATCTGAACAGCCCAACTCTAACCAGGCACAGTATCAAATTATACCAGAAGAACAATTCTTGAAATTACTCGAAGAAGAATTACAAGCTAGAGCTTATCATGAAGATCAAGTGAGAAGACACCAGGCGGTACAACAACAACAACAACAGCACCATCAGCGGCAACAACAACAACAACATTATCAACAACAGCAGGCTCAACAGCACTCAGCAGCAGCTGCTTCACAAAAAGTAGCCTTGCAGGCTCAAGGCTTAGGAATCTTTAGACAGAGACTAGTAGAAGCTGAGGACGGCAGTCAACAAGATTATGTTCAGTATGTGCAAAGACCTAGAGGTGGACCTAAATACTTGCCATTACAGCAAGAAGCAGCACAAGAGGAACAAGTGGAGCAAGAAATACCAGCATCTCCACAACCCTTGCCACCTTTGCCTCCACAAATAGCCTACTATCAGCCTCAAATCAGTTATAAAACTTTACCCAACCATCCTTTGGCCAAGTCTTCACTAGAAAAAGAAATCGAAATACTTTTGGCTTCAAATAAGCCCAATGTAGCACCTGTACAGATTATTGACAATTCTAATGAACCTTCAGCATTGGTCAATCATCATCAAAGTGCCCCTGCTCCAGCTCCTTCACCGTCGTCGTCGAAGCATTCAGCCAGAGCTCCAAAATCATATCTTCCTAGTAGTGCGGGTCCTAATAGTCTAGTTGATAACCAGCCGTTTTTACCCTCCTTGTTCCGTTTTGGTAATTACCCACAACCGAGCCAAAACTATCCGGGACCACCGTTGTCTCAACAAGTGATTGATGCAAAAAAACTAGGACCAGTTGTTTATCCACAGCAGTCGCCAGGACCCGCTCCATCTGCCCAACCACCTCTTCAAGCATCACAGTTTTATTATCAGCAAACTGCACCCTCACCTTCGCCATCTACGCGACCTAAAGCTCATCGCTCTAAATATGGCACTAAATTCGTCACGACACCCACACCCCTTAGAGCCCGTCAAAATGAAATAAATTATCCTGTGCACAATAAATATGCACAACCGTTATATGACATTGAAAGACCTGTCTCGTCAGTCGCGCCCACACATTTCTATCCTAGTCCATCTGATCCCCAGAGAAATATATCGCCCACGGCACAAACTACACCAGCAGTAACTGTTAAATACAATGCTCCACCCCCCGATTTCCGGCAATTTGCTCTACCCGGTCCCTCATCCTCACAGTCGAGCATTTATGTGTCACAAGGAACTGGCATAGCCACACCATCTCAACCCATTAGCACAGCCAAACCCAAAACCATAGAAGATTTGAAACAATTACATTTACCACGGCCTGGTGGCAAACCATTAACACAAGCTGAATTCCAAGCTTTAGTAGATGCTGGATATCCAGTAACCGCTGTTCCCGTACCAGTTCCTGTACCTTATGAACAATATATCAAAGATCACCCCGATTATCGCAATCAACCACCACCACAACCGCCAGCATTACCTGTCAACTACGAACATCTCATGCGATTCGCACAATTGCAACAACACCATCAAGTTCCTCAGTACGGCCCTCATCGCCACACACACCCACGCGCCTTAGTTGGACGGGCATCAGAGCCGTCCGTGAAAATAGTAACCTCAGCATCAGAACCCCAAACTGCTACAGCCATAGGTGGTGGCAGTGTAACATATTTGCGTGCAATTCCCGAAAATCAAAAACGACATCCTCGAGATGAAACCGAAACGAAAGTATTAGGAGCTAAGGAAGAAAAGAACCAAGAAGCAGAAACGAAACAAGTCGAGGAGAAGAAAGAGAAATAGTTAATGACATACTATCATAAACAATATTTTGTTTTTATTTTATTGCTTATTTTATTAAATTAAAAAGTATTACATTTTACTTAAGTATTTTTTATTCCAATAAATTATGTACATTTTTTTTTTGATTTGCGAAAAATCGGTTTAAATAAATTTTATAAGACAACAAAGTTAAGAATTAGTAAAATAAAACAAGTGGTTTTTTTCAATTTGATCATTTTGAAGGCAGCTTGTAATTATAGCAAAATATTTATTAGAGTTAAAATATTCGGAATTATTCTCGTTGGCGTTGTCGTTTTAATTGTTGTTCCTCTGTTGTTATCGTTTTCATCGCTCCGTTTCTAAATTCGTATGCTTGAAATATATTGAAACAGGAAAAGAAATTTGTTGAAAACAAAAATTAAAATTATTAAATTGCGGTAGCGCAGCAATATTTTACATTGTTATTTTTACCATTATTGCATTTTTTTTTGTCGGACCAGCACTCAGGGGATGGCCCCTACTCAAGCAATGCATTGTGCTGGAAATGGGAAAAAAGAAGAATAGCGGGAGCAGTGTTTGTGGATATTCGATTTAAATTTCGATTGAAAATGGCAGGAAAGTTTTGCAGTGATTCCCACATACTAGTTTACTCTGTAGTGTGTTGTGCGATCCACTGGTCAATCTACCACGAACGGATGAGTCCTTAATAAAGAACGTGTTACACATTCGGGTAACAGGAATAAGTTCCCTAATTTCATCGGAGTACATTCCGTTTTAGTAACGATTGAACAATGACATACCACCCACATTGGGTCGATGTTCCAGTGAGTCAATAGGGTTTGATGCCCTACTACCACCATCTTCTCCCTCTCGTACGCGGCCGAAAAACTTCAATATAGGCCTTGAAGCACTGGCCCATACATACATGGCTACAGTGCTTCTTTGGCGATCCGAAAATGTGTTTGTCCAACGAAAATCATACCGGTTTTTAATGCTAAGAACATCAACAGCTTTTAATTCTTTAATACCGATCCACCCATAACTACAGATCAAAGGTTATCGCAAGATCTCGGTTGAGCATATCACACATATGCGAAAGAATAGAAGTATTGGAAGTTCGACATAGGTTATTTCGAATAAGAAAAAATGTGCAGGAGAAAGTGCGGGTCCTTTCCGTACCCCTGAAATTATCTTGAACTCTATTGATAAAATCCCATCTATAACAAATCGTATACTGCGCTCGCTCGAGCGAGATTCTTACACACACCAAAAGCAAAACACTATCAAACGCCTAAGAAATATCAAGACCAACCAATTTAGTTGTGGCAAAATGGCGTATAAAATGACACCATCTTTTCGAGAGGAAAACTAGCAGATCTCCCGTAGAGCGCCCTCTACGGAAACTATACTAAGTAAATTGTTAGTTATAAATATCATGTAAGATGGAAGTTAAGTTTCATAACTTTAGAAAGTGCAGAAGAATTTGCAATTGGTCGGTAGTTTAAAAGGGTGTTGGACTGTTCTTTTTTAGCAACATCCCAACACATCTTAAAATCATCTACATGGTATAATTTGTTGAAAAGATTTGCTAATTGACGAGCTAATGTCGAAGAACATTGTTGTAAGGTCAATGCTGCAATGCCGCTAGAACCCTTTTTTAACTGCATGTGATCGCAATGCGATTGCAAGTAGTTCAGCCAAACAGTTTGCGTTATCAACCAGGTCAGAGAATATTTGGTAATACTTTAAGAAATGCAAGTGAGGAACTGGCATTATTCTTTACTATTTTAATAAATAATCAGAAACTCCTACTACTTCTACGAGCATTAAGAATTTTAGCACAAAGGCGCGGTTCATACAAAGCTTTTAAGCAGCTTAGTACTTTGGAACACGAGGACCTCGCTCTTTTGCGCAGCAAATCAGTAAAGGCATTTTTGTTTTGACGTCATATACCAAATGTTTTCTGTCTGGATCGAACTGCTCAGCCCAACGACGAACGGTACAAACTGGTTTTCTTGGAATTCTACGGTGTGTAGACGGAACCTGTTTTAAAATAATTGGTTTCGGCAAAATATCCTAATATTTGTATTTCAACAGAAAAGGCTCCTTCAGCATGAAGAACCCCTGCCAAAAACCCTTAGCATACGCGTATTTTTTCATTTCGGAAACAAAAATTTTAAACTGCCGTAGTGTTGCTATTTTCATTTTTACTTCGACTTTGATGCTAATGGTGCGGTGCAGTGCAATTCAATGCAATAACGACGACAGAGAACGAATGTGAAAATGGAGAATACCGACTTATTTCCGATATATGCCATTAACGTCTACGGTGATACCGAAATGTCGTTTTTATTTCCTTGTCAAATGGCAACACCAACGGGAATGGGTCCGATTAGAAAGGTGACCAAACTTTCGTATTAAAAATATTTTACTATCGATAAGCTTCCGATGGAAAATTGTTGATAAAAAATTTTCTTCTTATCGTTAACTGGTTTGAGAAAAAAATTGTATTGTTATCGGCCTTTTTATAGAAGATTGGCTTGTTGCAGACTTCATTTTAAGAATACTTTTTTAATATTCTTGGATAGCAAAGGGTCGAATACTTAAAACAAGCTTTCGTTTACAAAATAACACGTGACCAAAAACAAAACACAGATTGAATTTATTAATCGCAATGAAATTGCTTATATTCGAAAGATAATTTTCTGCCATTTTAATTTTATAATAACTTCTGCCATGCGGTGTCATTGTAACGGGGCACTATTTGTCTGTAATAACACGCCGAATGACTTTCAATAAGCTAGTAAATTAAATATTTGCGTAAGGGTATGATAGACAACTTTTATTATCATTTTAACTTATTTTAAGCACTACGACATTAAATACAAAATAAAAACCTTTTATATGAGAATATTTCATTCATAATTCTTTAGATAAAAACTTTACGATACGAGTTTTAAAATTGGATATTTAATACTAATTTGCAAATTGTTATATAGGGTCGAAAAACATTTAATATACAATTTATATATACAAAATGCTTGTGTGTGTGTTGGTATTGTATAAAATTTAATACTTAACTAATGTAAATAATATAACTTTCTCTAAAAAAAATTAAATGAATTGTTAAAAGGCTGTTCATGAAACTGGCATTTGTAAATCATAACTACTGTTTCTTAGTTAAAAATGATTCAAACTTAATGGAGTGATTTAAAAACCTTTGCTATGGTTGGAAGTTAAATGGTGGATTACTATTGCTATTGCTGCTATCGGCAGAACTTAAAGTTTCTGGTGTAGCCGCCTCTTTAGTCTGTAGCCGAGAAATATTGGGGTCCTTTTTATCTCTTCGCTCACGTTCCTTATCCTTCTCCTTGTTGTGCTTATGTTTATGCCTGTGTTTGTGTTTCTTTTTATCCTTCTTTTTCTTTTTCTATTATAATTGGAATAATTGGAGTTGTAAATAATTATGTATAACACTTTTAAAACGTGAAAACCTTACCTTCGAAATATTTTCCATTTTATGTTTCAACTCACTATCAAAACTACTATCCATGCGCGTATTCGTCGATTCCGATACATCAATAATGGTTATCGAATTCTCATCTTCATCGAATACCTCGCTTTTGAGTTTTTTACTTTCCGGTTCCAATATTTCCGTCTCACTGGCGATTGTGGTCGAGGTTACTTCCACCTTGGATATACTAGCTGTAGTTTCAGTTTCCAAAATTTCATTTTTGATTATCTCATCAGCGACTGTTATTTCCTCGTGCGATTCTAATTTAATGATTTCATCGCCTACTGCAAATGCCTCGGTTGCTGTTCGTTTAAGATTAGTACTCGTCGGTTTTTGCTCTAAAACTATATCATTTTCAACGTTTCGTGGTGCTTCTGGTTTTGTTTCGCGTGGTGGAGATGTTTTGGCTACACTCGCGGTGGATTTTTTCATTGTACCTTCACGTATAAAGTCTTTGTACAAACTATTCATTTCAGCGGATTGTAAGCATAGTGGACGTTTCGTACCGTAAAGAGCATAATATAAGTCGACCATGTCACAACGGAGTTTTGTATCAAAGGCCAACTTGTTGCTGTTAAGTTATTAAGTAGAAATTAAATATTTTGTAAGACTTATTAGTTAAAGCAGCTTCTTTAATTTTTATAATATTCGTTTGTGGCTTACTATCCTTTTGATGTCAGCTTGTCGGCCTAACGTACCTATTTCTTTAAGTGTTATTTCATATATCTTTATGAGGTACCTGCACTAAAGCTGATAAAATTTACAGTATTTGTTACAAAATTCGCTGAATAAAGAATCTATATTATCCGAAAAAATGTTATTATTCAAATACTCTCGAAACAAAGTTGCACAAAAAAGTTGTTAAAAAGTCTCACGAGATATTCTTATGATTTTATAATTTTTTTATTTAAGGTTTAAGGTTTATTTTTTTATTTAAATTTTATCCTCTTCAGCCGTACTCTGTAATTCTTTAAAGCTAAATCTACAGCGCTAAAGCCTATTTAGCGATTTTTGGCTACAAAACGCGGTTTGCTAAATTTAGCAATCTTGGTCCAATTTTTGCAATTTGTGCGCTAAAATGTTCTAAGTTTGTATTCTCTAACGCCAAATAAGAGACTGTTTTTCGTAAAAACACTACATTTTCGGCAACGAGATTTTTAAGGCTTTAAAAGTTTAGTAAGCACAAGTGCTTTTTAATATCTTTTGTTAGATCTTTCTTATTTTAGGAGAATGATACAAGAAATAACAAATCGGTTGATAAATACTACAGGCTCATTCATTATTTAGAGAAGTACAACAAATTGGCCCATGACAGGTAAAAGCTTAAAGCTTTGGCACGAGTGGTCAAAAATGGTTAAAGCTTTGTGATATAAAGTTTAACCTTTTGCTAAGGCTTTATTTTATAAAATGCAAGGCAACGCTAAAATTTATATGGAAAACAAAAACAAATTTCAAACATATTGTCTTCTTAAAAATTGTAGGGCCTCTGAAATGCAAATCAACGCTTTATAGTTTATGCCGTTGAAAAGCTTAAGAATTTCTATAAAAAAAAAACAATAAAAATTTGTTTAAATGTTTGAAATTTGTTTTTGTTAAAATTAGGGCCTTAGTTTTAAGAACATAAATTGAATTTAAAATTATAAAAAAAAATATATTTTTTATTATTACGGCAATTTACTGAAAAAGTTACGTTTTGAAAACTAGCAGAACAGAAAACATGCATTTTCTGTACCAGTACATAAGTACGTCAACAGCATTTTTTGTATCTATTGCAAACATTTATTACATCTATTTAACCCACATAATGATAAAAAAATTAATACTAAAACTTCTCATAATTTTCATATTTTTCGATCTTTTTTAGTTGAAAGAATAAAAAGCGAACTTGAGCCTGAATAAATTATTAGCTAAATTATTAAAAATAAATTTTCAGTTCCATAAAATCATAAATATTATAAAAAAAAAACTTTGAGAAGTACGACAAAATTAAAAAATCACTAAAAAAATCAAAAAATCCCTATCTTTAGTATCTATCGCCGAAATCCGAAATTAAACCAAATAATCATTAAAAACGCAAAATTCCACAAACAATAAACAAAAATTTTGCAAAATTTTACAAGAAACCCAAATTTCGTTATTTTCTACTAAAATTTGCCAGAGAAATTGAGGATTTACCAAAAATTCCGAATAGCAAAAAAAAAAAAAACATATTCAGATTGAAAATTAAAGATTGTCAACAATCCGTTGCACCAGGAAAAGCTCCTGTAGTACTCCTATATTTTTACAGAATTGCCAGAATTTATATAAACGCTGAATTAAAGTGCAAATAATTTAATAAAAGTTCTAACTAACAATTGTTTTAATATTTAGATCTATGTAAGCAAAAAGGTGCTAAGACCACGCAAAAATTTAGAAAAGTAGAAAATTATAGCAAAAGTTTTATGAGAAAAAAAGAATGGTTAATGTTAATGACATTGCATATTTTCATTTTAAACATTTTCGAAACATCTAGAGTTCTCCGGCAACACTACACGGAAAATTGATCATCGACATACCTTAAGGTATACGTGCGCACAATTGCGTATAAATAAGTACAGCTACAAACAAGTATGACAAAGAAGGCATGAGTATGCATAATTACTGAAAATTAGAGATGAGTACTTACAGTAAACATATATTTGAGGTATCGTTGTCGTTCCCTGGTTCATACAAACGTATACAGCTTACGTATGTTGTATATTACTTACTAGGGCTACACTTCTTTTTCTTCTTTTTAGTAATGGAGATTTAGCTTTAGCTACGAGAATTACAGAACATGGCTGTTGGTCTGCATTTTACCTTACAGAATTTGAGATTGGTTAAAAAATAACCTTCAAAATAATTCGATTATATCATTACGTATGTACCTAATAATATACATTGTGTTTCTTATGTATTGACGGCCATATGCATCAGTTATTTTAGGTTTAAAGTACGCTTTGCTTAACAAACAATTTTAGGGCCACTATTGCTTAAAAAAATATTCTCTAGTTCGTTAATATAAAGCAAACGCGGTCTGCTTTCTTTTCGTTTTTTTAATTGCAAAACTAAATTCAAATTATATAATTTTGTTTTTAAAATATGAGAACTTTAAAAGCATAAACCCTATGCCGGCTATACACGAACGAAACATAGGCATGTTTCAGTGGAATATATTTCAACCACGCACGATAGCCTTGTTATATTTGTAAAAAGCCAACGTTATCTTTTTCTACTAAGCATTGTCAAATAATTAAACTTTTCAAAAATAAATACATTCGCCTGGGATATTATCTAACTCCTATCTATGTTTAAAATAACAAGTCTTTAGCTTATCTGGATGCAAATTTCAGATTCTTTGCAAAATTCTTAACAAACTTCTTTTAGCCTATTGTCTAAACTTTCCAAATATATACCAAATTTGACCACGCATTTAAAAAAAAAAACAAGACAAATTACTTACTTCATGTTTTTCCATAATCTCTCCACCAATTCTGGGCGATCTAAACGGCTTCTAGATTCTCTTGTAAACGGTGGATTATCTATTAACAACTGAGCCAAAGCATGTCGAGCTGCTGGATCAGGATCAGTTTCTAACAGCGTTATTAAATGATCTAAATCCTCCCATCTACCATCGACTTTAACAAAGTCTACCAAACATTCCATAGCAGCAATACGTAAATCTATATACTGACCGTAAGCAGCATAACAGCGATAAATTTTTGGCAATGATGGTAAATGGCCACATTTTTGTAATTTACGTATGACTTTTAAACATGACACCGACACCATATACTTGTAGGAAGGTAAATGTTTTTCTAAATTTAATAAACGTGTTACTTCCTCCAGCACTAATCTATAATTTGAGATTAATTTTTAAAGTGCTTAAATATTAAACAAATTGGACTTAAATAAATAAACATACTTAGCATCTGCTGATAAACTATCTGAAGTAATGGGAGCGCCTCTTAAAGAGACTGATACAACAGGTGTTATTGAATTGCCTAATGCATCTACTAGAACAGATCTATAGTAAACATCACTGTAATGATTACGTGTATTATCGTTGTACTTAAAGAGATCAAATAGAAAACGTATTACTTCTGGGGGGCAAATACCATGAGAAGTGCGTAGTCCTAAAAATAAATGTTTAAAATATTATATACAAAATTAAAAATTAAAAACACATTACCTGCCATCGCAACTGGTATAACTTTTTGCAAGAAATATAATTGAAAATTAGCAAAGTTATTTTGCTTTATAATGTGCGGTGCACTAAATGAACCAAAAAATTTGCGAAAAATATTTAGCATCGCTGGTGGGCCACTCCATTGGGTAACCATTTGATTGGCCACCTATTATGTAAACACAATTATAATTTAAAGGCCTTTATATCTTATAATTAAAATAATATTACCTTAGTTAAGCAATTCGCTGCCTCGCATCTCACTTTATAAAAGAAATTTTCACTTTCTATGGAGTCTGTTAAAGCAGAACGTGTAGCGTTTGTGGGATATTTTTCTAATGCCTTTATAGCTTCTAATTGCGCAGTTACATCACGCTCGTGTCTCAATTGAAATTGCCATTGAAAATCTGGTTGCTCTATATTTAAATCACGTATTAAAATCATTTCGGGGTCAAGGCGTATCCACAAAACAGGCGAATCACTGAAGTATAAAATGAAACATTAACCTTAAATAACAAAGATCCTTAAAACATTAAAAAGCACTTACTCCATAGGCGATAAATCCATATCAACTTCTTCTCCCGTACACAGAGGAATCTTTTTTTTCTTATTTCGTCTACTTTTCGAATGACAAGTGATGTCGGCCTTAACCACTGTATTTTCAATTTGAAGCATATGCTTAAAAGTGCCATCTAATTCTTGTAGTTGTACCAAAAGGGGACCATTGTATTTGCGCACCCCACGTTGATTGACAAAATCCTGTCGTATTTCTAATTCAATTGTGTTACGCTTACGATTGAAAACTGAGGTAAGAGAAAATTTTGCATGACCACCTGTTCGTACCCATTGGTCCATGAAAACAGACATATCTTTACCGGTTACGGTAAATATGGCCTTAATAAAAATATTTGTAGATATGAGAAGATGATGCCAGAGACCTGAGCCGATTTTAGTGGAGGCAGCATTGGTAGCTAAGGCCAATTGTTTGTTAAAAACCTAAAACATTCAAGTTTATAAATTAAATATTAGAAACAAAAATCGACGAGAACTTTTTATCGATAGGAGTAAAACCGATGCTTAAAAGAATTTATTTTAGTTCTTTATGATGTATCTTATTCTATTAATCGGTCTTTTGACCGACAATATTGTTTTTGATTCAAAGTTGTGACTTCTTTTTAAGCAAAAGTGTCACTTTTTACATAAAAATTGCTTTTAATTAACTAAAAATTATTTTTTTTTATTAATCAATAATTAATTTTAATTCATCAATAGTCACGTCTTACAGTTTGTTAATAATAATCACTTTATATTACTCAACATTCAAACATTTTTTAATCATAAACAATCACTAAATATAAATAACTCTCTTGTAAACAAAACTAGTGTGACTCGTGTAAATAACTATCGAAACTCACCTGTATCAGCAGTTCTTGACCAATTCGATGTTCCAACATTCTTATCACTAAATGAGCCTTCCGTCTCATTGCTTCTACATATTTTGGTGAGACGGTATGCAAACTTTTAATCGGAAAATAATGAACTATTTCTTGTTGCTTTGCAGCAGCTGCCGAAGGATTAGTACTACTAACGGGCAATGGGGCGGGTGGCTGACTACAATCCAGTATTATACCACCGTATTGCTCTTCATATTTTACTACACGTGCCAATTCCTTTTGAATCCATTCCCGATATTCATTGTTACCAAAACATTTGCGAGAATAAAGACCACACAAATACTCAGCAATGCCTTTGGCTAACCAAGTATCGGACCAATGATGTGAAGTTATAAAACAACCAAAAAATTGTTCAGCTACTGCCCGCGACATAAGAGTGCGAGAAACATAAGTTTGATCTATTATTGCAATAGAATGCAAGAGATGTACTGAAGCTATACTCATAGTAGCGTAAGCACTTATATCGGTATCTGTTTCATCTACAAATACTTGTTTGTAGCATGAAAACGGATAGCGAGTAGACAAAGTTTCTTCCAAAAATTCAAAAGCTTCGTGTAAATAACGCACAGTATTTTTTAGCAAAGGTAGCAATTGAGGCAAACAAAAGTGAGTTACCTCGTGCATATGTGGATCAACATAAATTTCAAATGGTCCGACGGCTAAAGCAATATTTGGGGCACACACCGGTACTGTCAAGGAATAATGATAAGTTTTTCTTCTCAAGTCCGGCGTCATTACCACTTCCATCAATTCACCGCATGATACTGCTGTTAAATGTTTATCCACGGTAAATTCCAATTTCCATGTACAGGGATCAGCAAAACTGTCTACACAGGGAAACCACAAACGTGAAGAATTCTCGTAAGAATAGGTAAACATATGAGCACTATTAGGTTGTGTTTCATCTTCATTTGTAGATGGTATTACAAAATGGATAGCACCTTGAGGATTTTCCAAAGAAAATTCTATACCTATTCGCAGACCACGACCTTCCTGTATCATATGATAGCCTTCAGGAGGTATTTGTATAAGAAGCTCACCGGAATTGACATCAGGATCGGTTTTCTGGGCAGCAATTAAGTGATTTTTCGAGAAAGTTTCCAAGGAACGCCTGAAAATGAATGCGCTATTAAAAATGCGTACGGCAAATAAAAACCTTACGTTTTTGCATCTCCCTGACAAATATCCAAAAATGGATCAAAGTAAATAAAATCGGCCTCACATACATCATTGAGCAGCACCCGATATATGCGACACTGTTTAGCGTTTAATCTTATAATTCTCAAATTTTCTTTAATTGGCACAATGGTCAGTTCTACAGCACCCTTTCAATATAAAAAAATACTTTTTTCTATTAAAAATATATTTTTTAATAGAAAGAATAAGACCCCAAAAACTCTTCTTATAATATTTTTTTTTTCTGATGAGGTTTTTTATTTCCAATTACTTACAATGATACTTTTCCTCTCGAAACTTATTCCTGTCAAGCTAACAATTTGGTGAGCCGTGCTGCAAGCAAACAAAATTAATATTCACAAATTTTTCAACTATTTCTTAATACTTATAATTTAAATGGTCGAAGTGGCTGTTCTTTTTGTTGATTTTCACTTGTTGCTTCCATTTTTTTAATTTTAATAAATTAAATTAATTACAAATTTTCAACAAAATTTTGCATTTTTATAAAATTGCTATATTTCTTGCAATGTTTACATTTAAGATGTGTTTTCCCAGTGTTGGAAAATGTTGTAGTATAAAATAAGAACCTCTTTACTAAGTTCAATGAGTCGATAAAGCAGTGTTTTATATTAAGGTACCGGTCAATACATGTAGTATTAAAAGATTTAATTTGAATAATTCTTCACTTATTTAACAAAAATTGTGAGATGCTAAATTTATATACCACTTTAAAATGTTTGTATATGTACAGATATATTTGACAGTGTACATTTGTAGTGATTTATAATTCTTGACCATGCCGTCAGAATGTTAATGTAGCGGCGAACAGTGGAATGAACCACACACAGAACATAGCCTATGAATGGCATTATTCTTGAGAATAAGAAATAAATATTAAATTATAAGTTCAAAAATATTTTAATATAAAATTGTTGGTCACATTAAATATGTATTCCAAAACAAAATTTAACGTCTTTAAAATGTGGAGACATGTCACAAATTTACTTTGTTATGTTAAACATACATACATACATGCATACATAAGTGTGTAAATTAACAGTGACCTGCAAAACAATTTTATATAAAAAAATGGCTAAAACAAATTATTGATTTCCGAATAAGCTTTGCAAAACGAAAGCAACAATATAATATTTCGTATATCTTTTATTTTTGGTTCAATAAAATTATTTTTTACGTATTCAGGAATACGTTTCCACTCAGCCTATAAATTTTCGAAAAATTTAGTCTGATTTTGAAATCGTTTTCCGGAAATATGTATATCCCCCTTCAATATCCCAAACAGGTTTTCAACTGCGTTTTAGTTGGGTGATTATGCCTGCTAATCAAGGATTTGAAATGTATTATTTTATATGAACTCTGACCAACCTAGATGAGTTTTTCGGCTCATTATAGTTATGAAACACCAATATCGAAGTGGCATATTTCATTCGGCATATTGAATTATTTTTTTTTGCTAGTTCCTCTCCCCTGTTGAGATCATAATTTATTTGAATCTATTTGCCAATATTTATCCCGAACCATTCTTATTAGACCAACTCAAGTAGTACCAACAACTAGTGAACTATATATTCCTTAAGCGTATATAAAAAATACCTAAATCTTAGAAAACTGGTCCAAATTTGGAAATGGGCACGTTCTCTTTTTAGTATTTATGCATTTTAGTTTTCTTACTAATCCTAATGTAGGAATGTGGAAATCCGATTACGCTCTACCATGATCTCTTACACTTGTTTATAAAAGGTAGTTATTAAAATAGAAAAATGCAGCAATTTAAAGTTAAATAGGGAGTTTGTTGCTTTTTCCTCTCAACCCAACTGCAACACGGATTTATTGACGTATCACTATGACAACCCCTTATTAATTTTATTCTTTTTAAATTATTAAATTACAATAAAATATTTTTATAATTTTCACATACATACATACATATATATTATGGCTGATGACGAAGATAAACCGAAAAAGCATACTTTGGACTCACTTTTTCATCTTTATGCCAATCATAATGTTTTATCAAATGATTTAGATAATGAGGAGTATAATAGTATATTGCTGTCACAAATTGATTATTGGTTGGACCAAGCGAAGCTTTTAAAAACAACATTTACCTTAACTGAAACTGGCTTAACATATATGAAATTTAGGTAAAATTTGTATTCAAGTTATAGAGCAATTTTTTTCAATTTTCGCAAATAAAAATTTTTATTTGAAAGAAAATGGCGCTTGGACTATGAAGAATTTCTAGAATTTTTGGAATTAATATGTGTCGATAAAAACATTAAATTAGATGATGTTAAGGCTGAGCTGCTGGAAGCAGGACTGCCAGGAGCTGGAGGAGATACAGTGGTTGTAGTGAAATGAAATGAAAATTGACGAAATAGTACAAACTAAAATTGTAAATTCTAAATACCAATTGCCGTATTATTACTTTTACTTGATTATTGCTAATAAATAAAATATCCAAGTTTGCTTGATCTTGTTTCAATTTACTTTTCTTTATTTACAATTATTGTAGTAATCGATCTAAATATAGTTTATATGTATGTATAATAACTGTTTGATTTGCTTTTTACAAATCGTTTCTGCTTTTTCCTTTTAATTTCACAAAAATTAATTACGAATTAATGTATTATATTTGCTGCTTTTATGTTTTTCGACTGTATAAGATAAAAAATTAAAAAAAAATACAAGTAAATACTTTAAATACAATATTTGTATGTGTATAACTATTTGTGTATAAAAGTTCTTTAAACAAAATATAAATGAAAAAATAATGAATACATTTTTGGGACAAGAACCAGATTTTATAAAAAAAAAAATCCATTTAACATGCAGACGCTGATGCATTATAAATTCCATGGTAAATTAGAAAAAAAGAAATACCATATACCAAGAAGCATAAACATAAATGGGATTTAGAAAAAAAGACACAATTAAAAAGACACAAAAAAAAAACGTTTATAGAAAGAGTTCGAAACTATTAATTCTTTAAATTACGTTTTTCATAACGAAAGATTTTTTTTCAAGAAATATTAAAATTTCTTAAAAATGTATTTCATTTATTTGTACAATACTTGAGAATACATGTCCTAAGAAGGAAGAGAACTTTGATGATTTTTAATACAAACTTTGGCAGTCAGTCGCTATGAAAATACATCTCGCGCCAAATTCTACATAAAAAATTCTCATAAAATAAAACAAGAGATTTTCACTTTTTTATTTTTCGATTTTATTAATAAATAAAATGTGAAATTTAAAAATTCTGGATAAGACATACTTGATTCTTGTGTCTGAATCAGACCCTATATTTTTGGTTAATAGCTCAAATCGAATTAATAATTTCGAAACTCTGCCAAAAGGCTTTATTTTAATTTATTTTAAATATTAAAATTACAGTAAGTAGGTGAGTTAGTAGTATGTATGATCAAAAGGCATTTAATTGTAATTGTTGTTGTATTTGCTTAATATAATAAATGAACATAAAAATTATAAGAATACTAAAAATCTTTTAATAAATGTTATGCAGGATAAACGCTGGTTTAACACGGCTAACAATTAAATGGTTTTCTGTTTTATATAAATGTATTACCTATGTATTTAGCACGTGGATTACAGATTTAGTGGAGAATTGTTTAATTTTGTAACTTTAAAATATTTATTCATACTTGCAATACATTATTAAAATGATGTCTTATAATGAAACATTTGACATACATCATTGTATCCGTTTATAAATTTTTAATTTTATCAGCATCATTGCTTTCTCTTAATAATGACGTTTAGGGGGCTTACTAAATATTTTTGTTTGTTGTTGTCATTGCGATTACTGTGTGTGGACAATTACAAAATTTGCAGTTTTTTGTTTGTTACAAATTAAAAGTAACAAATATTTTTTTTTATATATTTTCTTGTAATATCAAAAGGAATGCTGCTACATACAATAAGCGTTTTAAAACATTCTTACATGGGACCATCAACATGACTGACTTTTAAACGGAAATAATAAAGCGAACGCGCACATAAGAAAAAGCTTACGAGAAATATTCCAATATATGCCACATAAATGCCTGCATGATCCTGTTAAAAAAAAAAATAAAATAAAGTTTTAAAAAATGAATTAAAAAGAATATCAAAAATTTAAAAGAAAATATATACGTATGTATATGTATATGTATGTATATAAATTAACAAGTTACTTCAACACATTTTTATTTAAAACTTGCTGGTGCTGCCAAACGTTTTTTTGTCCTCGTAATAAATATGATATTGATTTATTTTCAGTATTGTTCGAAATTCGTCGCCCTTTTCCGCTGTAAATTCGACCTAAAAATTAATTTCTTTAAAACATCTGAGACCCAGTACCACCCACCTATTCTCTCTAAACGTACCGTTTGGATTGGACTTGTTTTATCGCTTTCAGCTTATAAACAAATTCCATTCATTAAAAACACTTTAGTTTTTGTGAATATTGCCATTTTCCGTAAAATTTGGGTCTCTATATATTCAGTTCGATGACTATAGTTGCGGTACAATATGCAACCATTCATGGTTAATTTTAAAGATATGTATGTTATGACATTTAAATGCCGGGTTAAAAAAATTATGTACTGAACATAAATGTTTATTTATACTTTGGAATTAGTTACATTTTGTATTAGAGGAACAATATGAAGCGAACAGAAATGTAAAGAATTAAAAGCCTAACTTTCTGTTATCCTTTAGTAGAAAGTAGAATTCGTAAACACTAAATAGTAAATTGTTTATATATTTTTTCGAAATTTTCACTCTCAAAACTAATTTTACGGAAGCAACATCAAAGTTCTGACTATGCATAGTTCTTTATTAAATAAAGAATTGTTATTCTAATTCTGGAAATCAATAAATCAAAAAAATCTATCTAGTCAGGACTTTCTCTGCGTCACTACCGCCACTGGAAGCCAAATACATCGTTAAAATTACCAGGGTTTCACTGCATAAGAGCATTTTATGCTCTAAAACTAATATTAATATAACTTATAATCGTTACGGTCCCTGGTATATTCATTAAAGTTTGCCATTTCATCATGCATCGTTTCACACCTGATGAATGTCTGTAAAATATTGAAATATATATTCGAATTCCCAGCCCCATTGTAAATGCGCGACGTGAATTTCGTCGTAAGGTCGATCGTGATTATGGCTTCAGTGCGCAGGCAATTCGTCGCAGCGTTGAATATTTTGAGCGTAAGTAAATTCTTTTCAATCTTAAGCCACTAAACCAGACAGAGATTTGGGAGAAGGGAAGTAGCCGCTCTAGCGGCCAGTATCGAAGAAGACCCATAAGTATCAGTTTGACGCTGAGCAGCTAAATTACGCCGCGCAGTGGACATAGCAATTTGAATGATGTGCTATTTTCCATGCAATATATATCACGCCGTTGTTGTTTTATTTAATTTATTTTCCCAAACTTTCTTATTTGGTCACCTTATGGACGCACAGCAGTATTCTCACAAATATCAATCGATGTTGTTTTCCATCGTGAAGTCTGACATTCAAAAAGTACGATTTACAATATCTTACTAAAATATATAGAGACAATGAGTATAGAAAAAACTACTTAAAAAAGGAATACACGTAATAACAAATTGAAGCAAATCCGTTCAATTGTTTAGAGATCAATTACGAATAATCCTGGTTACGCACTTTTTAATGGGGCCCAATTTTTTTTAAATAAATCTTTGAATTTCAAAGTTCCCTGTAAACTTTTTTAATTCCATTGAATTGTTTTGTTAAATGTTACTATAACAATAGAATATAAAAATTTATAATCATTGAGATTTTTTCGTACAGTTTGTTGTATTTTTTATATCTTGTTATCTTTCATCGCAACACTTTGTAAAACCAAATTACAAGGAAGGAAACTTCAACTACTTACGTTGGTTGAGTAATCGAATTACTTTGCAAATCGATAAATTATTGCCGCTTACCCATTTGAATAATTATCTATCACTCACCTTAGCATATTGATGTGTGCCGACAGTTATGCCAATACCAGCGAAAAAAACGATTAAGCCTATAATGACAAAAATTACGCCACGACCACAGGCGAATCGGGAACCCACTGACGACACTTTTCGGCAATGAGGGCAACGAGCCAACGAATTGTGAAATGTGTTAAACTGTAAAAAAACCAAACAATTAGAATTTTAAATACATTTTTTTACTTCAAAGCTTTTATAAAATACAATATTCACCAAAAATGTATCTGAACAATGGCCACATGTTACACGGCACATACCCGGCATAGTGGGTACGGGTGGTGTTACTGGGCTGGGAGCTAAATTAATAATACGCTTGCAGTTAGGCCTTGGACAAGCAATACGTTGCGAAGAACTTTTACAAATCAGCAAACAATTGCAAGGACAACGTACGTACTTTTTGCCAGGTGGTGCATTACGTATAGGCTTAAATTGAAATATGCTTGATGTAAGAAACGACAAAGGAACAAAAATATTGTAGAAAAACTTACTGTTGCCTCATTACACTGTTGGCACTTAACAACATGCTGATCGCGTTTCGAGGTAATATCAATCATACCCTGACAAACACGACAAGTGACCATAGGTACGCCACCAGCCGATCCCTGTTGATAAGGTGGTGGAACTTCATCGGGCCCAATAAAGGGTACATTCGATTGTGCAACGCCACCTAAATTAAAAAATGTAATAAATATTCAAACATATGCGATATCAGCAATTATGCCGTCTTAAATAAAAAAAACATATGTATACACATACATATGTATGTATGTATGTATGTATTATTTTTCGATTGTTTATATGTGTATTAATGAATTTATTTAATTGTAGACCACAACTTTAAATTACCGAATGAATAAGATTCTTCAATCATTTTACTTTAAACAATAATATATTTGATAGTTTGAATATTGGTATCTTTATAGGCCACAACAATGGTTTGCATTATATTTATTTGGATCAGTCTTTTATGAAAGATTAATAAACTTTAACATTTAATAAATCAGTGCCAATGTTAACTCAACAACATGAAACAACAAATTGAATGAACTAAATCTTTAAAATATAAAAGAATTGATGATAAGAAAGAAATTCTCTATTCTTTTAAAAACATCGTAATTCTTTATTCTCGTTTGCCCTTCGAATTTGTAGGAGTTTATATTATAATTAAATGATAATCGTCAATAATAAAGAAAACCACATATCTCACTTGTGCAACAATAGTGTATTAACTCAAAATTTAAATCTTTTTATAGTAGAAGCGAAAAAAAAACTTGATATTACGTTGAAGTATGTACTTACATACATACATATATGTGTATTTATGTGGAAAGAAAAAACTTAAATAATATTTTTTCAAAAAAGAGTGGACAAAACTATAGTAAATTTTTATAGTGGGTTGATATAAATACCATATGTCGATTTTTACCAAAAAGATTTGGTTTAATAAATACACTATTGTTGCACAAGCGCGATATTAGCATGCACTAACATAACTAAGTGCAATACTCTTTAGTTGAAAAGCAACACCAGCAACATTAAAACAGGCATAACGGTATTTTTCAAATTAAAGAGGACAGTGAAGGAAAAGAATTTTTTTAGGTCACTAGAGTTTTGTTTTGTGAACTAGTTTATATAAAAAAAAAAAAAACGATTTTGATTAATTTTGAATTGTGACAATTTTTGATTTTGGGTGCTATATGTATGTATGTACATATGTATATACATATGTTTAAATTAAAGCTAACTGACGTTTACGTTTATGATTAATATTTATTGCAAAAAATTTGTTTACAATCAGTCTGTGAACGCCAGTAAAACCGCATTCTGACAGTTTTTAATAATTTCCCAGCGAAAAAGAGAACACTGCTGCAGTGTGGTAGATAATCAAACTTGTAGGTAACGAAGTTTTTTCGCACATGCCCAAGTTTTGCCGGGTAGCGGCTAGTTGCCTAATCGCAATTTGTGATGGCCTGAGTTGAAAAAGTAAAGATTCGTTTACCATCTCTTGAGAATAATATCTGGGAGTAATCCAAATGGTTTTGTCAAACCTTTTAAATTTAACTCGAATCTTCAAAAATTAAACATACATATTTCGAAACAGTTTTTCCACCGTTATAACATACCAGTCATCCAAGTAAAAAGTAACCGTTCTTGAAACATTGATACAATTCTGATATTAAGAGCATTGCATTAGGAGTGACAGGTTTAATTTTTTTTTTGTCTTTTATTCTTTCGAATAAAATGTTATTGACAGTAGCAGGATCAAGTGCGCAATTTCTTCTTTCTACTAAGTTAGTATCTATTGTAAACATCATCTATTCAACCTAACTAATGATGAAAATCTCATTGTATTTTATATCGTCCTTTTTTTCATTATCATATGTTATTTTAATTAGAGAATTATAACATCTTAACATCTTAAGTCGATTTAAGTCGAAATAGAGTTAAGGTCATGTCCTGGTTCCTCTTCTTCGAATCCATATTTTTGGTTTCAAAAAAACGTATCACGATTAATTTTAAGTCCATACTTTTTGAATATATTTTCTAAGACTAAATATCTTAAGTAAACTTACATTTTTTGAAATAATGTCTGTCTTATCGGTTATTGAACAATTTTTGATGAAAACTTATGTCAACGTAAACTAAGTATATACTAGAAAATTTTTAACAAATTGTATATAATCAAAAATAATTAGTTATTTATTTATGAAATAACTTTTCGGAATTACATCACTTAAATGGACATGTGCTTATGATAAAATTAAAATTATCAAAGATATAAAATGTGTCGGGATTCAGAACAATGCTCTGCTAAATGTTCGTTTTATGATAACGGTATTTTAAATAAATATGAACAATTTAGAATTGAAAGAGTACACTCAACGGCAATGCAACGAAATCTTTTTTACAAAGGCTTACAACTTTACAATACATTACCAAATTATATTAAAAATGAAAGTAATCAAAATCTAGTTAAGAAGCAAATCTCCTTTTTTGTAAAGTACAATTTATATTAGAGCTAAAACACAATAATATCAAATTTAAATATTTGTATGTATATGAAAAGTATTATTAATGCTAATAAATCATTAAATAAAAAAAAAATAAATAAAAACATATTTGTTTTTGTTCATGTTCATTATGTCTCTCTTTCTACACAAGCTCTTCAGTTGCTCAAATACTGTTGAGTTGTTAAGAGTATTTGCTTATACAAATGGAAAGTAACAAAATATATTTGGCATTTTAGATATTAACAACAGCTGGAAAACTTATTCCTGCTTGTGTTGTGCGCCCGGTCGAATTTTGTAGAAAACGATGCGCTGGTAGAATAACATAAGAGGAACAGCAATAAATACACAAGAAGTATTAGGGACAAGGCTCCTTTAACGTACGTAAGGCATATGTTACTGGTGAAATTCCAGAAAGAAACCCTATAAAAAGAAAGAGACACCAAATATGTAGATCCTCGAAGCAGAGCTCATTCATACTATTATTTGTTGGAGGTTCGTTATAATAGAATTGCAGTTTGACAAAAAATACTTTAGATTCATATTATCTGAGACAGAACAATTCATTAAACGGCTGCGAAGTAAAAACTTGAGGGATGTAGTGGCAATGGAGATTTGCATGGAAAACATACGTGCTCTAGAAAATTTTGTATGGCAAAAGAAAAGCATATTTTAGATTTCATAAAAAGCTTTCCGTCATATGAGTCGCACTATATTCGTCGTGATACCTCTAAGCATTTCCTACCAAGTGATTTGTCTGTAGCTGAATTGCATCCATCGCCTCTATGGAGATAAATACGATCACTCTGTATCGCTTTCCAAATTTTCTCAATTGATTGGAACAGTCAATTTAAAATTTAAAAAACCTCAGGACACTTGCCACAAATGCGATTTGCTTTACTGAAAATACAAGTTGGTAAATCTGAAGAACTCGAATCTCTAAATTAAAACGAACATTTCAATATAGCACTATAAGTTTATTATTTAAAAAAAAAATTAAAAGGAGAAAACGAAAACTTAAATCGTTTTGTTTTGATCTTCAACAGTGCCTTTCTAAACCTCTGTTGAGAACTTTAATGTCATTCTACAAAAGGCACTAGTGGACCTTTAATCAACCTATATGCTGCATCTGTTCATATCCAAAAGAAGCAACTGTGTTTACGATTGTAACACAATTAGAAAACTATGTAAGTATTATAGATCATAAATCAATGATCCCTAGTCACACACACATGGGATGCGATAGCGAAAAAGACTAACAAATCATCAATAAAAATCCATCATCCCCGTGATTGGTACCAACAGTCGGTGTAAAGAAACAATTTTTTTTTATTAATAATACGGGTCAATCGATTTATTTAGCACACGCATTTATAATTTATTTACTTGGCGAAAAGAAGACACAGTTGGCATGAAAATAAATGGTTCAGATTTACCAAAAAATATTGAAACATACATTTTAGAACATCTTTAAGCAAACAAGATCCTTCCGAATGCATAAATATAACAAAGCGAGGAATCAACTGTAAAAAACTCACCAATAATAATTAACAACAAAAAGAAAAATGATCGTATAGATATGTTGCCACTAGTGGATAAATTCAACATCACAAGATATGTTATATTGGATACGTTAGATTTGGATTAGACTTAGGGCCGTTAGTACAACTTTCTGATAGTTAAAGTGAGGATTCGGACAGAATCCAGTGAGGTTATCGGACAGATTATTCGCTTTTCGTTATTATGAGTGTACTTTTAACATAAAACTGACCGACAAGCTAAAGGGAAGATGTTCTTACCTTTACCTTTACTTTTAACGTGAGGTTTACAGCCATACCTAAATAAGAGCGTTGAGCGTTGCGTTAGCAGCAGGTTACGCAGCTAAAAAGCTTTCAGAGACATAAATTTTACATCAAATGTACTATGGCTACGTGCCCTGCTGCTAACGCAACGCTCAATGCTCTTATTTAGGTATTGCTGTTAGAGATTTGGAGTTGCCATATTTTGAAGAACAACAAAAATTTAATTTATTTATTACAGCTACAGACGACCAAACATTAAATGGAACAAGCTTATATGTTTCAGAATTTCTAATAAGCAAATGTATGAGTACTTTCTCACCTATTGCAAAAAAAAATGTTTGAATACGACCAATATATTGAATATTACAATATATGTCCTGCTATTGCCTAGCGTACGAGCAGAGCAATTGTTCGAGTCATATATTTGTCTGATTTCAGTATATTCTCCTTAAATAGTCAACTGATACAATAACAAAGCATTAAATTTGCATAAAAAGGAGAATGATAGCAATATATGTATGTAAGTAAACTATCAATATCAAATCAAGAATAAACTAATCTCAATTAAAGAAGGCATTAACGCCAAAACTATTATTTTTATTCGGGCATGTTCTGACACTCGCAAGAGTGTCAAATCGCATGCGAGTAGCAAATCGCCAGACTTATTTTTGCACGCGTTTTACTTGCGATTTGGTTTTTTTTCTAACTTGTGTTCGAAAACATAAAACATATATTTTACCAAAACAAAAGCAAAACAAACAGAAGAAATATAGAGGCAAAAGTTGCAGAAGCAAAGAACGTTTTTAAATTTCATGTTTTTAGAAAACATTTGTTACAAAATGTCATTACTTTTGACTAAAATAAAAAGAAAACACTATTAATTTAATTTATTCCGAACTTTGTAGTTTCTTTAAAAACTAGTTAACTTCAGTATACTCTTGCGACTTGAACTCGCCAAAACTCATGCGAATTCGAGTTACAGAACACCTCACATGCGAGTTGAAACCACAATCGCAAATTTTGTGCGAGTGTCGGAACACGGCCGATTAATTATTTTGAACATTTCAAAAAAGAGTTCCTCGCGATAAGGAAGAAATCTTTTGTAAAGACAAAGTTTAAAAAAGGAAATGAATTGAATAGTAATCACAATAAATACGTGGTAGAAAGTAAGTGATTGTTGTTGGGGTGGGAACATAAAGCAGAATAAAAATATAAAAATATTTATGTAGATATATGTATGTACATACATATGTGTGTACTTACAATCATTTAAGCTTTAAGTATACAAAAAATAGTTATATATAATAAACCTGATAACTTATTAAATGAGTCACAACAGTAGTCGTTTGTAACATTGCGAACAAAACAACAAAAAATAAATAAAACTACGAAATGTCAATAAGCATGTGAATAGAAAATCAACTATTGTAATTGCCAATATGTAACAAATTTTAAGTTTAACATTAAAAAAAAATTTTTATTATTTGATTTTTTTTTAATGATAATGATTTTATGATGGAAATCGATTTCGATGCCAAAATGATTAAGACACCGCCAAAAGTTGTGATATAGTTATTATTATTGGTTTGTATACATAAATTATTTAAAATGTCGTTTTAAAACTTTTTAAAGATTTTAGCTCAATAGTTTTTAAGCACTAGGTTTTTTATAAAAAATTTTTTAATAAAAAATTGTTTTTATTAAATTTGACATTTCACTAGGTCTTTCTGTGAAAGAATTTTAAAAAATACCTAGTGCTTAAAAATTATTGAACTGAAATTTTAAAGAAATGTAATTAAACCTTCTTTTGCAACTAAATTAGAACATACATCTCAATCACCTATCGAAGAATGAACATGTATTTTTAAGAAACACAAAAAATATGATCAATGCCAGCAAAGCTATTAGTTATTGCGAAGCAAAAGGATAACAGATTTTTCAATCTTTCTATGTTGTTTATCTAAATGTATGGATGCTTATAAAAAGTCTGTTAAAATTGAGATTTAACAATATTTTCACTTTTAAGAAATTTAAATGTATTATTATTTTATGCAATTTCCATTTTATTAAATAAAAACGTCAAATGCAAACGGTTAAGGCTTTTATTAAAACAAAATAGTAGGACTAACTGTGTATATTTAACTATTTATTTGTGATTTTATTTATTTCAAGATACCTAACAGCCTACACGTATATCATATATTTTTGTATCTGAAAACTTCATATTCAATCGCAGATAGTATTTTGTTATGTGTAGACTTTAAATCAAGTCTTTTTTTTTTTTTTAAAGAGCTTTCGAGACAATTGATAGGGATATTTTAATACAAAAACTACATAGGTATGGAATACAAGGAAACGAGTTAAAGTGGTTTAAATCGTATCTTACAGACCGAAAACAACTGGTAAAAGTAAATAATATTAAATCTGATTATATAGACAACGAATATGGAGTGCCACAGGGCTCAATTTTGGGAGCACTATTGTTTATTATATATATTAATGACATGCCGGACGTTTTACAAAAATGCGAAATAGTTTTATATGCTGATGACACACTGATCTTCACTGAAGGATACACAGATAAACAATGTCAAGACAACATGATGCACGATATTAATAACATAAACAAATGGTTAAAAATGAATAAACTAGAATTAAATGAAAACAAAACAAAAATAATGGAAATTAACATGAACAATGAATCGGTATTTAAAATATATAATGAAGTTATAGAAAAAGTAACTGAAATTAAATATCTTGGTTTTATAATAGATAAACAATTAAAATTTAAAGAACATATAGAATATATATGTAAAAAAATTGGTAAAAAAATCGGATTTTTTAAACGAATACGAAATAAAATATCGGTACTAACGGCTATAAATATTTTTAATACAATGGTAAAACCACATTTCGAATTTTGTTCAACAATTCTATATACATGCTGCACAGAAACACAAATAGAACGACTTCAAAAACTGCAAAACAAAGCTATGCGATCAATTTTAAGATGTAATATTTTAACACCAATTGAAAATATGCTTGGGGCACTGAAATGGCTCAATATACAACAAAGACTTGAAATGAATACACTATACTTTATACAAAAAATGAAAACGGGAAATGCACCAGAATATTTAATAGAACAACTTAATTATGTTGGAGACATACAACCGTATCAACTAAGGAATGCTGATAATTTCCGACTACCAAAAGCAACAACAACTGCAAAGCAACGTTCACTTTTCTACAAAGGACTACACCTATATAACATGCTTCCAAGCAATACAAAATCAGAAACAAATACTAATTTTTTTAAAAGAAAAATTGTATATTTTATAAGAAATAATGATATTCCACAGAGCTTTTGATAAAACTTAAGTACAAAAATAATATTTTTTTTTTAAGAATTTACTGTAAAGTATTTTAATACTACTAAATTACCCAATAAAAAAAAAAAAAAAAAAAAATAATAAATATTATAAGACGATTAGTATGATAAATTTGTATACAACTATAAATATATAATAAATAGTCAAAAAACACATACATATATAAGTATACAAATGAAATTTTGTATGTTTATAGATGAAAGAAATTATTTTTAATTTAAATAAATTACATTAGATTTTAATAAAAGAAAATTATTTGTATGTTCGAAGAAAACGTTAATAAAAATATAAGATATTATAATTTTCGAAGCAATACGTGTTCCTCTTGTACAAGGGCGGATCAATAAGTCCGTAACTTTTCAAACTTCCCTCGTAGTTATATAAAATGCAACACTGTTCCCATCAAGTACCACCTGTAAATAGACTACTGTCAAATTTTGAGCAAGTTTCGTAATTTACTTTGCGTTTAACAGCTGTTCAAAACATACAACCTCGTGTATTTGTCTAAAAAAAGTGAATTTCGAGTGCTCATTGAACATTACTTTTTTGCGAAAAAACCCAATCAAACCAAGGAAAAGCTCAATAAATACTATGGGGACGTTGCACCATCGATTTCAATGGCAAAAAATTGGTTTACTGACTTTCGTTGTGTTCGCACAAGTACAAATAACGCTGAACGTTATGGACAGCCAATTGAGGTCAGTACAACCGAAAATGTCGAAAAAATCCATGATATGGTGTTGGCCAATCGAAGAGTAGTGGTTTCGATCTTAAATGATCAGCTGTTTTTAAGAAAATTGTCTGCAAGATGGGTCCCACGTTTGCTCTCAAATGTAAACGTGTGACAACATCAAAGGATCGTTTGGAGTGGTTTATCCGCAATCCGAATGAGTTTTTGCGGCAACAGTTTTTTGGGATGCACGCGGGATAATTAAGATCGATTACCGTCAAAAGTGAAAAACAATAAACGGCGAATATTATGCCAACTTATTAGACCAATTCAATAAGGATTTAAAAAGAAAATGACCTCATATGGCCAAGAAAAAACTTTTTTTCATCAGATAATGCACGGGTGCACACGTGAGCAGTCTCAATGGCCAAATTCTATGAATTGGGCTACGAATTGGCACCTCATCCGCCATATTCTCCGGATTAAGCCTCTAGTGACTACTTCCTACTTTCAAATCTAAAGAAATGGCTCGCTGGAAAGAGATTTAACCCCAACGATGAAATTATTGTTCAAATGCCTATTTTAAGGACCTCGAAAAATCCTATTTTTTGGAAGGGATAGCAAAACTGGAGAAATGTTGGACTAAGTGTATTGAGTTAAAAGGAGATTATGTTGGAAAATAAATTTTTGTTTAAAAAAAACTGTTTCATTCAAAAAGTTACGGACTTATTGATCCGCCCTCGTATAACAAGTGAATAAATATTAACAATTTAGTTTCGATATTTTGTAGACATTCTCTCTCATATTATATTAAAGCTTATATCTGTTGTAGACCCTATGTAAAACTAAATAGAATTTTATTAACATTTTATACTTGATGTTCAATTGATTTAACCCACATAGTTTCTGTAACACAACACGGTTTGCAATAGCTTCAAATATATACGATCTTATGCGAGTCATAAAGTAAATTCAAATAGTCCAATGATATTTCTTTCTAATATTCTTTAATGCCTTGAATAAGTGTCTGCTTGTAATTGTATTACATTCTTTACTCATATATCTTCCGTGTAAGCCAACCCTAAACATTGTGTATTATCTTTAGATCAGGAAAATAAGGCGGACAATAAAGGAAGACGAATGTTTTGGCTTAAAATAAATTATTTTCAATTATTCAAACTTTTCTCGTTTCTGCCGGAGTTTAAGCCGTTACAGTTCTTTCTTTGTAATTTTCGCGTTTACACATGTTTACCAATTGTTAATTAAAAACTAACAAAAATGCAAATAAACAAAAAAATATGTTTTTGTTTTCTCACATTTCTAAAATACCGTTGCATTACACTTGAAAAAATAATATTTTTTATATGCTTTTGAATTCAATTAAGTGCACTATCCGCTGCTAGTACAATTTATGTTCTAGCCATAAAATGTCACAATATATGGCCTAATAAGTAACAAAAATTATGTGGGTTTAATCAATTGAATAGGAGTGTATTTATATATGTACATGTATTTGGTTTGTTCCCTTTGAAGAATATTTAGCCTATTTTTCGTTCCGTTATTCTGTCATTGCACTCACTTGAATATTTCGTTATTACTGCTGTTACATATAATAAAACAATGTATTTTATGATAATTGTACATTGAAAACCCAATCTTACTTCATTATTAAAATTATATTATATTATATATTATAAGTATATGGTAGAATTTTCAATGCGAAAAATATTTTCTTATTAGCGGCCATTTTTTAAATATGGCGCAAGTTTGAATTTAAAACTATATATCTAGATAATCCTTTGCATTATAATTGCGCTTTGAATGGCGCCACCAAACGTAATCATATCGTATTTGAATAAGAACTTTTAAAGAATGTAATGGAAACCGATTAATTTCAAAACGACATTTGTAGAAAGTTGTGACACTTTTAATGGGGTTTAAAATTATTTTTAAAATACAAATATTTTAAAAAGATTTTGATAAAAAAATTCTTTAAAATAATTCATAACCACTACCACATTTGAAATCGTTTCGCTTTCCATCACATACCTGATCAAATGTGATTTTCAGTGTTCATTTCAATCAAGTTTTAGCCTTAAAGTTTTAGATGTTTTAGAAATGATCTACAAATAACTAACTTTATTGTTTTGAAAAACTTATTTGTTCTAGTTTTCACTCTTTGTATATCCTTGGTCTATTTTAGTAGTTATGAACAATATAAAAAATACAACGATTTTGTATTTTAAGCCTTTTCACGAAAAATCTAAGATTAATCATTTATTTATAGCTACTTATATTTATTTTTTGAATTTATTATATTTATTTTAAATTTGGTATTTAATATCGTTTTCATAACAACGATTTGCGCTCAGAAAAACAAAACATTGCGTGAACATTGAGTTTTATTTCTTACATTTCATAGAGAAAACATATTTTTTGAGAGTTGTCAAACAAATTGTTAAATGAAGGGGTACGGAAGCTTAAAGTAACTGCACACATTTATTTGATATATGACACGCAAATATCACGGTATCTTAATGTCTTTTCTTGCAATTCTTGTAATCTTATATAAATTCATAATTTAACAATCGAAATCAGTTATTGTCAGTATTATTACACCAATATCGTACAAACACACTTGTCAGGTTTCCAACCACTTTTAACTAGAAACAACTGCTACAGTGATAAACAAATGAAGAGAATCAGAAGCAGCAGCAGTAGTAACAGAATATGATTTAGTTTTATGAAACACCAACGCCTACTCTACAAAAACCAATCTATGCGTATGTACAATAATACTGATTATATGGGATATTTGTAATATCCAAACTATAGGTTATTGAACTCACCTTCCGTTGGTTGTTGTGACTGCTGCTGTTGGTCAGTTACTCCATCATCTTGAAATGTAGGTGCATTGGGAGCACCACCACTTGCAAGTGCTGAAGTAGAGGTATACATTGAGGAGTCTTCATTTTTCAATAGGCTTTGTCTCTCCGAATCAGCCATTTTTTTTTAGATTCCAAAGACTTTACCACAAAATTTTAATTATTTATATTTTTTTTTATTATTAATATATTATTGTTTTGAGTGTTGTAGATTTTAAATCTATTTTTTTAATTTTGGGTCTTAAGTTTTTGTTTTCACTTTCCTTTTATTTATGTTTATTTTGTCTATTTATTTTCTCTTCGGTACTTATAAAATTTATTATTACACTTTATATTATATTACTTTTTTAACTCTGCTATTTCATATGGAGAAGACCTGCAAGAATAAGAAAATTTACGATTACATCTTATAACAGAACACATTTTTCGGTCTTTGTCTTCATACAAATGCGGGTTAAAGAATGTTTTTTTGTTGCTGTTTTAGTCTTAATTTACTTTCAAGTGGATACTATTCGTTAATATATTTATGCAAAATAAAATTGATTAGTTAGTTTAACATGTTAAAGTTTTTTGAAAAGTGCCATTTTATTCATTGTGACTGTAGTGTTTTAAAACAGAATTCTTTGTAATCTTTTTTATTGCGTTTTTGTTACCTCCTTGCTCAATTTTTAATTAATCCTTTTTTTTCCTATTGGATATTATCATCATATATTCCCACAACTGAATACTTAATTTCTATTAAGACACTTTAATAAACTTATTGTTTACCTTTTCCTTTTTTTTAAATTTCGCAAAAATTTTTGCCTTGATTTTTAAGAAAACTGCAAAATTTGTTGACTCTCGCCGAAGAATGAATGAATAGAAAAAAATTACCGAATTCGCAAAAACGGCAAAATGTCATTATTAACTCCGTTATGCAGAGTTGCTTATTTTCGTACTACCGGTGTTAAAAAAGCCTTATTTAAGTTGACCGCTTTTAAATTTTTTTTCACTCACTTGTGTTTTATTATTTTCATATATTATTTTAAAAGTAAACAAATTTTTATTGTATAGATAATTACAGATATATTTTATATTCATCAAGTAAACCAAGGCTAAATCCAAAAAACATTTATATTAACAAAATCATTTTAAAATAACGTGTTTACAAGATTAAGATTTGCTTGTTGATTTGTTTTTCCGACAGGGTGCTCTGATATATACATATGTTTGGAATGATTTTCCGTCATCCCTTGTTAATTTTGGTTTGGTGACAAACCGGTTTCGGCTAGTTGCCATCTTCGTTCCAAACATATATTAAGATTTGATTTATTGAGCCTTTTTTTTAACAATATTAGATTATGCACATTATATACGATAACTAAAACGAGAAACATACATGATTGTAATTTAATGTCTTAAAAACATAACAGATGACATTACTGTACTTGACATTATTACAAGTAAGTTTGTATATTGTAAAAGCATCTTATCCGGAGGCACTCAGTGACGGGAGACTAGATCTCATATATTTATAAAAATAATAATATGAAAGCTAAAACTAAACACACTAAAACTAAAAATAAAATTAACTCCTGTGAGAACCAGGTAAAATTTTTTAGAAATCCGGTGACGAATAAGCCATATTATCAAAAAGAATAAAAAACCTAAAGTTTGAAAGTAACCATGGCATAACTCTAAGCATAAGCATCAGGACAACGAATACCCTAAAACAACTTTTTACAAATGTCTTAACTTCATAACAGTTATCCGAAGATCACAGCTAAAATTTATATGGTCAATATTTTTCCTGTTATAATGTCAAACTTGAAAGTAAACTCATTCGCCAAGGCGAACTGAATAGCCGCACCCACTATTTAATGACTATAACTACATTTGATTATCAAAGACAATTGTCAAAATATATAGAGATTACTCTTAATTATTTATTTTACATACTCTCTATATTATCCAAACGATTCATTTTAAAGCAAACCAATAAATACAGGTGTGTGATAGAAATCGATCGATTTCAAAACAATCTTTTTGAACGAGTGTGATGATTTTCGATCGATTTTGAACAAGATTTGTGAAACATTTTGAAATTATTACAGTCGAAAATTAAGGCCAAGTGAAAGAGATCATATCGTATAACAAGACTAAGATAAACAAATTATGACAAATTAATCAAAATCTTTAAAAACCAAATTTTAAAATAAATACATAACGGAAAATATGAGATTCGATATATTATAGTAGAACTTTTCAAAATATCTTATTAAAACTAAGATATGTTCATTCATTAATATATTCCTACATATTCCTACTTAAAAAAGTTCGTTTTAGAATTTAAAGAAGTTAATACTTTTAAATTAGTAAATTTTAAGTAAATAATTGTTGAAAAGTATTAATTTAAAATTAACAGTAAAATCGGTGTAAATAAAGTCACAACAAAAGAAACTTTACAGACTACAGAGCTCTGGTATATGTCAAAGCAATTTACGTAATTAAGCAACTGTGGTTTTTATATCAAACACAATTGTATCATTCTAATATTATTTTGTAATTGTTTGTAATCTTTTAAGACAATACCTAAAAGTAAATAAAATTTAAAAAGTAAGTGTTGGTGGTATAATGTTTAAGCATCAAAAAATTTAAAAGTTAAACAAGTAATAAAATGCAGTAATAAGAAGCAAAAGTGATGATTTCATTTTGCCTTGAGAAGCAAAAACCAAAAGCGGACGAAGAAAACTTCCAGTTAATTTCTATTTCGCTGTATGGCGAATTAAAATTCTGGATTGTATTGCTACCACCGGCGTTCCTTTTTGGTGATTTTTTAATAAAATTAAATATAATTTAGCTTTTTTTTTTATAATGAACTCTTTGGTCCTTTTAAAGCTTTCAACGCGAAAGGTTTTGATCTAACCCACATTCAGTTAATACAATTCTTATTTTATTTGCGATTAAATTTGAACTAGCACTTCACCTATACTCAAATATTTAATGCATTTCCTTTGCAAGCTCACAATTTGATTTTTTTAATTTAATATACGGAAGTAAGGCTATACATCTTTCTTACTGCTCCAATAAACTCGGATTTTGAAAAAATCTTGATACATTTGACATATGTACATAAGTACTTAATGGTTTTTTTCTTTTTGAAATTTAAAACATTTTGCTGCTAGTTGTGGCAACACTTGTCATAAAGGGAAGCAACAAAAACAAAAATTCAAATGTAAAAATAAAAACAAAATTAAAACAACAACAAATGTAATGTAAGAAACTACGTAGAAAAAATTGCTTTGAACAATCAGAGGAATAAAAAAGAGAAAATGTGGCATAGTGTGAGATTTTCTAAGGCAAACACTTGTTAATTAATTGATTTTTCACAAAAAAAAAAAAAAAAATCAAATTTTTATTTGTGTACAACTTTTTTTTATTTTTTAATTGTAGAAAATATAAATATTGTGAAAATTTAAGAAAAAAAAAGCAAAAACGAAACTAGGACGACATAACGAGGGAAAACAAAAAAGAGTCATTAAATGCAAACAGAAGTCGTTTAATTTTTGCTAACTTTCCAATAAGTATTACAATAAATTGATTTTAAACGCTTTCCATGCTTTTATATAAGCATAACCGCTAGGATTAATTGTGTGATAACCCTTGGATTCAAACGAATCTTTTGCTCACTGAACTCTTTCGAAAAGTAATAACTATCCTCCCAATTAACGAAGGACGACATATAATTTAAAAAAAACACACTCAAAAGTTAAAATGATGGAATCACCTCCACTGTTTAATAGTGTCGAAGACGAATGCCGTTATTGGAAGGAAAGGGCTAAACTTTATCATAAAGAGTAAGTGTATTATTGAAGTTTGTTCCTTAATTATAACTTCTTCCTTAAGGAACAATAATTTACATATGCACACGTATTATATACATACATATATTCATTTATGACTACCTTTAGGTGGACAGATGTTAAGCAGGAGTATGACGAATACGTTGAGCAATCACGTGAAATGGAAGCCGAAATGGATGCTACTATTGATCAAAAACAGGCAACAATTAAAGATCTCAGATTAAAATTGTCAACAGTAGAGAATGAAAATGAATCGCTTAAGGTCAGTAAACAACAAACAGATTAAAAACCTTAAATTAGTATTAATATCGAGTAAACGAGTTCTGTTTCAAATTATAAAAACTAATAATCATTTGCGTGTACACAAATCAAATCAAAATAGATTCCATAAAATAAGCGTTTTGTGCCGTGTTGTTAACTAATTGATTAACACTTTCTATAGGGGACTCTATCGGTTATAATTTCTATCATGAAAGAACCGATAACAGACAGTTATTTTCTGGCTTTCATTTTCGAATCCCGAAATAATTTGTTCAATTTAATTTTTTATGCTCAGAAACCAATTATTTTTTTGTATATTACACCCTAAAGTTTGCTTTGAACTTTCTTTTCAAAACTTATTTTTATTTCTAAATTTCTTATTTGCAAGCAAAAATAAAAGTTATTACATATTTATTTGTTAAATTTTCAACCGCAAATAAGAGATAATTTCACCTTTTTCTCAATTTAATATAAATCTTTATAGATATAAAACTATCTTATTGAAGGCGTGCGATGAATTGCGGTTGCTTTTAAAAACAATTTTTAAAACTTTTGTCGTACTTATACACACGTAAGGTGGTCGTACTTATGCGAACGTAAGATGTAAGGTTGGTTAGATCCAGAGTGCCACAAGGCTGCTGTTGGTCCTATCTTATTTTCACTGTTTCTCAATGATCTATTTGATAATATAGGATCTAATACTTGTAAATCGATATCGATATCACATATTAATTACTGTATTGAGTTTACTCTGTTTGGCGTATTTGTCTACGGACCTGGACCGAGTAGTTAGAAAAACTACTTACATGATTTCTTAAACTTAACATTCGAGGATTATTTGAAATTTCATCCGCTAAATCATCTATTCAGGCTTCTAAAATTCCAGAGTTGAGAGCATATCGTATAAGTTTTTCTGGAAATACTCAGATTACCATATCATCTCGTATTTATAATGTAACATATGAGCTATCATTTGTAGTATGTATAGCTCCTTTGTGCAATAGCCCACCCATAAATTTACGTATTTTCTCAATGCCCTTGATAACCTTTACTACTACATTAAGAACATTAAGTAAATCGTATAGGGTCCTACGATAAGGACATAACATTTTTTATGATCTGACAACATCGAACAGTCTATTAGAAATTAATGAGAACCAATATAGATTTTTTTTGAATTGGTGAAGGTACATTTAAGAGCATTTTCTATTAGAGAGGCTCTGCACGTTATAATAAATAAATTAGAGCCACCTTTTTCTATTGGAGTTTTCTGTTTCACAAAGACAGCGCACTGTTCAAAATCCCAATAATTTCTCAAACATTCTGTGTCGGATGAAAATGCTCCAAGCAAATAGATTTCGCGCCTTACAAAGCATCTAAGAATTTCACAAACCTCATTGCAGGAATTTTGCTCATATTTCAAATGGGCATTTATGCAAGAAAAATATAAAAATAGTGTTAATAAATTAAAAATTTACAAAAAAATTACAGTTTAAAAAGTCTTAATATTGAAAACGGGCGGTATGAATTCACTTATTTTTAGTCTTCTACAGGTTCTCTTTCGGCTGTAGTCGGCCATGTTAGTACTTGGTAAGAAAATTTTATAGGTATGCATTTTTTACCTTTGCAACATCTGCATTTCTTAGATTATTAATAGGTACGTTGCTTCTATAAGTTCGATCAGCGTGGTTTATCATATTTAATGCAAGTATCTTTTACTCTAGAAGCAACGATAATTTCCTTGGAAATGTCTTTACGACAATTTATTAAATTTATTGCAAATAACTCACCAATAACATACGAATGTCAATTTCTTAATTTGGCATCAAGTGAGTTTGATTTCAAATCATTCTCAATTAGCAAAACTGTTTCAATTCTTCCTTATCCCCTCATTTTAACGGAACATTTGTTATTAAAGTTAATAAACTTCGCTGAAAAGACTTACCAAATGTTGTACCAAAAAATTTAGTTTATTCTATAATTTGCTTTAAGAAATTTGTGTATAAATGTATTATTATATACAAATTATAATACATAAAAAGCGCAGGTCACAATTACAGTTTTTCCACGGGAAGTACGCAAAGTTTTCAAACTCGAAATTCCGGGAAATTAGTGCCAGAATTCCTGGGAATTATACCAACCCCGGTTTGTAGATTTTTTCATCAAAACCAATAAAATGAAATGGTAATATCGCTAGGAATGAAGACAAATACCATTAACACTCTTTCACACATAAAGTGCGATCAACTCTTCTTTAGCCCTTTTCACACATGCAATTTTTGTTGCTGCAATTTTTTAATGCAATTCTGGTCTTGCAATTTTAATTGTGCGGGTTAAAAAGTGTGAATTTAAAAACCAAAAGAGATTTGCAAATACACGCCACTCAATACCTTTTTCAATTTTTTATTCCTCTCTCACCTGCAAACTCAACTTTAAAGCAATTGAAGTTGCATGTGTGGACAGTAATTTTGCTTATAAAGCACCTGAAATATCCAGTGAAAGTGATATTAAACAAGATAAAATATTTACGGAGATTTTAAATGATGATATAAATAATATTAATGAAACCCCCAAATCAACTACTACGGTGATATCGGGTTGCATTATATAAGAATTCAGATTTTTCAAAGCAACCGGTAAAAAACAGAAAGTATTAAAAAACTTTATGAGCCTTTGCTTACATTACGACCTATGTACATTCCTTGAAAGAGAGCGTATGTTTTTTATGACAGGGCAATATGTACATAACTAATATTAGAAATAGACTTTCGAATGCCTCCACAAACTTATTTCCGGTTTTAAGGTTGTTTTTCTTTTTAATAGATCTATAAACGTGATGTTTTAGTAACATTAATTTTTTAATTTGAAAAAATAAACATTGGGAGCGGATATTCCTTGAAGCCTAAGAAATTTCAATTTATTTCCCGATTTCCTGGGAAAAGAGAAACTATTCACAATGCATGTATACGCTAATCTCTAAAACTGCCCAATCGATTTGAATGACATTTTCGTGAGCGCGTTACCAATAGATGGCGTGGGACTGTTATCGAGACTTAAAATTTTTTTCAAGAACATTTATTTTTAATATTTTTCAGATTTCGCATTTAAAAATACACGCAATCGAAAAACAATTTTTTTTTATTTTAATGGGGGTAGCGAAGCATACCATTTTGCCACTGGTGCTTTTATAAACATTAGTTTATTTTTAATCTTGTTTAATTTTCAATTTATTTTTCCTTTTCAGATTAAACTCGACTCACATAGTATGGAATTAAATAGCATTGAAAAGCAACTAGAAAATATGAAAAAAGAAAGAGATTCCATGAAAGACTACCTGCGCCAATTGGAACAAAAAAATGATGATTTAGAACGAGCTCATCGTATATTAAATGAAAGTATTGTAGATTTTGAACGAATGCTGGATAAAGCATATGAAAAGAATGCATTACTGGAAATGGAAGTAGACGAAAAAGAAGTTTTACAAGAAAAATTACAACGGTTAATGGATGAGACAAGAGGTTAGATGGTGAAATAATTAATTTAAAAATTATATTTATGGCATAAATCTATTTTTGTTTGACTTATTTACAGATCTTAAACAAGAGCTTAATGTGAAAACACGTTATACATCAACAAATGGCACGCATAATGGAGGTCTATTAGGCTCCGTTTCCGATTCTACCACACCTAATGGCATTAATGGTGACCTATTATTGCAGCCCCATGATAATACCAATATATTAGTAACAACAAATACTAATAATACAGCTACAAATATTAATGATTGTCAACTACAGCAACGCTCATTAAAAAGTAAGATTTGTCGATCTTTAAAAAAAACCATACATGTTTTCAAACTTGCTAAACGATATCGTAAAAAAGAATAAGTTATTGTTCAGGGGTCTTATGCGCACAAACACTAAAAAGCACATTGAATAGTTTTCTTTCTTTTATTTAAATTTGTATACAAACTTTCTATTGTCTTCGTAAAATTTGTATTATTTAATTCGTTTGTCAATTTCATTTTTTTTCAACTTCTCTGTACATATTTAATGAACATATTTTTAATCCTTGTTGGAGTTATAAAATATTAATTATATTTTTCAGAATAAGAATTTATTATTTTATTTTATTATTTTTTATATAAATAAATCGTTTTGTAATTTGAGTGTGGTTGTTTAATAAGCACATTTTTACAAACTTATTATATAAACGGAAATCTCTTATTTAGGGTTATTTAAATTAAAATAAAATCAAAGTTAATACATAATAAATATGTTATCAATTTAAGGCAAACTTCATTAAATATAGCTTTAAATTTTATGTTAAATAGGATTTTTATAAAACTGCCTCCTGAAGTGTTTTCTTTTCCGTTTAAGAAGCTTCGCTTAAATGAAAATTATGTAGGTTAAGTTATTTTCTAAATAATGGTGTAAAAATCGTAAGAATATATTAAAAATAAAATCCTAAGTTTTTATAATTAAATTTTTTGATAATTATATCATTAAAGTCGTTCTTTCTCATTTAGTATATAAATACTTTATGTATTTTTAGTTCGAAAATGTGCCTTTGTTGTGTTTGTCCCCTGTAAATCATTTATCTCGCTATATCTCTTTCTCTCTCTCTCACTTTCTCTATCTTACTTTTCTTATTAGCATTAGTTTAATATTTCCTGTCTTAATATTTAATAAATCAAAGTAATTTATATGTTTTTGTTTTGCTATTATCTAGGAAAAACATTTCCCGATCCGGATAATTTACTTAATGGTAATGCAATGACTGCTAGTTCACGCACAACAGCATTTAACATTGTCACTGATATGCTCAGAAAATTAAATGTGAGTAGGATTTTTTCTTTTAATGTTCTATATACATATTTCTTTCCAATAAAGGTGTGGGACTTTCGTATAATTTGTACTTAAAATAATATTAGAGCATGATTATTTTTTTTTTTTTTATAATTTTTTTAATAGTGTTTGTGCTTACCTAAAAAAAGAATTAAAACTAAAAGGGTTTTTATCCATATGAAAGTAATTCTCTCTCATATTTTTGCTCGCGAAGTAATTCAATTGTGCATATTTTGTCAAGTGTATAACTAAATGTGTTTAATGAACAATTCTGGTCAGCAAAACTTAAAAGCTTTTAATATAACCTCGAAAATGTGCCAACAAAATTAATATATTTTTTTCTGCTAAGATCATATACTTCTGTTATACATATTGCGCCCGAAATAAAAAATCCAATATATTCAAGAGAAGCAAAGAAACTATTTTTACAAAAATTGTTGATTTTTTAATGCACAATTCTAAATGATGCGCCAGAGTCCAGAACTCGAAATATCAATGTTTAGGTGAAACGAAACAACTTAATTGCTCATATGCGCCCAGTCTTAACTAAGAGCAGTACTATTCAGTTAATGCGATGCAAAGTAACGTAAAAATTGTCATAACAGACAGATAGGTATTTTTTCCAGTTAAAGAAGAGAGTGATGGAAATAATTTTTGTGGCCTTTAAAAACTTGTTCTTCGAAACTGATTTATGAGAAAAAACCGATTTTTCAGTTCTTACTGTATATGATTTTGGTGCAATGTGTGTATGTAATGTTTTTTTTTTCTTTTGTCCGATGTAGCTTTTTCGTATTTGAAAATGTAATGCAGAAAAAAGTTTTTGGCACTCTACGAAATAGTTAACTCGAAAATAGAGCGTTGTACTCACAATTGAGATAGAATAGATATTAAGAACGAATTTCCGTCATTACTTGTCAAGTTTGGTTTGGAGACAAACCATTTTCGATTCTGTGCAATCTTCCGAATCATTTTTTGTTCTGACTACTCAGAACTTGACAAGGGACTTTCTTTGTATAAGGGATGACGGAAATTCGTGCCAAATATCTATATCAATCAAGTTTTTGGAAAATTAAATCAAGAATTGATATAGAGACAATTGTTATAATAATTGTGTATGACGTATAAGGAAGCAAACCGCTACTGGAGGCAAATTAAGGATTCGATATCGATCGAAAATTCTAATATATATATATTTTTTTAAATTAAATTTAAGCCATATTTTTTGCAGCCTGTGTTAGACATTCACTAACGTCGTACAAACATTTTTTATAATCTTGATGTCGTTCAGATGCTATTTAAGGTTTCTATATCTAGTAACCACAACATATATCAAGCTTATGTATGGCACTTCGAATTTATCTAAATACGTTTTCATAAGCTGTCCTCTTTCAACTCTTTCAGATTTGTAGTGTCCAACACAAATCTTTATAACAGAAATCCATAACTATTGCGTCTACTTTGTGTATATTATGCCCCCTGCGAAGCTCATTGTAAAGGAAAAAAAAAATTCTCAAAAGAATTTGTCATCATATTGAAGTCCACTGGTATTCGGACTCCCCATCCTTTAGCGTATGCTGTTGCATCGTCTATTAGGGTAGTTTTTGACTTATTTAGCGATCACTTTTACTAGAAAATCAATTCAAAAATATTTAAATGTCACACAGGAATTTTTTCACATACAATCATACTAAATAATGCCATTCTCACATTATTTCCACACACTATTATTCATCCAACTTCCAATACTTCTTAATAATTTCATTGCACTAAACACTTTAACCAGTCTATATAAAAACAGCTTTAAACTCCTACTTTTCCTTTATCATAAAATTATTTTTTATTATTCGTATTATCCATCTTTAATTGCTGGTTTTCAAGAATCTTCCTTAAAACAGATTAATTGCATTCATTTGGTTTTTGTTGAATTATATGAGAATTCTAACTTGGTTTAACCATTAAAAGAATAATTTTACTAGCTAAATACCTCAACCTATGTATTCTGTATAAATTATCTTTCAGTTGGATAAAGCACTTTTATGTCCACAATGTGATCGATTTAGTTGTATATGTGAACGTTCAAAAACCAACTCCACCTCCTCCTGCACCAACACAACAACAGCAGCAAATAATAAAATAAATGCTGCTGCTTACAAATCATTGTCCGTTGATGGCACTGATGAAAATAATGTTTTACTGCGGCGTTCGAACAGCCGTAGTAATACAAGTTTAAACTTTGGCACCAACATTTTTAAACGTTTCGCCGAACGAATGAGTTCGAATAGTAACGTTTTTTCAACAAGTTTAAGAAACTCCACCGCCAATAATGAAATAGCCAACGAAAAAACATAAATGTCGATAAGATTTAATCGCAAAATGGCCTGATAAAAATACATTGAGATTACTTTGTATTTTTGTGTAATGTATTTAACAATTTCAAAGGACTGAAAATATATGTACACATACACCGCAATTAAAATAATCCCTAATCAATGTTCATTTGGCCGTTGGATAATCTTCTCTATATTCAATGCATTTCTTTTTAACGGGTAAAAGGCAAAATATTAATCTTAAGAGCTCCTTGTTGGTGCCTTTGTAATTGTGAATCTAGCCTTCAAAAAAATCTTCGTATTAAAATTGTATGTTTAATTTTAACTTAATTTGTACAATCGCAGTAAATTTTAAAATTTATTTTTAATTTAATTTTAATAAATATTTTTAATTTTAATTTACATGTTTTTTTTCTTTAGCTCTTAAGTTCTTTTTCACAACATTGCACCCAACCAAAATGTTTTTAATTGTTTCAAATATTTTTTTGTTAATTTATCTTCAATTGTTAAATGTTCTTGTTCTTTTGAAAAGCGAAAAGCAAAGTCTTATCGAAACTTATTTTGATCTTGCACAGTAACACATTTGTCGTTAATACATATTCTTACGAAATCAAAAATTTGAAATGAATGATCTTTCTAAATACAAAGTTTTCATAAGGGGATATATCATTTGTTTCTTTAGATTGAAAATTGTTATTTCATTATAAAGGGGCGGCGCGGGGCACGGATTGCGCCGAGCCCTACTGTGTGGAGATTCAGTAGTAATGTATTCGTAACCGGAGTCGCATCCAGTCTCAGCCTATTACCGAAACAGTGGTTTTGTAGGTAGCTCTCAGTGTTTGTACCGTACCGAATATCATTCTCGCAATAAACCAAGTGAATAGATTCGGATGTTCGAAAAGACCGGATCAACAGTGCAAATGCAAAACGCAGGTCGCTCGCGATCAGTTGGATATAAAGAAACAATCAAAACAATAAGGATTTCGGTTCGCCAAAATGTATTTTTATCCTTTCGGGAACGAAGTCAAGCACTTGTCTTTGCAGTCAATCTTGAAGGGGCGGAGAATCCAAAAATCTATCTTGACGGTCATTTTAACGCTTATATTATAGAAATAAATAATTAATCTTTTAGGTCAAAAACTTTCATAATCTTTTTAATAATTTTCTCAAAATAATTTATAAAGAAAATCTATGTTGTTCTCACTTTAATACATATAGTAATTTTCGTATTGAAGACGACTATCGCTTAGACGACTATCGCTTAGACGACTATCGTTTAGGAATTGATACAATAAGGTGGTCATTATATCCATTTACACTGCAAGATAAGTTAATTTTTTACTCCTTCTTTCTTTTACTTTCTGTTTCTTTCGTTCATCTCTTTGGATTTTTAAACCTTTTTTATAGAAAGTAATTTTAAATAATTTTTATTGAAATATACTTTTTAAATAAAAATAATTTTTTTTAAAGTTATCTTTCAAAGCAAAAAGTACATTTTTAATAAAGTTTCTCTGTAATAAAAAGTACATTTTTATGAAAAGTTTCTCTTTAATAAAAAGTACCTTTTCACTAAAAAGTACCCCTTTAATAAAAAGTACATTTTTCATAAAAAAAATAATCCTTTAAGAATAGTTCCTCTTGAAAAAAAATAGGTTGCATTAGCAATAATTGGCCAGCCATCTTGGGGCATCCGCCATAATGGATTTAGAATGATGTAAATTTTCCAAATTTTTCTCAATAAACCCTTTCATATTATGCAGTTACATTGAAAAGTAATTAGTGGGCCATGTTTTAGAGTGATTGCAACGATAACTACCATGGGCCCACTTAAACCAACAACACAATTTCACCAAAATCGGTCTAGCCGTTTAGGAGTTTAATTTCAAACACACGTACAGGAGAGTATCTATACCTGAGTGAAATAATAATACGAGTATGTGCTCTGAAACATTTTAGGAATTAAGAAATAAATTAAATTCTCTCTATTTTCAGTTAACTTCGCTTTCTTTAATATTTTACTTGCTCTCAGAAACATTTATATCTGCAAAAAAATACATTTAAATTCTATGGAACTAAACAAAAGATTTTTGAAAATCTTAGTAATTATGTTTGGACTTCATGAAAAGCACTAAATTTAGTCTTCTCGGCATCGAGTCCAACAATTTTTGTAAAGTGTGAAGGCTTATTTATTATTTTCCATTTCCTTACCAATGATTCTTTGAGTGGCTTGATGACTTGGTCGAAAATATTCCCCATAAACCATCGTTGGGATATTTTGTGACACAAAAAAATTGTTTTGTACTATGTCCTGTCTGGATGGAGGCATTGTCCTGTCAAAATATCAATTAAATTTAGTTAGCACATTGTCTAGCAATTCAGTAATATACGAGTACGTTTGCGGATTAGTTTTGTGTAGTATAAAACAGAGTTTAGAGTTACCAGCCTATCCAAAAGCGCCCCAAGCCATCAAAGAGCCACTACCAAGTCCTGACGTAGCTGTCTCAAATCTCATCGGGGCCGTCCAAATTGCTGAAGATCATCTTTTGAAATTCCGCATCCCAAAACTTACACTTCTCTCCAAATGCCATGCGGGTGTCTTTATGTACTTTAAGCGTAACCATCGTTGATGGTTAAGTTCAGATAAAATATATCAAACATCTAAACCAAAAAAAGCAATTAAAATGCTGCAATAAGTCAGCTTTTTATCAATTCTTTTCTTGAATTTAGCGTTTCGAAACAAAGCGTTTTCGAGAACATTTTGAAGAACTTGAATTCCAATCCTGCACCACAAAATACATAAGAAAAAACTTCCCATTGCTTCAATCCTCAAGCCAGTTCGTTTTTTTTTCAATTCTGTTTTTTTAAGAAGAAAGTGGGTATTTTTATCGAATACAGAAAAGATATATTTTTTATTGACACTAGCTGATTTAAATGCTTTTTTTGTGATGTTCCAATTTTTTTCGTTTTGTATGTATTTTAAATTTAGTTTTTTAAATCATTATCACTAATAATTTTATAATTTGTTTACCTTAATTTTGTTATATAATGTGAATTTTCTCTCTTCGTCTGCATTTTCTATTATAATAATTTTAAAGTGGTTTAAAAATCAAGATCGGCAGAAATCTATCATTCACCTTTAAGAAGGTTGTTTAGAAATCCGTTCTTTTCTATCACACGAAAAAATTCCTCATTCTGATATGGAAGCTGGAACTAATCAATTTAAGTATGTGAAAACAAGGCGAAGTTTCTATCCAAAAATTTCGGCCGTTAAGAGTACTGAAATCGAAATGAGGACCAAGTTTCTCATATGTACAATATCATCCCATTTCTAGGCTCTAAGACCTACCTGTTTACCAAATTTCAAGTCTCTAGCTGCAGTGAAAGTGCCCCATAATATTGATGAGTAAGTAAGTGAGTCAGTGAATATGTACCTTCATATCTCTGGAAGCACTTATGGTCAAACTTGGCCTATAAGGTTATCAATACGTAGAGTCCTTTTGTTTCATTATTTTATAATTAAAGGTGATTTTATGATTGAAGTGAATGGTTTCGTGTAATATACACACTGTGTGCATTAGGCCTAAATATGGCCTGGCTCACTACTGTGCGCCTTTATGTATAATTATTTCTTGCATTATTAGTAAGTAAATTTTTTATATTATTATCTCTTTGTTTTCATTGTTAATTATTTGACGTTTTCGAAAATTACTAGCGATCTCAATGGTGTTCAAAGCACTTTAACTTGCAAAAGATATTATCCACACAGATTTTGTCTATTTTTTATGATGGGTTTTACAAATAATTTTTATGGAATTTCCATTTTTTCAGGCTATTGAAACAAAGCTAAAAACCTATCGAGAACATGGGCCAGCGATGCCGCCGCGACAATGACAACAAACTACCAGTTGCTGTGCTGCAACCCAATATTCATTAACCAACACCGAAATAGATGACAATTATGATGTGAATAATATCAACGAGGGCAGTACAGGAGGCGATAACATACTACAACAGGCAACTACAAATTTAATTGCTGCCACAACCATAGCGCCCCTAACAACTATTTAAAGAAAACATAAGTAATATTACAAAAACAAAAACAACATTGTATACATACATGTATGTTAAATAATATTTCTGTTTTGATCCTGTGATGCATAGTTAATTTATAACAATGACTTAACACAACCAACCATTGACATAAAAAAAAAGAAAAAGAAAAAACACACAAACAAAAAACATACTCATTTGTTAAAAATATATACATACATATTTATTTAAAACAAATACATATACTTTGTACATAAAATGAACATATTCATATAAAAATACTAAATCCTATATGAATTATACTAACAACAACAACTAAAACTCCAATTGTAAAAAGCGTACAAAAATACAAAATAATAAAACGATTTACTTATTAAATATTATGCGATTTATCCCCCCTGTTAAAAGTAATGAAGGAGACTAAAAGTTTCTTAACGACTGAGAAATCCATAAGCTATCAATTGCAAATTTAAAAGCCTTCTCTGGATATTAAACTAAATATTTATTAACAGAGTACATTTATGTCTTCACTCTAGGCACCATCGTATCTTCAAGATAAGATGATGCCTAGAGGCTAGATTTAACAAGAAAAACGTAAGCAATTGTGGCGGAAAAATTTATTTTTGATTTCCTCAAACTTAACGAGCATCCGCAGATCTGGCCTAATTATCACGGAATTTACAATTCATTAAGCACGGGTATAATAACTTGCCTGTATTTTTATGAAACATTTCCAGGCTCCTGATTGCAGAATCCTCACAATGATGTGTTTGTTTCATTGCCATTTAACCGCCTGCCTGGTCAATATTACCGCTTACATTTTTGTAGATTTTCTTTTACATTTCGATTGATCGACGATCACTGCGATGCTTTTGAATTTTATGCTTAATAATTTTTTCACGTAAAGTTATCTGTTCGTTAATAGGACCGCTCTTATTTCATGTTTATTAATTTGCAAGCTTTTTGGGGTAGAAGTATTAACGGAATAAAACAATTCTTATGTTTGTCTTAACCATTTGTATGGGGGATAAGTCTCGTTTTTTCTCGCCCTCCTGGATCTGCGCTTGTTCATTTGTTTAAAGTTAAGCTTTATATATTTGCGTAGTAGATCGTTATAATAAATTTTTCCTATGGAGATCAGTTCTTGATCGGTAAAGTAAGAAAATTTGATATCACAAAAGCCAAGATTGACCGCGTTTTACCAAGGTGAGGTCTAACGTTGAAAGTTCTAAATAGAATTTTCATTTAAACTAGAAGCGGATAAGCTATTTTCAACAGTTTTTACGATGACAGACATTTGTCGTTACAGAAAGGAAAACTACGATTGGAGATTTCCTGATTTTGAAATCTGATTATACACAAGATATATTGTGTTCATGCTTTTTAAAGCGTCGAGGGTATTTTATGTTATTAATTTTATGCAATATTTTTTTCTTAAATATTCAATATATTCTTGCCACTAAGAAAGAGTTACAAAAATTTCCTCATTATTTGTCGTCTAATTATATCCTTTTTTTAAATTTAAAATAAGCAAGATACAAATTAATACTAATAAGACTTGCTGAATCAGGTGGCTGATGTTGCAGATCAATAGCGAATGTAAACTATTAAATAAGATTTCATGGTATTACCAGCTATTGGCAGTATTCAACAGCCGCCAGGTCCTGCTCATATTTAGAAAAACCACACCTACGAAAGTCGCGTGGAAAAATGCTATTTCAACCGAAAACTGCAAATTCCAACTTAAGCCAACAACTCCGACTAGCACGAAAACATCACGAAAAATCGAACGAAATAATTTATATATGTATAATGAATCAATTTGTTACAATTTCTTACAAAATGAAACCCATTTAAACGATTTTTTTTACTTTTAATTTAAAATAAAAAAAAAATTAAACAATTAACAATCTCAGAATAAATGTTTAAAACATTTTACTTTATTTTTTTACAAAAATAACGAGAAAAATAAAAAACCTACTTATACGTTTTGCTAATTATTTATAAGAAGCTAAATAATACAACAAATGAAACAAATATTATTTTCGCAGTTTTTATATATTTTATTTACAAACTTTTCCTTAAACAATATTTCAGACATCTTTAAAAAAATATAAAAAAAAATCCCCAGTAACAAACAAGAGTCTTCTTTATATAAAAAGGGAAAACTATAAAAATAGTAAAAAAAAGTAAGACAGAATTAAAAAAAAAATATAACAAATGTATTAAAAATAACAGAACAGTATGTACTATATTTAAATGTTACAGTATATACATATGTATATGTTAGTGCATATTATTTGATTTAGAAACATCTAAGAATATTTTATAAAACACAATAAAATAAACGTAGAAGATAAAATCGAAAAAATATGGTTAAGATAAATGAAACAATTGCAATAAAGATTGGCAAGACTCTGATGAGATTTTATTTTTGTTTTACCGGACACTTTCATACAATACATTCGTACCGAATAAAAGGGCACTGTCGGTCGTTTTTCTTCACTTATTCACTTTTTCACAAAAACGTATTCTAAATATTTCCCTGCACATATTGTGCTAGAGAAATGTGCAACTTTAGTGTTAAGTTCACTGTCAACAGCATAACATATTTAAATGATTTCGAAAAGGACACATCTTCGGGAGCTGTTGCATTAAAATCAAGACCATTACTTATAGAAGCTATGTACTTGTTAACCATCTAAAAATTGCATTCAGGGGCCAAATTGTCGAATACGTGATTGAGTAAGGCTTAGTATCGAATGAAATTTCGTACTGTATCGAATAACCGGATCGTGGCATTCGATAGCTTTCGATAGCTTAAAATGTAAACAAAGAAATTACAAATATTTTAAAAAAGAAGCACACAAATAATAAATTCGTAAGCTTTAAACGTTTTCATTCGATCACGAATACGACGATTTGGCCCCAGATAAATACGCCTTTAGCTTAATTTTCGATAAATTTATTGTTTGACAAACTTTGTCACAAAAGCATGAACTACTAAATATATACTGCACATTTTTCCTGGTACAAGGAATGTTTTTGTTAATACATATTTGATGAAATTTACAGTTTTCGGTGCAATTTTAGCCTTTGGGTAAATTTTATCGTTAAATTCCTAAATACAATGAAGTTTGTTTTTGGTTCCCTGTTTGTGAAAATTATTGCGAATTTGAAATTTAGTTTTGAAATTTTAAAATTTGGGGTAAATTTTGTTTTTTGTAATATTTATGGAATTATTTTGTTTTATTTCAGTTTTTCGACTTTGTGGTGAATTTTCGAAGTATTGGCGAACATAAAATTTGTTTGTACAAGTTCTGTTTTTCCAAACTGGTTTTTATGGGAAATTTTGTTTTTTTGGTAATTTAAAAATTTGTAGGCCATAGTTTGGATTTGTTAAGTTAAAGTTTTTTTTGGTAAAATTCCAAAATTTTGGTCTTTGTAGTATTTTTACTAAATCGTCGGTTTTTTACATATATATTGATTTTATAGCCATTAAATTATTTTATTCGTTTTTAGATTTATGGAATTTTGAATTTTGGGTGAACATTTGGCGATTTCGTAATTTGTTGGTGCAATTTATGGGGCTTTTTTAAACTTTTTAAAATTTTTAAAAATTTTTTAAAAGTTTGGATTTGTGGTCAATTTTTAAATTTTGGTGAACTTCCAAATTGTGAAATTTAGTTTCTTGTTATTTTTAGATTGATGTAGATTTTTAGGTGAATTGGTTAATATTTTTACTGAATTCCCCAGTTGCTATGATATTTGATTTTTTTGCTTGATATATTTGATTTTTGTTTTAATGTTGTAAAATACTAATTTTGTGTGAATTTTCGGCTTTTTGGTGAAATTTCAAAATTTTGTAAAATTAAAATTTTTGTGGTGAAGTTTTATTATTTGGTGAAAATTCAAGGTTTTTATTAAATATTAATTGTTTAGCAAGTACATTTTTTATTCCAGTTTATTGATTTTATAGTCAATTTTCGAATTTTTGGTGAATTTAAAGTTTTGGCAAAATGTTCGAGTTGTAGTCTGAGTTTATGTTGAATTTTCGGAATTTGGTTTATTTTTCGGTGAAATTATAATATTATGGCAAAATTTTAATTTTTGATATGAATATTAAAAATTTGGGAATTTTGTTTGTTTGTTGTTTTTATAAAATTTTATTACCAAAAATTTTTTTGTTCCAATTTTTCGATTTTATACTACATTTACATCTACGCAAAATCTAGTAGATTTCAGCTCAAATCATGAAGAAAATCTTTGCCGTTTACACCAATGCTTTTTGACGTATTATTGGATTTCATTTTCATAACAAAAACAGCTGACTGAAGAAAGAGTAATAAATTGCCTCTAAACTTAATTAAATTCGTGCTACAATTGTTTTTATACACATAATTACATATGTAATATTACTTACACTTTATTCATTATTGTTTTATCCATAATGAAAACACTTATTTTAAACTTTTATTATTTTTTAATGTTGCTGCAAATATTTTGTTTCTACCGCGCTTTTTTTTTTTTGTTACAAATGTCAAAATTTTCTTGTTCAGCGCTGCATATTTGAGTACATTAGCAAAAAATACATAGTTGCATCATTTAGTATTGCAAGATTTTGAGAGATTTTGCCAAAATCTAGTTCGTAAGTAGATTTTGCTTTGTATGGGAAATCTGGTGAAAATGAACTAGATTTCGCTCAAAATCTTATAAGTACCAGATTTTGCGTAGATGTAATAGTAGATGTAATAATACTACATTTATGGTGAATTTAAAAATTTGAAAAAATGTAGAATTTGTAGTAAATTTAACATTTTGGCAACATTTTTAGAAAAATGATGATATATGTACATATGTATTTGTAATTTAAAAATGTTTAACTGTAGTTTGGTTTTGTGGTGAATTTTTTTTAAATTTTGATGAGTTCCTAAATTATGGTATAATTTCGTTTCATTTTTGTAAAGGTTATCAAAAGACATCTTCATATACATAAATGCCGTCTACTCTTTTTACATTGTTAGTCTCTTAACTTAACCTTGGCTTAGAATTGAATTGCTCTTATTTATGTAGATTAAATTTCCATATGGCCGGGGACCATTGTTGGGGGGTCATGAACATATGTACGTAGTTGAAAACGTTTTAAAGGTGAATATTTAGTAATACAGATTTTACAATTAAAGTATTGTAAGAAAAATGTTTAAATTATTTATTTAAATGCAAGACAATATTAATTTGATTAAAAAGGCGATAAAGTAAATATAGTAGGTGCGATCACGTACTCTTTGGGTAAAGTTCGGGCAAATGAGAATAAAGAAAAATAACTCTCAATTAGATACTAACATGTTTAAAAGTACGGGAACACTAAATACCAAATTGTTAGCCCAAAAATTTGTTTGTAGATTTTTATTGTTTACTATATGCAACAGCTGATGGTTTTAAAATATTACTAAATTTGCCCGGAGAAAAAGTGCGGGTTGTTTTGGGCAGGAAGAAGAAGCATATTATTCTCTCAAATTCTCTCTTACTTGCCCAAACTTTGTGTACAGGAACAGTTTTGGGTAAATTTGGGAATCCGCGGGCTCCCAAAGTAGAGTACGGGATCGCACCTAGTGTGATAAAATAATATAACGGTAACTTAAATACGTTTACTGCTTGTGTTTGATTGCTGCTTGCTTAATCATTGCTGCGGCAACAAGTGTACGAGTATGTGTGAAACAAGTTTTGTTTACGGGGCTGACTTCCAAAACATGAATCAAATACTTCGCTAGTAGTACTGTGTAATTAATTAATAAATATTTTTCTTTTTGTATGCGTTTGTGTTTTTTGACATGCAACTGGGAATATCAACGGGTTCAAGCAACTGATTGTAAAAACATTCAGAATTAAATAATTCGGAAATTAGGCTGTTCCAAATTTAAAAATCTTGATTTTCAACCCAATTATAATGTAAGTGGGCTGACACCAATCAACCAAAGAAATTACGACGAATTATAATTAAGCGGAGAATATACACATTCTACATTAATCATACGGCAGCACTGCCTTATGGAAATAAATGTTCATATAATAATGAACAGCTCGCTAGGCAAAATAAATACTTTTCTATCCCTACGCGCTTTATTGTCCTTCTAAAATTTCCTTAAGCCTCATAAGTAGAAAGAAATCAATGGGATGTTTGGTGACTATGTTTTTGAGAGGAAAAATATCTTTAAAACTTCAAGTCATAAACATTTTTTCCGAATGAATCGGGTGTATAAACATAAGAAACAAATGTTTGGAAAATTTGATTTACATAATAACTATAAAGAAGTTAATGCTGAAGCTGATTAATGGAAAGTTTTGCTCTTAACCATACATATTAATTATGTATGTATGTATGTATATGTGTGTGTATGTATTGTGTATGAATGTGTTTATAAAAATATTGTTACGAAGATAAGTTTAAACAAGTATTCTTGCCTGTAAGAATGGAATGGTACGAATTCTTTTGGCACTCACTGTACATAAAGTTCCAGAATTGAAGAATATGAATACTTTGGGCACCACTTTACAGAATGAATACAAGTTACCATGAAATTAGATGCACTCACAACAACAACAACGATATAACATCAATATATACAGACGTAGCAACGTAAAGATACAAGGCAGACAGTTGGTACACAAACAAATATCATAATAAATAAAGAAAACACCGGAAACGATGAGTTTTCTACAAGTTTCAAGATAAGTAGACGACTACTTACTATAAAAAGACTTGGGTGGTCAAGAGAACATCGTGATAAAGATGTAACTGTAGTGTTTTACTTCCGTGTTCAATAAATATTGTTATTATTTTGCCTCCTGTTTGTTCTAAGTAGCTGTGTCGCCATGAACACGAAGATACGTAATACCGTCGCGACCAGAATTCCTTCGTCAACCACTTGTTCAACAATAAATGTAATCCAGCGCACATTAGAAAAACGGTACAGCTACTACATACACAGTGCAAAGAAGGACGACTAACCATCCGAGAAAACAATATCCAATAAAAAAATAATTGACGAACGCATTAAAACGAACAAACAAACTCAAATTAACGCTATATTCGAACCTCCAAAATTAATCTATAAAAACATACAACAAAAATAACAGACACAACACAAAAAACAGTAAAACAACAATATCAAAATAATAAACAAATTTATAATCCAATAATTACTGACTTCTACGCACCCACCAAAAAAAAAAAACGCCATAAACAATAAAAAAATTTGCCTCTAACGTTTACCTGCCATCGCAAATACCAATTCTAATGCAATCACTAACATCCTTACCTTGTCGCACCTAACAGATGGCCACTTGAGAAACGATATAAAAAAATCTGCTTGTAGCAATTCCCTGTCACCCGCAATGCTGAGGCAATACAAATCAATAAAACAGTAACGTCTACCAAGGGTTACAGAGACACCCGACCTACGAGCTTTACCTGCTACCTCTTCACACCTAACAGATGCCTACGTGATAAACGAGGTTCACCTGATACCAACTGACGTGGTAAATAAATAATTGACAAAATATTAAATACCAATACCAATTAATACAAACTTCTCAGAACAAAAAAAGACACTGAAGATGGCACATACTAAACTCTACAAGGGATGACAGAAATATCTGTTTTCTATTTAACTTAAAACTTTTGAACGACCGGAGGAAGCCCATTTCTCAAAAATTCAATTTACAACTAAAACATAAGCGTAGTTTCTTCAGATCATAATTATTTGAAATTTTTCTTGTATTGTTGTGTTTGTCAAATATTTTGTTTAGTCTCGTTACAATTTCGCCAATTTCTCAGCAGCGATTTATTTTTTATTCCACAAATTTATTTTAATTTTTTGTTTGGAAACTATGTTAAAATTATAAGAAACTTCTTTACTACCCGATATGTAATGTTAATCTAAAATAACTATTTGAAATTTTCATTTAAGATCCACCCATTATTGTGGAATGTATATATGTATATGTATGTATAGAACACAATTTCATATTGGTTAATAATGGAAAACACATGGCCATGTGTTCTTTATTTCTCAATATAATGTGAAATAATTCATTCATAGTTTTTCAACTTCAAAAAATAACACTGAAGCAAAAAAGCCTGTTTTAATGATTCCCATCTTTTACCTTGAACAAAGCAACAGAACACAAGAAAAATCTCCCTCTCTCTCTTCTCTCAACATTTTCAAAACTCCTAGTCTCATGTTAAAAAGCTGTATTAATTTTCTCTTGTTTAGTTGATATTTGCAATCGGTCGCGAAAAGTTGTAGGGTTGTGGCAGTATAACTTATAATGTTTAAACCGTAAAATATAAAATATTAGAAAGTAAAATATAATAATAATATGTGCACTATTTGAAAAAGAATTAGGAAAAGTTAAAGTCCTAAGATTTCATCATGTTTTGTGTGTTTTTTTTGCCTAGTCATTCTTTGGCTGTGCTTAGAACGAAGTTTTAGAATTGTAGTTTCCGTTTTGTGCGTGTTTTATGTTGATTTCGCTTGCTTAGAAACATATCAGTGTTGTAAAGTGTAAGTATTCGTATGTGGTGCTTTGAGAAATGCTTAGTAAATCCATCAACCATTGTGTAGGTAGTAAACCATGGTGTATATATTAAAAATGTTTTTGATTATTTATTTGTTTGACGTAAATTTGTCGAACTAGAATGAATTTATTAAGTAATTAATTAATCAGGCTTAAGTTAATTTTTTTTCTTTCTGTTAAAAAAGAATATTTTATTATGTATAATAACTTTAATACAGTAAAAGTTAAAAATATTTATTAGGCATCGATCAGAACGGAATGAATTTTTTATGCCTCTACGCACGTTATCAACATTCGTTGTAATTATTAATGAATAAAAATATATAAAGAAAAAATTATAAGAAATTTCAAAATCTGTTTTAAGCAAACATGACATATGTACGTGTATGTACATATATACAGTGTTGTGCAAAACAAATCTAACAAGCTCCATAAAAATAAAATATTTTGTTTTTAATACAGTTCATTTCCAACAAAAGGTATGTTTTCATGAATTATTTATATACTCTAAACAACAAATTATTTAAAAATCAAATTAAGCTTTAAGAAACAACTGAAATAATTCAGGCGTTAATATTAGCGTGTGCAAAACAAAAGCAACAATTTAATATATCGTATATGATCAGTTGTTTTATATAACTGCGGTATATGTGCGAGGCATAGATTTACTGAGAACAGTTTCTAAAATACGTTTCCAGTCTGTTTCAAAGAGTTCATTCCGAATTTTATCATCCATATACCAAAGAGGTTTTCAATGCAGTTAAAATCGGGTGATTTTACAGGTCAATCAAGGACTTGAACTCCATTCTCTCCTAGAAACTCTATTACCAACCTCGAAGTGTGTTTTGGATCGTTATCATATTGCAGAGTGGGGAATCACTTTCCTTTCCGATTTTTTTTTATATAAAGCAGTCCATTTTTGAAAATGGTGCAACTCCGTTCGCCGTCCACATCAGCATTTTGTCTTCAAATACTTAAAACTTGTTTTGCAAGCTTTTCAAGCTTTTCGATAGGTAAACGTCAAACTGTAGACATACCATCCGAATATATGAATTTTGGCTCGTCACTAAATTCTGGTATGTTCTTGCAAAATTCAAATCGTATGTTCTTGAAAAAAAATTACAAAAATGCACAATTGGTTTTTTGGCCGATCTGTAACTTTTAAAATTACTTTCTACTGCAGATCTTCTATTTGTACTATCGCGCAAATTTAAATTTAAAGATTTTAAAAACATCACCACAGGTAGGTAGGTAGGAAATCAAGCCGCCTGCACCGCGGGCCCACGTGGGTCCGCAACTACTAACCACAAGTTTTTTTTTAAATTGGAGCATATTTTCCTTGGCCACATGTGGAAGTTTTTCGTGGTGGCCCTCCTAAATCATTTATGGTTAAATATTCTGTCGACTTGTTCTTCTTCAACAATCTGCAATATATTGATTCTTTTATGGTTTGCGCTTTTCGTTTTGAAGACTTCAATTATTTGTTTTCAAAGTTTCGGAATATTTATCTTTAGTCTTTCTTTTAATACAAACTAGTAGGAATATGTTAAAGTTTAGAAATTATACGAGTATTTTCAAACTAATGTCAGCAATATCACATTTTAACGTTAAATAAGTATTGTGTTGGTTTTTTTTTGCACAACAGTGTATGTGTATATAATAAAGTATTTATTAATCTACGAAGAATCAATCAAATCGAAAACATTGATAGCAATTTAAAATGGTGAGTTTTGTTTTAATTTAATATTCATATTTTGTCGAAATTTTTTGTAGCAGTCAGGTGGATATAAACTAAAGGAAATTTATATAAAATGTTCAGTCTAAAATCACATTAGAATAAGAGGTTAGCGGAAAACAAGCAAAAAAAGGAGGGTCCGTGTATATAAATCGTGCGCAGATAAATCAATTTATTTTAAACATAGTTTTTGTTTAACAAAAATCGTATTAATGCAACCATCCGGGAAGGCTCCAAACAGTAAAGTCATAAGTAAGAATATATTTTGTCAGTGATCAAATAAGTGTGGACATACATATGTACGTCGTTAGTAGTTGAAATCACAGTAGCCGAATTAGGTAATGTATTGACGTTTGGTGTAATTAGGTTTCTTTTCTTTAATTTTCGGTTTAATCATTTGTGGATTTTCGACTTGTAGTGATATTGTAATTTTTTGGTAAAATTTCCATTTTTTTTTACAAATTTCCGATTTTTCGGTCAAATTTAGACTTTGGTTGACATTTTTGGTGAAATTAATCGTGACAGTTCATAGCTTAGTGAAAATTGGTTTCTGGGTTTTTTGGGATTTTTTTTTTTGGAAAATGTAATTGTTTTGGATTTTTTTGTTGGTATATTATTGGTTTTTGTCGAATTACCGCTTTGTTGTAAAATGCCCACTTTTTTGTAATCTTGGCTTAATTTCGGTTGATAAAATTATATTTTTTTTTTGGTAATTTAAGTTCTTTTTTGTACTTTTTTTGGCGACAGCAAATTCTGTTAAAATTTAGAATATTTTCATACAATTTTGGTTTTGTGGGTGCTAAAATGTTGGTTTTTTAATTTAGATTTTTTTGTAGTTTACATTTTTTGTGCAATTTTTCGTTTTTGTTTTTGCTGAATTTTTGAATATTTGGTAACTTTTGTATTTCGGAAACTACGAATTATTGCAATTTTTCGGTAAGAATTCGGATTTTCGGATAACGAAAAATGACACTGAAAATGGCACATAGCCGAAACCGGTTTGTCCAAGGCAAACTTGACAAAGGATGACGGAAATTCATTCCAAAAATCTACTATCAAAACACCCTGTCGAAAAATCAAATCAAGAGTAAATTTTGCCAATGTTTGGTTTTTAGTGAATTTTCAATACGATTAAACATTTAGTTTCTCGGGTACAACAACCAATAATTGAACGTTCTCTGGCTTGTTTATTTCAAGTAGCAAAGACAAATCTCCGCTTTTGAAAGATATGTAATATATGTATGTATTTCTTAATAAACTATAGCATACTAAATCATATTCTGGCAATATGAAATTATCTTTATTGCAGTTTCTGGTAGCAATTCTACTATTTTTTGTACTTTTCACTTAACTTCTTCGTACTGGACCTTAAAATAATAAATTGTTTATTAAACTCTACAAACTTACCTTTCGTTTAACTTTTTTAATATAAACTGCAATATTTCACCTCTTTTACCGAATTAAAACTAAGCCCTTTGCTGTATTATGAAACAATTCCCCATGAAATTTTGCGAAAATTATTCTGGAGGATAAAATCCTTGCATCCGAACGACAATGCAGAAAACCTTTAGTAAGCGAAACCAGTTTTACACATATCCAAATTATAAAATCGTTGAGCCCTTGAGAGATTCTTACGAAAGCGAGGCATATTTTATAAATAAATTTTATATTAGCAGAGAAATTAGTTTATATTTATTGCCATCATATCAACTATTTGTTGTTCGACGGCCCTAGTTGTGAGTTGTTTAATACATATTCTACTAAAGGCCCTTTGACGCTATTGGATTAAATAAAACGACTTGTCGCAAACTCATATAAAATGAGAAATTATTGTAGTGTGAAACCAATATATTATAGGTCTAATAAAAATAGGGACTAGTTTTTCGAAAATTTTCATTTTATCAGGGTTGCATTTTTGCAGAATTGCGATAGTGCAGATAAACATTGCAAGGAGGACATTTTTATTAACAAAACCAATTTTTTTGGATTTCAATCTTTCTTTTTTAAAAATTATTTCTAGCCAACTCATTTAAGGGCTGGCAAGCAACCAATCATATGTAGAAAGGCTAGTAAGAAAAATAAAATAACAATTGGTTTGTTGTGGGGGCTTTTTGTTAAAACTTTAATGATTTTGTTTAAATTCTCATTTGGTCTAAAGAATTTCGAGCATAAGCGGTCCGCATAGCAACTAGCTTATCCCCACTCAACAAATAAATTGCATATTTATAAAAAAATGAGTTGGGATAGAATTAGCTAAACATATCTTTTGAAATAAAGAGATTTACTTTAATCTTGTTTGCAGTCAGAACGATTATCATTAGATTTCTCTCTGCAAAAATGCAACGAATAGCAGATTTATATTTTTAAACTTAAATAAAAAACGTAATAATTAACACAAAGTTGTATCAAGAGCATTAAAAGTTAGGATGGAAATGCGGATTTTGTTTTTTAAACAGTATTTCATCCAGATGTCTTCTGTCGAGTTGAATACACTGTTCAAAACGGAGGACTGTGTTCTGCGCCACTCGCTGCAGTAAACTTGGTTCAATTGTGCTGATTTCTCGACGAATAGTTTCCTTTAAAGCCACAAGAGATTGGGGATTGTCATTATAAACCCTTGATTTGAGGTAGCCCCATAAAAAAATATCCATGCGAGTTAAATCGGCCGACTTTGGTGGCCATGGAATGTCCCCAAAGGGACTGATCAGTTTTCGGGGGAAATTTTCCCGAAGCAAATTCATCGAAGCTCTGGCTGTGTGTACAGTCGCCCCATTCTGTTGAAACCATGTGTATGAAGAGTACGATGAATGAGCTCGCTGGTTTGGCAAAAAGAATTCCGTAATCATGCGTCGATAATTTTCACCGTTGACATTCGTCGCCTAGCTTCGTGAATTTTCGAAAAAAATGATCCAATTATCTCAATGCGTGGATAAGGCACACCAAATAGTTACCCTAACGCAATGCAATAGGTTTTGATGCTTTGCTTGTTGACGTGGCCGTTTAATTGAAAATGAGCCTTGTCGCTTCCAAAAATGGGATTTACAGCGCGAAAACGCTCCAACATCGTTTCACAAAAATTTGTGCGTTAATCAAAGTCACTTTCTTTCAGTTCTTAAACGATTTGAATTTTAAAAGGATGGAACCTCAGATCCTTTTTTGAAATTTCATGAATAATCGCTCTCGGAAATCCCAGTGAGTCTGCTCTTTTCCGTATTGAAAGTCGCGGATTTTTATGAAACTGCTTCCAACCACTTAAATGTTTTCGGGAGTCCTTGAAGATCGTGGCACATTCATAGCCGCAGCAGTTGCTCGGAATCTCTGCACCCACGAACGAATTAAATTTACACTCGGTCCATCATGTATTCGCCGAATACCGAACTTTGAACAAAATTGTCGACGAGCAATTACGTAAGAATTATTACTCTTAAAAAATGTCTCCACAGCGAACGCGCGATGCTCACTCGACCACTGCGACATCGTTACTGACGAATCCGCGCAATCGATAATTCCAACTGCACTACCCTCCCTCTGTACCGTTTGATACTTTTTGAAATAATCGTATTTAAAAGTATAAATTTGCCACCAGACACCCTGTACAAACACTTGTATAATAGTGTAAAAGGGGTTTAATTAATATTAACTATACGCCCCGACTATTTCAATACTTTCAAACTCGAAGCAATGACGAAAGAAGTTAAAATGAAGTTTTGATTGGTTTTAATTATAAATTTTATGTTACATGAATATGATTTATTAAGTATTATTTTATTAAAATGTTTTTCATATTTTTTTTGTATATAAATAAATTGATTTCAATTAAGTAATATGTAGATATGATAGATATGAACATATGTTTGTATTAAAAGCTAAAGCAAGAACAATATTACTAAACTTATGGTCAGACGGGACAAATATTTGACGAAATAATTTAATAATGTTGGTGCTCTTCCTATTATATTCAGTCAAAAACTTGTTTGTATGTGTTAAAGAAAACATGCACAATACCTCGCTTATGCCTTTTTTTCAAATATTTGCCCCGCTTGACCATACCTTATGAGACAAAAGAGAGAAAGTGTGAGATTAATAGAGTTGTAGGAGTTATTTAAATTGAAAAAAAAATACAATGATCATTAGTAGAAATGATGACTTTTATGCAAAAAGTTTTAAATATTTATTTAAAAAAACTACACAATAATATTTTATATAAAGACAAAGACGTAAATGATGATAAGGGCTTTTGTTTTTCTTTTTGTATGACAAAAATAAAATTGTTTAACGATTTATATTATTCATAAAATAATGTTTATTTAAAAAAAATTAGAAACGAAATGCTTCAATAATTTTGAAACCCAAAAAAAAAAGAAAAAATAATTGTGCAAAAATATAAATGTTTATATAAAAAAAAAAACCTTAATAATAAAACTAGAAAAAAAGAAAGTTTTTGTTGGTGTCTGCAAACGCTTTCGATGTTTGGCCAGCGTTTTTGTTTTAAATTATTTTTAAGAAAATGTTTTTATTTTGTTGTTTTATTTGAAATATTTTATTAAGTGTTAACAAAACTGTGTATGATTTTAGATGTTGTTGTAATTGATGTTTATTGCTTAGTTTTTTTTTTCTTTAATATTATTAAAATTCTTAAATTTAAAAAGTTTATTTGTTGTTCATTTTTTTTTTTGGTTGGTTTGGTTTTGGTTCATTAAAATTAAATTAAAATACAATTTTTTTTAAATCAGAACTTCAGATGTTCGAAAGAAGTGGATAAACTATTTAAGTTTGATTTTGGTTTGTTTAAAAAACAAATTATTTAAAGTAAATAGTTCTCTGACAATAGACTTGATAATAATAAGTGATAAAGCGATTCATCTCTTTAAGGTAGAAAATTAAATAAATCAAATTTATTCGGTGATCGTTCTTGTGGTTTCTTGAATGTAAACTTGAGAGCCGGGAACGGTAGAGGTGGTGACGAAAGTGCGATGCTTGGCACGTATCATGTTCAAGTTGGTCTCAGCGCATTCGGCACGATCTTCAGCGGCTTCCAATTCACGTTGGAAACGGCGTACGCGGGTGACAGTGTGTTGGGACATGCCCTCCTAAAATTGTTGATGCATAAAAAAGAAAAGTAGAAGCAGTTTCAGTTAGTTCCTTATTTTATCAACATATTTAGTTCAAACCTACTTGTTCAGACAATTGACGCTTGTAGATATTGACTTTGGCAGTGGTTTTGTCCAAAGCTTCTTGCAATAGAATAATATTCTTTTGATCTTCTTCGCATTGTACCATAACTTCCTTAACAGTGCGTTCCTTCTTTCTCAAGATCTTGATGGTTTCGGCATGTCTTCTCTTTTCTTCCTCCAATTCAAGTTCCAAATCGCGTACACGGGCTTCCAATTTGCTGATGATACGCTTGCTACCAGCAACGGCATTTAATTCAACCTCTTCTAAGCGAATGGACAGGTTCTATAAATAACCAAATGGGAATCTCATTTTATTGGCTCCTCTTTTCTGCCGTTTTGATATTAAAAGTTTTTGACTTACTCTATGTTTACATTTAATTTTTTAATATTTTGGTACTATTTTAAAAAAGTACCTTTTTTCTTGGTACTTTTTTTTATGTAAAAATATTTCCATATTTACCTTAACTTCGACTTCCAAAGACTTCTTGATGGTTTCCAATTTGACAATACGTTCTTGTTCTTCATGGATTTGTTCAATGGTGTGTTTGAGTTCAACCTATAAAATCCAACAATCGCAGTCATTTCCTTGACGAAATAATGAAATTTTTTAAACACTTACTTGAACCTTTTGGTAACGTTCATCACTAATGCGCAATTCCTTGCTTACTTCTTCATAATCGGCAGAAACAACAGACAATTCTTGCTCCAATTTCGATTTGATCGATACCAAGTTAATGTTGGTAGTGTGCAATTCGGTGATGCGTGTTTGAGCTTCTTCAAATTGCAATTCAACGGTACGCTTGGCACGTTGAGCACTGTCCAATTGCGAGCGCACTTCCTCCAATTCACCATTCATACCAGCCAAGCGACGTTGAGCAATACCATATTGATCCAAAGTGGATTGCAATTGACGTTGTACGTCTTCGTAGTGAGCTTGTAGTTCGGTCAATTGCAAAGATTGTTTCTTAATAACCTTTTGCAAATCAATGTTGGTCTTGTTGGCAACATCCAAGGACATTTCCAATTCGGTGATTTGGATTTGCAACTTCTTCTTGATGCGTTGGACTTCGGTCTTCAAACGGGTTTCGGCTTCAATAACGCGAGCATTCAATTGTTCGATTTCGATGGAAGTTTGTTTGCTGATGTTTTTCATTAAGTAAATGGAATAATAATTAGTTGAAGTTTTAGAAATATTATTAGGAGATTTTTATTATTGCAACAAAAAGAAATTGAATTTTTTAAAGCCTGCGTCCTTAATGTAATTTTTCATTACATAAAATTAAGGTTTGTAAGTCACTTTTATGTGACTTTTAATTCAAATAATTTCGTTTAACTAACTCCTGTAATTTAGCTGTGGTATTGTAATTGATTTTAATAATCAGGCGCGGATCCAGCCTAAGCTTTAGGGGGGGGGGGGGGGGGGGGTAGTAGTATGAAAGAAAATAAATAATTCTCTAATTTTTCTGAAGTTGTTGGATGGGAAATTGTCAACTATTAATAATTTTCGAGGGGGAATTTTCCTTTTTCATAACCCCCCTGAAATATCTTAATAGTATATGTATTGAAATATATAAATTACACTGTAGCATATAAAAAAACAAGCTTCTGAAAACGGATTCCGACAAAGTTTACGTCTGGCCTTCATTTGTCGTACCCTTTTGCAGGTTGTTATAGTGAACCGCCTTAAGATGTCATGTCATCGTTACATTTTACTTATGGGGAACGTTTTTGTTGAACATCTCAACCCTCTAAGTCTTCCATTTATGGGCCCTTTTTGTCCCTTTTTTCTTAAAAAGTGTAAAAAATATTCCGTAAAGAGCAGTATAGCGGGTTGAAATGTTCTACGAAAATATTTGTTATAAAATTCGATTATTAGTCTTCAAAGATACCAAAGTTCGAATTTCAACATGAACGAAAAAACTAAGTCAAAACATAAAATGTGTTTAAGGGTTTATTTCGTATTTATTCCAAATTCATGCCAAAATCGGATTTTATGAGACTAGTTTATATTGCAAATATGTCTGACGTCAAATTTCAGTAGATATGAAACAAAGAAACAAGTCGATTAGATCGCAGACAACAGCGCAGTTCAGCCTATGATTAATTCTTCGGCTTGTACGGCTTAAAGATAATCGCTGCCAGGGCTTGAATTGATTGATCTGTTTTTACCATTTTTTTGTTACCTTTTTTTCGAAGAATCAAAAAATTTGTGTTGATAAATTATTTGCCGCCAACAAACAAGAAGAATTTTTCATAATTAAGAATTGAGGGGCAATGTTTTGACTAAATACCTTCATGCACATATGTTGTTATTGCCGGACAGGTTTGAAAATAAATGTTAAATTAATTTACAATATAAAACAATTTGTTTTTATATCACCATTAGTGATTGCATTAGCGTCTTTTATGGCCAACTAACAGTTATGACATAAGTTGTTTTATCTGCACGCAATTGCAGTGTCCGCAAAACTTAATGTTTATACGTTTATTGCCTATGGCTCTTATTCAAGTGACTGTTACAAAACAATTTTAGGGGCTCTCCCAAGGGATTTCATGAAAACAACTTATGTTCGTTCATAAATGACATGTCACCTAAAATTGAAAGTTTTGTTTTTGTAGAAAAAATTTTTTTAGTACAAGCGTGGATGAAGCATTGGTTTTTAGGGGATGAAATTTTATATAAACCTTTTTTTTTTAATTTTTGTTTGGAAAAACTTATTTTTTAAACATTTCGGGGAGGGACATGTTCTCTATTCGTAAGCCTGTCGAAATATAATAATTATATTTATATTATATGTTAAAAATGTTCTGCCTGGAAGTATACGAAAATAGTTAATCATGAAAGTAGCAGCGGTATAAACGGCAGGGATAGCTTCTATATGTTTAATAATGCGTAAGCTAGCTTATGGCTTTTGTTGGACTAAAGGTATTTAGACTACATAAAGATTGCACTTTAAATGAATACCTTCTTATTTGCAGTAAATGCGATTAAATGACAGCTTGTGTAAAAAAGTTTGCTTAATTATCAGTAATTAAATGTATAATTTTGTTCAGGCTTACGTTCGCTTTATTCTCACGGCTAAGAAAGAAACTTTGCTCTATCTCAACAGAAAAATTATCGACATCATGAAAAATATGAGAAGATTCTCGAATTCAGATTTCATCATTAGTGGGGTTAAATGTATGAGGTTTGCAGTATACACTAAATTAGTAGAAAGACATACAGAATGCTGATGGCACAGAAAGTGCATGCATCCCATTCCGTTAGTGTCAAATTCGTAACTTTTTCAGATTTCTAAAAATTATTTTACAGGGTGTCCGGCGGGAAGGTAAAGTACTTTGTTTGTTTATAATTTTTGATTAAATGAAAAAGAATGGATCGGATATTGATAAATGTTTTATTTAATGTCGGCAATTATGTATGAAATACAATATCAAACAAATGTCCACCTCTGTTAGCCTCACAAATGCGAGCCCTTTTGAACACATTTTTCATTACATTTGCACACATTTCACGCGGTAATTCATTAATTTCATCACGAATATTTTGTTGGAGTTGCGCCAGCGTTTCTGGTTTATTTGCATAAACCTTGATTTTCAGATATCCGCACAAAAATAAGTCCGGAGCAGTCAAATCAGGCGACGGTGGAGGCCAATCAACATCGCCATTCCTTGAAATAACTTGTTGTGGAAAGATGTCTTGCAGTAATTCCATTGTAATCCTGGCTGTATGCGATGTGGCCCCGTCTTGTTGAAACCACATGTTAGTCAAGCCCAAAGCTTGCACTTGTGGCGTTAAAATTGTTTTAATCATATCACGATATCGCTCCCCATTGACAGATACCGTTACGCCATTTTCAGTGTCAAAGAAGTAAGGCCCAATAATTTTTTTTCTTAACCGAAAGAGTAAAATGAACTTAAACCTGAGAATATTATTCATTCAGTTATAGAAATATTAGTTCGACAAATTCCTTTAAATATTTAAAATTGTCCGTAATTTTAATGAAAATGAGAAACAATTAAAGAAATATTTTTTTGGCTTAATAATTTTTTCAAAAAATTCTCTCAAGTGCATCAATTCCTTTTTAAACAAATTCTTATGTTGCTTAATTTTGTTTATCAGATCCAAATAATACAACAAATTTAGAATACAAATTCTAGTCCGAAATCCAAATTCATATCAGAAATTTTTTTTCGTAACACAATTGCAAAATAAAGTCAAGTCGAAGTGACCTGAACTTGTCACAATTTAACATAAATAATTGCAAAAACCAATTGATCTTTTATTGTCGAATTAAGGTGTATGTAGGCGCTATATAGAAGATTAAAATTAGCCAATGAATAATGAAATAATTAACACTAAATCTTCTAATTAAAATCCCTCAATGAGTCATAAAGTTAAATGTTTAAATATTTCAAAGTATGTATGTCACAATGACTAATTGCTGATGTGTTATTTTTTAAACAGTTTTTTGTTAAATTTGTTATTCGTTAATACATATTTTGTGGCCAAATTGTAAATTTGCATTGTCAGAATGTTCAGCTTTTGTGTTTCTGCTATAAAGGTATTTGATGTATTCAGGTCAAAAGTATTTATGGCTAAATTTAGCTACACAATAAAAAAGGCTTGTACTAAATTTAATATCAAACACTAAAGAAAATTTAATTTTTTCCTCTGTAATATAGTTTTACCTATAAATTCTTTGTCTAGCACTGTTTTGCATAATATGCAAAATTATTTAATTTCGTACATGAAGAAAAAATTACTTGAGTGCTGAAAACTTGGCAACAAAACTGAATTTTTTTAAAATACAATACATTTTTCCTTTTCTTTTTTTTTGCAAAGAAAATTTATGGTTACTTTTCAGTAAGAGTACATCAGATTGTGCTTTTTCTCTTCCTCATATATTTACGCAAAAATATCTGCGCTGCCTGTCATACGAAACAAATATAAAAAGATATAAATGTAATTTTTTTTCGATTTTATTTTTCATTGAATCAAAACAGATTATTTTACTTTAACAACATTCAATTGCTTTGCACTCGTATAAATTTGTTTTTCATAAATATTTCTGTACTTTTGAAGGACAATGATTTTATTTACTAAAAAAAAAATTTGTATGAAATTCCTAAATTTGGTTGGTGGTGCATGAGAAATTTGATAAGTGTATTTGTTGGGTTCTTTGTTATACATTTAATTTTAGTGTTTTAAGATTTGTCATTGTCATTTTGCTAAGCGTTACACTACAATGCTATGCTAATTTAAATTTATTTCTCTAAAAAGAATTCAAAATTTTGTCATAACACACACATGTTTTCATATTCAATATTTCCTTTTAAAATAATAATGGTCAGGGTAAAGTAAATATTAAGTATATAATTAATGTATCTTCTAACAGATGGTTTGATCAGTTCCGTTCGGGCATTTCAAGAAGAGTAAGATATGTCTTCCATTTCTTTACACTTTAAGCTCTAATATAAGTAAGAGTTGTAAAGCTACTGAGTCCTTATTATTCCATTCCAAGGTTACGCTACTCAATACGTTCATGCATTTTTTCGGTGCTGCATCACTTTGTTAAATTGCCAAGTTTTAAAAACTTTAATTAAATAAACAATTTTGCAAATTTAGAGACTAGGAAGATATTTGGCGTTTACACTGAGTAATATAGCAAATATATATTGTTCTAGATAATTCCTAATACTTTCTAGGCCGTCAATATATATTTGTATTTGCTTCCCAAGAATAAATAATTACTTTTTCGACAATGTTTCCTATTAAAACATTTCATTAATTTTATATTTTGAAACCCACCACTAAGATGTTATGCTAATAATGTTTTCCTTTAGCAGCGCAATTATAAACATCAATTCTCCGAGAAATGTTTCCCTTTTCACATTTCTTACATTATGAATTATAATTTACCTACGATTTTTTTCCATTTCACCTATTCTTATTACTGCTTGAAAAAGAGAAAAAGTACTCGATATGTTCCCTGAGTTGTTAGATTAGACGTTTTTGCCGGGAACAAAAAATGGAAAGGAAAAAAATTCCCCGGGAAAATTTGTAATTGGGTTGTATAAATTCTAAAGCTGAAAATGAAAATTTTTAATACGCATCTCTTAATAAACGGAGATTTCACATCGTACTTCTTGCAAAAAGTACCATTTGAAAACAGACAATTTTAAGGCAAGTAAGTTTTTAATAAGCACTTTTTATAAGAATACCTTTTCAAAAAGTACCTTAAAAAACACTTTCTGAAAATATTCTCTCACAAAAGTACCTTTAAATAGAAAGAATATCTTTAAAAAATAGTAACAAAAAAAATAACTTAAAAAAAGTAGATTATAAATAAGCACCTATTAAAAACTTTAGCTTAAAAAATACTTGTTAGAAAAGTGTATTTTGAAAAAGTACCTTTTCGAGGCATTTCTTAAAAAAGTACACTTCAAAAATGTTTCTCAAAGAAGCAAGTCATACAACTACCGCTAGAAAATAAATTTCTAAAGTGGTAGCTTTCGAAAAAGTACTTTTTAAAAAAGTGCATTTCAGGGAAGTAACTAAAAAAAACGTCTGAAAAGTTACATATCCAAAAGGTAGCTTTTTAAAAAGAACTTTTGCAAATAAGCTACAATTTAAATAGTACCTTCGTAAAAGCCCAAATTCGCACAAAGAAACTTAATGCGAAATTTCTTTTTCAAAAAAGTACCATTTGCAAAACAATCTTTTTAAAAGTACCACGTAAAGAAATCTAAATACCTTTAGAATAGATACGTTTTACCAATTTTCGCCCCCTAAATGCTTAAATTCCCAAAAAGTACTAAACCCTTATTCTACCTTTTCTAGTTTTTCTAATGCAGTATGTATTTATGCAAGATGTATTTTAAATTTTATCTCTCCATTTGATAGTTTAGAAGATACAAAAAGCAACATTTTAAAAGCTGGGCTGTTTTTTTAATGTGCAGGGAAGGACGTGTTTTAGAGTTGAACATTTTTTAGTTAAAATAAAACGGAAGGTGGCAGAAATTTTTTTTTCGAAAAAAGTTAAAGAACAGGGTGTTTTAGTAGGGTTTACTTTCGAAATTCGAAAATCTTTTTAACCTTTAAACGTTCGCACATATGTATCAAAACATGTATTGGGGACGTTTTCTTATCTAATTATAAGATGATTTTAAATTTTTTCCTATGGCTATTTGCTTTGAAGATAAAATTGTAAGCACCTGAACGTTGTACATAACCAAAAAAGTACCAATTATGCGTGCTTTTTTTACTGTAAAGAAGGAGATGTTACAAAATATGTTCCTACATGTTTAATTTCGAAAATTCAACAAACGCGGCTTAAGCTATTGTCACCCTCTTAAAAGTAAAAATGTCCAAAAATTCAGTCTTACTAAATATACTTGTCTTTTAATATCGGAAAGTGTAAAAAATAACTTTTCGGCCGAATGAAAGAGGGAAAACGCTGAAAAAACGTTTGTAATTGTTATTAAATAAATAATGGTTTAAAATCCGATAGTTTGGAAAAAGTGGTCATGTTGTGATCGGCTCTTAAATGGCGACACAATAAAGAAAATACTAAATGGGCTGCATTTAGGGTCGTGATCAAAAATGTTGAATTGGCATTTTAGAATCGTCATTGAAATATATTTCATCCTAGGGGGTGTCGGGTGTAACCTTTTTTACCCACTCTGCTGTGTATGTCCCCAAGCATAGCGGCTCAATAAACAGGTATTTAATACATATATGCATAATTTCTCCAGATAAGTCCTATAGCAAAGCCGGTATTCCATATAGTTACAATACATTATCCCGAAGACAGTCCTATGACGATTCGGATGTTAAGGAATTTTATCGAATTTTATATAGATCACAGTTAAAAATCCCTGCATCATTCCGAAGGCTGTCTGTCGAAGACATTAAAAAAGTGCCATTAAGTAATGGACACAGTCATTTTTAGCTACCCTGAAATGTCTAGGGAAATTATGACGAATTTTCCAGCTTTCATCTTACCATTTTGACATCAAAGTATTTTCAAAAGGTACCTTTGACAAATAAAAATAGTACTACTTTGAAGTAAGAAGCACTGAATTGCATTTTTATATTTTTTTAATTTAAATATAACTTACAGAAGTTTTACTACAAACATTTGAGTTTGCTTGTCTAGTTAGTTTGAACCCAAAAAGTACTTTTTATGTCAAGGCATGCGTTGCAGCACAATTTCCCTTTTGGGTACACCAGGCAAAAAGTGGAGAGTACTGGATATTCCATAACAGATCTTAGTATTGGTTTTACTTTTTGATATTTAGCAATAAATAACACTTACGCATCCACGTGTCGATTTATTAAAGGAGACATGTGTCTTTACATTTTTGTAAAATATCACAAAATTGACTTTGAAATTTGGCATTTATTACATGGCCTTTTTTCATGAAATCATTAAATAAATATAATATAATGTATACATTTTCTAATATAAAAAAGTGTTTAATGTTAAACATATGAACATGAGTATGAGCATGAGTATTTATAGGAAAATAAAATCTATGAAATATTCTGCAGATAACAAACATTTTTAATTACAAGTTATTTGCAATGGCCATTTATGTTTAACAGAAAAGTTTTTCATTTATTTTTATTGTCAAATATCTGTTTGTACAACTCAAGTACATTTGCTCGGTTTAGACAATTTTCTTCTGTAGCAAAAAATTTAAAAATAACCATGAGGAACCCAAAAAGAAAAAAAGAAAAAATAGCAAACAAAAACATGCTACAAATTTAATTTTTGTTATAAATTCTTCATTCAAAAAATATTTAATTTAATTAAAAATATTAACAACTGTGTATATACTCGTACATATTATGTTTTTTTAAATCAAAAATCGAATTCGTATAAAAAATATGTTTTCGGTTGTTTTGGTGGTAATGTGGGATAGAGAAATTGGTTTAAAATAGGGAAGGGAGACTGAGAACTTTTTTAATGAAAACACTTAAGATATTGTCTACTCTATGAGACTTAAGTAAAGACCTATAAAAATTCTTCAGGCGTTTTTGCTAAAAAGTTAAATTTTTATATGCATAAAAGCAGAAGGGAAATTTGGTTGCAGGTTTTCGAATTATATAATTAAAATTGTTTAAAGCTCAAAATGTTGAAAAGATTTCTTTCAGTATTCCTTAGCAAGTTGTCCTTAAAAAATCAAACAGTACCTCGTCTTAAAAAAAAGCGCTTTTTTAGTTTTAAGGCAGGTAACCATTAACTGCTTAAATTTTACGTTACGTTACGTAAGAAATATAGCGAACTTTGCGTTGGATTTAGAAGAGAAGACGAAGATACAAAAGGTATTTTTAAAAATTAATAATTAAAAGTAAAGAAATAAAATTGTTTAAATCTCTCTAGGGATTTTATGTTATAGATTATGTTAATAACGTTACGTTATATTAAAACAAACTCAATAATAATTTGAAGGATACTAACTAAATAATTTTTTAAACAGTAAGTGAAATACTTTAATGCAAATATTGCAAAATAAAACATTAACTAAAAATCGGATTTCTTAAATTCAAAATTGTATATAACGTCACGTAAATAAAAGTACTTTCGCACGATAAAAACAATATCTAAGGAAATAAAACACTAATTTTTGAAAACTTAATATATTTCAAAACATTTTAGAATTTTTATTACGTTATTTAAAAATTGTTTACGCTTTTAAAATTTTCTATTAAAGAAAATATAATAAAAATGTGTAAAAGCTTCATATTTTAATAAAACATTATTGCTTTCAATTAAGAACTTACATTACGTTACGCGACGTATTATAATTTTTATTTCAATTAAAATATTGATGAATATTATTGAATTGCAATAACAAAAGAAATTAAGGTTCGTAAGTTTTGTTTTATATTTTCAGTTGCTTAGTTCTTGCTTTGCGTTTTATCAATATTATTGAGTCGTTGTTTTTTCCACATACGCAATTTTTACATTTTAATGTAATAAAAGTGAAATTTTCATAAAGGACTTTTTATTTGTATTTTTGATTTTTAAAAATCTTCCATGTGCAGCAGTAGTGTTTTTAATGATTGATTTGTTTCAAAAAAAAATTCGTAACGTTACCAACAAAATTAAGTTTTTTTTTATAAAACGATTTGGGTTTTTACCAACCATCTGAATATTTTTTAAATTTCAGGGACTTCTATGTGCATGTTCCAAGCGTAACGTAAGGATATACGTACTGAGAAATATATTTATTATTTGATTATTCTTTTTAAGAAATTGTCTGTGCAAATTTATAATTTCGAGGCAGCTGTGAATAAAATTATAGTTGGACCTTATCGTACGAAAATACCTAAATGAACTTAAAAAATTTATTTTTTATTTTTATAACTTCTTTAAAAATTAAAGTAAAAAAAAACACTTATTAGTTTTTGTTGAGAAAAATAAAGCTCATTTTGCCTTGAAATTCATGTTTGAATTTTTTTTTTTAATTTGTTCAATTCTCTAGTGCCAGTACAAATAACTATAATCTTTAATCCTTGGATGGCTACGCATTACTTTACGACATATCCAACACTTATCAACTAAATCGCACCTGGAATCAGCATAAAATTCCACAGTTTTTTGATTCAAGGACGACAACTGACGTTTAACATTGTACAAGGAGGAGGATACTCTGTGATCGAGTTTATCAACCATACGATCGTCCATCAATTCAATATGATACGTATGAGATGATACGCGACCACCTTCCGGAGAGCCCGAACGCATACGCGATACAGCACGGCTGGAACGCACTATGGCCTGTGACATTAAATCTTCTTCTTCTTTTTTCGATTGTTTTATATTACGCTCGGACTCTGACAATAAAGCCTGAGCAATGGCGTGGGCCGATTTACCGCGTATTTGACGTTTGAACTCTTTCGACATTTCACCGCTTTCTAATTCCATTCTATGAATACGATGGAGTAGCTTAATTGTATCTTGACGAATGATATCCTCTAATTCTCTTTGACGACGTTCACGGCGTTCACGCGATCTCTCTAAAACCGAATCGGGAGCAATATGCTTAGTAACACGCGCTGCGTCGGCTAGCTTAACAACACTGAATGGTGAACGTTTCTTAACGCGAAAATCTAATAAAATCTCATCTGCCCTGGCTGCACAAGCACGAGATAATCGCAGTACTTCGTCGGTATTGTAACGGCGTATAGCGTTCGAGGGCCGATATTGCTTGAGGCCACGTTCACTGGTCCACGGCAAGTGTGGTGGTTTTACCTGCAAATTTTTCGTTTTTGCATCCAAGTAGTCCATCATTGGCTGATAGAAATTCATAGTGTAGCCATAGTTGTCTTCATACGTGGATTGTAGCATATGACGCACACGCGGGGGACGCACACTATAGGTAAGAGCCATGATATTGTTTCTTTTATTATTCTCCTACTTCTCCTACTCACACAAATACAAATTTTATGAGACGGCAAGAGGGTACCTTACAACGTTTAAAGGAGAGCGTGTGTGCGAGAGTGTATCTTTCAAAACAGGGGAAACTTGTCGTGAGAGCAGGGGTAAAGTGTAGGTTCGTTATTTCGTTTAAGGTACAAATCGGTAAGTACTTTTTTATGTGTGTTTGTTGTATGTATGGGTTAAATACAATTGCCTTATTGTTTTTGTACTTTAAAACTACAAAATAATTTCTTTTAAATTACAAAAATGTTGTTCAAATTCTTTTGTTATGCAGCAGAACTAGCAGTACATCAGAAACAGCAACAGCAGTAGTAACAAATTTAGTGATATTGTTTGGTGGAGGGTGGTGGCCTTGACTGTAGACTTAAAAGGTTTTCATATGACGTCTAATAGCGTTATGTGCCGTTATTTAGTTTAGTCCTCTTTCCAATATATTGGCAGTGCTTTAACAATTGCCAACAAATATGTATATTAGAGCCTATATGCAGATTTCAAAAAGGGCTAAAAGGCAAAAAGGCAAAAAGAGTTAGTTGGTCAATAACTTTGTACTTTTAAAAAGAGACAACTGGTATCAGTTTGATTGATAGGACCCTCGAGAACCTTAAAGTATGTTCACAATTAAACACTGGGCTTATTTTTTTTGTATTTGTGGGAACATTTTTTTATCATCAAACATATTTACAGCGTCTCGACTTAGTTGCGACACCCACCTTTTATGTTCTTAAGCAATTAAGACTGCTGTTGGAATAACGTTTCAATATTTGACCAAAACTTCCGCGATTGTGTAACACAATTTTAACTAAAATTTAAAATATTTTATTTTATTGTCTTCCTTCGGTTTATTGGCTCTGTTTTATAATTTACCCTTTCAGTTATATTGAAATAGTCCTTTCTCAAGCAATTTTTATTCACTCCTTAATCGATTTACTTAGAGTATTTTTTTATTTTTATATTAATTTCTTAACAATATTTTCGTTCTTTGAAATTAACTTCCTGCTGTCTTAACTATATTAATTAGACTGACATGTATTACGATCTATTTACTTAATTTTTTCATTTTGTCTTTTGTTTTATTTTGTACAATAGATCGATAATGAAAATGATTGAAAATACATTTGAGAATAAAAAACGTTCTAATTAAGTAAGAAAAGAGGAAATTGCTAAAAATCAATGCTTATTGAATGAAAATAAATCGACAATGTCCTTGAAATGTATTTTGTTTTTATTGTAAACAACAATTAATGTGAAATGATGGGGGTACTTAATATTAACCCCTTAAATGATAAATTAAATTCATCTTAAAAGTAAATTTAAGCGATAGTGTTTGAAAGTCAAAGGCCTCTATTAATCTATAAAGCTATGGATTCAAGCTTCCCCATATTCGCTGCAATGTTTTCTTGACTATGGTTTTGTAAAAATTAATAATGGAACAAAACTAAACATTCCTTGATGTAATTTTTGAGACTAGATATGCTTTTGGAACATTGTATACTTTTAAAACATTGCTAATGATTTATTAAGGGTGTTAAAAATCCGAAGTCTTGTCTTGAGTAGTTAAATTTTGAGGTTAGAAATACAGGCTTAAGAAGATTTCTGTACTTCTAAATGTAACTTTCAATATCTTCAGATAAGAAATAAGATTTAACTGTTTTATTTCTGTTAGAGCCGAATTCTTAACGTTCAGTTTACATGCTAAAGATTCGTAAATCTATTACTTATGAGGCTTAAAATACCGCGTATTTTGTTACTGTATGTAGCTCTGCTGGATAGTGTTCAATTGGAAAAATCAAGAAACAAACGTTTGTTTTTATTAATATATAAATATTTAAGAGTGCAAAAGGAGAACGGATTTTCATAAAAAAAAGGATCGCCTTACACCGGCAGACAAGTCGGACCAACCGAAAGTCTGACGAACATCTGAAACAAGCAAAGTAGTTTGAAAATACTGGAAAAACTGCTGAAACAGAAACGTTAGACATACTTATTTGCCGGTGTAAGGTACTCTTTACTCAACAATCTTTTCGCACAAGAGCAACTAAGCTCTGTTAATAAATACATGATTGGTATTCACTTAATTGTATGGCGGACATACAACCATTGTTTTAATAAGGAGTGAAAACTGTAAGTCTCTGAAGGCCTTACAAACAAGTGCTGGCTGTTTTTTTTTCAAAAATATGACTTTTTTCAAAAATGTAACCATTTTAATTACTAAGTCGTTCGAATCCATCGCTAGGTATGAGTTGTTCCCATCTCTCTGGAAACATCTAAGTTTTGCGCCAAAAAAAAGCTGCTTATCTTTTGGGGCAAAAAACAAAAAAAAAATTAAAAATCAAACCAATCCAGACACGTTGTTCTACTTCCATCGAAACAACAAGTAGTATAAGGCATATAACCTAAAACTTTCTATTTCCTGTTTCTAAATAGCATTTCACTACTGCAGCAACATAAGGACGAGAATTTTCATGATGGAAAATTATAGATTCATATTCTGGATATTTTTCGTTGATTGCTCTTTTTACACTGGTCATCTGTTGTCTGTATGAGTCTGCTATGGTAGTCTGACGAGAGTAAAGCAGCTCATAATAGCAAATTTCTTTTTGTGGCCTTTCCAACTGTTTTTTGTCTTTAAGATCAAAATCATAATCTTTGAAGCGTTAACAACAATCTCTAGAAGTGGTTTCGCAGAGACCAGGCTTGCCATACATTTTTAAGAGAATATCTTGGCTTTTGGAAGCACTTTTCTCGATACTAAATAACGAAGTGATATTTCCCACAAAAACACTTTTTTGATTCAAAGTTGTCCATTTTTAATGCAATAGGCAACTATGTTATTGTGACAGATGTCTAAGCTTTCCGAGAACTATATATTTACATACATATGTATATTAACGATAATTTTCTTTCGAAAGGTAGAGATTTGCTAAAGTAAATTCTTTTCAATTGAGATTTCTAGGCACTAAATCCAACTACTAGGCCCTGTCAACGCAGAGGAAGCTCTGTCGATTCACTCAATCAATGGCAAGATAATTCCTCTGAACTTCCATTGCCAAGGTGGAGACAAAGCCAAAACCTCATGCCCTAGTCATCTTAAACGTCTTAAAGCATAGAAACCGATGTAAACAAGTATAGTAAAATATAGAAAACTTCATGAATAGATTTACATTGAAAAATAGGTTGTACATAAGAAACCCTAGAGTAGGTTAGGTTTACAAACCGCTTGCAACACAGGTCCACATGCGTTCGTAAAGCCTGTCGCGTTGCCTTAAGAAAATATGTTGAGAGAAAGGAGAGTCGAAAATTAAAGAGTGAAGGAGGGTTAACAGGATTAAAACAGAAGAAGAGGGTTAAATGGCCACTAGGGTGGTTTGAACAAAAAGTTGAGTTTGTCATTCCCTGGGATTAAATACGATTTCAGATTTTTTTCCACGACCCTGGGTTTTTTGAAAACTGCGTAGCCATTTGTAGTCCGACCATAACATATCGCATATTTTTACTAATGGTTCGAAAACGGTTTCAATTTTGTCTTTTGGAAGGTTTTTTAATCGTTTATCGAATTCTAGCTACAACCTTTGATATCTCAGATCCTTCCCACCTAATGACAAATTTTTTCAAAATATTTCTGACTCCCAAAATGCCACCCCTTGTGTTTTTTTTTTTTAAATTAAATTCTTGCTATCTCTTCTGAGATTCTCTTCTAACAATAAATAAAAAAAACTTCTATTAAAATAACTGATTTAAGGGAAGATCCAAACGTTTTTACAAATTAGTGAATTGAAATTAAAATCTTAAAGAAAATTTGTTTAGACCGTCTTGTTAAGGAGGCCAACACAGCGTATGATTTTAAATTTTGTAAGTTTGTATATTTTTAGACTTTGTAACAATAATTATTTAATCATTTAGCTATTTTCATTTATTTAATACTTCCTCTACTTTGCAATCGTGCGCCAATAAATTTGAGAAGTGTAAGAGAAATACAATGAACTTTCATTTCAATTGATTTCCCGTACTATTTTCGTACCCATTTTCTATCTTCTGTGATTTCTTTCCTTAAATTCAAAAAATTTTATTTGCCTGGTTTTATTAATGACGTTTTGTTTGCATTTCTGTTTTTCATTTTAGAGGGAAAAATATTTATATCCGGATTTTCTAAACATTTAAAAATAGTCTAAAGTGCATAAAATTGTTGTAGGTTCAGGTTGGTTAGGACATCTTTTTAAAAATCTATAAATAATTTACAAAGTGTTTATGGGAACAGAAATGTCTCAGTTGTTTAAAAGAATCCAGGGTAAATTGCCAGCTAATAAAACGAATTTCACGTCTATTTAAAAGGAAATAACTTCGGCTTCTTATTAATTTTGACAGAAAATCGTCTACTGTGTCGTCGAAGTTCAGGACAACTTGCCGCCATTGACGTTGTACAGATAGTAGTGTTCGCACTTCGAACATCTTCAAGTCTTGCACTAAAATGCAAGAAACGTTAGCTGGTCAACGTGGTCCGGCTCATTTGTGTTTATTTTACCAGCAGTGGCGGTATTCTTGTCGAAATGCTAATCTTCTGCCTTCTGTTGCAGTCTCTCCAAAACTAGCGGCTGAGCAAGGTTGTTTGAATAGTTAGCGAGGGACGGCCGAGAAATCTGCCCGATTTACGAATTACGTTGCGCGAAAGGCAAAAGAATGTAGTTAAAAGATTACGTGTTCTTGGGGGGAATAACGTTCCCTGGTTTCTGAAACATCGAAACTAAGCTGACAGTTGCCGACACTTCCAAATATAATTCAAACCAAAAAAATTATTAATATATCACCAGTGTGAATTCGGAAATAGGAACTCTAATACGTTGGAATTACAGTAAGTTGGGAGTTATAGAGGGGAAATTTCGATGTCGTTTAACGCTTAAATCCAAATCCCTTTAAATTCTATTTAGCCTTTAGATTCAATTTCTTGTTATTACTTTTTTGGTTTATGAAATTATTTTGAATTAAAACTTACCGGATGCATTCGATTTCTTCATCCTTTTCACTCAAACGGCGTTCGGCATCGTGACGGTATTGATTGAAGTCGGCAGACAAACGTTGACCACGTTGTTCCTCTGCCTTGCGACCCTGTTGTAACGAAGATATTTAGTTTTAAAAGAATACGAAATAAAGTTTAATAATTGTAAAAAACTCACAGCTTCAGCTTCCTTGTAGGCGGCAGTTAATTCATCACGTTCATTCTCCAAGCGACGCAATTCCAATTCTAATTCGTGCAAACGACGGTTCATTTCGTTAATGGTGCCCTTAGCATCGTGGAGATCATCTAAAACAATACAAAACAAACACATTAGTATTGCTAATTTAGTTTTCTCTATTTTCATCTCTTACCTCCCAATTTTTTGTTCTCACGAGCCAATTGGTTGTTAGCATCCTTAACCTTTTCATACTCATGAATGGTACGTTGCAAGTCGGCTTGTTTGTTCTTCAAATCACGTTGGCTATTCTCGTACATAATAATAGTCTCCTCCAATCGGCTCTTCAGTTCGACGTTGTGTTTTTCCAAAGTGTTGACAGATTTGTTCAATTCGCGGCATGTGTTGTTAGCTTTCTCCAAATCGATAATGAGTACTTCAACTTCGCTGGACAAACGAGTTTTTTGTTTCTCCAAGTTATTGATCTTAACAATGCACGACTCAACATGTTCCTCCAATTCGGTAATGCGTATTTGGTATTTGCGACGAATCTCTTCGCACTCTTCGGCGCGAGCAGCTGCTTCGGCATTATATCGGTTTTGCCATGAAACAGAATCGGCATTGGCCTTGACCAACTGACGTTCCAAGTCAATTCGAGCTTCAGACTCTTCTTCGAGTTGAATGCGAATCGATTCCAATTCGCTTTCAACTTGATGAAGGGAAGATTCCAACATAGAACGACGACGATCTTCATCTTCCAAACGGCGACGAGCATCTTCCAATTGGGAGATGACTTGGCTCTTGGAATATGAGACAGTGTCCAGTTGGGTCTTGAGATCTTGGACGTCCTTGATCAATTCAATGTTCTCTTGCGAGAGGCGAGTCTTATGGGATGTAATATCGATGACAGTGCGATTAAGCTCTTCGATCTTAACATGCAATTCGGATATGGAAACTTCCAACTTTTCAATATGCTTGCTACTGATGATCTTTTCCTTGTTGTAGGATTCGACTTGGCTAAGCAATTCGTAAACTTCAGACTGGAATTTAGCTTTTTCTTTTTCAGCTCTATAAGTTTAAATCACACGTTTTTGTTTTGAACAGGGGGAGAAAGAGAAAAAGTATTAGTTTAATATTTATTGGGTGCTCCAAAGAGAATTAAATTCATATGAATATTGATCTATGCTAGATACTTAGCGTGCGTTTTGGTTATGGTTTGTATATATATATTTTTTTGTCGGGAGCTTTGGCAGTTCTGAGGCTTCTCATACCTGGTCAAGATAGGAGTTTTATATGAGAGTTTATGATTTTATTATTTACATGAGTTTTCTTGGTATAATTTAATGGGTTTTAATATCTTAACAAATCCAGAATTAACTTTTTTATTTATGTTATCAACTAGTCATTGTTTCTAATAAATCATATAATACAATACTCAACAAATAAAAATCCATATCCGTTAAAAACCTGTGAGTGAATCTTCAACTTCTACTTGAAAAGAGGTTATCTATTTGGGGAGGCAATTGAATGGGAATACATTTATTAAAATCCAATAAAAAAGAAGTGAAAACTTTAATCTTTGATACACAAATTTTATATATTTGAGGTCTTTAATCTTTCAGCCTTCATGCTGGTGGCATTTAATGATATATGTATCACAAAGGTTTTGAGTCTTGGACCATTAGGAATTTTGACTATCTGGAATGACTTATTCTTCTAAACCAACGCAAGACGTCTCTTCTACGGCAGGCAATTAGATGGACCCAAACTGCCCAGCAAGGAGTAATTCCATTGTGTAGGCAGTCAGGGATCAGTAGTGGATGCATTAAGTTTACCATGTATTAAAATGACCATCGGATAGACCGAAAGTTAACTTTAGCCATATTAAGATTAAAAGTTATGCTATTGGCAAAATACTTCAAGAGGAGCATGATAAAATGAAGACGACTCAGAAATTTAGAACCTTAAAACTTGCTTAACAAAGGGCATATACAATTATCTGAGTCCCTTTTATAATCTCAATTAATTAACTAATTAATCTCTTAATGAATATCACACATTAACCTGGGAATCTACATATGTGAATTGATATATCTCCGAAATTTCATCGTGTGTAAGTCAAAAGAATGTATAGCAAGAAGAAATGAAATAAAATCTTAAGCAAAGACAACCTGCTTTTTTTTCGACAGCAATATAAAGCAAGAGGTATTAATTTTACTGTTTCACGGGTTCTAACTTGGCCTAATCCGCTAATTAGCAAACATTTGAATCTATACAGTCTTAGATGGCGCCGCAGTGCATCCACAATCGCTTCTATTAACTCACATTCAGCCTCACCAATAGCCAGTACGTAACTTATCGCACTCAACGTGGCACCAGTCCGCCGAGCTCAGAAAAACTTCGGAGAGATGCACCGAAATATGTAGCCATATATCAAAATGGTTTTATAAGATCCCACATATTGGCGTTTAACCTGCGCAAACCCCCGCTTTAACACGGTGCCTAAATGCAGTCCTTTTTGTTGTTTTCTCTGCACTCTTATTGAGATTAAGATCAAAGTTTTTAATATACGACTACCAAAAACATCTAAATAATATTTTTTTTGGACCAGCCGGAACTAGGAAAATAGGCTATGGGAGGGGGAAAGAGGGAGTAGTGTTTGCGAACGTTTGGTTTGAACTTCTCAATAATGAAAGTGGCAGGAAATACCTCCGCAGGGAGTCTATTCCACATACGAACTGTACGGCCAAAAAACAAATTCTCTCGGTAATGCGTAGTGAGGTTCACTGGCCAATCGACTACAAATTGTGAGACCCTTAAGGAGAATTGGAGATGAGTTAAAAGTAGGAGACATTGAAAAGAGAGATCTTAAAAATAATATAAATAAAAAAACTCTGCAGAGCAAAAATAACAAAAAATTAATAATAACGATACTGAGGTCCTTAGTATGAGCTACAATGAATATCGGATGTCAAATTCGTATCAAAAGTTGCAGACACACGTAACGAACTTCTACGCGTCGAATTTTCTATTGAACACAAGTTTACTTTCGATGCTGTAGCGTAGTGATCGAAAATCGTTGAAAATGTAGAAAATTCAAATCGGATGGCAAGATATTCAAGAATCACCTTAAAATGGGTGCATGTCTGTTTATCTGCTAAAAAAAGGAAAAAGGATGCGGGAGCAAGTCCTGCTGAGTTCAGCTGATGATTTCTGTGGCATTCCCCTTCTCGGCCTCTAAGATCCAAATTGATAATGATTTTATAAACTGGCTCAGGCTAGAGGTTGGGAGTAACCCACATTTGGGAACACCAAACAAATTTGTTTAGTTTAGATAGTGCACAAGCCAGAGATCTGTTTATACTTCAGAAGACGCAATTAAGTGATATCATGGCCACGATCATTGGATACTGCAGATTTGGCAATCACACCAAGAGAATGGGGTTGCCTGGCTACTATAGAAGTAGTCACAATGAGGAGGAATCACTAATGTAAGCCCTAGTATTTTTGTATAACAAAGTCGTTATACGATTAAATCGAAATTTTCGAATGCGACGATAAGCATCAACGGCGCTACAAGCCACACCGCACACATGTAACGACTGATTTATTGTAGCTACGATTTCCGTAGTGCTCTCTTATTGAGACACCCTATAATTTTTAAGTAAAAAGCAAATTTTTATTTTAAATTCGAAAAAACTTTTTTAAGAAAGCTACAAACAACATTTCAGCATTTAAAAATGCTGCAAAAAAATCCGCACAGATAGCAACGCTGAGGGAAAATAAAGTCATCAAAGTTTTAAATTTCCATTTAAAATATTTCCAAAAATCATTATAAACAATATAAAATGCTAGATTTATTAAGCATCCGTATACTTAAATGAGTATTCGCAATGCATGCAAGCTGATTTAATAAATGAAAAATAAGTTTTAAAATAATTTAAAAAAAATGACAAAATATTTATGAACGAGTAAATTCTGAAGGAAATATTTTAAAGAAAGAAAATAAAAACATTTAACACCATTATTGGGGATTACGCCCTGGTAACCCATTACACTCGAAACACACAACGACCATGAGTTCTTTTTTTTTTTTTTTGTTTTACTCATTTTATTTGCTTAAACACCTACTGAGAATATTTTCAATATTGTTTTGAGTTTAAATAATTTGTGAAAAACAATTTAACCCCTAATTTTCTAGAAAAGATTAACTCAAATACATATTTAAGTAAATAATTATGCGAGTGTGTGTGAGTGTATATGCATAAGTATTGATGTATTTATATTTTCAAATTTTACGTGGAATTTATTTATAAAAAAAAATAAAAACAACAAAAATGTATCAAATTTCCATAAAGGTGAAATATAGAAAAAGAAACAAAAAGAGACAACAATATTCAAAGAAAATATTATTTTTGTTTTGCAGCCATTTTTTTCATTTTCAACGGAGAAAAAACAAGATTAACAAATTTACAGTGGGGGGAAAAAACGAACAGAAAATTGTTTTGATTACGTTATTTTTGTTTTTCTGCTGTGTAAAATAAACAGAGATTGTGAAGGTAGATATAGAAATGAAGAAAATTCTTTATGTACAAAATTGCAAGATTTCGTTTTTTTTTCGTTAGAGCTTTTTGCGTGAGCGTTAAAAGCTTTTTTTTTATAAAAAGATAATTATTTTTATGGTTGGTGGGGTGGTAATTAGAGTGAATAATAGATTTGGTTTTGTGTGAAGAGTAAGAAATGCGCAAACTCTAAGAATTATTTTAAATTAAAATTTAATACAATCTTGTTCAAAATTGTATGAATTTCACTTTTTTTAAAGTAAATTAACTGTTTGGTGAGTTGGTAAAATTGTTTATAAAAGTTGCTTTTGCGGTTTTAGGGGGGGCTTTCAAGGGGCACAACAATTATTTTTCTTTGTTTATTACTAATATATTGCGCTCTTGAATTTTAGATTATTCTGGCTGTTTAATATTAAAAAAGAAAAGATTTCTTTTTGGATGCTATGGAAATATGAGTCTTGGAAAGAAACTGGTTGAAAATGGGACATAAGGGAACAAAGTCAGAAATCAATTGACTGAAATAATATTAATATAATTTTATTCTTTTTTAAATATTTGAGAATATTTCCTTCAAAATCACCAGCATTTTTTAGCAATCAGAAGTGATTGTTCGAGAAACGGTTGTCTTACGAACTTTTAAGAAAATTTGTACCAAAAACAGTTTTTGTTTTCGGGAAGAGTTCCGAAAAGTTATGTTTACAATATGCGCTTCTCATACTACTGTGGCCAAAAAATAGTAAGACTTTTTAATTTAAATTTCGCGCGGAAATTCATTCGTCGAATTTTTTTTTCTACGTTGGTATGACTGTCAGTGACATCTGGGCTAAATATCACATCAATGTAATCATGAGTGTTTAGTATACGCTTGTCTTTCTGAAGTACAAATGCATTCGGCGATTTTTACAATGAGTGAAATTATTCAACAAAGAAGCTCCATTACATTTTGTGTGCGGAATGAAATTTATGGTGCCGAAACGTTCAGAATGTTGCAAAAGGCTTTCGGTTGTATGTCGCGGACCAAGTGTTTTTGATTGATACAAATTATTCAAAGAGGGTCGAGAATGCGTTGACGACGAACCACGCCCAGGACGGCCATCAAAATCAACTGATAATCAACACGTCAATAGAATCAAGGAATTGGTGTTCGAGAATGGACGATTAACAGTCAGAGACTTTACTGATATCGGGCCGACAACTCTTGGTTTTTGCACCACGATAATGCCCCGTCGCATACCGCATTGATTCTTCGTGAGTTTTCCGGCAAAAGTTCAATGAATATCGTTCCACAACCACCGTATTCGCCGGATTTAGCTCCGTGTGACTTCTGGCTGTTCAGCAAACTCAAGCGACCGCTCCGGAGAAACCGTTTTGAGTCAATTAAAGACATTAAACGTGAATCGCTACGCGCATTGAAGGCTATTCCGGAAATTGACTTTAACAACTGTTGCGATTGCAGCTGGGGGAGGATTACTTTGAGGGGGATGAAATAGATTTGGCAGAATAAATAAACAAATTTAAAATTATGAACAAAGCCTTACTTTTTTTTTTCCCACAGTAGTATGTAGTGGGATATATGTTGGATACATATGTCATTCCAACCTTGTGCAAAAAATAATATTCTGCATACGTTTCATAATTATTAAATTTACACGTATGTTGTGCATAACATCTAAAGGTCCTTTTACACTACTATGTGTATTGTCAAACAAAATGAGAAAGTATTACAATGCAAAAGCAATTTATTATGAATTTCATGAAAATAATGAAAATACGTATGGAAATTTGACAGTCGTATGGCTGTCACAAGTTTTTGAAAAATGTTCTTTTCATCATGGTTGCATATTTACAGAGGTGTTATAGTGTAGTAAAACCATGTAATGTTAGTATTTCACTTTTAATTTTTTTGACAGTCAGAAATCCAACGAATTATAGTAATGTGAAAGGGGCTTAATTAAATATTTACGGCAGTGTTGTTCGTCAATTTTTAATTTATATATCAATAATCTGTGTTAAATAATATTTTTGCAGCTTTTTTGGTTTTAAATATGGAAAAGAAAGATGCTCCGGCTGTCAGATGTACACAAGATTTACATATGAATAGCACACAATTCAATTTTCTTATGAATTACAAGGGTGATCCAAATTGTCTTTCCACTTGACAGTGGAAAATATTTTCCAAACATTCACTAACAAAATGAAATTAAAAGTAAATGTAATCCAGAGCAATTGACAATGGAAGAAAGTGTTCGTATAATCCGAGCTCAAACAAGGATGCATATTGTGCTTGAAGTGAATATTTTGGTGTCAGTAATAAACCTTCTGAGCCCAAAATTTGGGATTCAGTCCAAAAGTTTGGCAAACGGGGTCAGTATGTAACATGAATATACTCCAGCAAGCTCGACTAGGCCCTTTAAACTAGTATATTGACAGAATTCGCGAAAGTATTTCCGACGTACCTGGCATCTCCGCAGTGAACAAAATCCAAAACAGCCGAAATAGAGATCGCAAATACAAGTATTACCTGTAGACAACAGAGATAACATGCAAAATAACCGACATCGGACCTGGGCTTTGCAGAAACGTTATCGAAAATTAATACATTCACATTAGATCATGTCATTCAATGTACAAGTCTAAACTGAACAACCCTTTATATCACATATCCTAAGACATGTGGAAAACACGCAGTGCAAACGTACCTTTAGGAACCCTGCAGAAAATTTATTGTTAATTGTCTGAAATCTAGTAGAACAGCAAGCAGAGATTTTATAGGAAATACTATCTTGAAGTAGAAAAAATAATTTTCGATCTTTAAAAAGCCTTGTGTGTTGCAATCGTTCCGAATAATTTAAATTAAAACGTCTGACCAAATATTTAAGCTCAATATTATAACTGGGACAGCCGTGATGAGAGATTGTTTGGAAAAAATTTGGAAAATTTATTTAAAAAATAAATTTTTGTGATGAATTCTTTTACATACACTTAAACCGAAATCTTTAAAGTGCAGGCGAAAAGTTAAGTCTAAAATTACAATTTTATAAATCTTCTTACTAAAATTAGAGAATAGAGAAAAAGAATTGTAATCATGAGACAATAATTTTTAAAGCGAAACAGTGGCTTGATTTTTTTGAATGACCCAGCCGGTATTTGACAAGTCGGTGTAATATATAAATCAGTCAGTTGTCTGGATCGCCGGAAACTGGATTTCACGGTCGGGCAGACAGATATTTTTTAATGTATCAATCTTACTATGCGTAAGGCATCAATATGCGTGTATATAGTAAAGAAATAAATAAGTAAATATTTTTGGGGCAAATTTCCGTCATCTCCTGTCAAGTTTGGTTTGGAGACAAGCCGGATTCGGCTATGTGCCATCTTCAGTGTCGTTTTCCGTTCTGAGTCAGAAACCGGTTTGTCTCGAAATCAAACTTGACAAGAGATGACGGAAATTTATTCTAAAAATCAACATAAAAACACCCTGTTTCTTAATTTGGGGAAGGTTATAAAAACGTTTTCAGTCATGTGGCTTACAGCCACATTCAGAGGGTGCAAACTACCAACCCAATGCAGAAAGGCAAGTAAGAAAAAAATAATAATTTTTTTATTGTGGCGGCTTTTTGTTAAAAATGTAAATGTTTCTGTTTTGAGGTTCTGTGAGCTTTCTCATTGGAAATATAGAATTTCGCGCATACAACATTTATGTTTTTCTAAAAAGTTGGACAAGGCTTTCTGATGTGCTGGTTTAAGCAACCAGCGAAATGCTGTAATAAAATAATTTGGGATAGAATTAGCTAGAACAAAATCTGGAAATAAAATTAAGTTTAACTTGACATGTATTCTCACGTCCAGTGGAAATTTCAAAGCCGAAAAAAACTTCTACCTTTTTTAAAAAAGACTTTATAGTCCTGTTTCTTTAAGTAGCCAAAAATCGGAATTCAAGAAACTGGAAAACTGTAAATTATTCGGTAAACCTTGTTTGTTTTTTTATCTTGTAAATTTATTTTACAAAAATAAATATCACAAAGCATATGAAATCGCCTAGTCAGCTAGTCTTTAATTCAAAAAAGTTTCAATTATGACATTTGGAAATCAAAATTAAAAAAAATATTCTTAATATTTTAACGTCAAATGAATATAAAAAAAAATCATTTCTATAATTCGACTTAACCTAAAGAAACACCAATGTACAATGTGGTATCCGTAAAAATTTGTTATGACCCACTGTGCCCACAGGTGGCTGTATTATTGTCATCTAAATAAATATTTATTTAAAAATAGAATATTCAGTTACATGTTATATTTAAATAAGTGAACAAATATTTTCAAACATTTTCATACATTTTCATTCAGACATTTATCGAAATGAGTCACCACATTCATCGAAATGAATCACTACAAAGCAAATGAATCAACTAATACGAAACATACATATAAATGAACAGATGAATAATATTTTATGATAATGAATAGAAAAATAAAGAAATAAAAGTAAAAGCATAAGCATTAAAAGCGGCTTGAATTTTTAAATAATTAAAAGCTTTTTTCTTAAACCGCCCACGTCATTGTTGTTGCTTTTCCCAAACTGTTTACTTTTGTGTTTAAATAATTTGGAAGACTTTTAAAATTTACCTGCTCTTTGATTTAGTCAGGATTTCGATTTGATCCTGGAAATCGGCAATAATTTCGTTGTGCTTCTTTTTGAGCAACATGGCAGTTTCTTCGGATTCCAAATGAACATCTTCAAGCATTTTACGCATTTTCAACAGTTCACTGTCACGCTTGCGATTGGCTTCAAACTAAATTAAAAAAAGTCAAGTTAAGACAATAAAATTAAAGTGCAAGCAATCGAAGCAATAAAACATATCAGTTTATAAATGTACTTTTTATTAAAAGTACTTAAATAATAACACCTTTTGTTAAAAGTACTTTCTAGCTTAGAGAACTTGCTGACTATCCAGTGTATGGTAAACAATATTTTCTTTTGTAAATAAAAAGAGTTTTATAAAATTAAATGTTCAAGTACATACTATCTTTTTACTAAAAAGTACGCTTTAAGAAAAAGGCTTTTTGGAAATTTAATTTTTCGATAAAAGCTAATTTTTTACAACAAAGAACTTATTGATTAAAAGTACTTACAGAAGGTAATTTTTTTTTGGTACTTTATTACAAAAATGTTAAACTTTAGATAAAAGGTATTTTTCTATAAAAAAACGTCTTGATAAAAGTTACCTTTTACTGACAGGGATTTTCTTTTTTCTTTCCAACCAAAATACTACTTTCTCTCAAAGGAAATTACGTTATAAAGTTCTTAGATTCATGGAGGGTTTCTTCCACAGAAACGTATTTTTTCATAATGTTAGTTTTTACAAAAAGATACTTTTTATAAGAAAGAACTTCTTGATAAATTATGCCTTCTTTGAACAAAGGCAATTTGTTACCAAAAAGTAAATTGTTACAAAAATCTCTTTTACAGAAAGGTATTATTTTGCAAGAAAAAAAAATTAAGAAAGCACAAAATGTGTTTTTTGATCAAATATTATTTTTGTTATAAAAAAGTACTATTTGATCTAGAGTTACATTTCTTGATAAAAAGGTACAATTTCGTGAAAATTGGCTTTTCACAAAAACGTATTTAGGATTAAAATTACATATTAGTTTTGTATACATAAATAATGTAGATATTTGGAACGAATTTCTCAAAGCGAAAAATTACACTGAGGATGGCAGATAGCCGAAGCGGGGGTTGTCTAAAAGCCAAACTTGACAAGGAACGACGGAACTTCGTTTCAAATATCAATTCAAATATCAATACCCTTTTAATAGAAAGGACTTTTTTGGGCCCTTCTAGGTGCTTTATAATAAAAATGTACAACTTTTGGATCTAAATTAATTTCTTGATAGGAAAGTGTATTTTGTATATAAAACAATACTTTTTAATTAGAACTTATTTTAAAAATGAACTATATTAAAGAACACTTAATAAATCTTCTTATTTTCAAGCGACTTTTTCACAAATAAGGAATTCTGAATAAAAGGTACTTTTCAAGTAATTTATCGACTTATGACGAATAATTAAGAAAAATTTGCGTAAATTTTATTAAAATAATTTTTATTTAAAAAGTTACTTGAAAATACCGGTTTCTAAAAATATATTTTAAAATATAATGGCTTCTTACTCTTTTTTATTACTTCTAATTACACTTACTTGATGTTCAGCACCACCTTCAGCTTCCTCAAGGCGTTCAGACATTTGAATGACTTGGACGCTGAGATCGGCTTTCTCGCGTTCGATCTGAAAACGAGAAAGAATAAAGGCAACTTAATTTTAGATCTAACACCAATATATAGTTTAAAACAATAAAGAAAATTTGCCATTTCACTTTAAAAACAATAACTTACTGTGCTAATGACTCATATTTTGGTGTGAATAGAATAAGATAGTTTTGTAGCTTCATCGGTAGTTTCAACACTTGTTTCATTTAGTCTAGTCTTACTTGCTTTTGTAAGAGCGCAATTAAAGTAGAAAAATATTCGTTTGTTTACTTTTAGCCAATATAAATCTAGATATTCACGTTATCACAATCAATTTAAATTTTTTTTCTAAAACAAATAATGAATTTCTGAATAAATTCGTAAATTTTTATTGATTCAAATAGACCTGAACAGTAGTTTTTTTTGTAGTTTTGCTTATGAACATGTTCAAATATAAATCATATGAAAAAGAAATGCGTAAAAAGCAATAAAAATATGTTTCTTGCAACGCATCACTGAAAAAAACAGCGCAGAAAATTTAAGGCAAAATGCCAAGAAAATCACATTAAACGCTACATAAACAACAACAAAAGCAACAATAAAATGAACTACAATTTCCAAATGCAACACACTGTTGCACATACACTTCTTTTTTGTTGTTGTTTGTTTTTTTTGCTAACTTTTTATTATTATATTTTTGGTATAATGCAAGCTGACCGGCAGCAACAACCAAAGAAACGTTGAAAACTTTTGTAGAAAATTCAGTTTCTCTTGTTTTTTTCTATTTCACCAATTAAAACCAATAAGTGGAAAACATCGAAAAAAAAGATGAGAAATTTAATTATATTCGAATGAAATGGCCTAAATAAATTAAGGAATTTTTGTTTAGTGTAAAAATATTATTTTCTTGTTTCAGAAAAACACTTTCAAGTCGTAAATTGAAGTTTATTTGCTCAAACTTCATTGTGTTGCATTCTAAATTTCTAGGAAATATCGAATTGAAATGGTTACAATTAATTTGGCAAGAACGAATATATTTCCTGTTCGAATTTTGCTGAACAATTCGTAATTAAGTAAAAGTTGCGATTTTTTCCAAACTAAAGTAGAAGATATTTACTACGGAAGTTCTGAACAAATTATTCCATTTGTTATTGACGAAAAATTTACACCTGTTAAGGATATGTTAGTTTTCAACGTGAAATTTAATGAAATTTTTAATGGATTCAATTATTTATGTAATAAAAAATTTAATTACAGAGTTAAATGAATCAATTAAAAATTAATTATTTATTTATCTTCAAGCTGAAAACTAACAAAACCTTAATAGTATGACATGATTTGTTCCCTAAGTTTTACATATTTTCTAATTGGAACTTCTGTACCATCAGAGCGCCCTCTTAGCTAAACCTTAGTTAATGTAATCGATTATTCGTTTATTTTGTTTTTTGCCGATTTATTGCAATTGTTAATATCTCGGTTCGAATAATTTGCCAACACTAGATTTACCTTTATTCTTGGATGCTACTTAAGTATAATACAGTCTGCAAACGTTGGCGTATATGCATTTGGGCTTGTTATATCATCTGCCTAGATGATAATAACTTTAATAAATCAGTGAGTTTACTACAGTTTTGAAAACTAATCCTTTGACCTTACCTTAAACGTTCTATCTGTCAAGTAGCTTGTGGAAGTTTTCAGAAAGAACTCAAGTTATTTTAGAGAGTAGCCCATCATGCCAAACTATAAAACGCCTGGGAAATGTCTATAAACAAAACTGAAAAGTATTGCTTGTTTTCAAATGCCAATCGGCAACAATTCTATGGACTTGGTCAAGAGTACTATGACTGGATCGAAAGCCAAACTGATGATCTGGAGTAGGGTTTGTCCATTAAGATAAGCATTTAAACACGAAATAAATATTTTTGAAAACCTTCGGTAGTCTGACTTGAGTGTTTTCCTGTTTTGGGAATAATAACAATTTTAGACATTTTCGAACTCGCAAATTTCTCCTAATTGAAGTATTTTATGTTACTGCCCGACGTCTGCGTTTAAATTCTGACCCGTTCCCCGGGTAGTGAAAATAAATAATGTTGTAAAGGCTAATTCCCGATCCAGCACGCTTGAAGGCTAAGGATTTTTTGTATTAGTATCTAAGAGAGAATTTTCATTGCCGCATGACATACTATAACGACTGGTATCGATTAAAGAACAGATTCAGATCCACTGTTGCTTGAAAGTAAAGAATCCTGAAAAAGCTAATATTCCTGATAAATTTTCCTTGATAGCCGATTTTGTATATCGATATTGCACAGGGAATTATCACTTACCACTATCTTATTGTCTGACCGCCCATGTAGAGCGATTGGGATAAATCATAAACCATAAAGAAGGTACTCTGTTAGTCGTTATTTGATGAAAGAAACGTCATTTTTAGGGGTACTTGGGTCTGAAAATTTAAAATTTTGAAAAGTACGCATATTCTGGTAATATAAACAGGTATATAAATGGAAGCTTATCGTACTATGGATATACTGCTTTCAAAATACTGGCTAGTTAATCAATAAAATGTTTCACAGGTTTAATTAAAGTGAAAGAATGGACAATTTACGGAAATTACAAGAGGTACAAGTATGTTGGGGTAGTTCAGTAAATTGGTTTGTAGGCGTGACGCTTTTGAGATGTAAGGTTTCTAAGAATTAGCGCCTGATCGCTGAGATCACGTGCATAAGACCGATATTTATATGGTATCTTTACGAGTGCGGGAATACAACGACTTAAATATGGATCATGTGTAATCCATTGAAACGCTACTGCGTCCTTGAGACTGAGGTGCTTGGAATTTTCATTGGCTAAGGGAGTACATGCCAGTATAAGAAGTCAGCGAATAAGTCGCCTTTGTCCTTTATCCAATGTTGAATTTGGGGCTTAGATGGTAATAGAACCAACGAACATTAGCTAATTGGTTTGTTTAGCAACTTTTAATTTATTGAAAATTTTCTACCTCTTCGTATTAAAATTTTTATCGCATTTTATTGCAAAATAACTCAATTTAAAAATATCATAATTTTTATATGCACTCGCCGGCCTTCTGCTTAAAAATAATTTTAAAATCCTTTATACCCCGCGAAGAATAAATGTCTACAATAATGTTTGTCTCAATTTTATTAACGCACTTAATTTTAATTATAAGAGGAAAAATTATTAAATGTTTCATCGTATTTTCGAGAAGAATATATATATATATATATATATATATATATATATATATATATATATATATATTTTGTTATACAAAGTCTCCTTCTATATAAATAAACCCATTAAGATACATCGCAAGGAGAGATATTCACATTAATGAATGTACTTTAGTGAGTCATTGCGAAATCCACGAATTTTGTTCGAAAATTATTTTTGAAAATTATTATTTGAGTTATGTATATTTATTTGCTCTCAAAATATTTATGATTTTTGTAAATTAGTGTATTTTGTCATTTCTATTTATATTTCAAGAGAAGTGTTGAAAGATGTTTGCAAAACTTTTTAATTATTTTTGTATGAAAATATTTCTACAAAATGTTAAACTAATTCCAAATGGAGGTGTTGAATTGAAATATAGACAAAATTAATCAATAGACTTATGGATTGTATGATAAGAAATTGTCTATAATTTTTTTTAAAGGTAAATTTTTATTATGCAGGATTTCTGCAAAGGTGTGTAATAAATAAACTAATTTTATGAATTCGATTGGCTTTTTTTTATTGTAGTTGAAGAGTTCGTAGCAATTGTCACGACTTAATCAAGTAATTGCAGCAATTGTACCAGTTGGTAATGCTAAACACACTCGACGTTCAATAACAAGGTGTTGCAATTATAATACTCGTAACGTAGCCAAGCCGTAGAGGGCTGCTGAAAATCCAAAAAATTCATTAACACAAACTTTAACTGATACAAAAGCTATAGCCTGCTCGTAACTTCCCAGCACAGCAAGCAGGGTCAAATTAATTATAGATTTTTGGAACTTATTTCCGTCACCCCTTGTCAAGTTTGAATGGATCTGGCATCCGCAAAGACAAATTCTGATGCAATACAAAGCAATAAAACAGTCATCACTTACATCTACCAATCCGTACAAAACACCCGACTTACGAGCTTTACCTGCTACCTGTTCACACCTTACAGATGCCTACGAGCTTACATGACAAATAGATATCTGACAAACAATAAAACACTAACGAATTGATGTAAACTTCTCAGAACAAAAAATGACACCGAAGATGGCATATAGCCGAAACCGGTTTGTCTCCAAACTAAACTTGATAAGGGATGACGGAAAATCGTTCCAAAAATCTATATCAAAACACCCTGTCGGAATATCAAATCAAGAGTCAAATTAATTATTTAATAATTCACAATTTCGAGCATAATACTCCCTGACAATGAAGCATAATCGACAAAACTGTTGCATTTGTTACTCTTAAAACGCGCATGTGCTTGTTATCGATTACCAAAATTGGCCTTTGGATCGTATGATAAGCTACCATTGAATTTCCTTTTATGAGGTTACACAAAGTTAATTTCAACAAGCTTACACAAAACCACCGAAGTTTAGCCGCATTTATGCCAAATTTATCCGCATTTGCTAATAAAGCCTTGGAAGTTATTCAGTCGATAAATTCAAGTCTTGCATACACTTGGAATACACTTTTAAGAAAAGTTAGGTTCTTCTATTTTATTTCTTGCAAATAAACTTTTGAAGTTGATATCATGAATCACACACAACATATGGACAAAAATATTAAATTTACATAAACTTTCTCATGGAAAATTTATAAAAGAAACTGTAAGAAAGACTTTTAAGCTTCACTAATGTGCCACCTCTATCTGAGTGATGTTGGTAGAAATTGTTATTTTTTTAGTAAATAATAAAATTTTGTTAATGGTACAATATGCACCATTTCTTGTCGTACGAAATAATATGAAAAGCAAACAACAGTGTGTATTTTTTAAGAGCGAGTTTTTCATTTTGCGCTATTCTTTCAATAAACAAAAATGTTTAATTAATTCAATTTCAAATTAAAGTTTAAAAACATATCGATATCATATCGATGTCACCTCGTGATTCGACAGAGTCGCACTGTTGAAAGTGTGTACACTATACCCATAGGCAGTGTTGCCAGATTTCTTAGATGTGGAATATGCAAAAATCATGAAATTTTGAAGAAAAAATGGTTAAAAATCTGGATTTTATTTTCAAAAACCTTCAAAACACATTTCAATTATTTTCTTTTATATTAAAAAAAACATCATAAATTTTACTACAAATAAATCAAATCAAGTCAATGTTCGTTTGTATGTGATGGTCGCTTTTGTACCTTTAAGCGGGCCATATGGGGTCGTTTTCTTTTTAAATCCTCATTATATCGGTCCGATAAGTTGGCCTAATATTCGCCGCTTATTGTTTTTTCATTTTGAAGGTAATCGATATGGATTATCCCGCGTGCATCCCAAAAAAATATTGCCATCACCTTATTGGCCTTCTTCGGAGCAGGTTCACCCGGAGAAACCCATTATTTAGATTGCTGCTTAGTCTCCGGAGTACAGTAATGGATCCATGTTTCATCGACAGTTACAAAACGCCGCAAAAACTTATTCGGATTGCGGTTAAACAACTCCAAACAATCCTTTGAAGTTGTCACAAGTTTACGTTTATGGTCAATTGAGAGCAAACGCGGCATCCATCTTGCAGACAACTTTCTTAAACCCAGCTGATCATTTAAAATCGAAATAACCCTGCCATATGAAATGCCTATGACATCAACAATCTCACGCACGATCTACGATCGGCCAACACCATATCGTGGATTTTTTCCACATTTTCGGGTGTACTGGCCTCAATTGGCCGTCCAGAACGTTCAGCGTCATTTGTACTTGTGCGATCACAACAAAAATCAGTAAACCACTTTTTTACCATTGAAATCGATGGTGCATAGTCCCCATAGTATTTATCGAGTTTTTCCTTGGTTTGATTGATGTTTTTTTTTCGCAAAAAATAATGTTTATTGAGCACTCGAAATTCACTTTTTTCCATTTTTAGACAAATACACGAGGTTGTATGTTTTGAACGCAAAGTAAATGACGACACTTACTCAAACAGTAGACTATTTACAGGTGGTACTTCATGGGAACAGTGTTGAATTTCATATAACTACAAGGGAAGTTCGAAAAGTCACGAACTTATTGATCCGCCCTCGTATTTATTTTTATGCATAAATATCAAATGGTATTATTTTTAACACATCTAGAGATACTATTAATGATGTGCAAGGGTACTTGTTAGGTTTGAATTAACTTTTATTAAAGAGCACTCCAACTCAAGTCTAATTTGTTAAATGCCAATAAAAATTAAGATCATATATTAAACGAACTTTGAGATTTTAAAGCATAATATCACAGCCAGCACGTTTCGTAGCAAAAATTTATTGTATTTATTTTTTTCTTTGTGAAATCAATTTCCAATAAATATTTAAAGCTAGATGTCTTTTTTTTAAATTTTCTTTTGATTTGGTAAATATTTTTATCAAATGAAAGGCGGAAAATTTGTTGATATCAAACTCTATATAAAAATATTTGCAGCCATTTGTTCAACTTTTTTGCTTTCGAATTACACGTTCCTCACTGGAGGGGAGGGAGGAGTGGGGGTGGGTTTGGAATTCATGATTGCACCTTTGCATATACCTGTTATATATTTGGCTTAGAAAAATCTTTCCGTAACAACTGCATAATTACTTAACGGATTCTCGAGATAAAGTTGGCTGCTATTCAAACTAGTGCAAATTTTGCGGATTTAGGTCTAGGTCACCGCTTCATTTTTTTACATACATACCTAAATATCTATTTCTAGTTTTCTTATGCAGCCACAACAAATCGTAATATTAAACAATTTGTTATTTTTTAGACTAAGATTCTGGTACCCTGATCGAAGTTTTTAAATATGTTGGGAAACAATGCTTTTGAAACATATGACAATAAAATTGTTCTGCTTATATTCTAGATTTGATATTCTGACAGGGTGTTTTGATGAAGATTTTTGAACGAATTTCCGCCATCCCTTGTTCTGTTTTAAACAAATAAGACTAAGAAAATAAAATAATCAAAAATTTTTCTTTTGCATGCGAAAGAACTTTTTGGCGACTCATGACCTTTAATAAGATCTGCAGAGGAAAAGCAAAAAAGTATATTTTGCTTGGGACTAGACTTGCTAGACTTGGGAAATTATCACTAACGTTTTGTTAAAGAATTTTTAAATTTCTTACAAACTTATACCAGGCATTTTAGGTTAAGATTCGAGATATCACTGATCAGGGTTTGAAACGTTTAGTTTTTCGGCAACCAATTTATCTGACGTTTCGCTCATTTAATTAATTTGTAGAGCTTCATGTAAGAGTTGGGAGCTGAAACTAGGTTTCTAATATCATATGGTCTAATTTCAATGATTTTTTACTCAATTTTTCAAAAGGTGAAATGAAAATATTAATAGCACTGCTCTAGCAATTGCCCGAGAAACCTAACCTACGAGTTTTGTTAATGTCACCTCATTTTACTAATTTCAGGGGTTAAAATAAACGATTAATTTTTAAATGGCTGTAAAAATAGTAAAAGTATGAGGGATTGCGAATTGACTGTTATTGTACCCCTCTAAGGTTTTTTTCTGTAGTGACGTGATGTCAAATCTGGCTAAAAACGTAGGAAAACAATGTGCTGTCGTAGGCATTGAAGTAGTGTCTTTTAAGTGCAATTTTTTATAGAAATATCCCATTTTAAAGCTTTTCCTTCTCGCACCTGTCTCGCACCGTTTGCAGCTCTTAGGAAAGTTTAAGTCCATCGTCATTAACAAATAACACAAAATGAGTTTCGATTTAATCGATTCAATAGCTTAAATTACAGATTAGTAAAGAAACACTAAAACAAAATGACGTATGAGTGATAATTGAAGGCGTATGATTGTTAGAAATTTTATTAAATATTTCTAGACTTCGAGGGCGTATGAGTGCTTGAATACGTTTTCAAACCTTTTTAGAATAAATAAATGGGACTTCCTGTTTCTAATTTTAGCAATTTTATTATATTTATAAACCAAATATTTATTAGGAATTTACACACGAATTTTGGCTGGTATTTGTTGTTTTTATTTGTGGCCCAGGCCAGAAATATTTTCTAAATTTGTAAGAAGCCGCCGAATATTTTCTTTCTGTAATTTGTACTGTATTTGCTATTTTGTTTTGGTGTGGCAGACAGCATAAAGTGTTTTATTAAACGTGTACTATATGTAGGTACATAGGCGTAAATTGTATATTTTGTGGCGTTAAAATATTGTGCTGTGAATGCATGTCGGTTGCAAATAAAATTGAAAGTTTCTGCTTAAAAAATGCCTTGAGGCAAAAAGCTAATATCAAAATCAAAGAAAATGTTATTTATCACACATTGGTGTGTTTTTGACGATTTATTTCTTGTGATAAGAAAATAGTTTATATCGCTCTGTTTTAGTTTATTTGTTTTGACTTTAAAATTCTCAATTGATATTTCGAATTTTATGTATTTTATACTTATGTGAGTATATATGTATGTATGTATGTATTGTGTAGTCGATGGTGGAAATGAATTGAAGTTCAATGCACAACATTATCATTCTCTTATCTGTATTTAATTAAAACACAAGGGTAATTTAATTTTAGACGCCCTTTTTTTAACTTAAAGCAAATTGTTGTTAAACTTCTGTTGTCGGCTGCAGTTCTTTGTGTTCGAAAACGAAATAACAAAAACAGTTTCAAGAAAATTTTACGAATTCGCTAATGAAAACAAAATTGAACTAAAATGTTGTTGTTGGTGCTTTCGTTGTTGTTGGTGCTTTCGTTGTTTTTGTTAAGGTGACATTTGAAAACAAATTGTTTAAACTATTAAAGGAAATACCTTAATTACAATACGATTTTGAAATTCCTAAAACGTAGGGGGTTTTGTGTCGTATACAATTTTTCTTATCAAAGTTTCCAACATAGATAAATGTACACAGTAAAAAGGTTTGGTTTAATTTTAATGCTAAGCTAAGAATTAAAACTATTCCATTATAGTACACCTTTAAATTTATCGTGGTGTTAAAACAATTCCCTCAAGTATTTAAGTTTTCAATATATGATTTTAAATTTAAACTATTTCGAATTTAATTCCAAAGAAGTTTCAAAACAAGTAAGCTAAATATTAAAATTAAACCAAAACTTTTTACTGTGTATAAAGCGGCACAGTAAAATCTTACAGGAGCCCTAATACAATTTTTTAGAGCTTGGGCGTTCGGTATATCTTACCTAGTTTATATTATCATGAAGTGTTTGTATTTCACACCACTGACTTCTTAATAAGAAAAATTATTTTTTGCTGAAAATAAAATATTTTTCCAAGTAACGTTAATTGAACTCAATGTACTTTCACCAACATTTTTCGCATTTTTTCCCCATTTCAAAGAAAACAGAAATATATTTGCTCAACGATTTTATCTCTTGCCTCCAACCCATTTTTCTAGGCTTAGAAAAGGAAATGAGTTTCTTGGAGCTAAATCCGCAAAAAATGGTTGATGATTTTGCCTCGTGTATCTCAAAAAACTATCGCTATACAAAAAAACCCCATTATACTTTCTTCAATGCCGGATCACCCAATCCCATTGTTTTGGCTGCTACTTGGTCTCCAGTGTGTTTGGTAATGGATTCACGTTTCATCTCTCACTACGAAACGGCGCAAACACTCCTGTGAAGTTATTATATGACTTCATATATGGCCACTTATCACTTCAAGTTATAGAACCATCTCTTATGCCTTCGGAGTCGCCATTTTTGCACACTTTTACTATTTGATCGGCCAACAATGAATCGCTAGTGTAGTGAGCTCATTTAGCCGACCACCACGTTCGGCGTCACTAGTGCTACTGGGACCATATTTTCATTATTAAAATTATTGGTGCATGTTTTCCAACATGCTCTGCCTAAAACTTTAAACAAGGTCTGTGGGAAAATTGATTTTCTGCGAATATGATACTAATGCAGCCTTCGAAGAACATTGTGTCGCACACGGTGAGTTATTATAAACTGAAGATCTAACAAAAATTATATGCAAATATTTAATAATAACAACGTAGCTATTACTATTACTTGTCATTAATCGAATGCAAAATATTTGAATAAATGTAGAAGTTACGATTCTTATTTTTCTTGGAACCCTGCAATATAAAGCAATTCGGGCATCAATAACTCAAACTGAACACTTATATACGAAAACTACAAAACAAATATCTTATTGCAAAATTGAAACGAACTTTTTTAAATAGCTGGGGATAAATTAGGCAAATGCTTAAAACTGATTTGGCCCACTGTAACGCCATCTATGCTTAAATTGCTTATCTCCTCTAAAAATCCTTTTTTTAGTGCTCTCAATATTAAATAAATCTGAGCTATCATATGTTCAGATATGCGTATTAATTGAGCACTTAATTGAGCTCAATTTTTCATAGAAGGGACCTAAATATAAATTCAGCAATTAGTTCTTAATTACACCATAAATGGAGTCAAATTGCCCTTGCTACTCAGGTGAGGTCTGTTTAGTGCGAAGAAAAAACTCTGTAGGATGACAAAAAATTAAATGTCATGAAAATAAAAAAATACCAGGTAGAATTGGCGAAAAATAAATTTAATAAAATTCATTCTCAACGCAAATATGTTTTAAATAATTAAGTAATTTCAATCTTTAGGCATGAGTTCGTTTTTTCTGTTGATAACGTGCGTAGCGGCATAGAAAATGCATTCCATTCAGCTAGATGTCTAATAGAATTAAAACTTTTACTGTTTTCAAAAAGGTTGTCCATATTAAATAAATAATTCTCTTTCTGAATAGAAAGAAAAAACGAACTCATGCCAAAAGATTGAAATTACTTAACAATTAATAATATTTGTAGTTCGGAAAAAACAATAAAAACTTAAATAATTAATTTTTAATAATTAACGGGAATAGTTTGTTCAGGCTCTAGTGTACAGGTCAGTAGTACGATTAGTTTTTCGCTTAAACCAAAGGAAAATGGTTGAAAATATAAAAAATATGAGAGACTAGGTGGTATAAAGATACAAAGAATGCTGATGACGTGTGAAGCGGTACAGAAAATGAATGAATTCTAAGCCGGACTTATTCAGTATTCAAAAAATCTTTCTTTCTTAATTGAGAGAAAAAAATATGAACTAAAGCTTGAATATATTATTCCGCGTAATTGTTACAAAATATAATTCGACAAATTCGTTGAAACAAACAATTAGTGCCGAATTTATTTTAGTTTTTTTCAAATTCAAAAACACAAGTTAATACGAACAAAATGAAAACATTTTCAGCTGTAAATTGCTAATTGAGTAAGCTAAATTGTGTAAACACCAAAGTCGATAACTCCACTCAAAACTTAATTGCTTCAATTAAAGTGCACGTCTGAACATATTTTCTATGCACTTTGCAACATGTTTTATTTGTTGTACAATATACATACTTGTACTGTTGTATCAATTGTGTTATTTTACAACAATAGAAGCTTCTTCATGGTAATTTTGTTTGGAAAACACTTCATTTCAAATGATGTGTTGCATTTGATATATTTTTCGAATATTGTATTCTCTTTATACTATCAATCTGATATGAGTTTCCAATTTTTCACAGGAGAAATATAAATTAAATATTTTTTTTATAGTCAGCACTAAAATTTAAAAAAAGGTGAAAATATCAAAATGGCATACAATTTTGCTTTTTATCGCTTTGCAATAGTGTTACAATACGTACTGCGTGTTCAGAAGTAAATAAATGAAAAGTGTGATACAACAATAAAAGAGTCTTGTGAGTAGAACAAAAATATTTGTTTTCTGTTAAAATTAATTATTTTCAGCTAATTTTTTACACCCAACTCATTTTTTATTATAAAATAATGCAATTTATTGCCGAGGGAGGATGAGCTAGTCTCTTTGTGCATTTCGCTGGTTGATTAGACCGACTCATCAGGAGGCTTTCACCAAACTTTTATGCCTGAAATTACGTTGACCAAATGAGAAATCCAAAGAAAATCAAGACAAAAACATAGAAGTTTTAACAAAAAGCCCCACAACAAAATTTTTTTTATTTTTTTTACTTTCCTTACTCTCAACTCTAAATGTAGCCTGTAAGCCGTCAAAAAGATAAAAACAACTTTTTGACCTTTTGTCGGAATATTTTCGATTTGAATAAAATAAAAAAGATTAGAATTGTGTCACAAGTTTCGGCTTAGAAATTTAGCAGCAAAGGTATGAAGTTAAAAAAAAAATATACGAAAGGCTCTGCTGTGAAGAATTGTAATATTTCAAACAATATCAGATTTTCTAATTTACGAGATGCCAAAATAACTTTTCTGGATTTATAGCTTTAACTTAAAAACCATTGTTTTTAGCAGTCTTCATTAACCTTATGGATGATACTTAAACTATATTTTTGTCTCCAGCCATCTGTTTTAAAAACAAGCATTAGATTTTCCGATTTGAGAAAGAAGGTTTTGAATCAGTTGAAATCGGTGAGGATTACTATAACTTAACAGCATCATATTATGATTGAATTATATGTTTGTAAACAAAAAAGAAAACAAGAAATTGATGTTACTCCGATTGGCATCGACTGGGGCATGGACACAGGCAACTAAAGCCATCTAATGTTTAATACTCAACGCGCTAAGGCACAACACCCTCATACTTTTATTCCACACCAAAAGAATTTTACATATGTCTATGAAGCACATTTTATGGTTAGTTATTATATTATTTTTGTATTTTCAAAATACTTTGTTAGTGCTCAGAAATTTAATAAAAATTTATTTATTCAACTCAACCATGTTTATAGTTGAAACCCAATTAAAGATTGAATCTAAACAATAATTTGTTTGTTGGACATAAAGAAATGTTTAAAATGTTTTTATATAACCATTATATGTTTGCTACAACAATCTGTTATTGTAGAGAATGTAATATGGTTGTCGTGACCATGCCATAATTAAACTTTGCCTTTACGAGTATTGGGAGGAAAGTAATTTTAAAAATCGATCACATATTTGTTTGTCAGAAACTTGATTGTATTTTAATTATTCTTAAATTTTCATTATTCTTAAATTTTTTATTTAAATACGACATAAATATCAAGGCTTTTAAAGCCCTCTTGATTATTTTCGTTTTTCTGTTAAGGTTTTTATATGATTCCAGCATAACTCCTACCGTTTTCATAAAATTTCAAGAGGACATAAAATTTCAGGAAATGCGAAATTTTTTTGGGGCAAACAGAATCACATTTTAAGCTTTAGAATATTTGTTGAAAGAGATTTTCTTCAATTTAAAGCCGGTGGACTCTGCGAAACTAAATATCTTCAATTAAATAACCACAATATCCTTTATGGCAAATTTTCTTTAAACTTTTCTTTAAATATAAAAAAATTTAAATTAAAAAAAAACTCACCCTTTGACGCAATTCACGTTCAACTTCAAGATCATCTTGGAGCAAACGGATTTTATCCTGGAAAAACAAAAATTTACTCGAGTTATGAAACACACTGGAGATAAAATATTATTATTATTTTTCTATTTGTTAAAAAAAAAATAATTTCACATAATTTTAAAATTTTCACTTGTGTGAGTTTTTTTTTTTGTAAATTTTATTTAAAAAAATGATTGCATAATAATTCCATTTATAAAAAATTATTTTTCAACATCATCTTTTCAAAACATTTATGAATATTTTCGGTTCATTTTACACACACGCACACATTTGTCTCTATATATATGTATGTATGTGTCTGTGGGTTTCTGTGTAACTGCTTGTTTGTAAGTGTGGGTAAGTGTGCACATATATTTAATTTCAAAACTTTTGCACTCATTTCATAATATTTTTTGTTGTTTTTTTTAGCTTTGAATTTGTTCGTGGCATTTTCATTTTATTGTTAGATTTCTTTGCGATTTTCTATTTATTTCAAATAGAAGAAACGTCTATTATTTTTAGAAAAAAAGGAGCATTCATTTTTGCTTTCGTATTCTTTTTTTTTAATTTATTTAGTTTTCTTTTTGCAATTAGGTTCTTTTCTTCTGGCACTTAAGCTTTAGTGGGCACTTTAGTAAATCGAGTTTTCTTTTTAGGCATTGAAGTCCTGTTGAATTTTTTTTATATAATTTTTTTTTTTTTTAGTTAAAACACGCTTTTTGTTGATCGGTCTTACCTCAAGACGAGAAAGAGCGCTCAAATCGGCAGAATATTCAATGTTGATATCAGCAACACCTGGTCCAGTGGAGGTGGCTCTATAAGAGTATTTGGATGAGCGTACCGCTTGTGATGAAGACATTTTATTTAGTTTTCTATTTTTCCAAACTTTCAATTAAATTTAATATTTTTTTCTGTGTACACTTCGTTTCGCGTATGCGTTTGGTTAATTGAATATTTTCAAAGAACTTCTTGATAAAAATAATAATTTAATTTCTTCCTTTTCACGCGCAACAGAAAAAAGTCAAACAGTAGTTGTCACCGAGTCACCGAATAATTCGTAATAAACGTCGGAGTAAGGCTGGTGATCTACTGAACAAGAGCTCCCGGTGTCGTTCGAATTAAGAGTATTTCGTTGTATTATCGTTATGGCCAATGTTTTCGTCTATTTCTACCCAAAAAAAATATATTTTTTGCTTTTGTTTTTCCTCACACACACAAAATAAGAGCAAAAATAGGCAAAAAAGCTAAGGTTTTTTCTTTATTTTTTCCCAACTTATACACATGTTCATACAGACTCATACATATATGTACATACATTGCACTAAGTGTGTGTGTGTGTGCGCGTGTGTCGAGTAAAATATTGTTGATCGTATTTGAGTGTTTCTGCTGCTGTTTCTTTTTTTTCTTCTTCTTGTTACATTTTCTAATTCTAATGGATTTTTTCACGCTTTTCCTTCTCACATTTGTGCTTTTTTTATATTTTTTTAGATATTTGTGTTAATTGCCGTTTATATTTTCGTTTTTTGTTGTTGTTGTTTCTGTTGTATTTCATTTAAAATAGAAAAGAAAAAAAAACGCTTGAAAATTCCTTTGTTGGCTCTTTCTTCATTTTCTTTGGACAGCTTGAGTTGATTAACGTGTGCATGTGTGAAGGTGTGTGTGTGCGTGTGTTTTTTCTGAGTGCTTTTACCTGTAATTAACCATACAAATATATGATTTTCCCCCATCTTTCTTTGTTTGTGCGTAAAATTGTATTTTTCTAAAATAGAATTTTCTCAATTTTGTATTTTCCTTTGAACTTTCAGAAATTGGCTTTTACCTCTTGGCACCTTCTCGCTGTAGAAATGTATTTACGCATGTTTGCAAAAAGTTTCTTGATTTTATTTTTTATAAATTTATTTCTAATAATTTTAATTTGAAATTCTGTTTTGGTTTTGATTGATGACTTTTTAAAGTTGTTTGATAAACAAAGTTTGATATTTTTGACTTTCGATATCTAAAAGAGGTGAGCAAAATATCTTTGTTAATAAGGAAAAAGTGCTTAAGTGTGATTTAGTCGTTTTACAGGAGTGAGATTTTAAACTTTAAAGCTGATTTGTAAAAACATGATCCCTTTGTATTGCAGGCTAATACTCGTGTTCTTTTAAGATCTTATTGCTAACGAAATTGTATGTTAGGTTACTGTTCTAAATGAAAAATGTTGGCATAAATTAGTTTCAGTATAACTTCTCGAAAAATTGAGCTAAATAAGTAAAATTTTGATGAGGGGTAATTTTGAATTGGGAAATGACAAAAGCACTATAAACTCGTTATCAGTTTAAGTCGACTTAAGCAATTATTCCTTACTACAACAGCTATAGTCAAATCATGGCAACATGGTGATTCGCTTTAGCATTCTTATGTGCCGCAATCACAAATTCTCGGCATCGTCTTTATTTACTTATCGATCTCGGATGACAAACTTTCGTTAACGCCACAACGTCAATTGGGTTTCTGACACATATGGGCGTGACATGGTTACAACACCATATTATGTTCTCTACAATTTGTTGTGGAAAACATATAATGGTTATTAGAAAACATATTAAACATTACTTTAGTCCATAAAATTATAACATAGTCGAATTGAAAAATATAATTTTTACTAAAATTCTAACCACAGAAAAAGCGGATTAACTATACAAAAATAATATGATAGCTCTAACCATAAAATGTTCTTTATAGACATAATATGCAAAATTCTTGTGGTCTTTCATCAGAGCATGAGGGTGCTGTGGGCCAGCAATGTTCTAAGGACCATTGTAATTATTATCAAGAATAATAACATGATTTGTTTACAACCATATAATATATTTATAATATGTTGCTCTTAGATTATGATTACCTCAACCATGTTTTGTCTTTGCCTATGTACCTATGTATGTACAACTTATAAAAACTGTTCCAAAAATGTCAGAGATCCTGAGATTAGAAGGCAAAATATTTACCATATTTATTTGTGAAACCCTGTGTGGCAACTGTGTTGTGAGACAATGCTTATGTTTTATTTACGTAAATGTATTTATGAAATAATTTGTAAACTCGCGAGCTTATCTAAATAAATGAGATAGTATTTATTACCTAAAAGATACACATTGCCTGTTCAACAAAATAAAATGACAGGCTTTACAATAATGTTTAAGAATCCCACGCATTTATTTATTTATTTAAAAAATACAGACTATTTAATAAATTTTCGATTTTTGTGGCGAATTTTTCATATAGATTTTTCGGTAAAAATTTAAATTTTTACGACTGGTTGCTTTCCTTTAAAGATCCCTTCTTAATTTAAAAATTGGGTAGAGTTTATTTTAAATGGGTCAGCTCCCGGTAGCGATGCTTATTCGCTATGTAAAGAGATGAGAGCTTGAGCTAGATATTGTTGTTCTTCATTAAAAAAGACTAGCTGGAGGTAGGGAATTTCTTTACTCATTTAAAGGGCAACAGCTCCAGATAAATTCGGAAAACTTTCGGATTCGGATGTACTTTTAACGAGAAGTAGTACAGGTGGTAAGTCTATTTGAGTAGATATTTTTGGAAAATTACACTTCCAAAACCGAAAGTTTTTGATAACAACGATTTTCCGTGACTTCATGGACAAGAAATTTTAAACTAAATAATATTTTAAGCGGTGTTGAATAGAGAAGAAATTATGCTTCCTTATTAGAATAAGAGATAATATCCTTGCATTAATTGAACAGGTGTTCAAAGCCTACAAGAAATATAACAACTTTGAACATTGTGTAGATGTAATTAAGTTATTTACAGGTGTCAATTACAAGTAACGCCCAGAGGATGAGAAATTCTTCCTAAATATATCGAGTGAAAGGAAGTATATGTTATATTAAGCGAAAATAATACAATAAGAATCATGTGTCAACAATTCCATGGCGTATGTATGTACAATAAAATTGTAAATTTTAAGTCTTATTAGAAATTCACCATTAAAAATGTATATATATATCTCCAGAAATAACATTTCGATTTTAACAAGTCTGGTCTTATTTCACTCTCTACTTTACTGAACTTTAATTTTTATTTTATTGAATTTTTCTATTAAACGACACTTACAATCTCTAAAGTATTATTTATGAATTACTACCAATGTGTGAACTAATTTACTGTGTTCAAACCTTAATAAACTATCTTCTACTGAGTAGGGAGAGTCGTCCCGCCAGGCTCAAGATGTCTCTGGTGTCCATGAAATTGTGGTAAATCGCGCCCCAGAGTGTTGAACGTGTACTATTTTGCTTCTTCCTAGATAGTAGGATCTTCAAGATCTCTATGGATATTTTCATTTCTTATATACCAAGGGGCGCATACGATAAGTCGTAAATTCCTGGACTGCCTTCATTGTAGCTTCAGGATGTTTGATGCTCTAGCCGTACCCCACAGCTAATAAACAAGTCTTGAAAGAAAACTAAAAAAGAAATAGGATTTCAAAAAAAGTGTTTTAAAAAAGGTCAAAGTTGAACAAATTTTTAATTTTAATAATTTTTGCTTGATAATATTTTTGTTGTTGAAAAAATTTGCCTAGGAAAGCCTACCTTGTTCTCTATTCAACACTGTTTAAAATTACAAAAGCGGTGCATAAATGACTGTGTTTAAAATTTGTATGTCCACGAAGTAGCAAAAAATAGTTTTTATCGATAACTTTAAATTTTGAGAGTGTTACCGAATATCTAAAAATGGCAAAATTACCAACTCAAGTGGGTCATTAAATAAGTAAATTTTTAAGAGGGACAGATGGACATGAGAGAGCTTTAGATGGAGATTGTTGTTCCTTATTTAAGGGGGATAGCTTGAACCAACAATTGTTGGTTCTTGTTTAAAGGGAGATACCTTGAGCTAGCGATAGTTGCTCTGATTGAAAGGCAGATTTATATGGAATTAATAATTGTTTTTTCTGATTCAAAAGTCGGGCAGCTGGAGTATGCGATTGGTGCATCTCACCTAGGGAAAATAGCTTGGCCTAGCTTGTGCACCAGATTGTTGTTTTTCACTCAAAGGAGGTACGATTAACGAGTGAGAGGATCCGCTATTAATTGTTTTTCAACCTTTGAAGATATCGATTATTATATGACGTTAAAAGGGCGTATAGTGTGAACCCAATACGATGCTAACCTTTCGAAAATAAAATCTTGAGCGTGCAATCGTTATTTATTGTTTTCGTACTTTTAATAAATACTACTTTAAAACCTTATGGTGAAAATAAAATTAATTTTCTAACAATTTATTAATTTATCAATTTTCTTTACAGAAAATACCTTGCAAACATCCGCTCGCTACATTTTTCGGATAAATTAATCAAAATTCTTGTAAAATCGCAATCATTCATGGCCTGTTTCAATCGCTTTAATATCAAAATTCTTAAAATTAAAAAGAAAGAGGAGAACAGTGCGACTCAACGCATTATTTAATTAGAAAGCGCATAATTTTTTCTTCTTCTTTTACCAATCCATTCTATTTATGCCGAACGAAAATAAAAATGTTTTCTTTCTTTCTACAAAAAAAAAAAAAAAAACTCAAAATAATTTTGAGTTTCACCTGAGGAAATCAAAGAAAATGTTAAAGAAATGCTCAACATTTTTTTTCGATTTAAGAAGAAATAAATTTTCCAAGACAACCCACACAGAAAATTCCCTGGTTTCGCAGCCAATTTGTGTGTAAATTTAAATTTTAGAGAGAAATCACAGTGTCCTCTTCATCTAATGCTTAAGATAATATTTGGTTTTTAGGTGTTTTTTTGCTTTTTGAAAGACGAAAATTATATTTTTTTTCATTTAATATTTTTCTACCCTACTTAAGATTAAAGTTGTTGTGTAATGAAGACATGACATTTTTCATAGAACTTAATTTTAAGAAATTATTAGAAACATTTCTACTTTAAATTTAATTCGAAAAATAAGAATGCTTCTCCTTCTTCCTTTTGTATTAACAAATTTTAGCCTGGAGAGAAGTATGTAGCTTCATTATATTTTAAAATACTTTTCGAGACAGCATATTTTAAAATTAAAGTACCATTGCATCGCTTTACAAATGGATCTGTTTTAAATATGCCTTACTTGGATATAAAAATACGTCCTGACTTTTGAACCAAGTTGATCTTTCACTAATAAATGACATGACGTTGTAGTGACGAACAATTATTTTGATAGTAAATTTTTAACATTTATGCCATTATTAACATCAACGCCAGTTTTACGCCTCAATACCACGACGGTGGTGTTAGTACTGGGTGTATAAATATGGGACTATCAATAGCAATTTAGGACCACGGCTGCCTGGACCTTCTACCCACCTCTTGCTGAGGGGCTTGGAGTCCGAGACTTAAATCCCGGGCACTACTGTTTGTCGTAGCACCAGAGTTTATATTGTCACTAGTCGAAGTTAGAAGATTTTTCCTTTTTGCCGTTTCAGGTCCTAGACAACACATTTGGAAAATAAATGACAGATTTGACAGACGCCGGCAAAATAATGTGCTCGCTATGGACTGTTAATATCGACCCACAAGTATTGAAAATTTAAATAATCTTCAGTACTAATGCAATGTGCCGATAAACATTTGTGTGTTGACGAATTATAATCATGTTCACTACCACAGAGGCACATACGTTGTTATTACTGAAGACATTTGAAAATTATTTTAAAATTTTTACAAGAACATATAAATTGTTATATGTGGGCGGGGCATTTATTAAAAGGAAGCTACTTGTGTTGACATAAGTTATTATATCTTAACATCCTTATACTGTCGGCAAAACATTGTATCCGTAAGGATCTGATAATTATATGACTTTTCATTGAAAATCTTGCATAAATGTTTCATGACTTCTACAAGAAAAAAAATGTAAAATTGCCGTAAAATCAACATTATCAAGAGTTTCAGCAACCCCTCTACTATATTTTAAACTACAAACTTCTTCGGTAGTTTCTCTTTTTATAAATATATAAGTGTACATATGTTGAAAACTTCACACGGAAACCGATTTCTGGATATACGCGGTTAGTCATGAAATTTAAAAACTTTTTTATTTCACCAATTGTCAGCACAGCGAGAATCTATCAGGTTTGAATACTGAACACACTGACCGTCTAATAACGAAACATTGATTCGATTTTATGGACAGGAATAGCTAGAGTCTCTTACAAACTTCAGTTGATGCAAGAACTGCAGCCTACTAACTAGCTACAGCTAAGAGATCTCATACGATGGATTATTGAATATCCTGCAGGAAATTTAGCGTTAATTGTCTAACGGCTACTAATACAATTACACAGCTAGCACTAGTGTAAACAGGGTTGGATTCCATATAAAAAAATGCTAAAGCTAGTGAGTACTAGTGGTTGAAGTAGTTTAAGGGCACTACTTACCCCTTGATTCGTGCAACCAGACAACGGTTGGGTTATTTGTGAGGACATTTTCCATACAAATACTGACGGACGGACTTGGATCCAAGTGTACTAGTGTACTTCTAGAATAGACGGTGGCTAGTGATTTTTCAAGCACTCTAAATGTTAAATTGATCATTATGATTGTATAGCAAATTTTCCAGTTGACAGTTGGCACTGGTGATTTTTATTATATCCGGCAGCGTATCAGCACGTGAATGCTGATTTTTCGAGCAAAATCATCCTAAACACATTGCTTTGTTAAACGTCCATTTGCCGAATTTGAAGTTTAGAGAAGTCTTATGCGATTGTCAAAACACATCTAGCTTTTAAATTGTCACTTACTGTTTCTTGACATCGCGATTTCCACCTAAATTGGATGACAATATTGTCTGATACAGGTCGTGAAACAATGCAATTACAGCCTGATATATTTCTTAGACGTGAACTCTCTCGTTTCGGTGGTCAGATTTTGTCCCTTGTGTGCAACTATTTGAGACCCATTTTACACTATTTTACTAAGCACCATGACTTGTTAAAAGCTTAAATAAAATGAGAAAGTATGAATAATTTAACCAGACTTAAATTTATTTATTAGTCTTTCAATTAAAACATTTTGTGGAACCCTGAAAAAGTTGAGTTTTGAACACTAACAGAAAATTGTTTCTTTCTTAATTGCAAGAAAAAGAAACCAACTTAAGCCTGAATCTATTATTAATATTAATTATTAACATTTTCGCTTCGATAACATCGCAAACAAATACTTTAAAAAGAGAAATCTAGAGCCGACGCCGCCGGTGCCGTCGTCTCGTCTTGTTTCTGAACTTTTTAATTATCTGCCACCAGGAAACAAAAGGAATTTTAATTAAAAATTTCAAAGAAATATTTTTCCCAAAGAATTAAATAAATAAAAAAATAACAGGAAATATGTACTTAAAATTTTAACATAATAAGTATTTATTTTAATTCCAATCATCTGTTTATTTTCCAGACATACATATGTGTTATTTTAGTTGAAGTGTAATAGTGTAGACATGCGGACAAATAAACAAAGATTATTTTTTAAAATTATCTTTTGAGTCACAAAAACTACCATTTCATTTTAAACTCGGAAATCTAACGACAAGTAGAATAGTGTAGAAGTCCCATTCCTTTCCATTATAAGGCGACTTACTATGCATAATCAAACAAGTTTCTTAAAACTTTCGGATCACTCTTCGAATTGTTGACACAAAATTTGGATTTTCACAATGATAGCGCATTCTTATTTGGGTAGTGCCCCATTTTAATAGTCCCAATAATTATAGGTGAAACCTGTTAAATATCAGAGTTGCCTTTTGCGTTATGCTGGTACATATAATCCCATCCTTTGTACCTAATGTTTCAATAATTAAATTGGAAAGGAGCCTGTATTACGGGCCACCCTTTTATGATTGTTTACTACATGCTGATGTATATAAGAAATACTTTCTTTAGGCAAGCGCTATCGGTATCGTTATGAAAATGTGTATAATTTCTTTTCGAGAAAATAAATATTTTTAGAATTGTGTCTGAATGTTTTTTTTTTATTTTTAATAATTATTTTGTGTATTTTACATTTTCCACACCTGAGGTTTTCCTCATACTCTAGACGGCCAGAGAGCAACAAGCGTTAATGTAAGAATTTCGTTAATTGTTTTTTTTTTATTCTTACTTTGCATTTTGTGTATTTGGCATATTAAAAGTAATCAAATAAAAAAAAACAAAAACTTTAAATAAAAATTATTTCTTCTAAACTTTTTTCACATACGGTGGATTTCTTTACTTGATTTTTTGAATACACGTTCTGCCAACTTTAAGAGTGCACAGTTTTTACGTTTCTTTCATTTTTATTTTTCAGTAAATATTCTTGTTGTTATTATTTTTGCTGTCGTTGGTATTTTGAATTAGCCATCATTTATTATGGCTCGCTGTTTCACCTCGTCCGTTGCGATGGGTGAATTTTAGAGGTTTTATGGAATGTGTAGTGTTTCATAGTTTAAAAATATACTTTTTTCGTATAATTTTTATATTTTGATGTCAAATAAATTTTATTTTAAATTCTTACTTTTTTCTTAATTTTTTTTTTGCAAAATTTTAGTAATGTTTCCTAAAATAAGACGATACGTAGGCTTGACTTGTTTACAATTTATATGAATTTTAATTAAAATAATAGACTAAAAATATTTTAATTATTACGAGTATGTATGTATGTGAAAAATACATTTAATTTGAAATATATTTAGAGATCGAATAATGACACAATGATATGTGCAGACTAAACGGGTTGCATTCAAACATCAAGAAAAAATATGAAATGTGAGAATTTATTAAATTAACATCTTTGCAGCAAAAACTATTACAGGAAGATTTTAAAGTTCGTCAGTATTTCAATAGATTTCAAGATACGTGAGAATATAAAAAATAAACAATAGTTACTAGCTGATAAACCTCGTGTGGATTGGCAAAACTTTTGCTTGTTAGCAAAACCATTCATGCAAAAACGCGCTTTGTCGGTGAATTTGATTTGGGGTCGTTTTTGACACGCTCCATCGGTAAACAAACGGCGTTGTGTTTGGATATTAACTTTAAACTTCTGGTTCTTGTACGTATGCAGGCGCAAGTCCCAACGAAAAATTCCTCAGGTTAAAGTCTGGGATATTCGAGGTACTTGTCCGCGGTAAAGAATACACTTCCAATTATCAATTATTATCTAGAATTATTTCACGAATAAGGGTTATGGAAAAATTCGCAAAGTTAAGATTTCTTTCTTGAATAATTTCACGGGCAATGGCAGGAGGTATGTGTTCTTAGTCGATCCGGCGTTGCTTTCTCATACGGGTGTTGGCTGATTGTTTATCGTATAGGTAGTCTCGAATTTGGCTAATAAACGTTAGAGTCGTTAGCGCGGAGGCCCGCTTTCATGTGCAAGGAACATTTGCACTAACGTACGGGCTGCTAAATCGCATTACTTGTCATTGCGATTTAGCCCCTCGTCAACATCGACCTTCTCTTGTTCGCACTGCTTTTATCATGTTTAAATTAAACGCACAAGAGTCCAAGTATCCCTACCTCAACGTTTTTTTTTGTGCCATTCCAAATTGATAACCAAAAGTGTTAGATATTATGTAAAAGAAATCACCAACTGTACAAAGCAGACGATGTAAAATACAATTTCCTTTTCCTCAAGTCAGGGTTTTTGTATTTATTTGTTTTATATTTTTTAATTCACTTAAGCGAAATAGCAACACTTTTGATTTTATTGAGAAAAAATTAAATAATAAAAAAAAAAATCAATTTGACATTTCCTTTTTGTGTGCATTCTTCAGAAGAGTTCTAAAAATATAATTATATTTTCTTTTTTTTCACACACTGCTTCCAGAAATTGGGTCAAAATTGTTATGATTGTACAGAAAGAACTCTTGCTACAGATATACGAACAGATACAATACACCTAGGTGCGGCCATATACCTACATACGAGTACATACGTACAAACATAGGCAATAATACACTCAAAATATTTTGTATGTACATTTATTTTAAAATAAGTGAAAATCAATTTGAAAATAATTTTCTTATTTGGATTTAAGTCGCGAAGGAAGTTATTTTGATTTTAAATGCAAACAGTGAATTGATTAAAACTCGAAAAATGCAAAAATTAATTTTTAGTTTATATTAATTTTTTACTATTAGTCATAAGTCACTAATAGGTAAAATGAAATAAGTTTTTCTGTATGGAGTTATTTTAAGTCGGTTATTTTTCCTATGAAAAGAAAGCGATTTTTCTTTATGAAGAAATTTAAATGAATTAAAATATTATTTTAATCTTGTCTCTAGCGAAAAATCAGCTGCAAACTTTTTTAAAATGTATTTTTTGTTATATAAGTTAAACATGATGCCAGCTCAGCAAGAATCCTGTTCTACATTTTTCAGAGAAGCTAGTTTCTACAAGAATTGATACTAAAATGATTTGAACAAAGTTTAAAGATTCTCATAGTTTCCTACATACCACACAAAAATACGTGGTTTGTTCAAAAGAAAAGGTGAAGTTTTAATTTTTTTGAAAAGTATTTATTTATTCATCAATATCCATTTTGTCCCTTTCAAAGTAATCCCCCTCAGATATACTGCACTTCTGCCATCGCTTCTTCCAATCCTCGAAGCACTTCTGAAATGCGCTTTTCGATATGCCCATCAGCTCGTTCTTCGATTCCGAATTTGTCTCCTTTCATTGGTCTCTTCAGTTTTTGGAATACGAAAAATTCGCAGGTAGCCAAATCTGGTGAGTAAGGTGGTTGAGGCATGATTAGCGTGTTGTTTTTGGCCAAAAAATCATATTCTTTGATCCATTTTTTTCAAAAGTAAAAAATCGAAGAACACACACAAAGATGACTAACCTTTTCTGTTGCCAACAACAAACTACTAATACAAATTGGTTGATAATGCCAACATATGACTTATTCGAAATTCACCTTTTCTATTGAACAAACCATGTATAACAGTTTTACAGATTTACGATAGTATGGGAGATACCAGGCCTATTTCTCAATTCCGTTAAATTATGATACTACTGCGAAGAGTTACAACAAAGCTATTCACACAAAATTTTAAGTTATAGGCCTTAAGAGTGTACTTGGAAGTCCATGATAACTATATATTTCGTGAGAGAAGGGCTATACACACCTGTAATGTAAGCAAGTAAATGTATATGTATGTATATGGGAATGGGTGGCAATACGCGTCTAAACATATGCAATTTTTTTTATCAAAACTTGTGGCGAGGGAAGCCGCGGGTCAAAGAAACTATTTAAATAAATATAGGGTGGTGCAACCAAAACGCACGATGTTAATTGTAAATAAAACAAAAAGGTTTCACAGAATTATCGTAACATTTTTTATTATGATAGATGGATCTATGACAATTGTGTGTGAAAAAAATATCAGCTGGCGAGCATGGAAAGGTGTTTTCACATTTGCTACAAAACCGGTTTGCGCATAGTTCTCCCGATTGTGGACACATTTGGTCGAATATTCTGATTAAAAAAATTACGATGTGCACGAAATGCACTTTGCTTTGAACGCCCATTTTCGTAAAAGGCCTCAACAATCTTAACGAGCTGCTCAATTGTTAAGGTGTGATAACACACAATTAACATCGTCCATTATGGTTGGAGTACCCTAAATTACATGTATAATTAAATAAAAATAATTTTTTAATAAAATACCAACAATCATATTGCTCCTACCAGATCGCTAGTAAGACGTTGTGGAAATTTCAGGATGATTGGTCCAATATCGTAGGTTCATGTGCGGGTAGAAGATCTGCAAAAAATTGTAGTCCTCCTTTCATCACCAAACTATGAAAAGTATTAACTTTTAGTTCACTACTTCACATGTTTTGCTTAAAGGATAATTTTTAAAATATTCTCAACCTCTGTAGAATCGTTTAATAAATAAAATGATTTACATATTAAATTTTTTCACAAACTACTTTTTTACTAAAGTAACTGGAAACATATCGTGAGTGTATGCGGCAATATTCATATGTGCACATGTAAGTATTTTTAGGTATAAGTTGTAGGGGCATCTACTCGTATGCATGTGTAGATGTAATAAAAACATAAACAGATCTTTCACTAAAACCATAATTACATCTGTAGTGTGAAGTGTACAAATAGAGGCAAACTTTTCTACACAGAATTGTAGGCTTTTCCGAAAATTTTATTTAAAACGAGTGTTTCTTATAAAACACGATACACACCTGTGCGTGTCGCATTAGTAGTTCCCGTTTGCTTTGAGACTAGTTTCGTTTGACAATTCATCACAAATGGGATAACGTCGAGACGTAAAAAAGATTGCAAATAAATGAGTCACAATTTGGTTCGCTTTATTGGTCGGTGGGATTTTTGGTTTACATGTCTACAAAATGATGATGATCAGAAGGCTACAATCCGCAGTACAGATACTTGGTTACGGCCTTTTCTGTGCCACATTTAAAAGACATTAGACTAACATCGAACGCATTATAATCCACGTAAAGCATGAGATTTAGCCACATGATCTGTTTAAAACAAAATATAAATGCCATAAATTATCTTTTAAACAAAGATCTTTTTATATCTTCTACATATTTTTCTTTAATTTAAAGTTACCCACATTCTTAAATCATCAGCTGGCAAGCACAAAAGTAGGGCTTGCCGCAACAGTGCACTGTCAGAAGTACTGACTTATACCACGTCGTTGAGGCGGCCGATAATAGGTTGATGTCTCTGGTAGATGTCTGGCTAAATAAGTCGAGCGGAAAGAAGTTAATTCTCTTAAATATATCCCTAATCCACGGTGGAACAACCAGGGATGCGTGGCCAAGAGAGTGCTTGGCCTCTAGTATGCGAACGCTGGATAATAGTCAATCTCAAGTTTTAATACAGACTTGCCAGTGTATATGGAGCTCTGTGTGGGTGGACATCTTTTTCTCCATTAGCCGTAGGAAGTATATGAATTATCTGAAGAAACTTCGGTTTTTATTGGCGATGGAAGAAGTCCGGAAGAGCTGGACCAGTATGCCTCGCGAGAGGTGTACATGTTAATCTCTAAGTGTGCTCCTAAGGCCTTGGACCATTCGAGATATTTTAAAGAGAGGGGCAAGAAAACCTAGCAAGGGGTAGACGTGGTCAATCTTCAGACGGTAGCGCGCTTGGTGTGTGAATGTCCAGCACCAGCTACGACCTCGGTCAGACACTTGTTAAATGTGAATGCCGTGGAGAATCTAAGTCTTATACAAATTCTAGCAATTACAAGAGACTCCGTGATGAGGAAGAAGGTCGACAGTTACTACTTGATAGATGGAAATCACTCCAGTCATGAGTAAAGGCATATGAAAGCAAGGTAGTTGCAATTACACATCAGTTACCTGAAATCAATTCGTGGAAAGAAAAGGGTGGAAAAGGGACCCATAAAGTAATCGGTCTGCTTTAATATACCCCCTATATTAATTAAAAAAAATCTGGAACTATAAAAAAGTTTGAAGAAAGGGTGGAGCTGGAGTAGTATTTGTGGACATTCGATATACATTTTCCTATATTGAAAGTGGTAACATACGAACGGTACGGCTAAACGACCCTGTAGTGTCAATTTACTACGAACGGCTGACCCCTTAATGAAGAACGTATTATACGTACATGTGTTCGGAAAATTAATATAATTCTCACGAGTAATGGAGAAAACTATGTCCACCCACATGCTTTACATGCACGGGTAAGTCTGTATTAAAACTATAGATCGACTGTTATCCAGAGTTCGCATATTAGAGTCCCAGCACCTTCTTGGCCACGCAACCCTGCCGTGTGCTGTTCTACCGTGGATTAGGAATTTTTTAAGAGAGTCTTAACTTCTATTTTAATGAGATATTTAGATTCTAGCAGATACAGGAACCTGTTAGTAGTCGATAACACGAGGAGGTATAAGTTAGAACCTCTTATGTTTCGGGAACGCACTAGTTCTTGCTTGCTGTGTACATTATGTTATCATATACAAACGAGGATATCAAGCAATAGCATGCGCTTACTTGTACGATCCGAGTAGTTTTGAAAGCGTGTACTTATGAAAATCATAATTTAAACGTCCTGATCAATTCAGTTTGTAGCATATTGAAGTTTGGAAAGTGTAGAGTTGAAAGTCGAAACCTTAGGAAATAATGATAATACAAATAATCAAAGGCCGATAAATAATTAAACTAATAAAGTCTATTGATATTTTTTGAAGTGTTTTTTATGTTTGGAACACCCTAATTTTTCAACATGCATGTTTCACACTTGATGCTTTAGGTGCGATTTTTATAGTGTTTGAATATGTTTTTAGTTTTTTATTTATAATTTTATGAGTGTTTCTCGTTATCAGCCATCGTTTCATTTGTATATTAAGTTTAATTTTGAAAAAAAATTAAAATGAAAGAAAATGAGGAAAGTGGTGAATATTGCCACTTCAATTTAATAAGAGTTTTTCCTTCAAGTGCCCCGTGTATGTTTATGTGTCTATTTAAGCCCCTGTAATTTGTTGTCACGATACTTTGTATGCAAAATTAACATGAATTGTGTTCTAAATGATAAATGGCCAATAAGTCTTGGAATTTTTAATGCGAAAGAAAAGTTAAGTTTTGATAGACAGTAAACCGTTTTACAAAAATGAATGAAAGTTGAATTTTGGGTTTTATGTATTTCGTATTTTGCGAATAAATGCACAATCAATAACCCAACTAGAAATCATGTATTTTCGAAACTGTTTCTATAGGAACTCAAGTTACCAAGAGAAGGCATAATTTTATCAGTTTTGCTACACTTGACTCTGTAGTGGCGGATTTGTCAGTAATTGCTTTGTATTGAAAAGTTACTAAATGAAATTGTAAACGGCTGGAAATATCCAGTTTTCCACCCCTGGATTTATGTTTGGTTTTGTTACAACTTTAATGTTTTAATTTTAAAGTACTTTACACATCTCATTTGGTTTGGACATTTCTAGTTTTTCTGATTTGTTAAGCAACCAGCTTCCCTCCCAACAGATAAATTGCAATTCTATAATAAAACAAGTCCGAATAAAATGAGCAAAAAAGTTATTTTTTAAATATCAAAAAAATTTCAAGAATTCTAGAAATATTTTTTTCGGTTTGAGTTTTTGGTAAAATTTCGATTTTGAATATTTTTTTTATTTTTTATAATTTTTCATAATTTATTTTTTAATTCGACTTTTGCGTAAACCCTCGATTTTTTGGCAGTTCAGCATACTGATCTCTAAATTATCATACATCGATTGCTTAATGCGTTGTGTGAAATTGATTCGCGTTTTAATGAAACCAGAACTAAATTTCGATATCTACAGCAGCTGTAACATTTCGTTTGGCAGCACTTTTGAAAGAATATGGAACAGTGATTTTACATTTTCTTTGTCAAGTTATATGTTTTAAATATTGAAACATTCAAAAACAAGCTTGAAAGCTTAACAAAATGTTCCTGATTTAAGTTAGAATCACACAAAGATCCAAATAAATTGTTGCAGAGACATGAGTCCGCTATCGAGACTTATTTATAAATCGTGGATCCAAAAACAAATTGATTACAGCCTGTGTAAAGTGCTTAAAATATCTATTTTCTACGAATCCTCAGTAACACTGGAAATCGGAAACGGCAAATGCCTTGGCTAAATAGTTTCACCATTCAAATTATAAGTGACACCGTAAATGATCCTACGAAATTTCGGATATTTTCTTTAAAATTGACAATTAAAAATCTGGATATAACACAGTCACCCGGCCTCGATCGTATTACAGGATCGAAGACAAGAAATGTACCTAATTGAGCTGTGGCAGTTTTACTATTCGGATGCCATGTTGCGAGTTGACTTCTTTTCGTGCTCTCGGAAGGTGTTTGAAATAGTTATCTCTAAACCAGGAAAGGACTCAAGCCAGATTACGTAATAAAGACAAATTTGTAAAAGTTATTTAGAAAGTTATTTGTCTCGAGTTTACCTCCTTATCTTAATGAACAAAACATTATAGCGGACTGCTAGTGTGGTGTTCCAGCGAGACATAGTACAATTGAGCAAGTCCAAAGAATCGTTACCGATATTAGATCTGCATTTGAAAATGATCAATACGCTTCAGTTTTATTTAAAGTAATTTCCCAGGATTTTGAGAAAGTCTGGCGTGATGGGCTACACACGAAAACAACTGAAATTCCTGCTAAAAATTCCTATAAGCTTCTTAAGTGCTATTCGACAGATAGGAAGTTTAAAGTGAAATCAAAGGATCAATTTTCTAAATGGCAAATCTCTGCAGGGGTCTCTCAAGATAGTATACTAGGACCGCTATTATATTTTATCCATACAGCAGATGTGCCAACAAGCCCAAATACACATACGTCAACGTTTTCAGATTGCACTCCATTTATAACTGTTAATAATGATCCGAAGGTTCCATCTGAACAACTTCAGTCTCATAGTAATGAGCTAGAGGACTGGCTAAAAAGGTGGAGGATAAATCCATCGAAATGTGCTCATGTAACGTTTTCCCTCACAAAGCGAAATTGTCCATCAATAACAAATATATAGACTGTACTGGTCAATAGGCTTTGGAATACAAAGTGCTCTTATACAAATCTATTATGAATCTAACATTGATATGACATTCAGCTGCAGGGTACTGCTGATTTTACGATTTATCGCCTGCTTCACCTGGTACATAAGAAATGAAAATATCCACAGAGATCTAGAAGTTCCCACTATACAGGAAGAAGTAAAAACATACTCCTGCAAATAAGCATCCTAATGTTAGCAGGTGATTTCCTACAATTTCATGGAAACTAGAGTCTAAAAAGAACTGACACATTCAGCCTGGCGAGGCGGCTCTCCTAACCCAAACGTAGATAGTAATTACAAATTTTTATACAATAAATAAGTTATTACGTTGGTAATAATTAATAAAAAATATTTTAGAGATCTGATTTCAATACTTTAATTTTCTTTTAGTAGAAAGTTATTAGCTTTGCCCAAAGCGGATTTAATCTTTGCAAGATTTGCATGTTCTCGCAAAATCTTCCCAAATTCCCCTGTCAAATTCGATTATATTAAATCTCTTAATATAATTTGATAATTTCCTCCGACTTTAGTGTCTAAATTGCAATTTTCGTTTACAAAAGCCTCGATAAATTTAAAGGTCAACGTAAGATTAACATCGCATATTTTTCTGAAAACATTTAATTAAAGTAATTTGAAAATGATTCGTAATGACGAGGGGAATGCGGTGGAATGTCTAGAATTTTATAGATATTAATGTGAAGAGTGCGTAGACAAATTAGTAGTTACAGCAGAAGGCAGGAAAATAGTAGAGTTTGAAGAAAAAACATATTTCGCTATTTTTAAAGTTTGCGAATTTAGTGTTTCTCAATATTTTACGATCTTGGAAAGATTATTTCCTCTTTGGCATTTTCGTTTTTACAGTTTCATTAATTTGTTTCTAATACCGATTATTTGTTCCATTTAATTCATTATAAAACCTAGGGTCTTCATGAGTAATCGCTTACAAAAATGCGTGTTCAGTATGAATTTTTTCGGACTGGATTTGGAACGTGGGCATGAGTCATCAAAACTTTACATAAAATATTCAGCCCAAAATGTAAGAAGAATACCAAAATCGGTAAAAGTGGGTGTAGAGTAAATCACTTAACGGTACTTTTCAAAATTATAGCGTTTTTTACAAATAAAAGTTTGAATACGAATTATTTGAAAGATCACTTAGATAAGATCACTTATAAGATAACGGATCTTGATTTTGCTACAAACTTAATAAAACTATTAAAATGCAGTCAGTTTTAGCTAAAACCATGTACTGAAGGTAACATTCTTTAATTTCGGTCGAAGTTTTTTTAAATTTCTTGGTTTTTTGATTGAATTTGAGGTTATGGGTGATAAAAGTGTTACTTTGCTATAAAAGCTTTGCCTTCAGATCATTTATCCCTAGAGGAAATATCAAATAGATTCCTGCACAAGACCGTCATTTAGTTAAAATGTGTAAGCGATCCGTTTGCTGGTAGTCGCCAACGAGCTTGCGAATGGTCTTCAAGTCTTGGCAAATCAATTAGCTCAAGTGCTATTTGAGACCTTGTTGCACAAGGCATTACAATAATGCCTTGTAAGTATTAAAATAAACTTAAATACATATTTCGTAGTTACTGCTATTATTTTACTCTAAGCTGTCGCCATTTTCTTGACACGCGTTAAGTCGAGTATCCATATGTACACGATGTTGAAAAAAAAGCTCAAAATTCTAGACCTTTTAATTTTAACAAAGAAAAAGAAACATTTTCAGTTTTTTAACGAGAACACATTAAAAATGAATTAAATGAATGTAAATAATTTTCGTGATTACAAATTTTATTAATATTGTTGTTCTCAAAATATTTGCAATAAAACTTTGTCTCTTCTCTAACGCAAATGTGTACGTGTCATTTAAAATTAAAACACAACAAAAAAATAAATAAATAAATAAACATATCGCCTACATTTATGACAGTTGCATTAAAATAAGAAAAATTACAGAAAAGCGACAACGATGTAGCAGAATTAATGATTAAGATATTCAATTTATAGACATTTATTAAACTAAAAATAACACAGTTTTACCTTAAGAAAAACAAGCGCACACCTTCGAACGATTAATCATCAGCATTTAATATTGGGTTTAATGAAAATCATTTTAAGTATTTGACATTATTTTCTTCAAATTGTATTCTTTTTTATTCAAAATATATTTTTTTTTTTATATTTTTCCTTTAAGATGTTTTAAAAAATGTTTAAGCATTCGTGATTTTTTGCTTAACTATTTATAATTTTTATTTTTTGGTGGGGAAAAAAAAACAAATGATTGATATCAAGAGCTTTTCACTTTGCATTGATCGTGTAGTAAGTTTCACCACCTTTTGGTGTTATTAGAAGTTCGAAATATAGAGGGCGACATGCACAAGTTTTTTTTAAAAATAAATTTGGATCGTAATCTTTAGAAGAGCTTTTTTGTTTAAAGCAAAGATCACTACCCGCCAAAGATCAAAAAATTGCCTAGAAAAACATACTAAACGAAGCCAAAAAAGAAGAGCAATGTTACCAATTGAAGCCGTCTCCTTTCTTCATTCACAAAGCATTGAGAATAAACATATTTACGATACTAGAAGTGCACATGATTAGCAGGAACATGCGTGATCGTAACACATTTTTAAAATTCAATCACGTGAGTGTGCTTGAGCGTGAGCTTAAAACATTTATGCGAGTGAGCGTGCATTCTTTTCAATACAAAAATAAAGGAAGCACTAATAAAAAACTCGTTTACGTTATTGGCGAGGATCAAGCGTGATCGCGTATATTTTTTTACGTACGTGAGCATTTATCACCGCAAATCTATAAAGAGGTCGTAAATTTGAACAGAGTCAAAGCGCAAATAGGCAAACAAAACAAAAAGGTCGTGCATCATTGTGCATAAGTATATATTGTTTATTTGGGATAGCGCTCGATCGTAATTGTAAACTTAGTCACGATCCCATCTCTGGTAGAAATTTTCTCTACTTAGAACTTCTAATAATACAAAAGGTATATTTCCTCCTTTGGCTGCTCTAAAATAGGAAAGAAACGACGTATATCCTTGCTTTCCTTTGCAAAAGATTTGGCTTTCAGTATTGACGGTACAAAAAAGTTCTCGCTGTATTTTTTTTTTGTGAAAATTGAAAGTATTGGCCATCATTTGCTGTGCCTTTCTGGCAATAGATCGATTCCGAGGCTATATAACTGTTCATGTTTTGAGACCAGCAGCTAGTCAAGCCATTTGTTGGTATCTTTTACTAAAGTGATGCCCATTCCTGCCAGGTTCTGCTGTATCGATTGCTCAGACTGAGCAGGGCTTGGGTGGATGAGATAAAACTTCGCATATGTTGTTTTCTAAAGAGTTATTTACTGGCAATTGACGTCCCTCGGCTTTAGTTTAAGTGGCACACAATTTCCTTTCGTTTGAATGGATGCCAATGCTTTCGAACAAGAGAAGATGTCCTGTTGTGTTACTCCCAAGTATACTCCTTTTCGTTAAAAATAATAATATTTTTCAATTTACCAAAAACTTATGTTGCTGTGAAAACGACAGTTCCCTGTGTATTAAATATTGCCAACAGATGTGTAAACTTCATGACGAGAAACATTTTTTTTCGTCAATACCAATATATCATAAGTTGAGTCATCTGTTTTTGGCTAGCGAGAACTTTTCTGTACAGCCAATATTATGTTTAAAAATTCTACCGCCTAGCTAATTTTTCTCGCGTGCCTTAATAAGTGTTTTTATTAACAAAAAAATATATTTTTCTTTATAAATAAAATAATTTATTTATTAAACAAGTATATATTTTTCACCACAGAATTAATTAGTTATTAAATAAAAATTGGTAACGTTAAACTCCTTAGAGATTTTGCGTCTTATAAAAAATATTTTTCAAAATAAAAAAAAAAACATTCTAAAACAAATTGCAAATAATACAATTTTGTGCTCCTAAACAACACACCATTCTTACAAACAACATAATACAAATTATTCTTCATATTTTTTATTTTAAATCTCAAGTGAGCAAAAATTCGAGCATATTGGTGAAACGACGCATATTCACATAATTCACCAGCACAACGTATGCGTAACATGTGTAAATGTAGGCCCACCACTGGAAATGCAAATGTTTCGCCCACAAAGTTTTGCCGTTCACATGCATTAAGTAGGCGTGACGTGAATCGGTCAGTAATTTCCTTACAAAGGCGCCACTCAAATAAACGATGCTGATTAGAAGTATTAAACGTCGCACGTGCACTAAAAGTATGGCCATTATTGTTGTTGTGTATGTTGTTGATGCTGTTGCCTCAGGGCGAATGATGCTGTTCTGTGAACACTCTTTTGATTTATTGCACCTCAAGCCAAGTGAGAAACTGAAATTGATATAGAAGAAATAACTTGAATTATTACACTGATATTTCATTTTTTCTTCGAATTATTTTTAGAATTAATGAGGGCACATTCATAAATAAGGTAATCATTGAATTAGGGAGAATAGTGAACTTTGACTTCTTACAGTGAATTGGCAGCAAACTTTATTTAATAAAGAATATCTGCTGTATTGCAGCACATACCCCTAGCTATTTTAATATTTATTGCTTTTAACGAATAAAATATAAATATTATTTAAATAAATTAAGCTTAAAAAAAAATAAAAAAGCTTATGACTCACAAACGTAAATTTTCCATCACAAAATACAACACGTATTTAAAAAAAATCTTTACACAGATGTTTAAAAAGTACCTTTCGAAAAAAAGTATCTATTAAGAAAGGCACTTTTGAAGATTTTTAAAACAATCATTTGTACTTTTTGTTAAAATTATAAAAAAATACTATTTCTAGGAAGGACCTTTTTGTAAAAAGTACCTGTTGTAAAAACTAAATTTTTTAAATAACAACTTTTGTGAAAAGTACCTATTCTATGAGTAGCTTTTGTGAACGTTACTTATGTAAAAAATATGTTTTGTAAAATGTTTGGATTGATACACGTAACACGAGTCTTTTTCAAAAAACAATCTTTTCTGAAAAGTGTCTATGTAAATCTTTCATTCAACATGTTTAAGCCTTTTATAAGGAGTAACTTTTTTAAATACTACTCCTATTAAAAGTTAGTTTACTTTTTAAAAAAATACTTTTTATGAAAAGTGTTTGTTATGAGGTACCTTTAATTAAACAGTACTTATTGTATTGCATTTTCAATAACATGTGTTTATTTTAAAAATAACTTTTTATGAAAATAAGGGTTTGTAAAAAGTACTTTCTTAAAAAAGTACCTTAACTAAAAGGTACCTTTTGTTAAATGTTGCTTTTGTGCAATGCAATTATTGTAAAGAACCAATTTTGTAGAGCTTAAATTTTACAAAAGTTACCTTTTCATAAGCAGGTAATGGTCTAATTTAGGAAATTGGAGGAGAGTGGGAGGGGATATTAATGAATTTTATTTTGTATAGGAAAACATTATTTTGTAGTAATTTTTGTGGGGGTGTAAAAATTGGATTTGTAAAAAATAATTTCTATAAAAATGAAATTTGATGTTTTTTGTAAAAATTGCCTCTTAAACTTTTGCGCCTTTACAAGAGTAAAAAGCACCTGTACCAATAATTGCTTTTTTCAAAAACACTCTTGTTGTTAATAGTATCTTTCACAAGTACGATATTATTCTGCGAACATTGCTTATTTTAATGTTCTCTACTACGTTATAAAGTTGTCTTTTTGTTGAATGCGCCCTCTTTAACATTTGTTATTTACAAAAAATAATTTGCCAAAAAACTATTTTATTAAAAAATAAAAGATTATTTTTGAAAAAGTACTTTTGAAAAATGTTCCAAAATGAACTTGTTTTACAACAGCACATGTTCATAGTAAGCGGATGGACTTCAATAATTAAAAGCACGAATCGTAGAACTTTCAAAAGATTTAAAGTTGCTTACCAGAAAAATGTTTACAAAAAGCTTAAAAAAAGCTCGCCGATCGCTTTTTATGAAACCGTGTTGGTTACATATTTTAAAAGTAGATTGAAAGCTCAGATCCGTTTGCCTAATTTTTTTAAACTTGGTCTTAAGGAGGTACAAATAACTAAGCTGCAAGGGTTTCTTATTTATTCGTCATATAATTTTAATGCGCATCCAAAATCTCATATGAAGCAGGTAGAGTCTATAGGGAATCAGTAAACTACAGTTGTATTCAATTTTCGTCGTAGCCAAACATAAATATTTGCTTATTTGACTTTTCTTACCTCGTTTTTGTTGTAAACGCACTTTTTAATAATTTTTGTTTTACGCGACATAAAATTTGTCCCAAATTTCGCAATATTTTTGATTTTAAAAAATTTGCTATGTTTTTGTTTGTTTTCTTTTATTACGACGTTCTATATACTTAATTTATTTATAAATTAATTTTAAATATAAAATAAACACAGTGTGCTTAAGTCGATGTACGTTTGCCGGTTTTTCGAAATTGACTGAAAGTGTTTCGAAGCGAGTGGAAAAATTGGCAACACTCTTGACAAAAAACATGCAAAATAAATAGAAGGAAATAAAGAAACAAATCCACTCAACATGAGAAAATAGTCTTTTGATTTTATTTTCTATAGAAATTCTTTTCCTCAATTTATTTCTCTTACTTCTCAACGGATGCCCTACCATCCAACAGATACAAAATGAGGGAAGCCACAGCCTGGTTATTGTCGAGCGTCGTATTGTTTTGTTTTTGATTTGTATTTTCTTGAGCGCTCATAAGTCCCTGCAAATGGGCTACATGCATGTCTGCCTGTCTTTCTGTCTGTTTATTTGTCTATTGGTCCCTTTTTTACATGATTAAAAGCGCGCGTGGGTTCACATTTCACTTCACAGTCGCCTAATTGTGTTTTTCATTTTTATTACTTTAACACGACGATTGATGTGAAATTTTTATTTTCTTTGTGAATTTATGAACACAGATATCACTTCACAACATTCTATGATACTTGAGTCTTTAATATCGTAAAATAATATAAAGATAATCACAGTAGAGCAGCAGATAGATCATTTATCTCACTGTTACCCAACTGCCAAAATTGCCACTCATTTTTCATTTATGGAGTTTGACGATTTGAGAGGCAACGAAATTGTTTTTGTAGAAATAAGACGACCCGATATAATATTTTAAGAAGGCTTTTTCGGTTGGATATTAATTCGTGGAAATTTTCAGTGAATGGAAAAATAATAATAAATTTATTAAACATTAGAATAAGAAATTTTCAAAATTATTGAGTTATTTTTGGGAAATTTATCGGAAAATTCACTTATTTGATAGATATTTGATTTTTACTGTCTCTAAAATGAAGGGAGTTAAAAAAAGAGTGATCAAAACAGCTAAGGCTCTATGATAATGCGAACCAATTTCGTCCCATTTCTACCCGTCGAATTTTTTTTTCTGAGACTTCTACTTGCCTTCTATCGCATGAAAATATTTACCTGATTACCAATACGCAAAATTCGAACTATGCCAATTTTTTTTAATATATTATACGACTTGGGTCAGCAAATATCAAATTAATGCTGTTCTAACAGTCCATTCAATAAGTCCATAGGATGACACATAGATGGCGTCACTAGAATTTTTTCAATATGACTTTTATTTAGTACTAACCTTCAGTACGATACGTGTATAAATTTGACAGCAATCTGACTTTTGGTTCGTGAGTTATTGCAATTTATGTGAAGCACCTTTTGTTATTGAAAAGAATTCGAAGAAAGTGAAATTCGAGTTTTGATAAATGATTGTCTTTTAATGAAAATAAAAAAAAAAAATACAGAGGAAACCAAACAATGGCTTCATAAACATTATCTGAACTCTGCTCCTTTGGGACAAATGGTAGGGAAGTGGATTAAGTCCAATGATGAAGTAATCGCGGAAACTGAGCTCTATTTTGACTAGAAAGTGAAATTGTACTATAAAAGTGGTATTGAAAAGTTGGAAAATCGCTATATTCGTTGTATCGCCCGCGAAGACAACCATGTTGAATAATAAAATCGAGTTTTGTCAAAATTTTGTTTTCTTTTTATTTTTGAATGAACTGCTAAATAATATTGATTTAATAATTAAGCGTTTATCTTGCTTCTGCAAGAAATGAACCAGTTAAAAATATGCTTCTTCAATACTAACGGGCTCTTCCAACATAAATATAAAGTAAAATATTGCCTGCTAACGCAGGAAAGAAATATACTTTTAGTCTCTGAATCGGATATCACTCTTTAAAAACTGTTTTAAAATCAATGAGTTTTTTACATACGATTCTAAACAGCCGAGTGAAAGGTTATGTGGTGGCACAGCCGTTATAGATCACAAAAAAAGCAAGGCACTTTAAAATGCCAGAATTCCACGATGTTTTGTACAAGCTACATGTATAAATCATACTGATTCTAAGACTGCTGTCTCATCTGTTTGCCTAGGAACGAAATCGAACACGACCTATTTGCATTGTTCCCTGCTACACTGGGAAGAACAGATTACAACGTCAAGCATACTTTTTGAGGCTGCAGACCTCGTAGCTCAATAGGAAGATAGCTGTACAATACAGTTGAAGCAAGTAAGCTAGATGCCGTATCTGGAGGTGAGCCCACCTATTAGCCAACAGCTGCCAGAAGAAAAAAAAACATAGTTCAGGTACTCACTATGTAAAAGAAACATGTTATGATTGAATTATATGATTGTAAACAAATCATACGATAGAAAAGCAAAAAAAAAAAAACGTTATGAACACAGGCGACTAAAGGCATGTTTAGCCACGCGCTAGGCGTTTGAGCCACAGAACCTTTATACTTTGATCAACCACTAAAAGAATTTTATACGTAATGTCCATCAGTAACATTTTATGGTTCGAGTTACTAAATAATTTTTGTTCAATCAAATTACTTTGTTTGTTGTACTTAGCCATGTTGTAAATTTTAATGAAAGAAAAAAAATAATGATTAAATTATAACAATAACTTTTTTACCGCAATAAATGTTATGTTTAAAATGTTTTCAAGTAACCAATATACTCGTATGTTTGTTACAACAGTATATTATTGTAGAAAATATAATATGGTTTTCGTGACCATGCCACAACCATATTTTTTTTACGTGTGAATGTAAAATGTTTGAAAATACTTTAAGTTACATAAAACTCGAATAAAAATATTTTTTTTAATTGTGGTTATATATCATTCTTTGACGAATCAAAAGGAAACTGTAAATTTTTAATAACGACAAAACTTCTTTCTTCAAAACAATTGTTTTCCTGACTTGGCAGTACTAAAGAAGTCACTTAAAGTCCTGACGTCAAATAAGTTGTTTAAAATAATTTGTCTCATGTTGTAATCTATAGAAAACTATAATTTTTCAAAGTATGTATAAGGGACATGATTTTGTCGATAATATTTCTCTGGGGTGTGAAATACTCTGTTGTGTTGACGTCGACAACAACAAACAACCCTTAAAGGGATTTCAAGTTAAAAATATTTATGCGTAACTGAAAAATGTTCAAAAATTGATCTGAATTTGTGACAAAACGATTTGAATTTTAATATTTGGATTTAAACAATTTAAAAAAAAAATTATCAAAGCATATTTTTTAACACTTCGAAATTGTCACTTTTAGACAAGAACAAAAATATTTATTAAATATACGAACTTATTTGTTATTAATGTAACAAAAAACATGTCATTTCTCTTAGATTGAACAAGCAGAATTTGCAATTAAATATTGCGATGTATAATAAAAAAATTCTTTAAAAAAATGGAACTTTTAATTGTTACGCTCACGCAAACAAAAGAAAGAACTGAGATCTAATGGACACGACATACACTCGCCAAATGAGAGGTACCATATGTTTGTATATGATTAGAATAAACAGTACATTGGGGATGGAAATTATAGGGCAAACTTGAGGTTTTTAAAATGGTTTTCCGGTTAAGCGGAAATTTGGAAAGTTCTTCAAATTTGAAAAGCGATACTGAGGAAAGGTCTCATATCCCATATCTGAAAGTTTAGCCTTTTCTCTGAACATATTGCGGGAGTTTTTATTAACATAATTTAGCTATACTTTAGCGATTTGAAATAGCTTTGAACCAGATAAAAAATATCACTCTGTAAAAAATTCTGTTTCCGGTATTTGCGAAGTAAAATGTGAGAGAATTTATGACGATAGGTCATCTTGTTGATAACGCCACCTTAACGCATTGCTATCAGGAACCCTTGATCTTTGTATGGCACCTGAGTAACTGAACTACTGGTGCCAGGTCGCTAAATTTTGGACCGTTGATTGGTGAGCAAGGGATAAGTTCCTGATCCAATCAGCCATGATGCTCAAATTTCTACCGATGTGAAACTGTGATTTAATAATTACATTTTACGAAATAAGTCATCACTGGTGACAGTTCACACACTCTGAAAGTTTAAAAAAAATATATTCGGTGGCCAGATGGCAATTATATTTGTTCCGATTATTTTATTTTAGATGCTATCAATGAAGTTATCAATGTCATTAAAAAAAATATCGTCGAAATTGGGGCTCAGTTGTAAAACCTCAGAATGAATTTCGTCGTGAGTTCGGTCGCTATCACGACTTCACTTATCGTGGACAAATTTACACGTAAGTATACTGTTTTCGGTCATAAGCTATCAACCAGATAGAGCTTGATGCGACACTGGTACATATCCGCCGTAGCAGCCAGTATCGGAATATATCCAGTGAGTCAACCTTTTGTGCTGACGCAAAAATTACGTGCTGAGAACGTTTGCCGGAGATTCAGATTTTGGCCAAAAAATATTCTTGAAGTATTGCTGGCGACACCGAGGTGGTTATTTGAAAGATGTGCTATTACTGACATAATGTGATATATGTAGCTTCAAAATAAAGCCGAAATCAATTCGATATTTTACACTATTGTTGTATCAGGTTTACTTTCACATGATTTTTAGCCGGTAATCTTCAATGAAAAGAGTACGAAAATTTATCTCCTGAAGTTCTTGCCAATGAGATAAACAATATGGTTATAAATTGGTGCAATACTTGACATGATTGCAGGTTGCTACGAAGGCTGACTTTTTTCACCGTGTAACCTGGTATATTTTACCAGCTCTTTCGCCTTCATTGCCTTTTCTTACCACTTTCGGTCTGACCTCCACAATATGTTCGTACAGTATCTTGAAACTCTGCCATCCAATATCTGATTATTGCAAAAGAAGCCGTTCAGAACTGGCTTTTATTATGCTTAAACACAGAACGTTAAATCAAATTTTATCAATTTTTTAAATTAAAACTTAAAATTTATAAAGTTGTCAATATCTTAAAAAACTGATCAAATATTTAAAGTACAAAAGCCTTTGATTTCTTAGGGTTCATTATTCTAGCATTAACTTCGTCTATTTGGAATTCGAGAAAATTAGTATAAATTACTCGAGTCAGTTTTCCAATACTAACAAATTTTTCAGTTGAGTTTCCCATTTGTTTTTGTGCCATTATCGCCGTATAATTATTATGTGGACTGTGAAACGGGGTGTTATTGTTAATTTATACGTTGTGGTTTTTTATTTCTGTTCAGTTTTTTATATTTTCATTAACTGCAGGATATCGGGGGCCGCTGAAGTTTCATTTTCAATTTCAGTTTTGTTTTCTAGTTGTTTATTTTGTATTTGTCTTAATATTTTTTTATTTTGTTTCATTTGTTCAAAGTTTATTTTTATTATTGCATAATCTGCCGTTGATGTTTGTCGAAGCGTAAATAATTTATATAAAAAAATATAAATGAAAATTACTGACATTTCCGCATTAGTTAAGGGCCGGCCACCTTTCTCTTTCTAAAAACTGTTTCCAAAAAAATACAGATATAATCACATGGTTACGTATACGAGTGTAAGCGAATGATGGTGATCATACGCACCATGGGACTAACTGTTATAACAGTGACAATTAGCTAAGAGATACAATATCAAAAGCTTCAAAACACCATATTAACGCTAAAGGAACACACTTATTGTTATAATATATTCTGTAGAAAAGTCTTTTTACACTGTAAGAGAAATTGTGTAAATTATATATTGAACGTTTTGGGAGCAAAAAATTAGTACGTTATTTTTCTTTTAATAGGTTTAGGTTTTATAATGAATCTTTTTAATTCGCATTAAATCGTTACTTTTTCAAAACAGAAACTTTTTATAAAGGTACTTTTTAACAGTCACTAAGGAAGGTACTTTGTAAAGGGAATTTTTAAAAACATAACTTTTAAAAGGTTACTATTGGAAAGGTACATTTTATTAAGACACTGTTGTAAAGGTACTTTTTGATGAATTTAGTTAATTAAAAAGTTTTTCTTTCGAAAGCATCTTTATTTTAATGGTTAATGAAATGTACTTTTTTGCAATGGCCATATTTAAAATGCAAAAAATGTGTTTTTCAATAAACATAAAATAGAATAAAATAACTGATCCAGAGTCATGGCCGTTAGAAAAGCTTTGTTTTTAAAAAGGTACCTTATTATGAAAGTGTTAAATTGTTCTTATTTATAAAGGTACAGGGTGTCCGCCGGTAAGGTATACTACTTTGTTTTGCCGCCATTTTGGTGAACATTAGTTCATATTTGGCAGTCGTGAAGAAGAGGCGTGGCAAATTTAATATGGAAAAATATTCGGTAAACCAACGTGTTTTAATCGTTAAAACATTTTATCAAAATCAATCATCGATTACTGTGACGATGAGAAAGTTACGTAAAATTTTTGGAGAAACAACGTGCGAACAAGACGCACTATTTATCGTGTAGTGAACGATTTCGAAGAAAGAGGGACTGCAGCTGATAGGCCCAGCATAGACCACAACGTACAGCAAGATCGGCTGAAATCATTACTGCTGTTCAAGAAAGTGTTCAAAACAATCCATCAACCTCAATTCGACACCGTGCTCAGGAGCTTGGTCTTCAAAGAACAACTTTGGCAAAAATTTCGCACGAAGATTTGCATTTGTTTCCATTTAAGATTCAGTTCACACAAGAACTTCATCGAGAAGACCATTTACGCCGCCGTACATATGCCAATAGGATGATACAGCTCGCCGATGACAACCCCGATTTTCATGAAAAAATCATAATGCGTAACGAGGCACATTTTCATTTGAATGGATATGCGAATAAACAGAATAGTCGGTTCTGGGCAATGGAAAATCCTCAAATTATTCATCAGTCACCTTTGCATCTATTAAAAGTGACAGTCTGGTGTGCAATTTGGTCAGGAGGAATCATTGGACTTTACTTCTTTGAAACTGAAAACGGCGTAACGGTAACTGTCAATGGGTAGCGATATCGTGATATGATTGAAAACTTTTTAACGCCACAAGTGCATGCTTTGGGCTTGACTAACATGTGGTTTCAAGAAGACGGTGCCACATCGCATACAGCCAGGATTACAATGAAATTACTGCGAGACCTCTTTCCACAACAAGTTATTTCAAAGAATGGTGATGTTGATTGGCCTCCACTGTTGCCTGATTTGACTACTCCGGACTTCTTTTTGTGGAGATATCCGACATTAAATAAAACATTTATCAATATACGATCCATTCTGTTTCATTTAATCAAAAATTATAAATAAACAAAGTAGTATATCTTTCGGGCGGACACCCTGTACTTTTAAGAAACGTCAGTTTTGCAAACGTTGCTCTATTTAAGACTTATATCTTAAAGTGTTTTACTTAAAGATGTTCAAAGCACTTTCAGGAATCTACTCTATTGGTAAACGTTCTTTTTCAAAAGGTTACTTTATTTAAAATTATTTTTTTTTATTTTTCACAAAACGAGATTTTTTTTTTTGTAAAGTGCCTGTTTCTGTTTATAAAAAGGTAGTTTTATAATGTCGCGTTCTGAAGGTACTGTTTCTGACGGTACTGTTCCTGAAGGTACTGTTCCTGAAGGTACTGTTCCTGAAGGTACTGTTCCTGAAGGTACTGTTCCTGAAGGTACTGTTCCTGAAGGTACTGTTTCTGAAGGCACTGTTGACTTTTTCTCTATAAATTGCTTTCTAGAACTGTTTTTAAAAAGAGACTTTTTTTGAAAAGTACTTTTTCAAAAAGCATTGTTTTAAGTCATATTGTGATATAAAGTGGTACTGGAGAAAAATGCATATTTAAATGGCTTTTTGAGTAGTACTTTTTTCAGATTAATGGTAATTAAGCGTGAACAAAGTATGCAAAGTTTCAGTGTTTCTTTCGAATTCACTAAAAATAGAGTTGTTCAAACTCCTTGTACCACTGTGCGAAGGGGACAAATATTTGTATTTTGATTTTCTGTTATTCTTCCAGTTATTTTTGTAAAAAAGTTGTTTTAAAGCAGCTGGCATTTGTTTATGTTCGAAAGATTTTTATTGAACAAACAAATTGAGCTACACGAAACATTTTCAGTTTTCGTTATTGCTATTTCGTCATTTGTTTTGTTGTTTTTTTTTCTATAATTCTTTTTGTGCACGTCTTTTGTTTGCTTTGTAGTCTGTGTGCAAAATCCGGCCGGGATATTGTCTGTATTGAGATATTTATGTTGGCTAAATGCGTTTGTTTTTATATTTTTGCTTTTAATTCAATTTCGAAATAGAATGAACTGTTTTAGAATTGATTTTAAATATTACGATTTCAGAAGAGTGCAGATTTTTATTTTTACTTAGAGATGTCCAAATTTTACTCCGCAGTATATCTCGTCTTTTCGTCTAGAGTTGTTACAGGAATGCATGGACATGGAGATTGATCCATCTCCATCTCCACACGGCATTCACTTATTTTTTCTCCTTTCCCGAACTTTATACGAATCCTGCTCATTTCTTAAAGCAGTCTTCAGCACAGTACAATTTCTTATTTATTCAGAGAGATAGTGAGAGAGAGAGAGAGAGAAAGATAGAGAGAGAGAGAGAGGGAGAGTAGTGTAAGAAAAATTCCGCATGTGAGTTAAGTTCTCCGATTTTAAGGTCCTTTAGAGAAAAACATGTCATGGTAACGACAACCATATAGTAATATCTATAACAATATATGGTTTTGGCAAACATATTAAAGTTATCATTAAGTTATTGCTTACATATAATTATTAAATGATTTCCATCCATAAAAATTTCAGGATGGTTGAGTTGAACAATACTATGATAACAGTAACCATAAAGTGTTCTTAATAGATATAATATGTAAAATTCTTTCGGTGTTTAAACGATGTACATCTGAGGTTAATGTGGTCTAAGTGGTTAGCGCGTTGACTGTTAAGCATCCACTGGCTTTAGTCGCCTGTTTACCTCAGTCGCGGACAACCGTAACTTAATAGTTTTTCTCTCCTATAGCTCTAAGAAAACCGCAGATTAAAATGTTGGGCCGATTTTATTGGAATTAAAAAGTTTTATTTTTTGGAAGCAACACCATATTTTGTTTGTAGATAATTTAAGTGCCACGCCCACCTTGCTCGGAATATTCTTGGTCTCTTTTATAAATTTCGCCTTTTATCAGTTCGTATAGTCTACCCAAAATCATTGGAATAGTGATCGTGATATCTGTAACACAGCTTTTCTATTTAATAAATCTTATATAGAAAATTATAAACAGCTAAATACTTGGCGTGATATATCCCATAAACAAGAAATAATTTTTAAAGCATATAAGAAGGTTTATAAGACCGAAATATGTACTTTGTTATTAGGCGTTGCCCTTTAAATACAAATTATTTACTTCATTGGGATGGTTAAAAATAAAACACAATTCATTCCCATATTGAATGTAATCATCAGAAATGAAAACCAGTGATCCGAAGAAGTTTTCTTTAAGCCTTAATTTTATTTTATGGAATATTTCTAATAAGAAATTTACAATAATTATTCAAATCTTATCTCTAAAATCATATTTCTTAGTTAGTACCAATGTAATAAATGACTTATTATGTTCAATTCTCAATAAACTTTCTACTATTGCGTAGGGAGAGCCATCTCGCCATGCTCTACGTGTCTGTCTTTTAAGTCTCTGGTGATCATGAATTTGTAGTATATCGCGTACAAAAGTGTTGGGGTCGTCCACTAGTTTTCTTATGTATTGGGACGAGTGTGTTTTCTTCTTCCGTGATATGGGGAACTTCTAGATCTCTGTATTTCGTATGTACCAGGGGGCGCCAACGATCAGTCGTAAAATCCTAGACTGTCTTCCTTGTAGCTTTTGGATGTTTGATGCACAAGCAATACCATACAGCTGGATGCCGTAGGACTATATTGTCTTTATAACAGTTTTGTATAAGAGAACTTTGTGTTCTAAAGCTAAGGTTAAGTGAGGACCTATTAATCAGTGGAGTTGATTTGTTCGCAGTTTTATGGCTGTTATTTTTGCCTCAATACGACGGGATCAAGTTAGGCGTCGATCTAGGTTGATACCCAAATATCGCACGTGGGTTTCCAGTGGAACAGTGGTATTTGTTATTGCTATAGGTGGACAATTTTTCCTTCTGGGCGTAAACGTTACATGAGCACATTTCGATGGATTTGTCTGTAGCCTTCTCTTTTTTTAACCAATTATCTAGCTCGTTAATATAAGACTGAAGTTGTTTGGATGCATATTTCGGGTCTTGGGTGACAGTAATAAATGTAGTGTCATCTGCAAATGTTGACCTATACGTAGTCAGTATTGCTGGCATATTCGATGTATAAATGATATACAATAGCGGGCCTAGTATACCAACTTTAGGTACTTCTTTTGACCTTACTTTTAATTTTTGTATATGTCAAATTGCTCTTCAGAAGCTTGTGAGAGTTTCCAGGTAGAACTCGAGTTGTTTTCGTAAGTAGGCCATCATGCCAGACTTTATCAAATGTCGTTTTTATAATGGTGACAATTTTGTGGACTTGTTCAATTATACTATGAATAGTTCGAAAAGCAAATTGATGGTCCCGGGATTTTGTTTTGTTTATTAAGGTAAGATTTTAAAGATGAAACGACAGTAAGCTAATGGATCTGAAGAAGTGCACACAATTTTTGATATCTGTGGCATTTGGAATAATGTGCAGGTTTCTACTGTTTTACGGTTTTATGATCTCTATACTTTATTACATTTTTTTTATTGTTTTACGCAATAATTGTTTAATATTTATTTTTTCAAACGTTGTGTTATTTTCAAAAATAGTTTCTCGTAAATTGGGTCGGTTAGAAAAATGTTTTTGAGTATTTTACACAAGTGGTTGGCTATCTTGCCGGTTTGCTTTTTTCTGTTTCATTTTCTTCTAATAAAAAGATCTACACAAATATTTTAAATTGTACATTCAATATTTTAAGAGATACAAATTTCGTGTTGTGAGTTTGCTTATGTTTAAGATTTCTCCATTAAAAATGTTTACTTAACAACATCATTGGCCATATGAACGGCACATGTTGATTTGAAAGCCTAAAAATACTAAACTTCATTAGAAATCTATGAAATCATAAATGAGTTGATGTTATTGTTAATAATCAATGAATGATTTGCAGTCATTAGTTGTTAATGGACGTGACATTTTGTCATTGGTTTTTTTAGAATAAACGGATTTAGAAATTCGTTCGTTTTTGGTTGTTTTCTTTGTGAAAATAAATATAAAAAAACTTGATTAATTTGAACATTCGAATTATTAATTTAAATTGTACAAAACATCATATGACACTCACAGGTAAATAGAACAAATAATTTCCATAAGGAAAATAAAAAGTAAATTAATAAGCCACAGTAAAATTTATATGAAAAGATTAAAATATTGTTTTTGGAATTAAAAACCAATTGAACGACGATGTGTACAGTACTACCTCGATAAACACTATAGTTGTTTAACGCAAGTTCTCGATTATTGCATGTAAATTGTTTGCAGTGCGGGCTAAGTACACCTGGGCTTTCGAGATCAAATTGTATATTTTGAGAGACCAGAAGTTCGATTATTGCCAATACATGGACGTAAACCCCGATATGCATCTTTTTCTCGACCGCCCGTTTCTGTAATACGCTTGGTTAATGCCTTTACTTTCTTTTACCCTGTATTGCTCTATAAGTAATTGAGTAAAGGTACCTGGATATTAATTAATTTTTTTTTAGTTATTCATTCTTTAAAGTTTGTAAAGTATTTTCTAGTGTCATATTATACTTTCTATACAACAATTTCCGAAAAAATTGAAAAATTTGTTTAGCTTTCTTTGATACCCTTCTAATAAACACATCTGCATTAGAAATGAAGTCAATTTTTATTACCTCTGTGGGCCAATTTTGTGTAACAGGGGGACTATATATTAGCAAATCCATTATGTCTCTTCTTTTCTCCGTTGTCATAGGTCTACCTTTAGCAAATAATAATAAAAGAGGATTTTAAGTTCCTCTTCTACCAAATAAAATGTTTGTTGCAATATTTTTATTGTTGATATTAGAAGCTTACGAGCAAAGATATACAGGTAGCATGATATTAGAGAACTATCACATGATTCACTGTTTTTAAAAAATGAAATATTTCTTTCTTTAAAACTCCTGACAAATTTATTTCACAAATACTTGATTCGGCGGCAATTTGACTGTGACCAAATAATTCATTATTAGTTTAATTCATAAACGGCACTATATAACTTGTCTTTATAATTCAACGTTTGCTAATGCATTTGAGTTGCTTTTTTACAACGACTTACATTACGACTATAGCCGTCAGCCGCTAGACACATAGGTATGGCTTGCTATAATTGAGAGCACTTATGCCTCCTCGAGGTGGTGGCCGCTAACAGGTTGCTGCCTCTATGAGGAGTCTGGGTAAATAAGTCGACCAGAGAGATGCAAATACTCACTTATTAACATTCTTTATCAACGCTGGAACAGCAAAAACCAGAGATGCGTGGCCAAGAGTGTGCTTGGTCTGTAGTATGCGAACTCTCGATACCAGTTGATTGCCAGTTTTGCATATAGAGCTCTGTATGGGTGGATATCTTTTCCTCCATTACTCGTGCGAATTATATGAATTATCAGAAGGAACTCAGGTTTTAATTGGCTAAGGGAGGAAACCAGAAGAATGCATCGCGAGGTGTTGATGGGTCAATCTCTAGAGGTAATCCTTAGGATTCTTGATTAAATATTCCGACAGGGTATTTGGATGTGCATTTTTGCAACAAATTTCCGTCATCCTTTGTCAAATTTGGTTTGCCACCTTCAGTGTCATTTTTCGTTCTCGTAGTCCTAAGGCGTTGGACCGTGATATTTAAATAAGGATAAACAAAAAAGCCTCGCAAGTGAAGAAGGTGATAATCTCTGTAGCAGCTCAGGTGTTCATTGGGCAATTGAGGAATTCTGAAGAAAGGGATAAGAAAACCTCGCAAGAGATAGACGGGTCAGTCTCCAAAGATACTCTTGATGATGATGCTGAGACGGTAGCGCACGTTTTGTGTGAATGTCCAGCAATGGCTGGTATAAGACTTAAGACCATGGGCAGGCACTTATTAAATATGAATACCTTGCGTGACCTAAGCCTTAAGCAATAAGAAGAGACTTTGTCATGAGCAAGAAGGACGACAATTACCAGTCGAATAGGTATAAAGGCTAGTTTAGTATTAGACTCAACGAAAGTGAGGTAGTCATAAATTAAAAATCAGTTGCCTGAAATCTATTCGAGGAACGAAGGCGGTCTGCTTCGTTGCCCCCCAACAGTAAACATTAATAATTCATTACGACTATGGAATTAATCCAAATCGCCTCGAAATAAATAATTTTGTTTTTAAATGGCCAACCTTTTCTTTTGTCATTTTCTATTGCAAATCTATATATTACGGAAAGTTGCTAAAAATAAAAAAGTTAGGACTAAAAGATTTTTCAAAAAGTGGAGTTCATCGAATTTTGTAGTGAGCGGCTTAAATGTAATGGAAATAAAACTAGAAATGTCATACTTAACTTTGTAATCGAGATTAACGTCGAAAAGTAACTTCACATACTTATTTAAGCGGTAAGAAAAAACTCGCCGACTGACATTTTAAAATGGCGGCTCAGTGCTACGTTCAGTGGCGCATGTGCGACTCATATTTAAATATATCTCTAGATATTTTGTTATTTCTAGTACGAATCTATTTTCCTCCACTAAATAAAACTCTTATTTTAATCTGGCCTTAGTTTCTGCCACATGACACGTTTAAGGGTTAACTCAGTTGCATCTGCGAACATTTCTATAAAACAATTGACAAATTCTGTGACAAACTCTTATTAGGCGAATTCAATCAAATAAATATTAATTGAAATACTAATGCGAATTTACTTGATTCTACATATTTTTGAACTTACAAGATTTTCGTACAGAAATCAAAAAAAACAAAAAAAAGAATTGAAATCTATTTTAGTTTTGAGATCTTAACAAGATTTTGAAAACAAAGACTAAAAAATAGTGCAGAGCACCAGCGAAGATACAATTAAATAAAAATAATTTTAAACTTTTTTGATCAGAAGCGAGTGTATAAATAAATGAACAAATTTTGAAATAAAAGAAACAAGAATTCCTTTGCAAAGAGCATTTAAACGACACACAGCAGCGGAGTATTGAAATGAATATGTTTCTTCTTTATTTTAATTTGTTTTTTTAGATTTCTGTGTGATTTTACTCACAAAGTGCTACGCAGAGGAACAACAAACAGCCAGCAATTCGCTTTATTTTCGGAAAACTAAGAAAACTTATTTTCAAAACGAAACAAATTTAGTTTTCATTTGACTACGCGTCGTGCCACAAGTAAAAATTATTTATTATTATCACACACTCGCTCGCTGTCGAATAGTAACGCGCCGGCGTTCGCTACAACAGAGGAAATTTTAATTTTGATGGTTCAAACTAAAAAAAAAAAAAAAAAAATAAAGAAAAAAAAAGAAATTTAAAGTGCAAAAAGGACCCAAGAAATTTGGGAATAAAAATCTTATTGTGTCCATAAATAAAATGTAACTTGACACGAAGAAAGAAGAAATTAATTAATGATGTCTTAGTCTCTCCGGCTGACAGACATTCTGAGTAAAACAAAGTGTTGTGAAGAAAAAGATTTAGTGCATTTGAAAAATTTGCCGGCTGACAATTTATTTTTTCTGACACCTTTTTTCGTTAAATAGAAAAAATATTTAAATACTTCTAATAACGACTGCCAGCAAATTTAGTGATTTTTCAATTGTTTAAACATTTAACAGAAATTTAAGTTAACATTTTTAAAGGAAAAGCAAATCAAAATAAAATAAAACTGTGTTTGTCATTTTATTGAAAAACATTTTTATTAAAAGATCTTTAGGGTCTTTTCAAACACTTGCATTTAGTGCAATAAACATTTTCAATAACGAATGTCGATCGTTCACTTTGTGTTCTCTAATTGCGGGTGGAAAGTAGTGCAATAAAATTAATTTGAAAAGAATAAGCTTAATTGTATGAAAAATAGTAACAACCTAGCAAATTTTTTCGAAAGATTTAAATATTTAGGAATTCAGACAGAATTTCGCACTCCCTACAGGTTTGAGTCCTCATTCATCCTAGTTGAATTGCTAGTTCAACTGGTGCCTTGCAAACAATTAACTAAGCCTCATGCAATAACTCATAGATATTTACTGTCGGCCTTATTGTTCACTGTGCTTACAAGACCCCCAAACCTTAAGGCCGATGTTCCCCACTTAGTATGTGCTTCCATGTGACTCTTAAGCTAGTTTGAGACAGTGCTGATCTGTGCATAAAACGTGCGCTGCTGTCTAAGCCTCTTTATGGCAAAGTTAGTTTTCCTCAGTTCTTATCTTGGTTACAACATGTAATAATAGCGAAAATATTGCAGTTATCCAGCTTTTCGATTTCCATTTATAGCTTGCCCGAGAGCAGCAGCTATTTGACACATTGCATGTCCGTGGCTGCATCCTCATTCTCCGCACAGTGCAAATTTTGCTTTCAGGTCCGCAAAAATCGCAGCGAACAGTGGCTCATATGCTGTTGTGAGGAGTTTTCATTGTGGCAACTAAAATTCGCTTAGCCTCCATTGCCGAATTTATCGATTCCGCATTTACATTCACATCCTATTCCGCTAAAGATAATAAAGCGGTTTAATTTCTCAGTTCAAGAAGTTCAAAAATGTAAAAAAACATAATCGTAAAGGTGACCAAAGCGCAAGTCGTACTGTTTTAGATTTGCTGTTAAGATTTGCAATAAAAATGTGTTTCTAAGATCATGATTTTTTTTAAAGTAAAGTAACCCACACAGGCAACTGATCCCTACTTATGTCATTATTTTTTGAATAATTGTGCGTCCTTTCTTCGGAAATGGATATCCTAAAGAAATAAAGGGATAGACAATCTTCAGTGTTTTAACAACTCTGCAATTGCAACAACACCTCTGCTGTTATATACTCATACGTGGATTACTTGGAGCTAGTATAGCCATTTTATTTTGATTATTTTATTTCTTCGATGACTTAGTGCTATGGAGTGATGCCGACGTAGGTAGGCGCTATCTGCTAGTATGCTTAGAAGCTAGTACATTTGAGAAAAATGTATTTTAATGTTTGGCAGTGAAAGCTTATTAAAGTTTTTATTTTCCCGGACTTTTTCCTTTCCCGAAAAATCGGGATATAAGTAGAAAATTCCCGGGACCCCTGGATTCCCGCTCTGAACTAATAAATACAAATAATATATATTTTTTTAATTCATAAAATCATTTTTTTAAACATCACATTTATGCGATATATTTAAAAAACGATAGAAATAAGCTCACGTTTCTATTAAATCATAGAAAAACCGTTAAAACCTTTAAAAATTTAACATTATTCGACGTTGTTTTGAAAGTGACTTTTCAAAACCGACAAAGCGTTTAATCAATCATCCGAAAGTCTTTCTAATTATATGTAGTTACGTGTTGCTTTGTGAACGAAAACAGACGCTCGCTTTCAACGAATGTGAAATACTTTATGGTTTTTTACCTATGGAAGTCGATGAGGCCATTGCACTTGAGATAGGGATAGCATTACTATTATTTATTGCTTCATTTAAAATCTCGAAAATTTTATATTGTGCCATATAATTATTATCACACATTTCAGTCGCTTCATAATCCAAGCTAACAATGGTGGTGTTTTAGCAAATTTCTCGCAATACTTAGCGATCTTAAATCCGGTTTAGTTGGGAAAGTCGCGCTTGGGGTTTTAGAAATAAATACAGTGATTTTTTTAATATTTGCAAATCTAGTGATTTTAAACTTCCATTTGGCTAATTTTGGTGAAAAAAAGATGCAATCAGATCTTGGTAAAATTCCGGGAATTCCCGCACGCATTTTTGGGATTGAAAATTTCGCCGAGTACCCGGGAATTTACGGGACGGGATCTCAAAGGAAATACTCTATACAGCACCTTCAAATATGTTTGCGTCAAATATAGACTGCTAGATCTTGAATTCCCGTTATGATCGGCTCGAATAACAGAGGGAAATCAAAAGCGACGAAAGTAGTAAACTTGCTACAAAAGCAGCATCGAATCGTTGCCGCTAAGGGAAGATTTCTCTGAGCCGAAATGTTATTGAAACCATAAGTACTGGTGATGAGATATGAAGAAATTTGCAATAAGTTTTCAAATCTTATCTCTAAAATGTTTATTAGTTATTACCAATGTAAAATATCTACTGTTGAGTACGTATAGCCGTTTCGCCAGGATCAATGTGTCATTTTTTTGTCTCTAGTGCCATTCCAATTTCAATAAAGCTCGTGCTAGAGTGCTGTTAACGTCTTTGCACGAGAATATTTTTTTAAATATTTTCTTGGATAGTCGGAACTTCAAAATCTTGATGGATATTTTCATTTCTTACATACAGAGGGACAATAAGTAGTAAAGCAGGTAGTAAACATAGCAGAGTGTCATATATTCATGTTGCATTTATAGCAGAATGCTTTTACGGTAGAATTTGTATTCCAAAGCCAAGTTTAAGTTAGGACCTATTACCCATTCTAGTTGATTTGTTTTGAGTTTTGTGGCCGTTAGGTTTCCTTGAAAATTGTGCGATCTAGGTGCATACCCAGGTATTAGACGTGGTTTCTCACTGGAATTTGCTGTAGTTGTTGGTGCACAATTTTGCCTTCTGAAGGAAAATGTTACATGACTACATTTCGATGGATTTACAATCATTCTCCAATTTTTCATACAATAATTGTCAGAATAAGGCTTCCAAACAACACAAGATTCAAAACAAGAGGACAATTTAAAATCAATGTTTATTAAAGTGCAGTAAAGTGTTTGGGAGAAAAACTTTATGGTGAAAGACCACCTGAGTTCGTTCGATATAATTGTTTGCTCTTTACAAAACTTTAGTTATAAATTTGCAGAATGAGACGATTGAAGCACTAAAAGAAAATTCGCTAACGGAGCGAAATAGCGTTTTAAAGATTGGAGAAATCAGTGCAGAACACTGCATTATAGAAGAATAAATATGATAAATGAAACTACATTTGTGTCATTGCAGGGTTCAAAACGGTTTCAATTTCCGCAGGGAGAAATTTTTGGGTAAAAAGGAAAATGCGTCGTAGGCTTTCGTATGGAATAATTCGTAAATTTTTTTAAGCTGTTGGTGTGGGGAAATTTTACGGCGAGATTCCCCCTTTTACACATCCTCCTTGGATCCGCGTCTGGTCGTAGGCATACCTGGAAAAATTTTGACTTTTAAATTACGAAATTTTATTATATTTAGCCTGCTTGAGTATCGGCCTTTAAGTTTTTATTCCGAAATGTCTTTATAGTTTTGTTTTGTTCTGTAAAAAAATTCTATCACAAACATCTTTCGAGTCGTATATCCTTCAATAAACGAGGAAGTGAAATAAGGTCAGTTAGAAGTGTTGCACACGCCCCTACCACGCAGGTAAAGATGAAGTCAGATTTGTTTAAACATCAATAGCGGAAGAGTTGAGCTTTAACGCTGACGATGTTATACTAAGCCAAACTTGACTATATATTAGGGACTTTAAAAAATATTTAACCACTTTAAAGATTTTTGGCATTTCCAAATTGTGTTGGGTGATGTGACAAAAAACTGACTTGTGACAAAAAAAAATGACTTTTAGTTTGTACTTCGAACATGATCTTTTCTTTGAACCAGGCACAGATCCAAAATGAAGGTTTAAATTATTATAAACGAATAGTCTAAGCTCAACTCCAGTTTCTAAAAACTGAAGAAACTTTACACTTTTAAGGGTGGTATAAGCGCTGGCCCAAGAGCTTTAGCTAAAAGCGATGTCTGCAGAATGGATGAATGCAGTTAAAAAAAATTAATTTCCTCTAATTTTTTTAACATCCCTCGTATATTGCGCAATTGTATTTAAATTTGTTTGAACTAGAAATTACTTTTAAGTAGTTTTTGATATAAGTTTTGCCATATTTTTCTTATTGTCAGTTGTATTTCTATTGTTAATGATTAAAGTGGAATTTTTATAATTTTTCTTTCTGTATGGAAGTATTCAGTGCTTATGACGGTGGGAACCAATTAGTTTTTATGATTTAAATTAGGAATTTTATTGAAATAATAATCATTATTATTCTCTTTAGATTTAAAAGAAATGAATTTAAATACAGAAGGATATAAAGTTACGTGTTAATAACAATGAAACAAATCATTCACTGATAATTAACAACATCGACTTTAATACGATTTTATAGATTTCTAATGCATTTTAGGCTATACAATCAACTTGTGCTGTTCATTTGTCCATTGATGTTGTTCACTAAACAATTTAATGGAACAATTTTAAACTACTTGTAAAATCAGCAGCAAACCAACTATAATAAAAATTTTGTGCTGGTAAAAATATTTTCAAATAATTCTGTATATTTCATAATGATTAATCGTATGTAATTTGTATGTTTTGTATGTTGTAACAGACATTTGAAATATATTTGTAAACATTTTTTATAAAAAAAAACAGAAACAAAAAATTAAACCGCAAAAACAGCAACCACTTGCCTAAAGTAATCGAAAAAACAAATTTTGTTTAAACAGACAAAACTTACGAAATATTACTTTGAAAAAAAATTTTTTCAATTGAATTTTTTTAAAAACAAAGAAATCCTACATTTAGCAAAACACTGCTTAACCTAAAAAAAGGAATTTATAAAAATTTCAAGTGAATATAGCGATGTTTAGAGCTCTTTACAAAAAATGCATTAAATGATTTCGTAAAATTAAACAATCATTGAAGATATTTTTAGACCGTAATAACAAATTTTCTACAAAATTTTAAACCTTATAAAAAAAAATGCTCTAATAAATATTTTTTAAAAGCTTCGTACAAGTTAAAGCGAGTTTATTTTATTATAATTTTTGTTGATTTTTTGTCTAACATTTTGTATTTACACTATTTCACGCCTTAGACCGTCAGAAAAATATAAAACAAATAAACAAGACTGACAAGCAAGCGTGTTCATTAGTGTGTCACCTTACACTATACAGCAAACTTGACGCACATTATTGATTTGTACTTTTCTAAAAGTCAGTTACAAAAAATCAGATATTTCTGCAGTCATTAAAAATTCTTCTTTAATTTAAAGAAATAATTGTCAGTTTGCGTCGTTTAGATTTTTTAGCGGTCGATGGTTAAGAGAACTTTAATTTGACACACATATGGGTCCAATACAAATGTGAGTCATAATTATACGTCGCTCTGTAATGCACTAAATCATATCAGATTAAGTCGTTAGATATGTCAAAAATCGTATGTGTAATAATAAATTATGATAATGTCGAATCAAAGTCAATGTGTGTGAGAGAATTTTTGACAGCTCTGCCCGAATTGCTAACTAATGTTTTACAAAATTCCATCAAGTAATTTTCTATGCGATTAGAGTTGCATTTTGATTTTTCTTCTTCTCTTTTTGTGTGACACTAACTGGACTAGCAAAGCATCCTGACGTGTGATAGTGTGTGGCATCGAAAAATCATTTAGTGGCAATTTTTTTTTGAGTAGAAGAGAATTGTGAGCTTTATTTTCAGAATGAGTTGTTCTACTATGATGACTATTAAACCACGGAATTAACTATGTATGAAAATCTGAATCTTATTTTAAAATAAGTACAACAAGATGTAAGCTTAAATTTGCATCATGATCTTTGCACTTGGCTTCTTTTCTATTTTCGTAACTTCTTGTATATTTTACTATTCTTTTGTTGTTTGGGTCATACGGGCGAATGTAAAGCAACAATGCGGACCGAGTGAAAACTAAATTCGCTCGTGGGTGCAGAGATTCCGCGCAACTGCTTCGGTTATGAATGTGCCACGGTCAGGGCCCAGTCGATCTGCAAGGAGTTCCGAAAACATCGAACTGGTTGAAAGCAGTTTACGTGAAAATCCGCCACTTTCAATACGGAAAAGAGCGGCCTCACTGGGACTTCCAAAAGCGATTAGTTACGAAATTTTAAAAAAGGATCTGAAGTTCCATCCTTTTAAAACTCAAATCGTTCAAGCACTCAAAGCAAATGGCTTTGATTTACGCAAACATTTTTGTGATAACTGTATATCCCATTTTTAGAGCGACGAAGCTCATTTTCTTTTAAAAGGCCACTTCAAAAAGCAAACTGCCGTTACTGGTATCCATGAACCCTCAAATCTCGATGGAAACATCAAAACCCATTGCATTGTCCCAGGGTAACTGTTCGGTGTGTCTTATCTACGCATGAGATAATTGCACCATTTTTTTTGGTAAAAATTCTCGAGGTCAGGCGACGAATGTCAACGGTGAAAATTATCGCCGCTTGATAACGGAATTCTTTTGGTTTCAACAGGATCGGGCGACTGCACACACAGCCAGAGCTTCAATGATTTTGCTGTGGGAAAATTTCCCCCAAATACTGATCAGTCGCTTTGGGGACACCATGGCCACCGAGGTCGTCCGATCTAATTCCTATGGATTGTTTTTAGGGGCTACCTCAAAGAGAGGGTTTATAATGACAATCCCCAATCTCTTGTGGCTTTAAAGGAACGTATTAGTCGAGAAATCAGCTCAATTGGACCAAGTTTACTGCAGCGTGTGGCGCAGAATACAAGGCTCCGTTTTGAACAGTGTGTTCAACTCGACGAAGACATCTGGATGATATACTCTTTAGAACTTAAAATCCGCATTTCCATTCTATCCTTCAATGCTCTTAATAAAACTTTGTGTCAATTATTTTTTATTTAGGTTTGAAAATATAAATCCAGACACCCTGTATATCACTCTATGTTTATGTCCCCCAAATGTTACACACCTTATAAAATTTGTCTTTCCAAAAACATTTGCTGGGTTGTATTTAAATGCAATAAAAGCTTAACGACAATTTTAAATTGATTTATCTTTTCGTATCGCTAAACAAGTGTTTAATAAAACAAACACAAAGAACATGATATTTATCTCTCTTGCAGTGATCTAAACTGAAAATTACATAAAAAACATATAAGTGAACAAATTAATTAAAGCTGAAAAAGTTAAAAAATAAAACGAAACAATTTTATAAAAATTAAACAAAAATGCCCTACATTGCAAAATATTTGAATGAAAACAATAAACATTAAACAATGCGAAGAAAATGTGAAAAATAAATATTGAGAAAAATTGTTTCTCACTCCCACCTTGTTCTACACAAATTAAACATGTTTACTTTTAGAAAACAACAACAAGATCAACAATTAGCAGCCACAAAAGCAACTAGTAGGAGAATAATACAAACAATATAACAACAAAGTCCATGCTTGAAATACCTAAGAAGCAACAATAACAACAAAAAGAACAATTAAAATCGTGTTGTTCTTTCTTCCTCAATTTCTCTCTCAAGCAAAATCAAAACTCTCTCAGGTTGTTGTTGCCGATGCTGTTAAGAATCAATGATAAAGTTTTTTTTTTCATTTTATAGTGGGAGTCTTAAAAATGTGCCAAAATAAATAACAACGAAAGAAAACCAAAGTGATTTTTTTTTTAAATTATTAAGAGAGTGTGAGTGTGTGTGTGTGTATTTTACAATACCAACTACTAAACAATTAAAAATAAACAGTGTTTACGTTTTGCATTAAATAATTGTATGAAATCAAGTAAATAAAGCGACCATAAGTAAAACAAAAAGAAAAATATGTCGTATCGTAGCAGTTATGTAAGTAAATTACTATAGTTATTATTAAAATATATTACGGGATCTATTTAAGTTTGCTATATATGAATATGAACGTTTAGGTATTTACAATCGCACAAAAATATAAATGTGAAAATAAGGCCAAGTTTTTATCAAAAAAGTTCGGCCGTTAAAAGTACTGAGATCAAAGTGATAACCAAGTTCTTGATATGTACAATACCATCCCATTTCTAGCCAATTTGCTATTTTGGTAATATTTTGTTCATATTAGAAATTAAAAAACAATATTGCCAAGTGGATCTCAGTACTCTTAACGGCCGAAATTTTTGGATAGCAACTTGGTCTTATTTTCACAATTTGTGTTTTCGTACGAATCTGATTGCTTTTTACCAAGTTTTTTTTTTTATAAATGTATATTATTGTAGTATGCTTATTATAGAATTTTTTCGGCCTCTTTTTATATTTATCAATTGATTGCACAAGCTTTAAGGTCTTAAATACAAAAATATTTATTTTTTAAATATTTGTATTGAGTCGATATTTCGCTATTAAAGCTTGTGTAATTAATTGATACTTGTATGTACATAAGTATGTCTAATATTTCTTGTGTGTCAAAGTTTACAGACGGTTGTGTTGTACTAAATTTCAGCTTTCTACCTATGTATATTGGATATGTCCTACACAAATAAGGTACACCCTATTTGCAATATTTCTAATTACTTATTACCCAAGACCTACCTGTGTACCCAATTTCAGCTCTCTAGCTATTATGTCACTGCTCCATAATATTGATGAGTGCGTCAGTGAATAAAAACTAAAATATGCACATTTTACACCTTCACATCTCGAGAAACATTTGTGGTAAAACTCTCAAAATTGAGATTACTATACTCGTATGTAGAGTCCTTTGCACTAAATAAATGTAAACATTTATTTTTGATATATCACACGCCATATTAATATTTGTAAAAAAGAAAAATTATAATCGTGTTTTTTTTGTTAAAAATAATATCTTAACAAATTTTGCCAACAATGCAATGGACTATTAAAAAGGTGCTCCCTACCTGCCGCAATATACACATCAAATATGCCCAATCTTAAGTTTCAGAAGGGCCTTCATGAATGCCCTAATATTTATGGAAGTGTTAAATTTCAAAAGAGCAAATATTGTGGTAATCCATCCGACGTAAACAAAATACGTATGTATTAGTGTTGAATAATTCGAGTTTACAATTGTTCGAACTAAACTGATAGTTTTCAACTTTGCTACGACCTATTTTTAAACACAACTGTGTTTTCCTAAAGAAATAGGAGCGGGCAGAAGGATACCGCTATACATGCAGTTCTTAAGATCTGCAAATGTGGTTGTGGTGTTGGTTCTTGTTCAAACCACCCATATACGCAGGCAAAATACTGTAGCATATGAGCTGGCATAGGGATACTCTCGATACCGAGAAACTAATAATTATGGACCGAAAATTGACACTGAAAATGCCACATAGCCCAAAATTGCTTGTCTCCAAACCAAACTTGGCAATGGATGACGGAATTTCGTTCCAAATATCTATAACAAATCATTCTGTCGGAAAATAACATCAAGAGTTTACTAATCATTTTCCTATATCTAAAAAACTACAGCAGAGAGACTCATCTAACTCGATGCGGATTTGACCACTTACTTGGATTCTTGATAGTTTTCTGCATGGCTAGACTTCACTAGGTCTCCAGGGTTTTCTCCCCTTATAAAATTGCTTTTGACGAGTTTGGATTTGTTGCAATGGTCGTAACAGCAAGTAACAGTGCGACACACAGCACCAAACACCAAACAGTACCTTGTGGTTTCATTGCTGCGTGTAGTGGTTGCATTTATCCCAAATGCTTGGTTGGAGATATGCGCCACGTTGCAACAAATAACTTCTGCAAAAATTTGATCTAATTCCAAACGCTCATAAGCCACTCAGCGAATAAACGGTGTTTTCTATGACAATCCTTTGGAGCTCGTGGGTCAGATTAATCTTGTACATATCACCAAATTCGCACAATTTAAATTCGCGAAAGTACGACTTCTAGTGAACGTCGAGGAACCTTCTTAGACCTTCTTAGCCGATTCACCGTTTATTGGATGTTCATATGTCATCTGATTGTTTATTGGACCGGTTATCTTGAATTTGAGCATTAAAATGGACGCAGAACCCCCTACGTTTTTTCTAACGAATACTCATAGGATAATAATGCTTTACCACTTCCAAAAACTGAACTGCATGGCTGCTGTCAAAATCGGTCAATCAATTATTGACACATAAAATATAATACTTGGAAAAATCATTCAGTCGTAGCCCAAGGTAATTCAATACTATTAGTTTAGGATGCTTTCGTAAAAATAGTAGGGTTTTCCGATTTATGTTATCATTTATACAATAAATATTCAAAGACTTGTTATCTTCATTTTCTTTCTCCTGCTTTATGTTTTGAATAAATCTTTTAGTAGAAACATGATTTCGTTTCATTTGTTTTTTATTATACCAAGACTTACGAAAACATTTTTGTATTAACAAACGCTACAACAAGTGAAAAAAAGCATTACAAGAAACTAAATTTTTTTATGATCAAACAGTTTTTAAAAACAAGCAAAAGCGATATTTGAAATATTTATAAATGTTAACGGAAATATCGCATGTTAGAAAATTTCTTTATTACCTGAACAAATTTACACATCTTTTTTATGACGTATGTATGAAGGAACACACGAACACTTGTACACTAACTGCTGCACTTATAGATTTTAAATAAAATTTTAAAAGGAATTTAGAATTTACAAGATTTTTTAAAGATAAAATACAAACAACTATTACACATGGGCGAGTTCAAAAATACGCAACGTCTAAATATTTTTAAAATGCAGGCACACAGTTGGGATTAAAAGTTTTCAGACACTTTTTAATGTTTAAAAATCATGTAGTCAAATAACTTAAAGCTTCTGCACAACATGCACGATGAGGAAGAAATAAAATTAAGTTAGTTTATACGACAGTGATACATTTAGGGAATTTTAACAAATAAAATTTATAATAATCGTTCTGTCTGTCAAAAAACAAAAAAATTCTTATTACATTGGTTACTGTCTACTCTATCGCACTTTTGTAAAAAAGTCTGAGCTTTTAGAACATTTTCCAAAAATTGTTAGAACAATAGGACTATCAAATTTCTAACCGGAATTTTGTCAGATTGAGAACATATTGTTATCATACTCTAATACCTTTATTGTTTAATATTAAGCGGAATTTCCACGGCAGATGTGCCCCTACTGAAAACCCCTGTACAATAACTATAAAAGCATGGCGTGTTTTTTGGAGGCGAAGTGCTTTCAACTGTATATTTTTTTTAATATAATTTTAAGGTATTTAGGTTTGAATGCGATATTGGCCGTCGCAGCTGTCGCTTACGGCGTAATTTTAAAGTGACTCACTGCTTACAGTAAATCGGATTGTATTTCAACCCTAACGTATCCGCATCAGAAAGAAAACAAGTACGATATATATAAGAATACACACGCTGTTTGTGAAAATCGACAGGACGACCCAGGGCAGTCAATTCTTGGCAGTCGATTCTTGTGCGCAAGAACTCAGACTTTCCCAGACTTCAACTTACAAGCTTTGCGGTGAAATTTGGACCTGAACCTGCGGTGAAATTTGGACCTGAACCTGTAGCAGTGGGCCTCAAATTTTGGCAAAATATCTCTGGCGACAAGGAAAATTGTTTGATAATGTGCAGAATTACCATTTACGAGACTAATCCATATGGGGCTGACCAGTTTGCAATGTATTCCCAATAAATTATTGTTTGATGCAGATTTTGAGCTGGCGGCTGCGGGCGTTGCAATTAAATGATAATAGATTTCATTTGGCTTGTATTGAATATTATGGTTCCAGTGGAAAAGCACTCCCGTAAACCACAGATCGTTATTGATTTAAAAAACAACAATTTCCACAGTTCCTTACATCAGTGGCCGGAAATATATTTATGTCAAATTATCCAAAAATATTCTTGAGTATTTTCTGTGGTTTATATATAATTTTAAAATATTGCCCATTTGGAAAATACACCCTTTATATTTTAAATAGCAATAACTCTCAGTAAAGAACAACTGTTTGAAGCTTCTTATGCATTCATTCACTTTTCTTTTTTCCAACTACTAAATTCAAATTCTTTTTTAGCCGCTTAATTAATTAAAAAATTCGTTGCGTTCTTTGGCCGCTTTAGTTTTTATTTGTTGTTTTTTTTTTACTTTTATCCAAATGAAATTGTGAAAAACTATTTCATATCTAGATATACCTTCACATATGTATGTTTTACATAAAATTAATTTCAAACATGTGAAAATGTGAAAATGCCTGTGGCTGAGAGTGTTTTTTATAGATCGTGTTGTATTTTTAGGCGTTGAGTACGAAAATTTAAAAATCTAATAATGATTTCCTATATGAAATGCCATTTTTATACCAAAAGAAAATAGAAATATATGTAAATCGATTATCGTTGTAATATTTATTTATGGCTTTATTTTTGTTGTATTTCAATCTGAATTATTACTCGTAGAGCAGAGGTGGTGCTGCACTCTTGAGCAAGATCATATGTTGATCTGTTTGGATTACAAACATGTGTCACTGCTTAGGTTATGGTTGGTTTTTTTTAAATGTTTTCCAAATTTAGATTAAAAATTTAGAAAGTAAAAAATAGAATTTAAATGTTTAAGGTCTATTTTTAGTATGTGTTAAATTATAGAAAGGATTTTAAAATACTTAATTGTTATTTGGATTTACAGATTTTATTCTAATTTATTGTGTAGAAAAGTTGTCTATCTATTTGAAGGGCTGAGTCGTAAGAAAGCCTTTAAGAAATATTAAGCATTTAAAAATAAAGAAATAAGGAATAGTTTTCTCCATTTGAGAAAACAATTTATTCTCCAGCCTTGTTGTTAAATTATTTTATTCAATCAAGCCGCGAAATTCTCGCAATCTTGCAGCTCAAACATCTTCCTGCTATTCAGCTAATCGTAGTTTCTTGGTCGAACTGAGTTGAGAAAAAAAAAACTTGTGGGGATTTATTCGCCTTGCGCTGGTCGTCAAATAAATTCAGAGACCAAATAAATCATCATAGAGATTAAAAATATTTTCCTCGAAGATCGTGGTTAATTATTATAGCGTAATAAGCCACTCATATCGGCGGCACCTAAGGCTCCCAATAAGCGTAGGCGGACCGCGGCGTCAGCTATTTGGCGACTTTTTGCTCTACTTGTAAATAATATAGTGGGATCCTATAGCTGACAAATTGTGGGTACATGAATATGACAACGAAATTCAGCAGCACTCATTGAAATGCCACTTCGAAGTAGAGCGAAAGCCCAAAACGAAATCATGTAAAAGTCGAACTACAACCAAGGTTTCTTTGACGATTCATTTTCATTGCCGTAGTCCGCAGTCGTGAAATTCTGCCCTAAGACCAGATGGTAAAAAAACTAGCCTTGTATTGAAGGGAAAATGTTTGTCGCAAGAGGCTTGTTTTGTAATTAAATAAACTTGTAGTTTTTTTCATCGCGTCAAAGCACCTGCTCAAAAATCTCATCTTTTACATGACCATTTCGCCAACAACCAATGCCCACACTGTTCTCCGCCTGCATTTCTCTATTTAATTAGGGCACACAAAACCAGGATTTATTTTATTAGTTTTTTATTCATTTTTTTATGAGTTTAACAAGTTGGAATAATATATTTTGTAACCAAACTGCCAAACATCGCATAAAAGAAAACAAAAAACGATAAAAGTTCTCTGCCCCTCCTTTAGTAAATTTCTTTTTTGTAAAAAATTCATAGAAAATATTCTATTAAAAAAAGTATGTTTGTTGATGCCCTTGGAATAAAGCGACAGGCTCGCTCGCTAGTTTCAAAAACCACCAGTCGAAAAATGATGTATAAGATTTTCAGTCACAGATAAACCTCGATATTTGCAACAATGTATGTTAAAAACTTACAAATCCAATTTGTGCACAAACTTTTCACATGATATTTTTAAAAATCTATTTGAAGAATTTCAATTTATTTTGGGGTTCGGAATAGGATTTGGGAATGACATTTTTTACTGAATAGAGAAAATACTTCTTTTTAAATGTGTTTTTCAAAACAAAAGCAATATGAATTCACGTTTAAAACTTTATTTTAAGATTTAAATTAATCATAAAGTCATAATTCTTTCAATCCTTTAAATTTGTTATTTTGCTTTTATCATTTCCATGGGGTTTAACATTGTCCAGAATTTTCAAAGGTAAAGACTGTTTTATCAACTAAGAAATATAAACTTATTTAAATCTTCTTCCTAAAGTTTAAAACTTAAAGAAAATATTCTTCAAAATCTTCCATTCTATCGAATCACTCTTACTTCAGAATACCTTTCGGACTAGGAACTTAATGACAGTGAACTAGTCTAGTACTGCAAGTTAAAAAGTTTATTAAAATCTCAGTTTAAATATGACAGAGAGATCCGTAAATGTCATGAGCCAAAAGCAAACATTTTTATTTTTTGTCTTATTAATTTTGAACCATAGAAATCCGTAAAACGGATAATTATGTTTACCAAACTGTATTGCAGTCGAAATACAGAATTCAACAAAACACTGACAGCCTAAATAAAAAAATCCGAAAAATTGTTTTCACCAAAAGTAACAAGTTATCAAGAAATCACAATTAAAGTAGAAATTTCACAAAAACTTTAAATTATAGCAAAGTCAGCCCATCACGTGTTATAATATGGCTTAGAAAGTTAGCGCGTTGACTGTTGACTATTAAGCATTCGATAAATTAAAGATAAATGGCCGGCGAAATAATAATATTAATAAAATGACTAAACTAGCTTAAAATAATTCGCCTACTTAACATCAGAAGCGCATTTACACTGGTTGAAAAACATCAACATAACGCGCAGTTGCACATTTGGTACAACATTGAAGCTTTTTTATCTTCTTACTTCACTACCTTCTTCTGTACTCTATCCATTTCCAAAGAAAGTAAACTATTTTGCAAATGACACGGTGTGACAGCTAAAATATACTTTTGAAATGACCCAGTGTAGATTGAAGGCCTACTTCAGTAGAGTGTTTTGTCATTTATAGAAATTCGAACACACCCTCGAAATCAAGAGTTATCGATAAAAAACGATTTTTTGCGACTTCGTAAACAAAGAAATTTTAAACTAAGTAATTTTCGCATCGATCCAGAAATTGTAAACAGTTCTGAATAGGGGAAGTGTTGAGTTTTCTCTATTTCCAAATTTGCAGGCATATTTTTGCAACACTTTGTTCGAATTCCTATTTCTTTTTTAGTTTTCTTTAAAATCGTATTAAATATAGAAGAAACAAGATTAGCTTTGACAAAATCGGATGGTTCTTTCTAAATATTTAAACGAGTTTTTAAAATCAATCTCTATGCACATATTAAAATATAAAAAAAAATTACAACATTTTCTACTTAAGTAGGCCTACGACTTACGCTAGGTCTGTTTCAAAGTATCTCTGATTTGTCTGATTTTGCCGGAAAGCGTAATTTAATAGGCATTAGTTGCCTGAGTGTTAGTTTTTTTTAATACAATTTAATAATATTTTCCAATATCCAAAAACAAAATCTAAATTATTTTCAGCACCAAAAGTTTCACAAAAAGCAAATATTTTACAGACAAATCGAGAAGTTGGCAGTAAATCGAAATTTCGCCAAAAACTGAGATTTAACCGAAAAATAAGCAAAAAATAGTCGAGTTTTTTAAAGATTTTTTTCGAGCTTTGAGGTCTTAAATAAAAACATTTCTTCATACATTTTTATTCACCATCAATATTTCGCTACTTGATTTTGTAGCATCATTGGGAAATAAAATATTTCTTATAGAGACCGCAAATAATTATTATTCTTTAAACTTTAATCAAAAAAGTCATAATGCAAGAGGCTACGAAGCTACAAGGCTACGTAGTACACCAACCAAATCTTTGTTGCGCGGACTACGCTTGGCAGCAATAATTTTAATTTGTTTGAGTTTTATGAAAAAAGTTAACTTGAAAAGTTATTTTTTAAGTTTTCGTTTTTGCTTAGAAAACAAAAGTGCTTTTTCCTCGTTTCATTAGTTTTTATCAGTTAACGAGGTCACTGTAGTAACAGATTTTAGGTCAATATTATCTCCAGTGTTCGTACATTTTCTAAGCGAAAAATAAAACTTAAGAAGTAATCATTAAATTTTTGAATAAGACTTATAACCGTCACAGTCCCCGATTTTTTATAACAATCTCAAAATAAGAAACAAATAAGTAAAAATGTTTCAATATTTACAGAAAAAAAATAAATTTTAAATAATTTTACATTTTTAATAACATGTGTATAAAAATGATTTAAATAACGTAACATCGTTCTCACCCAAGGAAGATGCAAGAACATGAAAATTGAAATATTAATTCTCGTATTCTATTTATCTTAAGTGTTGCGTTAAATAGATGATGTTTACAGTGGACACAAAATTAGTACAAAAGACACGAAGAATGTTGAAAACGTCTAATAAAGTTTTAACTTTTACTGTATTCAAAGTTATGATATCAATTAAATTCACTTTCTGAATAGAAAGCATAAAGAAACCGAACTAATGCCTAATAGTTAAATTACTTAATTACTTTGCCTAAATATCTGCACAACATTATCTGTATCTGCTTTAAAATTATATCTTTATTATATTATTATACAGGGTGTCCGCCGGGATGGTATACTACTTTGTTTTGCCGTTAAAACATTTTATCAAGATCAATCATCGATTACTGTGACAATGAGAAAGTTGCGTGAAATTTTTGGGAGAAACAACGTGCCAACAAGACGCACTATTTATCGTGTAGTGAATGATTTCGAAGAAAGAGGGACTGTACTGACAACGTACTGCAAGATCGGCTGAAAACATTACTGCTGTTCAAGAAAGTGTTCAAAACAATCCATCAACCTCAATTCGACACCGTGTTCAGGAGCTTGGTCTTCAAAAAACAACTTTGGCTACAATTTTGCACAAAGATTTGCATTTGTTTCCATTTAAGATTCAGTTGACACAAGACCATTTACGCCGCCGCACATATGCCAATAGGATTCTACAGCTCGCCCATGAAAAACCCGATTTTCAGGAAAAAATCGTAATGGATGACGAGGCACATTTTCATTTGAATGGATATGTGAAAATAACAGAATAATCGGTTCTGGGCAATGTAAAACCCTCAAATTATTCATCAGTCACCTTTGCATCCATTAAAAGTGACAGTCTGGTGTGCAATTTGGTCAGGAGGAATCATTGGACTTTACTTCTTTGAAACTGAAAACGGCGTAACGGTAACTGTCAATGGGGAGCGATATCGTGATATGATTGAAAACTTTTTAACGCCACAACTGCATGCTTTGGGCTTGACTAACATGTGGTTTCAACAAGACGGTGCCACATCGCGTACAGCCAGGATTACAATGGAATTACTGCGAGACCTCTTTCCACAACAAGTTATTTCAAGGACTGGTGATGTTAATTGGCCTCCACGGTCGCCTGATTTGACTGCTCGGGAATTCTTTTTGTAGGGATATCTGAAAAGCAAGGTTTATGCAAACAAACCAGAAAATCAAGAATCAAGCCAGAAACTCTGGAGCAACTCAAACAAAATATTCGTGATGAAATTAATGAAATACCGCGTGAAATGTGTGAGAATGTAATGAAAAATGTGTTCAAAAAGGCTCGCATTTGTGAGGCTAACAGAGGCGGACATATCTGATATTGTATTCCATACATAATTGCGGACATTAAATAAAACATTTATCAATAAACGATCCATTCTTTTTCATTTAATCAAAAATTATAAACTAACAAACTAACCGGCGGACACCCTGTATAATGACGCTTATAATTAATTTCTGTATTTTAAACTGATGCATTTTCCAATGATATGATTCAAAACAATGGAAGGATAATGCTGTATTAATTAAATATCTGTATTTTAGCTGTGAATTATTACCAGCTATTCTAATTTTCGATAACGAAAAAAACAAAATGACTTACAAAATTTATAAGACATTAAATAGATGGTTGAGTAAAACTATCGGATAAGTCAAACATAGTTTATGAAACACTTTGTAATGGAAATGACCAGCAGAATTGTGATAAAGTATTTATAGGTATAACGAAAGGTAAACTAAAAACTTTAATAGCTGGTCATAAATTGAATCTAAAATGCAGCAAGAGCAAAAACTTTTAACAAAATGAAGCCAACAATTTTAAGTCCTTAACAATCGTTCATATCGGAAACAATCTACTATGTATAGGGTGGCCCAACCAAAACTCACGATCTTAATTGTAAATAAAGGAGAATTATCTTAATCGTTTTTATTATGATAGAAGGATCTATGACAATTAGTATGTGTGAAACAAAATATCGGCCACATGCTCGGCTTCGGTGACATACCTCTATTCAATGGTCGAATTTTTAGTGACTCTGGCTTATTGACGTGCACTTTTTCTTTTAAAGAAAGAAAGAAGTGCAACGGTGTTAAATCACTTGATAGTGACGGCTAATTAACATCGCCATGGCGTGAGATAACACTGCCATTGAATTTATCGCGCAAAAGAGCCATTGTTTCGTTGGCTGCGCGGCAAGTGACACCATCCGGTTGGAACCACATATGGTCTAGGTCCATATCTTCAATTTCTGACCACAAGAAAACATTAGACAAAACATTAAAACACTTTTAAGTAAAAAACTTTAGACTGGAAAAATTTTCTTTTTCTTTAACTAAAGTTTTTACCCAAAAATAAATTTTCGACTACCTCATCTTGAGGCGATGGGTACATAACATTTAGCACTGCCGAATCTAGTGAGTTTAAAGAGCTGTGCCTTTTAAGCTCCTAGAATTTGACCTTTTCAGGCCACAGTCGCAGCACTGATCGCAGGCTAATGATTTTATTTCGTAATAAAAGACATGAAAGTGATTTTTCATTCTTATTCAAACGCCCTATAGTATAAATTATATTTATTTCTATTATTTATTGTTAATTATCTTTGAAATTAAAAAGTGTTATTTATTAACACTTGTTGTCTTAATTTTCTAAACACGCTAAAGTTGCGCGGAAGCTTCCCCCAGCAACTCTCGCATTGATCTAGCGGTAAGTGTGAAACAAACGTAAGTTTCTTCTTATGCAGAACAGGAGCTTAATTGTTTATATTTTTTTATTTATATTGAACTATTTTGTTTTGCTTCACTATCTGACACATGTTTAACATTTATTTATTTGTTTCAAACCTTGAAATAACAAAAAACTTCATAGACTTTTTCCTTTTTTTCGACTGGTTGGTTAAAAACAAAATAATTTATACCAAATTTAAACAATTAACACAAAATTGAGAAAAGCTATAAAATTATACAATCAGCAAGAATTTATGGCAGAGGGTAATTTTTTAAGCGTTTCTTTGAACAGATAAGGCGAAACATGAATTCGTGCCATTTTCTTGTGAAAGCGAATTAAAGTTGCATGTTCACTGTGCCGACGTTGTTAGTACTCTGTACGTGATTTTAAATATTGACTTGAATTTTGTAAAGGGTGTGTCCACATTTAAATAAAAACCGAAGTTTTGTTGCTTTAAAGGTATTTTTTATTGATATATAAAGAAGAACTCCGACGTGACCTCATTCATTTAAGGTGGTTAGTTTAAGTGGAAAATTCCGGCAGCCATTTGTATAAAAAGAAAATATTGACTTTTAGAAATGACACTGTGGGGCCAGCTGTGCCTGCAATAAAGCCTTAACATAAATATTTCTTTGGAACAATTTAAATTTTTGAAAGATTTAAAATTTTTCATAAACAAAATTTTTTGTTTTGAAAACATGTGTATTTTACTTTTAATTTCGCTGTGTAGTCTACACAAATAAATGTTTTTATGTTAATTTTTGTAAAAATAATTTGAATTTGATTGCGACGGGTTTTTGTTTCAATTCAAATTATTGCAAAAGTGAAAAAATGACGCAAGTTTTGTACTAAAAATACAACAGTTTGTCTGTGTGTGTTGCCAAATTGATTGCAAAATATTAACTTTTGCAATGTAGTGCACAAAAATATATTCAACAATACATTGTGTAAACTAATTACACCGTGCTACAAAACTAAAATGAAAAAATTCAGTTTCAAAATGTGTGATGTACAATTTTGAAAACACTCGCAAAATCTGTAACTAAAAAAATGAATGGAGAGTAAAACTCAGGCTCAAGCTACTGTTAATTTGACACCGAATCAAGAAGAAGAGGAATGGGCTGTTTGGTGTGCTTCATGGGCTATGCAGCACATGCCATGTTGCTGAATTGAATCGTCTTGATGGGAAAGAGCTGTAATTTTCACAACACAGTTTAAAATCACACACCGCCTGCTCAACTAAACTTTTTGAGAGGATAAATAATTTCGCGTGTTAGGGTTGTGAACTGAACGCGCTACATAATACCATTAGACTGTTTTTTATAAGCCAATCGCAGCTTAAGTTTCGGATAGAAATTGTAAAAGAAGCAAATACTTATTTTAAGTTACTTTAAGGCTGACGAGTAAGGTAGATATCATGTTCATCGTCTCGTTAAATCCGAGTCGGGGTTAAGAGTATATGAAACTAATAATAAATCAGGCACGATGTGCGCTTTGCAAGATATATGGATGCCAAAGCTGCAACAGGGGAACAGGAATTGGGCCATCTACGTTCTGATTGTGCTTGCTGTCCTCATGCTAATTGATACCATTGAACGAATGGAAACTAAGCTTTCCGGGAAGTGACTGTGTACATTACTGCTTACCAATGCGAATACAGAGTCTCCCTAGAGAACGGTTGTTAATTGGTTGTATTACTATTCTCGACTTTGTATATATTGCTATATTGCTGTTGAATGCTTACTTAGCGGTCTCGGACTAGTTTGGGGTCCAACTGGTAGGGTTTCAGCTTTGAAATTTGACCGAATACTTAATACTGGTACCACAAGTGTCAGAAACCCCTAAAACTTCGGTTCCATTTTGACTACGGTGCGGTCAGAACAATGTGTGCAGAATCTTAGAGCCCACTAGCGGGAAGAGCGTGAACTCGATGTAGAGTTGCGTTGACATGGTCCGTAAATCGTTGGAGATTTAAAAGGCTATAAAAGTTATATTCAAATGCATGGTCACAATTTGGTACTTATGTGTGGCAGACTGTTGCATGTAAGGGCATTGGTGGAAGTATTGTATTTAGCCAGCGTTGAAAGCTCTGTGAGTTTGGGCAGACGGGCAGGTACTCACAATAATTAGGAGCATATCTGCGCTATATATGACCCATTGGGAGTATATCTTCTTTGCATATATATATTTGATATATTTTTATCCGAGGATATGGCTGTTCAAGTATATTGTCTGGGCTCTGAAACTTGACATGTAACTAAGTGATTTGTTTCACAGGAGCCAGTGGACCCCAGTAGCGATAAGCAATGTGGTGGCTGTAGAGTGAACCCAAATCACGGAAAGGTTATGGTAAAACGTTGCTGCATAGCAACGCAAGGCAGAATGCCATGATGTTAAAACTGTCACCTAATTTACGAAAATAGGTACCTTGCTAGTCGCATTATTTCAACCTGTTGGGAAGACCACCGTCGCATAAGTCGACTACCAGGTGCCACCGTAAAACAGTATGACTTTAAACTATGTCCGAAGAACGAGGCTCATATTTGTATCATAAACTGTATTCAAAACAAAAATTGCAGAACTGTATTTTCAAAAATTCCGTATCGCGATTACATTTATCTTCAAAAAATTACACTGAAGATAGCCGAAACCGGCTTGTCTCCAAACAAAACTTGACAAGGGATGACGGAAATTCATTCCAAAAATCTACATCAAAACACCTTGTTGTAATATCAAATCAAAAATCACATTCATCTGTAGTTTATTTCGTTTCGCAACATCTAAAAAGTACACCCTCTAAAATAATTACACATGCGTGAAAATTGAATTTAGTTTTAATATTTTTGCTTATTTTCATTGATTTCACCAGATACAACATTAAAAAAAGTATCAAAAAATAATATTTAGCACACTCACACATTTGTGTTTCAACAGACACGAAAAAGAATGAAAAGCATTCGCGTGCCACAATCTGTGGGGTACTTTGGCCATGTGTATATTTTTATTATTTTGTTGTTAATTTTTCTCATTTTTCATTTGCAATTTTATTCTGTTACTGTATTTTTTTTTTGGCTTTATTACCGGTACAAAAATATTTAAAATAATTCTGTAAAAATTCTTTAAAATGAAATAAAATTTAATACCAGTTTCCCTGTTGTTCTACTTCTATTAGGTATTTATTCGAATGATGGTCGCCAATTCAATTTCTATAAAATTAAATTTATGTCAAATCTTAGATTTTTTTCAATCAATTTTTGTACGAATTTCATGGATTTCCAACAGATTTTGATGATGCCGAGCATTACAAAGTCTGTCAAACACTGCGTCCTAAAAGTGTTGAACACTTGTCATCTGATATTCTCAGAGATATTGAAATTTTTTAATGCTTAACGTTCGAAGCACTACCACAAAAATATTTAAAAAAATTAATCAACTAAAGTTTCGATCAGACCAAGCAAATATTTCTTATATTTCCCAATTTTTCAAACATAAACTTCTCCCAATTACAATTCGACCCACTGTCGACAACCACATCAAGAGAGAGGCCTACGAATTGTAATTAAGATACTGTTAACGTTATGTTACAATTATTTAACCATTTTGTTTTAAATATATAACGATGCTGCCTTTCGAATATATCGAGCGCTAAACGCGAAAAGAGCGTAACTGACATTCAGCCGAAGCCGCTGTGTCAAAACAGTCAGCGGAAGCCGTAATGCCCAAAGAGTCAGTCGAAGTCGGTGTGCCAAAATTTATTGGCAATACTTCGACCTGGGTCAAATTATTGCTCGGAAATGGTTCAGCTAATCTCTATCAAAAAATTATCGGCTCTATGAACAATTAGTGTCGGGTATGAACCGCTCCTACTGACGTTGCCTTTTGAGTTTAGAGAGTTTGGAACGACCCCAAACTGGCCAAAAAAATGTTAGCGGCAAGGAACCTTTTCTGGTGAAGTGTTCTGTCATACAAGCATCGACAAGGTTCCACCATCTGCTGCTGCATTTCCCATAGGTATTACTGCTTGGTGTGTCTTTTTGCTCGAATGCATCTTCGTTCAACAACAACGTTGGTGAGGTCATTACCGCCAATGGTGACCGCTACAGATCATTAACAATCAATTGTTTTGGGTAAAACTGACCGGTATGGACGTCGACGGCATGTGGTTCCAGCAAAGTATGTGTCACGTAGTGCACAGCAGACGCCTAATTGAACATTCTGTAATGCATCTTGGGAAGGTATTGTAATATTTTTTTATTGTTCGCGCTAGACTTTTTCTTGTAAGGTTTTTTTTAAAGATTTAGATCTATCCAATCAAACCGCAAGCCCTCCAAAATGGAACACAACCGTAGCAATCGCTCAAACTCTGTCAGATATTTGATCCATGCTATTTCAAACATACTCTACAAAAATAATGGTAACCTATGATCGCCTGTAACGAATACTCCAAAGTGACATGCAGTAGTACAAGGCTACGATATCCAAGACAAGGCATAATAGCGGGATAACTGAAAACTACTCTGTGTCATAAAGTACCCGCACGCAAATATTGTCGTTCATTGAAACTTGTCGTGTAAAATGAAATTCTTCTTTGCAACTAAGATAATCGATCCGAGAATGGATCATGATGTAGTCACTATATTTCAACTTAAATGGAGCACGCAGGCTAACGATTTTTGCAGAGTAATGGCACACATGGATCATTTTCCACATCGCCCTTCTTCGAAAATTCTTTACATTATTGAGATCGAAGAAATAAGTTAAAAAATTCAGAAGTCCAGCAGCTCATTGTGCTGCAAATAAATTTGGGAAATAGTGGACAAATAATACAAACTTAAAACTAGTTGTGGAAGAGAAGTAAGAAGAAATCTATTTATTTTGTATGCTCTAAATTACTTTATTTGTTGCAAAGTGCATTTGACATTTTTTTTAATTCATTAACCATAAAGGAAGAAATATCTAACCGTGCTGACGCTGATAATGCGGAGACATAACAAATGTTCCATGACATAAATTAATACAATTCATAAGAAATCATACATTGTTGCAGTACGTTGTACGGATACTTTCAACAACAAGACGCGCCACAAATCTTGTCCAACATGATAATGATGACAATGATCATGATGATCATGTCTTTTTGCTCGTTTTAGCATCAATGTTTTTATTTATAGTCGTTACTAACAAATTCCATTATAAAATGTGCAAAATGTCAATTTCAAAACAAATCAAACCGCAAGGGAGCCCCAGCCCCTTTTAAATGTGAGCACTTTTTCGAAATGGAAATAGATTTAAGAACTTTAAAGAAATGACTGGGAACACTTATTTTTTATTCACTGTTATTGAAAAAACACAGCAACTCTTTTTCCTTTTGCTATTTTCATGTGCAATAAGTTTTTCTTCAATTCAGTCAATTTATTTTTCACGAGTATTTTGATTGATCCAGAGCCAGTGTCTCTAGTTCGTTCATTATGATGCTGCCACAGATGTTGAACTAAATTGAAATGAATCTGTTTGCAAATCGAATTTAAATAAAATTATTCTACTTTGAACGCTTGAAGGTCTGCTTGCTGCCTGTTTTGCATTTAAATGCAATCTTCCTTCCCTTCCACCATCCGTTTTTACTATTCTTTTTTTGTTTGCCGCCGAGTTGTGATGATGATGGTGTGGCCGATCAGCAGCACAATTTAATTGAGATTGTAAAACAATTACATTGAAAAGTGTATTGTAAAATTAACAAAATCGAACAGTAAAAAAGAAGCGCAAATACACTTTAGTTATTTTTTTTTAATTTGCAATTTCTTATTTCAATATTCTTTTGTCGTACGGAATGTGTCTTATATTTTGTTGTTGTTTTTTTTCGTTTGGGAGGTGATTTGTTGGCAATTGTTAAGAGATGTGTTCGATGGGAAGGTATGCTTACCAGAGAAAGACCAGAATTCAGAACTAAATGATTTTTAAGCTTCACGAGGCAGGTGTTCTTAATGAAAAATATCCGTAATTTCTCACATAAACAAGTCGCCTTTAAATTAAGGGCAAAATTAGGATTCTTCTCTCAGCTAGTGATGCAACATGTATCTACTTGACAGCAATATTGGATTCGTAAAAAAGTTAGTGGTTTTCTTATTAAATTGTGGCAGAAATCTTTTACTTCTAACCAAATATTACAAGCGAAAACATGGAAGAGTTTAACCCAAGACTTTGCAGATTAGTCAAAATATAAAACCCAAATAATCGGTTGGCTAAAAAAATCACTGATATTATTATTAGGCTCTTTTTTAATTTTAAACACTTCAAATAAAATTGGATATCGAAATCTTTGTTGTGACCCGAAAGAACTGTTTCTGACGTTTATTTTTTATAGATAATTTCATATAACTGTTGCCCACGACTACGCTGTAGGTGGTCGATTCAGAATTTCTCCCCCGCTAGCACGTGAACTGTGCGAGTAATGTTGGATTCCCAGCTGATTTTTCGAAGAAGGTTTTTGAGTTACCATAACCTTAAAAAAAACTCAGAGATGTGATATCACACGACCTAGGCAGCCAGCTAACAGGTCCCGAACGCAAAATTAGCTGATCACAATAAAGGCACAGTTTCGTGCACTGGGTGTGGCGTAGCACTGTGTATGGCGTAGCACTATGTGTGGCGTAGCACTGTGTGTGGCGTAGCACTATCTTGCTGAAACATGCAGCCAGCGGCAGGGGCTTAGAGCATCAAAAAGTCCGTTCTCATAGTGCGGTGGTGCACGCCATCGATGGAAATGTTCCTTCCGGCCAGAGTTTTGAAAAAATACGAATCGATAATTCCACCAGCTCATAAAACATACGAAACGATGCACTTATGTGAATCTAACGACGTTTTTATTTCTTAAATAAGATGTTGCCCTGTTAAAGGGTTTATGCTTAACACAAACTTATTATTTAGGGTTTTATACAGATCATATAGAGCAATCAATTCAATTTTCCGTTATTTCGGATAAAATTTGGAAGAAAACACCAACTTTTGTGAGCGTAAACATAGAAAAAAATTGCATTTTCCTTAGAAAACAAGCAGTTCGAGAAACTCTTCAGGTTGCTGATCATTGCGGATCTCGATTTGGATTTAGACATGCGTTATATAGGGGCGATCTAGGAGCAACTTACCACTCCTTTGACGTTGTCTTTATCTGCAGTCTTGTTAAGAGTAGCTCACGTTGTTAAGCGTAGCATAACGAAATCTCAAGAGCACTATCTCAACACATGGCCCATTCAATCAGCCTATAAGCCTAATTGGTTTTTTCAATTTTATAGATCTAACTTCTGGTTAATAAGCGATCATATCGATGAAAATATAGTCCTATCATTTTCTAAGCCTGCATAAAAGCCCTTCACTTTCCAGCCAAAATGGTGCGGACATATTTTGATGTTAACTTCACTGAAGTTGGAAGTTGCTGATGGGTTAAAGATCCAAGGGTTCATATGACTAATGCTCGTTATTTGGCTTATTATTCGAATTATTTTATTCGATTCGATTATTCGAATAGTTTTGATTGATTTGAACAAAAAACCCGTAATGCAGTAGTGTTTTAGTTTTACAAATTATGTTTTATTATTTGGTTTGATTACTGGTCTTTGCTGTTCACTTAAATATTGTTTTATTTCTAATCATGACGTATCGATTATTCGCTTGGGTTATGTAAACCAGTTAATTATTTATTCGAATAATTATGGCCTACTGCTACCAAAAAATATGATTGTTTGAATATTTTTTTCATTTTATTCTGCAGTTAATTAAATATTTTGTATAATAAGTTTGGATACAGTGGTCCATTTTTCTAAACAATTTGAAATTTTTTTCGTGTAACTTGTTTTCGTTTTGAGACACTGTAAATTAATGTTGTAGGCATTTTATGAAATTTTATAACTATTACAATGCAAATTAAAAATTTAGACACATTTTATAATTTTGTTCCGTAGTGCGTATGATTAGTATTAATTTGGACGTTGCTTTAAACATTTTGTAATAAGTTCAGAAAATACTAAGCGATTCTCATGATTTCAACGAATTCCGAAAGACAAGTATTTACACTCTTAAATTCAGTTGCGATAAAGGTTGAAATATATTAAAAATTATTAAAAACAGTAAAAATTCTACAAAAATAATTAATAGAGTTTCGGTTAATAATTTTTCTGCATAATCTTTCGTACTAACTTTGCTTAAATTTAGAATTCATGTACTGATTGATCAAGCTTTTCGTTTCAATGCAAGGATGTTATTGTTTTAAGAATCAATGTGAGGAGCGTATCATCCCAACTAATTTTTATTTCAATATAACAGAATCTTGCACCCCCTATTCACTTTTTCTTTAAGCCTTTTATTACACTTTTAATCTAGAAATCTTATCTATACATCCCATTATGTCTCTACAGCATTTGTAAGTGCCAACAAAGTACAAATCAATCTTATTAACGATTTGTGATGGACACGCATAAACGCACCCCATTTTATAATTGATAAAAAGTTGATGCTAAATTGCAGCGTTTGAGTGGCATCTATGGTTTTTTTTTTTAAGTAGTATCATGGCAATAATTTTTTTTTTCAATAACAACAAATATAAAGTGATGCATCCAATATGTGGCATTAAATATTCACAAACACATACAGGCTTGCCCCAATACATAGACCTTGTACACTTGAAAAGTTCGACGACTCTTATGCGTTTAAGGCATTTAATCGATAAAAAAAAGCGTTCATTTCTTGTTCAAAATAAATTATGTTTGATTATTTTTTCAACCTTTTAATTCTAGGATAGAAAAGTTCAAGCAGAAATATGTGTTAGGGAACATGAAAATATCTTTATATTGGTCATACTAAAAATCTGTTATAATTTAAGTTCACTAGCTAATTGAAGTCACAGAAACTTTCGTCTCCATTTAATATTTTTTTTTGTAATTTTAGACTTCTTGGAAATCTTCCTTGGCTCCCAATTACAAATCACCTGTCTCCAATGCGGTAGGTATTTCGTGGGCAATAGTTTTTTTTTTAATTATTACTTTCCCTTTTATTTTCTCATTTAGTACTCTTCAAGAGATGATGTCAGTTCTACAGCCCGTTATACTTCATTAGCCTCACCAAGTTCATATAGGCCCTCATTTTCGGGAGGTACATATCGTTTAAAACGTGACACACCCATTGTTCCAGCCTCTACTTACAGCAGCCGATATTCAACGAGTAGTTCAGTTGTTCCCAAAGCAGAAAGTAGCATTAGTGATTGCTCTGGCTTGAAGGCATGTCAGCTAAAACGTTATGGATCCAGTTCCAGCAATTTGGGTAAATATTCCCGAGAGCCAAGTCCGGCTGCCTTAGAACATACAAATCGCATTAAAAGCCGCGATCCCAGCCCGGCTACAAGAAGCTTGAGAGGGAAGTCCAGAGATCCTAGTCCTGTCTTGGATACAAAGTGTAAAATAGGTTATGGTTCCTCAACAAATTCGTATAGACTAAATGTACCGAAATCCACTAGCAGTCCAGCATACGGAACACGCTATGGCAGCTCAACTACAGCAAGAACACCAAATAATACCACTTCCCCGGCTTCTATATCTTATTTGTCCGCTAGCGATTTTAAAGCACGTTCCATAAGTAAAACAAGAGAGGCGGCTATTAGAAAATCCAATGAAAATGAATTGCAGGAACCCGCAGATAAAGATGAATTCAGCAAAGACGCGGTACATACAGCAGAAACCTCAGAAACAGAAGAAGAGGGAGAAGAGGACGATGAGGAGGAAAAATTCGTTTCAGTTTCCGTGTGTACGAGAGCTACTTCACCCACACCGCCAGGAGCTGCTACCACCACCACAGTTCATCGCACTAGACGTGTAGAAATTGCTAAGACCATAGAAAAAACCGTACAACGTTCCACCAGGAAAAAGAAAACTTTAGAAAAGGAAATACAATCGGATCGTTTAGATGATTCCACACGTTATTCCAGATTTGGTTTAAGCAGTCGAGTCTCTTCATCTTATAGCCCTCATACGGATCGTTATTCTGCCACAAGTCTTCGCTATAGTCACAGTCCCCTTTCTATCACATCCAAATCTTCCTCTATAAGTGTTAATTCAGAGAGTAAAAGGGAAGACTGTTCAGCTTCCTCTTCGGCAACAAGCAATAAATCAAATAAATCCCCTCTTACCACAAAACTAAAACTGTCTCCTCCCAAATCAATAAAAATAAATTCCCGCCAATCTTCATTAGAGAATCTTAGTGCACAAAAGCCACCAGCTGCTCCAAAAGCGGACTCGCCCACTAAATCCCTATCGTCTTCAGCAAGTTTATCGTCTAAGTTGCCTAATAAAGATTTTCGGAAATCTGCACTCAATGTGGGACCTACTGATCGGCCAAGAAAGTCAAGAACCCCTAGCACGGGTACTGATTCTGACCTGAATACAGTTGAGGCCTTAAACGGAGCCTTGCAGGCCATACAACGTTTGGAAAGATCTCCCAGTGCGGGGTCCGAGGTAAGCAATGCCTCCAGTAGATCCATTAGACGCACGGGCACCGAGAGTAAATTAAGGCCAAAATGTCATAACAAAATATTGGGCAATGGACCTGCTTTGTCACCCAAAAATTCCTTAAGTCGTAACAATAGCACAACAAATATTAAACCCAAGCTTTCCACTTCTTCAACGCAATCATCCTCGGAATCCACAACGGGTTCAGCAGCCAACATGTCCACATCAAGTGGCACTGAAAACTGTACAGAAAGTAAAAAACCTAGTAAAAAAATGATAAAGAAAAAATCACTTCAAGACGTCACCACCATAACCACAAACAGCACAAGCACGAGTACTATTTCAACCGCTAACAGCGCTGCTGATATTCACAACATAAAATCATCCATTGAAAATAGTATTTCGCAACAGCAAGCGGCAGCCGTTTCTGTTAATAGAAGCAAAAAATCTGATTCATCTATTAGCCGCACTACCACCAAAACCCCCTCTGACAAAGATCCCCTTAGACGTTTGAAAAAATTGTCATCAGTATCAAACTTTTTCGCCGCACAACAACAACAACAACAAGAAAACACAAATAGCGACGAACAAATTCACCTTGAAAGCTCTGAGAACTCGTCGTCAGGTAATAATCTAAATAGATCGCTATCGCAGAAGAGTGTCAGTTTAACGCAAGCTAACGAAACGAAAACAACGCCTTCGCCAGCTGTGAAAACGAAAAATTACAGTAGCAGCAGCAAAAGTGAAACCAATTCAATTGACGAAACCAAAGAAAGTAAATCGACCTCATCCTCAAAATCAAAACCGAAATCAAAATTGAAATCCAAAACGACAATTAATACAAAGTCTTCGAGCACTTCAAGTTCCTATTGTCCTCAGGACACAACAACAGTAAACGCATCGTACAGAATGCCCAATGAATTACAAACCGAATCTTTGTCTTCATATGCCACTACAAATCTTACCACCTCCTCTACCTCCGGTACAGATCAGGATGAATCAAGTTGGTGGCAAGACACCAGCAGACAAATAGATACAGCCTCTGCTTTAGATTTTAATTTAAAAGATGAAATGCGCTTTAAGGTGAGACATAATGATTCGGGTGAAACAGCCTGGTGGTTGTGCAATGATGAAGACAATACCTTGGCCGAGGATGACTTGAAGACACTAAATCAAGAGGAAGAACTGGAAGATGAGGAAGTAGAGGAACACGAAGAGGCCACAGATCAACGAAAATCTTTGACCTCCTCTACCAGCGGTAATGCTGCAAAGCTCAACGACAACACAGACTGGTGGATAAACGAAACTAACGATGTTCATCAAAACGAAGACGAAGTAGATCACGAAACCAATTATGGGAAAAATAGATGTTTTAGTGATTTAGAAAATACAACAAATGGTTATTGTGCCGAAGAAGCCCCTACTGAAGCCAAGCCATTTCCCAAGAGTCGTCTTACACCCGAAACGGGTTGGTGGATTGACGAAAACGAAACAGAGAACGATTTAGCTGCAAACAAAAGTCCTTCGCCAGCTACTGATAAATCGAGCAAGAATATTTCTCAGCTTAGTGATAAATTACCCAAACAAAATGGTTCCATACAACTGAAAATCTGTCGTGTAGAATCTGGTGAAAAAGCCTGGTGGCTTCAAGGAGAAACTCAAGAGACTTCAGCGAACGAAAATAATCTAACGGTAGAAGCAACTATAGCTTTACCCAAGAAAAACCAAGATAAACCCGATAGTTCCTCTAGTAATTGTGACACCAAGTCTTGGTGGATGTCAGGGCCAACTAAGAAGTTGTTTAACATACAAAAAGTTGAGTCGGGTGAAAAAGCGTGGTGGCAGGAAGAATCTAGTGAAACTAAATCTAACAGTTATCCTAAGCCATGTAGACGAAATAACTCGCAAGAACAGGAATGGTGGCTGAATGAAGAGGAACAACAGCAAAGCCAGGCACCTCAACAACTCCCCCCACACAATGGTCACTATCAGACTGAACAGCAGTTCGTTAGTAATACAGAGGATGAGGCAGAAGCGCAGCAATACCCCCAATCTCCTTATAGCGACAATATTCTAGTAGATTCGAATGCCGAACTTAGCAACTCGTTTAGCTTTGAATATTCCAAAAGGCCTCCACCATTAGGACAATGCGCCAGTCCAGTGCAACAAGAAACATTACCCCGAACATCGGAGCAACACCAGCAGCAACAACAACAACATCAACGCCAACAATGCAAATCACCCTATGACAACATTCCAATGACAAAAGTTCAAACGCCATCACATCAGCCAATTTTAGAAACACCTTCTAATTTCACGCCTGGCCCGCATTATCAACAAGATGTTTTTCGAAATCAATCAGCTGCACAGCAACAGCAAGCACAATATTTTCCTCATCAAAGGCAACAACAAAGTTCATTACAACCACCTTTACCCAACAATCAATACAACAACAATGATCTGCGTGCTCGCAATGGCGAGTTGTTCATATCACGTCATCAAAATATCGATGAGCTTTTAGGTGGTTCTTGTCGTCCCATTAGTCCGCTGTTCTATGACAATGGACGCTTTCAAGCAATGCCCCTGCAACAACGAAACATGTTTGTTGAAGAAATTACACCAGATCAAGTACGCATTCATGACAGCACTGCACAAATGCCCGTTATACAACGTATAGAGAGGTGAGTACGTTTAGTTTTATGCTCCTTTTTGAAAATGTATAAAAAAGCGAAGAAGAGAGGGAGAGAGAGAGAAAGAGAGTATGTGTTTGTGTGTCTGCAAAGTGGTATGGTGAAAGCTTTTGTCACGTTTGCGTGTTTGTTTTTATTTTGTTTTGGTCTTAATTTTCTTTGTTTTGCTTTGATCTTTCGCAGTGATTGCTGGCCAAGAGACTCTCTGACAACAAAACCAACAACTCCACCAAGATTTAAACAGAGAATGGTGAGTGTTTTTTTTCATTTATTTCTCTTTATTATTTCTTTGTTAATCTTTTATTAAATGAATCGAAATGATTGAAAAATTTTAGTGCTGGGGCGCATAATTAATAAAATTGAAAATTTTACTTTTATAAAATGTTTGTTGCAGATAGATTTATTTGATAATCGAGAAGAAGCGAATTTGATATCGGTTATAATTTATACGTACCTTCTGTAAGCTGCTGTTTGTTATTTTTTGGAGGCAGTTCGCCGTTACCTTAACGTTTTTTTTTTACGTCATATTAAAACTTCCTATATGAACCTACGCCGCCGTACAAAATCGTAGTTGTTCTAAAATTTTTACGGAATCGTTCAATATAATAAATCTAAAAAAGAAAATAAAAGTACCAAATTCTTAATTTAAAAATAAAGTCGCTAAGAGCATAAAACGTTTACTTCAACTTTACATATTTAAGATAAAATCACAATTGCTGTCTTTGGCGTCTCTTTTTTGTTATCGATATGACAATTTATTCCATACACTTGGCCAAAATAAAACTTTGGGTGACTTGTAAAAACAAGTAGACAAAAAAATTATACAAATGAGTCACACCACACTTTGCATTCGCTGTAATATTTTGAAACTTCAAAAAGTTGTGGTAAAGATCGACTATAAAACACGCTGCTGTTTGTTAATAATATCGGGAAAGAATGCAGTTTAGGCTTAGACATTTTACCATCTAAATTTTATAAGGGCTAAAATTGTTTAATTATAGAATTTTAACGCAAATAATAAAATTTTGTTTGTACTTAGAAGGACATTAAATAAAAAATTATGCCGAAACCACAAATTTACTTGCACACTAGGCACTTAGCATCGCGTATCACTAATTTTATTTAAATTGCTTGAAAATTAAAAAATTGTTTTATTTAGTTTCTTTATGCAAAAATGTCTGTTTAAGTTGGGAATATTTTTCGCACGATTATTTCTCGCTAAGAAGAGAAAATATTTTTAAGACGAAAGTCTCCGATTTTTGATTTGATATTCCGACAGGCTTTTTGATGTAGATTTTCGAAACGAATTTTCGTCATCTCTTTGATTTGGAGACAAACCGGTTTTGGCTATGTGCCAACGAAAAATTACACTGAAGATGGCACGTAGCCGAAACCTGTTTGGGTCCAAACCAAACTTGACAAGGGATGGCGGAAATTCGTTCTAAAAATCTACACGAAAGTTTCTCTTTATAACAAGACCCTTTTGTAGTTTAGGCAAAAATGTCTCTCGAAATTAAGAAAGTTTTTTTTACAATTTTTTATTTTAAATGATATAATTTTTAAATATCTCTCTATAATGAATTTCTTTTAATACATTTAAATAAAAAGGCGGATATTCTCCTTAACACGAAATTTCTGTCTAAGTGAATACAATTGTGTTTAGATGTAAATTTTTCTTTAATAATAGAAAATTTCCTTTCGACGAAAATTGATATCGAAAACGACATCTTATTTCGAACATAAATTTTCATTTAAGAATAAAAAAATTTCTTGAAACGAAGATTTTTTTTTAAATTTCTTTAAAAAGAAGATAATCTCCCTAATACGAAATTTTTCTCTTATTGAAAAGAATCTTCTCTCGAAGAATAAAAAAGCTTTTTTGAACGAAATTTTTTTTAATAGAAAAACCAGAAATTGTTCTTTATACAAAAATGATATTCTAATTGTTTTTTAACGATTTTTTTTGATAACTTGTCCCTAATATAAGACAAATTTCTGAAGACATAAATTTCTCTCTAAGATGAGCTTATTTACAGCAGGCCAAAATTTCTCCCTAAGACAACAAAATTTTTTACTACGTAAATTTCCCTTTAATGCGGGTTCTTATCCTTTACACGAAAAATTCTTTCTAAGATGAAAAAAAAATACTTAAGGCAGAAATTCCTCTCTCGGTAAGAGAAATTTCTATAGACGAGAATTCCCCGTACAAATATGTACATATATGTATATAGAATCTAAGACGTTTTTTTAGGGCGAAAAGCTGAAAACTTTCCTGGCAAAAATTTTTTGATGATTAAAAAAATGTATGCCAAAAAATTTTCAGGAAGATCTTTATTGTTAATGTAAATTTTAAGAAAAAATGCTTCCATTTTTTTTAGCTAAAATGTCAAATCGTTCATTATGTTCATCAAACCCTAATGTAGGGCATTACCAGTTAAGTTTATACATATATCCCACTACAATGGTACTTAAGTCGTTTCGTTAAATTTCTTTGCCATTATAAATTTGATTCTATCTGCTGACAAACGACATTGTCTCAAGTTCCCAAGAAATCTAAAGAATGACTTGTACTTTTGAAACCAATTTTATTTTCAAGTTTATAGAAAATTCCAACAAAAAATCTAATTATAATGAGAAGCAGCACTTGTATACAAGAGGTGGGAGTCAAAACAGTCTAAAAAGTGTTCATTTTTATAAATTATTTTTATTTTTTTAGGATTGTTTTATTTGCATGTGCTTTAGTGTGCGTTATAAACTGTAGGTTTATTTTTTTAAGAAAAAGGCTTGATAGTTTTATGATTAAAATTTTGGTTTTTATGTTAAACAAATTTTTATTAAGGAATTTGTAATTGAGTAAAAAAAATTGTTTGGCCCAAATAATGAATAAATTTTATTAAAAAATTGTTATAAAAATTCTGCAAATATGAACATTTTTTTCTATATCATAAAATTATCTGCAGGAGAAAATTTGACCACCTTATGACAAAATTGTCTGCAGTTAAAACAAGTGTCTTTCGGCAAAATCTCCCACAAGCCGTAAATCGTTTACTATTCTCGAGAAACTGCTCTATAGGCTTAACTTAGTCTGCCCTAAAATTAGCCAAATTTAATTAATTAATTAATTTATTAGATTCATAACATGTTTTTTTACCTTATAACACTTTCTCATTTTATTTGAATTTTCGACAAGTCGTTTTACTTAATCTAATAAAACGAAAGGGACTAATCTAATAGTGTGAAAAGGGCTTGTATAACAATCAAATTCCTAAACGAAAAATGACGTATTTTTTCATGGAAAATATTCTATTTACAAACTGCTGAAATTCTTGTAACCATAAACTTTTCTACCACGAAAAAGTAATTAGAAAACCACCTGCATTTTTAAGCTTAAAATTTAGTTTTTAAACCTTAAAATATTTACAATTGGCGACAAATTGTATTTAATCACAATTTGTCACAAACTAGGTCAAAATTACATCAGGAAATATTTGTTGGTAAAAATACATTCTGTAGTAATATTTGCTACCGTCTAGAATATTTTTATAAAAAAAATTTTGGAAAGTCGAAAATACGTTAAAATTATTATACAAACAATCCCAAACACTTGTTGGCTAAAAGAACGATTATAACAACGTTTTCCTATAATTAATGACATAAAACAAGTTGTGTGTGGGTTACTAGCGACACTCTTTTTTTATAAAAAAAAGGGGCCACACGGAATTTGGCAGTTCTTTGAACGAAGGCCTGGGTTATTTTGACTAAGTGGGCATTGCTCAACCAAAAGATAACCTCACACTCAAATAGTTTATTAAGAATCTAGTGTTTGCTGTGAGGCTCGCAGCGCCGTTCTGCTAGAACTACATGACTACTACTTTAATTCGTTTACAGTCATGACATCACCATCCTTAATAAATAGTGCATTTTGAAAAATTGCCTTCTGGTGGACTTCGTAAGGCTTGGGCCGTCATCTAGTCGTCATATCATCTAACTCTTCCTAACTCTTCTATGGACGGGCTGTACAATCTTGTGACTTGCGTTTGTGGTTTGTTATCAGTAAATGAATAGTAACACTACGTCTTGACTAGCCATAAATTTGTTTACACATTGGAAGAGGGTCTGTAAAATAACGGGCGAAAATGTGTTTGTGATCTTCTGTTTGAAGAATACGTGCAGATGTTTCTGTTTATTTGAGCATTATTTTTTGTCTCTCATCCAGATTTTATTTATGCTTTTGCACAGCTTATGCACGGGTGTTTAAAGATGAGCGCATACACATACATACTTTTTATTTTGCCTGTGTATTTTGCTTGTGTAATGGCAGTTGTGCAAACAATTGTTCGAACAACTCTGTTTGAACATGAAGCGACCATGGACAGCCAAATTTCTGTGCGACCACCAAAATGTGCGATGGTTGGACAGATTTATGGTCAATACGCTATGTAACCAACCGATTCAATAGACACAACCAAAACAACATGACCGCCACACATCGCCAACATTGAGCCGCCCTTATTGGAACCCTCTTTAAATGCTTACCCACACTCAATCTCAAGTTGAGACTGCTGCAAGTATGCATTCCGTTTCATTCATTATCAAAATGCAAAATCTTTTTTTGTTTATATTTTTTATTCTTTCTTTAAATTTAAATCGCTTTGCCCCGCACTCACACATACACGGAATATTAAATATAACTGTCATGATGTTGATGGGAGATTATAAATATGATTTGTCAAAATATTTATTCTACCATTCATAATAAGTTTTATTAAGAAATATTTTTTTTTAAGATAATTTACATAATTTTTTTTCTTCGGGCAACGTGCAATCCGTTTCATAATATTTTTGTAAACAAAAGTCTGTTTAAGTAAAAAATGAAGAAACACAGTAAACGAAGGCTTGTGAAATATTGCGGGGGTAGTGCCACAATGATTGAAAACATTATAATTGTACAATATTTTCATTCAGTAATTTTGTGTGTGTCAGCAGCAAGCTTAGCGTGCATTCCTTTTTTAGGAAATTTAATAAAATTTCATTGCCAGTTTAAGTGTCAAATAGTAAAGGGTTTTATTTTCATGACTTCCACTATCGATCCAGGCAAGTATTTGCCAATAAAAAAGAAAATGTGTTAATTATAAAAATAAATTATGGCTGGTTGAATTATATGGCTGTAGCCAAATTGTATATATTTCCAAAGTAACCATAATATGATCAAAATGTAGTCCTTCGTTATCATTATGTAATTAAAATCAATCATATAATGTTTGCAGATGATCCTTAAATAATTCAAAATAATCATATGATGATCGTCTTTACTTCTGTATTTGGTTTTTTCGTTTTTGATATTTTGTTACTCGTCATTCATATCTTGATTTTCTTAGAAAATCAGATGCCAACCGTGGAAAAAAATACCATGTCCAAATCCAACCAATGGCCTGGGGACAAATTACGGCAATCGATATCGATCCGGTAATAGATCCATTGTTTTGCGTGCTGTCTGCAGTGTAGCATTGTCTAACCCACTACATGTTTTAATGCCTCGGCCATGGGATTTAAAAAAAGGACGAGCCGAGGTCCTGTTTTTGCTTTAAGTGCTTAAATTCTACTTTTAAAATTTTGGCATGTTCTAGAATCTAGATTCCCTGGTTGCAGTTTTGGAAGGTGTTGTTTTCTGAACTATTTTACGACAGCATCCTTGCTTACTTCCTACTTTACAGAAACCCGTTTCAACACGTATGGCTACGGCAGCACTGTTTTACCCCGTACGCAGCCTGTATAGGCGGATAACTGTTTGAGATTTGACCAAACAATCACAATGTGAAAAATACGCACTTGAAATTTCACTCACACTTAAGTGACTTGCATTGATACATCGATCAGTTTGCCGTTATAACAAACCTTTTAATGAATCATCCCTTATTTTCTGTAGTTGTGTCTTTAATTATTTCTCGCAAAGCTACATGGTTTCCTTATAAAAGAATTCCTAAATTTTAATTCATACAGAAGAAAGATATATTTTTCGGTTTATTTGCACAATAATTGCCGTACTGAAATAAAGATTACACTTAGTACATGTGTTTGTTGGTTCATACAATCGCTCTTTGCACTTGTGATAACCCAGCGAACAAAACATATAGAAGCTGGAATTGGTATCTCGATACTGTTTTAATAAACAAAACTTTTGGAATTATATATGTACGAAACTTTCTAAATAAAATGTTTAAAAAAAGTTTCACTTTTAATTTAAAAGATTTTAGAAACATTTTGGCATTTCGCCAGCAGCCGGAAAGGCCAAACAAACACAGATATTTTATACAATTAAATACATAATTTTTCTTATGAGTTGGTAAAATTTTGACAGACTGTAAAATTATGAAAAATTAAATAAGACGAAAATTTGGGCAACTTATGAGCGGCATTTAACCATAAAGGTCGTGTTATTTTATGAAACAATTTCAGTAGACATAAATTTGAGCTTTTTGCGAGGGATTTTACAAATTTGTATTACGGCTTAACTACTGAGCGCGTTTGCTATTAAGACTCCATAGCTACAGCCGCTGCCAATTAGTTAAATCAATTGTTGTGATATGTACTAGCTTCTATTCATAATATTATATATCGCAGCGCCCGCCTTCGTCGGTAGCACTTTATAATACTAAAACGTCGGAGATGTTAAATAATTAATAATAATAATATCAGAGGCGCTGCAGCACTGTTCTAAAAACAAACATTACTCGCAAATGCAGAGTTGTTAAATACTGAAGTTTTCTATCTCTCTACACACCAGCTATCTTCTCTAGTCTATCCCGTTCCAAAGCGACTAACACAATTATTCAAAACGTATGTAAATCCAAGCGAATGAAAACTTGCAAAGTAGGGAAATCCAAATTGATGTGAGTTCGAGGGGCTGGCTTTCATTCGCTTGAAATATCTTTTGATATGGTTGAACAAAGCTATAAACATTTAAAACCAAACACTTAATAAAAAGAAAATCGAAGTTTTATCAAAAGCAAAAGTGAGTTGAACATACTAATCCTCACTTTAAAAATAATTGGATGGCTGAAAACTTTTACGAACTCCATGTTTTCATCACCTTGAAAATCTTTCGTTCTTATTTTGGTAATGTATCGAATTCTGTTACTTAACATTGTGTTATATTTGATTTGACAGTATGTAATTTTTGACAGGTAGTGGTCCAAAATATTTTCTGAGCCACTTGTAGTCGAGTAACCTTCATTCGATGTCTGGTTTGAATTGTTATATATTTTTTTTGTCTTGAAATTCAAAGACGGATCCGCACCCAGAAAAGTTGTTTCAGATTGCATTGCTTTGTACTAATGTACTACTAAATTCTTTTGACATATGCTCGTTAAAAACTTTAATGGAAAATATATGCCAGCAAATAAAAATTAAATAAAAACACAGCGCTGACCGAATACACCAATAAAAATAATATGAACTCTTTATTGACTACAGCCTCTCGTCGCACGTTCTTCAAAGCCAAATAATTAAAGTCAAATAAATCAAAAGTCAATCATTTATGTTCGTTGGGTAATATGCACAAAGATCCATATGAGTGGATGTATGGATGTGTGCGTGTGTATGCACGCTTGATAAAGATGTGTTGGGGTACGTGCTTTACCAATTTACTCTTTTGAAGTTTTTTGTTTTTGTTCTTCATGCGTAACGAAAACAGCACGAGTATGAAAAGTTTTAATTTTATTTATTTTCATGTGACTAATGGTGCGTATGACACTGTTAAGTGACATTCAAAGGTCACTGCAGTTTAGTAATCTTTTCTTCTTAAAATTTCATGTCTCAATGTTCGTGCGCACTGCGCAGCAATTTACGTATCTTTAGGTTTCTTATTGCTGGTAACAAGACGAATAAAATATTTTATTTCTTTAGAATTTAATTAAATTAAAATTCTGCGTGAGTAATTGAAACAGTGATGGAAGACTAGATGTCATGTTATTGGTTGTGTTTAAAAGGAAGTAATAAATAATAGTTTCATAAATGACTTGAACCTGGAGGAATTTCTTAGGGAATGTTGTTGTTTTTACCTTTAGTTCTTCTTTTTGTTTTCACTCGGAACTGAAGTACTATAAAAATTTGTCAGAATAAAGAAGCAGGTAACTTTTAATATGGTTTGAATCTTGTGTTTCACTGAACATAGTCCTTTTATATCAAACCACCCATTGAAAAAAATCCAGTGGTCTTGAATCGCATTATATATGAGCCAATTCTGAACACCGAAATAGAATGAATGCCTAATGCACTAGTTGAATCCTTTCAGATGTCGTGTCGCGGTGTCGACTACGGCAGCATTCACTGCTTGACGACACTGGCTTTAAAAGGAGTATGAGTTAATAAAATAAAGTTTGATCCATTTGAACCACTATCAGTAGGTTCTCTGAAGCCCGAACGCGAAAATTTTAACATGAAGCCGCAATCAACTTCAACGAGTTGCACAAACACTCCTCTCCACTGCTTCTTCACTGGCCAAGTGTTCTTGCATATTACATTTAATCTCTTCATACTTAACCGTAAAATGTAAGTTGAACAAATTTGCCTTTTTTTGTGAGCTGGCAAAGCTTTAATGCCGGCTCAGGCCGGCAAATTAAAACCCTGTACGTATTATGAACGCCCGTTACTTTTCGAATCTGATATTATCTGAGGAATTCACCGTTGCTAAATAAATTCTCAATGAATTCACACACTTTTTTCGCTTCTTGATATCTTCGATTTGCTGCTGACTTTAGTTGTTGTTAGTTCATGCAAGACTCATTCTGAAGAATTTATTCTGCAGGAATTTGTCAGCTGTTATTATCCTCTGCTCTCTTATGGGTCTTTTTCATTTAACTTCTACGAATTTTAGCTGCCATCATCACGTAAGTCTATAGAATCGCCTTCTACGCCCGTCGTTTGTCCACGAAGTTAGTTGAAAAGTCAGCACGGAATCCCTGCTGTACGTTAATGATCAATCCCAACTTTCGCCTCATGACTTGGATATTAATTGGCCTTATAGCCCATAAGTGTTGGTTAGAGATGGCTCTTGTGCACAATATATTTAGTTTTCTATAAAGACATCGATTAGGAAATATTATTAGGAATTCCGGATTTCGTATATTGCTGTTGTTAAATAGATTCCACAGAGTTCAGTTGGTCATATATATCTAAGGGAAAGGGTATTGTGCGATGATGCTCCACTTTGTCAATCTGCTACAGTGAATAGTTAGTAGTTGAAAAATTGTAGGTTCAAATGTTAAGAAGATCTTTGTGGAAAATATTACGCAAAGTGCCTTTGCTGATGCCCAATTTTTGCCACCGTCGATGTTCTAGGCCTTTTCTTTACACTTTGCTGATCAGCGTCTTTTTTTTAACGCACTATGGTCACTACAAGTGTTTTGTTTTAGCGATAAAATGACGCACAGCGATTACGGGAATAAGCTCCACCTACCCTAAAATTTTCTCTATTTGGATAGTTAATTTTTAAAATTAAAACTCGTTGTTCACGAGTGCAACGTTTCATGGTGCAAATTGCCATGTGATGATAGCTCAAATTCTTTTATTTCATCATTTCCTATTTGCTTCATAACCTCAAATTTGCACACCCTCTGAATTATTTCGGTTTCGATGTTCAAGATACTCCAGATGAAATTTAGTGGCTATCCCTATTTAATAACTCTATTCAAGAGGTTTGGCTTGTTGACAATGTTCGGTTTAAAATAGAGATACTATTTTCTTTCGATAGAGATTGCAAACGAAAGCATTGATATTGAATATTTTTGTTATAGGAAAAAACTCAATATTTCAACACACTTCCCTTTCCTTGCTCTTACCTTTAAATTTTGTCTTCTGTTGTAATAATTTTTGAAGGACTTAAAATCCGGAAATACGTTCAAACCAGTCAGCCATAAAGCATTTTTTTAAATTTGGTGTTAACAACCCTGCTGGGTTACAGTTTATTGTAAATATTTCGTTTTATTTATTTATTTAAATAGCGTTCACATTTAAAAGCGCCCCAAAAAGTAATCTTAAGTAAATATTGTGGATTAAGTTGTTTTGAACCTCTTCAAATTGCAAATATTTGCCAACGAGTATTTAACGGATACAAGATAATTTAATTTGTAAAAAAAGATCATTATTTAAAATGTTTAGTTTGTGTGAGCTGCATAAGTATGACTGGCTTTTGGAGTTGCGGAATTTCAATTTATATCGTTTCAATATTATTTATTTTAAGTATCAAAATCATTGTGAGCTTTTGGCTACCAGAAATCTTGGCTAGAAATCTTAATTATTTTAATGTGCGAGAACACAAGTGAACAAATAGAGAAGAATTGGAAAGCGTAATTTTTAACCACCCTGCAAGCTTCAGTGTTGCAGCAGCTCTAGCCGAGGATGGTCTTAGCATCGGGTGTGAAGTATGCGGCCACCAATGTCCTTATATGCACTTGTACCTCCTGCTGTCAATAACTATTTTATTAAGAGCTTGCATTGCAATGCAATACTACGTTCATAACCAACCAAGATTTTTCTGTGATTCGGGTATAAACCACAGTCACCACGTGCACTCAAGAGGTACCGAAGGAGCCTCAACAACAACTGGGACTTGGGTGCCTAGGGCTACTGGTTGCTGTGGTAGCGGTATTTATATCGTTATTGATCGAACTTAGATATTTCAAGCAGGAATGATCTGCTGGGAGACATGTTTAAGGAGCAAAATAAGTAGTAGGAGAATTACACTGAAGCCAGCCAGACGGTCGGCGCCTTAGCGTCAGTTGAGGTGAAGTCAGAACTGTTCAAGGCTATTCTCGGGATCAATTTGGCACCTTCAAAAGTCTACCATTATTCCGGGTTCCTGATGATAAGCAACATGCAAAAAATAAGCGGAATGACTGGTTGTCCATCAGAGGAATTCGACGAAATTTGTTGCCACAGGAATTCATGCCTGGCGTACAAAGCGGAGAAGACTAAGTCGGAAATTGCTCTTAATTGAGGATCTAGAGCACTGCATGTTTTGTGTGAAATACTGCATATTTTTCTGTGGTCTCATTAGTTAATAGAAATTAGCCTTATCTGTGACCTGGGTCCGGTCCTACATATAGCGTTCTGACAAGAACAACATGTATATACCAGTTTTCTTTTCGTAGTGTCTGTCTTCAGATAAAATCATAATAAAATAGATACCACTGTAACGAAATATACAATTTTAAACCAAAAATGCCGACTGAAGATGCTATTTGCGTCAGAGATTTGTGTAGTTAACTAAATTTTCTCCAATTAGTCAAAACAATGTCAAGTTGAAATTAACACCTGTCACGAGAGAAATGAACACTCTACAAAGAATTTATGTAATCAAGAAAACTAACTGAAAAGTATTTTATTTTTTCACAAATAAAATAAATAATAATTTGGCACAAGGCCCATTATTTTGTTAGAAATATTATTCCTTGTTTTCTTAATTCAAATTTTTCATTTTCTTTCTCTCTGCAATTGGTAAACTGCTGCACAAGAATTCAAAGAACAATAAAAAATTTTAAAAATTATTCTAACACCCACTTATTAAAATTTGTATAATTTTATACAAATTTATCTTGTTTCTTATTTGTGACAACACAATACTTGTGTACGTGCATATCGACGTTGTAATTAGAAAACTTTATTGCTTAGAAAATGTTAGGGGGAACACAACCGACATTAGTATACAAATAGTAAGGTTCGTTTTTTTAGGGGATTAATGTTTATAATTAACAACCGGATGCCTTTTGAAATAAAAATTAATATTTTTATTTCTAATTTGAAAACAATAAATTTAGTGATATTAAAAATAAGACAAATTATAACTTATTCATTTTAAATGAATATTTTTTGTCCTATTTCTATTTAAGCAAAAAATAAAAATTTTACCAAAAAATTGTTATTAAACCCGAAAACACAAAAATCGACTTAAAACTCATATCTCGTAAAAAACACTCACATAAACCAAACTGAATCAAATCCAAAGTAATAAACCAGAAGCGTCTCCAAATTCTAACGCCTTTCAATCTAATATGAGCCGAAAAATATAAATTTAAAACCAAAGTAGAAAAAACTTCAAACAATCCAAAGTTTACCAGAAAGTCGAATATTTACGAAAAATAAAACAAAACTCTAAATTTATTTAAAAAAAAATATATAAAAAAATCACAGAAGAATGAAAATTTTTTCAAAAAGTCGGCTACTTTCCAAAAAATTAATAATTCACCAAAAATAAAAAAATTGCTCCAACGAATTAAAAAAGTTGTAAGAAAAAATATTATTTCATTAAAAATTTATAACTAAATTTAAATTTACCAAAAGGTCCATATTTCACCGAAAAATCGCCATTAAAAAACTAATGTTGCGAATATACCGAAGTTAAACAAGATCGCGCAAAAAATCTAAATTGTACCGAGTAAAAAAAATTGAAAAAAGTACAAAAATCTGCAAAAAATCTAGTATCTACCAAAAAATCAGATATTCACTGCATAATCGAAAAAAGTTCTAAAAATCACCAAAAACTCAATAAAAAAGCAAATTTAACAAAAACGCACAAATAACATGAAAACCGCCAAAAACACTAAAAATTACTTTAAAAAAGTCCAAATCTATCCGCAAATTAAATATTTCACCCGAAACTCAAAAATGGCCAAAAAATATAATTTTCGCCAAAATTTTATATTCACCAAAAATATCTGAAAATCTAACCGAAAACACCGACATTTCACCGAAATATGGCATACTTAAAGAATAAGAAATAATAAAAAAAATTTAAAAAACATGTAAGTCAAAATTTCAGCAAAAAAGCAAAATATAACAAAAAAATTCAAAATGCGAAATTTGAATTTTGTAAAAACTGAGAACAATATAAATTTCATCACAAAATCGATATTTCACCAAATAATTTTAAATATAGCATATTTTTAAGTCTAGTAGAACTTACGAAGGGGTTAACTAACCAACGCGTTGTCTTACTGCCCTCACTTTTAGACATTAATAATCAGTATACTCTGGCAAAACAATCATCATGAATAGATTGACGTTTCAACAACGCTACCAAATTATACAGATTTACTTTAAAAATCAGTCATCAATTCACGCGAGTTATCCACGACTTCGTAAGTTTTATGGCGCACATAATCGTCCATCTGAGCAAATAATCCGTCGAACTGTGGATAGATTTCATACCACGACCTCTCTGATGGTGCAATAACACGTCGAAGAGATAAATATAATAACGCCGCTGTAAACGAGAGAGCAACAATTGACGCCTTGGAGGCCAACATTGTTCGTGTTATTCGTGACATACGGTGAGCAATGCTGGAAAAGGTGGACCAATATTGGACGCCCAGAATGCGCTTCGTCAAATACAGTAGTAAATTACACTTGAAAAATTGGTTTATTATTTTGATAATGTGTTTTTATTGTTTTGTCGCTTTGTGTATCTTATTCGTTACTTTTGCTGTGTGTTTTGTAGATTAATTTTAGAGGTTCGAATACAACGTCTGAATCGAAGTTAGTTTGTTCGTTTATAATGCGTCCGTCAAATGTCTTAAGTTTATATATTTCCATGTTTTCTAGGATGTTTAATCGTCGTCCTTTGCGCTGTGTGTGTGTGTGTAGTTGTACCGTTTTTCTAAGGTGCGCTTTATTCCCTTTGTTGCTAAACATGTGGTTGGCCAAGTTAGATTCTGGCGTCGAGCCGAGATTACGTATCTTCTCTTTATAGTCTCTTATATTTTCGCGAAACCTTGTTTTTATTTTGCGTCCTGTCTGTCCTATGTAGCTGTGTTAACAGGTGCACGTCAGCTTGTTACCCCCTGTTTGTCTAGATGGTCGTCGTGAATATAATGTAGCATTAACATTGACATTTATGCTAGCGATGGAGATGAGATGCAAGGGTTGTGTGCCCACTGTTTGTATAATATGTTTTTTATCCACGAATGAATAATTTCATTCAGGCTTAAGTTCGTTTTATTTTGTGGGTGAAGAAAGAAAAATTTATTTGTAAAGACTTAAATTATTAGACACTAGAAGAACGGAATGCATGTGCCGCTACGCAGGACATTGAAATTCTCTGTGTACTTTGTACTACTTAGTGTCTATGGAAAACATCATCTATTTAACTCAACTGGTAATGAAAATTCAATTCAAGAATCTTCCTGTCATAATTATATATTCAGTTATTTTTCTGTTAGGCTAAAACGAAACTTGCTACACTGTAGTTTTACTCGTCGTGCTCTATTTAAAATAAATTTTTTTAATATTGATATCCTGAAATGTTACCATTATTTGGTTAAAACTTGTAATTCTCATATTCTTTTATTTGCACAGAGTCGAGACTTTGAGTCTTCGCATTTTATTTTTATTTATAATATTATATCTACTGCACCAACCTTTAATTTGCTCTCGGTTGGCATATTATTAAAAAAAAAAATCTCCTACTAAGACCGTAATTTATTAAGAACAAAAATTGTTTACTTATGTACATATATTCATTTTGCGCACGACCATCACACCAAAACTCCCCATGCACTATAGTACATTTAGTACCAAAGCCGCCGGCCATACTATAGCCAGTAGGCAATAATGAACCAATAAACTTTATTATTAAGTTATTTGTTGCATGCCACCATAAATAGTGTTTAATTCATTTTTGCTGCATTCCTGAAAATTTTTCATTAAGCTGCAACGCAGTACGTAGACGAAGACGACGATGACAACTATTTGAAGTTATTTGTTATTGCTCTAGTTGCATAGACAGTCAGTGGCAAACAGAAGTTGCAATTTGCTAGCCAGCAGCACAAGTGCAGTTGCAACTCTATTAAAATCAATTTGATTTTAATGTAAAATTGTAATTCCACCTTGAGTGTTTAACTTCACGCTTTAAAATGCCCTTTTTTTTTATTGTACACATGCAATTGAAAACGTTAAAATAAACGTTAAATTAGCTTTCGAAGAGGAAAGGCTGAAAGATGCAGAATCAGAAAAATGGTTTTGCCGGGGCTTGCCTGATGCCATAAATAAATGCTGGTAAGTTTGTCTATCTGTCTGTACACACACATAAATTCTTAGCTTGCTGCGAGCATCATTTTCTTCTATTTTTGTAGTTTGGTTTTATGCAAGGACGTTAGGGACAACTTCTTTCTAGTCGTCGTTCCTGTTGCTGCTACCGTTGTGGCAAATGGTCGTTCTTAGTTGCGTTTTTTATTCAATGCAATTATTTTATTAGTAAAGCACAAACCCATTGGCTTTAATGCGTCAATTAATAATTTTAGTTTAAACAACATTCACACACACACCCCATAAGAAAGAGTACTGGCATAAAAAAAAGGAAAAATCATTTCTTGATGTTTTTCTTTTCTTATAATTGTCTCAATTCCATCTTTAATAAGCGTTCTCTTGAGAGTGCATGCAAGAGCATTGCATGTGTTTGTAGGGTTTTATTTTTTTCAAATGTAACAGACTGGTTTCGTTTCAGATGATTACAAATGACTAGAGTACTCTTCTTGCTATTGATGTTTTTACTATAGTGCCTATTTTTAAACACTCTCACTGGTATAATACACACACACACTTCCAGTTACTAACATTTACTGTTTTTTTTCTTTTCTTTTAATACTTTCATTTGCCAATAATATTGGTCCAACAAAGTACAAATACAAGTTGTTATTGTTCCTCATCTGCCTTTATTGGTGGTCATCGTTTCACAAGGTTGCCAGATATTTAATTTAAAATCGTCATAGTGCACTTGCACTACACCGAAATCGAGACGAAGTAGATTTGGTTCTGTGCGTTTCTGTGTCTTAGATTAGAATCACTTCAATGAACGATACAATTTTTAAATTTTTTCGTCTTTTTTCCGGGAAAGAAAACTCAAGATACTGTTGAAACAAACTTAATTTTTCGTTGTTCGTATTTTTTGTAATTTTGAGAAAGCGCTCTTTCCTAATGCACAGTGTCAGTCTGAATCTTAAGGACGTGTAGAGGCGTGGCGGTCGTAAGGTATTCAGCTTTTTTATATAAATTCATAAGATATGTAGATTAATAACGTTGAGCAGTCTAAGGAAATTGAAAAGAACGTGTGTAACTTTCGAAAGTCTGCTGTGTTATGTTGCCTGTTGGTTGTTTTTTAGCACAAAAAAATTTAGTTATGTACATCAATTTTAAGATAAAGCCAAAATGCATTCCATTTTAAAAATATATTATTACAAAACTATTTAATGTGGAAATATTCACAATTTGCTTACTTTGTGAACCAGTCTTTCCACACAATCATGTCAGTCCTTTTACTAACGTTATTATACCTATAGGGCAAAAATATTGCTTTTAATTTAAATGTTTACTTTAAAAGATAATTAACCTATTATTTTTTTAAGACATCGTAGTGTAATGTAAAAATAGAGTTTCGAAAATATGATAAAAAACTGGAAATTTATTAATATTCAAAGTTTAGTATCATTTTGTGATACCTTTATATATGTACATAAATTTGTTTGTTTGTCAGGGTTGTTATTTATCGCATTAAATTAAGTTTTTTTTTTCAAGGAGTCTTTTTTATGGTTAAATCACGATAAAACATCCAAATGGCAATGTGATGTTAGTAAAAGTTTAGCTGTCAACAAAAAAATTCAACATTAGTTATGTAATCGAGAGTGTAAAAGCAAAAAATATTGACATTAAATTTTCAACATTGACATATTTCAATCGTGTCATGTAAGTTTTGAATTGTTGAAGAATTTTTTATTAAATTTCTTAACAGCCCCCTTTGCTATACAAATTAATTTAAAAATTTCAAAGAATATAAAATATAAAATTTGTCCCTCTATATATACTCCGTATTTTCTGCCATGTTTGTATAGGATTTGAAGTACTCATGAATTCAATATTCCACGCGCGCTGGGGTAAAAAACCTATCGAACTGTTTTTTTACCCACACGCAAATAATAACGTATACCCTTACTGCTGTCAATGTCTGGATAATGACAGCAACGCCAATTTATGCTGCCATACACATTTTTAGCCTTATGAATAGAGCTTTTAAAGTATATACTAGACAAAAACTTAAAATAATTTTTTTCCAGTTTTAATAATTTTAAGGATTAAAAATAACCAGCTCAAAATATGCCAAGCTGAAAGTATAATTGTTTAAAAGTTCTCCACAAAGTACTTTCAATCAGCTGATTACGATACAGTTCTGCGTTTACCAAACCAACTATTATGCAAAATGTAGAAGAAATTTGTATAATTTCTGGCATCACTCGAATACGCACAAAAACCATTGTACTTACATATTTTTGTACGTTCGCTCAGAATTCTATGATGTTTTGTTGTTATTTTTAGATCAGCGAAAATAATGCCTGCCAATTACAGCCAAATGTTATGTTGTCTAAGCTTTAAACGTTAAAACTATCACTAATAAAGCAAGTAAAAGATACAATAACCCAACATGTTACCAACAACTACAAGGCAAAAATAAACACACATAACAACAAGTTGTTTCTAGCATTTGCGTTTCTCTTGAAAAATGATGGAGTTCTCTTAAAAAATACGTTCCACATACTTTTCAATCATTTGGAGCCACAACATATGTTTGCTTTTGCTTTGTTGTTAGTTTGTTTTTTTAAAGCCATTGCGTACCGGTATACTTTGACAGACACATGCATAATTCCTATTTATGCACTATTTGCCAGGGATGGAAAATTCACATTTTTAAATAGCTTAATTTACCAATCAAAATAATATTTTTATGAGACTAAAAGTACTCAAAAGGGAATATAATGTGAAATCGTGATTGAGGTTTTTCGCCAAGTTAAGATTACTTTAACAAATAAATTAGGAAGGTGGCTTCTTTATGCATGTTTTGCTAACCATGAGATACATAAATGTTTTTAATGAATCGTATGGCTCATACGTATTTAATTAATGTACAGTTAAATTTAGAAATTAATAGTTTACTTTACACTTATTTTTTATTAACTAGAAAGACGTAAAATTTATGTCACGACGGCAAGATGGCATTTTCCCCTTTTAAAATTACATTAGTACAACATTTTCCGTCACTGCTATTTACTATCTTTGCCTCTTGTGCTACTCAGTTGTTTATTTTTATTATTCTCCAGTGTTCCCCTCACCTACAACTGAACATGTTTATCCCCAAAAACTGAAAATGTTTATCCCCCAAAAACAGCTACTAAATCAACATTCAATTTTCGTTTCATTTATTTATTACATTAGCCATCAGCGCCCGTAATACCGTATATAATTGGTAGACAATAATAAGCAATAAACTATTAAGCTTTTAGTACTACTTTAAAAGCATTTACATAAATGACAAAATTATGATTTTTCCACAGCAGATATAAATTTGATTTTTTCACTTTATTCTTTCGCGCAGAAATAATTCTTTTCAGATTTTTATTTTGTTATTGATATCTTGAATTTTATATATTACCAATTTTCCAACACTGTCAACCCGGCGTGAATGCGGTAAACAATTTTTACACCGCCTAGGAGGCGAGTAGGTCAGATCCGAAACATGGATGCTATATTCGTGATACTGTAACTACATAATAGGCATTTTAGCTTCGCATATATTAATAATAGTATCATTTTAATAAGATAAGTAAATAAAATACCAACAAACGTAATTTGAGTTTAAAAACTCTTCGTGTAAGGCATAGCCGACCTGTAGCTGTCAAGCTTGTTTAATACATGTCGGTACCTGCTGCATTGCTTAAGTTTGTATTTAGAAACGCATGACTTTGTTAAGTCTCCCTGGAACTGACGTTTCGAAACGCATTCATAGTGTATATTTTTTATTTGTACCAACGTAGTTTTTGAGTTCATCTTCCTTGCCTAAGTGCATATGTTTATACATGCATATATTTAGAGTTAAATTTTTTAATGCTTGGAAATTTTTAACAAAGTTTCGAGCAATTTGTACTAATTTGTCATTAAAATGTTTATTTTTGGACCAATCTTTACGCTGTCAGTTTAAACAATTTGTAAAGAAAAGGAGCAAGTAAAATTATAATACTCGTAAGGCAGTCAAGACATGACAAAAATCGTAAGAAAATAAATAAAGAAACAAAACTTAAAGTAAAAAACTCCTAAAAACCAAAACTTTGGGGATAAATCCCCTAGTATGACAACACTGCGATTTTTTCGTATTGCTTTGTAAGAACTATTTCTTTGTGCACTTCAAGTTCGGCTGTATTTGACGTAGTTAGTAAGTGTTGGTTATTTTTTTATATTACGATACCGCTTTTTAGTCGTTGTTGTCATAGTCACTGTTGTTTTAATCAGTCTGTCATGAGTTTGGCTATAATTTTATTTTAACAGTGGCGCAAATAATGTGTAGTTTTAATGTGCACATAGTTAGTTTGAATAATTTTAAATTTATAAGCTAAATAAATATTGATTTTTATAGCATTAAGGAATTATTACTAAAGATAAAAATTGCATGGTTACTAAACCTTAGCCTCAAATAAATAATTCGAATTTTTTTAAACAAACTTTTTAAAATTTGCTATAGGGACCAAAATTTAAAACAAAATCGAGCCATATACACATGTATGACTTTGCTTGCTGTATTAAATTCAACTAAAATTCGATGGGGTCTTTCAGAATATGTAAAAATGTAAACAAAAAATGTACAGTGTCAAGTTTAATGGGGTTTTTTAATTTTTTTAATATTGACTTTTATATGTTCTATTTATAGATTTTCGAAACGAATCGGTTATCTCCAAACGAGACTTGACAAGGGATGACGGAAAGTCGTTCCAAAAATCAAGAAATCTATTTATACTTGTAGCCTTTGAACCGCATTTATATTTGAATTTAGGTGTAAAATGAATGCGGGCTAGTTAAACACTAAAATGACTAACAATCGAATGAAAAATGAATTTTTGTCGGTTTGAGTAATTTTTTTAAAACCATTTTTTCAAAGTTTTCTGATATTAAAATTTGTATACAATTATTTGAGATAGACGTTTGGTCTCGAATTACTTTCAGCAATCGAATTTTCAATAATATTTATTAACTCAAGTTGAAAACGAAACAAATTAGTTATATTAGGAGAGAAAGCATGGTTTATGTAACTATAATATATATAGTAGTCAAGAAATAATATTAATTTTGTAGATAATAATACTAAGGTCCACTTAGAACAATGGAAGGGGCAAACAATTATGTTACGGAGCGGCTGAGGTACGAACACAGTCGACCAAAGTCAAACAAATAAATAAATACTCAACGCCTAACCACTTAAGACACAGCACACTCGTACTTTGAATAAAAACCAAAAGAATTTTTCATATCACGTCTGTTAAGAAAATTTTATAGTTAGAGTTTTTAAATAATTGTTGTATAGTTAAATTTCTTTGTGGTTGGAATTTTAGTATAAATGCTCAAATTTTTATCAATCATTTAATGAGTAAATGTAAGCTACTAAAGTAATATTTTAAATGTTTTAAAATAACCATTATATGTTTGCTGCAACTATATATTGCTGTAGAGCTTGTCGTGACCATGCCACAACCATATTTTTTTGCGTGTGAATTAATATTTTCCTCTGTTAGGTTGAGCTTAAAGTTCGGTGCTGGAAGCACAAAGTCTCCTTTGAGGTGAAAAATTTGACAAAGAAAACGGCGAAGTTGTTACAATTGTTCCTTTTTATAGGAATCGAAATAAGTGTTTTAAAGAGTATATTAAATTAAATTTTAATAAGCATTTTAAAAAAGTTTTCTTCCAATTTTTTTAGTTAGTTACAGTGTTAAGCAAAATGTTTTGGATGCAAGAATCACAAATTCCAAGAGAGCTCCTAACGTCTAAAAACTTTGAAATGCATTTCTTAAAAGCTTAATGTCCTAAAGCAAAAATGTTTAATAAAAATTAATATGTAAACTTATTTCTTCTCAGATGTACATTGCAAAAAATTGATTAATCTTACGCCATCGAAATTTGCTACAGCCATAATAGATCTCTGATATCTTCCTTAAATTTGTCTAAAAACTCATTAAATTTGTATTAATGCGTAGATTGCCGCTTATTGGGCGCAATTGTTTTACAACCTGCCTAACTGCCTACCTGTCTTTTTAACTCTCTAGATGTCAACAATTTCCCTTTTTAATAATTTAAAATAATTAGTAACAATTTTCCTAGTAATTATTTTTTTGTATGTAAACACAGAGTAAACCCATAAATGTCGAAGAAATTAGTGTTTTAGTATACTGGGACCTAAAAATGTAAAATTTTTAACACGATTTGCAATTTCTTACCTGTAACCCACTGTACGAATTTTACCTTTTGACTTCAACGACGTTAACAACATTTCAATCAGCACACGTTAAGAGAATCTTCTACCCAACCAACAGAATATAGAAGGAAACAAATCAAAAAAGGTACACAAGATGAAAATAAACCAGCAACAATAAGTAAATAAAAAATAAAGGAACACAACCAAGTACAACACAAACTTATAAAACCACTGACTATTCCAGGGGTGGAAAATTCAATACTATCGTGGTTTTCAAGACATTTTTGCAAGAAAAAAAAACCGTTTCCTCAACGTAATATAATATATAATACTCCTAAAGTAAGAATATATGAAAGTATGTAATTCTCCTGCACATGAAATTTCGAGTGTGCGTGTTTGAGTAAGACCCTGAATGATTTAGATTCATAATTGGTCCCGGGAGGTGGCGCTGTGCTTAGATTTTAGAAAAAACGTTGTACCTTCAAAACGGCTGGACTAAGTGATACATTAATATCGATTCTGTACACATAACTGCCGTCTAAAAACTTTATTAAAAAAAAAACATATCTTACTGAACTTTTCCGTTCAAACAAACCGTCTCTTTGGTATTGTCCAAATCTCTTTTTGTGGATTGGTGCACGTGCCTATAAGGTAACACCTAAAACGCCTGTTTAAGACATCTCAGGCGATATACAAGATTTGTTTTAAGTTTCTAGAAGCATTGGAATATCTGTATCGTTGAATAATCATAGTGAGTAATAACTCATCAGTCTTAGTCTTATTGTGTTCTGGGAACTCTTCGAATATGTGCAAGTAATCTCAAAAAAGTACCATTCGGTTGGTAAAAACCACAATTTGAAAGAATCAATTTCCCTTGCCTGGACTACAGTAAGCATACCAACAAACATTATACAGGTATTAAAGGGGGACTAATGGAGAGCCTAAACAAATGAATGATTCTTGTTTGTTTTGTTGTTATTTGGATACGACTGAGCATTGGGTTGTAGACGAATGACATCCACAACAAAACTTTAGTTAGTGAGTGATTTTCGTTAAGTAAAGACGTTGACGCGCTTGTTCATGTGGCGAGAAACTAATTGTAATTGAGTGTGATTGTAAAAAAATTGAAAAACTGACAAAAAACTTTATTAAAACGAGTAAGAAAAAGAGTTAATAACGGAAATACATTTGTTTCTCGTGTTGTGTGTTTAAAGAAACCAAACAAAATTGAAGTAGTTAAGCCGGAAACATAGAATAAAAACGAAGAAATAAAGATACAAAAAAATATCAAAAAACCCTGAAAATATTTGATTTTTTGTTAAATTTTAAGAATGATTTCACGTTAAAGAATAAAATAAAAAAAAAATTTGTTGTTGCCAATTTGCTTATCACAGTAGATAGCATTCTAAAGTGTGTTGTTGTTGTTGCTAAGTTTAATAAGAGACTATAAAATATAATAAATGTTAATAGTTTAATGACTTTATTTTTGTTAACAATTCTTGTAGCTCCACTAGAGTTTTTTTAGTTCGGTTAACTTACGTTTTGGACAACAAAATAATGAGACCTACCTGTAGACATACATCTGTATGGGGTATTAATTTCTTTTTATACAAATAATTAAAGGTTGTATTTAAGTGAATTAAAAGTTATTATTTAATTTTTCTAAAAGCCACAAAAATGTCTTTAATTGACTGAAATAAAATAAAATAAAAGAATTGCAAATGCAAAAACAAAAGAACGAATTGAAGCAGTACAGAACTATAAATGATGTTAAAAATACTAACGACAATTACACTCCAATACAACAACAAAATAACAGCACCATTACGAATAACATCAGTGTGACCATTGTACATCTCTGCAGCAACTGAACTTAGCCCTTTTGATTTGGTAAATTTAGGTCACTATTTTCCAATTAGCATTTAAATAAATTTCTTTAGAGGTTAAAAATAGATTTGTTTTTCCAACTGCCTTTCATTATTTGTTGCTTTCTTTTTTATTCTTTTGTAGAAATTATAATATTGGCTTAGTTTAGCGGAGCCCAGCCGATTAGAATAAAATTACATAAGGTATTAGAATTATGGAAAAAATAAGATGAAAAGAATAAACAAACACATTGGCGGATGCCACATTTTCTGAGTTGTAAGCTTCTGAACTTCTGGTATGAAATTCTGATTACAAGTAATATATAAAAACGTATCACCTGCCTAGCTGGTGTTGGTCATAACATAAAGGTGAAAATCCTTGAGTACGGCCGAAGGACGGCTATACAGAGAACCTTTAGTAAGCGAAGCCGGTATTAATCATATCATAGGGAAGAATCAAACAATTTATTTATAACCACATGGGTTTCATATTTTGTTACGCAAATTTATGTGAGTTGGTAGAAATAATGATTAGCTTCCATATGATACCCATCTTGTCTGATTTCGTTTCGAAATGCTAATTAAATATACAAACTTTGGGGGTCCGTAACTCCGAAAACATATTTAATATTTTCTTGTTATATTTCAATTTTCTATCACCCCACTAGTAACCTGCAAAACCTGATGGTATACTCTAGGATAGTCTGTATATATAAAAAGTATCCGGAGCCATAAGAACATAAAACTGAAATTTTTACAATACGTTCGGGGCGACCTATATTTTGTTGGAACCGGTAGTTGGCACGCATGCATTACAAGTTAATATCATGTGTATGCATTTAGGAAGCAATGGCAAAGTTGATACATGTATCGCTAGGGTTTGATAAATATTTCAATTTGAAGACAAAATAGCGTTGGCGGTGTTCGTATACGCCCAATAAAATGTTGTGGGTATTTATGATCAGCTCCAATTTGGACCCACTACGTGGGGCTGTAGTCATAAATTAAAATTATTGTAATTTTTCACAGAATCTTTTTGTTATAATGTTTTTTAATATTTCTTCTTCCAATAACACTTACAGTACCCAAAAAAGTTATTTATTGGCTTATTGAACTAATAGCTGCACTCTATTTGGTGTTTAAAATGCTGAGTAATTGTTTCTTAGCTCATTCACTTAGATTTCTTTAATAATTAATTGTAGCAAGAAACAAATATTTTAAGTAAATATTTTTATTAATTTTACAATAATGTCATTATTGTTACATGCACTTGCCTTGCTATTGTATTAGAGGCAATCCATGGACTAACCAAGATTTTCTAGATTGTTGTCGAACGAAGGGAGATCGATAGAAGCTTGCGGAGTAGAAAAAAAGAAAAAAGGGGCTTTTCTGACATTTCACTCTGTCTCTTTCGTAATTTATTTTCTGTTCTCTCGTAGTTTCGTATTTCACAAAATAAATACGATTATGTATTAAAATTTAAACGTCAAAAATTTAATGAAAGTAACAAAGAAAATAGTGTAAAATATAAAAATGCAAGAATTTAGCTAGCATGTTCAAAACAGAATTAGGAATACATTTTAAAGAACATATCCTCTGTATGAATTGGCCCTTACAAGACCATTTGATTTTAAAAACCAAATTTTCCAAATTGGTCATATGAATAGAGAGCAATTGGGACATTTAGAATAATTCTAGTTTATTAAGATCAGAGTACACATCCACAGAAATACATTACTTAATAACTTTCTTTCCTTAAGTTGATGTGGCCTTAACATTATTTGCATCTGGTCACACTGATTACGAATCACTAACGTCAAAAATTTGAAGAATCATCAATGTTGGATTTTGTTTTTATTTTGTCTTGCTTTACTAGTGTTGTTATAAATAATTTTCTTGTAACTGCAAAGGTTTTTGTCAATAAAACTCACACTCTATTTGCATAAGAGTACTTGTGTGTGTGTATAGAAAAACAAGCAAACAACAAAATGCATTAATGTATGTCAAAGTCAATTGTCATTGGAGCCAGTGTCGTATTAAATATGAACTAGAGTTTATAATTGCTGCAACTACCGAACTCGTTAATGACGATGGATAATAAGATGTCGATTACAGTGTTCTGTAATAAAATCCTCGATTAAATAAAATATAATGAATTTACAGTATTTAAAGCGCAAAATACAAATCTGTTCTTATTTTTTTTTAAATCGACGTGGCAAATATAAACTTCTTAAAAGTTCATTTCACTATAACTAAAGAACAGCTCATTCGATTTCAATAAAGAAGCACCAAAAGATGCCTTTTAAAACTTTTTTTTTATACTGAACAGTTCTTTTTAAATTAGTAGCAATTAAAAAAAATTAAAGAAACTACTTCTCAAAAACTCATAAAAATTTTGAAGAGCAAAAATTTATAATTAACTAGCCAAGCCCGGCGCGCGTTGCTACGCTCCTTAATGAGCTCAATATGTGTGGAAAGTTTCAGAAAAATCGGTCCAGTGCAAGTACCTCAAAATTATAACTTTTAACAACTGAAGTTGGCTAAAATTAAGTTTCGCGAAGCCGACCAAATTGAAAATCAGTACTACTAATTTAGTCGCATTCGCGATATTATCACTGACATTATATCATGCAACGCGCACGCAATGACTATGTTGATAGATATATGGGAAAAAGAAAAGGGCTGTTTTTAGGGTTTACCCGGTAATTATTCGAATTTTTCTCACCGTTTAAACCTTCCCTAGACCTCCTTTTGATTGATTTTTATATATATAGATAGATAGATTGGTAGATTATAAGACTAGGTATATTACGAATAAAATAGGCCTTAGATCATAAAAATCGTTGCACAAATCTTGGCTGTCGCGCTTAAAAGCGCAGGAAGTTTGACGAAAATTGCGTAATGCATTTAGCAGCATGTTATAGATTTTAGCAAAACTATCTCAAGTAAAGGATTGATTTTTTATGATTCTTGGAATTTATTAGTAATAATAAGAGCATATGTTCTTTATATTTTATGGTTAAAGAAACCTGCACAAAAGCATAAAATTACATTCCTATTATCTATACTTTTTCGCAGTTAGTAACGAAAATAAAATTTTTTTCGCTACTAATTTCAAAATAACATTAAAACTGTTCAGTATACAAAAAAAAAAGTTTAAAATGCCTAAGAGGCTAGTTCGTATCCCATTCTTTGGTGGCTCTTTTATTGCTATCATATTAGGTGTTCTTGAGTTATAGTGAAATAACCAGTGTAGCCGCCCTATTAAGGAGTCATATTTGCCACGCCCATTTAATAAATACATAAATGCGTGATAGAAAAAAAAACTGTTCAAGCAATTCATCATATATTTTTTCAAAGGAGCCGAACAGTGTTATCTACATGACGAACAATTTAAAATACGTTTAATACTGTGCAACAGTCATAGACAACAAAAAAAATAAGGAAGAAAGGATGCGTGTTTTTAAACACATTTTTTAAAAATTTGCTATAAATGTTTTTCGATAATAATTTCTTCAACCTGTTATGTAATTATTAATTAAAACGGAAACATTCTTGGAATTCCCTGAAAGACTGGCTTTGGAAAATTTATAATTTTTTTTCTCAAGTTTTATCACACATTTTTTTATTTGCTATAATGATTTAACATAACATTCCTTCTTGAAATCAAACGTCAAATAAAAACATACGTAACGCAAAATGAAGTTAAAAAACGTGGTGTTTTGAATTTGGTAAAATTTTAATCACACAAACTTAAATCAGAGTTGGAAAATTTAGATCTTATTTCTTTAACACAACATGGGTACTCATTTCAACGCAATAAATATAAAATAATAATTATATAAGTTGCTGGAAGAAATCGTTCTTGGTACGTTACATACATTTCTTTAATCTACTGGTTTCAAATGTTGTGCTCTCTTCACTACGAAGCCAAAATGCCCATGGACATTATAGTAGTGTCAACCGCTAAATACTGGGCTCTTATTTGTGTGAAAGCTAGTAAATGGTATAGAAAATTTGCATCGTTTCAATGGTTATTCAGCAGGCTCGTCGTTTTATCTTAGCTTGAGTCACCTCACCAATTTCCAGTAATATTTCCCAGTAATTTTTCACACGGCCTCTATGGTTCCTCTATATATATATATTCACAGTCCTATTTTTCCCTAGCGTAAATCCGTTCGTGTAGCAGCTGGTCTCAACTGGTATCTGCGATAAGGTTTGACCAGCATTCCCAGTTATATTTTTCCCTTAACGTAGAGCCGTTTATGTAGCAGTTGGTTTCAACATGTATCTGCGCTAGGGTTTGATAAGAATTCTCAGTTTGGTAACAGTGCTTTATATATACCTGGCTCTTGAAGCAACAACAAAAATCAACTAAATCAGGAAATATCCTGCTTCGTCAAAGAGAAGAAACGTATGTTAAAATATGTGTCCGCTATCCCAAGATTTAACAGTGTTGCCATAGAAAAGTTTAATAATTAAAAGAGAATTACTTCTATAATAAGTTAGTAACATAAAAGATATTTTAAAAACCAAAAATATTTGCGTAGAATTATTCCGTTCATTATAGGCTACGACTTCATTGAAAAAGTTGTTTAATTTTGAGTTCTTATTTATTTACTCAATATTGGAGCTATTTCCTTTTTTTCACTGTTATTATTTCTAACAATAACAAATAAAAAGCATCTTGTTAATGAAACGCACACTTAAACAGTAATTTGCACAGTGCAAACTAAATGTCAAACAATTTTTGACAGTTCATTTGCGAGTGTCTAAACCTGCATAGTTTGGCGCGTTTTCGAGTTTATTAAGCTTTTTTATGAATTTACAAAACAATAAATGCTTTCTTCCCCAAAATTAAAATTAAACAAATTTTATATTAATCTAAATATAGAGAATCCGTTTTGCAGTTGAGAAAAATATTTACAGACTTCTTCTTTAATAAGTGAGTACACTTTAAAGGCTTGGAACGTAAAGATATTTTTTTAATTATTGACAAGATTAACATGCCGAAACAGAGGTTATTTATAATCCTTCTGAACTTTCCAACCCTGCAGGTCTTACAATACTTTTTCATTTGTCACGCAAAAACAAAGCCAGCAAACTAGCAACAGCAACAACATCGAGTCGTCAAAGAAACCATTCAAGTTTTTTTATTTTTGTATTTCAAAGGCACCTTCTTTTTAAGTTTAATAAATGTTTTGCCTCTCAAGTGCATTTCGAAATGAAACCATTCACCCTCAACTATACCTGCAGACATACATTTGTCTGTACTTCATTAAATGTAGTAGCAGTAGTTTTAATATGACAACATTTTTAACCCTTGTATTATTTGAGTGTTAAGAAAAAGAATTTGTGTTTTTATTAAATTTTTATTTTTTAATTTAAACAGCTGTTATTTTGCGTAAGAGTGTTTGCATACATTAAATGTGTGTGTGTGTTCGCGACAAATTCGAGTGCCACCCGCTACAACAATTCGATGGGTAAAACCTAACGACAATAATATAAATAAATAAATATAGTATGTAGATGAAGAAAAAAAGTCTAATTATTTATGGCAGTTAGAAGTGAAAAGGAATGTTGCTTCTAATAAAAGTTTTAATACTTCGATTACGGTGGCAAAAAAGATTTTATATGTGAAAGTATTTTTTTTTTTTATACTCTTAAAGTGAAATTGTTAATAAAAGAATTCCTAAACTTTAAGGTAAGTTTCATTAATTTTTTTCTAATTATTTAAATCTTGTTTTACCTTAAATTGTTGCCAAATAAATAAAGTAAAACACTGGGAAAATTAAAAACAAATTAAATTCTACAGATTAATAGGAACGCAAAATTAAGCTTCAAAGAGGGCGACTTAGACTTAGGGGTTTCCATTAAAGGCGTTTCCATGTTGTTTGTGAGGCTTTAACGATCCATGTAAGCATTATGTTCATCAGGAAGGTCATATTTTTAAAGAGTCTACAGCATAAATTCGTAGGAATTTGATTGATGACCTAAGTTATGCTAACTTTTGAGGGCATGGGTCGTCAAGAAATAGTTTAGCGGGGCACGACTTCGTTGGCCAATTCACGTCACTTTCACTAGAGATAACTATGCCCTTATGTCGTTAATGTAAAATGTGTTATGTGACGACAGCTTTGTTACCCACGCACATCTTGATGGAACTAAATGTCGTCCAAGTCCATGTCGTTCAATTAGCGTTCAGCGTTGCAGGTGATTGCCTAACCAACGTTGGCTTCGAACAAGTACGGACCATTGATACCGCAAAATTCGTGTCAATAAGCTATTTTTGTTGAACTTGAGGTTTTTTCAATTTTTAAACATTTTTGGAAGGAAAAATGTAAATTTTTAAACTTTTAGGTGAGAAGGAATAGCCTATTTTTCACCTCCCTGGATTCGCGCCTGGTACCTTGACTGAGCAGAAATACTAACTTTTGCCCGTATGATGGATGGTTTTACCCACAAACAGTTTGTCAGAGTCTATTGTATGTCTACATGCATACTTCGTTAGTGCTGCATACAAATTGGAGATGTACAATTTTGGGAGGGGGCATTTTTAAAATTTTTGGAAATATCCTATTTTTATTCCGCGGTATCTGGGCTGTTATAAATGCAGAGTTTGTGTAGTTGGAATTAGTTTATAATTTTTTTTAACCATTTTTAGTTCTCTGCAAAGTAAACTTGGCATCAGTGACGCAAAATCGCCAAATATGATCCATACTGGGGGGTTATCCCTGAAAACGACACACATAACGTTTTGAGTTAACACAAGTGTTTTTAAAGTCATAACACGTATTATTGAAAACAATATTTAGAATTTGTCAACAGCTTCTGAGAAATATCTATTGAGGCATAATTTCAATTATCTGATGAAAATTATTGATTAAACAGCCCGAGGAGGAATATTTCGTTTATATATTGGTTTAAGTGTTAACTCTCCAATATTATAGAAAAAAGAAAAAGAATTACTTGTAATAAATTTTTCGTTATAAAATATAAAATAATATAATAAACAAATACAGATCATTGAACTTTATAATTTGTTACAAAAAACCTTCTGTCAAACAAATAAACAGGTTGTTTGTTTTAGGTAATTTTCATTCTATCAAAAGTTCTTTTACGATAAACAAATAAAATTATTTATGACTTATAACACACTTATTTAAAATAGAACAAACAGTGAAATAAAGAGAATCTAAACTGATTGGGTGTGTTAAAACTGATCAAATTTGTTTTAATAATTCTTTGTCAGTTTTAAACTGGGTCATTTACCCAGCCAAATTTTATCTCTTGGCATTAAATTAAAAAAGCAAGAAATGATGACAGAGATTTTTCTAAATAATTTCTTTTCTTGTGAGTTTAATTCTTGTGCCCTACATTGTGAGCGTTTAGCCATGTTCGTTAGATCTTTTACATAAATTTATGTGGTCAGAGGAAATGTGAATAGATTTGTATCCTCTTTTAAGCTCGTTTAATAAAAACAACTATTGAAACCACAAGCCTACATACACCCTTTTATAACAGTCTTGGGAACTTCTATGTAAACGATTTGATACAGAAAGCTTCTCTATAGCTCATATCAGCTTAAGAGAAAAAAATGATTTTACTTCATTAATACCTACTACTTAATTAAGGCCACGAAACTGTCTGAAAAAAATTTCAAATATTATCTGAATATTCTACTCTTTTAACTTAAGTCCATTAAGGTTTTTTACGCATTTAAGTTTCTAGAGAACCACAAAACGTTCTTTTCAATCTATGGGCTCGGAGCAATTTTTTTATTTTGTTGTTATAGTCACGTGACAATCAGATACAAAACTTTCTATTAAATTGACCCAAAATAACTTCAGAATGACAAATGAGCAAAAAATAACTAAAACAAATTCTTACGCACAGTAAAAATGTATGCAGTTAAAACAACTTATGTCAATACAGTTGATTTCTGTTAAATTAAAATATAATATTTTGACAAACTCAAACATTAATTACGAATTTATTTTTGGATACTACATTTTTTCCGACGATTGGAAAGTGCTGAAATTGATTTGAATAAATAAAAAAGTTTTAATGTTTTTCATTACAAAAAATCTAAGTTCGTTGATATTTTCCTAACATTTTTACATTTCATGTAAAGAGCGTTTAAAATTAAGCATTCATAATTCAAATTCGCCAAAAATGGACTTATGAAGTTGTTCATAATACATGCAAATTATCTATACTTTTATTAAATTATGAAACCCTTGCAGAATTTTTTGTGAAATGATACATGACTGTTTTTCAATCAACTGCGCAAAATGTGAAATATAATAGAAAATTAACTTAATTATTCGTACTACGTAATCTCAGAATGAATCCCAATCTCAATCCAAATTTCTCAGGTAGAATTGAAGTTAAAATACCAAACTAGTCCTTTTAATATCTTGGCAATTGGTGTCGAGTCCAGTCAAATTTTGGCTTCTCAACAGGTTAAATAATAATGTGGAGTGCCATTAAAGAAGTGATAACGAAGTAGCTGATTCAAGCGCAAGAAACGATACGGGTGACTCTATCAAGTTAGTATTACGATTTTGTTTAAACTCATAAAACACCCGCTGCTAATGTATAGTTTTAGGTAAAACTTATCAATGATTGAAAAGCCACATGAATCCGTGGTATTATACTACAGTTTAGTAATGAGAACAGACTTAAGGTACAAACAGATGGTGCAAATATTTGAAAATTTGTATTCAATATTACATGTCATATATTGGACAAAGTGAATGTAAAATACAATATATTACAATAATATTGTTAAGGTGCTTCTTACATTATGTAGAAACTTGTCTTAATGAGTAGTTAGTGATTATGTTTACTTTGTCTTTTATTTGCCTCGTCTGACCGTACCTTAAGAGACAAAACAACAGAATTGTATTGAAAAATTAATTACCTGTATTGCAGAATTATCTCGCTGAATTCGAAAATTTTCAAATGTGTTTTATTCAGAGATCCTTCAATTGTAATTCTGAATTTTTCATTTCAAAACTTTTGTTAGTGTAATACCTCTCTTTAGGCAGACATAAACAAAAAATTATAATAAAAACTATTAAAAACTCTAAAAAAGTAGTCTTAGAAACAAGGAAATATTTAAGATAAAATTTTATTCCTTATGTTCTCTGCTGTGATTCACATGAAGGATGCGCATCTCTAATCAAACGTATCATTGTTTAACTAACGTAGCTGCCGTAACGTAAAAATCGTATTGCTGTAAATTTATATGTAGCAAAAATGAAATATAGACTGATTTGTTTGGGGTAATACGTTTTGACTAACGAACAGTCATAGTATTCTGAAAGATGAGAATCTACTAGTTCTATGTTGGATAGAGATAAATAGTGACTGTATGTAAATTTATTTAAATCTTTAATCTTCCCCCCTTATATATCTCTGTATAACGCTCCTTATGAAAGTCATTGCTCAGTTCGGAACAGCCCGCTTTATATCAACCGAACACAAGAACTAAGAGTTCAAAACACGCCCTGGATCGCTAATGAAAAAATACATTTATAAAGAATATCTAACGTTGTTTCATCCTCCTCAAGGAATACCGAACTCAATGGATAGTTCAGTTGAAACTGACCAGATAGAAAACCAATCACAAGCCGAAACTCATTCGTATTTAATTGCAACATTTTGTTGTATGCGAAGGCTTTAATCAAATATTTATCCGAAGAAACATTCCAAACTTCATTTCTCAAACTTCATTTCAACTTCAATAGTTTCTCACTTCTGATCAGTGATGTAATCGTTGACCCATAAACGCCAAAAAATAGCTCTGGCTCGAAACGCGCAGTATCAATGGCCCGCCAGGATAATTCACCTGTTAACTCATTGCCCTTAAGGCCAATGTAGTCGGGGTTACGGTAACAGGTAGCCCTATACACAGTAGACCATTTCAAAACCTTCCTAGCTAGAAATTCCCACAAAAAAATGATTTTAAGGAAGTCCGGATATCCGAGAAAACGCAATATACGCCCTCTTTAAACCCATATGTAAGTTGACGCGCATACGCGTGTAGAATAACTGAATTTGCGCTCGAAATAACGAAGGCAATTTGCCTATGGACATCGACAGTCTCCTCTTCGGTCAGAAAACCATCTGCACCAAACTCGGTAGATTTTAACGCACCGCAATTTATTTCAATACTGTGCTTCATCTCTGACCAATATTCTAATGAAATGTCTTATACTTTTCTCCAATTGAATTGTGTTTTCCAACATACATTTCAACAATTTGCATAACAATGTAATCCTTAAATCACTGACATCTGTCTAATCAGCTGTTACACTAAACAGTGTTGCCAATTTAAAATTTTCAAACCCCCAAAAACCAAATAATCCCTATACTTGCATGTGTATAGTGAGATGGAAATCGTTATCTTTGACTTTTTATTGAAATAATTTAAGTTGCCAACAATGTATTCGTTTTCTATTTTCGAAGTATTATATGTATTTAAAGCAATTATTTTACTGCTCACTTCGTGTCTCATTTTGACCAAGTGAAAGACAGAACATCAAACGAAAAAGAGTGCGAGTGAATCACAGAACGAGCATATCAAATTAAAATTTAGCAGCCAAACATGAACAAAATATAAAATTAGTCACGAATTTGTGAGCCAGAGCGTGGCGTTCTTTTTCTAAAAGTGTGTAAAATTGGCCAACATGTTACACATACCCTAAGTCGTTAGTAAGCATGTCACCTAGATATTTGTTGATATTTTTGGCATCATACCACACCATATGACATCATCATTATCATCACTCGTTAATCACTTACGTCGAAAAGTCATAATGTTTGCTTTTCAAAGCAAATAATAGTGCAGCGAATTGTAACACTTTTGGTTCTAAAATTTTTACATATGAGTGCAACTCATATTCAGTAAATTCTTTTTTGTCAAAATTAAGAAATTTTAAGACATTTTATTTTTAAAAATTTATTTGATTTTACTTCTTGTTTAGTTGTTACTATTTATTTCTATCTCGCAACACTCTTGCGTATATTTTCATACTTGCAATTTATGATCTCATGTTGAATTTTAAATGAAATTTTTCTGCTGCGTTTGAATCATTGTTGTTTTTGATTATTATTTCTTTTAATATTGAAATCAATTTATTTTGGCTGTTAAACAACCTTGTTAATAGATTAGAGATTATTATTTATTGTTTTTGTTCAATAAACGTTTAATGTTTTTCTTATACAAATGAAAAAATGCAACTGAATAGGAAAAATAAATTAAGGAGAAAAAATATTCATTAAATAAATAAATACTTCAAAAGTAGCTGTTTATTAGTTTAAAATGTTTTACAATTTTTTTTTATTTGAAATCGAGATTTTATTTCGGTTTTTCAAAGATACCGAGAAAAAACTTTACTTGCCCCGTAATTATTATTTTTATTTTTCACAGAAATACTCGTTATTTTTGTTCGCAATGTTTTAATATTCATGAGACCCCCGCCAATGCGATACCAATTTTGGTAGACATCTGTCAGATTTTGAGCGAGCACGGGCAATGGAAAGCAAAACAGTGATTTTCGATTGCTAAAAAGTGGAGAAAACCCCCACTATTCACACCAAGGAAAAAATTGATAAGTACTGATATCCATTATTTACGTCGACACAAACCGATGTTGGCCTTAAAAGCGGGTGCATTACAATTCGACCACTAACGCACTGGTGTAGATAGCAATTAAAGAACTTATTTTCATGCTATCAATAGCTATTTTGTCGAAACCGTAAAATCTTCCGGGGATTTTAGTATAAAGCACAGCTACGTGCACTTCCGAAGAAGCGAAGAAAAAACTTGCGTCTCCGGGGCTACTGGTTCCCGAGGTGTCCATGTTTGCATCGTCACAGGTCGAAAGTCGTATCTTTATCCAGTTTCAGACTCCAGGCGAGCCTCGGGAACTGGTTCCACCATCCACCAAGGGGACCTACCTCCGGGCATTCTTAAGAGGTTATTGATGAAAAATAATTTACTGAATTTAGTTGTGGACGCACAAGCCTTAGTGAGGCTGACCGCTGAATTTAGGTAATTACATCGGGCAATGTCGACAAATTCACGATGAGTTGCTGGCCGACCGAACAGTGAAAACCTTTGAAATCCTTGATGGCATAGGCATATCAGATACATATACTATATTTTATTATTCAATAAAAACCCTTCTACAACAAGTTTTACCTGTTAAGGGGGGAGAAAAAGCATGTTTTCTGACCCTTTCCTGTTTTCCAGGACCGTGCTGAAGATCTAAATATTAAAGAGTTTCTAAAAATGTTGAATCTTTAAAGAGTTATGTAAGTATGTCGGAAAGTTGTTTGTCTGTTTTTGTTCACTTTATGTTTATTTCAAGTAAAGTTTCCGTATCTAAACGTATCATAAAAAGCATATTTGCCCACCAAATGCATCGCAAAAAGTTCCTTTAACAAAAGTACCAAACAAACATTTTGAAGAAATATTTTCATTCTAGAAGGCACAATGAAAAAAAAAATCAATAAAAAAGAGATTAAGTATTCACATTAATTTAAAGCGTGAAGTCGTTCGAGGAATAGCTGCCGCTAGCCGCTGTCTTATATTGCGACCACTTTCAGCACTGTTAGAAATTTAAACATTCGTCGCTATTAAAACTATTAAATATGTTTTCTCGGGAAATTATCTTTGGAGCAGTCTTCAAAATGCTAGCTGCGAAGTAAAAACAGCTATAGCAAAATCAAGAATCAAAACCATTTGCTGCTAAAATAGCACGTCTGTTTCGTTAATTTATTCATGCTATTTATATGCTCGTACTGTCGAATATGCCACAGGAAAGAGAACAGGATCAGCAAAAATACGACAGCAGTCACTTTGATAGTATTGTGAAATGCCACAGCAACTGTGCTTTGGATTAGTAGGGAATACACAAAAAAAAAGCAGCAAGAGCAAGAAATGCAAATAATTGGTATTGTTGGGATGTTTTCTTTCTTTTTTAAGTACAAAAACAGCTAAAGCGACTTTCAACTACGGTCAATAGATCTCAGTTGCAGAGTATGCGGTATTGTGCCAACTGCGAAGTGTGGGGTAATTGCAAAAGAAATGTTCTGTGGTCTGGAGGTCTTCCCTAAATGTTTTGCATTCGTGAATGGAATGACTTGACATCTTGCTGATCTTGCACTTGCTCTACATTGGATTGCAGTTAATCATTCCACCATTTCGCTATTCCGCAGTGCTTCTGTGTACGTTCATCAGCTTTCGGTTTTTATCAGTATTTTATTTCATTTAACTCAAAGTGGTATTTCTGTTTAAACATTTTAAAGGTTGAGGTAATACTTTTCTTTTTATATTTTTTACAAGATTTTATTCCATATCGAAATTGGAAACCAAGTGTTAAGATTTATATTATTTTAAATTTGTTTGCGCATTATCGACAAAACTTTTTATTGTTGTTGAATGACTGTAAAATGAAATAAAAAATAAATATTTAACCTACATACGAGTAATAAACGAAACTAACTAAAGTAGCCAGAGTTTTCTTAGTTTAAAACATTTCATACCTTAAACAGCAACATTTTTTTGTCTTTACGTTTGCTTAAACGTATGTTCTTTCTAGGTTGAGGCAAAAAGTGAAATTATTAATTTAAAAAACATTACACTATGTCTTGTTATGGACTGACATTAGAGCGTGGTATGTTTATATATATGTTGGCATGTAAGTGTGGATTTAATTTTCTACCCTTCTAGATTCTTTTGTGGGCCAATGTTAGTGAAAATTTTTTACATGAAATTCACGTGTTAAACGATAATTTAGCTTTAAATAAAATAAATAGAAATTAACTACGCTTCAGCTACATACATCACAAAGTCCAACACGCTAATTTTACTCAGAACGATAGTGCAGGAAAATTGAAAAACTAACCCTCTAAAAATCGATAGGACAAAGAAAGTTATGTAAAAATATGGGTGATTCAAAGTTGTTGTATGAAATTTCTATTAAATAATTGATATCAATTGCTGACTTATTGTAGTTCTTGAAATTTTTGTTACTAAAATTTTAAGTATTTTGTTTGATATTTCGATGAAATGTTGTTAAGAAGCAACGTCAGCTATTAATTTCTTACGAAAAATAAAAATAAATTGATTCCTAAATGTCTTTATAAAATAGTTTGTTTAACTATTTATTCATTTCATTTTAGAAGATTTTTTATGCAAAACTTTTTTGCCAAATTAACCTTTAAAGTCGACATAACGGCAACATTTTCGCGTACTATACTTGTAAAACTGGACTTTTTCAAAATAACAAAACATTACTAACAAAATTAAAAAGCAAAAAGTAGAAAGAAAACGTATATTTTCGGAACAAATTACCTTCATCGACACATGGCCGAAACCGGTAAGTTTCCAAAGCAAACTTGACGGACGATGACGGAAATTCGTTACAAAAAAATCTAAATTAAATCAAATCGAGAATATAAAAAAAATTATAAAAATCCCTACATTTTTTTTTTTTAATGTTTTTATTTGCAATCTATTTACAATGTAATAATAAGCAAATTTAATAAATACATTAACTATTAATAACAGTAGCGTTAAATTCCATTGAATTTAACAATTTAAAATTTATCAATATTAAAGAATTACTCGTATATTATCTATACATTCAAAGAGCTAATACAGTTTAAGATTTAAATGGGAGATCTAATATGTGCGTTCGTTTTAACCGTCTAACTTCATCACTGTCGTCTAAAAGAGTTATTGCAAGAATGTTTTGGTGGTCCCTTAGTCTTTTCAAATACTTTGTACTGTAATTTTTAATTTCGTCCTTTATATTTGGAATATTGAGATCATTGTGAATTGAAGTGTTTCTTATATACCAAGGAGCACCTATAATTAATCTTAAAGTTTTTGACTGATATTTTTGAATTATATCAATGTTGGAGTAGGAAGCGGTTCCCCATAATTGGATACCGTAAGTCCATATAGGTTTTAATACTGTCTTATATAATAGTAATTTGTTGTTTATGTTTAACTCCGATCTTGGACCAAGAAGCCAGTACATTTTGTTTGTTTTTATTTTCAGTTGTTTTCTTTTTATTTTTATATGCGTTCTCCAAGTTAAGCGTCGATCGATGTTAAGACCTAAATATTTGACTTCATTTGACTTGGGTATTACGTCACCATTTAAGTTGACATCAGGGCAGTCACCATTTTTAAGTGTAAATGTCACGTGGGTGGATTTTTCTGCATTTACTTTAATATTCCACTTTTTTAGCCAATTACCAACTAAGTCAAGCTGCGTTTGAACAATATTTGATGCGATGGTTGCGGATTCGTTGGGTGCTAGTATAGCGGTATCATCAGCGTATGTTGCAACTACTACATCGTTGTTTGTCGGCATATCGGAAGTAAATAATGTGTACAGGGTTGGACCCAATACGCTTCCCTGAGGTACACCAGCCTTAATGAACCCTATTTCTGAATCTTCATCATTGATGTTGACATAAAAACTACGATCACTAAGATATGACTTGAGCAGTAGGTAAAATGGAGCTGGCAGCATATGTTTTAATTTACACAAAAGGCCATTATGCCATAGTCTATCAAATGCTTGTTTTACATCAAGAAATACTGATGAACAGTAGTGTTTCTTTTCAAGAGCGTCTCTTATTGTTTTTACAACTCTATGGCACTGCTCGGGAGTCCCATGTTTGCTTCGAAAACCAAATTGATGATCGGGTATAATTTGTAGAAATGCTAGTATAGGCATTAACCTTTTTTGAAAAAGTCTTTCGAATAATTTCGATAAAACTGGTAGCAAACTAATAGGTCGATAAGATTCAATGGAGTTTTCAGGCTTGTTAGGCTTTGGTGCCATTATAATTTTAGCGTACTTCCATTGAGTTGGGAAATATGAGAGTCGCAGAACAGCATTAAACACAACTGTGAGAAAAATCATAGCCTTCAAAGGTAAAGTTTTATGAGTTTTGCCATCTATATTGTCATATCCTGGAGATTTTTTTGAATTTAGTTTACTAATTTCGTCTTCGATTTCACGATATCTGAAAGGCTTGATTGGTTTACTCATTTGACATGCAACATCTAGAAAATTATTGACTTCCGCATCTTCTTCTGCTGTACAGAAGGAAAATGGGGTAAATGTATTTTCAAGTTGAGCCTTAAAAGCAGCCGCTTTACTATGATCGGATCTACACGAAACTCCGTTTAAGTTAATTATTGGAACATTTCGTTTTTGAGCGCTTTTAAGATAAAAACCCCTACATAATATAAAAAAATATCTCGAATGTTACAAACTGGCAGAAAATAATAAAATTTGTTTAATGTAACATATATAAAAAAGTACAAAAATTAAAAAAAAACGGTACTAACACTTTTATTATGTACCAACAAAATTTATAAATTACTAAAAAGTCCCAAAAATCATCAAAATTTAACAAAGTAGGAAAAACATCTAAAAATCTAAAAGAGTACCAGGAAATACAAATATTCACTATATAAATTAAAATGAAGAATAGGAAGAATTCGCTACAAAAACGAAAATACTGAAAAGTCCATTAATATACTCAAATAGTCCTTTAATATAAAGAAGTACCATTAAACAAAAAGTAATTAGTACATAAATTATAAAGTAATAAATTCTTAAACAGTACTAAAACTAAAGAAAACTATCGAAAACATTATAGTAAGCTAAGGAACACTGAAAGAAAAACGCCGAATGTATGACAACAGTATTACGAACAACCAAAAATTACTTAAAACCATTTAAAATTGCACACATATGTATGTATATAAAAAAGTACCAAAAATATTATAAATATTATTGGCAGTACAAAAAAGCTCGCGCCGTTTTTCTTTTAATGCCAGTAATCATTCAAGTTAATTTGTGATAACTTCGGCTGAAGTGCAGCCAGTTTGTTTCGCATCGATCGCAAAAATGGTAGTAAGAAAGATCAAGTTGTGGGCTTTAAGACGGCTAACGTAACACCTTGCAACAGTTGTTTTCCAAATATTTTTTACTGTTACATGCAAAAAGTGGCAACCTCTTTTCTTATTCTGGGGTGAATCCAAATGTTTCGAAATAAAATGTTTTTGTCTATTTTGTAATTCCCCATGATTTTTTAAGTTCTTCTTGTATTTAGGACGACCTTCTCAAATGTTCTTTCCCACAAACATAAAAATCACTATCGTCGAAGCGTCGATAATAACTCTGCTCAGAGAGATCATGTTTGTCATAAACTTTCACAAGAATATAGTGACTCTCCGCAACACGTTTCGATATTCAAAATAATAAACAGAAAAACTAGTAAATGTACAAAAATACGAATTTTTCCCTTTATCTCTCTAGTCATGGAAATACTCATAAACTTCTAATATATGCGTGTCTACTCTTAACTTTATTACAAAGTAGAACAACTTTAAAAACAAAACCTTAAAGTAACTGACCCAATTTCTAGTAAATAAAACTAAAAAATATATTTTATTATAAATTAACTTTATTCTACTGCAAAATATTTGCCACATTGAGTTCTACTTAAAGATTTTTTACAGAACAAGATAAAATAGTAAAAGATTAAACAGTAAACATTTATTTTAGCTGACTTACTTTACTATAAATGACGTCTAATTCTGACGTTCTAGTAATACGAAGAAAGATATAAAAAGGAAAAACATAATAGCAGTTAATATTTTCAGAGCACATCATTTAGTTACAAAGATCTTTCCATTGTGATTCGATGCAAATATTAAATTAATACAGTTTTTACATTTTTTTACATCAGACTCAATAAAGTTCGAATTGAGGACATTTTATTGAAAAGATGTTTTAGGAATCTAGTAAAATGTGGTTATAGTGACACAAAATTAATTTACAATAATTGCTGTAGAGTCTCATATTTTTTGTCAGTCAATTACTTGCTTATCTGTATAAGATGTTTACGCCGAATTAAATATTTTAAATAATTATTATTTTAACTTAAAGCAAACTAAAGAGAAATGAAAAGCTATTTATTCTGAACTCATTGAGGAAAATTATGCTTTCATATTAAGCTACAGCTTTTTTCAGGGTTCAAAAATGCTAGATTCAAATTGCTATTGCTGATGCTATGAAGTTTGTATGAAAAATGCAACAGCAACAGTATGACAGCAAATACTGCGCAATAATTTATAACAGCACGCTAAAAGCAAATTATAAAATATATAAAATTATTTTAAGCCGCAGCAAAATGAATATATTTACAATTATACTTTAGCTGTTTTGAAAAAGAAAACAGCACAATAATACCAAAAGATTGCTGTTACTTCTCTTGTTCTTGATATTTGTTCATTTTTAAAGGCGTTAATGGGAAGTCCTTAACAACTCCAGTATACCTACATGTGCATTTCGTCTTGTAGTAAATTCGGTTGACTTTTATAACTTCTAGAATGGAATGGAATTCTTGGTATTTAAAAAGTACTATGTCACATTAGGTGTATTTAAAAATTCCCTCCTAATGCAAAGCATGACCGCTTTGCTATTTCACAATGACATCAATATTGTTGCTGTCGTAGTTGTAGTGCTGTTGTTTTAATAGCATAAATAAATTAACCAGAATAAAGTGCTGTATTGTGACAGCAAATGTTTTTATTTCCATTGCTGGACTGTTTTAATTTTCGGCAGCAAAGTCATTGTAAATAAACCTTGTAGAAGTTATAGCATATTAAACTAGCTTTTCTGTGCTACTGTTATTTCGCAGATATTATTTTAAATACTTTATTTTTCTTATCTACCTCCACAGCAGCGATATGAATTTTAGCATGAAGACAATCTTGGATTGATGCTCCCACATTGACAAGATGACTGAGCTCTTAAAAGTGCTGTTAAACTGTGTTGCTGTGAATAGCAGTATACAAATTTAAATTTCTTTAATTGCGAGTAGTACAGCTACGCGCAGTTACAGAACCGAACAATTTTTAAGTGCTATTCGCAGAATAGAAATAAATACTAGGGACTTTAATACGAAAATTTTCGTGTGGACGACTACAGTACCTAAAGACTATTTGGATTTTTGTCTAAAAGTTCCTGCCAGCTAATAGACATTACAAACACGACTTAAAATTATAGTATTCACACAAACATTTAGAACTAATTTTTCTTGTAGTGCCATGATGAAAAATTAAAAAGTTCTATATTCATTGCATAGTCGTACGCAACAAAGAAGTTGCCTACTACTACATATTTAAACCCTGGTGCTAATTATTTGTTTGAACAAAGTTTCAAAAATTTTTTTTTTAATGTTCAAAACGTTTTTTGCTTTTTGTCAAATTTAGCTTGTGGTGGCAAACTTTTCGATCTAGATCTATATGATTCGTTTTATCTAATTTGTTTTTGGTTTTTTGTTGCTGATTTTCTAGACTAAAATCTTCTTATCTTTATATTTTTTCTACTGTTGGTTAAATTTACTTTTCTACGTGTTTTTCTGGGAAAAATTTTATAATTTTTGGCTGTTGGCCACTGTTGTAATTGTAATTGTATTAAATTGTTTGTTACCTTGATGGTCTTATCATTTTTGCTACTGCTGAGGCTGTTTTTAAAGCGGCATCTTTCTTTTTGTGCGATTTTAATCAAAGTAAAGATATTAAAGATAAACTTTATTTAGACGGACATTTTAACGCATGGTGAGAATTTTTTTACATACATAGTTACATATGCCATATAAAAACTTTTAGAAAAATTTGTTTTATAAACAAAGTTTTAGTTAAATTAGAAAGCAATTCGCATTAGAAAATAATTTGGTAAAATCTGAAATATAATACTATGAGAAAAAATTTGATGACATTGAACAGAAAATTTTCTATAGACGCTTATTTCGTCGAATTGGAACAAAGTATCTGTAGACGAAAATATTCTCAAATTAAAAAAATGTTGCTGAAGACATAATAAGGCTTCTTAACTACAAATTTGAAGAACATGTTACAAAGAAATACCTGAGCATATTTCAGTCAACTTCGCGTTAGTGGTGGCATACTCATGTAAGTATGATCACTTATTTTCTAACAACTACAATTATCTGCCCATTTGGGTTCTGATAAAGGTCCAGTTGTGGTACCTACATCGCGCTAGAACCGGACTATTGGATGGGGAGTATTTTGCAGTTTTTTCATTCCTCTTATTCTGATTGTATCTATTTGGGCACGTTTGATGCTGCTCTTTAAATAATAATCGCAATGGGTAGGGATCCTACGATCATACAGATCTCAATGTTTGCTGCACACGTGCAGAAAATTCTAATGGAATTTAATAGGGATTGAAACTTGAATGTCTCAAGAGGTAATTAACTGTATACGATCTTCGTAAGAAGATGATTGCAATATAATTCGGTTCACAATACAAGATTTCAATTTGTCAGTATGATACAAATTCTGTATTCAACAACAGACTTCCACAAGCTTCGATATTATATAATATTGTAGAGAATAATGTGTCGGATCGTTCATTGACAGATAACTACCACCACGTCCCGAAAAAATAAGAATATGCTTAGATGCTCCCGATTCTGTCTTCACCTCGGTTTCCCAATCCCAAAACTGGCTATAATTTAACGATATGCGGCATTAGTTTTAAGGACCATACGGGCAACGCCAAATTGACCAATTTACGAAAAAGATTTCTACAGACAAACATTTTTCCAAGTTAGGACAACATATTCTATTGGCGAAAATTTGCTCAAATTAGCAAAAAAAAAAACTGTAGCCGAACAAATTTTCAAGAGTCGAAAATTCGGTCAAATTAGGAAAACATTATCTATAGACGTAATTTTGATGATTCTCCATAAAAGTAACGACAGTATTGACGACAATTTGCTATGTTATGACAATATATCCAGTGAAATTTAAACCTATTTGAACATCTATACAGGAAAATTTGGAATAAGAACTGAAATCCTCTTATTCAAAATTCCATTTTATTTTTATTAATTTCGAACTTAATTTTTTAATTTGTAATAGAAATCATTAAAAATAAAAGTAAAGATGATTTTGTTTTGCTAAGAGCGATACATGTAGGACAATGCTGGAGCCAACTAACTGCGATAAATAAAAGGAACGTGTTTTGGCTGTTGTTTTCTAAGTTGTGTTTCATTTGTTTTTCGCGTCTAAAAACTTGTTTCTGGTAAAGTTTTTCACTTTTTTTCACGTTTAGTTTCTTTAATTACTTGAACAAGTTCTTGTGTTAAATACTTGTAAAGATGTTTAAAACTTTTTATTTGGTTGCTGTTGATTTTCGTTTCGATGGCGTGCTCAAAAGGCTTAAATACTATAGTTTTCTGAATATACTAAAGAGGTTTTTCTAATTGTGTTGGATTTTCTCTGCAATAAAAATACAGTTTAAAGTTTTTTAAGTAAAAACAATTCAGGTAAAAGGAATTTTTAAGTGTCAGTCTCGGCAATGAGGTGACAACATGTGGTCGACACTTAATGACGAAAATATTCTTCTATAAAAAACTTGTCGACTCTTGGTGGCGAAAAATGTTCTAAAGAAAACTTGTCGACTCTTGGTGGCGAAAAATGTTCTAAAGAAAACTTGTCGACTCTTGGTGGCGAAATATTTTCGAAAGAAAACTTGTCGACTCTTGGTGGCGAAAAATTTTCTAAAGAAAACTTGTCGACTCTTGGTGGCGAAAAATTTTCTAAAGAAAACTTGTCGACTTTTGGTGGCGAAAAATTTTCTAAAGAAAACTTGTCGACTATTGGTGGCGAAAAATTTTCTAAAGAAAACTTGTCGACTCTTGGTGGCGAAAAATTTCCTACAGAGAACTTGTCGACTCTTGGTGGCGAAACATTTTCTTAAGAAAAGTTCTTTTCTTTCGAACAATTTTTTCCACTCGGCGGCGCATTATTTTGTATAGAACACTTATCTTGTCACTTGTTGCCACTTACTGACAAGACATTTCCTATGGAAAATGAATGTCTATTAGTGATAAATTTTGTTAAAAAAAATTTCTTATCGAAAATTTGTTTCAGTTCTGTTTTTAGCGTTTAATTTACAACAATTTTGTATGCCTGAATTCTCGCCTGAATTCTCGCCTGAATTCTCGCCTTAATCCGGTGAACTTTCTTTTGTTTTTACGATTATAAAAAACCATAAAAATATTATTTTACTTCTTTTTTATCATCTCCATTGGATAAACATAATTTGCAACCTCTAGTATTTTTAAACATAAAATTGCATAAAAATGACTTTTTAAATCAAAGAAAAAAACTTATTGAAAAAAAATATTAAGCGGCGCTTGAAAACACCTCGGAATGTTTAATATCAACTGGGAAATCGCTAGTGTTTTGCTGCTTAAAGAAAATTCTTGAATGAATCAATGAATGGATGAATAAATTAACCAAGTTTTTGGTTGATAGTTGTATGATGTAGAAGAAAAAGACTTGAGTCTAAAGTACAAACAAACAGTCAGCCTAAACAAACTTTTGTAAAAACTCTTAAAAAGTTTTTGAACTGGAAAACACTCACAACTGTTGTTGTCTTTGAAAATAACAACAATAAGAGTGTTAGTACTACAATAACATTGATTTTGATAAAAAAACAAAAAAAAAAAAAATACAAAGACCAAAACCAAAAAAGGTAAATTTCATTTGAAATGCATTGTGTTGCACCGAACACTATGCATACTCGTACCGCTGTTAGTTTTTGTATGCCCAACACGTTTTAACATTTTAAAATTCTGCATGAAGTTGATTGGATATGATGACGCATGTGAATTTATTTAAAATTTTTTCCATTTGCTTGTACGAGAGTTATAATAAATGTAAATTTTATAGGTTTTATATGATTCCAGGTAAAATAATGCATTTTTTTAACCAAAAATATAGAGAAAAAATCTTTAATAAGGTTCATTACAAGGTCAAGTGGAACAATATTATAAAACGAAAAACGAACAATTATTATGTTGGCTTTTATGTAAAAATTGTAATAAAATTTCATATGTATTAAATTAACGAAACGTATAGACAAATAATAAATCAGGTATCATAGGCAGCACGCATCGCAACGTTTAATAACAAAATAGTTGGTTGGTTGGTTGAAATTGAGCCTGAATTTCAATTGAGGCATTTAAACTTTAAATTGAATTATAGACTTTAGTGTTCACACATATGCAATGTAGCTCACTCAATTATCATCTGACAGCTGAACATATTTTAATTCTCTTCGTTAAAACTTGTGTTTGTGAATTTAAAAAAAAATAGAGAGAATTTAATCATTTTTAAAAGAAATTAGTTATTTAAAACGTATTTTTGTTAACTACTTTTTGATATTTACTATTTGTAAATATCAGCTGCAATTTTATTATTTTAAATTTTAATTTTTTTCAGTTTTTCTTTTTTATACGCAGAGTATGGTTGTATTGGTGATGTAGTTACCTTGTTGAATATGCTTTGATTATGTCAATCGGTGGTGCAATTAAGCACTAATTGCTTAATTTATTTATTAAGTTCTAGTATGGTAAATTGTGCTCAATTAGGGGCATAATTGCGTAAATTTCCTTATTGTGCAATGAAGGTGCGTGTCTGAAAAAAGTATTAAAAGAATTTAAAAAGCCCGTTTAAATTTCTATTTCTAAAAAAACGCGTTCGGCGAAGGTTCCCGCATACAGTTTTTGATCATAAACCTAGAAAAAACATTTTTTAAAAGCAGTTTTAGACAGAATTTATATTTCTGTTTAAATAACTCTAATAAAATAGTCACCAGTCAGCTACTAAATTTTGATTCAAATATCAAAAATTTGTATTATTTATGGCCTGGAAGTTTGAATCAAAAGTTGTGTCAAATATTGGTCAAAAATTGTCGGGGGGCAAGTACTGATCTAAACGTTATATATAATTTTGTATAAACATTTTAATGAACAATTTAAATATGTCAAGATTTCTGGATACAGAACCTTCAATATAAAAAAAGAAAGAAATGTATCATAAATTATTTGTTGGTAATTTTCAGTAAAAGTATTTTACAATTTTTGGTGAACCATTATTGGATATTTAACATACCAAAATGTTTATTTTAATTACGTTTATTTTTTTATTAGAATTTCTAAAACTAAATTATTAATTGAATCAATAAAAAAAAACTTAATTACATTCTAAGATCAAACTAAAAAAAACTTTAATTAATTGTTAATATTTGTTTCTGCGCGTAGAAGAGTTTTAATGAAAAATGTTTTTATAAACAAAATTGGTCATCAATTTTTGGGGAAAAAGTTTTAGCCTGGAATTTCTTTTCGTTTTAAATTAATACTATTATTAATTTAATACAATAAATATATTGAATAAAATTTAATTAAAAGATAAATTAAAATAAATTCGCTTAAAATTTTAATTATTTAGTAAAAAAATTTACCGAACTTCTCGATGGACAATTTTTAATAAAAAAATTTCAATGTAACATTTTTCCAAAAACCAGGGATCGACCATTTGTGGTAAACAAATAAGATTGTAATTATTTGCAAAATAATTTGAATGATTTGATCTTTTTCCTTGGATCCTCGCCTTTACTGAACTTATATAAATTTGTAACTTTATTTATTTTTAGACATTAAAAAAATTAATTTAAATATGTATTTTCAAATCTATAACTTTTTAATTAATGATTGCAAAATAAAACACGGTCTGAATATGATATGCCTGCCCTGTTATCTCTAGTCAAGAAATCTTAAATTATTGAATTCTTTTCAATAAAACCAAGACAGCCGCTACTGTGGATTTGGTTACAACATCGGCATTAATACACATTTTATGTACGACTTGACTAAATTATAACGAGTCGAGTCGTTAAAGGCTGGCTTTACTTTTTTTTTACAATCTCGAAAAAGTTTTTTTGTTTTGTTTGACAAAGCCTTTCATTTCTAAAGCGCATTCCATTAAAATTCGTCACGCGTAAAGCCCAAAACTACAAGAAACACATCTGCATACATACATACCATGCATGTATTTCTATTGTTAAATGAGCTATTGATAGTTGTTATTTCAAAGAAAAATGTGTAAAGAAACAGTTTTACTGATAAATGTTTGACTGCACAGAAAAGCGAATGGATGAGTTTGTTTGTTTGTGTGAAGTTTGCCTTTAAGCGCGTCAAAATGATGGATTATTAAGTGCCATACGCGAGCGGTTTTCAAACATTGTATTAACTTTATATTGCTGGTTCGAAAAATATCGTTCGTATTCCTAAATATATACATATTACCCACCAGGGATGGGAACAAGTATTTATTAAAATAAATTGAACTAATTGGTTGTTAAATTTTTTTCGCACTTTTTAATCAGTTAATAATTCCAATTAAAACAATAATTCAATCTTGAAAATCCATTACAATATTTTCAAAGACTTCTTTTAACTACTGGTTTTAAGCATAAGAGAAAATACTTTTGGACACCGGGCTTACTTGTTTGAAGTACAGTTTACTCAATTATCTTTTTGTGTGTACTTACGTATAAGTATGTGCAAATACGTATACAAATCAGTTGTCCATCTGAACACTCTTTTCCTCAATTTACTGCAATTTGATGGTCACCAGAAGCTAAGAAAACTGACACACTGTGCATGGCGAGACGTATCACCCTAGTAGATAGTTTTTTTTTTATTATTAAGATATGAATACGATAAATTAGCTACTACTCGTACATTAATGATAATTAATAGATATTATTTTAGAGGTAAGATTTGAATACTGAATTGAACGGAAAATGACACTGAAGATGGCACATAGCCGAAACCGGTTTGTCTTGTCAAACTTGACAAGGGATGTCGGATATTCATCAAAAAACACCCTGTCAGAATATCAAAACAAGAATTAATTTTGGTTATATTTTTATAGCAAGTAATATGTATTGTCCAATTTAGCGTTTCAAATTGATATTTTGAGCAAGGTCGAAATTTCGAATTTAGTCCAAGAATTAAACATATGAATAAATATTGCGTCTTGTTGATAATATTTAAAAATTAAATATTTTGTATAATAAAAAAATAGAAATTAAATTTTTGATAGGTCCGTTTAAAAAAAAAACTTTCCAACACACCTCATGACTGTTTGATGTACTTGCACTTTCATTTGTCTATAAAAATAAAAATCTTTTAATGTAGATCAAAATTCGAAATAAAGAAAATAAAATTGCTAAAAATACAAATATATTCAAGTTATAAAACAATAAAACTGTAGTTGTGGACATTGACATACAATTCTTTGATCAATAATATGTACTATAAGCTTATAATATAAACTAAAAGAATATTATTATATAAAGTTAAAGGAAAGAAACATATAACACTGCATACAACATAATCCGCCAAATAATATTTTTGAACCACAAACCTGACTGAATCGTGAAAGTTTTTGATCAAATTTCTTTTAAATTTTATGTGCAAAAAAGCAATTGTTTTATTCTTTTTTTAGATGAAGTTTGGATTATCTTTTAGAGAAAAATATTTTAAAAACATTTAGTTTGTTTCAATTCAAACCACAAGGTATTGTAGAATATGTTAAAAGTTCCAACCCTGTCAGCAAACTTATTACATGAGAGCAGTGCGGTGTGATATTTCTTGTTTAAAGTGTGTTTAGCATGCAACCGCCATAAAAAGCTAACGGGGCGAACTGACTGCAAATCAAACCTTTTGAATTAATTGTATCATTTTCGTTTTTAATTCAAACAAAATTAATATTGCCTTCTTCATTTTTACAGTTTTTTGGTTTAGTTTTTACACTTTAAGTTTTTTTTTTACTATTTTAATTAAAAAGAAACCTCGTAAAAGAAAGAGAAAATCGGAATAAATACCTCTAGCTTTGCTTTTAAACTTGGTTGACCTCAAGCGATTGGTATCTGTCGAGTTAAGGTCATATGAGGCAAATATTTAACGAAATAAGCGTAACCGCTATGTAATGCATAGTATCTTTTGGAATACACCAACATTACAAATATGCTCACTCAATTTCATTTTATCTCACATATGGCATGAACCAGTAAATATCCGCTTTTTCAAAAAAGTCGTTGAACTTATTTAGCCAACTGTTTACACCGTGTGATCTGTCCTTCAGATATATACTTTGCTTAATTTTACAAGTGATATTCAAATGACATTCTTTTAGGCGTGACGTCTTAATTTAGCAACAATTATTTGAATAATGCTATAGAAAGTTTTCTTTTTGCTCTGCATGAAATCAAAATCAAATCTTCAGCAAAACATTTTTAGGATGTTAAAAAAAAATTCCCTATAACAAATTTTTGATAAATTTTTAATAGAAAATAGGCAACAGAAACATACTTGTGCGTATACAATTTTTCATCCACAACTGTCTCTAAGAAGTTTTAGGGCCATGTTTATAACTTGCGTGTAAAGTTCACGTTAGTAAAAGGCACCTTTAGCTAAAGTGAGAGATAAAGTGACCTTTCGTTATTACAACTTCCTTGTAAAATAAAATTAATCTTTTTGAAAATATAGCAGTGCAAAAGCGAAAACCTACTACTCTTTACTAATGACATTGGTTTTTAAGAATAAATAGTGGCAACGTCTTACTTTTATTTATTTGTTTACTGACAAATAATATAATATAAAAGCGGTCTCGTTTTCAATTTTATTTTTGATTTGCAAACTTGTTTTTAAAAATATGGCAACTCCAAGTCTATAAACATCACGTTAAAACTTCCCTTCAGCTTATCGGACAGTTTTATCTTAAATTACTCTCGTAATAACGAAAAAGACATTATCTGTCTGATAACATCCTAACTTGAGCTATTGGCAAGTAGTAATAATGGCCATTTTTTATCGAAAATTTTGTACAGAAAATTTTTGATCAATATATTTGGATAAAAATTGTCGATAACAAGTTTTTGATAAATTATTGTTTTGAAAAGTGTCTATACAAAATTTGTTATTAAATTTTTTTCCAATGTTGTATAAACAAACTTTTCGATCTAAATTTGTCTATGGAATATTTTTGATCAATAATTGCAACAGAAACTTTTATCCAAAATTTTTCATAAAAAAATTTTTATTTTTGATCCAAAAATGTTGATAAAATTTATTGTTTGACCTAACTTTGTCTATAGAAAATTTTTTATCCGAAATTTTCGATTCAGAATTGTCTAGAGAACAACGATTTTTTGGTTCAACATCGTTGTTGTTATTTTGAAAATTTTTTCTCTACAATACCTCAAAACTCTTTTGGTTTGGTTTTATACAAAAATTGTCTCCTTGGTTTATCAGAAATTGTCTTTGCCTGCAATATTATTTAAGCCTTTTATGATCGACCATTTCTTCTTTCATTGTTATTCCAGTTACAGTTCTCAGGTTCTTAATTTTACAATAAAAGACTATCATCAAGAATAAATGAATGAATAATAGACTAAGTGAATGTGAAAAAACATCACTTAACTAATTAGTTCTAACCCATTTTTCTTTTCCCTCAGTCTGTTGCAAACGCCTGGGAAAACATAAGGCTTTTCTAGAATGCAGTTATGAGTGGCATTATTAAAATTTTTTGTTTGTTTTTATTGTCAACAACTAAATCGCCAGAGTTTGTCGGCTTTTCATGCCAACTTCATGAGACATTCGTTCTAAATACAATCATTTTAAAGTTACCTACATATGGAGGGACGCAGTTACATATGAATAGTAAAAAATGTGAACGTTTGAGTAGAAACTAAAGGCATTAGGGAAACTGAGTGTGTGACAATTTAAAAGAATGTTAACTCATTAGACAGGCATGCCAACAGACATCTTTTGTGTCTGGTGTCACACGTTAAAGTATTGAAATGAAAAAGTAAGTCTGTCCAAGCTAAAGAGGCTTTAAACACGACATAAAAGAACTTACGAATAGAAGTACATTTATGATAAAACTGAATACACATTGACCTGGAAACGGAAGTATTAATGCGGGACATTAAACAATAAGGCATATCGTAAGGCGTTTAAGCTTTGGCTTTACTGGGTGACATTTTTAATATTTCCGGTGTTAATAAAACACATTTTTTGCTTTCCATCTGAAATTATCTGAAACATTTTTATACAGTTTTTCCCAACCATTTTCCCAAGCCATTTACTGTTTGTACAATACTGTCAATTAATTTTGACGGCAATTAGTTTGCTTAATTAATGTGCAATAAACTTGAATTTGAAATGAAAAAAAAACAATGAAAAGTTAGCAAATTATGCCACATTACAACATAAAGCACACTAATGTTGCAACATCACAGTTGTTGTAGGTGCATCTTGCAAAAGAAACCCTGATTATCATGATGCTTTTGCCGCTTTTGCATATAAAAAGTGAAAGTTTTATAAGTCTTTTTGCTTGCGGACTTTTTTTGTTTTTGGAAAATTTAAAACTCCAAAAATTAGCTACTACTCCCGTAGACAAACACGTTTTTTTTTTTTGTATTGTCTGCTTCTGCTCCTTTGTATTGATGTGTTTGGAAAACTTCCCTCAAAATAATGGTGCGATTAATTTGAAGGCAAAAATACTCATTCATTTCTGCTATTCTGCTATTTGCAGTGGTATTTTGCATAAGCAAAATGCGGCAAATTGGTTTCTTTGTTCACATTTAATGTCTACAAATTTTCTGAACATATTTACAAACTCGGTTGCTACTTTGGCCACGTTTGTGTTTTTAAGTTTCTTTATTCGTATGGCAACAACTTCAGCCGAAAAAGCAAACGCGTTTAAATAAAGCAACAAATTGTGTTACATTTAGTAGGGTATCGCGAAGGTTTTAAACTCTTTGAACTGTTTAGAACCTTCCCACCGAAGAATAGATTAAAAAACTCATCGATTTAATTAATAGAACAACCGTTAAAGATTTCTCAGATTACCTGTTTAACAGCTAAAAACAAGAATTATACCACAATTGATTAATATAACAAAAAAGCGATCAAAAACCAATTAAACACTTGACAACCGATTTATCGGACAACGAACTATAGAATATCCCTTCAAACTTAAGGTCAAATAATTAAAAAAAATCCGATTAAAAATTATTTGCATACAAATCAATTTTCAATCGAATAATCAAACCATTAAAATTAGCTAACATATTCGTTGCCAGCATGTTCTAATAGTTAAATAATTTGAAAGTCCAATGATTTAAAATGAGCAGTATTATGCCATCTAAATTAAAACCAAAAACTTTAATTATACCCATGCAAAAATTTCATGGGTAACCGATTAAACGAGCAACTAATGCGAGAATCAAAGTGACCCTATAATAATTTAAAAACAAGAAATAAAGCAAGCAAATAAATTACTAGATAATTGATTATTCGGTTAAACACTTATTCGGTTTACCTATTATTCGTAAGATTCCTTATTCGTTATCGTTTAATAAGAACAAAATTACGTAATTAAGCTATAATTGTAGTTTATCAGATAACCGATTTATTGTTCATCAAATAATCGAGTAAACAATGCTTAGTATAGACAGGAACTGAAGCTTAATTGGAGATACAAAAATATCCAAATAGTAACAAGTATTCCAAAAAGAAATCTCTTCATTAAAAATATAGATTGAACTGAATTATTAACTGGTACGAACCGGCCACTAATAAGATACAAACTAAATCATTTAATAAAAAGTAAACTGTTACACTCATAAGGACCTGGTAAACATATTATTCGCATGCGTGCTTGATGTTATTAGAAATAGACAAAACAATCTAAATTTGCCAAAAAATATTTGCTAAACAAACAATCGATTAATAAATACTCGAACTAACATTTAGTCCGCAATACTTGTCAAATCGAATACCGTTTAAATCATTTAACACGCTAAAAGTAGCAAAAGGTTTAGCTGGAGTAAGAAACGAATATTCACGCGCTCGGTCAAAAACCGACCAATGTACAACGGATCCAAACTAAGTCATTTAATGAAAAAATTAACTGTTAAATATCTGACTATTTGCTTAAACGATTATTCGCATAACGATCGATTGTATAAATAAAACAATTATTGTATGATTTTTGTCAGATAATCAAATAAAAGATTAATTAATTAGAAGTAAATGATATCAATGATAAATCAAAAATCTTAAAATTTAGTAAGAATGAACAATTTATTCAAATAGGCTACAGGTCGAATAATCGGTTACTTTTAGGTTAATTTTTTATTTTTTTCCCTTCCTTTAATTTTGCAAAGAGAAAACTAACTTTACAGCTCTCGTGTATATTAAAACCCCTTTCTTATCATCCACCTAAGCAAAAATAATATTTCTTCTTCCGCAATGTTCAGAAAATAATTAAATTAACTATTTTATTTTAATTATGGAGTCTAAACACGTTTTAACAGAATTCAAATTTGGAGTTGGTCTATTAATTTGCCACCATTTTCGCTTCTCGCATTTACTTTCAAATATTTTTAAGTCATGTTTGAGTTTTAATTGAAATTAATAGTTTAATATTTTAATGATTTATTTCATTAATTTGTTTATACATTGTTAAACGTTGCCTTTAGGATTTTGCCAACGAGTTGTTTTTGCTTAGTTTTTGGTGAAAAACTCCATGTTTGCTATTGATTTTTAGTGAATGGAAGTAATTAATTTGTATGCGTGAAAGTAAGTTTTTTGGAGAAGACAGGGTTCAACAAAAATTTCTCTTTATGAATTTCAAACACGTACTTAAATTATTTAACGTGTTAAATAGACTTGGTCATGAATGCCTTGGTACAATTGACTTCCTCTAGTCAAAAAAGAACGTCATTACATGTGTCCGAATAAGTTGGTAAAGCAAGAAATAACTCAAGTTGAGAATTCGGAGGCTTTAGTTAAAAAATTTCAAATGTATAAATAATAATAATTTGATTTATTAATAAAATAATATAAGTTTTTTCAAACTCTTGCAAAAGCTCATTAATTTGTGTGTTTTTCGTTATAAAAGAGACTTGGAAATTTTAAAATTGAATTTTTGTCATAATTCCAACTGTTTTATTGAAAACATAGGAAATCAACACCTGCTTTTTTCAGCTTTTATACCGTCTTTTCCATTCTTCCTGCAAAAAAAGAAGAGTTTATTCTTTAATTTTGCCATTTTTAATTGGCTTTATTTCCTTTCATAAAAAATGCAGCTTCTTGAACGGATTAATTCTCCATAGGAATGGTAACGAATAGTTGTAATCTTAAACTGCTTCATACGTAATTGTTTAAGAAATGTACGATCGAGTAAACAAATTAATTTAATAGTAAATAATATCGATTAATCGAACAAATGGAAGGAAATAGACGAATATCAACTCAATATTCCGTAGAACTGTTTGGATTGTTATAATATTCTCTTATTAATATTTTTTTCGGGTAGAACCTTGCTAGCGGAATAAAATAACAACTAATTGACTGGAAAATCGAATAACAAGATATGAACACAGATTTAGCACGTAACAAGGAATCTCAAAAGCGAATAAATAGTCCAGATTACAAAAATTCTTTAAAAAATAATCGATTAATCGGAATAAACGGTTAAATGACAAACAACGTTCAAACCAGTAGTTGTATGACAAAAAAATCTAAATTTCCCGTTTTGAGTTCACAAATAATTATATGCTGTTGCCGCAAATTAAGATAATCGATTAATTTTAATGTCATATACAAATAAACAGAAGATTATTTAGTTAACTTTTTACAAAGGTCGTTCATTTTTTTCGATTAATTCAATAGTTTATTATTTGCATCACTAATAGCGTTTTTGCTTATTATTTGCAATAGTACACACATCATAAAAGCCAATGCCTTTCGCCATTATTAAGAGTAAAATCTAAAAAAACAACTGCTTTTGTAGGCGTAAACATGTAACAAAAGGGTCAAAATGTTACACTTTTGCTAGAAACGAAAACATTTAAAATATTATAATTTTATTAAGTTGTCGCAATTGTAGCATTTTGGAACGGCCTTATTAATCGTATAATAAAGAGAAAACAAACGAAACGACGAAAGATAGGGAAAACAAACGACAAACTGAGTACACTTTTTTTTTAATCAATTTTTGATTATTTCAACCAATTAACTTAGAAACCGATTCGTAGATTATTCGAATCGATTAATAATAACATTTTTTTAACGATTATTCTATTACTAGAATAATCGTTATTCGTTGCAGATTATTTAAATAACCGATTACTTTATTGACCAATTAATAAAATTTGGTTTGTTTCGTAGCGAATAATTGTTTATTCGCTACGAATAAACAGATTGTTTATATTCGGGTTTCTTCTTATACCTAGCAAACGAATAAATATCAGCATTTGGCTAATCGTCTCTCGACGACTGAGGGGAGAAAATCTCTTTTTTTAAGGACGCCGACGACCGTAACCACAAACGTATTTTGGGCATTGTTTGTTACCACATGATGAAACAACCATTAACACAGCTGGGGTACTGATAAACAAATTTATGATTGGTCGTTTTGAGAATTCGAACTAACAAATCAAATTCGACGGCTTCATATTTTTTTTCTTTGAAATGTTTTTAAATCTTAACAACAATGAAATCACCAATTCGAACCCAGGTGTTTCGCAATCAATAATTAAAAAAGATAATTTAATACATTTGTGCTTTTGAATGTCATAAATTTTACCCCTTTACATAGACTTCCAAAATAATTCAAATACTCAAAGAGCCCTTTCTACAGGCCTTAAATATCTTTCGCCAACCTCTGAAATAATCAATGAACTCCTTTCATTTTCTGTCATCGTCATTATTTCCCTTTATATGTCTGTCTCCTTAGTATCGGTCGCACAATGTGAATGCAGTTTCTTTTGGGATCACATTTATATTTTGCTTTTTAGTATAAAAAACACATTGCAACACACAACAACAACAAATAAAAAACTTATTTAATGTTTGAGGAATGTTTGTTTTATATGCGTGTTGCCGTATTCACGAAAGGAACAGAAACTTTGTTGTGGCAAAAATTGGATTTCCTTTGTCTGTCTGTCTTTTTGACCATTCCATTTGTGTGCCTTTTCCTTAACATCTCTCTTCCTCAGCAGTCAGCAACTATTAAAACATTCCCACGCATTTCATAAATGAAACCGAACAAAACAAAAACAGTTAAAGAAAAGACCTGAAATGACTCCAGCTTTACTTTATACGTTTTTTTCCGTTCAAAGTTTTTTTGTCGTTTACAACCAACAGCTGTTTCTTACTGACTTGTTGCGTACAGTTGTTTATTTTGCTTCACTTTTATTTTGCCTACCATTTTGGCCATCTTAACAGGAAAACAAAAAAAAACGTTTATAAATTATTGCAATTAAAGTTTTTGTTGTTTATTTTTATTTTATGGTTTCGTCGTCGGTAATTAAATAACAAAAGTTTTGTTGTGGTTTTATACGTACTAATGGAGGCTTCAGAAGTAGTTTGAATGGTATGAAACAAGCGGCGTGTGATGTATTAATGTTTTTTTTTTATTAAATGTCCCACTCGGCACAGAGCCATGAGCTCGAGTGGTGTATGACTCTGCTACAGTGATCCAGCTAAATTTGAGTGATGGATCAATTTATGTTGAATTTGAGGGCATCTGCCTTAGTGGGATAGGTTTTAGAAAACCCTACGAGAAAAAGTCTAGTGGTGACAAATTCAGGTCACCACATCGAGTAGTAGCAATACCCTCATGCCGATTACCCATTTCCATATCGTTCAGTTAGGCCTAATTAAATTAAATTTGTCTATAGCGCTCCCCGCTTTTTCTTTTCGAATAATAACGGCCCAATGTTGTCGTCGATGCAGTTTAGCGGCAATTTTCTCTTAATCTCACTCGTCGCTAAAGATTCATATTCGGGCGAAATTCAGGTCCTCTTCGATGTGGTTCTTAAGAGGGGCTGTTAAATCATATAACTTGAATTGGCAGCAGTGATGGACTAATAAAAAACATATGTGACGTACGCCACTGGCTGTATTGACTTGCTTTTATCTAGTACTTTGTTACTTAATCATTATTTTTACCCTTCGGTGAAGATGTTTATAATTGTCCATCCGTTTGGAATTCCTTAACATTCTACAACTACATAAGTATAGTAGTCCATTCAAAGATTTTCCGAGGAGCCCAGATAACTGATAAACCAACCAACGAACTGATGGACCAATCTTTTATGTAGCGTTGGCAAAATCGGCACATATATTCCTGATCGTATGTACTTGTGGTTGGATCAATGCATCAGATACATTCGATAAGATGTTGAAAATGTTCAAAACCGATTTTTAAAGAGGTTTTTTTATTTGGAAGCCAATTGCCTAGATAACTTACGATTTATGTTCCGGTTACCGTTACAACTTTGCGCTTTTGCGGTTTTATTTTCATGATTTCTCAGGAAACTAATTTTAATGAGTTTGAAGATTGTTTTGTGGTCCATCGTATTTGGGGTTAGTACTTTTAATAGGAGTAAGTATAATAGGCGATTACTATAATTTCTCTTGTAAAGTCTGTTTTAGGGTTAGTTGAAAGCGTACAAATAACCACAGCTGGTGGTCAAGGAAATGTTGGTAGAGTAACACTATGGTTTCGTTTCATCCACCAATTTATCGAAAGTAAAGTGGGACTCTCTAAGGCGTTTGATATATTGTGGCATATTGCACCACAGACAAGATTTAATGCTTTTGCTGTGGACTTCTCTTGATTCATATCAAAATGTCTGAGGGATCGCATTTTACGTTGTTAAGGCGACGTTTCATCAATCGTATTTAAGATTAATTCAGGGGTACCGCTACGTATTTCTCCTGCACTATTTTTCATTTTTCTAAACGATCTTTTATGTTTGATTTCCAATACAATTCTGTTGCAGATGACAACAGTATTTGCCATTTGTTTTCAAACAGTAATAGACAAAGCCCTTCAACCCTTAGAGCCATCAGGCAATATATGGGAGATACGTCCAACCGAAATCGTAGGATAATCACTGAATGGGGTCGTGGAAACAGGGTCGGTTTTTTCGCACGTAACACCTGATGTTTTGCGTTTACTCACAGACACACGACGCATTATGTAGTTGTGCTTCAAAGTCTATTCTAAAGCTACTCGATCGCGTACAATAGACGGCGAAGTTACATATCGGTAAGGTATCCAAATCTATTGACTCACTGAAACATCAAGGAACTGAGCATTTGTATTTGCGTATAAAACGTTCTTCATTAAGGGCTCATCCGTTCGTGGTAGATTGGCTAGTATATTTCTTAGCCATATGTGGAATAAACACTCTAGTGTAAATCGAATTCCTACAAACAATACTCTCTAGTCCAAAAAGTAAAAAAAAACTAAAAGTTATGCGCGGTCAAAGAACTTTAAAGCAGTTGATGGCGTGTTTAGTCAGAAATTATATTGGAGCAATAACGCACAGTCGGATTGGTCGCCGAATGATACTCTCGGACATCAGCTGAAACAATTGCCCATTTTGAGAACAACGCTTTGATGTTTTTATTCATAAAAAAGTTAGGATTTGTTGTAGAATAAATGTGATTTATAAACGGTCCCAATCGCCATAAAATGATACTCTTGCCCTATGTAGGGTAATATCGCAATGTCGATCTGACCCATAACTTATTTTCTCTTCAAATCCAGTTACATAATAAGTATTTGATAAGTTGTTATATTTGTTACCAGTGATATCTACTCTTGTTGGCCATCAAAACTAAATTATTCGAGTATAAACAGTTCGCCAGAAAGTGTGCGTGAAATGCAAATGAACTTAAAGCAGCTTTGGAAACAATTGTAGGAATTTGTGCATTTTTATTGTAGCTTACAAGGCGGTGAAAAATACACCAATGGACGCCCCCAGTTGAACGACATAATTACAATTCAACACATGATGTTGAGGTGATTTAATTAATTTTTTTTTTTAATGAGAAATGTGTATGAAATCGAAGTTAAAAATTATTTCATTTTCTCATTTATTATTACGATTGTAACTATTGTTATAAAATTTTGTGTTAAATGCCTTTTGTGGCCTTAAGTCTAAAACAAACCCACAATTGCTGCAAATTGCAGAAGTCTATCTATGGTCTTTGCAGTCATAAGTTTAAAAACTCGCAATTCAATGCCAAGTGAAAATAACCTTAAAAGACTGCAAACAAATTAAACAAAATTGACTTTTGGATGCCGTACACAAGTTGCGAGTTTATCTCACACTTACAAACGGTACCTGCCGGTTAGCTTTAATGCATACGTTCATAATTTATCTGTGTCCTCAGGCAAATTTGGTTCAACACCAAATTTTTTTTGCCTTTCTGATTCGTTAAGTTTATACTAACACCAGGCCCGACTAAACCGTCTTCCCTGTGCGCATAAAAATTCTACTTAACTGACGCTTGTTGTCCCTTATCCGGGCATTCAAGGAACGAATCCCAAATGTTTTCATTCAGGTTCATCTATCATTTGGATCCTTACATTTTGAAGCCTTCGGAAAGTCAACACACGGATCAGACAGACCGGCATAGGGATCCAGAATATGTAAAATTTATTGGAGTTAGAAATGGCCCGATCCTAACTAAACTAACTAAGTAGTAAGATTTCGGTTTTGTCTGAATGCTATTGCGAGAAAAAAATTTATACGGACTTATGCAAATTAATGAGATTCGCGGTTGAGCTTCGGACCAAACCGTTTCAGCGATTCTATCAAATACGCAGTTATAATGACTATTTTTTAGAAGTGATTAATTTTTTCGAAATTTGTTTTGGAAAGTGGTCCGAACTATGCTTTGACAGCTCATTTTTTTCTGACTGTAAGGATTTCTAGAACTAGGACTTCTTATAAACCGATTTCCACTAATATATAGCCAAGGGTGGGCTTTATATTTTGTTGTTGGGTTAATGATAGACCGATACTCATCAAACTTCGAACTAAAGTTTACGTTCCCTAAGAAAGCTGTTTTCTTTCGACTCTTGAACGAGATACCGATATTTTGCTAAATGTATATCAATAAAAGCGCGAGACCTTATAATCAAGAATTTTGATTTTTATAATCAAGAATTTAAAGTGAATAATTATTATTAACCTCTGTTTCCCCAACCAACGGTCGTGTAGGGTAGAATAACTCACAACAACAGCAAAAAAAAAACAAATTAGTAAATAATAGATGAAACTAAAAGAAACACAAATGTTTTTTTTTTGTTTGTTATTATTGTGAACGTTCGTACTTCCAGTGATGTTAAGTTGAATGCATTGGTTTGTTTAAATGTTTATTGCCGGTTTAATGGCCAGGGAGGAGTTGTTTTTTTTTAATTTGGCCTTTTGTTTTTCGATTTAGACTCAATTAAGATTTAACGATTAAAAGCAATAATAGTTAACAAACAACCTTTAAGACAAACCATAAATAAATCATAATTGTAGAGTCGAGTTACAAGAGTTTAGGCGTCTAAGAAGGATATTTTCGAAGAGTAAATAAATATGTATTTGCAAGCCGGTAAAGATTTGCAAATTTCATCTTAAATATTTGCAAAGAAAGAAATTATTGTTGCAACTCAAAAGTGCTTCTAAACAATTGATATATCCAGCATTTTTTTGTTTGTTTAATTTAAATTTTCAAGACGAACGTTTTGGAACAATCTAATTGTTCCAAGTTGTTCAGCATCGATAGAAACAAATGGTAATCAGATGGGGTAAGGCCTTGGCAGTTAAAAGGGTGGAAGAAAAAGTCTTCACGGCCGTTTTTAACAGCAATCAATTGTTGTCTTCAGAGTTCTCCTGTTGTAGTCTGACCAGGTTTCAGCGGCTCCTAATACAAATTCTTCATCATTAAACTTTTGTGTTTTTTCCCGAACGTTCTTTGCCCTTAAAATTTAAATCATCATCAAACATTACATGTTTGTCACAACAATATATTGCTGTAGAAAACATAATATGGTTCCCGTGACCATGCCATAACCAGATTTTTCTTTTACCTGTATTAGCTTCAGAGGAAGCATGCTTCTAATATGCTTCCACAAGCATAGTAAAGAAACTTTATGCCAGAAAATCTCTTAGTGGTTTAAACATTTCAACTTTAAAACTGAATATTTTCCACAGTTGTCTAAATTTTCTAATGAAAAATATTTAGCTTACTGTTCATCTGAGGTTACTTCCCTCTACAAATTAAGAAAAGCTTGTCGTGTTTTGAATTGATTCGAAAATACGAAATTCTTTTCCTAAATACTGGGATCAGTGTATACCAAGCACTGATATAGGTAACAATATAAGACCACGGCTGCCTGGACCTTGAATCCAGCCCGTGTTGACGGGCTGTCAAACGCCACATTGAGCCAAATAAGATATTCTCGCGATTTGGGTATAGTTTCCAGCTATCACTTGCACTTCCGAAGAAGCCTTATTAATTACTAGTCTGGAACATTCGTCTTTGGGGCTACTAAATCCCCAGTCACGCCTCGGGAACTGTATTCCCAATCTCCTGCAGTAACAATACATCAAGGTGGCGTGATCACCAAGAAGACATGCCTCTGCGGGCATTTGAAAGCGGCAGCATATCCGGAATATTCCTCCGATGTTCTGCGCTTAAGATATTTCGAAATAAATTAATAAATTAATTTTCAGGCACAATCCCCTTCGTTTTCGGCCTTCATGTGAATGTTTATAACTTACTCATTTCCAAGCCTATGCGCTGTTTTGGAATTATTTGATGGGTTAATCCCAATTGTGGATTAAGTTGTTCTAAACGAGTTATTATCAAGCGAAGCCCCGATTATAACTTATGGAAGGCCACGATCGTCTTATACTCTATTCCACAATTATTGCTAAGGGAGGGAAAAAAAGAGAAGACGGTATTTCATCTTCTCGCCTAGCTTCTTTCGACATCTTAAATGTTCTATTAAATTTTTAATTTGATTTTCCGACAGGGTGATTTGATATAGATATTTGGAACGAGTTTCCATCATCTCCTAATGAAGACAAATTGGTTTCCGATATGTGCCATCTTCAGTGCAATTTTTTGTTCAAAGTGTATTAAATATTAAGCGTAGGCTTCTTCATCAACGAGACGCGGCTATTTCACACGGCTGTAAAATAAAAATTATGACTAGTTTATTGGCCGTCGGGTACTGCATTGGTCCTGGTATGGCGAGGGCCTACCTAAAATTACAAAATTAAAAACCTCCAATCATCAGGAGAATTCGGCTCGTCGTGAATATGTTGATGGACAATTGGTTCAAGTTTACTGTATGACATAAATGATCTACTTATTCCTATCCAGGCCACACTCCTTAACTTCTTTCAAATTAAATGGCAGCAATTTAAAGGTTTAAAATTCAAAACATTCCTTTATAAGGCACCTAAAATTAACATTAACTTTTTATCTTTTCTTTTCCAGCGTCCTATTTATAACAAATAAATATTATTTTCTTTTAAGTACCAACCAACCCATAAAATACGCAACAACAATTCTTAGCTGTGCGATAAACAAATTTAACCATGTAATAATTTGTGTGTTGTAATCTTGAAAATTATTCCACAAAATCACAACAACAAACGAAAATCGCAAGAAATGCAAAAATAATTTCGTTATTTATCTTAAATCTTAAATCGTAGTAATTTAGAGTCAAGATACAAAGTATAAAGAAAAACGAGCAAAAGGATTTACGAAAGACAAAATTCACTTAAGGTTTCACTCTGTAAGTGTAAATGAGCGTGTGTTAGTTCGGGTTTTAACAATATGATTGTTAAAATGGATCCCGATGAATTGATTACGTTTCGGGTGCAGTATCTTGTCGATACTGCTCCACTCGATTGTACATCAATGTATCCCATACCAACACGAGCACCAACATATGCGTTTGCCGCCACCCTGCCACTGGCCACACAATTGGGCACGATTTTGCGTTTATTGAATGCACCACAAAGGGTAAGATTAAATTAAAATTTATTTATTTTTGTTGGTGATGGCAGACAGACTTCTTTCTACAAACATTGTAAAAGCTTTTAAGGATCTATAGTTGTGTTAAAACTTTTTAAATTTCAATTAAAATCTGAATAATTACAAAAAAATACGCTAAGCTTTAAACTTTAAGCGAGCTATGTTACTTGAATGCTGTTGCTTAAGAAAAAAAATTATTTATACAATATGTTAGATACAGAAATTTTATTATTGAAGAAAGAGTGACAAGGGCTACTAAATATTCAATAAAATATCGATAGATCCGCTTAAATTTTAAAATTTTATGTTGTTCAAAATTTGAAATAAATATTTTAGTATTGTGGGCCAATAAAACGACATTATTTCGGAAATATTAAATCGGAAATAAGCAAAAAATTTATAAAAGCAAATATAAATGTAAAAAATAGCGAAGACAGCAACCAAATAAAAATGATAAAATGAAAAAAAGGGAAAAAGTACGGTCGAACTCGTAAAAAATTTCTTAAAGCGAAAAAATGGGCATAAATTAATCAAACCACAAAAAAACATCAAAATCGTTGAAAATAACAAAATCGCAGAAATCACAAAGAAACAACATAATCCTAAAAAAAAAATAATCAAAATATAGCAAAAATTCTGTAAATCAAAGTAACAAGGCCAAATCCGAAAATGGGCGAAATGCCCAAAAATCGCCAAATAGAAAAATCGATTTGTAGAAAATCCCCAAAAAAAAAGGAAAAGTAAAGACGAATTTGTAGCACGAAAAAATTGTATAAATTGAGAAAACAACCAATATCGCGCTAATTTGCCAATAAACAAATTAATCGTAAAAAAATAAACCCAAATAATACCCAAAATTCCCTAAATGTAGGTAAGAATATCAAATCGGAAAATGGGCAAAAAGCACAAAATTCACACAATCGATTTAAGAAAAAAAAAACGTAAAAAGCAACCACATAAAAAACGTTTAAATCTCAAAAAAGCTCAAATTTAAAATAAAACTTAGAAAGGTTCAAATTCGTAAGAGATCACTTAAATTGAAAAAACCGTAAAAAAGGAGTCAACCGGCAAATTTCAGACAAACAACATAAACGTAAAAAATTTTTACCAAATTGTAGCAAAAGATCTATAAATCAAATTAACCAGATCAAGTCGGAAAAAGTACAAAATAAAAACACAAAAGTCGCCAAATTAAAAAAATTATTTAACCTCAAAAAAGAAAAAAAAAATTGTGAATTGAAAATAATGCTTATTAAGTTTAAAAGGATGATTCGTTCGCCAAAAAAAAGCTTTCTATATCCAAAATTTAAAAAAGTTCTCTCATTAAGGAAAAAAATATACAAAATATTACAAAATCGTATACTAAAAACGTTTTTAAACATTTACACAAATACAGGATGGCCCAAATTAGACCTAGTGATGTGAAACACGTATAACTCTTGTAATAAAGGTTTTTTTAATGATTTATTTTTATATGTTAAATACATTTTATGGAAATTTAAAGTGACTATATGTGAAATATGACATCAGGCAAATGACCACCATTTTGCTCGATACAGGCATTGGCTCTTTTTAGCGCATTTTGCATTACACGGCGTATTGTTTCTGGTTGCAGACGCCGTATTTCGTCTCGAATATTCTGCTTGAGCTGTCCAAGTATCTGTGGTTTGTTAACATACACTTTTAAATAACCCCATAAAAAAAATCGGGCGCAGTTTAATTTGGTGCACGAGGAGACCAAGGGAAACCTGCATTTTTTGAAATTATGCGTTCACCAAAAATTTCACGCAGCATGTCCATAGTTTGGCTAGCAGTATGCGTAGTGGCTCCATCTTGTTGAAACCACAAATTAGGATGTTGCTCCACCATTGGTCGAGCATTGTTCTGTAAGAAGCCCCGGAGACCGATTCTGGTGTTTCATCCTCATTCTCAAAGAAATATGGGCCGATGATTTTTGTGGCCATAACACCGCACCAAACAGTGCATCTGATTGGGTGTGAGTGATGCTGATGTATTGCCTTTGGATTTTCGGTGCCCCACAACCTACAGTTTTGTTTATTCACATAACCACTTAAATGGAAATGCGCTTCATCCGTCATCAAAAGATAATTTAACAAATCATTTTGTGTGGCTAATTGTGTAAAGCGAATAGCGTATTGTTGTTGGGGGTCTCGCGATAGAAGCTGTTGCACAATTTGAACTTTGTATGGATACATCTTAAGATCCAACTTTAACGTTCCACAAAATAATTAAAACTTAAAAAAAGAGCCAGAATATGAAAAAAAATATCAACTCGAGAAAAACGCCAAAATCGTCATAAAAGAGCTGAAGCTAAAAAAACTTGTGAATTGGAAATAAAATTCTCTCAACCAGAAAAATGGTGCAATTTATTATAAAAAATTACTTAAACAAAATAAATACTGGAAACCTTTAGTACTGACATAAAAAATCGTTTACTCCAAAAGAAATCCGAATCAAATCGAAAGGAACACACAAGATCTGAAAATCATAAAAAAAAACACACAAACACTAAAAAGGGAAAAATAAAAAAAGCGAAAATTCGGAGGAAGAAAAGAAAAAAAACAAATTAGAACATGGATAAATCGAAACTAAAATATTGGAGTAAAAAGGTTCTTGCAAAGGGAGAAATGCGGAAATACGGAAAAGAGCCTAAAATCGAAAATGGATTAAAATCCGAACGAAGATCACAAAATCTACAACAGTCATTTAAATCGAAATTGTATTACAAAAAGAGCGAGAAAAGGTCATAAAACTTTTTATTGTTAAAAAATAGAAATTGGTTTCCAATAAGGGCCGATCGATGAATTGAACTTGGATATGGTATATGATAAGAGCAACATATTATGATTGGCTTATATGGTTGTAAACAAATCATATTATTCTTGTAGGTAATAATAACATGGATCTCTTAGAACAATATACAAGCAAACAATGGCAGCTAACTACTAAGCCACAGCACCATCCTACTTTGATTAAGCGGCAAAGGATTTCTACATATTATGTCTATTGAGAACACATTATGGTTAGAGTAATTATATTATTTTTGTATAGTTAAAATACTTTGTTTATGGTTAGAATTTTAGTAAAAATTGTGTTGTTCAACAAAACTATGTTGGCATTTTTATGGATGGGATTATTTAATGACTTAATGTATCGCAACTAAAGTAATGTGTAAAATGTGTTTAAATAACCATTATATGCTTGCTACAACCATGCCTTCCCTCGCGTATACATGTATGATTTGATAGTATGGTTATCGCATGCGGCAGTGACGTCAATTAGCAGGCAAGATTGTACAATTTGACCTCACTAGAATTTGTGGTTGGCTCTATGAAATCGCGGATCTATGTGGCAAGGAATTTTTGTCCTGACGGAGCCGTCTAAGGAAGTATGTACTACATATATGGAATCTGACACTTTTTTATGCTACTTCAATATCGACCGGGCTTTATCAGATAGTTTCACAGAAAAGACACTAATTTGAACAAAATAATATCCACTGCCGACATTTTATGTGATTCTTTTCATTTCTTCTTTGGCTTCCAAATATTTCTCATCTCTTTCATTGTTTCTTTTAATTACAATTTCCCATAAAAAGGAGAACAGTAAATTAAAACGCGCTTAATAATTTGTATTCAAAACAAAAACCAAAAAAAAAAAACCATGAACAGATAAAAAAATGACAGCCGCAATAATTTGTAGTTTATAACAAACAACCCATTCAAAACTAAGTTAAAATATTTAAATTTCTCATGATTTAATGAAATTGAAGTTAAAATTGGTTTTATTTCTTTTTTATGTTTGTGCAATTTTTCGCTTTTGTTTGTCAGCGTAAATTATGCAAATTAAATTAAAATTTTAATAAGGAAATAAACTATTAATCGTAGAGTAGACTTTCATGAACTTTATTCAAGTTCAAATCGATCGAATCGGGTTAAGGAAATTCTTAAGGTCATTAATTCCAATGAAAGTTTGCACAAAATTTACTTCAGGCAAATGGCCTCTCCATGGTTTAGCTAGAATATTCACTTTTTTTTTAATTTAGATGGCTATTTGGCTGGCATAAGGCAGAATTTCGGTGAAGCAGAGTTATATCTCCTCATTGACTTCAAATAACCTCATAGAAAGGAAACCAATGGTATACAGCAATAATATCCTGAGTATACATATAATTCCCACGAGTAATGGGGAAAAAGATGTCCAACCACACAGACTCCATATGCACGGGCTGGTCCGTACTAAACTGGAAACTGATTGGTATCCAGAGACCGCATATACTAACTTCTCACCACTCGACTTATATAGCCAGACCCCCAGCAAAGACAAAAACCTGTTCTCAGGCTGCCTACATAACTTTGTGCCTGCTAGCTGACGACCTTTCAATTAGGTAAACTCTTTACGAATTTTGTGGCGCTCATAAACTTCCATTAAAGAGCCATTCATTTTAGGAACTATAATACGCAATCCATAAAATATCGTTTATTTATTCTAGGAAAGATTTTTTGCAAACATTTTGTATTAACTTTGCATCCACTTAATCTCTCACAGTCAACTGCAGTCAGTAGAAGGCAATACCTTATTACCGAAAGACAGTATGATTTACCCCGCAAAGTACGTGCATACTTTACATTCTTATTACGCCGTATGTACCCCACCCACATCCCCGAAATTGACAAAGCCAATTTCATGGATACTAAAGACACTTTTCAGTGTTTCGCTTCAATTGAAAGTTGCCATATTGAGCTATTGACAATGTCTTATCAATCTCTATGCTGGATACCTTTACATGTTCTGCATTGCCTCTCGATCATTAGATGAATTGCTTGTCTTGAATGCAACCATTCCAACACAAATGTTTTTCGCCACTAAACATAATTTTTCGGTAACAAACCGGATTTTCGCTGAAAATATAGGAGCATATGCCGTCAGGTTTGAAGTTGATCTTAATTCGTTCATTTACACATTTGACTTTTGTGTATTTTTATGATTAATAAAAGTTTAATTGAGTGACCACAATGTTCTGTATCGCTAAGCAAATCAGTTAATTATCGAAATAAAGCATCCGTGTGGCATCTCGAAGGTAAATTTCCCATTTTTGTTCAATCTTCTCATGCTCGAATAACACAATAGTCATGAATCGTTTGCTCAGTATAACGACCATAAAATATTAAAGGTTGTTTTTTGGCATCCAACTACAACACGAACTGTACATTTTTTTGGAACTGCAAAGGAACCACAAACAAATACTGAACACCCTCTAGAACAATAAAAAAATTTTGCAGAACTTTCCAGTATTTTGGCTGTATTGCCTATCTTTCTGAAGTGTGAAAGTGATTCGTCTATTATTGGATTCTTTTTTAATCACATAAATTTAGTCAATTTGACTATAAAATTTAAAATTCTGATATTAATGTTCCTTAATGTACAAATCTGATTAAACACAATTAATATTTTTCTTTTGAGATTTCTTGAGGTTGTGTTATAAAATCAATTTGCATTTGATTAAAATAATGACACATTTTTTATAGATTTTTTGAATGAAAATTGATACATTTTACGGTTTTTACTAAAAATTCCTGTTATAAATATTTAAACATTTAGATTATGTTTCTTATTAGATGACGTGAATGATTTTCATTGTTTTGCTGGTGCAAACTAAAAATTGTCAACATCAATTTGGTCAAGTTTTTTTTTTCAGTAGTTCAAGAACTTTTCAACCAAAAGAAGAACTTTTCAACGATACATTTAAAAAAAGTGCTTATTTTAATAGCACTTTTTAAAAAAGGATTTTGTACAAAGCAAATTTTGGAAAAAAGGTACTTTTTAAGGTACTTTTTTTTAAGTGTGTTTAAAGGTTAAGTTAATAAAACGGTGTTTGAAACGTAGTACATTATATAAAGAAAACATTTTTTGTAATAGTATTTTTACAAACACGTATTTTTGATTAGATATTCTTTATGTAAAAAAAAACTGTTTGTAGGAATTAGGAATGTCCCACTTGTATACACGTATTTTTTTAAAAAGACCCTTTTTGTTAAAAAAAGTACTTTTTGTTGTTCGAAAGTTCAATAGGCTGCTACAAGTTATTCACAAAAAATATACTCTGTAACAGTATTTAATACCACCTGCTTGCATTTGCCTCCAATCGATCTCTCCATCTGAGTTGTTATTGACAGACAATATTAAGTTGCCTTTGTAATCGAGAAAAGTTTTGTGGTCTATTGCAAATATACAATTTTCTCTATATTTGCACTACTTTTTCATTATTTCCAGTTTATTTTAATCATTTTCCCTGTTTTTTTTTCAAAATCAATTTGTGGTAATTAAATTGTAAACACAGTCGTAAATAAAAGATAATCACTTAAGATACAATCACTGATGGATAATACAATCACTTTATTTGAAAAATGCGTTTTAATTTAACGATACATTGCGTTTATTCTCCTTTTGAACAAATTAATTGTTTAAAATCACGTTTAGAATTTAAATCTTTCAATCTGCAACACGCATGGCTCGTAAAAGAAAAAAAAAAAATAAACAACATAATTAAATGAATTTGTTTAATTTTTAGTAATGTACGAGTTCTTCTACATGCTTTGCCTCCATATGAGCGTTTTAAGTTTTAAGAACATGTTACACCCTCAACTACAATATTTTTTAAATAAACTGGCAATTAAGCCTAATGGGACTTAAGGTCTCTATAATATTTGCAAACTTTTAGTGTATTACAACATATGTACCACTCTTTGTTATCCATTTGAATTTCAATAAATTAAAAAAATATCGATAAAACGGTTATGTACATAGAAATTCTGCAACAAAATTTCATTGCTTTTCCCCTCAAAAATATGGTTTTATTTGAATAATAGTTATCGAAAGATTTTTTGTAAAAAAAATTTTTTCTGTTAAGTTTTAGTTATCGATAAATTCGTTATAGGAAATTTATTTTATCAAAATATTTTCTGTATTAAACGTTTTCGTTATTGAATAATTTTCTATAAAAAGTTTGTCGATATCGTAGCTTTAGCTATCGATTGATTTTCTATAATAATCTTAAGTTATTGATAAAGTTTCTATAATTACCAATAAGTTTTCTTGAGGAAAGTTTAGTTATTAATAAAATTTCTGTATTAAACATTTCTGTAGTAAAAGTAAGTTATCGATAAATTTCTTACAGTAATCTTATGTTATCGATAAATTTTTAGTAGTAAAATTTAGTTATCGATAAATTTTCTCTAGTGAGCCTAAGTTGTTAATAATTTCTTTATGTTAAACTTTAATTCTCAGTAAACTTTCGGTAGGAAACTTTATTTATTCGATTATTTTTCTATAGTCAACTCATTGATATATCTTCCATATCAAAAGTTGGTAATCGAAATATTTCCTATAGTAAATTTTAATTATCGCTAAATTTTTTATGGTCACCTTAAGTTATCGACATAGTTCTATGGTAAACTTTATTTAGTTATAAATTTGCTTTCGCAAGCTCTAATGATCAACAAATTGTTAAACTATAAGTACGTTAAAATTTTTGTAATTAATTTTAGTTATCGAAAAATTTATATAATAAACTTTAGTTATCGATAAATTTTCTATAGTCAACTTTAGTTAGTAGCTTAATTATCTATCCATTTTTTCTAGTAAGCTTTTGTTTTGAATAAATTTTCGTAAATAAAACTTTAGGTATCGATAAAATCTCTGTAGTTAACTTAAGGTAGGGTAGCTAAATTTTTCTTTAAAAAATTCAGCACTAAATTTTTTATAAATATCAAAATTCTCCACAGATAACTACAAATGTCTGTAAGAAGTGCTTAGGTAACTAAAATTTTTAATTGAAAATCGAGTATAAGCGATAACATTAGAAATATGTCGATAACCTTATTGTTTATCGGCATGTGTATCGTTATTTATAAACAGTGAACTGACCTATTTAAAATCGTTAACATCAGTTTTCTACAGCTGGTATTTGCCATCCCATTTTCGCAATTTGTCTCATAAATCACGTTTGGATTAATCGTCGATCTCTTTCATTTCTTATTTAAACATTATTTTTCGAACCCTTCTTCATATTTTTCCCAAATTAATTTCCAGCTGCTTAACAATTTCCTGGATGCATTTCTTTCATTTTTAAACCATTTAATGTTTGTTGCGGAAAGTAGTAGTGTTGCATCTGCTTTGCACATGTTTGCATGTGTCTAATGCAAATAATCACGATTCATTTAAAATTTATGGAAACTTTATAAAGATTTACGCATCCTTTAAGGCAGTCATTTGTCTTTCAAATACAATTCTAGCTTCAGTAAACAGTTTTTTCTTTGATTTTGAATGTGAAAGCTGCATTTTATTGAACACAACACATGCTCAGATAAACGAACGACTTGTGCAGCTTTAAACCAGGAAATAAGAAAAAACTTTAATAAACAAGAAGGGTTTTTTATGTATTTCTTTTCTTTAAGCATTCTGCTCTTCTGTCTTCAAATCATCGATTGATAAATTTTAATAATTTCAAGAAGTGTGGAAAGTACAACGTAGTAGGAATTGAAACTATCGATAACTTAAATAATCAGTAACAATTTTCTTGCAAAATAGAACTTTCTAAAGGACTTTTTAAATTGACATTTTTTCGATAAAGTTAATTGGCTGAAAATTATTTCTCGGTAACTTGTTTTATGTAAAAATCGATAACTTGAATTTTCTAAGAAAACTTATCGGTTACCCCAATTTGCTATGTAAATGCCCAAATGTTCTATAGAAATATTTTTGGTAAATGGAAATTCGATAACTTATAAATATTACTTTTATTACTAGTTCATCGTTTAGTTGAACTTTCTGCAAAAGATTTATGATTTTTCGATAAATTTAGAATGATTATTTGAAATACTGAACTAAAAAAAATATTCATAACTTTACTTTTCGGGAAAAAATATACCAACAACTTTATTCTTGAACGTAAATTTTATCGTCATCATGAATATCGATGGTTTAAATTATCTTAGCATAAGGTATCGATTTAATAAATACACTGCTAACTATAATTTCCTATAGAAGAAACATACTTAAAGCGATTTTTCTATCGACAAGTCTTCGACAACTTTAGTAACAGTAACGTGAATATGGAAAAAATTAACGCTAATTTAAATGTTTGTTAGACAATTTATTTCGGGGTTGAATATATGTAGTTTTCCGTCGAAACATTTTTAATTAAACTGAATCTGTAGTGACTACAAATTTTGTTATTTTTGTTTTGTGTGTTAAAGAGTAGCAACCTGCGTCCTTCAGAAAATATACCAGAGTCTTCCACAATTTCCTATTTGGATTCGAACAGAAATAATTATAACTCAGTTTGAGCAAAAACAAGATTTGCCCTTCTTCACTGCTACATACTGTTGATAAATACTTTGCAACGCTCTTTTTCCGTTTTGTTGCAAATTAGTCAACATTGCACAAATAGTTTAACAACTGCCATCATCCTTCTTTAATAAAATCCAAATAGCGATTCAACAAAATGATATTTGTAAAAATCCATACTCTCACACACGAATGTTGCTGGGGTGCCAGCCTGCCTCCAAGCACAAAAATATTTTGTAGCAATATCAAAATTGGATGCAGTTCTTAGATAATTTAGAAAAGAAAAAAAATGTTTTTTTTTCTAAAGAAATGTTTTAAGTTTTTCTAAGTCTGGGTTTATAGTTGCTTTTTCGCATTGCATTGGAGAAGAGCAATGGAAAGGTTTCCTAGAAGAAAACGATGTGAAGTAAACGAAATAGAAGTACCTTAAAAATCATTCAATAATACATTTTCTTTAAGTAAAATTTACCTTCAGTTTTAAATTGATCATTTGAATTAAAGTGTGTAAAATTGCTAATAATTCCTTCAGTCTTATATTATTTGCACATGATTTTTCTAAAAGAAAAGCTCATCAAAGTCGTGTTTATTTGTTGATTTTGTGTGAATAATATCTTGTTACCATGTGAAGGTGTTACTAGCAGGCTGCTTAAACTTAATAATCCGCACTTCTTTGGCGGTCGTTGTACGAGTGTGTTTGGAACAAACTGTTTGTTATTCAATGCAACCATTTTTAGTATTCTGAAAAAGTCAAAAATACAATGTTTTTTGTTTCTTTCCTTGTTTTTTTTTTTTGAATTGTGTAATACATCATTTACGCAAATAATACAAACAATTCAACACTCTTATTTCAACGTACCATTCAGCTACAAAACACTTTTACTTAAATGCGCTACATCTAAGAGCACTTAAAGAAAAATGTTGCTCTCGCAAATTTATGCACAACATAAGTTTTTTTATACACAATTTATTGGTAACATCAATTTTCTCTACAATTTATCGATAAGATATATTTTCTGTACACAAAGTTGATAATGTAAACTTTGTCTCGAAAATTTGTCAACCACATACTTTTTCACTAGAAATTTTCCAGCCGCATATTTCATCCAGATAATTTATCGATAATATCAATTTTCTCTACAAAATTTGAAAATAGCGTTGAATTTCTTTAAAAATTTTATCGACCGTAAATACAGGGTGTCCGGGGGGAAGGTATACTGCTTTATTTGTTTATAATTTTTGATTAAATGAAAGGGAATGGATCGTATATTGATAAATGTTTTAATTAATGTCGGCAATTATGTATGGACTGCAATATCAGATAAATGTCCGCCTCTGTAAGCCTTACAAATGCGAGCCCTTTTGAACACATTTTTCATTACATTCTCACACATTTCACACGGTATTTCTTTAATTTCATCCGAATATTTTGTTTGAGTTGCTCCATCGTTTCTGGTTTGTTTGCATAAACTTTGCTTTTCAGATATCCGCACAAAAATAAGTTCGGAGCAGTCAAATCAGGCGACCGTGGAGGCCAATCAACATCACCATTCCTTGAAATAACTTGTTGTGGAAAGAGGTCTCGCAGTGATTCCATTGTAATCCTGGCTTTATGCCATGTGGCATCGTCTTGTTGAAACCACGCGTTAGTCAAGCCCAAAGCATGCACTTGTGGCGTTAAAAAGTTTTCAAGCATATCACGATATCGCTCCCCATTGACAGCTACCGTTACGCCGTTTTCAGTTTCAAAGAAGTAAGGTCCAATGATTCCTCCTGACCAAATTTCACACCAGACTGTCACTTTTAATGGATGCAAAGGTGACTGATGAATAATTTGAAGGTTTTCCATTGCCCAGAACCGACTGTTCCGTTTATTCACATATCCATTCAAATGAAAATGTGCCTCGTTACGCATTATGATTTTTGCCTGAAAATCGGGGTTGTCATCGGCGAGCTGTAGCATCCTATTGGCATATGTACGGCGGCGTAAATGGTCTTCTGGAAGTAGCTCTTGTGTCAACTCATTCTTTAATGGAAACAAATGCAAATCTTTGTGCAAAATTGTGGCCAAAGTTGTTCTTTGAAGACCAAGCTCCTGAGCACGGTGTCGAATTGAAGTTGATGGATTGTTTTGAACACTTTTTTGAACAGCAGGAATGTTTTCAGCCGATCTTGCAGTACGTTGTGGTCCATGCTTGGGCCTATCAGCTACAGTCGCTCTCTCTTCGAAATCATTCACTACACGATAAATAGTGCTTCTTGTTGGCACGTTGTTTCTCCCAAAAATTTCAGGTAACTTTCTCATCGTCACAGTAATCGATGATTGATTTTGATAAAATGTTTTAACGATTAAAACACGTTGGTTCACCGAATATTTTTTCCATAATAAATTTGCCACGTCTCTACTTCACGACTGCCAAATATCACTGCCAAGACCAATGTTGACCAATGTTGACCAAAATGGCGGCAAAACAAAGTAGTATACCTTCCCGGCGGACACCCTGTATTATACAATTTATCGATAGCATTAATTTTATGCGCAAAATTTAACGATAACATAATTTTTGCACGAAATGTAGAAATTTTCTTTAAAAAAATTTATTGGCTTTGAAAATTTCATCAAAAACTTCAATTTTTTGTATATATTTATCGATGACAACAATTTCCTATAGGTAATTTATCGATGACATGAATTTTCTGTAAATAATTTATCGATGACAAAAGTTTTATGTAGAAAATGTATAGATGAGATTTTTCTTAAGAAATTTATAGTTAAAATAATTTTTTTCTAAAGAAATTTAATATAATTTGTTTTAGAAAATCTATCGGTAACATAATTATTTGCGAACAAAATAACCGCTAAAAATCTTATGTGGAAAGTTTATCGAGAATATACATTTTATGTACAAAAAATTGGATTTTGTAAAGAAGGCATATCGATAACAAAGACCTTAAATTAAACTTTTTAAACTTAAGCTTTCGATAGAAAACGACTTTAATACAGCTTATGTGAATTTCCCAATTTTATCGAAAAATCGATCGCTTCTAGGAGAAAATTGTTGGTACTTTTGTGTATATTTTAAAGAAAATTTATTACAAATTCAAATTTTTTTCCACAGACTTTAAAGTAGCTGCACAGAATTCATCGACAAATAATTTTTAACTGAGATTAATTTTTTAAGGCTTTACGTAATAGAATTCATTCGATTTTCAAAACAATTTTTATCAGTGTAACTTTTTACGTTTTTCGATTTTTGCATTGTGTTGTTCTGTACATTTTAAGCTTTTCCTTTGTTAACAACAACAAATACACATTTTTTTGTGTCTTTAGCATTCTTCTGTATCTTTATATGGAAAACAAAATCCCCATTGAACCAGTCTCCCCATTGTTACATAAATTAAAAAAAAAAAAATTAAAGTTTTACAACACAAACAATAAAAAAGCCATGTTAAATAAGCATTTAACGTGAATAAAATAAACCTGAACCTACCTTAAAAATTTATGTTCGGAACTTTGGTAAAATTTGTTTACTGAGACTTTTAGCAAATGTTTGTTTGTTTGTTTTGGCAAATTTTACTTGCACAAAGAAAGATGCATTATTTCTTTTATTTTTCCATAATCGAGCTACAAATTTGTTGTTTGTTGCTTTTTTTTGTTCGAAAAAAAGGAATTATTTTGTTGTCGTCTGTTTAATATATTTAATGAACGCAATGATTTTGAGATGTATTGTGTTCAATGGCCAAGGGAAATACCAAAAACAAACGAAAGTTTAAATCAAAAGTGTTAAGGCACTTTAGGGCTGAGTACTAAATGTGTAAGTGTACTAAGAACTCCTGAAGAACTAATCCAAACTCAGCACAACGAGGAATAACAATTTTTAATTAGGTATTAGATATGAAGCAAGTTTTAATCATCCAAGTATATTTCGTTTTAAGGTTGTTTTTTTTTCAAAAACATTTTCATTGCATCAGTTTGAAAATGAATTTTATTTAGAAACCGTGTCTTATTTAGTTTTATTTATCATTTTCTGTTTGTTTTCTAACCAAATTAAAGTATTCTGTTACATGGCAGAAAAGTGTCAATAACTGACACACCACACGCGATATTTTTGCAATTCGCATTGACGTTTTATTTAATGTGAAGACGCGAAGGTGTGACGACTTAAGAGAGATTTCATTTAATATAATTTTTGTATGTTTTTGCAAATAAGGTTTTTTGTTTCAGTTGAAATGCTCTCGAATTGTTCTTGTAAGGAGATTAAAAGCAGCCTTTTCTGTTTTTGGAATTTTTTGGATTTTATGTCTTAAATCGTAAATAACCTCTTTTTCAGATCAGTTGTTACCTACTTCAGAAAAATGTAAAATACAAATTTTTTTAAGCTATCTGCTCTTCATAAAATGTTTGTAACGTCTAAATTCGGGACAAAATTGAAAAAAAAATTTCGAAGGCATATATTTTTATTGATATTTTTAAATAGAAATTTTATTTCGATAACAAAAATTTTATATAGAAAATTTTCGATAACAAAAATTTTATATAGAAAATTTTCGATAACAAAAATTTTATATAGAAAATTTTCGATAACAAAAATTTTATATAGAAAATTTTCGATAACAAAAATTTTATATAGAAAATTTTCGATAACAAAAATTTTATATAGAAAATTTTCGATAACAAAAATTTTATATAGAAAAAATTCGATAACAAAAATTTTATATAGAAAATTTTCGATTACAAAAATTTTATATAGAAAATTTTCGATTACAAAAATTTTATATAGAAAATTTTCGATTACAAAAGTTTTATATAGAAAATTTTCGATTACAAAAGTTTTATATAGAAAATTTTCGATTACAAAAGTTTTATATAGAAAATTTTCGATTACAAAAGTTTTATATAGAAAACTTTTCGATTACAAAAATTTTATATAGAAAAATTTTCGATTACAAAAATTTTATATAGAAAAATTTTCGATTACAAAAATTTTATATAGAAAAATTTTCGATTACAAAAATTTTATATAGAAAACTTTGCGATTACAAAGATTTTATATACACAATGTTACGATAACAAAAACTAAAAATTTTTTTATAGAAAAATTTTGAATAATAAATTTTATTTATGTTAAGTTTTTTGATAACAGAAATTCTGTGTAAAATTTTGTTTAGACAATTTTTCGATAACAGAAATTCTGTATAGAAAATTTTTCGATACATAAAACAAAATTTTTTTATAGGGAAGTCAGCGATAATGAAACTTTGTGAGAGAGTTATATAGACAAATATGTCTATATAAAACTTATCAATTGACATAACTGAACTTTAAAAAAAATATATTTAGTAAAAGAATGCTTTGACATTTCTACCGATGACTAAAATAGGAGGGATCCTATTTATTAGTATTACGCCCTTGGAAGTACCAATGGTTATGATGGATGAGCGCTCTCCAGGTTTTTCAAGTTAATTCCTCGTGATGGATTATGTGTGGTAAAGTGTCTACCGTGATATACTGGAATTTTGTTTTTTCAAATGCAAGGCAGTGGCATGGAAAACAACCGGTTTGTTTTCAAAACAAACTTGACAGAGGATGACAAAAATTTATTAAAAAATTCGACATAAAAAACACCCTGTCAGAATATAAAATAAAGAATGGTTTAAATATCCTCATTGCAAACCCTGAACCCGTTGTTATCGGCTCTTCCTTTTCGAAGCAAATGTGCTCGTAATCCTGCGTTTTCCGTCAAAGTACTCGCCATCTTAGTGATTTCGGTCTTGCTCAATCTCAGCAAGGTCTTTGTTTTATATTCGTTTGATTCATTTCTTGCGATTGTTTCGTTGTGTTATGGGTCATCTTTGCCCTATCCTCCTGGCCGCAAAAGGTTTCGCATTTTCAAGGCTTGAAATTCTCGGGCTATATGCCAGAGTAATTGCTCGTTCATTACCAATTACCCCCAGGTGGTCTGGCCCTCAGATAGTGCGCAGTAATCCATGTATGAAGAATTCTTTAATTGCTCCTTTGCAGTCGAATATCATCTTTGACCTGGCTCTAGCGGACTCTATTGCCTTGGCTATCAGTGAAGTGGTAAAATTTTCTTAACTTTGTCGTTTCTCCGCGGCATCCAAAATATAATATATAGACCAAATACTTGTATACAAGACTTATTATCTGTAACAAAAATTGTTCAAAGAATTATCTTCCATATATCCATTCAAACATGGCAAAAATCTCGTGAAACATATTAAAGCAAATTGCGATTAAAGTCCACAAAATGTAGGCAAACTCTAACATGCTTGTGCAAGCACTGCATCTCTGCTAATAACGTTATGTGTTTTAGATAATGGATTGTAATTACAATTCATTTATTAAAATCAACATCAGTAATATCCAACATTTACTATATTGCAACAGTTGATTATCTTGCAATAGATTTAGTCAACAACATGTCAAATTGTTAATTAAAGCTGTTGGCAACATGTTATTTATTTGTGCTTCATATCTGCATGTTGAAAGAAAAATCAGAATTACATAAACTCATTAAAATATGTAGTTCGTTCTCTTCTTTGCAAATCACAGCATGACTGCTGTTAAATAAAAATCCAGTACCTGCACTCAGATTTTTGTTTTAATGTCAGTTTTAACTGTCAGTTGAAAAATGCTCTTGCCGCTTCTGTTGCTATAGACTTTTTAGAAGCAAAACGAATATGCTTTTATGTAACAAATGGAAGGAAAAGATTGACACATGGGCAAATTATAAAGAATTATGTGTAACAAGAGTCATACATATTATTATTTACATATGTTTTATTTTATTAATACGGTGGTTGTTTTAGTAAATTCAGTTTGCTTACAAACTGTGGATGAACTACAACTGTCAAACTTAAGCATTTATCTTTATGTATTTCCAAAAACGAGCTGGGAGTTGGGAGTATTTAATTTCAATTCCGGGAAATCACTGCATATTAGAAGCCAGAAAGGTTGTATACAATCGGTGCAAGTCAAGCAAAGGATTAATAAAAAATAATTTCTCATCCTTCCTTGACACAGGATTTCAAATACACATTGGAAGACCATTGAGAACCAGAAAATATTGGGTTTGTAGCAGAAAATGTATGCCTATCTTTCGGTTTAGGTTTTCCAAAATATTTTAGTAATTCCTGCTGCTGGTTTTCAGATTTATCCCTGATTAAACAATTTGTTCGGCTGTATGTCCTTCTCCTCTATATATAAAAATCAATTGATATATGTTAGGGTTGTTAAAACAAAAACGCCTGGACCGATGTGAATAATTCTATAGTTCTGGGAGGCTTAAAAATAAAAGATAAGAGAATTATTAATTTGATATTCCGACAGGGTGTTTTGAGTAAATTTTTGGAACAAACTTCCGTCATCCCTTGTCAGGTTTGGTTTGATGACAAATCGATTTCGGCTATGTGCCATCTTCACATCAACGAATTTATACAAACTTCTCGGAACGAAAAATAACACTCAAGATACCACATAGCCGAAACCAGTTTGTCACCAAAGCAAATTTGACAAGGGATGACGGAAATCTGTTCCAAAGGTCTAATATTAGAAGAAGCCAAAAAACAAAGCTGAAAAATCGAAAAAATAAAAATTCGTCATCGAAACACAAGTAAAAATTTACGTAAATATGAAAAAAATGCCTTTAAAATAACTAAAATCGCCGAAAATTTATAATTCACCAAAAATCACCAAATTTTTGACAAAAAAAACTTAGGGGTTTGCAACAAAAATTGAATTTTTATTTAAAACGAGCAATATTGGCGTTTGAAAACAAAGACGTCAATGGCCTTAATGCAACAATTTTAAATTTTGTTCCGGGGCAGTTGTTTTTTTTCGTTCCAATTAATCGATACAGTTATCAAGCAAGATGATGTGGTAAATTCTCTCACTTAATTTTTGTACTCGCTTGAATTACTTTGACAACCACCTCACAATTATATTTAGACTTAATCATCAATATGCTGAGTAACATTAATCAACTTCAGCTGTGGAATAAAATGCGACTGGCAGTGAAAAAGTTGATGAATAACCCAACGATATTTCGGCCATACGCGATACAGGCAATATTATTAATCTCAATGAAGAGGAGGTGCAGGTTAATTGAGATTATTAATCGCTGATCAAAAATAATCCAATAAATTGTAGGTGGAGCTAAATTCAACGGTTCATCTAAATACTATCGAGTTTCTTTCTTTTTAATGTCTTTATATCTTATTGAAAATAAGCGACTTTTGTTAATTTGTTCTGAGTTTTGTTCCTCTCTTCGAATTGTCCGTTTTTTTTTCTTCTTTCCAATTTCCAACCTTGTTAAAATATGTAGACTGTTATATTCGAATTTTGAATTTTTCGCTCCACATTTCGTTTTCTTTATCCAACTTTAATAAAGATCTTTTTATTTTTCATTAGCCCATTTTCATTTAAAAACCGTCTATATTCCTTATGGAATTATTAAATGATAACGTTGAAATAGCTAATAGTGTGAAAAGTGTCATGCCTTTCTGGCAATTTGGTGCAATTAAACACTAATTGCGCAATTTAGTAATTGTGTTCTTTAAATGTACTTTACTTATAAATTTGTAACATGTAATGTTACGAAACGGATTCCTGAATGGTGCTACGTGACGCACAGCGACCGCCTCAATGGAAATTCTGCATGAACTATTTTCGGAGAGAAGGCGTAAATGGATATCGAGCAAGCTGGTACTTGACCTCGCTACACATTTTCTTTTTGGGTTCTCTGAAGTAGTAGGTTCATGACGATTATACGCCATCGACTGAAGCCCTCATAGTCAACATATCCCAGACGATCGCTCAAATTTCAATGAATACATGCATCAGATTCATCGAACCAAAAGGAATTCCTTTAATACGCCACACATAGAGTGTTTTATACCATGCAACATCGCCGTGCCGTTATTGGAAACTCTTTTATTTTGACATTTAGGAACAAAAAATTAGTTGATCTAATCACTCTCAGTCCATGCTTTCCTTCAAAACCTTCTTAGTTTACGGCAGCTAGAAAGTTCGTAATTCGATTAAAAAATTCTTTCCAAAGAGAATTTTTTTTTTCTTAATTTCACTTCAAACCCCCATTTGCCGGACTCTTTGTTATTTTTTTTATTATTATTTTTTATTTATCATTAACTATTCGTTTTGTTGCCAATTTCATTCGGTCTTCGTTCTTTTTTTTTTAACAACAATATTCAGCATTTGTGTTGCTGTTTAATTTTACTAGAAACACGTAAATTTAGAGGAAAAATTAAATGCAACATCATGCATCAATCAACTTTAAATGAAAGTAATTATTGTATTTATTTGTTGTTGTTGTTGATGGAAGTTGTTGTTGATGTTGCTGCATCTTAATGTGGCAGTAATGAAATATTGTTGTTGCTATTCTTTATGTTGTTGATAGTGGACAGCCAAATGGCAATTATGTCTGTCGTCGTTTAGTTTTATTGTTTGGAAATTCTACTAAAAGTTTCTTAGAGCAAAGACAGATTTCACTCAATCATTTTATGTGTGTGGCAGTGTGTGTGTGTGTGTGTGCGCTGGTACAGCATACTCTCTTTCTTAACTTTTCTTTTTTATTTTCTTTTCACTAGAATTAAGAAAACGTTTTTTTATGGTTTTAAATGTAAAAATTAAAACTTGAAAATTGGACTTTTGTTGCAAATATCTTGTTGCCTTCTTATTACAACAAGTGGCAAGTATTTATGTAGTATGTATTTAGAATTGTTGTTGCTCTTGTAATTATTGTTATTGTTAACGTGTGAAGTCAACATTTGTTCTTTCTCCTCATTTCTTTGGTATTTCAGTTTTCTTTCTATCTGCGTTGCACTTAATCCGGCTAGCAAGCAGATGGCGTCGTCTTTGCCTTCTAGGCTTTCAATAAATATTTCTTTTATGGCCGTTTTTCTTTTTTTAAAAGAATAATTGCCAGCATTTAGAAAAAATTTTGCACGGTTATGAGATTATAAGCGAAAGCTAAATGACCATAAAATGTTTTTGTAAACAAAACAACTTATGCGTACTTAGATTACGTTGGACAGGCTTAAAGAACGTCGGCAAACAATGGGTTAATAATGATTTTTAAGAAAATTATTTAAGCGTTTGTGTACGAAAATGCATAAATTTGCAATTGCGTTTCAAATTGACGACAACACTTTATTAAAATTTTTTGTTAGCTAAATGATTGTGAAAGAAATGATGAAGATTTGAAAAACACTAAAGTCACTTGACCAGAAGGATTTCATACAAACCGTACAGCAAATTGAAAAAGGTCTGCGTATTCTCGTCTCGATTTGGGTTTAGACAAGTGTTATAAAGGGGCGATTTGGAAGTAACCTACCAGACATTCTAGCGTTAGCCAAGCAGTCAGTGTAGGTTCCTAAAAATACTTGCTGGAATCGCTCAACATGTGCTTCGATGCTGTCCTTATCTCGCTGAGAGTAGTTCCTGGTTAAAGCATCCGCTTTTTTCCAATTTCATCGGAATTTTTTAATGAAAATTTAATTGTAGCCTACAAATGGTCTTATGATTTTAACATTCAGGCTAAATTTAAAATTAAAACAAATTTTCAGCCTAACAAAGTCTGGGTGTTATAACGAACAAAGGAGATCAAAGTAGAGCTGGGCACCGCTAACGTGATTTGCGTGAATCATGCGTGATCGCGTTTGATCCTGAGTAATTTTTCGCTCCAATTACGCTATCACGCCTGAACGTGAATATAGACATCAGCATTCGTGAGTGTACATGGGGAGGATTTTTACGTGACTATTACGTGACTGAAATATTCTGATTTTTTCATATGAAATGTAATTAAAAGTGATGCATTATCGACAGCAAGTTTTTTATTATTATGTGTGAATAAGTTTTTATAACATCGTCAAGTGATTTTCTTCCGTCAATTGATTTTTTCCGTAAGTATCTCGTGACCATGAGTTTTTATGATCTTGATTCATTTTTGATTATATTCAAGTGGGCAAAAGAACAAGCAATATTTTTGTCATGAGCGTGCATGATCCTTAGTGAAAACATACTCGCCTTTATAATTAATTTACTTGTTTATATCACTAATTCTTCGGCGACTGTAAATTTTTTTTATGACTGTTACGTTATTTTTGTGATCACACAAAAGGGTGATACGACGTTACGTTAAAATTGAAAGGCGTGTATTTCTGTAGCTATTTTCCATTCAATATTTTGCTAGACGAACGAAGTGTTGGCGGCTGTGGAACCACTCAGCATCGAAGAGTAAATTTAGAAAATATGTCAGTTAGATTACTTTTGTGGTTAGGGCTCAATATGATCTCACACTGAGCGGGACTTTTGGTTTTAACCATAGCAATCTCTTTCCTCCTCACAATGTATTTTTCAAACTTTTTTTATTCACTAAGTTTAAGAAGTCATAATTTTAGGAGATTTATTTTCTTTAAATTGTTTCGTTTAGTTTGCTTTCATGGCTTTAAATTTATTTTATAATGCAAAATATATATTTTTTTTAATTCTTTCAGATCGATGATGCTGCCATTCAAGTCTATAAAGATGGTGATTATGGCTCCTATTTGGATTTGGAATCATCTTTGGCTGAGCAGTCAGAAGAAATTGAAGGTCTTAATTCTAGGTAAGAAAAATACTCTCTGTATAACAAAATTTCCACAGCACTATCAACACAAACACCTTAAAATACTTAAACAGTTCCTCGTTAAAATAACTCTCGCCCCAAAAAAAAAACTTGCAACATGTCAGAATTTAACGTCTGTCTCGAGCATTTTGAAAGTGGTTTATGAATTTATTTAGCAGCATTTTTTCTTTATTTCTTTTCTTTTTTTTTTTTGTATAAGTTTCACTTTTCTCTGTCGGACAAATTTTAAAGCTTGATGTAATTTACCTTGAATGTCGCCTGGTAAACATCACCATTCGACCAGCAGCAACAGCAATAAACTAAATTCTACCACAAGCAAAAGCAACAGTATTTTGTTGCCCCAACACTGCTAAATGATGTTGCTGGCCAAAAAAAGTGAAGTTGATGTTGAGTTGCAACGAATTTATTTTTGGTTATTGAGTTTAAAATTATGTTTTTGCTTTGAAAAAAAAAAATGTTAAAAAGGCTGGAGAGTTTTTGGATTTTCTTTGTTCTCTTTCGGCCACGATCACATGATTATTTACAAGTTTATCAAGTTGCAACTGTAAATAGTACGAAGATATCTTTTCAACCTAAGGCACTTCATATAAAATAGAATTTTCAATATGCAAGAAGTGTTTGTTTGTGTCAACCTACGTGAGTCAGGTGAAGCAAAAATATCTTGATTTAGCGGCACCTTACAAGAAATTTTCAAAGTAAATCCAGTAAGTGAAAAGCGCTCACTTTTGCCCCTTAACCCAAGCTCAGTTGTACTCGGTATAGAGCGATCAATTAATTCTATATGAATTTTAAAAAATTTACTACTGCTGCTAAATTCACACTAAAATTCATTCCTACAATCATAATCATAAAGCTCAGCCATTTAGTTTTTTACCAAAGCCGCAGAGTTCGCCCCGTCAGAACAGAAAGTTGTTATCCTATGGATGGCTCCGAACTTGAATGGATTTAAGTTGGTTTTTTATGACTGTGTTTTAGTTTTTATGTCACTAGCAAGATCTTTCTTCGGCCCGATTCTTGTTCGCCCCAATTGGTTTAGGGGAGTCACTCCTCAGGCGGTAAACGGTCGGGCCAGAATTTTATTCGCCCCAACCAAGTGCGTTCGGAGTTGAGTGAGCAGAGGAGACATCTCTTAGCTTCGGGCCAGAATTTTATTCGCCCCGACAAGAGAGTCAATCCTTGTCCCATTAGATAGAGCAGTAGCTAAATGAAGAGAGTCCAACTAAGTGAGACGCACAAAGCTTCTTGAATTGTCGACTCAGGCCAGAATATTATTCGCCCTGACAAGAGAAGCCAGAATAAGAAGTGCTCTCGTACCATCGGGCCAGAATTTTATATGCCCCGAGGAATCGGCTTCGGTGCACTCGCAACGAATAGTGGTGGTATTTTCTGTAAGTGGCGGATGCTGTGAGGTGCTGGTTAGAGTACCAGCGATCGTTTCAATGGCCACCGAAGGCCCATCGTATTTCGTGTCGCGCTGTACTTATTAATTTAAGTTGATAAATAAAGTTTATAACGTTGTTGAAAACATTTATATTAACTGTCTCGTCTCTCTCTTGGAAACAAATAAATATTTTTTGTAACGAACCCTGGGAGCCGCGTGCTCTACTCCAGCTAACTGTGAAAACACATCGTTACAGTATTAAAAAATGAAACTCTTCTCTAGTGTGTGTGTGCATCTGATTTGGAAGCGACATTTAAGTTCTGATCAACTATTTTAAGAAAACTACTAATTATGGGCCCCCAATAAAAGAAATATTGGTTCATCTTGGAATCCTTTAACTTTAAACTGTGAAATATGTGCAAGTGTGAGTGTATAAATTTCGTGGGTTGACAGTTGATGTGGGCATTATTTGTAAACAAACAACAAAATTTCACTGGGTTTCTGGGCCACCAAAAATATACAAAACAGCAACAATAACAAGCACAGCAGCTACAAAAACATTAAATGTTTTTTAACCACATTCTCTTTGTTGTTTTTGTTGCTTGCAATCATGTTTGTTCATGTTTCCTGCTTAATGCCAGTTTTGTTAACTGGACTAGACATTTAAATGTGCAGCGAGATTTTTTGTTTATACATTTTTAAAGACAGACATCTCAGTGAGTGTGTAATTTCAGTTTTGCATTTTTTCTGCTATTCAATATGTGGGAGTCAATTTCGCTGCATCCCGGCAGCGATATACTTGTTGCAGTCGTTGCGAACATTCAAAAATAACAAGTTGCAAAATGCCTTTCACTTGATAATTTATTAATGACGATTATGTTACAAGTTGCATGAAAAGGAAATTGAAAACGGGCAACTGGACTGGGTTTTAAACGTACTCGCATACACGAGTGCATCCATTCATTTCAGTCACTTCTTGTGCGTGTGTGCATGTCTAGTTAAAGAGAATGTCTACGTTTTTATAATCAACATTTAATGTTCGTTTTCTTTTCTGTAAAGCTTCCCCTTGTGGTCTTAATTCACAATGTCAAGTCATGCAAATGGAAAACAAAAATGAAAACAAAAAATATAAAAAAAAAACTGACACTGAAATAAAATGCTCAATATCAATGTTTAAGGGATTTAAAAATATTTTTGCTCCTTTTTTTCCTTTTTGCTTACAATTCAATATTATTCGTTTATTGTTTAGTTTTCGAGTTGCAATGTAAAATACATACGAGTACTTTGAGAAATAATGGCAGTTTCGTAGTCATATTCAAATCATGTTCTGTATGCACATAAACTTATTTAATTTGCATTTAATCTGCTGTAATGTCGACCATCTGCAAATTATAATATACATTCTTCATTCGTGCAACGTTTTGTATTTCATGTGGATGACATAAATGTTGGAAGAATGAAGAAAAACTTTTAAGAAGGGTTTCTGTATTCATCTGTTTTCTCTACCTACAGTGACGATCTGATATGGACCACTAATCCATACAAAAGAACATTAAACATGTTTATTGAGAATAATAAAACATAAAAGATTCTCAATATTTAAGGTTAAACTAAAGATGCACGTAATGGATACTTTAGGATAAAGAACCTCCAAATTTCGAGAGGTTACTTTTGAAAAAATGAATTAGTCATTTAAATGGTTATGAATTTTCCATTGGAATAAGGCCTGCTTTTTGAGACTAGATAGGCAACCTTTAAGAATTTCAGCTGCTTGCTTTCTGTTCTGAAACATGAAGACTAGGGTGATCGATTATTGGACATATTTCAAAAATCCGACTTTCGGATAGTTCAACAATTTGAAATTGAAAAAATCCCTTTCGATTCTTAAAATAACAAAAAGCCAGTTTAAGATTTAAAACTAAAACATTTGGTTAATTATGGATATTGCTCTTTAAAAGTATATTGTGTCATTTAGAACAAAAAGATATAAAAAGTACAGCTAGCACCTTGGACAAAGTGGTATTGGTGGTACTGCAGACTTTATGCACACTTTGACAGGTGGCGCCGTCCTGTTGAGACCACATGCCGTCTAGCTGAGACCAAGAGAAATTCGTTATCATAACCCTATAACGAATGCCGTTCACAGTCACTGCCGGTTTGATGTTTTCGTGATTTCGGCTACAATCTCATTTAGTTCTCCATTTTTGTTATCGAAACAATTTTAGGGGCAATTGTTAAATATCAGAGTGCTTTCATATTGAGACATCCTATACTACAAACTTTATTAAAGTAACAAAATACCCGGGTTATTCGACATTCGAAAAATCGTCGTTACAAAAAACGAACGAATTGCATCGTCGATCACTCTAATAAGGGTTTTATTAGAGTTCACCGTTTTCAACCGTTTCTTTTCCATAGCTGAGACGAAGCTTAATGGTTCCTTCGAGGAGTTTTTATATATGCACGGTCCCAGTAGTTCTCTTTGTCATTCAACAGAAAAGGATTAGTTTTGATCTCACCCGACTACATGTCGCGCTTCCAGTTTTTCACATTTCAAATTTTGATCACTTCCAAAATTACCTTCTAATGCAAAAAGTCACTGGTTTACTTACTCTTCGATATTCATTTTAATTTCATCACAGAAGTCTCGCCTTCGAAAATGCTTTTCGTAAGCAAATTTCAGAATTGTCTGCTATTTATTGGTGCTTCGAGAATAACCTTCGGCAATGATCACATAGGCTACAAATAAATTTATAATATTTCTTACAAACATTGTTTGCAACGTTAAATTCCATCAATTAGCAAATTAATCTTCTCTGGCGTTTTGTACTTTTTTTCGTTCAATACATGCGAATAGTGTTGCCAGATTAGATAAATTAAAAAGAGTATAAAGGGCATAAAAAAATTTAAAATAATCGGCTGGACTGCTGCGGTACAATGGTACAAATTGGTTAGTTACTGATCAAACCTCAAAAAGCCTTATCTCTCTGTTTCAAGACCTAGACAAGCCACTTAATCCCGGATAGCAATACTCCCAAGAGGCGCGAACAACCAAAAGTACAGCCCCTAAATTTCGAGTTGTTAAGTAACCTGGACTACAATGGTGGGTGTTCACGTTAAAAATAGTAAAGAAAAGAAGTTTTTCTTAAGCCATTAGATCAGAAACAAACGATTCTTAAAGCCGGTCTAACATTGACAGAAAATCCATCGAATCGTCAGATTGAAGGCAAGAGTCGTATTCAAATAAGGCGAAGGCAGTTCCATCTGGCATTAACGTGGTAGAGGATAGACGATCAGTAGGACTAGTGTGCCAACCTCTTACCTTGGTTGAGTGGCAATTTTAAGACCGCCCTCATATCTGTTTTAACTCCAACTTGCTCTCAATTTAAATTTGTATGAAACTCTTTGACTATTTGCTGTATTTCGCTCTAAATGCCGCATTTATTCGCAAGACAGCTAGAAAATTTAAATACTTAAGCTAAATGAATAGATAATTTTGATTACATTATTTCCTTTTCTTTTAATCGGCTGCTGTCCAAGAACGACTTGAGTCTAAAAAATTTAAAATAAAATTTATAAGTCTAACTGGAAAAGAGGTAAAAAAAAAATCCACTTGATTTGCATGTCGGACACTGCAACTATGAAATATTTGACTTTCATGGCCTGTTAAAATAACTTGAAAAGCTGCGGACTGAGATTTCAAATGTAGCGGCGAGTATTACAGCTTCTAAACACACTCACACACACACTCATATCCAAGTTTAACTATTTGAAGTTGTATTTGTTTTTATCTATTTAAATTGGATTTAAATGTATGACTAAATGGATTCATAAACTATTTTTACAATGCAGATGCAAAAGTAGTAAAGACAACGAATAAAATTAAGCTGGTGGTTTCATTTTGTCCTGACTTTTGCATAAGTGGAGTTTTAAATTGCATTAAGGATGGATGTCACAGCTTCCCTGTGTGCCTTCATTGTGCCTTGGAAGCCCCTCGTTTATTTTTTTTGACTTCGTTTTTGTCTGGTTGAAAGTTGGCGTTATTATTCATAACATCACGTTTGATTTGCAGCTTTTCTTCATTATTTACTATTGTATGATTACAATACAATTATTGCAATTGAATAATGCTGGTAAACACAATGTAAGAATTTAATTTGTTTTCAGAACAAAGTAAAACAAAAGTTAAAAACATGAAAAGAACTTGACCTTGAATATTCCCATTATCGCAAAACGGGGAATTTAAAAAACAATTTTAATAATTCCGCTACGCTTGAAAGGTAGTTCGACTATAGCATTACAGTGGTAAAATGACAGCAAATAAAACATAATTATTTGAACAGAACATTAGGCTGGATGTATTTCACTATAGCTAAGCGGCTCTTTTTCGCAAATTTAGGTTTCGAAAGAGATATTAGTTCAAGGGTGCTAAAATTGGAGATTTGGGGTGAGAAGCTCTTTTCTGATTCAAAGGCTGTCATAAATTTGCGTAGTATTCTACGCGTGTCCCAAAATTCTCTACTTGTTAGCTTTCACTGTATCGCTTTGTTTGGACTATAATGTCCCCTTTCAGCCTCAGGTGTGATTTCGTGGACAGGTTATTACCTCCTTAGACTAATTTTATAGTGTACATGGATATTAAAGCACAGCTAAAAGTTTATAGGGTCCAAACTTGATGTATTATTCTCGGGAAAGATGAGGGCCTGCAACTGGAAAAAGGTAGTAGTTTCTTAGTTTAAGCATTATCGATATAAGCGGAAACCAGTGGCCCCTGGGCCGAAATTCGCAGGCTGGTTTTTGGTGAATTTCTTGGGGAGTGTACATGGTGACTGTAGTTTATAACCAACTTGCGGAAAGATCTTGGTTGGGATTAATGTAGCATTGTATTGAAAAGACTGTCAATAGAAATAGCTATTGACAGGAGGATAATGAGTAGTTCCAAACCCCTCAGCATCAGGTGGATATGGCTTTTAATTAATAACTATACGAGTGCGTATAGGGACGTTGATGGTCGCACTCCCAGGCTTATGTCGCCGGTGCTAACGTAAATAATGACAATATGCTAATAAACGTGGTGGTTGTGATCCATATCCAAATCGCAGGAAGAGCGTGAGCTCTATGTGAATTTGTGTAGCAGCCCCGGGCGACGCCACTAGAGTTAGATAGAGGTTTTAATAAGCTTCGCTACTCACCAATTGGAATGCTATGATTTATCATAGATGTAATAATGCAATTACCAGCAACTACTATTTAAATAATCATATTTTGTCTTCTGTAGATGAAATTCTTGATCTAGGTGTATTGTTCGATAAAAAACAGTCACTTGGATTATATAATACCTAAATGTTATTCTTTACTATATTTCATTCGTCGTAATTCCGATCTTCATTTTGACCATAATAGTAAAAAGATCTTATTCTCTTCGTTTGTAAGATCTAGATTACAATACTGTTCATTTATTTGGAGTCCTACCTCTTAAATTCGTTCGAATCGTATTGAAAGGGTTCAGAAGCGGTTCATAAAATTTGCTCTCTCTTTTATAAATTTTTCTGACTCAACCACATATATTAATAAATGTACTCTAATATCGCTAAAATCTCTTGAAGTCAGACGAAATATTACATAATTAAGATTCTTGCATGCTATTTTAAACAACTTAATTGATTACCCTGATTTGTTATCTGGAGTTAAATTGCATGTTCCATCAAGATCTCTTAGGAACAACAATCATTTCTTTCACTAATTATGCACTAAATGAGCAATTAAATAGATCTATGAAACTGTTTAACTCTTTCTCTAAGCGTTTAGATATAAGTCTTTCCAAACCTGAGCTCGGAAATATATTAAATCATTTACTAAACTAACTTAGCTTCTAAGTTTAACTAGCTAGTCTGTAAGGATTTTGTTGTATCCATAGACTTAATTTACTAAATAAATAAATGCTTCACGTTAATGAACGCATTGTTTTCACCCAGTGTTTGGAACATTACGGTACCATATACCTCACAGCTTTTGAAAGTATTCAGTTATTGCATGAGATATTTCCTGGTCTCTGTTCTTTCGATGATCAAAATTAACTCCCTAGATCGTGTGATTAAAAACATAGCCGTTGAAGCCATTGCCCGATGTGATATTCCATAAATAGCCCTATTCTACGTAACATATGATTCAATAAAAAAAAAAATAATAACCTAAAGACTAAAAACTTTGTTTTCTACTTGGGACACCCTATAACACACGTTGCAGACACCAACTCAGCAAAATCCAACTCGTTTAGCTAAGATCCATTAAATAATAGTTATGCTTCGGCTAACAGTGACCATGTTAAAAACTCCTTACTAAGTGCAACTTTATTATGTATGCTGTCTCTTTCTGCGACCGTTTCCACCCCCGCCAGCCCCAAAATCAAATAGCTTAAAAAGAATTCTTTAAAGAAGTTTAATATTTATTTCAGATTTCCACTAACTACTGATTATTGTTAAATAAAAAAATCTTAATAATAATTTTATAAATTGGCTTTTAAATGGTCACTGAACCGAAACTTGAAATCGAATGTGAATTGAATTTTAAGGCGTACAACGAAACCAATACTAAAGTATTCTCTAATTACTTTTATTTATGTCTTGCTCTTTCTCATTTGTAATCCATATGTGTTATTAAAATAAAAAATTAATTCTTTATATTTTTGTTGTTCTGTTTCATTTCAGTCGCAAAAATTCTTTGGTTGTACGCACCCAGTTGAGTGTTAGAGTACATGCGATTATTGGTAAGTAATTGTTGAGAGACAAATGTATAAAATCACCACACCAATTCAGAACAATATAAATATATTATTTAAATTAAAACAAACAGGTTTCCAATAAGGGCGGGTCAATGTTAAGAAGCTGTGGCAGCCGTGCCGTTTTATGGGTGACTTTTGAATCATTGATGCCACATCGTCGTGGCAAATTAGGTTAGGTAATCAGGCCGCCTGCAACGTAGTCCCATGTGGGTTCGCAAATTCGGTCCATTTGTTTTACCTAAGACTGTATGGAGTCACTGCTAAACCAGTAACTCCTCCTTAGAAGGATTTGATTTCCTGCAGTCCCACCTCCGATATTTCGGAGAGGCTGCCGAAGAACCTTTGCCCGAAAGGAGTCATACGCCTTTTCCTCTTCCTTGTCATTTTGATAACTTCTACAGAAGTGATTTGCAGGCAGCCTCATTCTTTTCGCATTGCTGCCAAATTTGCAATGTCCGGTAATCGTTGCGACCATGTCCCTTAATTGTGGCCTTTGAAAATTTAGCAGAGCTCCGTTCGAGCCCTGTGCAAACTTGGCCAGATTAACCTAGTGATACTACATGAGGGTTCCTCGAACCATCTAGACTTAGCAATATTGTATACCGCGTTATGGATATGCCTCTTTGCCAGCTTGTCAGTCTCCTAATTGCTCATATTGGCCACGTGTCCACGCACCCATTATGTGGTGATTCTCGAATGTCTTGCCATCCGATTTAAGGACGTCCGGCATTCTAGAACCAGTTTAGATGCTGTATAAGCACCTGCTAGAGATCTAATTGCAGCACAACCTTCGGTAGAGATTCGAGTATCTCTATAAAATATTCGGTAATACCACACCCAATTTACCGCTAGCAAGTTACATGATCGAGTAATACGCCAAACGCGGCGTTAGGAAAAAGACACCAATTTTTGGCCAAAAAATCATTTTTATCGAAGTCTTTGGATGATGGGCTTTGTTAACAAGCAAAATTACAATAAATGGCAAACCAACTTCACTACGTGGCAATGCATCCATAAAAAGTCAGGGTTTGATGACGGACGCACCTGAAAAGAATTAAAGGTAGTAACAGAGAAATTCACTTAAAATTAATTCAGTGTTTAAAATGCTAGCTGCGAAATAGCATTAGCACAGAAAAATTACTGTAACATGCTAAAACTTCTACAAGTTTTAATAAAACAATGTCTTTGCTGTCACTATTGTACGATGAACAATACGGCCCGTAATAGCAAAAGCAAAACTCTAACCCATTTTCTGTCACAAAACAGCACTTCTGTCTTGCTAATTTATTTGTAATATTGATATGCTCGTACTTGTGAAAATACGACGGGAACGAATATAGCACCAGCACAAATATGACAACAATCGTGTTGGCAGCAACCATGCAACCAGAGAATTTTGAAGTATCCTTTCGTCTTCTTGTCCAATTATTCACGTAAATAAAAAAAATAACTACTTACCATTATAACGGGCCAAACTTAACAATGTGTTTTTTGTTTTCTAACAGCACAAAAGCATAAATAGTTTACACTTTGCTCTGCTATTTAGAACAAAATTTTTATTCTTGAAATTTACTTTTAACATGCTGTTGGAAATTATTGCACCATAAAACAGTGCAGTGATTGCTGTCATATTTGAACTGTTGCTATTGCTGTTTTCAATACAAGCCTCAAAGCAACAGTATAAGCCATTTTAATCTATAATTTTTTTCCTCCACTTTGCGGTGGCATCATTGATCCATACGCCTTTGAAACCAGTTAGCGCTACTAATCTGTGATACTAAATTATTTTAGGTCCGAATTTTAGTTCCAGCCATGTGCTACACTGCGGACGCCAGAATGTACATTCTGCATAAAAAGCTTGTAGGTATGGTTTTCTCGCGCTAAGGTGACACTAATTGACCACGAAGATCGTGTGATCTTACTCTACTGATTCTTTCTGAGGACGGTTGATTTATTTAATAAAAACAACTAGCCACCCTCATTGTAAATTCCTTTCGATATTAGTAGCTCAAATATAATAATGAATCAAGTATAATTTTTTGTGTTTCGCTACCAAATAATCAAATTGTGTTTTTCGGTAAAACCTTTCTGTTTTTTTTCGGAAATCTCTTTTACTTTATAGTAATTTTTTATTACATTTTATTGCTAAAACTCATTCAACTATAACATGGTATGTGTGATTGTGCAAGTTCTTTTATACATCTTTGTTTTTTATTAAAAACAAAATGTTTTGTTAAGTTTTCTATCAAGAAAATATACAAATTGTTGTTAAAGATGTTTCAAGCATAAATAAATATTTACATTTTCTTTAATTTAGTATCGTTTTTATACAAACATTATTTTTGCCCCAAAAACGGCTAAAAAATAATCATAAATTTTTTTTTGTTCATGAACAGTGCGATTCTCCATCGAATGGCAAACGTCTTGATGCTGATGGCCGTTGTCGATTTTGTTTTGATATTTGTGATATTTGAAAGCGTTATACAACTCAACAACATGTAAATTTCGCAACAATCCACTCTCTGCTGTCTGTTTACTGCAAATTGTATCTGAACTATGCTCACGTTCGCTTGAAGCGTAATATACAAAGATAGGAGTTCTCATAGCAGATCAAAAAACTAAAGTGTGTACTGACATAATCACTTATGTCAACTTATGTCTGTTGACCAAAAATAGTACTAAAGCAACCATCCAAGCACATTTAAAATCCCATAAAATTAATCATTAGTCCCTGGAACCTTAAGAAATAGTCGAAAATAAATGTTTAAATGCGTTCGAAAAAACAACGTATGTGATTTTCTTATGCTGAAGTATTTGGACAAATTCAGAAATTGCGTTACTGTTAGTAATATGTCGAATTGGTCTAAATTTTTTGAAATATTTTTAGACCCATGTGAAGCGCGCTTAATATAAAGGAATTTGGCATTAATAACTCATTGCCGTTGGCTCCATCCCATATAAGACAATATTGCCTGTTAATATCACCATTCTTCCTCAAAACAACTCGTACCTAAAAATGATACATCGGCCAATATTTGTGCCCCTTTTACAATAACAAGGCCGCAACAGGCTGTCAGTAACTTTTTTTAAAAATATAAAATATTCTTTTCGCAATTTGAAACAATTCAGTTTAATAATTATCTTAAACGTTTTTTAAATATTACAAATTTTAAATAGTGTGTGAATTGTGTATGATCTCATTCAAAATGATTTTTGGAGTGATTTAATATTTACTTAATTTTTTTGTTTAACTCTTTTGTTCTTGTTGAAAATTAAGTGATTAACTAAATTTCAATGCAATGCTGCTCATGTATTTTAAGACATGTAAAATAATTAATTTAAGTCAGTTCTAGGAATTTTCGAAATAAAACTAGTGAGAGGGTATGAAACTCTTTTTACTTACAAATTTTACACGTGCGCGACAATTATGTTTACACGCAGGTCGGTGTGTCTGCACACATATGTAGTTCGCACGATAATTCCTACAGTGCCACGTTTCAGCGATTTAAGAAGATCAGCAAGATCGTCCGATTTTATCGTAACAGTCTACTTTATTTTATTTATTTTCTATTTTTAACTTCGAACCTTGGCAGAGCATGAGTTTGGAGTCCTATACAGGGTGTCCGCCGGAAAGGTATACTACTTTGTTTGTTTATAATTTTTGAATAAATGAAAGGGAATGGATCGTATATTGATAAATGTTTTATTTAATGTCGGCAGTTATGTATGGAATACAATATCAGATAAATGTCCGCCCCTATTAGTCCCAATGCGAGCCCTTTTCATTATATTCGAATATCTTGTTTGAGTGTCTCCAGTGTTTCTGGTTTGTTAGCATAGACCTTCCTTTTCAGATATCCCCACAGTCAAATCAGGCGAGCGTGGAGGCCAATCAACATCACCATTCCTTGAAATAACTTGTTGTGGAAAGAGGTCTCGCAGTAATTCCAATGTAATCCTGACTGTATGCGATGTGGCACCGTTTTGTTTAAACAACATGTTAGTCAAGCCCAAAGCATGCAGTTGTGGCGTTAAAAAGTTTTCAATCATATCACGATATCGCTCCCCATTGACAGTTACCGTTACGCCGTTTTCAGACCAAATTGCACATCAGACTGACACTTCTAATGGATGCAAAGGTGACTGATGAATGATTTGGGGGGTTTCCATTGCCCAGAACTGACTATTCTGTTTATTCACATATCCATTCAAATGAAAATGTGCCTCGTCACTCATTATGATTTTTTAATGAAAATCGGGGTTGTCATGGGCGAGCTGTATCATCCCTATTGGCATATGTACGGCGGCGTAAATGGTCTTCTGGAAGAAGCTCTTGTGTCAACTCATTCTTTAATGGAAACAAATGCAAATCTTTGTGCAAAATTGTGGCCAAAGTTGTTCTTTGAAGACCAAACTCCTGAGCGCGGTGTCGAATTGAGGTTGATGGATTGTTTTGAATACTTTCTTGAACAGCAGTAATGTTTTCAGCCGATCTTGCAGTACGTTGTGGTCCATGGCCTATAAGCCAAAGTCCCCCTTTCTTCGAAACCATTCACTACACGATAAAAGGTGCGTCTTGTAGGCACGTTGTTTCTCCCAAAAATTTCACGTAACTTTCTCATCATCACAGTAATCGATGATTGAATTTGATAAAATGTTTCAACGATTAAAACACGTTGGTTTACCGAATCTTTTTCCATAATAAATTTGCCACGTCTCCACTTCACGGCTGCCAAATATGAACTGTCAAGACTAATGTTTACCAAAATGGTGGCAAAACAAAATAGTATACCTCCTCGGCGGACACCCTGTATGGTAGATGGAGCTGGCGAGGTCCATACAAGCTGGGTGCAAATAAATGACCCAATATTCTTTGTCTATAACTTTTAAATGAATAGAGAGATAATGGTGTGTTCTTAATATTTATTTTGACCAATAGATTTAATTGTTTTTAAGATTAAATCAGTTTAGTGATTGCCATCGTTATGAATTACAATTTGGCCCCATTTTATGGCAATTTCCAAGAGCTTTTTAACACTTCTGGTGATAAGATTAGGATTTTTTTGCGGATGACCTTTTTAAGAGGTTCAAAAGTCTGTGCCTTATTTGCATAATCTCGCATGTATGTAGCGGTTAAATATGGTTGTTAATCTTGGAACAGGAATATATATATCCGTCCAGTTTTATATTTCTTTTTTAAACATGAAAGTGTTGTTGGGTTAAAGAACTCCTGAGATTCTCGGTCATAACAAAAAGCACATGTGGTTTTGTTTGGCTAAAATTTCGGTGAATATCTCCCTGAAAATCCTAAAGCAGTAGAGTAAGTCGTAGCCTTGTAGTCGACTCTGATAGTGAGATCCTAAAGTCACTAGGTAGGAATATGATCGCGAGTTTTTTACTAAAGGGATTAACACATTATTTTGTAAGGGTTTAGATTTTCGTTGGACTTTTGCCGAGAGAAATCTAAAGAAAATCAATCTGACTGTCAAAATAATTTAAAGAAAAATATTCGTATTGCATTGCGCTTCTACACTATTTCACTTAAAATAAAATTGAAATGACGTAGTTGTTTACTTCGAGCATATAGCGTAGAGAAAAAACGAAACGATACTTTCGGCGGCGTAGAATAATTTTGTAAGGGCCCTCGGAATCTAACGTCAATGTTTCTATGTGTAACAAACGTAATGACAAACAAAGTATTAACCCGTCTTTTGGCAGTGATGACAAAAATCTTGCGTTGTCTAGAATGCGGGTGAATTTCGCATAGTTTCGTTTTTTTTCTTAAATATTTTTAGCATTTATTTGCTAAGTTTTTTTCCTTCATTTTTCTTTTAGAAAAACTTCTATCTGCAGAAGGAAGTGACTTGAGACGTGCCTTATTTTCGCTCAAACAAGTCTTTCAAGAGGATAAAGATCTTGTGCATGCCTTTGTGGCATTAGGAGGCCTCAATTGTTTGGTGCGTGTTGGTAATGGTGCTGATCAAAACTATCAAAATTATATATTGCGTGCTTTGGGCCAGGTAAGTGTAATCAAAAGGTTTCTTTAGCTATGCATAAGAGCAAATGCTATTTTTTCTTATAATTAAAAAACAAAAGACTTTCAAGCAATTGCGTGCTATTTTATTGCAATTGTTTAGAAAACGTTTAAACGAAAATCCGTGCCATAACATATTTGTCTTAACTCCTTAGCACCATTTAACTCTTGTATTAAAAATTTATTCATATTTGAAATTATTTAATCATTTCGGCACCACATCGCTAGACATAGGTCCGGTCCGTCACTTTAATTAAATAGATGTTAAATATTTAATGAAAATCATAAAAAATTTAATTCGCAATATCTGTTCAATAATTACAGTAATTTGTTGTTAAATTCTATTCATTTATCTATTTATAAAACCAGTAACGAAAATATTTGATATTTTTCCACACACTCCACAGGTGATGCTTTATGTGGATGGCATGAATGGCGTTATGAAACATGAACCCACAATGCAATGGCTCTACTCATTAATCTCCTCGAATTATCGTTCAGTGGTTAAGACTGCATTGAAATTATTGTTGGTATTTGTTGAGTATGCTGAATCAAATTGCCATGTCTTGGTTAGTGCCATACATGCGGTGGACAAACAACAAGGCACATTGCCATGGTCGAATATTATGAGGTGTGTATCTTTTGTATTGAAAAAAAAAATAATAATAATGGAAATTTTTAACAAGACTTGCTAATTTTGTACTATTAAAAATTTTGATGAGCTTTATTATTGATTTTGCTTCTGTATATGGTAAATGTCGGTAACATCTTAAACTAGTTCGTTATTAAATGTTTTGTTTCTGTTATTAAACAAACGTTTTGCTCTGATATCAATAAGTAGATTACAATTTTGAAGCATAATTTTAGGCGTCAAATAAATGTTTAATTTTATTATGAATTAAATTGCCGGATATTTCATCAAAAATGGCAATGTTGGCAAATTATTAACAAGGCTTTGGTCAGACGAGGCAAATCTTTGACGAAATATTCGTAACCACTACATATTATATAATTTCTTTTTTTTCTAATCCTCTATGCGACAAGTGTCTACAAAACCCAGCTATTTTTGATTTTATAAAGAAAAAATTACAAATAAAATAGCAAGTATCATAGATTCGAAATAAATATATCAATTTCACAAATATGGAATAGATTTTTATGATATTCAATTTAAGATTTTTATATTTTTTTAGCCAAATTAAATGTTTTTTTAAAGTTTTTTTTATTGTTTTTTTTCCGAACTACAAATATTATTAATTGTTAAGTAATTTTAATTTTTAGGCATGAGTTTGTTTTTTCTTTCTATTCAGAAAGAGAATTATTTATTTTAATATGGACAACCTTTGAAAACAGTTGAAAGTTTTATTTTTCACGAGCAGCAATAAAAGATCGTTTAACTTAAATTTTTTGAGCAAAAACAAGTTATTGTAGTTAAAGAAGTTATTGTTGTTAAAATGTATATTTTTGAGGGTAATTTAATCATAATGGTGAAATTAAAAGGTTTTGGTTTGGTGCCCCGAGGGCACCAAATTCAAAATTTACTTAAAAACCCCCAAAATTTAACAAACTTACAAAACAACCGAAATCCTACAAAAACTGAAACTTCACCAAACTTCGAAAAACTGAAAAAATACAAATTTCAGAATAAACCGAAACTTTACCACAATAATCAAAATTTTAAATTTTAACACAAAAATTTATATTTCATTTATTTAAAATTGTCCAAGCTTGAAGGTCTTTTTTTAAAAAATTATATTTTTATTTTTTCGATATTTCGCTACTCCATTGTGTAGCATCATCAGGAAATAAAAATAACGAACCAATTATATATTAATGAAAAAAATATTTTTGACAATTTTAAATAAATTAAATTTAAAAAAGGTCAAGAACAGCTATAATTTTAAATTTATATTTCATCAAAATTTTTAGAATCTTACCAACATCATTAATATGTTTTTCTTAAAGGTCAAAGTTTAAACAAAATTTGATATTACACAAATATATTATGAAAAAGTTCGAAATTCCCCACACATCGAAAATTCACCAAAAATTAACAAAAGTTCACCAACTAATTAAAAACTCAGCGTAAATTATAAAACTTATATAAAAAACAAGTGATTTTTAATCACTGAAAATTTTAATACTGTTAAAAGTAAGACATTTCACCAAAAACTAAAATTATACTGAAAAATAGCAGAGAGTTGACAAAGCAGGAATTCGCCAAAAAAATTAAAGTTATCAATAATATATAAAAATCACCCAAAAATTTAAAATTTCTGACCGCCTTGAATTTCCTTCCTCAAAAGATAAAAATTTTACAAAAAAATATCAATAAATATACTTTCACTGAATTTTGATATTTCACAAAAAAGTAACCAAAAACAAACTTAAATAAATGTTTGGAAATTCAAAATCAAAATAAACAAGGCCTGTCTATGGGCCAATAGGAGGGTTTACCGCCAGATACGACGTCTATCTTGTTTGCTTGAAATGTGTAATACAACTGCCGCCTACCTCGAGGACTAAGGGCCCGGCATATTGACGAGGCTCGATTTTATGCCTAGGCGGGCAATAACCGGACGAAACTGCAATTTTAAAATCAGTAACATTTATGATCGTGGCTTGGAAATATTCTTCCCTGAATTCAGACATTGGAAAATTCCTTACATTTTTCGGACTCTAATGGCAGTGCCACGTCATATCCATTCGTTTGGGTGTTTGGCGTCATATATAAAAAACCCATCAATTCTAAGGCAATTGTTCATAGTGACGTGTGCTGCAAAGACTAAAAGTTTATCTATGTACTGTGTTAGCAAGAAGTATTCTACTTCTTATTTATGTTGGGAGAGCCCATTAGCGTTCCAGAAGCAAGATAAAAGTTACAATGCAAAACACTTCCAAAAATAGTAATTGACCTGGTCAGAGTCTAAGTAAGCAAACTTGCATTGTGTAATCTCTAATATTCCTTAAAAAGAATTTTTAGCGCACATCCAGTGATTGGGGCAGAAGTACTACAGGGAATTATTACTAGGAGAGGCGTTTTAGGCCACTTCATTGATAATGGGTAGACTGGGTAGACTGTTGGACGCATACAATATTTCACTTCTGTTTTTATTGGTATTGAAATGTTCACTTATCTCATATATCTCTCATATATACACATGTATATATTTAAGAGAATAACCACAAAATATTTGACTTTTCATTTTAAAATAACTCTTTTCAGACTGTTGAAAGACTATGATAACGCAGATGCTGAATTGGTAATTTATGCTGCTTCCTTAATCAACAAAACACTTGAGGGTCTTAATGACCAAGATAGTTTTTACGATGAAAGTGATTTGTTGGAACAACAAGGTATGGAATCTGTGATACAGCATTATATGTCAAAACCGGGTACGGATATGGATTTATTAAATCAACTGCAACTTTATGAAGCAGTGCTGAAGTAGGTTTAATATTCTATTAATTACAAACATTTCCTTTAAATAATATTCTTTTCGAAAACAAGATTCGAAGACGGTGAAGCAGATGGTACTCGATTGCCCGATAACACTTTACGTAAGACACAACGTTTTCGCAGTTCCACTGATACGGCTGAACGTAGAAAATCCAGACGTCATAGTACGGGCACTAGTCCGGGAAACATTAATAAAGTGTTACCAACACATTTGCGTATAACGCCCACCCAACCGGCCTTGGATGAGGATAGTTCAAGTTCAACTAACTCGGCGGAATTTAGTGGCGGAGTTTTTGGCGAAAAGAAACGTAAGTAAAAAATATAAATCCACTTTCCACTAAATATATTGACTTTTTCTTTTTAACTGTAAGCTCGTGATGGCGCTGGTGTTACACCCGGTCTCAGACGACGTCGTGAACGTGCCGAAAGACATAGAAGTTTCCTTAAAGAACAACAAGAAGTTGCAGCTGCAGCAGCTGCCAATGGTTTTATGATTGCAGCCGATAAAAGGGAAGATATGGGTAAGTTTTCTTAGCTAAATATCTCAATGAAAGTTCAGATTGTTTGTTGAACATTCGTAATGAAAGTTATCATACATGTTTGTTTGCCAATTCTCCACCCACCTTCATATCATCCACGTGTAATTATTGTTCATTTTTCTCTCTTTTTTGTTCTTGTTTTCGTTATTGTCCAATTTATAAAACATTTTACAAATTTGTATAATGGCTCGTTTGTCGGAAATATCATGTGAATGCTAAAACAAACATTTCACGTCTAAAGGACAACTCGTTACTGCCATACCAGTGACTTTGAAAAATGGCGATAGTCCTCCTGAATCATTAAATATCATAAACGAGAATAATTGCAACTACAATAATAATAAACACATCACCAATACCACCAACAACAATCACAATCACAACCAAAATAATAATTTAAAACATTCTTATCAACTTAATAATAATAATAATAATATCAATCATTCTAATGTCATTGTCAATGCATGTGCCAATGCAAATGCTACTAACAATAATAATGCTCTTATAACCCACAATCACAACAACATCATAACCAACACCAATGCGAATACAACAACACACAACAACAATAATCACATCAATCACATAAATCTGTTGAGCCCTACGAAACAATTATTGGGCAACAATACCATCTCAATTATCAACAATTCCTTTGATAAATCCAACACAAATAAATTGCAACATCATCACCACCAACACCAACAACATCACCATGTAAATGGATCTACAGCTGATTCGCCAACGGGTGAATTCTATACTAAAAAGAATTTGTTTATGGAACGCAATGCCACGGTGATTAATGGGCTTAGGAAAAATATACAACGCCAGAATGGATCGACGGAACCTAGTCACCTTGAGGCAGTTGTAAATGGCGGAAATACGCATCAAAATAATTGTGATAATGTTGTTAACTATAAGAAATTTGAAAATGATGCGAATCGTTTGAACACATACTACAATCAAATCAACAATAGTACACCAAAGAATCTACAGCACCAACAATCAATTCAGTCACCCACCACATCGCCTATAAAACACAAATTGTCCTCCCTGAATGCAAGTCCAAAGAAAACCTTTAATTCTACTACAACATCTACAGCAACTCCTAATCCTCCTACAGCTACAGGTTTTGAATTTATGCCACAAACCTCTACGCCCAATAACTCGCCTATAAAAATGGGTACCAAACAATCGACCACAATGGAGGACATAACAAGAGCATGTAGTACACCAACAACACCACAACGTGTAATGTCTCCACCCGTTTCGTATAACGTACTAAATGCCTATAATAACACTTTAATTACCAACACATCAGTGGCACCACCGCCGCCTCCACCTCCGCCACCACCACCGCCAGAGTTTTGGGGTTTTGCAAACAATATGCGTATGCCTCCACCACCTCCACCACCACCTTACTACTACAACAGCAACAACAATATGAGCTACAATCAAAATACTACTAATAATTATCCAAATTCCAATCAAGACAATAACGCGATAAATACTAATAACAATCTTAACAACAACAGTGCTCCTGTTGATCTATTACAAATTAATGGTAAGTTTTCTTAATATTATTTCCAGCACAATGGAAACCTTCTTCGAAAGTAGAATAAAATTACAATTGCTAAGATAAGCAGTTAAAACTGCCCGATTATAATTCGGATAACAATCTTTGAGCTCAGCAGCAATCATTCTTTCTAAACGAAATTTTTAACTGAAAAGCGGCTACGTATCTTATGAAGTGCGATTGCTGCTCATTTAAAAACTTGTAAGTTGCCAGGTGATTGACAGCAACAAAATATTTTGTTGGACCTTTAAATAAAAATAAGTGCATTACGAAGAGTTTAATACACTTAATTAAAATCAGTTTTCAGTTGTTGTCTATCACGTGCAGTTTTTTTTAATGGGCGTGACGTGACTACTATAATGCCCGAAATAAGGCGGCCAGGCGTATTAATTCCACTCGAGAATTTTTAGTCTCTTTTTCGATAAATAAATAAAACACCTAAAGATGCGGTATGAAAGTAACTCCGAATATGTTTTTTATTTTTTTTAACTATTTCGGAGTTATACGGAAATAAGTGGGAGCAAATTTTTTTCATTTATATTTCAAAAATTAGTTCTAGCAAATTTTTGATCCCAACATAATTTATTATAAATATGATGTATAAGCAAATATTGGCAACACTTGCTATTTTGCTTTTCTATCTAAAGCAAATCATGGCTGAGTTGTTTTTATTTTTTACCGCTAACAGCTACATTTAGAGTTGGCAAATAACCAACTAAACGTAGAATGGCAAGTAGAAAAAAATAACAATTTGTTTTGTTATGGGGCTTGGCTTGGTTTGCTTTGTAATTCTCATTTGGTCTAATAGGATAATAAGTTTTTTTAAGTTTGCATAGGGACTAGCCTATCCCCTAAGAGTTGTAATTTGGCACAACTGAATTATATTAAGAAACATAATTTAATGTTTTTCATGTACGTTTTTTACGAAGTGTGCATGTCGGGAAGATGAGAAATAAATAATTTTTTAAAGAAATTTTAAAAGACGAATTTTTTTAATGTTTCTAAATTTTTTATTTCATAATTAATTTTAAAGCTCTATATTAATAAAATTATTTATTTAAAACAATTTTATTAAAGTTCTATAGCTTGAACGTTTATTTTAAAAAATATTATAAAAAATTAAAAAATGTTTTTTCCTATTTTTTAATATGCATGTTTATTCATGTTTACTTGTTAAATTTCAAACACATTATGATTTGCTAAATTTGTATGGAACACGAGCAAATCACACGATCAAATCACATATGCCTGCTCAATTTTAATAGGGCTGTTACTCTAGTTAATTTCAATATATCTCGAGAACAGTTTGCCTGATTTTGCTAAACAACCCACCAAAGGATGGGTTGTTTTGGAGGTAGTCAGAAATTAGTGGCAAAAATGTTTTTTATACAAAACTAATTTTTCTTTTAACTAGAAATATCGTATCTTATGCCATTTTTGTTACGGTTCGCTTCGTCTAGCGAGGGTTCCGTCTAGCTCTTAGGTTTTCATCAGGTGGTTCCAACCCTCCTCGCCAGCCGCATAACCGAACATAGAAAAACGTACAAAGGAACAAAAAGTTACTGACACCAATTGCCCGCCTAACCATGTCCGCAAAAATTCTTCAAGGCCACGACTCAAAATCCACTTGCCTTTTCCCGCGTCTTATGCTTGTAGTTTCATAAACAAAAGCAGAATGGTTCATGAGACCTAGCACGCGATGTTAAGTTTTGATAAAAACCTAGCAACAATTTCGTGATTTTATTTTTTTTGACTTATCTTCCATAACAAGACATTTAAGGGAGCTCTATTAACCAGGCCCATTAAAAATAATATGTACATAATAGAGAAAATAAAAACATATTAAATATTTATGCAGACCAGTTCGCATTCGAAATTCTTAAGTAAGCAGCGGTCATATTCTATATAAAGTTTCTTACCGAGCAACGAATATATTTTCAGAGAAAACTTTGAGCTGACTAGAATTTAGATAAATTGCAGTTCATTTTATGGTAACAAGCGATCAAATTCCGGTGGTAAATTATAAGCTGATCGACAGGTTCCTAACAAAAACTGAACAGCAAGTACATAATAAGAATCTAAGTGCTAATAAAACTTTAAGCGTTTTATAGATCAATTTGCTGTAGAGAATTTTAAGCTGACTGGCACTTAATTTTCCTGCAGGAGCTTTTTCACAAAATATATGTAGGCCTTATCCATGCAATTGTAATTTGTCTTCTTATAAAATAAATATATACAAAATTTAATTCAGTCATATTCATGATTTTTTATATTGCGGCTTTTTAATGCAATCAATTAATTATCATCATTAGTATGTGTTTCTTTTTTATTATTCATTTTTCTTTCTCTCTTTATTTGTCCTTATCACAGATGGACTTAATTTTTTTGAGCACAAAAAACTAATATTTTTTATTATTTCACATTTCCCTGCCAGAATCCGATAATGAGGATAAAAAACTCTTACTACAGTTGAAGCGTGATCACACTGTTAAAGATTTAACCCACAAATTGTGTAATTTACCTACCAGTCCTACGCAGGATGATAAATTACAGAATCGTATTGTTGGCGATATGTCGGGTTTAATATCGAAAGCAAAAGAGGGCTTGGCCAAAAGCAAAAGTAAAGGCGAAATGTCAAGGTGAGTAATATTACAAACAAATTTTTAACTCATTTAAATATTTTTTAATACATACATATTTATTTATGTATATGTTTGCTTGTTTCCCGCATAAGTTAGTTAGTCCTTTGGCCATTTATTGGCACTTCGCTCACACACAATTGAATTTAAATTTAAGCGTATTGGGGAGCATAATTTTCATATGCAGCTATATAAGCAGCCTTGGCAGCATCTTGAGTCATGCCCTTACGACTGTTCCAGGCTTCCCATTTGGCCTTGTTTTTCAAATCCAAAATACCAGGTTTATCACTATTGCAATCGCCAGCGGTGACTTGTTTATACAAACCGTAGAATTCCAACATCACATTATCTGGTGGCGTCTTGGTAAAAGACTTGACTTTTTCGGTGGCGGTAGCGAACTGTAGAAGAATGTAGAATTAGTTGCGATGAATTTTATTTACAAAATTAGCTGGTTTAATAAAACTTACATCCATTTCCTAAATTTGAGATCTTCTACAAACAGCAGCATAATTTGTTAAGAAAACAAAGTTTAATTAAAGTAGAAATTATTCTTGAATTTAACTTACCTCTGGTTCCTAACGCTAACGTGTTTCAACTGTTTAAAATTTCATTAAAATCGTTTATTTTATAATTTTCATATTTATTTTACTTATCAGGGACTATAACTTAATTTCCTTGTTTTATGATTAAATAATCTTTTTACGATAATTTTTGTTGTTTTAAATTTGATTAAAAAAATCTTTTCTATTGTTTGTTAATATAACAAAATTATTATTTAAAATACGTACAAACATACCATGACTAATCGATGGTAAAGGTGATTAGCGATTAGTAGGAAATTGATCTAGCGATCGATATTGTACAGAAATTTGCGGTTGTCGGCCTCTATAGAAATTTCGGTTTAATTAAAATTCAACTAAATAATTTGAACATTATAAATTTTATAACATTTTGTTTTGTAGTTAATTTCTTTTTTATACAATCAAAACCTGTCATTCGTAAGTAAATTTCAGAGTATACTTCTGGCTTCCAAATAGTCTCTTACTTTATTTGTAATATTAAGTCTGGCAACGTTATTTGTAAAGAACACAGAATTCTAAAAATTATGTTGATTATTTAAGAGTTTTTCGAGAACTACGATATTTTTTTGGTAATATATTTTTCTCAAATCATTAGAATTTGTATGGATTGATACTAGTGTCTAATTGATATTAAAAATTCCCTTAAACTAAAATTTCGGAGTAGATTATTTTTCATGTAAATCAGTTAGCAATGTCTTCAAGCCTTCCTCAAAGACGCGAGTAAGATACATAGGAAATCCCATTAATGGGTTTTTCGAAAATGGGACACATAAATCGTGCATGACGATTTAAGCGATAGTGACGCGCATTGTGTCGTTGGCGATTGTATGGACGACAATATCACGCAATATTATTATTTTTGATGAAAATTCCAGTGACACTTAACTCTTCCAATTGCTTAATAAAATCATGTAATTGTTGCTGGTTTTTTGTTTTCACACTAAATTCCAATGGGAAAATTGCACTTTATTTTTAAATTTATGATTTTGCCTATAATTGCATCGAACTACTTTTGAAAAGCGGTGGTAGTCTCTCTATTCTGATATTGAGTTGAACAAAGGCGAGGTCTATATTTTGTTAAATTTGTTAATCGAAAATGGCAATATTTCCTCGAATTAATAGTTTGATCAAAAACCCGGATCTAGGCTTCCTTTTTGATTTTTTTTAGGTCCCTTAATTTTCTACCAAGTTGGTGCCCTAAAAATAATTACATCCGTTTGAACCAGCTGCATGAACTTGTTCATTGCTTTGTCCTCAACACGGCGTTGTTCAAGACATTTTTTTCCTATCAAAATTATCCGCAACAATATTTTACGGACGACAAATTATAAATATTCGTAAAGACATCAGACCTCGGAATCAATAGTAAAATGACAACTAATTCTGTATAGACAGGGTGTACGCCGGGAAGGTATACTACTTTGTCTTGGCAGTCTTGAAGTAGAGACGTGGCAAATTTATTATGAAAAAATGTTCGGTAAACCAACGTGTTTTAGTCGTTAAAAACATTTTATCAAAACCAATCATCGATTACTGTGACGATTAGAAAGTTACGTGAAATTTTTGGGAGACACAACGTGCTAACAAGACGCACTATTTATCGTGTAGCATTACTGCTGTTCAAGAAAGTATTCAAAACAATCCATCTGCCTCAATTGGACAACGAGCTCAGGAAAATGTAATGAAAAATGTGTTCAAAAGGGCTCGCATTTGTGAGGCTAACAGAGGCGGACATTTATCTGATATTGTATTCCATACATAATTGCCGACATTAAATAAAACATTTATCAATATACGATCCATTCTCCTTCATTTAATCAAAAATTATAAACAAACAAATTAGTATACCTTCCCGGCGGACACCCTGTATCGTTCGGTTTGGCATGTTATAGTCTGCAATCAGAAGAGTATTGAACTACAAGCAAAATCCATTCTGAACACAGGTCAACATGGTGGTGTTATAATATTGATCTCGGTCATTATGTCAGCTGCTAGTGTCGGCAAACTTGTAATTATAGAAAACATAATAGACAGAAACGTATTCGTATTTCTTCAAACGTTCAAGAAACAAAGTGGCGATTGACATTTATTAAAATCTTTTTTGATTTATTTTGCTAATAATTTATGAATTTTTTATAGGTATATATTCAGTATACACATCATTTCTGCCATCTTATTAATATTATTTTTAATTTCCTACCTTATATTCTCTCGTTAGATCATCCAGTGTTGACCAGGAAATTAAAAAACCCGAACCGAAAAAGTCCGAAAATGAATTGCAATGGGAAGAGTTGGTTCGCAATATGTCAAGGCCTCTTAATTTGTGTGATCTCGACTTTACCGATCTAAATTCCGAAGATGAGAAGGACATACTAACACCAAGAGGCTTTGGACGTGGCATACCACCACCGCCTCCACCTATAGGTGGTGCAGCACTACCACCTCCCATGATGCCTACACATTTGGTATGCCCACCACCTATGAATCATCCCATGTCCATGTCAAATACCAGTAATGGCAGTGGTGCGCTCATACCACCACCCATGTTCAGTTATAGTGGCTACGGTAATACCAGTCTAACGAACAGTGTTAATAGTTCGATGAATGGTTCCATTAATGGCGATGCGAGTAGTATGAATACGATAAAGAAAAACAAGAAGACGGTGAGTTAGTTTGAAAAGCGATGGACTATGATTTTTATTTCCAAGAACATTTTGTAGGTCAAACTCTTTTGGAAGGAGGTTAGAGAAGATCTAATACCCATGACAGTGGGCAAAACTATATGGGATGAATTGCCGGCGGCCAATGTAGATACACAAAAATTGGAGCATTTATTCGAGTCCAGAGCCAAAGATTTAATGACAAAGGTATGATTTTTTTTTACTCTTTTTTTTTAGTAATTCGAGGGCTGTACGATTAACGTTTTTTGTTTAATCTAAAATCTTAAATTTTCCGACAGTAACGAATATAACATTATACGAAATATAGAAATACGTCCCTGTTCAGTATTTCGAGTGGAATCGTGTGGAATTATGAAAACATTTGTAATTAAATTTTGCATTCGACATATTTTTCCGTATTTCGAAATTATTAGACAATGTCGAATAAAACACCTGTAGTCGCTTACATTATTAATAAAGAGTCCTAGAACAAGTCTATCCTCAAACAAGTCCCCATATGAAAACTTTTAAGTTAAGTTTTAATTGAAGAAAATCTTATTGTTATTCACATTTTTGTATTCTAAGTATAAAGAAATCATTCGGAAACGGAATACAGAACAGCTAAAACATTCGGAAATTTCTACTTTCGAATAATAAATACGAGTATATTGCGGATTCGGAATACAGAACAGCGCTAATGGTTTTAATTTTATTTACTTATTTATTAAATGTTACAATACAATTACGAATTGTAACTTAAATTGTTGAGCACATTTATTGATTTAAAGCAAGAGTCGTTTAAAATGTTTATTTTAGGCTGTTTAACTTTAAAATCAGTCGTATAATATCGTACAGCCCATTTTCGAAGAAATTATTTGACTGTTTAAGATAAAGAAAATAATGTTTTGCTTATAAATTTGGCCTAAGGCTTTTATATTAATAAGATCTTTTATAAGTTGTTAACCACAGCAAGATTTTATGTTTTAACTGAGAGTAACTTAATTATAAAGTAAGAAATGAATAAATAATTTTATTCGGGCTTAAGTACGCTTTTTATATTCGGTCAAGAGAGTTGAAAAAAGGAATTTTCCCCTTCCAAAACCATTAACAATTAAATTTTTCCCATAAAAAAGGTTTGTTTTCGTTAATACTCTCCACCCCAAACGCTTAAGCTGCATCCAAGCATGATATAACACTAGCAGTTCTTCGCCATTATTAATGTATTTGTACTGAATTAGCGTCTATTTTAAACATCGCCTATTTAACCCAACTAATAATTAAAATTGACTTGCGAATTCTTCTCGATTCTTTATATTTCCGATTATTTTTCTGTTGAGTTGGAGCGAAGTTTTTAACAAGCCATAGACGCTGCAACCGTTGGTATAACTTAAGCAGGCTGTACACGAGATGGCAAAGTTTATGGGTTCATTCTATTATGTCGTGTCTAGGTTGAACGAAAAATCCAAAAATTTGGATTTTTTCTTTTTGGCAATTTGTGATAGAAAAATGAAGGCTTATTTAGTCCTTTTGAAAGTACTATTTCTAAAATTCAAAAACAGACAACTTGTCCTGTCTGCAGGGTAGGCTTTTTAAATTGTTTTTTGTTAATAACTTATATGAGGTATAAAATTTAAACCGTTTTTGTAAGTAAATATAATTTTACAATAGTTTTGTGCCGTGCAAGTATATTATTTAATGTATCAGATTGAATAAAAGTACTTTTCATGTTGTGGGGGTACTATCGAATTCAAAGCAAATCCGGCTTCTTAACGGATGTCAAACTCAATATAAAAAAAGGGCCAGAAATGGCGAAGAATTTTTTTATATGAAATTTTACTTCAAATCAGTTAAAAAAAGGACTTCAGGTGAATTTACCTATTTAGTCTACCCTGCGTACTAAGGAGTTTTGCAAATTAATAAGCACTTAAAATAGTACAATAGTACTGAATTATCTATCACTGCCTCATAGAGAGAGACAGAGAGAGATATTATATTATAATTCTCATCTCCATTCAAAAGAACTTGTCTGCAAAATAAAGTTATACACAATGTTGTATTATTTATAGACAAAACACCCAACTTGATTGTCAAACGAGTTGTTCCAATTATCGCAACGTCTGCGGCTTGCATTATAAGTAATTCACCTATTTTTTTTTTTTTTTTGTTAGCCATAATTATGGGATATGACCGATCATTGCAACTGAGAGTAGTATTTTACCAAATTTTTGTATGGCCACGATAAGGATATGATATACAACATTTTTTATTCGGCGAATATCAGATAAGAGAATTTGTAAAGTCTTAATTCAAAATCGTGATGGCGATAACTTATCATTCATTTCTTTTTATTATATGCAATAAAATTAAAAAGAAATGTTACTATTTTATTAGATCTTTATAGTCGAGTCGTCTACATACAGGGTGTCCGCCGGGAAGGTATACTACTTTGTTTATAATTTTTGATTAAATGAAATAAATGTCGGCAATTATGTATGGACTGCAATATCAGATAAATGTCCATCTCTGTTAGCCTCACAAATCCGAGCCGTTTTGAACACATTTTTCATTACATTCTCGCACATTTCACGCGGTATTTAATTAATCACCCTTATTCTGTTTGGCGACGGCAATTCAAGACGACGCCGTTTTTTATCGTTTGTTGTAAATCCGTATTCTCGTTGGCAATATTGCCATTTATCGATGACTGCAAATACATGCTTGGTATTTTGTAAGAAAATATGACGTTGATGTTGCCATAAATTGCCGTTGATATTGTCGTTTGAGATTTTGGTGTCGTGTTATGTACAAACAAAAATTTAAGAAGAATAAAGAAATTAAAAATACAAAATATAGTAGAAAAAGTGCAAATAAAGTAAAAAATGGACAAAATTAAAATAACCAAACCCAGCCAATTTAAAAAATTAGTGGAAGAATTGGAAAAACATCCATCACTTGCCAGAGGTTTTCGCAGAGGCACTGTTCCTACTAATTTTAACGAACAGTGAGAAAGTGTTGCGACTGCTCTGAACGCCCTTGGCCCACCAAATAGAACAAGTGATGGATGGTAAAAGGTATGGTGTAGTGTAGTGTCTATGTTGACAGTCAAACGTAGCCTACGGGTTAACATGTTATTTTTTTAAATGAAAAATTTTTTTTTTATGTTTTGTTTCTTATGTTTTTTTATTTTTATCGCAACAATTTTATAAAAAATATTAAACAAACAAATCACCTGACTCAGATATTAGATATGTGTTTTATATTTTATTAACATTATCGATAAACTGGCAACGTCGTCACAACATTCTTACAGAATACCAAATTAATATTGATGTTGTGTTTAAGTGATGTTGCTTCAAAATCGACGACGATGTTGCCGTCGCCAAACAGAATAAAGGTGAATTTCATCACGAATATTTTGTTAGAGTTTCTCCAGCGGTTCTGATTTGTTTGCATAAACCTTGCTTTTCAGATATCCCCACAAAAAGAAGTCCGGAGCAGTCAAATCAGGCGACCGTGGAGGCCAATCAACATCACCATTTCTTGAAATAAGTTGTTGTGGAAAGAGGTCTCGCAGTAATTCCATTGTAATCCTGGCTGTATGCGATGTGGCACCGTCTTGTTGAAACCACATGTTAGTCAAGCCCAAAGCATGCAGTTGTGGCGTTAAAAAGTTTTCAATCATATCACGATATCGCTCCCCATTGACAGTTACCGTTACGCCGTTTTCAGTTTCAAAGAAGTAAGGTCCAATGATTCCTCCTGACCAAATTGCACACCAGACTGTCACTTTTAATGGATGCAAAGGTGACTGATGAATAATTTGAGGGTTTTCCATTGCCCAGAACCGACTATTCTGTTTATTCACATATCCATTCATATAAAAATGTGCCTCGTCACTCATTATGATTTTTTCATGAAAATCGGGGTTGTTATGGGCGAGCTGTAGCATTCTATTGGCATATGTACGGCTTCGTAAATGGTCTTCTGGAAGAAGCTTTTGCGTCAACTGAATCTTGAATGGAAACAAATGCAAATCTTTGTGCAAAATTGTGGCGTAAGTTGTTCTTTGAAGACCAAGCTCCTGAGCACGGTGTCGAATTGAGGTTGATGGATTCGTTTGAACACTTTCTTGAACAGCAGTAATGTTTTCCGCCGATCTTACAGTACGTTGTGGTCCATGCTTGGGCCTATCAGCTACAGTCCCTGTTTCTTTGAAATCATTCACTACCCGATAAATAGTGCGTCTTGTTGGCACGTTCTTTTTCCCAAAAATTTCACGTAACTTTCTCATCGTCACAGTAATCGATGATTGATTTTGATAAAATGTTTTAACAATTAAAACACGTTGGTTTACCGAATCTTTTTCCATAATAAATTTGCCACGGCTCTACTTCACGACTGCCTTTACCAAAATGGTGGCAAAGCAAAGTAGTATACCTTCCCGGTGGACACCCTGTATAAGGTCGAACCGGGCCAATATTTGCCCAAACAAAATTTAAAGAAAGAAACAAGTTTTATGTATTCCGTCGAATTGGCGGTTCAGAATAAATGTACATCAGTGTTATAATTTCCGCTTTTATTATTTTATAATTTTAAAGGAGAAAACACACTAGTTTTCCAAAAAAAATGTAAAATGTCTTACCTGACTTGATTTGATATTCCGACAGGGTGTTTTGATGTAGATTTTTGTAAGGAATTTCCGTCATCCCTTGTCAAGTTTGGTTTAAATACAAACTGTTTCGGATATGTGCTATTTTTAGTGTCACTGAAACCGGTTTATCTCCAAACCAAACTTGACAAGGGATGACGGAAATTTATTCCAAAAATCAATGTCTTACCTTACATTATGATGTAACCTTTGACAAATCATCTCACATATGTTTGTATGAATTAGAACTTAAGATAAATAATTAAACATAAAATTTTGCTGGATAATTTTAACTGCTTAAAATTATTTGAAACTTGTTTGTAACTGTATAATTTTATCCAAAATATTAATGTATTCTTTCTTTTTTCTGTATTTTTATATATATTTTCTATTTGTGTCTACCAATGGAATCCTTTCATGTTATTGTTTTTTAATTTAATATGTATTTTAAAATCCATCTTCAAAACAAACAAACGAAAACATTTTTCAATAATATTTTTGTTTAAAACTAAAATTCGTTAGGAGGTGAGTGCATTTTCAAATCCAACATTTATTATAAATTCATGATGTTTAAATGTTTTATGTTGATTTACATTTAATTGGTGTTGGTGTTACATTCAATAATTTCCGCACACACACAAACTCTCTGCACTTCATTATTTGTTACAGTGTATTTAAAATGAAAAACTTATGTAAAAATAAGAAATCGAAAAACTTTTATAAGAAAGAGACATAATTAATTGAATACTGCACAAACCATATTCGTCTGTAAGTAGATTTTTATGGTAGTTTTCATCACAGTTTGCTTTAACACAATTTGAAAAAAAAGTTGTTTTGAGAACCCCAAACTCATCCTTGACCTTTGTCGTATTGCTAGACGTACTTATCGTTTTAGTTACTAAACTAATTTATGTATTTCCTTCTTAAAAACAAATCAATTTGGAAAGGAAAATGATAAAAAAAATTCAAATCGATCAACAGATATCACTGAAATTTGTTTAGGCCAATATTTCACATATGTATGATCTATGCGCTGATTTGAGTTTTTCAAAATTTACTGCAGTTTTTCGTGTTATTTTCGATCATAATTCGGTATACCATATCACGAGAAATGACGGAAATGCCTTATAATTTCGTTGATTTAACTTTATAGCCGGTAGTCTGTCTGGCTGGAACAAGACATTGTTGTAATAAAAGCTTTAATGTCTCGAGCTTTTAGAGACTATTATTTTAATCTTAATTTGATATTGCGACAGGGTGATTTGAGGTTAATTTTTGGAACGACTTTCCGTCAGACCCATTCCGTCATTTTTCATTCAGAAAGAAACCAAAATTGACAAATGGTGACGGAAATTCGATCCAAAAAAAGTTTATAAAATCCCTTAAAAAATTATATTTTCGAGTATATAAAATTTATTATATATGTATGTTGTTGTTAAAATTTGAGCTTGTCATATTTTTCTGTTAGAAGAATTCAGTAAAATTTTTGCAAGTTGATTTCTCAATTAGTACTTGATTACCCAACAAAAAATAATCCAGATTTTGTAAGCAGTGCATACTTTTAATGGCACACAAGTGCACATCATAGGGCGGTAATACTCGTATATTTTGTATTAATAAATTTAATACTGCGTGGCAGAAAATCTGAAATTGTTTATAGTTTTACATATATTTCTAAGCAATACAGAAAAGCATAATATTTGTACATATTCGCATACATATATATATAGTTTGCTTATATATGTTCCAGACATGCACCTTAATTAAGTCAATTTAAATTTTAGCTTACTCAATTAGCATTTGATAGCTTTTTTAATTTTATTATTCGTTTATTAAATCTTTATAGTCAACGAAATTTAAAATGACTATTCAAATCTTATTTCTAACATATTATTTATTAATTATTACCAGTGTAGTAACTAATTTATTGTATTCAAATCTTATTGATCTATGATTGGGTTAAGGAGTCCCTTCTCGCCAGGATCAATGTGTCTGTTTTTTTATTCTCTGATGCCCATGAAATTGCAATAAATCTCATGCTAGAGTTTTCGGATGCACCACAAATTTGTTTATGTTTGTGCAGCAGTGAGTTTTTTTATTTCATCCTGTATAGTGGGAACTTTCAGATCTCTAGGGATATTTTCATTTCTTATATACCATGGGCGCAGACGATTTGATGGGCGCAGGATTTGATATTTATATGTAATCATGTGTTATGCGTTTTTACGTAAAACTTTTAATTTACCACCATACTATCAAATAGATGGCTAAATTGGTAACAATAAGATTTATTGTCCCTTTTATATTATCGTAATGTTGCTGTGAGTTGTCGGCCCTAGTTAGTGATCTATTACATATAATGTGTTCATATTACAGAATTTTCTCCTCACTAAACACGCAATTTATAGTACAATTTCATGCTAATTTCTCAGTTTTTTAAGTTTTTGTATGGTAATTTCAGAACAATTAACACCTTAATTGCGAAAATGTCGTAATTCCACAATTAGGGCGCATGTCTGAATATGTTCTGTTCGTAACTCACCGCAAGGGTGACAACACGAGAGTCAGCATTCACAGGATCTCTATAAACGTACGAAGTGCTGAAAAAGCACATAAACAGATTTTAGCATTTATAAAGTGGGACATGGCGAACGAATATCATGCCATACGTAAGCAGGGTCGTATGCAACGCCATCTCGATATTTCCACACAAAGCTACTGATGGCGTAGCTTAAGCCAATTGCTTCAATCAACTCATCAGGAAACCTAACCACAAACTTTAATACAACTAGAAATATCTTATGTGCTTAAAATTCCACAAACCAACCGAGAACCTTTATGAAGACTGGCATCATATATAAGAGCCAAAGCAAACCAAAAACGTTCCGTAACTTTGTGTTTTGTCATACAGCAGTTTAGATTTTTCCAACTTTAAAGATATACCACTGATACGCAATGAAATACTCTTTGAAATTAAATAAAACTAACATAGACTGAATGGAGCGGTCAACTTTTTATAGAGACATAAAGAAATGCTACAAGAATAACATATTTGTTTCTGGTGGCTACATAGTTTTTAAATTGTTCTATACATGCCACTGAATATTTACAGGGCAATAATAATTTTTGTTCTCGAAAGGTTGGCAGGGAAAGACAATAGAAAATTAAACGGCTGATGTTGAGGTTATAAAGTTTAAAGTAACAATGTTGAACAATGATATATGTAGGTAATGTCGTTGTTCTTATATTTCCTTTTTACTTCCAAAGAACCAATTTCACTTGTTTGCAATATGTGTATGTACTTATACATAAGTACATAAGAATTAAATATATTAAATTCTTTTTGAGAGCAACAACATTACATACAAGTTATAAATTCAAGTATGAAGCAATAACAGTGGTTACATTAGCCGAAAATTATGAAAATTACAATTGCAAAAAAATTAAAAATTATATTAAAAATGAAAAAACAAAATAAAATATTCAAAAAGTTATACGGTGACCTAACACTAATTGTACATGAGAAAATTGTAGCCATGAACACTCCACTTGTACCGAAATTATACGTCATGGTCCTACTCCAAAGTTTATAATATTTTCGGCCATGTTTGTACTCAATTTTAAACGTCTTGCTTTAGTAAATTTGCAATTAATTTTTATTTAACTGCCAATCAAATATGCAATAATAGTAGTCGAATTTTTTAGTTTTTTGTTTCATTTGTTTATTTTTTGTATTATAGTATTTTTTAATTAAATTGTAATTGTAGTTTAGGCAACTTGTAAATAACTTTTAAGCTTAGTTTTCGAAAAACATTCGTAAGTAAATCAGAGATTTTACCTAAAATAGCATTAGCTTAATAATAACCCAATTTGGAAATTGTAAAATAGTTTCAAGTTTGTCGTTTAAGCATATCCAATCAAATCATCGGCTTTAAATAGTACAAACGGAATAGTCTACGAAATCTATCACGTCATTTTGTTTGTACTTAAGTACTGGGAAAAATTCCAAATAAAAATAAATTTGGATAATACGTCTGATTTCCTAGAAATCTACATATTAACGTAACCATGGTGGAGGTTTTAGTTTGCTTATTAATTATTATTTAAAACCTATTGTTTCTTTTTTATCCATATAACGAATTATATCGTGTTAGAAAAATCCAAATAGACACTTTCTAATTGTACAGGGTGTCCGGTGAAAAATTTATAGTATATTTTTAAATACGATTATTTCGAAGAGTATTAAACGGTACCGTTGGAATTATCGATTGTGCGGATTTGTCAGTCACGAGGTCGCAGTGGTCGAGTTAACATCGCACATTCGCTGTGGAGACATTTTTAAAATTAACGACGCATGCTTCATAAGCATGGTTTCAACAAGATGGGGCGACTGCACACACAGCCAGAGTTTCGATGAATTTGCTTCGGGAAAATTTCCCCCAAAAACTGATCAGTCGCTTTGAGGACATCCCATGGCCACCAAAGTCCGCCGATCTAACTCCCATGGAATTTTTTATGGGGCTTTATAATGATAATCCCCAATCGCCTGTGGCTTTAAAGGAAAATATTCGTCGAGATATCAGCTCAATTGGACCAAGTTTACTGCAGCGTGTGGCGCAGAACACAAGGCTCCGTTTTGAACAGTGTGTTCAACTCGACGGAAGACATCTGGATGACATACTCTTAAAAAAATAAAATCCGCATTTCCATTCTATCGTCCAATACTCTTAATAAAACTTTGTGGCAATTTTTATTTAAGTTTTAAAATATAAATCAGCTACCAGACACCCTGCACAAACACGTATTGCTATAATATTTTTTCACCAACTGCATAAAAACAGTTTTAATTCATATTTAGATTATTTATCATGAACTATGTTGAATATTTGAAAAACCAATTATTCCATTTCACAGAAACAACAAGAAATGAATAAGAGCAAAGAGGTTATTGTGCTCGATCACAAGAGATCGAATGCTATTAATATTGCTATGACTAAACTACCACCACCCAGAGCCATTAAGGCAGCCATTTTGAAGATGGATGCCACCGTAGTGACTAGAGAGGGTATTGACAAATTACTAAACATGTTACCTACTGATGAGGAGAAGGGTAAAATACAAGAAGCACAAGTAAATTGATGTCTTTGAAGTATTTGAGATTTTTAATTAATTCCTTTCTTTAATGATGATCAGATGGCTAATCCTGAATTACCTCTGGGTAGTGCTGAGCAATTTTTACTAACATTGGCCTCAATATCTGAATTGGCAGCCAGATTAAGATTATGGGCATTCCGCTTAGATTTTGAGTATAGCGAGGTAAGTTTTCTAAGATGCAATATGTTTCTGATTTATATATCTCTCGTGTTTGTTCTGCTTTCCAGAAAGAAATTGCTGAACCTTTAATGGACTTAAAACAAGGCATTGAAATTCTAAAACATAACTGCACATTCAAATGTATTTTGTCCACCTTACTGTCAGTGGGCATCTTTTTAAATGGTGCTCCCGTTAAAGGCTTCCAAATTGAATATTTAGCTAAGGTATGCAATATTGGATTGAATTCATTTTCAAGTTTAAGAGCATGTTTTTTTTTTTAAATATTCCTCAGGTACCCGAGGTTAAGGATACAGTACATAAACATTCTTTGTTGCACCATCTGTGTCACATGGTCATGGAGTCCGGTAGCGAAACAACCGATTTATATTCCGAAATTGGTCCCATAACCAGAGCCTCAAAGGCTGACTTTAATGATTTGGCCCATAATCTGGCCCAATTAGAATATGAGTGCAAAGCTTCGTGGGATCGTTTGAAACTTATAGCCAAGCATGACTGTCCACCCCAGTTGAAACAAAAACTGGTGGATTTTTTGGCTGATTGTGCTGAAAGAATTATTATATTACAAATTGTGCACCGCAGAGTTATGAATAGGCAAGTTGGGTTTGAAGCAAAATAATTTGAAAAACTTAAAAATAAACCTGATTCCAATTTTATTATATTTTCACAGATATCGCAAATTTTTATTGTGGCTGGGTGTACCGCAGCACAGTGTAGCCGAATCAAGACCTAATGAATTTTGTCGCATTGTTTCCGAATTTGCTTTGGAATATCGCACCACTAGGGAAAGAGTACAGCAGCAAATCGAAAAGAAGGCTAATCATCGGGAAAGAAATAAGACTAGAGGCAAATTGATAGTCGATATCGCCAAATTTAAAACCAAAGAAGACAAACAAGATGCTGAATTAAAGTATATTGTGAAATATAATCAATAAAGCTTTTTATTAAAATTTTGTCTCGTTCTTTTTCAGATCCCTACTGGGTACACCTACGGCTGATACACCCGATGGTACCTTAACGTGGCGTCGTCGTCGTGCCGAACAATTACGTTCGCCCGTTTTACGACAAAGTGAGGAAAATTTCACAGATGGCGATGACGAAATTTTAGAATCTTTAGTTAAAACCGCCACCAAAGCTCCGGGTACTAGAACCACACCCAGAGAACGTAAACGTACACGTCATGCTGATAGAAAATCATGTGAGTCACGTTTTTTAATAAGTATTTTTTTCAAATATTTAAAAGCATTTTAACTTGGGTATTAGTCTTTTAGTAACAACATTTCAACAGTTTATTTTTAGTTTACTTCACTTTAGGTTTTAATTTTTTCAATACACAAAACGCTCAAGATTAATAAATTTTTAAAGAACATTTACATATAACATGTTGCAACGTTTGTTGCAAACAACAAACTTTAAATTTACCACTTCAAAATTTTATAAAGTAGTTTTTTGTACTTTTTAGACGCAATCGTTAGCAGGAAAGAGATTTATTAAGATTCGAAATCAGTTTAAAATTCATCCCCACTTACTCCAACTCCACACGTGAAATTTTTTTTAATATATTTCGAAAAATACATCATAGTTAACGACTGTTACTTTTAAAATCTGAATGTGTTATTAAATACTCAGATGATATTAATTAACCAGAATTAGTGCCACAATATTGACAGCTTATTGCATTAACGGATATCAATAAACTTTTAAGGTTCCAAGCTCATACGTATTCCAATACTTTGATCAATAAGTAGTCATGATTATTACCGTTGAGTACATTTCACAGAATATTAGCCGTATGCGCCAACTTGGCACATATACTTTTGGTATCCAAAGCTGTGCTGATATGAGAAAGGGTTGAGGGAGAAATGTAACCAAACTAGCAAGTTGCCTAGAAATGAGATGGTAGGGTAAATATGAAGATCTTGGTCTTCATCTGGATCTCAGTAATTTTTACGGCCCTAATTTTGGATAGCCTTATTTTCACATTTATGTTTTTGTGCGGATATTTATTACGGAAAAAAGTGCTTACTATGGAACGCGTTTCTACGCTAGAAAAAGTATGTACTGCTTACAAAACCTCCACTCTGCTGGGTCGTTCAATTGCATTCAGATTTGGTTATCTGGGAACACGAACAAATACATTTTTGATTTTATCATAAATCTTTAAATCTGGCGCTCATTAGCAAAGAAAAATATTTTGTTAATTATTTAAGCCGCACATAACCTTTGTTAGGAAAACGTACATTAACTAATGTATGCTTTAGTAAATGTCTACTGGCAACACCGTTCGCAAATGAAAGCCAATGATGCATCAAAATGCCCCAATTTATCCTTGTATTCGAATCTACAAAAACGTGTTTATTGTAATCGAGTAAAATAAATTCTTTTTAAAAAAAAAATATCGACTAAATTCTTGTAGCAAGTGAAATTAACAAAAATAAAGTGAATAAATAAGAATTCACACACGACTTATTTTTGTAATAGTTTTTTTTTTGGAATTCACGATTAAAATGAATTAATTTATGATTCAAATGTTTTAAAGTTTTGGCTACTAATGAAAGAAAAAACAGAGTAGCGAAAGAAAACACTACCGAATCGTTTTAGTATTACTTTCCATTCGATTAACTCGGTTTTTTATTCGTTTCGATTCTAAGTAAATCACTAAAATAATTTTTATGAATTTTTTGGTACAAAAGAAAAATGTGGAATGAAAAGACGCTCTTCAAAGTACAAAGATGTAAAATTCGGAGCGAAGTATTTATTCTGGCTTGCTGGGTTTCTCGAAAAGTATTTTTCTCCCAAAAATAAATACGTCATTTTAAAGAAGGTTTATTGTAGGTTTCTAACGATTTTAAAGTTCTTTGATAATATTTGTTTTTTGAATACAGTTTCGCTTAAAAATGGTTCGTAAAGCGTTGTTAAGTTGTTTTGAATACGACCGTTGAAATTTATTTAAAAGCAATCTTTTTCCTGCTGCGATTCACATTTTGTTAATTTTGTTAATTAACCGTCTAATTGTGTAATTACAACTTTAATAAACAGATTAATATATTCTAAAATTTTTTTTACTAAATATTTATTTAATTTTTGTTTTTTTTTTGTTTTCTATTTTATTTTACTTCCTTCTCAATTATCATCATTGGCTTCAATATCCATTGGTATCTGCTAACCGATCTGTGTGTCATCTTGAAATTTTTGGTATCATTTTTTTACTGGGAAATCTCATTTTCATTAAATTATTTTTCTTTTTTTTAATTTTTTTTATCATTTTCTTATTCATTTATAAACCTTTTAACGCCCTACCAATGTGTTTAACAAATAAAAACCAATTGGAATATTCATTTCAATGAAGTGAAGCGTTCACGTACCCGCGAAGGATTTACAGTTGAAAGAGTTCCATCGCCCTAGATTTTCGTGTCTATCATTCATAAAGCAATTTTATTTTACTTTTTTAAAAATGGTTAGTGGATTTTAATTTTTTCTACATATTTTTTTAATTGTTACTTATGATTGTTTAATTTTTGTTGATTTTTGTAATTTTATATTCGTTTTTGCACAACATTTTTTGGTTCACAGTGGCTGCATGTTAAGATTTTGCCATTACAAACGTTTTGTAATTACAATTGTTTTTGTCAGAAACTTGCCTAGTTAAGGATCTTTGGCTCTTTTTTTAATGCATTACGTAAATTTAAGATATATAAGGTGTACCCAAAATGTAAAAGCGGTTTAGATTTTGTTCTGTTAATCAAAAATATAAAGAGTATTGTTTCATTTTCGAATTAATGCATGTGCTCTCTTAAATTCTATTTCCAAACTAATATAATTTAAATGGGCAATTTTCAGTCCATCAAACTGCTGAATTAACAGAACAAGAAATAATCCCATCATTTTGATGCGCCCCTAAATAAGGCATGCTTTCTCTCTAACCTCAATTTTTATATAACCTCCAAACTTTAAAAAAAAAAAAAATTAATAAATATTTCAAATCACCTGCATAAATTTGTGAATTATATTAAATTTTTACAGTGCGTCGTACTCTTAAGAACGGTTTAACCGAAGAGGAAAAACTACAAGTAGCAGCTTTAATAAAAACCTATTAAAAATTCAAACTTAAACAAATTCATACTGATTCCTTAAAACGTTGTCTAATTAATTACGAAACATATGCTGGCCCTAAATTCATGGCAGGCTGCATATGGACAATTTCCTAAATAGAAAAATAAATCAATCACAATCTAAAAGACGATCTCAAGATATTAAATGATTTAAAACCAAGTGGTGGTTAAAGGCATGAAATAGGAGCATGAAATCAAACAGTAACCAGTTAGTAAATTTCACTAGAAAAATGGTTTAGTTATTAGGAAACACGATTAAATTGTAAAATTTATGTAAAACGATTTTTTATAAAAAAAAAAAACTTTTTATTAAATAAATTTTGTACACAGACCAACAAATGTGTAAATAAATGAAGTGAAGAAAATTGTAATAATGAAACCTTTCAACAAGTATTCCTTATGACGATTTATTTTATTTCTTTTTTAATTTTTGTTTCATTTGTTTTAATAAATATTTTTATTTAAGTATTTTATTGTTAAGTTAGAAATTTTGTTTAAAAAAATTAGCTGATAATTTGATCAGATTTGGTTTCTTAAATTTATTGATACTTTTTTTAAAAAAATTTGTAAAAAACTAAAAAAAAATTACTTATAGAGAGCTATTATATTTATACCTTAAATTATACTTATATAAAATACTGTACTTCTTTCTTATATATACTAGAAATAGTGATGAACTTTCAACGAAATGTTATAATTATTTAAATAAATACAATTAATAAAATAATTTTATGCAAAAGTAAATTCATTAATTAAAGATTTTATTAAAAAATTTATATTTTATATTTATTATAATTTATATAAAATTAATTTTAAAAACCATTTGTACAGGGTTGTTGAACATAATCCAAACAAAAGCCTCGATTATTGATGTCGGTGGGTGCCTCTATACCATCAGTATGGAAATATATGCGAAAGGGTCGTACACTGGCTAGAATGAGTAGACAAATTATTTAAAGGTATATTCATACATAGATGTATGTGTTTCAGGGCTTCTCGGGCATTTTTGACTCTTCTTACCCAGCAAAATGCCTGATAAAATTTTAAGTAAATTATAATCCGCACAAAATCATAAATATAAAAATAAGGCCAGGTTCATATTCAAAAATTATTGAGTTCAAAATGAGGACCAAATTCTTCCTATGTACCATATCAACTCATTTCTGGGCAACTTGCTAGTTTGGTAACATTTTTCCCATAATCCTTTCCCATATTAGAAAGTTAAAAACATTTCTTGATCAAATTTCAGCTCTCCACCTATAGTGGAAATGTTCCACACAAATAAGAGGGTACTTAGTCCCCTAGATGAAAAGTGGCAATTTTTCTCATTATTTCTTCTCCAAGGCCTACCTGTATACCGAATTTCAGCTCTCTAACTATAGCGGAATGATCCTATACAAATAATTTTGTTTAAAAATTTTTTTTTCGCAATTTTCTTGCGTAAACTTCTTTAAAACCATTATCTTTACCATTTTTATAGCGTATACAATATCAGAGTTGCCATCTTCTGGAGAAAAAAGTTATCTAGGGCTTAAACAAGGGTAGAAAGCTTTAATCACCTTAAATAAGGCTATAAGAGGGTAAATTATTTTAAAAGAAATAATTCCACATTTTATTGTTTATCAAAAAATATATTATACAGGGTGTCCGCCGGGAATGTATACTAGTTTGTTTGTTTATAATTTTTGATCAAATGAAAGAGAATGAATTGTATATTGATAAATGTTTTATTTAATGTCGGCAATTATGTATGGAATACAATATCAGATAAATGTCCGCCTCTGTTAGCCTCACAAATGCGAGCCCTTTTGAACACATTTTTCATTACATTTTCCTGAGCACGGTGTCGAATTGAGGTGATGGATTGTTTCGAACACTTTCTGGATAATGTTTTCAGCCGATCTTGCAGTACGTTCAGCTACAGACCCTCTTTCTTCGAAATCATTCACTTCACTTCAATCGATGATTGATTTCGATATGTTTTAATGATTAAACCGAATCTTTTTCCATAAATAATTTGCCACGTCTCTACTTCACGACTGCCAAATATGAGCTGTCAAGACTAATTTTTACCAAAATGGCGGCACAAACAAGTAGTATACCCTCCCGGCGGACACCCTTTATATACATACATATGTAATTAAATAAAACTGAGGTAAAATTATAGCTGTTCTTGACCTTTTTTTAAATTTAATTTATTTAAAATTGTCCAAGCTTGAAGGTCTTTATTAAAAAATTATATTTTTATTATTTCGATATTTCGCTACTCCATTGTGTAGCATCATCAGGAAATAAAAATAACGAACCAATTATATATTAATGCAAAAAAAAAAAAAAATATTGTCACAAAAATTCAAAAATTTTTCCAAGTTAACATAAAACAAAAATAACATGAGGTTTTTTTTAAATATTTTAAAAAATGTAAATACAGTTAACGAAACTTAACATTAATTCAAAAACCCCTAAAAACATACTTATATTAACTATCTTATTCTATGAACTAAGTGTCTATAAATCTGTGCAACATTATCCGTGTCCGCCTTAAAATTAATTTTTTGTGTACTAGGTGTATTAACAATTTGTAACATTTCTAATATAAAACGACGCTTATAATTAATTTCTGTATTTAAAACCGATGCGTTTTCAAAGTTAGGATAATGATTTGATTCGAAACAATGAGAAGATAATGCTGTATTAAGGGAATGTCTGCAATTAAGATTTGATTTATGTCCAGCTATCCTAGTCTTCAGTTTATTTTTTGTTGTCCCTACATAAACCTTATCACAAGTCTCCTGATCATTTCCCTTACAAGGAATTTTATAAACTATATTTGCCTTATCCAATTTATGAATCCTATCTTTGGTTTTACCAAACAATCTATTCAAAGTATTATAAACTCTGAAAGTCATTTTGTATTTCTCCTTATCAAAAAATTCAGCCTTATTTAACCGCTCTGATATTCCTGGTATATATGTAAATGTCTTGTATATCTTTGGCTCTAATACGTTGCTTATATTACGTTCTCTCCTAACATTATACTGATTAATTAATTTATAAATCAGCTCCTTTGGAAAACTATTCTCGTCTAATATATTCCTAATCTTAACTTTATTCTTTCTATGAAATTCTCTATCACTTATAGAAGCTTTGTAAGTTAAAAATTATTAATGGGATGGAGAGAAATAAGATGAAAACAAGTATTTCTATTGCACCTAGGTTGCACAGATTTATAGACACTTAGTTCATAGAATAAGATAGTTAATATAAGTATGTTTTTAGGGGTTTTTGAATTAATGTTAAGTTTCGTTAACTGTATTTACATTTTTTAAAATATTTAAAAAAACCTCATGTTATTTTTGTTTTATGTTAACTTGGAAAAATTTTTGAATTTTTGTGACAATATTTTTTTTTTTTTCATTAATATATAATTGGTTCGTTATTTTTATTTCCTGATGATGCTACACAATGGAGTAGCGAAATATCGAAATAATAAAAATATAATTTTTTAAAAAAGACCTTCAAGCTTGGACAATTTTAAATAAATTAAAACTGAGGTATCAATCCCGGGATTATTATTGGTATTATTTTTTTGTTTTGTTTTAATAATTTTGATGGTACTAAAAAGTCTTTCCATTTAAGCATTTCTTAAAGGTAAAACTTAAAATTACCATTAATTTCTTTCATTGTTTGTCCAGTTACATTCCGAATTCTTACACCATTGAATTTCAATTACATTATTTGCAATATGAATTAATTTATTTCAGGCTTAAGTTCGTTTTATTATTTTTTCAATTAAGAAAAAAATTTCCTTTCTTAATGAGAAGAACAATGAAACGAAAATAAATAATTTAATAATTATTTAAAGTTTTCAGTTCAATGGTATCAAAAAAATAAATAATTTAAAAACTCCAGGGCATGACAAAACATGTTCATTTCACCACAGTTTGATACTAAAACAGCACCATCAGAAGATACCAAGCAGAAGAATGATCGAAAAATATGAAAATTATGAGAAAATTTGTCATCATTAGGTGGACCTCAATATTTGCAATAGACAATAATCAATAGAACCGCACAGGAGAATGCTGATGACGTGTGTAGGCGGCACAGAAAATACATTTCATTTCATTCTGCTAGTGTTTAAAACTTAAATTATCGTAAAATAAAAATTGTACTTCCAATTGAAAGAATAATGAATCCAACTAAAACATGAAATAAATTAAGTCATATTAATAAATAAACATTTTCAGTTCACTAGGATCATAAAAACAAATAAATTATTTTCATTTTCGTTGCATAAAATAAAATTTTCATTTTCAATATGAGAGCAAATATTTTGGTTTTATGCTTTTAAAGGAATTTTCAACCGAAAACACAAATAAATTTTTACCAAAGTTGCCATATTAGATGACAGTCTTTACCGCACCTGCTCAATTAAATGAATTACACAACTTCGACAATTTTGACGCATAAATAATTTTTTCCGTTGAATCACATATTAAACTGATTTTAATTCGCTTTTTCTAATTTTTTTCAAATTTGTAGAAAAAAATGTAAGTAGTTCAAAAATGATTGAATTGGTGACGAAAGAGGATTAAATTTTTCACAGTCATGTACAAATTTAAAGTACAGGTTACTGATTAAACCTGGTGTATACTTTGTAAGTGTATAAGTGTCGGTGTTGAAGAAATGTTCTTATTGAGCAATTTAAATATGCTCTCAGTTTGTTTGAGCCGGTTTTGAAATTATATGAAGGAAAATGGAGCTAAATATAAAAAAGCTAAAATGTCAATGCTGGTTTCACTAAAAACTTATTAGTAAAGTTGACAACCATTTAGTACCTGGCGACGAAGACATGAAAATGCACCAGTGCTAACAAAATGTTTTTGAAAGCTCTTTTATTAGCTACAGTGGCCCCCAGAGTTGCCTAGATTAGGGCACGAAAAAAGGGAGTTTTCCATCCACGGGTAAACAAACAAGGAATTTTAACAATTACTTATAAAAATTGACACAAGGAAAAAATAAATTTTCGAACTGGTATTATTAAATTAAGTAGTAATTTAAACTGTCAACCTGAAGTTCGTTTTTTATTTCCTCTGTTAAGAAAGAATAATTCAAAAACACCTCAGCTCTGCCTGTGTAAAATTAAATTTGGATGTATTCAAAGTCGAGAGGCTACCAAATTATTATATTTGCCGCTGTTTGATTTATTTGTTACATAAACTTTCAAGTAATTGTTTTCCTAACAAAATATATGAATCTTGGCTTTCAGTGGTAGGCCAGACCTTGTTCACATCAGGTAGATCTTTGTTTGCTGGCAAACACTTTTGTTTGCTCAACACTTTTGTTTGTCTTTCAAAAACATTTTTGAAATTTTTTCACCAAATGTTTGCCTACTCAGACTCAGTATTTAAAGGGAGCAATATGAGTGATAAAATATGAAGATCTTTTCTTGATTTACAGACTATCAAAACTATGGAAATCTCTTTCATCAAAAATTAATTTTTGTAGTGAAATTTCAAATTAAAAAAAGCCAGAATACCTACTTTGTACGGTTTTCTGTAACATTCCAACTTCAGCACCGAACGTGCCCCCACAAACACGATCCTCACAAGCACTCAAAGGCGGTATACGATCGGCCGAACGCATGCAACCAATCAAAAGCCAATCTTGTATGCAAGTATTTTGCGTGACTTGTGTACCACCACCGACCATCGTACCAACCGCATTATTTGTGTTACCCGATATAGTAAATGATCTCGAACGATTATTTGCTATAATGAAAAGAAAACAATAACTTAATTCCAAACTTATGTGTTCAAGTTACCTTACTCACCTAAATCTGGGCATGCGTTGTACTGAATGCCACAAAAATTTCTCTCAGTGCGTATGCAAATACTATAAGCCTGATTTGATAGTTGCCTTCCCGAGACGGTGTTGAAATTAAAACTTCGCACCCGACCACTTATGCCGGTATAATACTGAAGACAACCCTGATCAGCACGACTCGTGCTGCCGCAATGTATTTGAGAAACTCGAATGCGCCAAATACGAGGAAATGTGTTGCTAGTTATAACCGAAATAACAATCGGATTGCTTTGGCCCAAGCCGCCATCAATGTACACTGAAATATTTAATTGCTTAATGAATAAATTATCATTCAGGTAGGCTGGCTTATTATTTTTTATCAAAGTGGTTTGAAATCACAAAAATGGTGCCCTGTGCACAAAAATTTGGGATTTTAAACTGGTCACCAAAGTCTCGGCCGTTTTCAAAGCACTTGCTTATTTTTGGGAGTATTCTAATTTGGACTTATCTTATGATTTTTCGGTTTCAGATAAAAAAATCAACTGTTGCCGTGCGATTTCTAAAAGTATAAAACACAAAAATCGTGGGATTTACAGAACAGGAAAATATTACACGTGTGATTTCAAAACGACAAGTGATTGGAAATGAAATGATTTTCCGAGCAGATCTGATTGTGAGTTTTTTCTGTGTTGGAAGTAATCCAAAATTTTATGAGAACAAGGACAGCGAGAGTTATGTTTGTGGACATTCGGCTTAAAAATTTTTCTATAGTTGAAGTGCCCGAAAAACTGCAGGGGAAATTTTCCCATATGCGAACAGTATGGCTAAGAAGTTTGTGCTGTAGTGAGTTCACTGACCGATCTATCACAATTCCGTTGTAGTAGCGATAATACAGTGACGCACAATCCACACTCACCGATTCTGAAGTAAGTCAATTGAGTTGGAGACCCGATAAGCAGGCGAGAAGCGCCAAAAAAGACCTTTAATCACCGGTTGGCAGATGTATTCTATTTTCGGTCGGATCAAGAAGATCAGAGATGGAGTGAAGTATCTGTTACAGCGCGTGTTTTCCGATCAGAAATTTGTGTTAATGCGATCGAAAATAATAGTGAACATCTATGGTATAAACGAGTCTGGTATTTCCGCGACCCCATTCGGAAACTGTCACAAGTTCGATTATGTGTACCACTTATGTCTTTTCTGATGGTTCTAAATTGCGAAAGGCTTGGTCTATTGCTGAATGAAAAGTAAAAGATGCAATCATCTGTAAAGTAATTGATCGTACAGAGCCTTGCGGCACCCCTGAACTAATACTGATACATATGAAGAGCAATTTCTTTTAAGTGTTAAATAAGTCATAAGTCAGCTATTTTAGGTTTATTTTTTTTTTTTAATTCAAAAATTATTTCTAGCTATTTTATCCCAACTCATTTCATTATTAAAAGGCAATTTAATTGTTCAGGGTGGACAAACTAGTCTCTATGCGCATTTCGCAAGTTGCTTAGGCCAGCTCATCAGGAAACCTTTAAATTCTTAAGACCAGACGATAAAGCTTAAGGAAAGCTCAAAAGAAAAAGAAAACAAAAAGACCCTACAACAAACAAATTGCTATTTTTGTTACTTGCTTTTCTTCATTGGGTTGGTTGCTTGCCAACTCTAAATGTAGCTGTAAGCAGTAAAAAAAAAAATAAAAACAACACAGCTATGATTTGCTTTAGGCAGAAAAGCAAAAAAAAACAAGTGTTGCCAACGTTTGCACAAGCTATTGCATAAAAAATTAAAATTTATTTTCGATTTAATAGAAAAATAAAATATTATTAAGGCTCTCAACTTACTATGGTCTCCTGAAGAGGTTCCACATATATTGGGCACTGGACTGCTGCCAGATATTAGTAATTGATCCTGATTGCATAAATGATTTGCTGGTTCTGGTGGCGCTATAGAAAACATTTCCAAATCCAATCTAGATTATAAAACCACTTATGTATCACAAAACATATGTAACACTGATATGTACTTAACTGACCTGAATTGACAAATGTCTGGATGAACTTTGTGCACAGTAACTTGACAACTGCCAGTGCCATCATAAGTATCCGGATGATTCGGGTTCACAAAGTAGGTGTTATTTTCTCTTATTGTGCCACCACATGTTTGCAGAACTGTAAGTACGAATAACTTATATTTGCACAGTGGTTCTTTTATTAGTTTTGCACAACTTACAAATACAACATATTCCATAACCACCGCCACATGGACCAGCTGGTATACCACCACGTATCGCACAGTCTTTGTTGGGCAAACAATTTCCAACTTCCCCTGACGATGCAGCACATTGAGCTGGACCAATTGCAACAACATTGAATATAGAAAGAACTGCAAAAGCGGCAATATAAACCATGAATACACGAAGAGAAAACATTATAGTGACGACAACCATATTATATTCTCTACAACAATATATTGTTGTGGCAAACATGTAATGGTTATTCGAACACATTTTCAAGATTATTTTAATTGCGACAAACAAGTTATTCTTTACATTTTAACATTAAATCCTTTCTAGGCATAAAAATTGCATCACTGCTAAGTTTAACAAACAAAGTATTTTAAATATTCAAAATAAATATAATAATTCTAAGCATAAAATGTTCTTAATAGCCAGAAATATGTAAAATTGTATGGTATTTATTCAAAGCTGTAGCTTAAGTGGTTAACCCCGTTGGATACTAAGAATTCAGTGGTTTTAGTAGCCTGTGTTCGTGCCTCAGACCGTTCCTAGTAATTATTGCTTTTTTAATTATATTATTATTAACTGCATCATATAGTTTTGATTTCTCGGTGAAATTGAGTGTTTATGGTAATATTTCAAAATTTTAGGTGAAATTCGGTAAATTCCGGTTTTAGGGATTTCCTGATAATTAACATTTTTTATTAAGATTTTTTGGCGAATTTTAAATTTGTGACGAAATTTGCCATTTTTTAATTTTTGGATTTTTAGTAAATTTTTAATTCGGTCCATCCTATAGATTATTAAGTTTTCTGGGGCCCTCATATTTTGGAAATTTGTTGACCTATTTTGCTCATTTCAAATAGAATTCTGTCAAGAATTGTTCTAAAAACAAAGTTCGACAATTTTTTGGAGCCTTCACCAAAATGGATTTGAACACTGGAAAGACGGACCCCGTGAAGTGAACTTCGCTATATATAAGAGTCAAGAGTATATATACTTCACGAGGTCAGAAATTTAATTGTAGAAATTTCTAACTGACATATGAACAATCAACCTTGGAAAAGTAAGAGAAAATATTCACATTTCTGAAGTCATATTTTGAAATCGCAAATATACTTTTTTTAAAAGATTTATTACTTTATATTAGATAATTATATTTCGGAGTTTTCTAATAGAATAGCTGAATATTCCGAACTGTATTTGAGAATTTTGTTTCATAAAATTTCTTTAAAAAATGTCTGAAAAAAATTTCTTAAAAATTAATTTTGAATAACAAAACTCGGGCAAAGCTGCAAAATATCGAAATAAAGTGAGATATTTTTTTTTTAAACAGTTCGTACTAAAGTATAAAAATACAATTAAATAATTGACTGAAAGGGGGTTAAAAAAGGGGGTTCACGTGAAAGCATATGAGTAAAAATATACGTTTTGCATGATTGTGCACGAGTAGATTATTTTCCTGAGTGCGTAAGATCATTGATGGCGGTATCTCACGATGCGATTTCTTGTTCACAGTGAGACCAAGCGACAGCTTGGGGGTTTGTTAGCCAGTCTTTATTTGTTCTTTTCTACGAATCTCGCCATGCCGAATTTAGTTCCTTAAACTGCTGGCTAAAATTTTTAGCAAAACAGCACTTCTGGAAGCATCGAAAACTATAAATCGTGCCGTTCTTTTGCCACTGTGACAGACGAAATTTTGTTGAAAACTATTCGACAAAGATCTTCATGGTAGCAGCATCTGGCAGAAAAGAACAGTCGATCGTGACGTTTTTCAGCAATCGGTACAGAGACTTCATTCATATTATAACAGGGAGGATCTATTTGACAAAATACAAAGTGGATAACGTTCCATAAGTTCCGTAGTGAACTGCTATGACTTCTTGTGACTTTTTCTTACTCACAAAGCTCAAATTATAATTTCGGCAAATCCCGAATGGAGGAAGCGTAGCAATATTGTTTTTTGATTTATCTGAAGGCAATAAAATGAATAACGATGAGCTATTAAAACGTTTTCATTTACTTAAACAGCCTTAAATGTGCAGATACAATATAAATTTTATTATTTCTCCGCGCAAACATACGAAATTTGTCACATTGGAAATAATTTTTTTCTTAAAATTTTGTGTCCACTGATGCGTTCATTTTAAAGTTCTTCGTGAGTTAAATCAAAATAATTAATTGGGTATTTCTTTTTTCACATCCGTTTTTGTTTCAAGGATTTTATTTTTCTTACGTTAATTTTTCACAAATATTCACCTACATCTAGTATTACGAGCCGTAGCCGCAACAGGTGGCATTTGCCACTTAGAGCCAAATAAAACATCTTTCCACGAGATGTTTTCCACTTTTGATGTTGCTACATTGACTATTAAAATCACAAGATAAATTAAAATAGAGTCACATTTTAAAACTGAACGGAACATCCTGTAAAGGACATTCATGCTGGTAACAAAGGGAATATTATACACTACAGCCTTTCTGCGTTTCGATCGAAGTTAACGTTTTAAATTCACTTGAAATACTGTTCAGCTTGCGCATTGAAACAATTTATTTATATGAAATAAAACTTTAAAAAGTTCAATGGCCGTTGTAACAAATAAAAAATGAAACAAAAAGTCTAAAAATGCACTTTTGTTTTCAAAAAATTTCTAATTAATGTTTTCATAATTTTTATTTCAATAGTTTTATTTGTGCATGCATATGCATGCATATCGACGTATGTATGTGTGAATGTATGGGCGTATGTAGGTGCCTATGCACTTTGCGCCTGTTTGCTTTTGTGATTGTTGATGTTGACAATATGTTTGCGACAATTAGTGAAGCCAGCGACTGAAACAATGTAATGTGTTGTTGGCGTTTTCTCACTCGAACTAGAAATTTTCAAATTAAAATTAAATTGTTCGTGTGTTAATTTTTTGCTTCTCCCTTTTAAATGGAGTGATTTGAAATGTGACAGTTAAGAGCGTCATCTGAGACAAGTGCTAAGCCAAGTTTTAGCATTGGTAGTGACATTTGTTTAGTTAATTTTCAAAATGCATTTTGAGTTGTTATGAATTTTTATAAATTTCTTTTTTTTTCGTTCACTTTTCCTTCCATGTAGAAGCATTGATGATTTCCGGGTGCAAGTTAATTTTAATGTTTTAAATGAAAATAACGCAATTATAAATTTTTAGTTGTTGGATTTTAAGCAATTATTTTTTAAATTATTGTGATTGATGTTGCCCTGTTGTTTTATAGATAAAAAATATTTACAAGGAAGCTCGAGCTGAAAATATTTAAAGAAACAACTTATGGCGCTTTCTTTTCTGAAAAAAAATCCTGCCTTCTATTTGGGCAATGCTTTTGCACTCTCAGAAAGTGATGTGGTGGTTTGTTTAAGGATTTTATTATTTATATTTTTTCCCTTCTACCTAAAAAAAATCATAGCCTGTGTTGTTTTTATTTTGTTTACCCCGAACAGCTACATTTAGAGTTGGCAAATAACCAACAAAACGCAGGACGGCAAATAAGAAAAATATAATAAAAAAATTTAATGTTTTTTGTCTTGGTTTTCTTTGGACTTCTCATTTGGTCTAAGGAGTTTCGAGCATGAGGCGTTTGAGATTTTCTAAAAAGTTAGCTAAAGGTCTCCTGATCAGCTGGCCTAAGCAACCACCGAAATGCTCATAGAGACTAGCTTATCCACCCCCAACAAATAAATTGCATTATTTATAATACGATGAGTTGGGATAAAAAATTTGGTAAAAATATTTTTTTAATAGAATGATGAAGAAATCCAAAAATTCTTCTTAAAAACATTTCAAATTTTACCAAAATCTCAATTAATATGAAAATAAAAAGAGAAATTTCACCAAAGTTTGAGAATTTGCCAGAATTCAAAAATTCGCAACAAACTGAAACTTTAGTCTAAAAAATTTTAAATTAGAAAAATTTCAATATTTTCCGAAAGTTCGAAATTTCACAAAACCAAAATTGCACCAGCAAATTAGAAAAAATATTTAATGGAAAACTGAAATTTTACCAAAACATACCACAAAATCCTAAATGCATCTAAAATTTGGAAATTCACCATACCCCTTTCTTTAATTTCACCAAAATCACAAATTGGGAATTCACCAAAAACTTAAAAATTCACCAAATATATAAAAATCTAAAAATTTAATGTTTTACAAAACAAAAAAAAAGAATTAACTAAAACTTAAAAACTCTTTACAACACCAAATTTTAGTCTAAAAACTTTAAATGGCCAAAAGAACAATATCTTAAAAAAAGTAATTTTCAAGAAAACCGAGAAATGAGAAAAAAATATTTTGAAATTTAAGGCAAAATTTACCAGAAGACTGAAATTGCATCGCAAACTCTAAATTTTATAAAATATTCGAAATTTTACTAGAAATCCCATTCCGCTGTTATCTATAATTCACCAAAAAATTTAGAATTTATAAGCATTGAGAGAAAACAAATCGATCAAAAAGGCTTAAAATGTAAAATAAAATGACTAAAACCGGGGGTCAAAAAGATCGTAAGGATCCTAATGAATCGAATTCCCGTCATCCCTTGTCAAGTTTCGTTTCGAGACAACCCGGTTTCGACTATGGGCCATCTTCAGTGTCAATTTTTGTTCCCAGAGAACAAGGTATGATAGATATTCGTTCCAAAAATCTACATCAAAACACCTTGTCGGAATATCAAGTACATTATTAGTAGTTCATACTTTTGTGAAGGGTATATAAGATTCGGAACAGCCGAATATAGCTCTCATACTTGTTTAACTTCATAATCGTGGTCTCTTATCATCTGACATAAATATAATACAACTATGAGATCGGAACAATGGACTCCCCATGTAGATGTGTGAGATGAATAGCTTATATCATTGTAAGCGAATGATCTCTGCTGTATGTTTGATGATCAAAGACCTACTGAATGAAGTAATCTATATCAATTCCCAACTTACGTACACTTTTGCTGAACATTTTCCATTTAAAATATTTAGAAATACGTTCTTGTCTATTACGTTGTCCTTCGCCGTGACTCCAGTACGGCCATGTTTGTTGCTCTTCCTAAAGCGACATTTAACACGATAAATACCTGTGAGCACAAAGTGTTATTCTATAAAGATGTGTTTAGGCCTGGTGGCAGGAGAGTATTGCGCTACAAGACAAATAAAAACTGACCACAAATAGATCTCAAATGTATAACTTTGGAAATCCAATATATCATGTCTATTAAAATCGATAGGACCTTATTGTACAAAGTGGCATTGGTAGGCCTGTGATGTTTCAGCTGAGGCTGACACTCTAACATTTTTTTCGTAAGAGAGCATACAAATTTGCACCCTCTCTGTATGTCTAACTGCCGTTTCGAATCTTTCGAATAATAAAAAAAAATTACGAAAAACCCTCAAGGACCATCTCAGGAAGTGGCAATTAATAAATCAGTTAAATCGAATAACGAATGAAGTAGGACTTTTAAAATATTCTTCGGGGGAGTAGAATATTTTGTTCGTTCCCTCAAATTGAGTTTCAATAAAAATTTTATCTATTAAACAGTTGCAACTTTTTATATTTTACAACTTTAAAAACAAAATGTTGTTTGTGATTTTTTCAACGGGTTTCTTACAAGGATTAAGTTTAATTAGAAAACACAAAATGAGCTTAACTTAACGCCCATATTTACGAGGAATTTTAATATTTACAGTGGTGTGTCTCTATCGCATTCGATAACAGCAGGTCTCTGGCATTCGGTTTTACAAATATCTCCTTGTTGGGAATCACAGACCAGGTCGTCAGGACAAACATCAGTTTTTTTGGTCAACTTATTGCCATCGCATTGTGCAAACGTTGTGCGACTGGTGCAAGCGAATATTTTATCTTCGCTACAAATGCCACATCCTTTGTTGAGTTCACAAGCTGGCACAACACTGGTCGTTGCATCGGCACATCTAGAACTTGTGTCAGTGCAAACTCTATTCGAAGGACAGATGAAAACTTTATCGGTTTGAGGTTGGCCTCTAGAGCACATGTGGAATGCGGTTTCATTGATGCAGGCAACACCGAATTTACTGCACAAATTGCATTTGGCTTCAGTGTTATTGGGTACCAGGATAAATGTGGCAGTTAAAAGAAAGATCTAAATACAAATATGCTTATTAAGTCCAAAGTAGCTAAAACTTGTTTCTTTTCCCTTTGGAATACAGACCACAAAAAAGAATATATTTTCTCTCATTGTTTGATGTTCCGCTCTTTGAAATCAATTGCTAATGCGCTGTTTTTTTGAGTAACTAACTAATTTTTCTTACCTAAACACATTTCATTTTATATTAAATTTAGTGCTCCGATGTCGCTATAAAAAACTAAGAAGATCTAATCTTTGTTACAGATAAGATAATTAAAGAGCATGTGGTTGAAAAAAAAATACTCCTTGAACATGTGTTTTATTGTCATTCGTCAAGTGTGAGATAAATATAATTTTATTAACACTTTGCGATGAGACAAGAGCTAATTAAATTGGTTTCCTTTCACTATTTTTTTTAAATTTCCTTTAATGATTTAAATCACAAAAAGATCGCGATAGTCGATCACTATTACTAAAGGCTAGAAATATCGAACTTATTCATAAATTTCTGTTTTATATTTCAACTCCTGTCTAAATTTATTTTATTTTTAAAAAAGGATTTCAAAGTAATTTTTTTCTGATTTTTGATTTGATAATCCAACAGGGTGATTGAATGTAGATTTTTGGAGCAAATTTCCGTCACACCTTGTCAAGTTTGGTTTGGAGATGAAAACTGACAGTGAAGGTCGTACATAGCAAACTGTATTTAGGATTTTATTTCATAAAATTTCTCAAAAAATTTCTTAAAAATTAATTTTGAATAACCAAGCTCGGACAGAGCTGCAAAATATCCAAATAAAGCGAAATTTTTTTTTCAAACAGTTCGCACTAAATTATAAAAATACAATTATATAATTGACTGAAAGGGGTTTAAAAAAGCGTTTAAATAAAATTTTGTGGCCGTATATTTTTCTATTGCTCACGTGAAAGCATATGAGTCAAAACATACGTTTTGCATGATTGTGCATGATTAGATTATTTTCTTGAATGCGTAAGATCATTGATGGCGGTATCTCACGATGCGATTTCTTGTTCACAGTGAGACCAAGCGACAGCTTGGGGGTTTGTTAGCCAGTCTTTATTTGTTCTTTCTACGAATCTCGCCATGCCGAATTTAGTTCCTTAAACTGCTGGCTAAAATTTTTAGCTAAACAGCACTTGTGGACGCATTGAAAGCTATAAACCGTGCCGCTCTTCTGCCACTGTAACAGACGAAGTTTTGTTGAAAAACTTTCGTGAAAGATCTTCAGATAGCAGCATCTATCAAAAAAGAAGAGTCGATCGTGACATTTTTATTTTTATGATTCTAATTTTGATAATTCAACAGAGTGATTGGATGTAGATTTTTGTATCAAATTTCGGTCACATCTTCTTAAGTTTGGTTTGGAAACGAAAAATAACACTGAAGATCGTACATAGCGAATAAATCGACCTTAACAAGGAATTACGGTAACCCCTTCAAAAAATCTACGCGTAATTTTTTATCTTAAAATCCATTGACCATTAAAACGATCTTCTCATTTCTGGAATAATATTTCCTCTTAAATGAGTTAAATGGCGAACAAAATATTATTTAGGAATAATGTCTAATGGACACTAAGACAATAGGTCCCTTTCATGTAATAACTTTTTTTAATAAATAAAATAAATAAAAAAAGGAAAAAATTCTATCAAGCTTCTGGCCAAAATCGATTTCAATTAAACTAACTCCGGTATCTCCAGAACAGTAAAAGGGCAAGTCTTTATAAACACGACATAAAACGAAAAACAAAAAATAATATTCACTTTGTATATGTATATCATTTCTAACGATAAAATATTGAAAAATCTTATAAGATCGAGAAGATCGACGTTAAAATAAAATAAAAAAAAAGTTTGTGAGGTATTTAATTATGTTTTGTTTGGTTACATAGAAGCCTTTGTTTGCAATTACGTAGCATATACCCCAACGATCGATTACAATTTATTGAAGTAGATCTGCGACTTCAGACAAAATCACACGATCGTGGTCACGTCGTCTCCATGATAGATAACCATGATACACTCGAATTATTCATACAGAGTGCTGGCGCTCTATGTGTGGCACCGGTTACCACAGATTAAATCGACACCGGTTAAACTATTCAGAAAAATTGGAAAAGTCTTGATGGATCAATAACTTTGTTAATAGATCACAAATTTTATTTTGCTGTGCTTTAATATCTCATGCCCCTAAATGTTATATGGGAAATTAATATTTATTCATTTATTAAATTTTTTTAGTATCTGGTGTTTTGTTTAGAGGGTGAACTGCAAATTCAAGTAAAATGAATTTGAAATCCATGAACTTTGCCTTGATGTTTGACGCATCAAGAAGTTGGGTACCATGTCGCTGTACCGCTCAAGGATGATTGCTACGTTCTAGTCGTAATCATTTGTGAAGACTGATGGGCAGAAACTTGTCGAATACGTCCATTCGGTTTATTGACAAAGTGACATTTATCCCAATGCCCTAAGTAAAATATAATAGCGGTGGTAAATCGTATAATCATGAAAATTCTAAGTCCCAATGCGGATAATCTTCACCTAATTGTGAAGAAAATCAAAAGTTGTGTTTCGATTTCAATGAAATGTGGCTCATTTTATTTGGAACATCGAATCATCTATATGTTCTGCTGTACACTGCAAATCACTTTAATTTACCAATTTTAGACGAAGCTATATTGTGAACCAGATATGGGAGGATTACAAAATTTTGGACTTATAACAGCCCCATTCGTACGAATATTGTTAACGGATTTTTTATTTTTTTTTTAAATAAACTTATTGTTCTTTTTTTTCTTCCATTCCATTCCATATAGATACATTCCAAACAAAGAATGTTATAATGTCATTAAAATTAAATAGTTTTACTTTAAATTAAAAAAAAATGGGACGCGGAAAAACTCTTAAAACTTCCGAAAAGGATCGAATTTTAATTCTAAAGTCCAGTAAACTGACTGCAGTTCAAATAGCAGAAAAACAAATAAACGAGAAAATCCAGTTACAGGATCTAATTGGAATAACATCGAAAACTATGGTAAAAATATAAAAGAAAGCACCAAAATGGCTACAATGCGTAGAGAAAAGCACAAAAACAGAAAAATACTTGTTTCATATTCGTACATGTCCGCAGCAAAAATTCGCAAAGTAAGCGAGGTTTGCACAGTTGCTCGTATTTTAAAGTCATATTCATTTATAGTTGTCGAACGTTTTAGATCAAGCCACCACCCATTTTCAAAGAATATAATGACGTAATCGTATAAGTGGTTCATTGTTCTTCATTCCCAAGACCGACTTAAGGAATGAAGATATATTTTTGCAACGAAGATACAGTAGGGAAGGCGAAGGCATGGTATTGGGTGCCATATCCAACTACAGCACTATCGACTTGATAAAACCTTATTAGGACCCATACCGTTGACCTACCAACACGACAACGCTTCAATTCACACTGCCAAAACTATAAAACATTGAATTCGGGTGCGACAAGTAATAGTTTTAAATTCACCACCACATTCTCCGGATCTTAATATGGAATATGTCGGTGTGGGGTGGATACTTAGGAAAATATACGATGGACGCAATAAAAAATGAGAAGTAAATGTGAAGTAAATTCTAATAATGGTGGCAACACTTATCACTAAATATTGTTATTTTATTTGACAAGTAGCACGTTTAAAGTAACACCAAAAAGGAAAAATCTCTGCAGAAGTCCCTCAAAGTCGCTATGCAATACTGTTTAGCTTTATTTATTGACATTTTCCAGGCGTTTGATAAAGTGTGGCATGATGGGCTACTCACGAAAATAATGCGAGTTCTTCCTGTAAACTCCCACAAGCTTCTTAAGAGCTATTTGACTGATAGAACGTTTCAAGTAAGGTCAAAAGATCAGTTTTCTAAAAATTGCAGAATCTCTGCAGGAGTCCTCCAAGGAAGCATACTAGGGCTGCTATTATACATTATTTATACAGGGGATATGCCAACAAGGTCATATACATATATATACATCAACGTTTACAGACGATACTGCACTTATAAGTGTCAGTAATTATCCAAAGGTTGCATCTGATAAACTGCAGGCCCACATTCACGAGCTAGAGGACTGGTTAAATAAGTGGAGAATTAAGGTAAATTCTTCGAAATGTGCTCACGTAACGTTTACCCTCAGGAGGCGTAATTGCCCCCCAATACCTATAACAAATAGCACTGTTCCAGTGGAAACACACGTTAAATATTTAGGTATCCCCCTAGATGGACGCCTAACTTGGTCCCGCCATATTGAGGCAAAAATTGCGGTCATAAAACTTAGAACAATTCAACTACACTGGTTAATAGGTCCTCACTCAACCTTGGCTTTGGAATACAAAGGCCTGCTATACAAAACCGTTATAAAACCAATATGGTCATATGGCATTCAGCTGTGGGGTATTGTCTGTGCATCAAACATCCAGAAGCTACAAAGAAGGCAGTCTAGGATTTTACGACTTATCGTATGCGCCCCCTGCTTTATAAGAAATCAAAATATCCACAAAGATCTAGAGGTACGCACGATACAGAAAGAAGCAAAAGAAGCCTTAATTTGTGTGAGATTTGACGCAATTTGATGGGCACCAGAGACTAAAAATAACTGACACATTAAGTTTGGCGAGACGGATGTCTCAACCCAATCGTAGGTAGTATATTAAATTTATTATATTGTTAATAATTAATTAATAATATTTTAGAGATAAGATTTTAAAAGATTCTTGAATGACACTGAAGATGACACATAGCCGAAACTGGTTTGTCTCCAAGCCAAACTTGACAAGGGAATAGGCTATAAAATAGCCATTTAGGCATTGTAACATTGACTTCAATTGTGCTCAACAGCATCAATAATTTCCAGAAGTTTGTGACAAAAAAATGTGAGCATTTTTTAAAATTTTTTATTTGAAAAAGAAACCAGATAAAATAAAACAAAAAACGAGCCAAATTTCAAAAAAAAATCAGTGAACGAGTTGCCACGCAAATAATAGAGTTCCACCCTGGTTTTTCGTTACGAATTTGGGATTTTTATTTAAATTGAATAAAACAGCTCCTTAATTTTGCAAATAACGGTATATCTCGAAAACCAGAGTTGATTGAAAAAATAGAAGCTGGATTTGGGATCAGCGTACCGCGATACCTGAGAAATAACTACAAACTAGATGGTACCCGAAAATTTTTGTGATTTTTTCAAGCTGCATTATTAACAGAATTCAACTCCTTTCCCTTTTGCAAATTTTATTAAATTAAGTCGCTAAATGAGTTAACGTGTTCGGAAATGCGACATTTAAAAGTTTTATCTAAAACAAACGGCAATAAAAGTATTTCAAACATAAGTCTCTAACTGAAATATTTTTATAGTTCCACTAAAATTCAAGGGCGTAAAGATTTATTGAAATCCAGTGAACCCCGTGATAAGGAAATTACGTGAAAATCATACAAATTTTTCAACATATAAAAGGAAGAAATTTCTCCTAAACATCTTCATTTTAAATTAAGATTTAAAACAGAAAATTGAAAAAAAAAATTATTTTATGACTGCAAAAGGGAAGGAACATGGTTAAATTAATAGTAAGTAAGCGAGAAAAAATACGCTATAAAGTTCCAGGCGTAACTAAGAAATATATTTTATCAATAGTTCATTTTAGCATTTGGCTTTGTCATTCCCCAATACGTGAGAGCCGTTTGTAATGTTTGTAACCCTAATGGTGTGGCCTGCATAAGTGGGAAGGAGTTCCAACCGTGTTTTAAAGGTAAATTGTAATTATTTTGTAGATCTTGCAGGGAGAGATGGTTGTTAATGAAATGATTTTATTTCAGGAAAAGCCAACACTTCAATGACCTTTTCTTGTTTGCATGAAGATGAAGTTTGTACCACAAATCCTGGTGTTTGTAAGAACAAAAATCTAAATTCGACTACTCCTGCTTGTGGGAATATCTCCAACTGTGGAACGTGCAAAGACAAAGAAGATGATGGCAGGTTTACTTGCACTAGTCGTACAACATTCAGCATGTGTTTTGGCGGTGCATTAAGCCAAATTCGTGACACATGTCCCGAAAATCAAATCTGTGATGTGGGTCTGGGAAAAAGTGGTGAATATCCATGTGTTCCAAGCTGTAGGGAATCAGAAATCGAAATATGTGATTTAAGTAATGCCATTGATGTTCCAACAACTACAGCCGCAATGCCATCAACAGCAACTACAGAATTGACTTCAAACACGAAACCATCAATTGCAACAACAACTCAAGTAGGAAAAACTACTACTAGACCACAAAGTACAACCACACCTCAGCTGAATGTTACGACCACCACAAAAATTCCCACAACCACAAAAAATACAATTTTTGCTCCCACCCTTCCAACTCTAACGACTACAACTCTGAAAATAAGTACAACTTCAGGGTTGCCTTTGACTACACAGAATCCCGCTGAACTTGTTTGTTCACGACAGTCGGCGGCTGGACGTTATCCTTATCCTAATGATACGACATGTCAAAGGTAAGTTTTTTTCAGAAAGTAAAGACACATGGGATAAGTTCTAGTTCGGACGCTTTCTCTTTGTACTCAATGTTACTTCGAGGCTGGAATCGAACTCCATTTTCTGAATATCAGGACCTTCGAAGACTCTTTCTTTGGATTTAGCTATTGATTAATGAGGAAATTTTTACACAAATATTTAAAATAATCATCATCATTAGGCTCAGTTTTCACAAACTGTTTCCTTATGTGCAGTCGTAGTAGAGAAAAATTTTCTTCCGGGCCATAGTTTTTGGTGCAACTTTGACCTCTTGGTCAGCTCACGTATAAATCAAGGAAAATTTATAAATCATTTTTATTTTTTATTGACTAAAGATTAATGCATTTTAAATCTCCAGATATCATCCAAGCAATTACTCAAAATGTGAATTAAAAACGCATACATACAAACTCATATGTGTAACTAAGTTAAACATCGCAATGACAGGCTATATTAACTGAAAGAAAACGAACAGCTGTGTAGAGTTATCAAATATTCGACATATATAAAAAATCGAGTTTCAAATAACTCGAAAAACGGCGATTTATAAAAACCGGTTTTTGGGTTAATAAACGGTTCGAGTAACCGGTTTTTGTGTAATTTATGATAATTTAAGAACTAGGAAAGAAACCACTTTAAACTGAAATTTAAGAGCTGCGAATGCAGTTTGTGGCCCGGCATCCTTAACTGCACATCTTCAAGAACGATGAAAATCACAACGTTGCATTCAGTGGAGGAATTGGACTTGGTTGATAATTGGTTTCAAAAAGACGCACATGTCACACGGCACTCAAATAATCTCACGTTTTCGAGCAGTCCATTGGCCGCCAAGATTCTGTCTCTCCTATTCAGGGGCAAGCCAGCTACAGCTCCAGCCCTGGAAGAAAACAGTAGAGCTGCCATTGGCAAAATACCGGCAGAAATTCTGGAAAAAGTGTGCCAAAATTGGAGCTCATGTAAAATAAAACTTGAATACCAAAATTGCTTTATCGTGTTATGTAAATTAGTCTTTGTATAGAGCTTTTCATAATTATAGTACCACCCTAATAATTGGTATTTTTGACGTACTAGAAATGCAATAGCAACAATGTAGTAGAGATAATGTTCAAAAGGATGATCAAATAAAAAACGTTATTAAACGCAAGGTATACGGTTTTGTAATTCGCAAAAGTTCTCGTCTTTAGATCAAAGCAAATGGTATTCATCTCTAATGCACCTAACATGTTTCTAATTAGTTTGGAATTAGTTTATGGAAGAAGCATTAAATTATTGACTTTTGGTTCAAAGAACATTAGGAATTTATAAAATTATTTACTTTATTTCCAGATACATCATGTGCTTCAAACAGGGCGGTGGTATGCGCTACGCCTTTTTAAATTGTCCATATAACCGGTATTTCAACCCCTTAACGAGAGTGTGTTTTGATGTCAAACCGGCAGGTTGTATTTAAATAAATTTTATTTGTTTTAGAAAAGCAACAGAACAAATTGTGTGTTTATTTTTATACCCTTCACGAAATATGTAAAGGATATTTGTACATAAGTTTGTCAACGCGTTTGCAATTTCTACAATATTCACTTCCGACCCCAAGTATATATTCTTGATCCTTATAGGCAGGAAATTTTATTTAACCATGTCTGAATGTCTGAAGTTGAAATCAACTTTCTAAAGACCCAAGACAACCTAGGAACTAGAAATGTGTTCAGCGCGCTTGGTGAATTTTCGGTATTTGAAATGAGCAATATGGGCCTACAAATTATCTATAAAAGGGCTCCAGATAACTTATGGACCTATATGTTGGACTGAATTAAAAGTTTACTAAAAAAAAATTCAACAAAGCTTACCATAAATCCAAATTGCTGCGAAAACCGAATCTACATAATATTCCAACTTACACCAAAACTTAAAATCCACCATAAATAGTGTATGAAAGAATCATTTTATGCAATGAAAAAATTTTTAATTACCAAAAAATCTAAACTTAATAAAATGCCGGAACTACAGAAAGAACATTATGAAGACGGAAATGCATCAAATTTTAATAAATTTCACCACACGGAATTTCAAATTCACGTAAAATTCGTAATTTCACCATATATTCAAGTTTATGAACACCACAAATCGGGAAATCACTAAAAGTGAAAACATCACCAAAAATAAAATCTCCAAAAAAAAAAAATCGAAAAAAGTCTAAATATTACCCAAGATCGTAATGAAACGAAAAAATTATAAATATAATCGAAACTGCATTTTTTTTTATACTTAATTTTATTTTATTGAATCTTTCTACTAAAAGAAATTCACAATAAGTATTGAAATCTTATTTCTAAATTATTATTTACCAGTTATTGCCAATGTAATAACTAACTTTTCGCATTCAAATCTTATTAAATTATCTTCTACTGTGTAGAGTGAGCTGCCTCGCCAGGCTCAATGTGTCAGTTCTTTTTAGTCTCTGGTGGCCGTCAAATTGCAATAAATTGCGTGCTAGACTGTTGGGATGTGCGACTAGTTTGTTCACGTATTTGGACGTGTACGTTTTAACTTCTTCGTGGATAGTGGGAACTTTGAGATCCCTATGTATGTTTTCATTTCTTATGTACCAGGGGGCACATACGATATGACGTAAAATCCTAAAATGTCTTTTCTGTAACTTCTGGATGTTTGATTCACAGGCAGTACCCCACAGCTGAATGCCATATTCCAAAGCCAAAGTTGAGTTAGGACTTATTAGCCAATGCAGTTGATTTGTTCGAAGCTTTATGGACGTTATTTTTGCCTCAATGTGACGGGACCAAATCAGGCGCCGATCCAGGTAGATACCCAAATATTTAACGTGCGTTTCCGCTGGAACCGTGGTATTAGTTATTGTGATTGGTGGACAATTTTGCCTTTTAAGGGAAAACGTTACATGAGCACATTTCGATGGATTTATCTTTGTTCTTCACTGTTTTAGCCAGTCTTCTAGCTTATGAATATGGAACTGCAGTTTTTCAGATGCATCGTTTGGATCATTACTGACACTTATAATTGCAGTGTCATCTGCAAACGTATTCGGGATTGTCGGCATATCCGCTGTATAGATGATATATAATAGCGGCCTAGCACACTACCTTGAGGTACTCCTACACTGATTTTCCCATCTCTTGGAAGCTGATCCTTTGACCTTACTTTAAACGGTCTATCTGACAAATAGCTTTATCAAACGCTTGGGAAATGTCTATAAATAAAGTATTGCTTTCTTTCAAAAGCCGATCTAATAATGGTAACGATACTATGGACGTGCTCATTAAGCTCTAAGCTTTTCATTAAGCTCTAAAATTTTCTTGTATAAAAATTAAACTCGTATAAGTTTTTCCAAAAAGTCAAAATACACAAAGAACTTAAAATTTATTATAAGCGTCGAGATTTTACCAAAATTTTATACTACACAAAATTATCATAAAAAGTCAATCTTTAGCACGATTCAGAAATTAAAAAAAAATATTTTAACTTCCGAAATAGCTAAAAATTTAAGTTAAACAGGATTATCGTAAAAAAGATTAATTTCATTTAAAATTTAAATTAACCTCAAAAGCATAAGGGTCCTAAACTAAAGTTTTCACTCGTTCGATGTTTTAGCAAAAAATCAATATTTGATCAAAAAAGTCGAAATTGTAATAAATTTCGATATTTTATTAGAAAATCTTCAAAAGATGTTTTCTTCGCCACAATTCAAAAATTAAAAAAAAATCAAAAGACTCGCCAACAAATTTCAAAATAAAAAAGAAATTTAAATCACTTGACTTCAGTTTTGAGTTCTGAAAAACGGATTGTTTTAAATTGCACAAATTTCAAAAACTAAAAACAATATTCCGCTAATCGATTTACTGTAATCGAAGTTAAGTTCGTCAAGAAATCTCAAACCTCTAAAATATAAAAGCCCATTGAAGAGCTGCAATAAGTCAACATTTTTGGTCAATTAATAAAATTGATCGTTTGCAAAACGAAGCGTTTTTCAGAACATGCCAGAATAAAGACCAAAAAAAAAAATTATAAATAAAAAATTAAACCGAAATCCATGAAAAATGTCACAATAAATCAAGAAGTCACGTAAACTAAATAATTATGAATATTCGCAAAATATATTTAAGTTTCCAGAGAACCAACTTTTAGCAAAAACCCTGAACTTTATTCAAAAAAACCAAAAACAAATTTATCACAAATTTTACCAGAAAACTAATTTTTCAAGGTTTGATATAATAATAATAAATCGAAAGTTGACTAAGAATTCGAAAACTTCCCCTAATATTTGAAATTTCACAAAAATATTTAAATAATAAATCTCCAACAAATGTTGAAAATCCAACGAAAACTTTATCAAGAATTTGAAATTTATGGAAAAGCCAAAACCTCTAAACGAATTAAAACATCCAAAATTGGGGAAATGAACTGTTAACCAAAAGAAAATGTTTGTTTTTTAAAAACGAGTTTAAACTTAAAAAAAAGCATAAAATTAGATTTCGTCAACTATCTTTTGTACCGGAAAAAATCTAAGGTACTCCTACATTTTTCGGCACAGCCGACTATATGTTATCTTCTTTATGTAAGATTTGTTTCGAGCCGTGGTGGAATGCTATTGCAACAAGAATATATTGCCGAGATGATATTTAATGCATTTGGCGACATTTGCAGCGTATTATTCTCAAGTACTTGAAGATTTTCCGTTACAAAGTGCAGTAGCGGATTGCGTCTATTACTCGCATCTTAACTATAATTACGCTATCAGAAACTTATTTTATTGTTTCAGCCCTCTTTACTTAAGTGTTATTTTTTTGAAATCGCGAGTGTAATTGTAATTTGGAATAACAATTACAAGTAACTGTAATCGACTTAATTAACTGAACTCAATTACAATTTCATACGTAATTGTAATTGAAACTAGCCAACAAATAATTATTTGTAATTTCACAAAATTCTATTTATTTTTTTAAGTTTTTCTTCATATGTATGTAAAAAAATCTTCTCAAAAAATATCCAATAGCGTTTACAGAAAACATTTGTCTGTATTAAGTGCCTGCATTCAATTTAAATTTATTTCATTATTTTACTGCGGTACTCTCGTATTCTGCAGAATAAAGTTTCAATCTCTGTCTTTAATTAAATTTGTATTTCTTTACTTTTTTTTTTTATTAAAATATTCTTTTAGATGAATTTCATTATTTATATTCGAATAGTGTAGAGAGTGCTCGCGAATACTCTTGCTCTTAGGGAACATATTTTCACATACAACAGGAAAAGTAAGTCCGTAACGAACACTGTCGTGTTCCCTATAATTAAGTTCTGAAAAGAGATTTTATATAAAAACAAAGTTGTAGACTACGGATAATAAATAAATGTTGTGATTGGAAACTTGCCTTTTTATTCAAATTTTTTTTGTTATGACCTCAACAATTGGCCGGTTTAAAATTGACACAGTAACGTGTTACTGGATCAAAATAACTTGAACTGCCACAAGTATAAATTTTACCAGTCCAAGTGCCAGAGAGGGTGCGAAAACATGAAATATATCTGAAAGTTATTTTAAAATGATTAATTTCGTTTTATTTTTGCATAAGTCCCCCTACAATCCCAACATACGATTAACGTCACCCCATCAAATAATTAATATTGTAAGCAAAAGTGTTTGTTGCAAATAATAAAAAATAATAATTGCAAACAGAATTCGAGAATTTTTATTTTTGCTCGTAATCTTGACCTTTTTATCACAAAATATTTTGCTTTAACTCAGCTATCAGTTTACCATTGAAAGAAGCTTTTGCATGTTGTTTCGTACATCAATAAAACGATAAAAGCTAAAGTGGTGTAAACTTTGTTCTAACACAAGAAAAAAGCAAAACGGGTAAAAGAAATATGAGACAATTTCTTGAATTTCGATTTGTAACTAGGCAGCAGATATGATTCATTATTGAGCCATAATTCTCTCCCGAAATGTATTTTGTCGATTATAGCGGAATCGTGTTAAACTTGGGTAAAAGTCTTCTGAAGAGCTAACTTAAGCCACCAGGGAAATTCACATAGAGTCAGTCCAGTTTAACCCTCCACCCACAAATAAACTGAATTTTTTTCTTCATAAAATGAGTTGGGGTAGAATAAGCGAAAAAAAAAATTAATTGGTTACCTTTTACATGAATTGTCCAATTTTTTTGGAACTTTAAATAACTTATAGATACGTATAATGGAGCAAAAGTGCTGAGCAATATCTCTGAAAGTGGAAGTAGCACTCGTTGTTGTACCATTGTTGGTTGTGTTAACGTCAGTTGGGCAAGTTGCCGCAAACTAAAGAAGTAAAAATTATTAGAGTTAAACAAAAATCTTCTTTCGTTTAGACATATTTAATGGGACATACTGTGGTGGAATTCGCACATATTTGTGGTGAATTTACATTGCAAACGTGACTGGCACCACAGGTACCCGTTAATGTTTTTGAAGGCGTAGTTTGGCCCAAACACAGGGCATAAGTATTAGCACTCGTACATGCAAAAACTAAATTTGGATCACATTGTTTACACTCCCTACAAGTGGCAGCCACATCCACTGCATTTGGTACACATATGATGTTCGATGCTGTCGAACACACGTAACCAGAGGGACATGTATTGATCGCACCACTGGGTGTATTATTTACACAGAATTGATATGTCGTTTCCGAGACACAAGCCAATTGATTTTTGACCGAACAAACGTTGCATTCCGCCATCACATGTGCTACATTAATCAATATTATTGATGAAATCTGAAAGTATATGACATGGACATGTTAAACTGCATCATATTCACTATTGTTTTTTCGTATATTTGAATTAGGAAAATGATTAATTAGTTTTGTTTTCTTTATAAATTTTTAGTGATTTAAAAGAAGTCAGCCATTCATAAGTTAAAACTCATTCATGCTCACCCCATTCCATTCATAGGAATGGTTTGGGCACAATTTTTAATTTATGTTTGGATTTGAAACGGACTAGTGCCTTCCACCGAACCTCCACAAAACGGCGAGTAACCCAAGTTCATTTGCTTGGTAAAAGTTTTTAATATTGTAATATTTATATTTTTCTGTTAAAAATCACAGCGCTCACTACAGGTTCAAATGTCGTCCGCAATTATTTGTTCATAGTTTTTTTAGTAAGCGGAATATGGCTGAACTAAAAAAATTAATTTCTTCTTGAAAAAAAATTTTATTAAAAGGATTTAAAAGAAAATTATTTTGGCCTTTTTTTTATTGGGCACAAGGATTAATGACGCATTTTAAAGAAGGATCTAAACATAAGTATTCGTATTAAGTCTAAAGGAGCTAGAGCTTGTTGTTTTTTTTTCTTTTGGATACGTACCACAATTAAGAATATATCTTGCCTCATTTTATTAGACTGTTTCCTTTTTAATTCAAGTCGAAGTATTGATTATGTTGTTTTGCCAGATACTAAGTGATTTTTCTCACCTCGACACCCTTCATTTTATATTAAATTTAGTGCTCTAATGGCGACAAAAAGAAATACGAAGTTCTAATCGTTGTTAGAGATAAGATAAACTTACAGCATGTGTTTGATATAAATTAAGCAGATTAAAGTTTATTAAATTCATCATTATATGTCTAGAAAATTAATGGGCCATACGGTTTTTTGTTATCTCTTTTACGATCATACTCTACAGCCGATTGTGACGAGGGGTATTCCATCGTTTCCATCGTCAAAATTTCGAAACAAAAAGTCGTCTTAAGTTTCGAAAAGAGTTCGTCACAAATATCGACTTAAACATCTTCTATTCTCAATAAGAAAACTAATTCCGTTGTGCCGAAACTTAATGGATGCAAAAGTGACTGATGAAAAATTTGAGGGTTTTCCATTGCCCAGGCCCGACTATTGTGTCTATTCATATATCCATTCAAATAAAAATGTGCCTCGTCACTCATTATGAAAATCGGGGTTGTCATGGGCGAGTTGTAGCATTCTATTCGCATATTTTCGGCAGCGTAAATGGTCTTCTGGAAGAAGCTCTTGTGTCAACTGAATCTTAAATGGAAACAAATGCAAATCTTTGTGCAAAATTGTGGCCTAAGTTGTTCTCTGAAGACCAAGCTCCTGAGCACGGTGTCGAATTGAGGTTGATGGATTGTTTTGAACTCTTTCTTGAACAGCAGTAATGTTTTCAACCGATCTTGCAGTACGTTGTGGTCCATGCTTGGGCCTATCAGCTACAGTCCACCTTTCTTCGAAATCATTCACTACACGATAAATAGTGCGTCTTATTGGCACGTTGTTTCTCATCGTCACAGTAATCGATGATTGATTTTGATAAAATGTTTCAACGATTAAAACACGTTTGTTTACCGAATATTTTTCCATAATAAATTTGCCACGTCTCTACTTCACGGCTGCCAAATATGAACTGCCAAGACTAATGTTTACCAATATGGTGGCAAAACAAGGAAGTATACCTTCCCGGTGGACAGCCTGTACTTTTAACAAAATTATGAACTACTAAAAATGTCCTGCATATTATTTCTGTTTTAAAGGATTGTTTGTGATATTTTATTTTCGTCTGTGGGCTTATTTTACATTTAAACTCTCCTTTCGTTTTAATAAAACCATTTTCGATAGGTTTGTTTTTCTATTTTCTGAATGTTATCAATCTTTGATATATTCTCGACTTTTCGGCGAATAATGGATAATAGCGGATTTGGGTTATTAGTAAATGTTCTAATATTTGATAAAACTTAAAGTTTTTGATGTAATTTCAACCTTTGGGTAAATCTTGTCGTTAAATTTCAAAATATGGAAAAGTTTGCTTTTGGTCACTTGTTAGTGAAAATTACGTTTTTTTGGAACAAGTGTAACATCGATTTTGTTAAAATTTATTTCTTGAAAGTTTTTGCTGAAACTGCAAAACTAAAAATTTAGTGAAATTTGTGTGAATTTTGGTTTTTGCGGTATTTATACTATTGATTCTTAATTTGAAATTCCGACAGGGTGTTTTGATATAGATTTTTGGAATGAATTTCCGTCATCCCTTGTCAAGTTTGGTTTGAAGACAAACCGGTTTCGGCTATGTGCCATATTCAGTGTAATTTTTCGTTATACACTTATTTTTCCCCAGTTTTTTGATTTTGTGGCGACTTTCCGAGGTTTTGGTTAATATAAAATTAAGTCAAATTTTAAATTATTCGCAATTTTTCGGAAGAAAATGAGCCACTATGTTAATACATATTGATCGGATAGTTTTAGTGCCTTCCTGGCGGGTATAAATAGTGCCGTTTTTGTGTTAATCGACGGAAATAGAGATACTTATATATTACATGCCAGATATTCAATTTTAAATCCTACTTGGCTGCATTAAAAGTTCCTTTATTTGATGGCGATTAATTAAAAAAAAAAATTATAAATTAAATTGTTCTTTAAAAATTCAATAATCAACTGAGGCCGTGATTCTCTATCGTACGATTCAGATATAAAAAAACTAGCATCATTATGTACCTCTGATAAAATCCTAACAAAATAATTGTGTAAAGGCACTCGAAATTTTAAATTTACAAAAACTTTAAATTCACCAGAAATTCGATAATTCACCATGAAATCGGGCAAAGGGGATAAAAAAATTATTGCCAAAAAATTAAATTCAATAAAAACCAAAATTTTACGGAAACAACTCGTACGAAAATGGAAATGCCTTTTCAAACCACCTTGAGATATTTTTCACTCGACATGACACCAACAAATGTAACAGCCTGCCGCATTATGGTGCTAGCGTAAATTATCCTATCGAATTCCGATTACCCTTAATAAAAATGGCCTTTAGAATATGAACAAATCGCCGGGATAAGACCGCATTGTGGGTTCGATGTTAAGTAACCTTTAGCTGCTGTAAGAATTTACGGTTTTTCACAAGCGCTACGATTTTAAAACCAGCAAAAGACTTTTGAGATATAGCACCTGTATCCTTGCTTATAGACATTCTTCAAGGGGTGGACAAAGTTTGGCTCCTCATTTTGATCCCAATACTTTTAACGGCCGAAATTTTCGGATAGGTACGTGTCCTTCTTTTCGAAGTTGTGTTATTTGAGCGCATTATATATATGTACATCTGATATGCGTTAGCGTATCATCGATTACAGATACATATTTCTAAAGTAGAGGACCGTTGGAGCAAATGAAAAATAAAAGTTAACCCGGCTAAGTGTGCGCTCATGAAGGCAGCCTAGCATATTAGGGCAAATAGTCAGAACCCCTCGGCTTATACATATGCAATTAAATTATCCACAGAGTCCGAACTGTCGCTAATAGCCAGGAAGAATTCAAAAATTACACTCATAATTACGTAAGCAAACTAAAGGCACATCCCAATTTGATCGGACGGAAACTTTTGCACAGACGAAAAAGAACCGATAACTTGTACCTAGTGTTCCAATGTATTTTTGCAATGTTTAAGTAAAATAAGATTTAAATACAGTAAAATAGTCGTTATACAGGTAATCAGCGAATAAATAACTATTACGATTACGATTACGATTCGAACACTTATTGTAAAAGTCATTATAAAGATTCATTAAAAAATACAAAAAAAAAAAAATTTTTTTTAAATATTCTTTTCCACAAATGTCTGATAGTGTTTGTTTTAGGCAAGATCGAGCATGCATAATGTAGTTCACGGAAAACAATTGCCTGTATTTTGTGCCGTCACTCAGTCGAAATTCCTTCCATATTTTTGCCGCGATACTAATCATTATTAAATTAACCCGCTAGATGTCGTGTTTTCTGCAGAAACAAAGATGCAATCACAGTTTCTCTTTTAAAATGATATTTTTATTAAAATTTTTTATTTATATTTCTCATTTAAATTTTCCTTTAGATACAGTCATTGCTATTATACGAATGATGAAATGTGTGCTCGAGAATATACTTGCTCGCGGAGAATATATTTTCATATACAAAAAAGTAAAAGGGCGGCTTTATCAACAAACCCTCGTATGGCCTATAAATAAGTCCTGAAAATAGATTTCGTATAATGAAGTTGTAGACTACTCGCATATAAATAAATGTTATATATAGAAACTTGCCTTTTTATTTAAATCTTTTTTGTTATGACCTCAACAATTGGCCGGCTTAAAATTGACACAGTAACGTGATACTGGATCAAAATAACTTGATCGGCCACAAACATAAATTTGACCAGACCAAGTGTCAGAGGCAGTGAGAAAACAAGAAATGTAGCTGGAAAAAAGATTTTAAAGATTAATTTTTTTTTGGCTACCAATCCCAACATTCAATTAAAGCCTTCATTTACTAATCAAAAATTGTCGAGTGCACTCGTATATTGTGTCGAAGCATGTGGACTGAATATTAATCTTGCAGCGTTAGACATTTTCAAATGATGTTGCAAATAATGTAGTATTCTGGCAGAAGAATATTTTTTCTTGGATCAATTTAGTCCGCACATAAGCATAAATGGGAAAATAAGGCCACGTTCCCATCCAAAAATTTCGGCCACTGAAAGTACTGAGGCCAAAATAAGTACCAAGTCCTTGAAATGTACACAATACCATCTCTTTCCACGGCAAGAATTAAAGGAAATGAATTATAGGAACAATTTTACCAAACAAGCAAGTTGCCTAGAAATGAGGGGGGGTATTTTACTTATCAAGAACTGGGTCATCATTTTGATTTCAGTATTTTTAACGACCGAAATTTTTGGAAAGGAACTTGACCTTATTTGCACGTTTATGGTTTTCTGATGATCTAAATCTTTTTACAATTTAAGTTTTTATGAATATGGTATATATATAATCCAAAAAAAAGTCTTTTAACTTAAAGTTTGCAGACGGTTGGTTTATAATTAATTTCGGCTCTCTATCTATAGCGGAAATGTTCCATAAAAACGAGAAGCACTCTAGTCAGTCCCCCTGGATAAATGGTACCCGGTTTTAGATTTTTGTGATAACTTATTCCCCAAGACCTAACTGTATACTGAATTTCAGCTCTCTAGCTATAGTGGCAGTGCCCCATAATATTGATGAGTGAGTCAGTTAAATATGAACTTGCCACACCTTCATACCTCTGGAAGCTTTTATGGTAAAACAATCAAGCTTGACCTTCGAGGTTACCTAGATATATTAGAGTCTTTACGTTTCAAGTTTTATTCTTGCGTGATTGAACGTTGCAGAGTTGTGAGAGGGTTAAAAACTGCGCGAACACACTGTGTCTTTAGACTTGAACTTGGCCTTAAGCACTACCGTGCAGCTTAATTACGATAATTAAAGCAAATGGTAGTCGAAATTGTCTGTTTGATTTCTTCCCTGGTGGGAACAAAGTTTACACCACTTTCAATTTTACAATTTTATCACCGCATTTTCTTTATTCTAAAGATTTTTGCTGACTATTTTTCCCATTTCTTCTTTGTTTTTTATTACGCAGGGCTACAAATTCCGGTTGCCCTACAACTAGGTTACCTGGTGCGCTAAAATCAGACTTGCACTTTGCTATTTTAAATTTGCCGTAGTTTTAAAGATATACCGTTACTCCCGTAACTAGAGATTATATAAGTGCGTGTGTGGGTCACGAACTAGTTCTTTCATTTGAGAGATTATATTAGAAAGGTGTCAGCAACATTATAACAATTACAAAAACAGCACTTAATTTATTTTCTTGTGCCAAATACAAGATATTACCGTCACTGTCTACTCACTACTTTTAAATTATTTACTTATTATCGATAACTTTATTGTAATTATCCATTAATATCGCTTTATTATCAACACTAAAATATTTTTATATTTCCACGCGGGTTGACTATAAATTTATATAAAGTGGCGCAAAAGGTCAACTTTGCTTAAAAGAATTTCTAAAGTGAACCAGAGAACATACGAAGAAAAGTTTCGCTCTTGGTCTCCACACGAAAAAGTCAGTAAATAACCTCAATTTGTATCTAAATCTATTAAATTATAGCTTAATTTTGTAATAATTAATTAATTAACTTACAGGAATTTCAACTTAAAGTACAAGCCAATAAATGAATTATTAGAATTAAAAATTCTTGTGCTTTTTGTTTATAATCTACATTTGGACGCTAAGGGCTTGGGCGCTTCTCCCAACACAAGAATTCAAAATTGCTTGTTGTTCTTGTATTTTAACTTTTTTGTAGTATAATTTTTGTAACGTGGCTAATACCTGTCTAAAATAATCTCTCAATTGAACGAACTAGTTCGTGACTGTCACAACTCTAGAATTGTATCCATGTTTATGTGTCCAGTTATACCTCTAAGGTGTCTATACATTGAAAGTTAAAATAAATTTGTTACCTTCTACATGTTTTATCCAATCTAAATCGCTTATTAACACGTACAGCTGAGCAAAAGTATTGAGCATACGTTGCAAAATCCGTGAAAGTAGGTGTCGTTGGTACAGTATTGTTGGATTTGGTGCCTACAATTGGGCAAGTTGCCGCAAACTAAAGAAGTAAAAATTATTAGAGTTAAACAAAAATCTTCTTTCGTTTAGACATATTTAATGGGCCATACTGTGGTGGAATCCGCACATATTTGTGGTGAATTTACATTGCAAACGTGACTGGCCCCACAGGTACCCGTTAATGTTTTTGAAGGCGTAGTTTGGCCCAAACACAGGGCATAAGTATTAGCACTCGTACATGCAAAAACTAAATTTGGATCACATTGTTTACACTCCCTACAGGTGGCAGCCACACCGGTTTCATTTCGCTGACATATGACGGCTGATGCTGTCGAACAAACGTAACCAGAAGGACAATTATTGATGGAACCACTGGGTGTATTATTTACACAGAATTGATATTTCCTTTCCGCGACACAAGCCATTTGATTTATGTCCGAACAAACGTTACATTCCGCCTTCAAATGTGCTACATTAATCAATATTATTGATGAAATCTGAAAGTATATGACATGGACATGTTAAACTGCATCATTTTCACTATTTTTTTTTTCGTATATTTGAATTAGGAAAATGTTCTGCATTGAAGAGTTTAAAATTAATCAGCAATCAATTTCCATATTATATAAAAAAAACTAATTAGTTTTGTAAGGGGTGGTGCCAAGACTTCCAGGAATTTAAGTCAATACGCTGTATGTTGCAGGAAGATTTTAATCAAATTTAATTATATTTTTATTATAACAACAACTGTTGCCCGTAATGTACTTGAAATAGCGCAACATATTTTTTATATGGAATTTGACATCCAAAAAGAATTCAGCTGCGCTGGTGAATTCACCTATCGTAATAGTTTTTTTTATATTTTTTCACTAAGCGAAATATGAAATATGGCGGTAGTAAAATAATTAATAATTTAATTTCTTCTTGAAATGAAACTTCACTACGAAATTTTAAGCGAAACTTATGGATGAGGTTTCATTGATGCAGGCAACACGAAATTGCGTTTAAACGAAGGATCTAAATATAAGTATTCTTATTCAGTCGAAAGGAGCTAGAGCAGTGCTTTTTCAGTTGGATACGTACCATAATTAAAAATATATTTTGTGTCATTTTCTTCTTTGAATCAAGTTGAAGTATTGATTATGTTGTTTGCAAGATACTAAATAATTTTTCTTACCTAAACACTTTTGTTTTTATATTGAATTTCGTGCTCTTGCTAGAAGATCTAATCTTTATTAGAGATAAGATATAATCTTACAGCATATTTTTGAAAACAAGACAGTTTTATTCTCCTTGGACTTTTGTTTTGTTGTAAGAACACATTGAAATGAAACTTATGAAATATTTGTTAACACTCTGTGATGTGACTCTTTTGTGAAGAATTTTTAAAATTCTTAAAGCAATATGAACCAAATCATAAAAACGGGAACCATATTCGATCATTACTAATTAAGACGAGAAGTCAAACTTTTTCATAAAAATTAAATAAAACGTTTACTTGCGACTGCTCGAATTTGTGTACCCTTCACGAAAGGTGTATGGGTCCATTTGTGGATGAATCCTGTTTTCTGTGTAAGTGTTTTAATTTTTGAACAAATTTTTGGTTTTTTATTTCGGTCCCTAAATTATCTGCAGGCCTCGGGTTGATAGTTTCTGTAGGGGGATTCAGAATAAGCAAATTTAATAGACCTGCAAATAACAATTTCCCTGCAACAGTGAAAATATCTTAAAGAAACCCCGAAAACGGGTTTTGCCCATATCTCGAGAACTTGTGGACCGATATTGCTAATCAAAAAATTGCTGATAGTAGAAATCACAAACGGAATGACAAATCTATAAACATACCCTTTTCACTTCTCGTGAAGGGTATGAAAAACCAACACTTTACAACGATTTATATTGTTAAAGTACGGCGGATATCGAAACAGACCGCTAACTTTATGGGACCCTTTTCGAGCCCCTTTCATCGAATTGATTTCAGGCAACCGATTTGTTATTTACGATTACCTTACTCTCATTCGCATCTCATGCTGCCACTAGCCTTACTCTTGACTCTTTTGATTTCTGACTGTTGACTGGTAACTGTCTGCCTACTTCTTCATAACGGAATCCTTTGTAGCTGCTTATATTTGTCTAAGGCTTAGGTGCACCATTGCGTTCTCATTTAACAAGTCACTGCCCGTGGTTCTAAGCCTTATGCTAGCTAGTGCTAGACAATCGCAAAAAAGGTGCGCAACCGTCTTAGCCTCTTCCTCAGGAGTATCTTTGGAGTCTTACCCACCCACCCATTGCCAGGTTTTCTACCCATCTCTTCTGAATTCCTTCATTGGCCAATAAATATCGAATTATAGAGATTAACCTCTTCATTTCATATCCCTATCGGAACCGCACGGTTCAACGCCTTAGAATTACCTTTAAAGATTGAAGCATCTACCCATCGCAAAGCATTCTTGTCCGTCTCTTTAGGATTCCTCCCTTGGTCAATTAAAATTAGATTTTCTTCAGATTAAACTCTCCGCTTATTGCGAGGCTTCCTTATTCATCCGTGTAATGGAGAAAAAGATATCCACCCACAAATTCATAGCTCTATATGCAGGTGTAAGTCTGTGTCAGATATCGACTGGTATCCATAGTTCGCATGTACCCTCTTTTAAATTCACCCCAAAATATAAAATTCAGCATAAAATAATTGCTACCAAAAGGTTTTAATTGTTTGTAAAGCTTAAAATTTGACTAAACCCCGAAGAAGATTGTTGTAATTGGGAACAAAATTTGTGAATAGGTTGTCATATATTAATTCAAAACCAGATGCGTTTAGGAAGTCAGCGAAAATTGAAAATAATCAAAAGTTTGATACGAAAGCTACAAGAAAAGTTTTAGTCGTTTAATGAGTTAAAGTTTCCGCAAACGACGCATTTAAAATTTTTATCTAATTTTTTGGTCCTAAAACAAACGGCAATAAAAGTATTTATGAAGTCTCTAATTTAAATAGTGTGTTTATAATTCCATTAAAATTCAAATGCGTAAAGATTTATTGTCGTATTTTTGCAAAACAAAATTGTTTTCGGTTTTAAAGTACAAATTAGTAAATAAACACGTTAAGCTTATCTAACCTTTGTTAAGACAACCTCTTCAAAAAAGTACTTTAACTAATGTGTGCTTTAGTAAATGTTGAATGGCAATATCGCACCCCAAGTGAAAGCTAATAGGGAATAAAAATATTTCAATTTATCCGGTTTGTCCAATTTATAAATAGTTTTTTTATTTTCAATTAAAATTAACTCTTTTCAAGTAAAGAGACTGTAAAAGAACTATAGCATTTTTTGCTTGTGCTAATTTAGTTCTCCCTATGGCTGCATTATTTCTTGCTAAGAATTGTTTTAATTGTCAAATGAAATAATAGACATGTGTGATAATGTGACTTCGGACAATTGCTAAACTACCTGATCTAGACCTGCTCTCCCGAGAAATCTCAGGATCGCAGTTGGGTTCTAGTGTCAGCAGATCCCCATCTTCCAGTTAGTGATTGCAAAACTGGTTGTTTGCTTATTTTGTGACATAAAACATGACAAGATCTGGAGTTTCCTTGTCGCAATCACAAAATCTACACCGGCTGTTGTTCTCAATGCAAAGCCTGTTTAAGTGTTTCTCAACCTGTAATGGCCCGGTGAAACCAGTAAACATTCATGAGTTATTTATATACCAGGAAAAAATAAGTATATGCCAGCTCAATCTTCATCACAGCAAAGCAGCATCAGCAATGTTGGTGCGATGTTTTGAGGAGGATGAGCTGGATATAGCCTTGCTACAGGAGCCCTGGATTGTCCAAGGCAATATCAGGGGCCTGTCTCAACAGACCGACAATCTGTACCACTCACAGACTGATGGTAAATTAAGGTCATGCATCCTGGTGCGACATGGCGTACGAACAGTACCTATGACACATCTCTGCTCGTCGGATCTTACGGTAGTAATGATTGGCAGTGGTTCGGGATCATTTCTTATTGCGTCGGCTTATCTTCCCTATGAGACGACAGGTACACATCCGTCACTGGAGGTGGAGAACCTGGTGAGTTTCTGCAGGCAAAGAGGTATGGCGCATAATACGGTTTGGGGCAGCACAGATGATAACAACAGAGGACAACAATTGTTGGAATTTGTAGAACGACACGATTTGCTGGTACTTAACAGAGGGGTAGAACCCACCTTCGTGGATTCACGAAGGGCAGAGGTGATCGATATCACTCTGTGCTCAGTCAATATGCTAGACAGGGTTAAGGACTGGAAGATCGAGGACAGATTAACCCTGTCTGACCACAGGGCAATCCAGTTCGATATACTGTATGGTGGTAGACGGAGGAAAGTCCGCAAACGTATAAGAATACCCCAGAATACTGATCATACCAGTTATGAAGAGTATCTGTCGGTACATATAGGAGGTGCTCCATACAGAGCATCTCGCAACACGAGCGAAATCGAGCGGACGGTGGAACAATTGAACTCCACGGTTAAGCTAGCTTTCGAGCATGCTTGTCCCTTGACAGTAGTGGATGAAAAAGATCCGACACCTTGGTGGAACGGAGAAATTGAATCCATGAAAAATGAAACAAGGAAGGCCTTTAACCGATACATGAGGGAGAGAGACTCGATCTCATGGGATGCGTATAAGGAGAAGAAGAGAGAGCTGAAGAGAACAATACGTCTTCAGAAACGAAGTACGTGGAGGGAATTCTGCTCTAATATGAGGGATACATCTGAAGTATGTAGAATACAGAATTTAATATCTAAAGACCCTGTCTCTAGGATTGTACTAATTCGCAAGAGCGATGGTCACATGACTGAGACAGGTGACATTGCAATTGCTTATGGAGGTTCCTTTTCCTGGAAGCTTTAGTTCGAGTGACTCTTGGACTCCTGTAAATAGGGGGCTAGTGAGAGTACAGAAGTGCAATACTATCTCTTGCACCATTCAAAGCAGCTGGAATGGATGGAATTTTCCAAGCCTTATTACAGTGGGGAATAGATACCCTGCTTGATAGAATTAGAGGAATATTCGTAGCCTGTCTAGCGACGGGATATATTCTTGAGCAGATTTCAGCACGCTTATAGAGCAGGTAGATCTACTGACACCGCTCTGCACGAGCTCGTCAGAGTAGCGGAAAGAGAAATTTTCAATGGCGGAGCTGCTCTGTCCGTTTTTATGGACATTGAGGGCGCCTTTGACAAGATCTCTTTAGGGAAGGTGAGAAATGCTCTTACTGAACGTAGGGTTGACTCCATTATTATAAAATGGATAAACGCTATGCTTCGGACTAGGGCTATAAATCTCAGAGATGGGAGAGGGGTGACCACAGGGAGGTGTATTGTCAGCTCTTTTGTGGAACATCACCGTAGATGGCCTTCTTTGGAGATTGGACTCAATAGGCGTCCATACGATTGCGTATGCGGACGATCTGGCACTAATGGTTGGTGGTAAGTTCATTGGGGCCATTCAAGGTTGCATGAGACAGGCTCTCATGGTGACTGAGACATGGTGCAGTGAACAGGGTCTAACTATAAATGCCAGTAAATCCGACGCTATGCTTTTCACTCGTAAGAGGAAGGGCGTAGAGGTTGAAGCCTTAAAGCTTTTCGGATCGGAAGTAAATGTGTCCAGGAAGGTGAATTATCTGGGCGTTAGCTTAGATAAGGAACTTACCTGGAATGAACACATCGAAACAAAGGTCAGGAAATCAAAAAGGATTATGCATCAATGTAAACGAGTGTGTGGCCGTAGGTGGGGAATCTCGCCGAAGGCTACATTCTGGATTTACACAATGATGGTGAGACACATTATAACTTACGCATCCGTGGTGTGGTGGCCGAAGGCCTCTCAGGGCACAATTAAGCGTAAGTTGGATGGGATTCAGAGGGTTGCCTGCATGGATATAAGTGGTGCAATACGCACGGCGCCAACGCAGGCAATCGAGGCAATGTTGGGATTGCTGCCATTAGACTTATTCATTAGGTCAACGGCCGCATTGTCAGCTTTGCGATTGAGGAGCGATGCGGTTTGGCATAGATTTGGGCCGAACATCGGGCATAAGAGTATCCTGGACCTCGTTGGGAAAGAGGATAGGGCTGCTCAGATGCCAATGGAACGCATGAGTAGAAGAAAGGTAGTCGAAAGGCTGCATCGGACACTCATTGCGGAGGGCATTATACACAATGAGAGTATGGAGAACGACATCAGCATTTTTACTGATGGTTCTCTTATGAGTGGCAGGGCAGGAGCAGGTGTATTCTCAGTTGAGCTGAACTTGTCCTGTAGTCTGTCTTTGGGGAGGTACGTATCAGTTTAGCAGGCAGAACTGCTTGGTTTGCTGCATGCATTGGATCACTTGCTTGAAAGCCGAGTGCATGGGAAAAGGGTTCTCATTGCACTTGACAATCAGTCAGTTATAAAACGTATGAGGCAAGTGAACGTATATTCCAAACTGGTGCTGGAATGTGTTCTGAAACTGAACAGATGTGCCTCTTTGAATGAGGTGACGTTGATGTGGGTTAAGGGACACATAGGCACAGCTGGGAATGAAGCAGCAGACGAACTAGCAAAAAGGGGATCTGATGTGGATTTCTGTGGACCAGAACCCAGGGTTGCCCTAGGGAATGGCCTAGTGCGAGCTAAAGTTCTTCAATGGGTATACTCATTACACCTGAGTAGGTGGAGGGAGAATACCACATGTAGACAGGCTAGAATGGTGCTCAAAGAGCCCCTCGGAAGGAAGGCCATCAAGGTGCTCGGTTATAATAGGGCTACTTTAAGCTGGATCACTGCGTTAGTGACAGGACATGGAAACTTCAAGTATGGCTAAGATGAAAGTCGTAGAAGATGATACTTGCAGACTATGCCTGGAAGAGGCTGAGACGGTAGCGCACATTGTGTGTGAATGTCCAGCACTGGCTAGCATAAGGCTTAAGACCACGGGCAGACACTTGTTAGATGTGAATGCCATGGGGAAACTAAGCCTTAGACAAATGCTAGCAATTACAAAAGATTCCAAAACTTTTATAATAAGGAAGGCACACCTTGTCCCCAAATCCTCTTCGTTTTTGTTTTTTTAGTAAAGGACACATGTCCTTTCGGAAATTTGTTTTTTCAAACGTATGAAATTCTCTGTATATAATTTTTTTTTATTAATACTTTAGATTTGAAAATAGTGTGACCTAGGCCAGCTAGTGTATTTTGTCTGGTCTATTTTGTTCAAAAATGTGACGTCTATTCCATTTTATAGGCAAACCCCAAATTTTCAATGTCTAACTTAGTTATGTTAGTATGCTCTGTTAATAGCCATGGTTTGTGTCTAGGGTTCTGCATTTCAAAATTTATCTTCACACTTATCAATAATTGCTGCTTTTAGAAAGTCCGTGTTATGTCTACTGATTTTAGATTTTTCCGAATTCTGTACGAAAGTCATAAAAGTAAGCCACCGTTATGCATTATATCGACTTAACTAAATCTACTGGATTTTATGACTTTTATCGCTTTTGCTTTTTCAACTTCTTACAACAATAACAATAATTAATTTCAAAATACAGAATTTTTCGAATCGCTGTGAAATAACTTAAATTAGGGTCTCATACACGTTTCTTTATACCTTCATTTTCAAAATAATATAAATTAAATAGCAACTGGTTCTAAAATCCAATCTTGAATTCAGAATTGTGAGATGTTTTTAAACCACAATTTATAAATTTTGAAACTTTTTTTAATCAAATTTGGATGTGGTTATAATTAATATTTTGTTTCCAAAAATGCTCCGAAAAACTCCAAAATAGTCATATTTTTTGCGGTCCCTGGTAAAACTATAAACCTTTGTTAGTTGCATAAATAGGAATACTGCAATTAGTTTTAAAGTTTTTCGTTATAAATTCTGGTCAAAAATTATCTATTAGCGTGTAGGAAAATATTTGCCGGTCTTTTGTGCTCCATTCAGGTTAAATTTCTTTCATACTTTTACTGCGATACTCTTGTTTTTTGCAGAATAAAGTTTCAAGCACAGTTTTGCACAATTTTTTTGAAATAATATTTTTCTTAAAATTTTTATTTATGAAGTTTTCTTATTAAAATATTCTATCAAACACATTATTATTTGAATACACCATTTGAGTGCTCGAGAATACATTTGCTCGCTGGGAACGGTTTTTCACATACAACAGGAATAAAGCATCTTTAACAAACTCTCGTATTGACTATAATTCGATTCTGAAAATAGAATTTTTGTTGACTGCTCGTATTTAATAAATTTAATAATTGGAAACTTGCCTTTTTATTTAATTAATTTTTTTTTTTTTTGTGACCTCAACAATTTGAAGGCTTCGAAGTGACACAGTCACGTGATACTGGATCAAAATAACTTGAACTGCCACAAGTATAAATTTTACCAGTCCAAGTGCCAGAGAGGTTGCAAAAACAGGAAATATATCTGGAAGACGTGTTAATAAATGATTTAGTTGTTTTTTTTATTTTTCTTAAGTTCGGTTACAATTGAGAGTTTAATCAAAAGTGTTTGTTAATCGAGAGTTTATTGTGACGAAGCATGATGTCGACTGAATACTAATCTCGAGGCTTCAGACATTTGACTGATGTTGGAAATGGTGTAAAGTTATGGCAGAATATTAATTTTCGTTACTGAATGAATATATGTAGTCACAATAATCAAAGCTCGACAAGGGATGACGGAAATTCGTTCCAAAAATCTACATCAAAACACCCTGTCGGAAAATCAAATCAAGAATCAAAAAAATAACACATAAAATTAAATTTTAATAAAAAACATGTTGTTATTCGTTAGGTCAACACACGACATTAACATCTGAAACTGATTTCGGGCTTATGGCGTCTGTTCTTAACGAAGCGCATTGTGGACATCCAATGAGACAGTTTTTCGAGCATTTCTGGGCGTATATCACAAATAACACGCACAGTGTTGACATCAAGGCATCAATAATTGCTCCTTTATCAGCACAAACCAGTGACTTCACGTGGTTCCACAGGAAGGAGGCGAATTTTCAGTTTCAGTTTTCTAAATGTACTTCTCGCTTAATGTTGATTTCACTAAGTCGATAGATGAGGTCACCGTATGGTATATATTGCCTTCCTGTCGACACTACACCTTGGCCGAATCAATGCCATACATATTTTTAAGCAAAAAAAATCATAGATCATGGTGCGAAAACAATCTCCATTTAACGTAACGTGAACTCGGGATTAATTTTTGTAGAAATAAGGATCAGTGATGCCACTGGATGGATGTCTGTAGGATCTCTTGTGGATTGGTTTCACTCTATATGCGGCAATATTCTTTATTACCAAACCCGTTAAGCCAACAATGAAACTCAACGCTGAACACAATTTCGCGATAAAACTTCGTATCAGTTGATGGCTGATTTTAAAAGTTAGTCTGGAAAATTTGTTAGCGTTGTTCAAGGGTCAATCTATTTATGATGATTTGCCAGAGTATACTGATCATATATGTCAAAACCTCACAGTAATATGACAATTAGTTTTACTCTTAACCCTTTCGTAAGTTCTATCAGGCTTAAAAAACACTCTATCGGATGAGATGTTTTTTTTAATTTAAGCGCTTTTAATTTGTGCACCCTTTCTGAGAATGATAATGAATTCTTGGTAAATTTTTTGTTTAATAATAGATAATAACGGACATTAAATTTTAGTAAAATTTTTTATTTTTCAATTACAGTAATTTTTGATAATATATAGAGCTTTCCATGCATTACTAACCTTTGGGTAAAATTCGTCTTAAGTTTCAATATATGTCTTTTTTTTGAATAAAATTATATCTTTTGGAATTGCACATTCTTCTAGGCATTTTTAGATTATTTTATGGATTTTTGAGTTTTTGGTTTTCTGTTGAATTTAGCGAATTGTGGCGATTTTCTTGTAATATATTGAAGTTTTGTTGGTGCAATTTCGATTTTTCAATATCGATTTTTTTGTTGTTATTAAACATTTGTTTGACTATAGTTTAGTTTTCTGGCGAACTATCGAAATTTGGTGAATTCCCAAATTGTGGTGAAGTTCTTATTTTTTATTGAGCAGAAAAATTTAGCAGAAGAATTGAATTTTAATATTGTTTTTTGCGAGTTTTCAACTTTTTGGCGAAATTTTCAAATTTGTTGAAATTCGGTTTTTGCTAGTTTTTGGATAAAATTTCGGTTCCTATTAAATAATGATTTTTTTGCAATTTAAATTTTTTTTATTGTAGTTTTTCGATTTTATGGTGAATTTTAACTTTTGGCAAAATTTCGAAGTTTTTTTTTTTGAAAAATTTTTTTGGGGAAATTTTGGTTTTTGGAAGAATTCGGTGATCTTTGTTATTTTGAAATTTAGAGCTGTTGTAAAAATTTGTTAATTCAGTCCAACATATTTAGATCCGTAAGTTTTCGGTGGGCTCTGGTTGATAATTTCTGTAGGGGTACTGTGTAGTAATTTTAATAAGGGATCAGAATAAGCGAATTGGATGAGCTTGCGGATAATTGTTTCTCTGTGTACCGATATTTGTGATTTCAAATACCAAAATTTGGCCAACCGCGCTGATTATAGGTTAAGTTTCAAGATCATAGGTTGTATAGTGCCGTCAGAAAGTCGACTTCGACATCGGACAAACGGACAGACGGACATCGTTAATTCAACGTCCCTACCCATAACGGAAAAAATATTGTTACAAGGAGAATGGCTAACCTATCTATTTCACTTTTGTGAAGCATATAAAAAAAGTTAACTTTCCTAACAGAAACAGAAAACCAAACATAAGCCGGACTAAATCAAAATTATTCGCATAATTATAATTGCATTTGAAATGCTGAGTATACCACAATGCCCTTTGTTGAGCACTTAAATGATTCGAAGTTATGCTCTGAACTAACCTTTATTGTCATCAAATTTTCGTAAAGCCCAATAACATAATTGATCATATGTCTACGAAATTAGAATTAAAAAGAAGAAAATCGCTAAATATGTCGTTATTGAATCATAAATGAGTCCCAAAAAATTAATATTCTGCCATAAGTTACAGGTCAATGTTTTTTTGCATTAAAAGATAAATTAAATTTGTTACCTTTTACATGAGTTATCCATTTCTTTTGGTACTTTAAATCGCTTATTGATACGTACAATTGAGCAAAAGTACTGGGCATGAGTCGGTATGTTTGCCAAATTCGTGAAAATGCCGCCAGTTGGGCAAGTTGCCGCAAACTAAAGAAGTAAAAATTATTAGAGTTAAACAAAAATCTTCTTTCGTTTAGACATATTTAATGGGCCATACTGTGGTCGAATTCGCACATATTTGTGGTGAATTTACATTGCAAACGTGACTGGCACCACAGGTGCCTGTTACTGTTGTTGAAGGCGTTTTTTGTCCCAAACACAGGGCAAACGAGTTAGCACTTGTGCATGCAAAAACTAAATTCGAATCACATTTGTTGCACTCACTACAGGTGGCAGCCACACCGCTGCCATTTCGTTGGCATACGATGGCTGATGACGTCGAACAAACGTAACCAGAAGGACATCTATTGATAGAACCCTTGGGTTTATTATTTACACAAAATTGATAATTCCTTTTCGAGACACAAGCCATTTGATTTCTGTCCGAACACACGTTACATTCCCCCTTCAAATGCACCTCTTTAATAAATATTATTGATAATATCTGAAAGTATATGAATATAATAGGAAGGAAATAATTAATTTAAATTTAGCAGTTGTGGTTTGTTTGGAAAAATTAAGTTTTAGTGGTTTAAAAGAGGCCACTTTTAATAAATGAAACTCATTCGTGTACCTCCATTACATTCTCAAGAATTACCGAATTACAGAAATTTTGATCGCATAGATTAGGAAGTGAGTTTCTGCAAGACGGCCAGTAATATAAGTTTATTTTGTTCGGAAAACAATTTCATAATTCGGAGCGCTTAATAACTTTTCTTTATAATTTTTAGCAAGCAATTTAGTAATTTAATTTCTTCTTGAAATGAAAATTCATAAAGAAATTTTAAGAGTGAGTTATGCATGAGGCAGGTTGTTTTTGATGCCGGCCGTACCAAATTATCTGCTTAACCTGCATTTGGCTTCAATGTTCTTGGCCTATTCAGAGAAAGATCTAAATCCAGGTATTTCTATTAAGCCTTAAGGAGCTATAGTTTGTTTTTTTGTTTTGTTTTATTTGGAATACATACCACTGCTAGGAATATATTTTGTATCATTTTGTGTAACTTTTTCCTCTTTGAATCAAATGTTAATCTTGTTTTTTTAAATACTAAATAATATTTCTTGCCTACACCCACTGGTTTTTATATTCAATTCAATGTTCTAATGTCGATATAAAAAACTATGAACATCTTATCTTTATTAGAGATAACATAATCTTCCAGCATAGCATGTGTCGGAAATTAATTACGATTTGATAAATAAGACAGTTTACTATTCCTTGCCGCGAATATAACGTACCTCACATATTTCTCCAAATTGACTTTCTCTAGTATAATATTGGGTCGCAATTAATACTAGTTGCAGAAATAGAAGTCTTGTAATTTTAACGTACGCGAAAAACCAATCGAAGGAGTGTTAAGATGTTTGCCAAATTATGCCTGAAGTCCCTCTGACGATATTGTTACAGATGTAGCTGCCAAATCAATAGAACTTTTTCCTGGAAGATTTTGCTTCACGTCGCAGAGCCTGGGGCCAGGAAACACTTGTTAAGTGAGGTGTTGATTTTCGATAAGTTTCTTTTAGATGTCCATTCATATAGATTGTTTTGCCATGTAAAAGGATGCCGATGGCCAAATGTTAAAGGTAGTTTCCATATGAGACCCTTTGCGGCGAAAACAAATCAGTTTTAACAAATTATTAATTTCGCTGACAAAGGATTTCCTTGTGTCTTCCCAAGTTTCTAGAGAAATATATTCCCAAAATTTCATCAGTTTAGTTAGTTGTAAGATTGTATTTCTGACACGTATTCTACAGTGCCTTCTTCTACAAAAGTGAAGAACTTTGCTTTTTTCACCAAGTGCAACTCTACCTCTGGCCCACTGAAAGCCATGACAAAAATGTTATCGGCATAAATGCCAACAAAGTCTATCCCTGCCAGATTTTCCACGGCCTTGACTAAGGAATTTGCACTAATGTTGTAAAGTCGAACCAATAATGGACACCCTTGAGGAACCCCATTTTCCAAATTATGAATCGAAGAGTAAACGCCATAAACTTTAACTACGACTTTGCGATTATCAAAAAAATATTTTACAAGCTTCAATGTTGATTTTGGGTTACCCCACCCGTTTAGCTAAAGTAAAACATACGTGGACACCACTCTCTCAAATACTTTTTCTATGGCCTCAGTAAGAACCGTACTGTGTGTTCTATTTTTCTCGTTACAACGTGAAATTTCCTCTAACTGATGACATAGCGTAGGTACTCCAATGTTTTGGTAAAAAAAAAATCATGCTGCATTATTGATAGGTCTTCTTTTGTAAAATTTCCAAAACAGCGAAATGGAACGATGATGCTTCTTGGCAGTCAGCTGGCGGGCACAACGGTATGGCTTGCACAACGGTATGAGTGCACTGTTCTGACTTATGCGGAGAGAAGTTAACACTCTCCTATAAAAAATCTCTAATACACAGTGGAACAGCATAAGCCAGGAATGCTTGGCCAAGAGAGTGCTTAGTCTCTAGTATGCAAACTCTTGATACCAGCCAATCTCCAGTTTTATAACAGACTTACACTAGAGCTCGTGCGGGTTGGCATATTTATCTCCATTATGGAGAGGAATCCAGAAGACATAAACAAGATTGAGGGTCTATCTTTAAAAGTACTTCGAAGGCATTGGAATGTCAGATTCTGATAGGGATGGGCAACGAAGCTTCGCAAAAGGTGGAGAGATTAATTTCTATATGAACTTCGTCGTTTATTACCCCATGAAAGAATTCTGAATAGATGGACAAGAAAACATCGCAAGCAAGGTATGTCCAAGCAGCATTCCTCAGTTATATACTATCGGGTGATTTTTTTCCTGTCTCAATATGCACTATTTGAATTTTGTGACATTTTCGTCAAGCAACCGGCAACACTAATATTTAAAAGCTGTCGCCTGTGACTGTTGGGATAATTAAAAGTGGCAGTTGAAACGCCTCGCAATACTAAGCATTTTAGTTTTGTAATATTTTCTTACTTCGGTTAAATAAATGATCTTGTTAATTTGTTTGTGAAAATATTGTGAAAATTTATTGCAATAATATACCTTCACGGTTTTCTAATTTTGTACATGAATGAACACTGTCTGTAAAACGTCAAGAAATACCTGTCATTGTATCAGCAGTAGCCTTAAAGCCCCTTTCACATTATTAGTCTGGTACAAAAATCAAATAAAATGGGAAAGTATTATGGTGTGAACGCAATATATTGTGAATCTGATCAAATACGAACGAACATTTCGCGTTCGTATGCCTCCCACCATTTCGTGAAAATCACTTAAAAGCCAAAACTTTCAATTTTATCAGGGTTGCATTTTTACAAAAGTGCGGTAGTGTGGACAGACAATGTAATGGGAACTTATGAATTCTTTGCCAGTCACAACGACTATCATCAGATTTATCTCTGCAAAAATCCAACGAAAATCTAAAGACTTGTATAAAAATGCTCTTGGTAATAAATTCTTGTCCAAAAATATCTAAAAACGTTTCCGGCAACTTGAATCGGTCCTAAAGTAGTTTACGGAAACCATTTTTGCCGCTATTTTGTGCCTTCCTTCAATTTAAATTTATTCCATACTTTTAACGCGGTACCTACCATTGTCAAATAAATCCGCTACGTGATCACAGTTTTATTTTTAAAATAATATTTATATATATTTAATTGTTTATTTATTTTGCTTATAAAATATTTTTTCAGATACCTTCCAATGGTGTACTGAGTGCTCGAGAATACACATTGCCTGCAGGAAACATAAAAGCGTCTTTAACAAGCGCTGCAATTAACTATAATTAACTTCTGAAATTAAAGTTTATATAATGATGTTGCCTGCTCTTGTAATTGGAAACTTACCTTTTTCTATTCAAAACTCTTTTGATATGACCTCAACAATTTGAGGGTTTAAAAGGGACACAACTAAGTGATACGGGATCCAAATAAGTTGTACCACCACAAGTATTAATTTGACCAGACCAATTGCCTGAGGTGGTAGGAAAACAGGAAATATATCTAGAAAAGGTTTTATAACATTAAACAAACGTCTTCAACTTCAATCACCAATCACTTTGCGAGAGTGAAGGCCCATAATAAAACCTGCATCCGTAACCACAAGTGCTCTAATTTTATTTTAATGTAAACTTTCTTTTATTAGTGCACTTGGTGTTTCCTACTTCCCTTTCGTTGCCCCTGAACTTAATTAGAAAAAACTTCCAAGAATATATGGCAACGTTGTTGTGGGAATGAGATTCACAAAATCAGAGCGTATCTCACGACTGCATGTCGTAGCTTTCTTTTAATGTCAAATTGTATGGTAAAACTCGTTACGCTCCAATTCTGTTTCATCATTTAGTTGCTTTTCACTATTTACATTTTTGGAAGGAATTTCCGTCATTCCTTGTCAAGTTTGGTTTGGAAACAAACCGCTTTCGGCTATGTGCCACCTTCAGTGTCATTTTTCGTTCTGAAGATTGGGCTGAAAAGAATGAAAAATGACACTGAAGATGGCACATAGCCGAAAGCGGTTTGTTTCCAAACCAAACTTGACAAGGGATGACGGAAATTCGGTCCAAAAATCTCCATCAAAACACCCTGTCGGAATATTAAATTAGGAATCAGATTTTTATTTCTTTAAGTTGGTTTACAATCAAGACATATGATTAAAGTTCGCATTAACCAAAAGTATATTATCACGAAGCACAATGACTAGATATTAATTTCGTCGGTTAATATTTGGGCAGAAGGTAGTTTTTCGGTGTGGATCGATGTATGTAAATTATTTTTTCCACCCTTTCGAAAATGTTTAAATAATTTGAAGTTATGCCTTAAGCCGACCTTTAATTGAAATGTCTACACTACTAGCTTATGTGCCCCCGAAGCCGAATATACGTGATTACTCCGCCACCTTGAAGCATGGCTACCCCGGGAATATGTGATAACTAATCCTCGAGACTTGTCTAGGACCCGAAACTAGAATATAAGAATCTTCGACATTTGACCAGTAACTGAGGAACTGTTACTACGGATACCAATACATCTGGCACGTTAAGTTCCTTACTGGTTTTTCGTTAGGCTCCCTAGTGATAGCTGTGTCAGGGGTTAAATTTATGATTCAGGCAGTCATGTGGCTAAAACTGCCATCTATGTAATTGAGGTCATAAAGTTGCAGTGGTCGACAGATTTTATTCGTCGGGTGGCAAGACCTCCAGCGACTAACGATAAGACGGGTAATTTTGCTTTAATGACTACCTGCGTATGTTCTTCTCCCGCAACTGAGTATTTATGAGTTAAGCAATTTAGGAGCATTAAAGCGGCTTCTAGAACTAAGCGTATAATGAAAAAAGCGTCAGCAAGTAAAGGTATGTCCACAATAGTACTTCAAGCTGTTCCCGTAAAATCCTCCCACCAAACCTTTCTCTCTTCAAATATTTGGGTCCTTAACTTTGATTTAAAATATTCTTCATATCTACGCTGTAAAAAATATATTCAATTCATTGGCAGGTATGCAGGTAAAGTGGGTATCAATTGTAAATTAATTTCAAAAATTTCCCAAGAGTTTTTATTTTCTGCACAATCGATCTTATGGCGAAGGAAATGCTTGCCCTGGAGATCCGATTATTATTTAACGTAAATTTCCAAACTAAAGAAATTAAAAAAATAAGGTGCTGAGTACCTGATATTTCACTATTTGGTTGGAAATTCCTACTAGGCTCATTCATTCAGTCGCGATATATTCAGAAATTAATTTGCCTTAAATCTTTAAGGTAAAATAAGTTGTCTAGAATAAAGTTTTAAAATAAGCGAATTCGTGTAGTATTTGTGTCGGTGACGAACTAGTTCGCGTCATTGAGAGATTAATTCAGAAATCTGGTAGCAAGTTTACAATAACTATTAATTTTGGTGTGTGATACGTAAGAATTTAAAATTGCTAATTGTTTTTGCAGTCTTTGTAAAGTTGCTACCACCTATGTGAAATAATCTCTCAATTGAACGGCCTAGTTCCCCATTCTTACAACTATAGAATCGTGTTATTCAAGTTAAATAAGATAAATTTGTTACCTTTTACATGAAGTATCCACTTCTCTTGGTAATTTAAATCGCTTATTGATACGTACAACGGAGCAAAAGTTGTGTGCATAGGCCGGTAGGGCTGCAGTAGTCGTGAAAGTAGGAGTAGATACCGTTGTTGTAGTCGTATTGGCTCTGATGGCGCCAGTTGGGCAAGTTGGCGCAAACTAAAGAAGTAAACATTATCAGAAATAAACAGAAATATTCCTGCATTTATATTAAATAAGTCATACCAAGGTGGAACTGGCACATATTTGTGCTGAGTTTACATTGCACACTTGATTGTCACCACAAGTGCCCGTCATTGTTGTTGAAGGCGTTTTTTGCCCCAAACACAGGGCATAAGTATTAGCACTCGTACATGCAAAAACTAAATTCGGATCACAGTTATTGCACTGAGTACAGGTGGCAGCCACACTGGTTACATTTCGTAGACATATGATGGCCGTTGCTGTCGAACAAATGTAACCGGAAGGACATTTATTAAGCGAACCAGTGGGCTTATTATTTACACAGAATTGATATGCCGTTTCCGAGACACAAGCCATTTGATTTCTGTCCGAACATGTGTTGCATTCCGCTTTCGAATGTGTCACTTTAATCAAAATTATTGATGAGACCTGAAAGTGTATGAAGAGTCATACCATAAAGAAAACTTTAACCTTTAAGTCCAAATTATGAATATATATTTTTATTAAGTCTAAAGGAGCTAGAACTTGTTGTGTACTGCTTTTGAATACATACCAGAAATAAAAATATATTTGGCCTCATTTTATTCGACTGTTTCCTTTTTGGTTCAAGGTGACGTATTGATTACGTTGTTTCTCAACGTACTAAATAATTTTTCTTACCTAAACACTCCGGCTTTTATATAAAAAACGAAGAACATCTGTTCTTTGTTAGAGATAAGGTAATTGTACAGCATGTGTTTGATATAAATTCGGTTAATTTTAAAACAAGAAAAGTTCAATAAACATGCTGACCCTTTGATGCTCACATTATACTGCCGATTGTGACTAGTTAGTGATGGCAAAAGAAACATTATTAATGGATTTATAAATCATTCGATTAATCCAACTTAGAAATTATGAATTACAATTAATCGGAAAGAAATAATCAATTAGTCGATTAATTTATCCAAGGTTGTTAATATCACAAATAGCATAAAAAATTAATTACAGCGCAGCGAAAGACATAAGTTCGTTAAAATTCTCTGTTTGATTCAGAGTTTTTTTTTTTTAAATTGATTTGTTTAAAACAGACTTGAAAAATAAGAGTCAGAAAGGCACTACGTAGTCCTTTTTTCCCAAATGGGTGCTCCTGCTTCGGAAAAATAAAAGATGGTCGTATGGTACAGTAGTTCCAATCAGAAAAGAATATTCGTGTGAAAAGGTTTAAAGGTTGGGGTAACACCGGTCTTCTTTTCTTCCATTAATTACATTTTTGATTGCAGAACTGGTGCGTTGAGACAGAAGCTTAGTTCATCTTGTCAGTGTCCTTTCTTTTTTGGCTTGTATGCCAAAGACTTGTAGTGAGATGATAAATCGAATTAAACGCCAATAGAATACGTGTAGCATTTCACTTCTTACGTCATAATCATCGCCAGCGATCATGGCTTTTGGAAATGGATCTGTTTTTAATCTTGAGTCCATTAATGTTGACAGTCAAAATGATTTTTTGATATTCCTAAAGGCGTGTTCATACTGGTTCAGAATCGTAATTAATTATTTTAAAAGCTTGCCGCCAAAATCACCACGAGTTGAGTTAAAAGATATAAGGATTGAATTGTGGAGCAGTCAAAGATAATATTCTGCTTGATTGATCCTGTTGGGCAATTAATCGAATAATGAGTCTTGAAGTCAATTAATAGAGAATCGTATAAGCGATTTTTCGGTTAATTGCATCAAAATCGATATATTTTTTTAAATATTAATTAAGCGGAAATTAATTTAACTTATTTACTTAATTTATCCAATAGTTCGACCAACTTTCTTCGTTATCTTCAGTTTACGATATTTATATTACGATATTTAATATTAACATAATTCAAGTTCTTTCACATTTAAGTTGAACAAAAGTTTCTTAAATTTAGTCACTTAACGGGTTAAGGATTTTCTAAAGGAAGGAATTTAAAAGTTATCTAAAACAAACGGCAATAAAATTATTTAAAATAAAAGTCTCTGACCGATATATGTTTATAACTCCATTTAAATTCAAGGGCGTAAAGATATTCCGAGATGCAGTGATAACGAAATTATATTTACGTGAAAATCACAACAGCTCTTAAGCAATATAAGAGTAAAAAATATCTTTTAAACACCTTCATTTCAAATTAAGATTTAGAACAAGAAAGTTACAATATTATTTTTGATGGCAAAAGAGAGTGAGCATGTTTAAACTGATAGTAAGTAAACGGGGGAAAAAATCTTGTAAAATTCCTTTAATTAAATTTCAGTCGCAAATAGGAAATAAAATTTATCAATAGTTCATTTTAGCATTTGGCTTTGCCATTCCTCAATACGTGAGAGCCGTTTGTAATGTTTGTAACCCTAATGGTGTGGCCTGCATAAGTGCGAATGAATTCCATCCGTGTTTTAATGGTAAATTGGAATTCTTTTGAGGATCTTGCAAAGAAGGTTAATGACATGATTTTCTTTTAGGAGAGGCCAACACTGCTATGAAATTTTCGTGTTTGCAGGAAGATGAAGTTTGTACTAAAAATCCTGGTGTTTGTAAGAACAAAAATCTAAATTCGACTACTCCTGCTTGTGGGAATATCTCCAACTGTGGAACGTGCAAAGACAAAGAAGATGATGGCAGGTTTACTTGCACTAGTCGTACAACATTCAGCATGTGTTTTGGCGGTGCATTAAGCCAAATTCGTGACACATGTCCCGAAAATCAAATCTGTGATGTGGGTCTGGGAAAAAGTGGTGAATATCCATGTGTTCCAAGCTGTAGGGAATCAGAAATCGAGATATGTGATTTAAGTAATGCCATTGATGTTCCAACAACTACAGCCGCAATGCCATCAACAGCAACTACAGAATTGACTTCAAACACGAAACCATCAATTGCAACAACAACTCAAGTAGGAAAAACTACTACTAGACCACAAAGTACAACCACACCTCAGCTGAATGTTACGACCACCACTAAAATTTCCACAACCACAAAAATTACAACAACAAAGTTTTCGCCCACCCCTCCAACTGAAACGACTACAACTCTGAAAATAAGTACAACTTCAGGGTTGCCTTTGACTACACAGAATCCTGCTGAACTTGTTTGTTCACGACAGTCGGCAGCTGGACGTTATCCTTATCCTAATGATACGACATGTCAAAGGTAAGTTTTTTTTCAGAAAGTGTAGATGCTTGGGATCTTAGGCTTAATTATGTCTATCGGCCTGAACAATGTCTTGGTAAATAGTGCTGCCAGTGACATTTAGAAATTCTTCCTTGCTTTTTCACTTATGATTAGCCCCAGTTTACTGTCTCGGTTGTCATCCTCCCGGGGGCATGTATCATCATGGTGAACCCTGCCACCTTGATGGATTGCTGCTGGGGGAAAGTAGGGGCACCAGTTCCTCAGGCTTGTCAGGAGCCTGAAACTGGAAGAAGGTAGGACTTCTATGTTCGACCTGTAGCGAGATAAATTGGTACCACGGGAACCAGTAGCCCCTGAAACTTCGGTTCCAGACTGGTTGTTGGTGAGGCTCTTTCGGGGGTGCACGTGGTGGCTGTGGTTTATACCCAGAGCGGGGAGGTTCACTGTAGGATCGATGTGGCGTTTCATAGCAACGTAAGCTGTCAATATTATTTGTTGACAGCAGGAGATTAGGCAGCTCCGAACCCCTCAGCAAGGGGTGGGGCCGGGGTCTGGCAAGCCCCTGTCCTAATTTGTAAGATATGGGATGGCATAGGTGCTATTCCGGTGGTGTCTATGCGGTCGCATAGGGGCGCTGGTCTGACCAAAGTTGGCAGGTGCTCACGTAAATCTAGTCATAATCTGTCTCGGTTGTCATGAGAGCCTGTTTGATGTAACGTGGAATGGCTCCGATGAACTGATCGCCAACTATAAGTGCTGAAACGTCGCCTTACGCAATCGTATAGATGTCTGTTAAGTCCATCAACAATCGTGTCCCTCCCTAAATGCAACCCCGGACTACCGCTCCCGGGATTTTGGCTCACCCATTTCTGAGATTTGTAGCCCTAGCTTGAAGCACAGCGTTGATTTATTTTATAACAAGGAACAAGTTTGTGCAAAGCTTTATCAGTAGATCTACCTGCTCTATAATCATGTTGGTATCTACTCCAGGGCATATCCAACAGCATGTGGTTCTTCAGGAAGTTTATCAACTCCCTCTCCACCGCCTTCTGTATTAATTATGTAAGGTCAACTAGCCTGAAAGATTTAGCTTCTTTATAGTATTTTTTAACCGCGATGCATCACTTTGGATCAAATGCTTTCCGTAAACGTCATTTATGTTTCTATCCAAATTTACCACTGTACTCTCAGCTAAGGTAGTGATTCTGATTAATTGTCCAGAACTTAATGGGAATAACTGAATCTTCGTTGTTGAACGCAAAATATTGAGTTGGGTTTTTTCGCAAAGGTTCTCGTATTTTAATCAAATGACAAATCTTCGTTTCTAATGCATCTCAAAAATCTCTGTATTTTTGAATTGGAAATTAAATTTTGAGGAGTCAATTTTGTAACTTAGTCTTAACTTCATATTGATTTAATTTCATTCAAAGAAGTTGTCAATGAATGAATTTTTTTTTTTCATTTTCTTTATTTCCAGGTACATTTTGTGTCATAAGCAGGCCGGCTTTATGCCCCCCACTGTCTTGAAATGCCCAACTCGCTGGTATTTCAGTCCTTCATTGAGAGCGTGTGTTAAAGTCAAACCAGCAGGCTGTAATTAAATCAATTTTATTTAACAATATTCCAACAGAGGAAATGGTGTGCTTATTTTACTGTTTGCATTCGTCGAACTTTTTTTCGATTTTAATACGAAAATACAATTTAATGGTTAAATGTGTTCTTGCATACACTGCAAGATTGGATGCTGAGAATATCGCCGATATGACAGATATGTCGCGGATAAGCGGACAACGCGTTCTGGGACGGTATTTCGTTTCGAATATGTGGCACCAATTTTCAGTATACATATGAACAAAAACAGGGGTGGGTGATTCTTAAGGTCTGGCGGATTTATCAATTAATTTTTCTTCAAAAACAGCGGTGATCGCAACAGTAGTCTCAACTGCACACGATTTATGGCAACATACTAAGAAGTACTTATCATCACTACTTTAACTCTGCTTTAATCGTTTATTTTCTTATTTCGTTTATTTCTTATTCAATAAATAACGCTATACAGATGTTTGAATGTGAGAACTCTTTATATATTATATTTTGTTTTAGTTTTCTCGCATATGAGGTTCGGAGAATCCAGAAGTGATTGTGGAAAAGACATAAAAGCCATAGCATCCGTAAAAAGTTTGTGTTTGGAGCGCATTATGATCTGGAGGTGTTATTGGTCCATATTTTTTCGAAAATGACACTGGAACAACATTTGCTGTCAATTTAGAACGCCATGGGATTATGATCATTTATTTGATTTTTTTTTTTTTTGCCTACAATTGAAGATTATGAACACGAGTCAGACAACTCGACCGATTTTAGTCTTAATTTGTGGGAAGTTTCCAGAACGCGTAAATTCACGTTTTGGCCACCACGATAATGCGATTGAACGCCGTCAGTTCTACTTGTCAACGATTTAAAAACAATATTCGTCCAGTTATCGCTGAGATACCGCCCGGAATGTGCGAAAAAGGGATCGAAAATTACATCAAAAGGATAAATAATCAGTCCATAGAGGCGGTAATTTAAATGACATTATATTTCGTACGCAATGGCAAGGTCCAAGTATTATAAATAAATAAAAGTTTCATCGCTTTCGTAGTCTTACGTGTGTTTTTTTTTAAACTTTGCTTTTGAAACTGAAAAATGGGAAAATTAAATATTTTTGGTGAAAAAAAAATAAAATATTAACAAGTTAATTATTTTATTCCCAACTTATTTTTATTAACAAATAATCAAAAAATAATTACCTTAAAAATTATTAATTTTGTTTTTCACAAAAAAAAAAGAATAAAATCCCAAAAAACTCGACTTTTTATTAATTGATATTGTCAAACAAAATATTATTACTCTTTTAAAGGTCTTTATTACTACTAAATTTTGTTAAACAAATGAGGGTTTCTTTTATGGAAAAAAATTCTAAATTGGGTAACCACTCCCTACATTCGTCGAATAAATACAGGGTGCCCACCGGGTAGGTATACTACTTTGTTTGTTTATAATTTTTGATTAAATGAAAGAGAATGGATCGTATATTGATAAATGTTTTATTTAATATCGACAATTATGTATGGAATACAATATCAGATAAATGTCCGCCTCTGTTAGCCTCACGAATGCGAGCCCTTTTGAACACATTTTTCATTACATTCTCAATTCGTCAGGAATATTTTGTTAGAGTTGCTCCAGCGTTTCTGGTTTGTTTGCATGGGTAGTTTTGAACACTTTCTGGATACATATTTTGTTTATTTTTCCACTTGAAGCTACCCAGTCGGCCATGCTGCACCTCTTTTTATACTTACAACATCCTTTAATAACAAATAATTGCAATTGATTTTTAAGTTTAAGATTTTGTCTAAAATTGTCCACAATTGTATGCAGCAGTAGTCCGTATATTTCAATATTCAGTTAAACCAAGTCGGTGTCCATAACAATTTTGTTATTCTTTTTTTAATTAATTTTTATTCCGAAATGCCAACATTTGCTGTAATTAACTGTCCGAACAATAAACGGCTTCAGGCTGCATTTTAGAAGTTTTTTTTAGGAATTCGGCAAATAATTTTTAAGTTAAGCGTTTAGTACACCGTCCACTAATTTTTTACCACTTTTTCGGATATTTTCATTAATTTTACAAAATACTTTAATATTGTCATTGAAGTTTTGAGATTTAAGACATGAAATATTCTTTTAAAAACTCATTTTTGTTTGTATTATAAGTTAGTGAATTTAATTTTTCAAGTCAATAAAATCCCAATATTTTGAATTTTTTCTCAACGCAAGACCTCAATAAACTTCTTTGACAACAACTCGAAGTTTTTCATGTTTCCAAAGGCGCGACCAAGTCGATGAAATTGTCAATCGTGTTGCCATGAATGCGTCTGCAAATACGAAAAAACTGCGTGCAATTGCCCATCGGTCTAACCTCCTCCATAAGGCCTTATTCAAGACACTTTCATAAATTACACTATTTCCACAAATTACACTATTTTGTTATCCTAATTGTCACCAAATGTGTATGACGTCCTAAAGACATCATCGATGAAAATGTCGTCTATGACTCCTGGTCAATTTGATACACATATTTGCGCAAGTATTAGTAGCAAATTTATGCCTTTGCATGCCACTTCTTAAGTAATTAAATCGAGATTGTGCACAACCGAAAATGTGAGCCTAAATGGAATAACAAAAAATCATTTTGCTTACACCAAGTAAGGGTGTTTCGTTTCAAAAAAAAAAATGCAACATTTTTTGGCTTTTGTTCTACCTGAAATATGTTTGCGCCCACAGGAGGTGGTGTTCTTAGAAGATCTATATAAGACCCTAAATAATAAAGGTGTGTTAGGTCTGTATTCCTTAATCGGGCAACATTTTATTTAAGAAACGAAAACGCCATAAAACCAGGAAACATGTAACACACTTCACTCTATTTAATGGTGCATGTTTATAAACTGATACAAGTAAAGGCAGCATTTTTACTAGACAAGAAAACGATATAACTGCTTGAAAATTCACCCTTTATACATACTAATATTAATTAACACAATTTTTGTGTAAAAGAAAGTCAAATAAATACAAATGACAATTACAAAATGAAATTGTTTACACATAAATTAACACCTTTACCGAAATAGGAATATCAACAGAGAAGCTGCTTAAGAAAAGACACCGAAAGTATATTTTGGTATTTTAAACTAAAAATCAAACAAATTGTAAAGTTCAGCAGCCAGTAGTGCGATAGCTATCACAACGTGCGGATTGTGCTAGTAAATTAGTAAAGAAGTTATCAAACTTAACCAACCGAAGAATGTTAAAATTAAAATTGGTGGTGTGGCAGGTAAGTGTTAAGAGTGTAAAATATTCGTAAAAAAACAATTCCTTAAAAACCCATTTAAAGGTTGTTTACATTGGCTTCGTCTACATCAGTTACTCCTCAGCAGCTTGTAATATCTGCCAGGCAAATCATGCGGCTTGTATAAATTCCACCTCGTTCTATTTATGCTTTGGAGGTGACTTAGATCCGTATAAATTTTGTAAAGAATCGCAATTGAATTTCTTCCCCCTTTTTTCTAGACAAAACACCCAACAGAGATAATTTGTATCATTGTAAAGATGGTTTTGATTGCACTGATTTAAATGCAATTTGTGTTCAAACCTCCTCCCAACGACCGCCCAGCTGTGGCGATATCACGCGTTGTGGTATGTGCGCCGCTCATCGGAATTACTTGTTTGCTTGCCTCAGTCGTACCACATTTCAAATGTGTTATGGTGCTATAAGACCAACAGGACAAATTGGTTTCTGTCCTTCCGGTTATGTTTGTCACAGTGACAGCGATGCCATTTGTGTTTTAGAGGAAACCGTCGATAAAGTTACCTGTGACATTTTAAAGGATGGTAGAATTACCTCACTGTCATCAACGGCGAATACACTAAATCATGACAACAGCAAATTGACGACGCCAAGAGAGATGTGCGAACAGCAGCGTTTGGTGGGCTTATATCCGCCCATACCAAATGATCCACTTTGCCAAAGGTGACTATGAAGTTTTAATTTTATAAAATATTTTCGATATTTAATTGGGAGAGAGTCTTTTATGAATATAAATTCGTTGGCATCTCTCTATTTAGGAAGACGAAGAGATTAGTTGCCGTCATACTTTTTTTATCTTTAATTTTATTATGGTATGGGCTTATATCCGCCCATACCAAATGATCCACTTTGCCAAAGGTGACTATGAAGTTTTAATTTTATAAAATATTTTCGATATTTAATTGGGAGAGAGTCTTTTATGAATATAAATTCGTTGGCATCTCTCTATTTAGGAAGACGAAGAGATTAGTTGCCGTCATACTTTTTTTATCTTTAATTTTATTTCATTGAATCTTCCTAAAAGGAAATTGTTAATAAACTATCTAGTATTGGGTAGGATGAGCCGTCTCGCTAGGCTCAATGTGTCAGTTTTTTTTAGAACTCTGGTGCCTGCGACATTGTAATAAATTGCATACAAAAGTGTCGGGGTGGACCACTAGTTTGTTTATGTGTTTTGACGTACTTATATGTTTTTGTTTCTTTTAGTTGAATTTCATATGACTATATTGGCTTTATAAGGGATTTGCATAATTCCAGAGCTAAGCTTGAGTTAGGACTTATTAACCAGTGTAGTTGATTTGTTCCCAGTTTTATGGCCGTTATTTTGCCTCAACATGGCTGGGCCAAGTTAGGCATCGATCTAGATGGATACGCAAATATTTCACGTGGGTTTCCAATGTAACAGTGGTATTTGTTGTTGTTATGGGTGGACAATTTTGTCTTCTTAGGGAAAACATTAATATGAGACTGAAGATATTCGGATGAAACTTCCGAGTTTGGTTAACACTTGTAAATGGAGTGTCGTCTGCAAACATTGACGTATATGTATTGGGGATTCTTGGCATTTCCGTTGTATAAATTATATATAATACCTGGAGTTACTCCTGTAGCAATTTTCCCTTTTTTACAAAATTGATCTTTTGACTTTACTTTAAATGTTCTGTATCTGTCAGAGAGCTCTTCAGTAACTGTATCGAACGCCTGGAAAATGTCAGTAAATAAAACAGAACAATATTTTCAAAGGCAGATCTAATAACGGTGACAATTCTGTGGATTCTATCAAGAGTTACTACGTCTTGATCGAAAACTAAACTGATCGTCTGGGATGATGTTTTGATCAGTGAGATATTGTTTTAAGCACGAAATGAATAACAGCAGGCTAATGGGCCTGTTTAACATAATCTCACTTAAGTTCTTCCCTGGTTTAGGGATGATAACAAATTTAGACATCTTCCAAGAGCATGGAAAGAAGCCAACTCACAACATTCCATTAAATATGAATAGTAAAATCCTCACAGCATAATTATGAAAGTTTTCTATCCTTGATCACGTGATCAATATGATCAGGCCCAGGTGATTTTCTCATATCTATATTTTTAATTGTCGACTTTTATGAAGATAGCCGTAATTTCATAGGATCATTCCCAGTGTTACTTATAACTCGAATGGTGAAACTTATGCCATGTGGTCTGAACACCAAGTGGCTTGCGAATTCATTTACCTTTTGAAGAGAATTTTCGACCCAGGTGTGGTTTTCAAGTCTTAGTAGAGATTCATAGGCATTAGGATAGGCCATAAAGCTTTCAAAAGGATATAGTCCGTGTTTTTTGTTAGATACATTTTTTTTTAATTTATCTCTATAGCGGAGTCGTATTTAAATATATCTCTGTAGCGGAGTGCTTGTTTCATACTTTTTTCTATACAGTTTTCAACATTTAAAATCAAATTTTATGTTGGGGTAATTGGAATCAAAGTTAAAGCCACCTATAATTAATAATCATTATTTTTAATCTATTATTCTACGCGTTTCTACTCACATACGTTTAACTCAGACCTTAAATACAAAAAGATTACATTATAAAACATATATCCCAAAATTTATTATAGTTTCTATATAAGTCTAACTCTTATAATCAGAAATAAATAAATATTAAAAAAAAGACAACAGAAGACTTTTTACAGTTGCCTGCCAATTAGTTTTACAATTCAACAATTGCCTTAAAGCTATCTTTGCACTATTTTAGCTGACATATTCTTAGAGTTAACAATTCCAATCAGACGACAACTCAGCCAATATAAAGGCGGCTTGAGCCGTACTTCCAACAAAACACTTATATGCTTTACCTGAATTTTCTACGAGGTATTAAATTTACTTATAAAGTTGAAAATTGCGGGTAGTTCCAAAACCCAAGTCCAGCAATTGAAGTAACCCCTACTGAAATATTTCTAACTCTTTCATAGTCGTATGAGCAGAGGTGTCCCAGTAAAAGTTTTCAGAGAACTGGGTAATGTTAGTACGGCTGCTGAAAGTCCAATGCAGTCGATAACTCGGCGTGTCCTATTTCTCGAACTTTCGCCGACTTCAGATCTTAAATTTGCGCCAGCAGTTGAGATTGACCAAGGAACTAAAATGTAATGCCCATAAATAGCGAGGTTTTTTCGCAGCGCGAGCTTTGAAGCGAATTACAAGGAATTGTAGTTGAAAATAACAACTAAACAAATTACAAGTAATTGTAATTCTATTTGGGCAGCTATTTTTTATTTATTTTATTAATTACACATCACAAATCGTAACTTAAATTACTGATCATAGCGAAGTAGACTTTCATTTGTAGTAGTGAAGTAGACGAGACTTTTTGCTGGCAAATGAACCCCCGACCACCACACTTATAGACTAGCACACTATCAACTAGACTCCCGGGGCAACAAATAATCACTTGTACTTAAACGAAATTCTTTAACATTTTTATTAACAATATCAAGATTTATATGTTTGTACGAAGAAATCTCCAGGGCCACTTATCCGATTTCTAAAATTCTTTTAGCAAAATGTAGAATGGGGGCTGCCAACGGACAAAGGGTTATATACTGTCCCATTAAATTGCTGTGAATAGGGTTGTGGGGGCGGTAAATTCTTATCCCTTCTAATACTATAGATGCGAAAGTATGTTTGATAAGACACAGGCGATATAGGTTTCCAGTAATAGGATACAGAGTGGGTAGGGAGCAATTTCTGACTTTCCAAAACTATAACCCCGATTTCACTGAAATTTAAAACATAGACAGACACGTATTTACGAAAAATCTAAAATTTTGCCTTTTTCGGCAAGTTCTACAATCCGGTCGCTGTGTTATTGGGCGCGTAGCACAACCTCATTTTATTTTGTGTTTATTATTGAATTGGTCACATAGCAGTGATGGAAAATCAGGGATTTTAAATGGAAATAACTTTACGTAAAAAGTATATTTTCAATCTAAAAAGTACTTTTTTAAAGATCCAAAGATACATCTTGTCCTATCTGTATAAAATGCTTTTTGCCTTTTTTTATTATATAACCATTTTCTAAATGAACATGATTTTACTTTAATTTGGTGCAGTTTATTATTTAACATTTCCGATTGGAAGAAAGTACTTTCAATGTCGTCTGGATACTATGGTAGTTCGCAAATCAAAAAGTACTGAAATATAAACAATAGCCCTGACCTTTTCATTACTATCGCATAGCAAAAATACTTGTATGCAAAATGAAGTTGTACAACGAAGTACTGTTTGTGAGCAAAACATCCAACTTTATTGCCAACAGGGTTGTAGCAATGGTCGCAAATTCTATGGCTTGCGTAACACCATCGTTAACTGTATAAATAGGATTATTTTAATTATTTTTACAGTTCTCGGTTACACGTAATTGAAATTTAATGTATTTTATTTATAATTAAAATAAAAGCAATCATTTCTTATTTGAAAGCATTATTTCTTCCATTGCATGTAACATACATATACCCTGGATTTCTGCTAAAAAAAGCTTCAATCACAATTTTATTTTTAAAATAGTTTTTTTTTCTTAAATTAAAATTTATTTATTTCTTTTAAACTATTTTTTCAGATACATTCACTGTTATTATTCGAATGGTGTAATGAGTGCTCGGGAATACAATTGCTCGCAGGGAACATATTTTCACATACAACAGAAAAAATGCGTTTTTAACAAACCCTCGTATTGCCCATAATGAAGTTCTGAAAATAGATTTTAAATAATCAAGTTATGAAATAAAGTAAAATAAATAAATTTTGTAATTGGAAACTTGCCGTTTGATTCAATTGTTTTTTTTTCATTACGGCCTCAACAATTTGAAGGTTTAGAAGCGACACAATAAAGTGACTCTGGATCAAAATAAGTTCTACCTGCACAAGTGTAAATTTGGCCAGACCAAGCGCCAGAGGTGGTGAGAAAACAGTAGATATATCTGAAAGAGGTCATAAAGGACTTAGTGAATTTTTTTTTTTAAGTTAGTTGGTCTACAATCACATCATACGACTAGAGTTTTAATGGGAACTAAGATTTTTGGATTCAAGATTGATGTTGAATATAGTTCAATACGGCAGGGGATAATTGCTCGGTACTGGATTAATGTAATTAAAAGACTTTTTTATTGCATTGAAATACACCTCACATTCATTGCCATTTTTAAGCCCGCCTAAGTGATTTGTAGTTATGTTCTTAATTAAGTTGTATTTTGACTTGTTTATGCCCTCCCGGAGCCTTGTCCACTTGCTGAGTTCGGTACCTTGATGTATTGTTACCCCGGAGATAATGACTTAGTAGTCCCCTAAGCTTGTCTAAGGCCTGAAACTTGAAGATAAGAATCTGCGACATTTTATCACTAACTGAAGAAGTGTGAGCAAGGATACCTGTAGCCTTGGAACATTAAGCATCGAACTAATTGTTAGTTTGGCACCTTCGTGGGAGTAACGTGTTGCTGTGGCAGGAATATGGATGAATCTAATACCCTCAGCAAGAGTTAAATTCATGGTCCAGGCAGCCATGAGGATAAAATTGTCATCTATGGAATGAAATGCATAAAAAGGCAAGGGTGGACTGATTATATTCTCCTGATTATATTCTCCATCTTCTGACGATAAAGTAAATGTTCCCCTTTTTTCTTTCAAAATTTTGTATTTATAAACTTAAGAGTGAAGCATTTTAAAAGCGTTAAACCAGATTTTAGGTCTTAGCCTTTCAAGAAGCCTGAATTTACTTACATGATAAATTTGCATGAAATTTCCGCGGTTTTAAAGTTATTCAAAAGAGAGTGACTTTTTCCCGCTATTAACTCTTGAAATGCTTCAAGATCGGAGCATGAATGGAGCACCCCACTGCAATAGTTGTATAATTTATCTCTTATTTTTTTAACACTGGGATTATATTTGGGATTTTTATAAATAACCGCACATGCAACTCTGGGCTTAGGGTAAATTTTTTTTAGTAGTCATGGGAAAAATTTAAAAAAAGAAACATAATTTTGTTTTTCCATTCAGTCCGTTTTTTTACCTTAATTTTTAAATATTTTTATTCGATTTTAGTTGGCACCACAAGTACCCGTCATTGTTGTTGAGTTGAGAGATAAAAAATTTATTTGATTACATTTCTTAGTATAATTTACTACTTCTTACAAGTTTTCTGATCACGCAATTTTTGCTACAAAAGTATTTCGAAGGAATAAATACTCATTCACGGGGATGTACTTTAAAGTAAGCGAACGGACCTATTTTTACTTATAATGTTGCCCCTTATTGTTCTGCAAGAAAACGCATAAAATGTTCGTAAAATGTTCTATTATAATATGTTTTTACTGTTCTCTACAATCTTAAAAAGTCTGAAGACGGCATGTGTCATAAGGGCTTCACGGCCACTTTAAGTTTGTGCATGTAAAATAACGTATGTCAACATAGAAGGTTTTGAATAACAAAATGAAGATGCAAAACACTAGGCAAGGCGCACACAAGAAATTATGAATTTCTAGACACTGAAAAATAAACAAAAAGTGGTTTTAAACTTGTTCAGAAATAACAACGTATGTGCTTGTGTGTTTCTTATAAAAAGAAAATTATTATAGGCAATAATGAAGGAAAGGAGGCTGGGTAAAATTTTACCGCCAAACCTATTTAAGTTTTTCCTCTCTCCACTTGGGTCTATAGCTTTGATTTTTAATATTTAACACAGTTCACTTTCGATAACTAAGCCGAAAAAACTACGTACATCGGATTCATTGAGAGTCAGTTTAGCTGAGTCGCAATTGTAAAGGAAAAAGTTGGTAAGAGACCCAATATCTAAAACAAATATATTTGTCTTGAATAGCCAATCGTGATTTAACATTAAAAAAAAATTTAAAAAAAACAAGGTTCAGTACCTTGAACATTGCACTATTTATTCCTACCGGGCCCATTCATTTTTCGAGATGGGATTATTGAGTCATGTTGCTGTAGCGATATATGCAAAAATAACTTTGCCCCTACAGCTTTAAAGTAAAATGGGGGTTTTCAATTCGAACTTTAAATTAAGCACAATAGTGTAGACTTGCCTCGGTTACGAACTAGTTCGCCCCATTGAGAGATTAATTCAGAAAGGTGGTAGCAACTTCACAACAATTACAGAAACAAATTACACACACAATTTATGTTGGTGTGTCAAACACAAGAACTGCAAATTGCTAAAAGTTTTTGTAATCGTTGGAATTTGCTAACAACTTTGTGAAATAATCTCGCGGTTGCACGAACTAGTTCCTGACTCTCACAACTCTAGAAACGTGTTACTACAGTTCGGCTACATTAATTTTGTTACCTTTTACATGAGTTATCCATTTCTTTTGGCACTTTAAATCGCTTATTGATACGTATAACGGAGCAATAGTATTGAGCATAGGTCGGCACGTTTGCAATAGTCGTGAAAGTGGGAGTAGAAACCGTTGTTGTAGTCGTAGTGGATGTGATGCCGCCAGTTGGACAAGTTGCCGCAAACTAAAGGGGTAAGAATTAAGAGAATTAAACGAACAATGCCCCAGTGTTTATATTTAATAAGTCATACCGAGGTAGAACTAGCACATATTTGTGGTGAATTTACACTGCACACTTGACTGGCACCACAAGTACCCGTCATTGTTGTTGAAGGCGTAGTTTGGCCCAAACACAGGGCATACGTATTAACACTTGTGCATGCAAAAACCAAATTCAAATCACACATGTTGCACTCACTACAGGTGGCAGTCACACCCGCCACATTAGGTAGACATATGATGGCTGATGTCGTAGAAAAAACGTAACCAGTGGGACATCGATTGATGGTACCACTGGGTGTACTACTTACACAGAATTGATATGTCGTTTCCGAGACACAAGCCATTTGAGTTATATCCGAACAGACGTTACATTCCGCCCTTATTTTAACCGCATTATGCAAAATTATTGATAAAATCTAAAAGAAATGAATGGATAACGTTAAACTGCATTCTATTCATTATCGTTTGCGTAGAGTTCAAATATAAAAAATGCTCTACAATTATTTACCTGTAACACGGCAACCTTTAGAGTCATATTATTTTTCACTTTAAAATTTTGCAACTAAATCGCTTTGGTGGCTTTGTCGTTTTACCGAAAGCAACTTATTATATTTTTCTCTAATATTAGCTGGTGATCTTTTTTATCTTTTATCTAATCTTTAGTTTTTACGTTCATTTTGTTTATTTAATTTTTTTTTAAATTAAATATCTAATTTTTTTCTTGTTAAAGTAGAATTTTTTATTATTTCTTTGCGAAAATGAATTTAATTTAGAAATTATGCGAGGGCAGCTGGGGAATTTTTGATCAATAAAAATAAGAGAAAGAAGACAGTAACTCTGCTCTGCGTTGAGGGGTTTGAAATTAAACAGCTGTTTTAAATAATAAATTTTTAGTGATATAAATGAAAGTCAGGTCTCTTCTATGTTCGAATTAATATAAACTTTTTTCAGCTTTTTACTTTCTTAATATTAATCGCTTACCAGCATTTTTCTTTTGATCTTATCGCCTGGTGAGTTGTGCCGTCATGATAGAACAACACCGAACCCCTACAAGACGGCCAGTAGTCTACGTTAGTTTGTTTGCAAACAGACTTCAATACACGCAAGGTAATAACATGGTTGCAGTATGGTCATGATAGCCTTATTATGTGTTCTAAAACAATAATTCATTGTGGCAAGCAATAGTGTAAATTGGCAAACGTTTTAAACATTGCTTTAGAGTGGCAATAAAAAATTGTTGACTTACATTAAAGGATTTTCATTCAATAATCACCCCTATCATGAATACTTTTTAAAGCTAACTTAAAATTCCCCTTATCGTGAATGAGTTTTTTCCCGCGAATTTTTTCCTTTTCCCTTTAATTTATTCGCTTTGATTTTGGTGGTGAACAGAACAAAAAATTTTAGTAGCTTTTATTATTACTTGAATATTTAACTTTCCAAATTTTATTTTAAGGGCAAGATCTGTTAATAAGGCACAAACTGACATTATGCTCCAAAAATGCAAAGCAAGCGATCAATTGCCTGCGGCTTTGTAAAGCTTTCAAAAGACGTGGCAGCAGATTTTTGGAATTGCCTTGCAGAAGACCTGAACAGCGCTGGCCCTCCCATCAAAAACGTAACGGAATGGAAGAAGGTAGTATTTCGTTTTGTAAACCGATTGTATATTTTTTACGTTTAATTTTATGTATTGCATTTTAGGTGTGAACAGATCAAAAGCGGTATGTTCGCTTAAAAGCTGCAGCGAACCTAAAAAATCTAAAAGCGACAGGAGATGGCCCAAATAAAAACAAATGCCTTTCAGCAAGTGAGCAATTTATATACGAGCTGGTAGGCATGAAGGAGTCCATAGAGGGTTTGGAATGTTCATCCGCTAGTGAAAACCAAAAGGATATACAGACGCAGAAAAAAATTGTTCACGATGAAGAAATGGTGGGTAGTAACGCAACCGACTTGCCGGAACAGATGACACCACCTAGACAACATTTGACCATAACCGAGGACTCGGAATAGAAGGTCTCCCAAAATAAACTTGTAATTGAGTTACCTGGCGAATATATGGCTTCCGAAATTATCCTTTATTCTTCGTACATAATCGTACATTGTCGTATGTATAAGGTCTCCCAAAATTAAATTATATTTTTCATATTTACCGATATTTCCACCAAATCCTCCGAAATTAGTATGAACCTGACATACTATAGTCGTCTAGTATACGAATATAAAGTCTACCGAAGTTATCTTCGTTCGTATTTTTCTGAATACCAGGTGGTCGCACAAAATTATCTTGTATTTGCTGTAATCTAGTAGAAAATTAATTATACATTTACCGTAATAGCTTATCGTTAACAAGATCGCTGCGTTGATCCAGTACCATTAACGCTGGGAAGACTGAGCGTAACCCCAGCTGGAAAATAAAACTTCGTTAGATATATTGTTCTTAGATTATGGTTACTGCAACTATGACTTTCCTTTGAGCGTAAAATTAATTAAATTTAATTAGTTTTTTGGGTACCAAAAAAATTTGCCAATTTATAAAATTGTTTTTTAAAATAATTTCGGCATCCTTAAAACAATTTTAAGTCCATAAGGACTCTTGTAAACTAATAAAGTTTAGAATTTCTTATGGAATCCAGTGTGTAAAGAAATCGTGTGTTTGTATTATTTGTGCATTAGCTTTAGGGCAGATGCGGACAAAAGTTCAATAAAGCTTAGTTCGGTAATTACCACGCGAGCTAGTATCACTAGGGACGAAGAGGCCCAGTTGCCCGCTATGAAAATGTTGCCACCTATACGTGTTAATGCGTATAGGGGTGAAGGAAGATGCACATAGTTTAGCAATCGGTAAAATCAGCTTCGGATATGTGTAATACAAATGCTCACGTTAATGTTGACCATATGCGTCTTGCGTGCAAAATCAATATTTGCAGGTGTGCTCGGGACATTTTTTGTTAACAGTGGCATCTCTGCCTTAAAATATTGAGTTTAAATTTTAACGTTTAACGAGTTCACGTAACATTTAAAGTGGCAAGACGGTAAGTAAGGTACCAGGCCGAGAGAGTTGGGTTGGTGAGTAAAAGCGAGTAGGTGTTCAAATGTGGTTTGTCACGTAGCGAGTCAATTCAGTTTTATTGCAGGTATTAATTGAAATGAACCCTAGTGAACCGGGAACTCATGTCGAACAGCGAACACCGCAGATTGGTGGACTGATGAATAAATTGCAGGGACAATACCCGTTGTTCCCATATGCGCATGCATGGCGTTTAATTGAAGCGCTTTTTATAAGTTTAGCTTAAACGGTTAGATCTTTCATAATATTTTAAATGAATAAAATAGTTTTTTAACAAAAAATCTAAACTTAATAAGAGACAAGGAAGAGTTTACTTTTAAGTAATAAATTATTAGTATCATCTGGCGAATATCATTATTTAATGTAATTTTTAAGACACAATTGCTTCTTTTTCCCAGGTTTTAAGACATAAGTCGATTCTATAGATCGATAAAAAATATGATTTCAAATTAATAACAAATGAGGATTTGTGAAAGTGGAGAAAGCCAAATTGCATAAAAGTTAAGAAAAGTTTGGCTTAGTTGAAACAGCATAAAAAATCCAGCCTAGAAGCAGCATCTAAAATTTTTAATTAAGAAAAATTATGACAAAATATTTCCAACAGTTAGTTATTTTTACGCCACTTGTTCTCGAGCTATAACTATAATTAAGTGAATAATTTTTATTTAGTCAGGCCTGAGCTCCAACACCACCCTGACTAAATACAAATTAATCAGTTGAAATATTTTTACTTCAAACTGTTGGAGGCTTTTGTTCATTGAGGTCGCTACGAATAAAAAAGGTTTCTAAAATTGCATCTCCCGTATAGATCACTTACGTGTCTTATGTCATCATGATTAGAGTTATTCTATTCACGAACTAGTGCCTTCAATTAAGAGATTATTTCAGACAGATGGTAGCAGTTTTACAACAATTACAAAAACAACACAAAAACTATTTTGGTATGTCATAGAGAAGAATAAAAAGTTGCTTCTTGTTTTCGTGATTCTTGTAAAGTTGCTCAAATAATCTCTCAATTGAACGAACTAGTTCGTGACCGTCGCTACTCTAATCATGATTGATATTTTCACGTAATAAAAGTTTTGTATTTACATTTATTGCAAAAAACTCCCTATAGTTTCTGCAAATAAGAAAATTCGAAAACCTCTATAAGACAACTACATCAAGTGATAATTTCGGGGATTTTGCGTTTTATTTGCTGTAAAAGAAAACTATGCCATACGTCTCCTTGAAATGTTTTACAACTAAAAATGACTAAAATTAAACATTTATCAATTTGAATCTAAAATATTTATTGTTTTGTTTACGAATGAAATTGAAAAAAAGAAACGGATAGAGAGATTTTAAAGACATAAAAATTAAAAGCCAAATCTTGGTCAAATATTTATTTCAATAATTCCATGCCACGCCCATGTGAGGAATTATATTAATTGGATTCATTGGTTCACAGACTAAATGCAGGTATTCTCGATATTTTCACTTTGATGTACTTAAAGGAGCTAATGTAGTGAAACATTTCCAGGCTAATAAATAAAATTGTCACCCTCGACAAGAAACAACGTAACCAATTTGTAATGAATTTTCTTGGTATAAAAGATACAAATGTGGGAAGGTAAAGTGGAATTTGTAGGTCCATATGTATGACAAATTTATGAAATGCATAAATTTTTATACGAATTTATATATTCGGTTCAACCGCCATTTACGTAAACAACTTACGCTTCGTAAGTAAAACTTCTCTTAACTGTGAATGAAGAATATGTGTCACAGATAAGAAACAAATTGGTTTTTGAACTGAAAAGCTGCCTTTCAGGTTATGAAATTCCGAATAAAATGTTATATTTTTGCGGGAGTACGATTAAAACTAGACTTCTGGGATCTACTTTGGCGCATTTTAGGGTGATACCTGCCACATGGGTAACGGCGTTGAATTGCCTCAAAAATTCTAGGCCCACTATCACATCTTCAAGAGCTTCGGGCATCACTAAAAATGTGCACTATTTGGTAGTACCACCCAGAGTGATTCGTACTTTCACTGCTTGTGAAACTCTTCTGTGGGAGCAATCCGCCGGGTGGCGGATTTTCGAAGGTTTGCAAATAGCTGGGTCGAATAAAATTTTTGCTGGCGCCAATCACTGCTTTGACGCCTTTACCGGCAATCAGTACAGACGCGGTGAGCTTTGATTCCTCGATTCTTGTAAAGCGCTACAGCACTTAAGTAAAGTTTTACGGCTAAAGAGAGGATAGTGCTGCTCCGTTCTCCTCAGATTCTGATGGAAAGTTGAATGGAAAAAAATGTTTCACTAACTGCAAATCGCGCAGTATTCTGGTGGCATCGATAGCGGCAAGCGAGGCTTGGATTTTCGAAAAAAATCTTACTTCATACATTTTCAGTTCATGCTGAAGTGTGACTTTCTGTTTGCTATTGCCCTATACTTTACTTTCTTCTAGTTTGATATAAATAGTTAACAACATCGTCATTCAACAGCACTTATCTGCCTGTATCTGCTTGGGAAGTATTACAGCGAAATTAATAATGAAACGTTTCTGGTTATTAGGTTACGTAAGTAAAAACGTTTTCTACAAATACAATTCAATATCTGCTCACAATAACCTTTAAATGTTCAGATATCCATTCTATTGAGGTTCCTTACTCAACTGGCTTTAGTCCGTGCGGAGTGTAATACTTGCAATGCCCTAACAAACACATCCTGCGTTTCGGAAACGGAATTTCAACAGTGTGAAGATAATAAACCCTTTGGCAACATTTACAAATGTAATGAGGGCTACTTTTGTTCCATACTCGGAGGTTGCACCAGAACGGAGGAATTAAGGGACTGTCAACTCTGCGGGAAATGTGATGCAACGAACACCTTTGCTTGCACAGGTACCCGATCATTTGCTTTGTGTTTGGGTGAAGACGAACCATCTGAAATTACCGGTCAGTGCACAAAGAATCTAACCTGCAATATAAATGATCCTAAAATCTGCGGTGAAGTAAGTTGAAAAAGTCTGAGAAAGTTATAAAAGAAACTTATGAAAATATTTTTATTTTTTCCTTTTTGTCAATTTCAGTCTTATTCCACTTGCTCTTTTCGCGATGATCCTGAACCTGTAACCACAACGACCACGGAGCCCACTACTTCTACTACGACAACAACTGAATCACCTGCCCAAAATCCTAACGGCTTTTGCCGTCTCATTCAAAAAGAGGGTCGATATCCGGTTGGCACAAATCCCCAAAGTACTTGTAAGCAGTAAGTAAAACTAGTTGTTGAGGTTTTAAAAATTTGTTTTCTAACTCTTTCATGTTCTTCCCTACAGATACATCAACTGTGTTAGCATTGACGATACCTGGTATGGTCCTATCTACAATTGCCCAGGTGTAACATATTTTGATAGTTCGAAAGGTGCCTGTGTTTTCGGTAAACCAGCTACATGTGTTGGCACTGTAAATCATTTTGCTTTCCGTAATCTTTTCCTGGATGACCTTGAATTATTTGATAGTTTTTTGAATTAGTTGACACAACAATTCTATTCAATTTTTATTCTTTAAGCGGTTGTTTGGATACCTTTGAGCTAATTGTGGTGAAATGTTTTCGTCCCTAAATGCCAATAAATTTTAATTTTTCGCATTCAATCTCTTATTTGTTTGTTTTTTAACTTCGTGGTGATTGGAGGGGTTGGAGGAATGACTGACTTTTGTTATTTTTTATCAAGTTCTTGCAGCAGCTGTTTACTGCATAATTAACTATTTTTTTTATTATTTTATTATGTTTTGATTGAAATGAACAAGTTTATCTGAACATTTAAAAAGAGTTGCATAAGTGAATGAATGAATGATTCCCGTGACGTTCTTAAACAACCGCGTTACTGATGTGTAATCAATTTTTATCTATTAGGTTTTCTACAGTAACTTTAGCTTGCTAAAGAATTAATGTTACAGTCTCCTCTCGATAATTTGACACACTTTAATTTGAATTGCACTATAATTCATTTGAAAAACATTTGATAAATTAAATAAAATCCATGTTCTTTGGCCATTATTATGACGTTGCCCCCTTTCGTTGTTTCAGTGAAGCGGCATAGAAAATCTTGTAACTTAGATAAACACTATGGGAAAAAATTGTTGTGAAACATTTAAACCTCTAACCCTTCGCTGTATAGATCTTGTTTGTCTCTTTCTTAAAAAACGGCAAAAAGATCCCCTTAAACAGCAATATAAAGAGCTTTAATGCCACACAAAAATATTTGGCATAAAATTCTATTATAAGTCTTCAAAGACTTGGCTTCAACTCGAACTCAATTGTAGTTAAAATATCTCTCTATTATACTTTATTTATACAGAGGATATGCTAACAAAGCCAAAAACATACACGTCAACGTTTGCAAAGGACACCGCATTCTTAAGCTAGAGGATCTTGATATTTTCTTTGACGATCTGCAATTGTGCTGGAAGTGGCCGACCTTACTGGAGTTAAAGCATTTGCCGCGAGATTTTCTTTTTCCTCTAGTATTTGCTTGATCATCTCTTCTATTTCGATCCTTTTGTCTCCGCACTTTGGAGTATCAGACTCAAGTCGCCGCACCTTGTAGACTTGTGGCTTCGATATGTCTTTTCGATCTCCTGGGCCAGCATGTACGAAATGGTTTCCGCAAAGGACGACATCTGCATAGCGCAAACTGTATATCTAACATTTGGATCCTCGCCTGGGTAAGTCAGCTGCATCAAGCATTAAATTTCCATCGCGAAATCTTGCAGCGTTTCATTCGGCTTCTGCACTCTGCCCCGTAGATCCATTCTGTACAGTTCTCGCTTATGTTCGCCATCGTAACCTTATGTCGTCGTAGCTATTTCTGCAACCAGGTGGTAAGCTGCTGTTGCCTTTAATACCAGAATTAGTTCTATAGCTTTTTCTTCATTGTCCCATTCATTTTTGCCAGCCACCGTATCGAATTGGAAATTGAAGACATTAAAAGGTGCGCTACCATCAAAGCTCGGGGCCTTTATCTTGCTGGCGTGCTCAGAGATTATTCTTACCGGTACATCTCGAATTTGTAGATCGCTCATCTTGTTCTTTAACTCATGAAGTTCTGCGTCTACGCCGGAAAGTTTTTCGTCAACATTGCCCTTTATGCCGCAGAGTTTTTCATCAAAACTTCTCGTTTTGCCAGAGAGTTTTTCATCAAGCTCACTGACTTTTAGTTCTATAGCTTCAATTCGTTTGCCAATAACTTCTGAAATGTCCTGAAGTGACTCGTTGTTGGCTCTGACCTCAGCTAAGAGTCTTTCACTGTTAATCTTAGAAGATTCTTGAAATTTTTCCTCTACCCCAGCTACGTGTCTTTCTTTATATCCTTCCATTTTCTCCATCATAGCGGCCAACATTACATTAAAGTTCATAATAATGTTGGGGCATCCGTAAGAATAAAAAAAAAAAAAAGCCCAGAACAATGTTGTTTTACCTATGTATATCTTGTGGACCGATATGACTGAAATCAAAAAGCGAAAACTTGCCTAATAAGCTGATCAAATGGGCATTATATTTATTATTATTAATGTATAAGGGGATATCGAAGCAGACCACTTACTTTCTGGGTCCCTTTTCGACCCAGGGAACCGATCCGTAATCACAACCACCTTACTTTCAATTGAATCTCGTGCTAGCCCTGGCTTTTACTCTTGACTAAAATGATTTCAGACTGTCAACTGGTAACTGTCGACACTCTTCCTCATCACGGAGTCTTTTGTAATTGCTAGCATTTGTCTAAGGCTTAGTTCCCCCATGGCATTCACATCTAAGAAGTGTCTGCCCGTGGTCTTAAGCCTTATGTTAGCCAGTGCTGGACATTCACACACAATGTGCGCTACCGTCTCAGCCTCTTCCAGGCATAGTCTGCAAGTATTATCTTCTACGACTTTCATCTTAGCCAGATGGTACTTGAAGTTTCCATGTCCTGTCACTAACGCAGTGATCCAGCTTAAAGTATCCCTATTATACCCGAGTACCTTGCTGGCCTTCCTGCCGAGGGGCTCTTTGAGCACCATTCTAGCCTGTCTACATGTGATATTCTCCCTCCACCTATTCAGGTGTAATGAGTTTACCCATTGAAGAGATCAAATGGACAAGTTTCAAGATTATAGGCCGACGGACAGACCGACATCGTTAATTAAACTTCCCCACCTATAACGAACGAGAATATATATATATATATATATATATATATATACTTTGTTGGGTCGGATATGATTATTGTCGAAATTAGAAACGGAATGACAAACTTTTTCATTTTGTGAAGGGTATAAAAAGATCTCATGCTTATTATTTTTTCTCAAACTGTCCCCTCTAATTTGGAGACTACAAACCTGTAACGTTTAGTCTCGCATGATTCTGGCTGCAGCGTTCGTTGGTAAATAAATCCAAATTAATTAAAACTAAATGTTGACTTACATAAAAAATATTTTGCAAGTAGAAATTTAACATTTTTCTCACACTTGTATCTGATGAAGATGCTGCTGTAGCTACCAGCTGTTGTAAACAACTTTTCATTTGTTGCCTGCATAACATTTCCGGTGGGGCTTGAACTCGGGGGGAAAATAGAACAAAACAAAAATCATAAACGAAGAAATCCTTGGGAGTTGACAAATAATTTTAGTTGGATAAATTTTCGCTTCTTTTTCCGGGTCACATAAAAAGTCCAACAACAACAGAAAAACTAATTTCGTAATTTCACAATTAATGCTGTTTGTAAAAATTAAATTATAAACTAAAACTAGGTGAATTAATTTTAAGCTGTTTTTCCTTGTTCTGCTGTGAAGTCGTTTGTTGTGGGAAAGCATAGGAAAATGTCAGAGGTATACAACCGGTCGAATAAGTGGAACAAATTATTAAGGATTAAATCAAGAGAGTGAGTGACAGTTAAATGAAATTGTTATTTTGAACTTTTCTCCTTTTACTCCTCATCGCAGTTACAGGATTTTTTTGTATGTTATTCAATGATTTAAAAGAGGTATTTGGGCTTTTTCATACACTTCGCCAAAAGTTTATTGTAATATCTGCAATTTGCATAGTAAAAATTTTCAGCCCTGTAAAACATGACTAGATATTTTATATTCTTTAAGGAGAGGAGTCGATTTAACTGTTTCCGTTTGTGCAAAATTTCAACAAAAATGTCTAAAGGTCCTAAATAATTTGCGGTACTAAATATTGCTTCGCTTGATATGTTGTTAAGGTCATCAAACGCGCTTTGACACTGTCATCTTATTTTTATTAAGTATCATTTGACAAGTCATCATGGCAAGACTCACATCGCAAAAGAGTATCCAAATTGTTGCGTTCTTTATTACGAAAATCAGCGTTTTATGCGATCACATCGATCAACATATAGTGTGCATCCTCGAGCTTTAGAGCCCAATAACGTACGCACATATGACTGTCAGCTTACTTCATTGGATGAAATGTGACCGGATAGACCACATCTAGCTAATAGTGAGGAGAACATCGCGACTGTAGAGGAGAATATGAGCAGAGAACGTTACCAACCCAGGAAATCCAATTTTGGATTTGCAGCAATGAATGTCAGTGATAAGGTGGCGAATGTTGTCTTGCAAGGCGTGCATTGTCTGCGACTTATTGGCGTAGACTAGAGATTTTACGTAGCCCCACAAAAAATAAGACAGCGGTTTTAAATCACATACTCTTGAAGGCTGATTTACGGGTTCATTACGCGAAATTCTTCGTTCCCTGAACATTTCTTTTACTCAATTACTTGTGGCACGCGCTGTACACCCTGTAGCGGTGGCTTTTAACTGTAGGCTTCTGGCCAGCATCGGCCCAATAAGCACATCAAACAATGACTTTGTCTGGATGTAAAGGTTTTTCAGTAATGGCTTGTGGATTATATTCAACTAAAAATTAAATTCATCGCTGAATAAAATATATTGTGAATTTCGGTAATAAGAGCAGCTTCGTATTCGTCGCATTTACCAAATTTGCTGACGTTGTTTAGGTGTAATGCATCAAACACACAGAAGACAGCAGCTTACCGACTACAAACTGTCAAGATTAAAATACACAAACTTTTATACGAGACCGATTATTTTACCGACAATTAGCCAACACGGCTGCAGGTTGTTGTCCATGCTACTCGTGTCGTTGTAGTCAAATTAATCTAATTTCTGTTTTTGATGGCTAGAAAACAAAAACAATGTTGACAATAGGACAATATATGTAAAGCAATTTAGTGCTTAGAAAGAGTTTTTAATAAAAAAAGTTCATTTGTGCTATTGATATATACTTGTAGTCGAAATATGTAATTGTATTTTTATAATATCCAGTGCGGTGTATGTGCGTTTTTGGAATTATGTATGTTTTTCGGCTTCAATCTCGTTAATTCTCAAAGTTGATAGTATCGGCCACTCCTACATTCGTGCGAGCGGGGCACAAAACTTGGAAACTGTTCACCCCTATATTTCTGCACGTTTATTGCTTTTATTTTTTACCAACTCTAGCACATTATATATCAAATGAAAGCTTTTTGTCTTTACTTTAAGAATGTATACAAAAAGTATATACCAATATACATGATTTTTCTCGACATTTCGGATAAATTAAAAAAAGTCGGGCATACAAGTTTTTCCCCTCTAATTGACATATTTTGGTCCACACTTCTAAGAGGTTAATGCTTCGTTGGAAAGCTAATTTGTAAGCTGGAGTGTGATATATAGTTCGTTACTGTGCTCTTTCTAGTTCAGAAGATATATCCGATTGTATATTCAACTTTGCAGGGCCGCGTACCCACCGGACTTTTTCCATAAAAAAGGGCACTTTAAAAATTCAAAATTGGCACCACTGAAATATGAATGAATTGTTAGAACAGCTGTTAATATTTTAAATGTTTCATTGTTTTGTATGTAGCTGACGTTATCAAATTAATTAAGTAGCTGGCTACAGGGCGACATTTGTAGTCGTGTAGCTGCGTAGCCTGCTGTGGTCACCGTACTTAATGCCTTCAGCTTTTGAAAATACCAGCTGGTAATAAATATTCAATTCCCGCCTGATTCTTAGTTTTAAATTCATTTTAGAATTAATAAAAAACTCCAATTATTCAGAGCTTTACTTATAAAAGTAGATTTAGCAAAAAAATATTTATTTCCCGTAGAGCTCAAGGCGAAATTTTATAAAGAAACTTTCTTTTTATGTCGTCTACATCGTACGACTGCCATTCTACTATATTTTGCAACGTTTTGTGGTTCCTTTTTTGTTGTTGTTGTTTAGATTATTAAGCTTGAATATATTTTTTGATTTTTTGCTTGAAACTTCAGAAGATTTTTTTTGCCTATTTCCCATTTTTTGTTGCCAGCAACAGAAATATTGTTTCCTAAGAATGTTGGTTGTTCAAATGCCTTTTATTTCTTTTCTGTTGCAAAAGTTAAGCTCATTACAATTGGTATCAAAATATTAAGATACATTCAATAGATTTGAGGAGGGTCTCCTTAAAACTTTGTTCGCATTCATTATTTTACTTTTTTATCGTGCTGCTTTTAAAATGTAGGGAGATTTTTTCATATTTCATCTTTCAGTGTAGAATTTATAATGATTCAAGAAATGCGCAAGAGTCAAGCAAAGACTCAGAGCCAAGCAACTCTTGAAAGTTATCGAGTTTAGTTATCGAAAATTTTGCCTAGTGAAATACAAAATATTCGGTAATAGAACCTTTGGAAACCTTAAGGAAAGTGAGCGATGAGGCGAATTTTTGTTTGAATTGGTACCTTTTTAAAACGTTGGGCCTAATATGGAACCAGAGACAATGCCCTCGAAGAATAAAATCAATGAGCCGTCAAAGTCATCGCTCCGTATCTGTTTATAAATGACGATGGGGTCGTTTGATGGTGTTACGCTGCATTAGATCAACATATGATTTGAGCCAGACGGCCACATAGCGCTTACTAAGAGGGTAGATAAACGAGCAATTTTTCTGTCATTTAAGACCTGTTAAGTTAACCACTTCACTAGCATAAATTCACATTACACTCACAGAAATTAGGATATCACGCTCTCTGCCCAAATGGTTAAACCTTTTTACACAAAAAAGTTGACATTTTAAAATTTTCTTTGTTTTATTTTAAATTTGCTCCTTCAGGTGACACTGAATTGAGTTATTGTGCCCTTAACACTTAAATTAAATAATTAATGTCGATTCAAAAATAGTTACACACCCAGCCATAAAATAATTTTTGTGTCTCACATATTCCACACACACACACACACACACAAAGAAAAAATTAAGCAGGCAATCTGTGGCAACAACAACAACAACTATTTATTACTTGGAAATGAATACTAATGATGTAATAATTAACATTAATTTATTCGATTCTGCAACAAATCAACCTATTCAGAAAAACTATAATCAATTGAAATAATAAGTGGCAAAGACAGTGAACTGCGAGTTAGAAATAAAAATTATTAAATCAATGAATATTTAATGGATCTTGTGTGTGGGCAGGAGCCTAAGTTTTCTGAGCAATTTAATTCAAAAAAGTCACTTGAATAAAGAAATAAATTTCCATAGCGTAACAACTATAGTCCGCCTGCTTCTCAACCCTTAATGAAATAAAACAACATTTCTTGTTTTATAATTATTTTTCATTACTAATTTATAATGGATGTTTTATTAAGGGACTCATGCCACAAATTTTTGAATATGGGTTCGGGCTTGTGACTGAGCTCAATGGCGGAATCTGGAGATCAAATTTTCATATATTCTTCATAGTATTTCGGCAATAACACGGCTGTTGGCATGACTGTCCTTGCAAGACTTGTTTCTGGTTTATCGCCTTAGGCCTGAACAGGCTCGTTTAGTAAACTTAATGTATCGCCTGCTATATGGCATGTGGAGCTGTCTTGCTAAAGCCACTGCGTGATTAATATCTTCCTATTGAGGCATAAAAGATAAAGTCTCATATATCCAAATTATTTTACAGACCCAGCGTACCAAGTGACTGCTTTTTCTAGATGTAATGATGTTGCAAAGGCGTGAGTAAAACAATCTTTGCAATTTAAATTTCTTCGCTAGAAAAATGCACCCGTTACTTTAACATTTATGCCGGACTATGCAGTATGCTATGCTTTGCTTTGTAGTAAATAAAATTTGATAAAAAAAAAATTTAAGTCCTTAATACCAAAGTTGGTAAATTTATTAGTCGCTATTTCGCTTACTTTAATCATTACCAAGTATAGGGTGTCCAGATAAGCTCGATAGAAAAAAAATTGAAATAAAACAGCAACCGTGTGTATTTAAAATTTATTTATATTGAATCAACACTTATGTATGGAAACGCACATCATTTAAATGGACATCGTCTAGAAGATGATTTTTTGCCGGCACATTTCCAGCGCCGAATTTGCAAACTTACAGCATTGTATATGTCGTCCGGCTACAATTCTTGAATCAACACAATCTAATACGGATGTGGACTCAAGACAAACTGCATTATAAGCCGAATTGGCTCTCTGGCGATGGCCAATTGGCGCAGAATTAACATTTTTGGGTCTTCTGTGATACTGGCTGCACTGTTTTGGTGATTGGTGCACAAATCTCTGTCTGGTTGGTGCCTTAATCTCCAAAAGAGCGTACTTGTGCTTAAACTTTCCCACTGTGCAGCGAATTGCCTGCGCACTAAATTTACAGTGGAAGGCGTGAAGCGTAGCATGATGAAATGACAAATATTACTGAATACTTTAACAGCTGGATGACATAGGTGACATTGACGGCTTCTGAAATATAACAATTTAAAGAATATCTTTACTATCTGGCGCTCTTATATATGCATGCAAAACACATGATTGTAACATCGTTACGACAACCATATATTGTTCTCTACAAAAATACCTTGTGGTGGTAAATGGTAATTTGGAAACATTGTTAACATGACTTTAGCAACATGGTTGAGTGGAACGATAACATTTTCACTAAAATTCTAACCACGAACAACAAAAATAATATAATAACTTGAATCATGAAATGTTCTTAACAGAAAAGGTTTCTGATGAACGTATGTTGTTTTTTTATTTAAAAAATTTCTGAATTTATTCAGGATTTTTGAAACGTTTATTAGTGTTTTATTTTAATTTGTCTCTTCATTTAAGTAATTTTGTTGTTTATACGAGTAAGTGAAAATTTTGCAAAGAAAAAAATAATTAAGTAACAATAGCTCAAAATCTAAGCAATTAACTTACGCTGTTATTCATGAACAACACAAAAATATGCTTCTGACATTCAGAGAAAATATGGGCACCGTTTCATAGGCAGAATGAAAAAAGTTGCCCAAAAATGTCTTCGAAATATTTTCGTTTGAAAAGATGAAAGTGGAGTATTCACTTTGTTTGCTGCGTCCACAATTTATTGTGAAGAACAATTATTTATTATTATTTTTGCAGCTTTAATATCAAAATTCTAAATTGTTCGCTACAAAAATTCAGTATCTACAACGCAACTGTTTTTCTCTATGCGTTCAGTTCAAAAATTCAAACCCTAAGTTAAAAAAAGAAATATAGAGAGCAGGTTCTAGGCAAATCAATGATTGGCGAGAAATTGAAAATTGTTTGCTGTAATCGAGCCGAGAGGTCTAATCTTCGCTTTGTTTTTGCAGTATTTGAAGCTGTATATCGCCGGAATGCTGCTAATGTCATAACTATTGTAACATCATTTCATTTTATCATCCTGAAAAAAAGAAAATTTCAAACTATTTTATTTCTTTTTATCTTCCTTGCTAGTAGAAACATCAACTAAAATCACAACACATGCCTACAATAGATCAATAAATCAAAGTCTATTTTATCTATTCCAAAAAAAATAAAAAAGAAAATAAAAGCAAAAGAAAACGCTTAGCTACGAAGAGAAAATAAATATTTCGTTTTGCATAATCATTTTACGTTTTGCACACTTACCTTTTGGATGATTGCTTGTCCTCTTGCAACGAAATATTTAATTGGCGGAAACTTTAATATTAAATCATCGTCAGCGAAACTGGAAAAAATCACATTGCAGCAACAACATTAGGAATTTGTTTAAAGAAAGAATTAAAAACACAAGTAAAATTGTTAGTATTATTAAATACCCTACACAGTGGTGTTCGATTTTTTTGCAAAATCGTCGAAAGTTTCGACAAAATTCGTTGAAAAATCGTCAGATAAAAATTCAATTAGGCGTAATCTTTTTCTCAGTCAACAAAGTTGCTTAAACCGCTACTATACAAGCAAACATAATACTTTGCTGAAAAAATTAAGGAAAGTTATATAAAAAATTCATGAACATTTACAAATGCCATAGAAACTATTAATAAGCAGAATTGTATTCAAAAACGGTTATTACGGCAGAATTTTATTGTAGGTTTAAAGCAGGTAGGAGAAAATTTTACTTGCCAGATTAAAATTTAATATAAAAGTCATGCCATATTCGCATATATACTCAGATTGAATTTGTTTAAGTAAAATTAGTGATGCTAACTAACCGCGAACGTGCAGCATAAAAAAGATTCTGCGGAAAAAAGCGTCAATCGTCAGTTTTGCAAATTCGCGTTTAAAAATTATTAAAATGACATAAATTCGTCACGTCATGTGTGTTTAAGGTGAAATGTATGAATTTTTGTTTTTGATATATTCCTAAAGATTCGGAATTATAGACGGAATCCCCAGACAATTCGAAAACAAACTTTTATATTAAGAGTTTTAGTTAGGAATTCTTATGTTTTTATTGTTTTTTTTTTCTTCCGAACTGCAAATATTATTAATTGTTAAGTAATTTTAATTTTCAGCTAGATGTCTAATAAAATTAAAACTTTTACTGTTTTCAAAAAGGTTGTCCATATTAAATAAATAATTCTCTTTCTGAATAGAAAGAAAAAACGAACTCATGCCTAAAAATTAAAATTACTTAACAATTAGGAATTCTTATACTTTTTTGTATTTTTTTTATCAGTTCTCGATTATTATCTTTATTTATTTATTTTCATTTTCAAATCTATTGATATTTTGGATATTTTGGAAATGTTTCTGTCGATTTCGTTCAGACTTTTCCAAATTTGTTCTGATAATTGTGATAATTTTCGATTATTTTGTATATATTAAATTTCTTTCCGATTTTCCTTTGCTTTCTTTAAAAAAATATAGACTCCCCCAACTTTCGATTTTTGGACAAACCTTCAATTAAATTTAGTGAGTTCTTTTTTTAATATAAATTTGTTTTTAAGAATTTTCCGTATTTCGGCCTATTTTTTTTAATTTTGCTAAACAAATCGCAAAACTAAAATAAGCTGATGATTTACTTAAGAATCAAGAACAATCGGAATAACTGCAGGTTTTGTAAGACAAATAAAAATATATACTTATAAGTTTTTTATTGTTTTTCCGAACTACAAATATTATTAATTGTTAAGTAATTCCAATCTTTAGGCATGAGTTCGTTTTTTTCTTTCAATTCAGAAAGAGAATTATTTATTCAATATGGACAACCTTTTTTTTTTTTTTTTTTTTTTTTTTTTTTTTTTTTGAAAACAGTAAAAGTTTTAATTCTATTAGACATCTAGCTGAATGGAATGCATTTTCTATGCCGCTACGCACGTTATCAACATTCTTCGTGTCTTATCTACAAATTGTGTGTCTAAAGAACTTCTATTTATATCAACATTTAAGACAAATGGAATACGAGTACGAGCAATTTCTCAATTTTGAATTTTCCATATTATAGTCTTTTCCTTGGTTGAGAATGAAGTTTTACAACACTCTAACTTTTCTGTTATTGAAATCTAGGTTACCATATGCAATTTTGCTTTTAGCCAACCATTGGTTGGCAATGAAAGCATTGTATGTATTTTTTCCAGTTTCATCCATATTGAATAAATAATTCTCTTTCTGAATTGAAAGAAAAAAAACGAACTCATGCCTAAAGATTGGAATTACTTAACAATTAATAATATTTGTAGTTCGGAAAAACAATAAAAAACTTACTAATCGCTGGGCACGGCGAGAAATTTATATACATAATAATATATAAATGTTTCCTTCATCATAATTAATTGGATACTAAAATAGATCCAGGATGAAACTGGAAAAAATACATACAATGCTTTCATTGCCAACCAATGGTTGGCTAAAAGCAAAATTGCATATGGTAACCTAGATTTCAATAACAGAAAAGTTAGAGTGTTGTAAAACTTCATTCTCAACCAAGGAAAAGACTATAATATGGAAAATTCAAAATTGAGAAATTGCTCGTACTCGTATTCCATTTGTCTTAAATGTTGATATAAATAGAAGTTCTTTAGACACACAATTTGTAGATAAGACACGAAGAATGTTGATAACGTGCGTAGCGGCATAGAAAATGCATTCCATTCAGCTAGATGTCTAATAGAATTAAAACTTTTACTGTTTTCAAAAAAAAAAAAAAAAAAAAAAAAAAAAAAAGGTTGTCCATATTGAATAAATAATTCTCTTTCTGAATTGAAAGAAAAAAACGAACTCATGCCTAAAGATTGGAATTACTTAACAATTATATACTTATATTTCCAGAATGGAGGAAGTGGCACGACATATATTAATTTAACTGCAGAACGTCTTGTTCTGCTTCAGAGAGGGATATATTATATTAACATTATTTTTTAATCCGCGTTTTAAAGGATTTTGTGACAAAAAATAGTTTTTATGCAACAGTGAAAAAAATTTGAATTTCTAAAAAATAGCGAAAGACCACAATGTCTGTAAAACAAAACGAGCCATATATAATTAAAATAGATGAACAACTTTTGATTTTATTCACAATTTAGTTAAGGAATCTCTTCTTGAACAAAGTTGCCATATCCACACAATACGACGACACTTGCATCTTTTGATAGATAGCCTTTTATTAGTGTGTACATGTGGCAACTTCTGTCGAGATACCTTTACTTAGTTGTAAATAAAATAAAATAGTTGTGCATCGAGTTTAATGAAATATGGATCGTATTATGTTGGAACATCTTTACCGATATACTAGGAATTTGTAGTGCTGCTCTCTATCACGAATTCGAAAAAACGTTTTCCAGTTATGTTCTTATTTGTTGTGCAACTGCTTCTTTTTGTTATTACGATATATCTCGAAAACTATAATCAGTCTGACCCAACCCAACTTTCGAATTCAGCAACCCTAATAACAGGATACGACTTTTCGTTGCGTCAGTCCCAAAGCTGACCGGTATTTGATAACTTGCGTAATTTCCCATAAGAAAATAATCAAATTAAATATTCCAGAATTTGCAATTGACAAAACTTAACGGCCAAAAGCCACTTATTGTTTTCCCAAAAACTCAAATCAATTTTAGAAAGAAGAAAAAACCGTAGTCTTACAAATTATTGACACCACTAACAATAATTAGTTGATAATTAAAAAAAAAGTCCAGAACAGCACATCCGATAGTCATGAGTTAAAGGGTATTTAAATTCGTCACTGCCCATCATATCTCTCGCAATTGTTTTAAATTCGTTTCGCTCTTTAACAAAAATGTGCAATAAGCGACAGCCGTAGTATTGCTGGTTGCACTTAATGAACTGAAATTGTGATTTTGATTATTTCATATAAATCAAGCCTATGCACATTAAAAAGGTCAATGTCAAGTTCAGAATAATAAACCTCATTGCCAACGTGCTAAGTTTCAGTAAATCAAATGTAATTTAACGATAAAAAGTTTAGTTTGACGCTTGAGAGTGCAAATGAATATAGAATTTAAGCGATAATCCAGCAACTCGTTAGCGAGACACTTTGTAGAATGAGAGAATTTGATTTTACACTACAAACAAAATTGTTGTTCTTAGGTTTCACATAAAAAACATTTTCGAAAATTCGCGTTATGATATTGAACTAAACTCCTTAAAACTCCCTTTCTAAATTTCTTACCTAAAAATTCTCTATTTTATCGTAACATAATTTTTATTTTTTGTGTCGCCTACGTACACGACACAATCGTTTATTAACACATTGCAACAAATTAAATTGTCCTTAAATGGTGTTTAACAGTTTAGTGTCATGACATGTTGAACAATTTTGTCCCGTCGTTAGCAGCTAATTTTCGTTTTAACCTACCAACATGCAAGCGAAATAATTCCATGGATAATAATTCTTCTCTTGCAGGAAACACTGTGGGCAGGCAGGCAATGAAACTTCAATTATCAGATTTTTATACAATACGTAAAAAGGACAAGACAAAAATAAGTAAATTAAATATTTGATTTTATTTTTACTAACATCTACTAACAATTATTTATTATATCAAATATGAAAATAATAATAAATGGAAATAGAATTTATTCTTCCAAAAAAACTTATATCATTCGAACAACGATTAAAATTCATTTAATTTTATTATTTGAATCATGGTCCAAGACTAAGCAAGCAATTCAAGATCGAATTTGGTCGCATTGAATATTAATTCACCTAAGCGTTGAAGACGTATAGGGAAATAGCGGCGCTATACAAGTAGAACCTGTTAACCAAGAATATTGGTCCAAAATGTATCAGAAAGATGGACATAAGGCTTGAGGCAGGGTGCTAACGTTCTTTATTGGTTTCCTGGAAACAATTTTGATAGCAAATCGGAATGTGGGTAAAGAACACGGTTATATTTAGTTGGGGACTATTTGGCAAGCAGACAGTACCACGTGCAAGGTTTCCCTTTTTAGACCTTTTATTTTAATCGACACTGTATAAACGAGTTGAGGGTTGCAGTGGTGAGTTAAATTCGGCTCCAATCAATATCTTACGATTTGAATTTGTTAGACTTTTTATGCATGTTTTCCGAAGTCGCAGCTTCATGCTAATAATCCGCAATCGACCGGTGCACTCCACGTCAATGAAACCCAGGCCATCTGTGAGGCAGAGACAATGAATTTCGAATTTCTAGGATCAGTGCCACAGTGCGATGTCCATCCACTAACACATACCTGGGACTTTTAAATAAAATAACCTCGCACACAGCTTATTTTGTACCATTTCAAGATCCACCCGCTTTACTAGACATCGCTTTAAAAGAGCTGAATCTAATCAGTAAATGAATTCATGCGACACAATGGGCCGGATGGGAACAGCAATAGTTGGTTACTTAAAATATGCGATAAGACGACAGTAGCGCCCATAACTTTGGAAGCCAATATATCACCTGTTAATAGGTCTTTCAAAAGTACTTCCAAGCCTTGATTCACTGACTGAAATTAAAATTTTCAATTCTTTCGAAACCCCTAAAAATTACTTTACTCTGATTTATTATTTCCTCCGATGTGCCAATTACAATTACTTCCAATCGTACTGGAAATACCTTAACTACATATTAAAAATAATTGTAATAAAAAATATTGAATTACAAGCTGTAATTGTACTGATAACTGCAAATGTAATTGCAATTAGGCTACACATAATTGAGTGTAATTGTACAATATTCCATTACATTTTTAAATTATATTGAAAAAAAGATTTTTTTTTATTTTAGTGTTTTTTACTTTTTAGTATAACTTTAAGTTTTATGCGATTCCAATGCGATCTCTAGCATTTCCAATAGTAGCGGACATAATTATAAATATGATTAACTAATAATTAACGACCATATTCAAAAATGATTTTTATTTTTGGTTTAAAGTACAAAGTTATTAGTTAAAACATAATATAAGGTTATGTAACGTTTGTTAAGAAAACGTATTGATAAAAGTATATTCACTACTGTAAACTTAGGTGAATTTTTACTGGGAATACATCAAAATGTCCCAAATTATTCGGGCAGTCGAATCTATAAATAGGATTTTATTATTTTCAAAACTATATAAATTGTTGAATGAAGTGAAATTAACAAAATAAAATGTAAAATAAAGAATTCCCAGGACTTACTTTTGTGAAGGAATTGAAAATTGTATTCGAAGAACGTGTCTTTTTTATTCGATTTGATTTGATACAAAGATGATAAAATTGTTACGACGTAGGGAAAATATTTATACGGGATGAAAAAGGTAATTGTAGAGTAAGTATATTTAGGTGTCTACCTACTTGATGCCTAGAGAAATATCAGGGAGCCTTGACTTTTCTCGAAAGCATGTTTTCCAAGTAGAATAAAAATATTTCTGATAATAAACTTTTAACAAAAAATAAAAAAAAAAATGGGTCGGAGACGATGCAAATGCATAACACACGAACAAGGTCGGCATTTGGTAAAAAAGTGTAAACGAAACCAACCCACTTGTGCAGACTGGTCATCTGCGATCGGATAGTAAATGAGAGCCAATATAACCCACCGTACACCTGTCAGCTACGGCCTCAAGACCTTTCGCAAAAAACAGCATTTATTTCGAAACAACTTCGGATTAAAAAGAGAATAAATTAGTGTAAGAGCTATGCAAATCATACTGAAATGGATTGCAATAAGCTATTTTTTCTTTGCGACGAGTCGCACTTTGAGTTCATTAATCGCAAGTATAGATCATTTGTACTGCGTACAGTGCTTGAAAGTAATCAACTATTTTGATTCGTGCCTCGAGCGCAAGTTTGTAGCGGTTATGTGGGCGTTATGGGATGTTTTACAACTCATGATATCGGTGATTTGCGCTTTTGTGTAGTATGCTAGGGACAGCATGGAAATAATTGGTGAAAAACCTCCATCATATTCATACAATAACTTCAAGTGCGAATCCGGCCAGACTTTTCTTCAATAGTATAATGTCCTTCGTCATAAGGCGAAACTCTAGAAAAATTGGTTCAAAAATAATGTTACGTGGAAAAGAGCTAATAAGTATTCTTGTGTATGAATACTTTTGGCACCCACTGTACATACAGCGCTGCACTGTAACAACAACAAAACAAAACACAACAACCATTAACTCATACAAATTACCAGGAAAGTGAATGCGCACAGAACAACAAACGACTGCCAGGAATTGAGTAGTGTGGGTAAACAATAACAACGCGAAGAAACCGCTACCATATGGGAAAAATTACCTCAAAAAAACTTTTTATTGCACATTTTAAAATGGTTCCATAAACATTTACACTTTTCAAATGTTTTTGACACCATTCATTTTTTCTTTTATGAATCACAGAACACACCATGTTTCAAATTAAACAAGAAACAAGTTAATTCATTAAAAAAAAAACAATAAAATAATAAAAACCCCCCCAAAAAAAACAAAAACACAAGAAGTCACAAACAAAGTTCGTGTGAAAATGACTTGTTGTTGGACCACTGCTAGACTTGTAGTTTTGGTCAACCAAGAAGAAAAAGATACCCCTCCAAGTACCAGTCAGCAAATCGCATTGAATATTTATTTGTCTGAACAATTTGCTTAATGTGCTAGAACTTCACTTATTTATTACGTAAGTATGTGTTTGCGGTTGTGTTTGTATGCGTGTTGTGTGTGTGTGTGTGCTTTCACACTTTTATTTGCGTCTCTTATATTTGCAGCAGGAAATGTTTATGAAAACTTTAACAAACAAAAACACACGCAATTAGATACGTGACCAGAATGTAGACGAGTATTTTAACAAATATAACGACGTACGAGGGCTGTCCCGTAGTTGCTTGCCCGAAAAAAAAACTTTAATATTAAATATAGCGTCACCTTTAAACTCCATGTATAGAATATTGTCTATCAATTTTATAACCCTCTGAAGATAATTAATTAAAGTTATGCCAAGGGCACCCTAAAATACCGATGCCTGCAGATGGAACAGCCGTTGTTTTCTGATTGAATTGTAAAAATACAAACTGAGGTTTTCATTTGTAAAATTTCTCCAAACACTCGACTACAATACCTTCATGGCGCTATACCCCTGCCTGCTTGATACAAAAATAATCTGTCAGTAAGCGATGCACAGCATTTCTACATATGGGACATTGAAAGGGTTATACGAAATTTAAATTCTGTTGTCCTGGCTGCTTTTGGCATGACCACCCCAATTGATTGAACACTGCATTGCTCTTCTTCAAATCTCGTTTGGCGATATCTAATTTCTGCAACCCAAGAGCTTCTCCTAAAAACAAAAGATCAAACTCCGTTGTAGTAAAACAAAATTGAGCTCTCATGTTGAGTTGACCATGACTTCCTGCCATTTTCCAAAACTATTATCTGATCCAGAATGGGCGGCTACTAACTGCATCTGTGTTTTATATTAAAGGCCACTGATTATAACACCCAGAAAGCAAGGGAAAACCACTGGATGAAAGAACTTTCTATGAAGAAACGCACTCCTCGAAATTCACAATTTAAATCAATGGGCCTTAGACGCTGGTACATGAAGAGTGCTAAGAATCCCCTGAGATAAAAAATAATCAAGTTCTAAATCTCGGGACATGGAATATACAAAGTAACTCTTGCTGCCCAGAAAGCACTCAACCACTGGCCGTAGTCGACAAAGTAACATCGACTAAGCCACGTATAGTCTTTCGAACGTTTGAAGTTAAAAAGGTTCTAGCGGATCTTAACAGAAATAAGTCTCACACGCCGGAAGGCATTCCTGCACTGGTTTTAAAGGATTCGATAGGAAACCTTTTTAAGATCATACCATAAAGTTGCAATATCGATGAGAACAACAACAACCCTGAAAACTAGCGTCCAGTTGCAATCTGTTCTGCACTTTCTAAAGCTATGAAAAGTAAGCTTAATATCCATCTTATGAGATATTTAGAATCTAACAATTTACTTATCGACCGCCGGTAGAGGACGGTCTACGTGAGACCTGCTAATTTCCCATTCGGAAAGGTGATATCGTTTTATGCATCATATCGTCGAAAGTAAATGGCTCGTAACATCTCTAAGGAAATTGGCAGAGTGTGGCATGGTGCACTACTGCCAAAATGTATTGCTTGTGATGTGGGTAAGGACTTCCACCGTTTCATATCAGGTCTTCTCAGGGATCGCACTATACGAGTTTTATAGATTGGGTTGCATCAAACGAGTACCGCAAGGCTTCGTATTCTCTCCTACACTATTTCCTTTTATTATAAATTGCCTACTCTGTGGAACTTCCAATCGCATATATTTTTTTTTCAGATGATAGCAGCATTTGCCATTCGTTTTCATTCTGTTATAGGCCAAGTCTTTCGCCACTTGATGACAACATGCACAATGTAAATGAATGGAGTCGTATGAACAGGATCGATTCTAATGCACCCAATATTGCTTGCTTAATTATAGACATACGATAGACTACGGGGCTTCATCTGTTGTTATGGGCGCTGTCGGTATTAATCGGAATCTCAAGGGCATTGGTTTTTTAAAATGGTCTAAGAGAGACTTCACTCCAGCTGATCTCCTTATTATTTACACCATGAGTGTCGTCCCAAAAATTAAATACCACTCCTACGTATGGGCCAGGGCTTTCAAGTCTACTTTGAACTCGATCGGGTACAAGAGAGGGCAAATATGTTTATCGGTGACTATATGGAGTCGATGGAAAATCGACCCAATGTGGCCTGTCATTGTTCTATCGTTACTACAACGGAATATGCCGCAATGAAATTAGGAAACTTGTTCCTAATACTGGCCAGTGGAAGACACGACACACTACAGGGAGAGTTCATTCTTTAGTCGTACTGCTCGTATGTTGAATGAACTCAGTGCAGATGTCTTTCCAGTCACTTCCTCTATTTCCCTACCTTTAACCGTTTTTCCTAGTTCAAGCGCAAGGCATGAGTAGTAGTCATCTCCTGAATGAAACAGATGTTTTGGCTACGAAACATCAACTGACAATCTAATAAAAGCCGCACCGGGCAGAGAAGAATTTGCAATTTTAATATAGAATTTAACACAAATCTTGTTACGCTTATATCCTAAAATGGATAAGCATGTAGAGAGAGTGAGTGAGAGATTATATATGCGAGCGATTAGACCTGCTAATATTGCTGAAAAGGTCTTTATGTTAAACACAAAAGTGAAAGAATTCTTTTTATATCAATTAAGAATGTAAAGTTTTCGGCTTAAAGTTCATACAGTGTCGAAAAATCTATTACTTGATCACAAAATCCCATGGCTAGTCGAACCAATCTAATTCGAGCAAACAGTATCGCGAAATAACTTAAAATATACCAGCCTTTTAAGCATCACGCTAAACTGAGAGCTAAAAAATTGTATTCTACTATTCCTTAAGCACACTTCGTATAGTGTTTTTTTGCAACATGGATTTTCTCAAAATAAAAATCATAAAACACTAAACAACAAGTACGAGTACATGACAGGAAACTCAAACAACTAACCCAGTGACGGCAACAATATCACGTTCAACAACAACAACAAAAAAGGCGGATGAAAATGAGAAATAACATAAAGATTTCCATTCAGTGACTCAGGATAAAGAGTTCATTCTTTGGATTAGGAAATGGCTACCGGAAATGAGGTTAAAGGATTTACAACTGCAACTAACACAGAATGAAACAACAACAACAAAATACACCAGCAATGAAATGTGTGACAAAAAGCACTTACACACTCAAAATATTTAATTTAGGGCACGTAAAACAAGGACAAACAACATGTTGATTTATTTTTATTTTTACTTTATTTTGTTCGCCTTACACACACGCACACACTTGCACACTCACGTACACATACCCATACACATGCCTTTACGCGAACTTAACAAGTTCACATATACACAAGCGAATAAATGTAAAACAAGGACACACAGCCTGGTTGGATTTTAAAAACTTTTCTGCACAGTGGTATTTGAGTAGAGACAAAAGTGGGTAACATTGTGGTTGTCCACAATTTTAACATATTATGTGGTATTTAATATGTTTGCTGCTGCTGGGGCTGCTGCTGTTGTTGTATTGTAGTCGCTATTTATATGTGTTTGTTTCAAAAAAAATGTTTATCACATACAAGCAAGAACATTCTAAAGTAGTTTTATGTTTCCATTAATTGTGTGACGTAGGGCGTCTGCTTGGGCCAACATTTTATTCTGAAAGTAATTCATTGTCTTATTTTAGTAAAGGACTTGTTTCGAGTTCAATTTGCAGTTGGCAACGACATATGTCATCACATTTTATAAAAAAAAAAACGAGCTGATTGTGACATGAAACAAAATATCCCACTCGTAAGGCTCAGGGTATCGATTTTTCTCAGTCTCTGCTGTTAACCAAACTACTGCAAATCCCGGGCGTAGGAATTGGATTGAACTGATAACTTGCTTTCGTATTTCCATCAGTAAACTTAAATTTCTTCTTGGGCTGTAGGAGTATTTAGTTCGCGGGGAACTACGTATGTATGTATCATAAAGCGCAGACGTCTAATAGTAGTAATTAAGAGGGTCTTTCTTGTAACTTCTGAATATTTATTGCGCAAGCAGTGCCCCATATCTGAATGCCATAAGTCCATATAGGTTGGACTTTATACTCCGGATATTGCAGCTGAGCAGATTTGAGCTTTATAGCAGCTAATTTTGCCCTAATAGACCGTGTTAAGCGTCGTTTCAGATTAATTCGCAAACATTTGACGTGGTTTTCTGCTGGAACACTGACATCAGCTATTCTCATTGGTGGGCAATTTTGGCTTCTGAGTGTAAAAGTTGTGTGAACGCATTTCGACGAATTAACCTTTCCTTCCATTTTTCTAACCAATCTAGCTCGAGAATATGAGATTGTAGATGATCCGAAGCAATCTTCGGGTCGGGATACCCGTCGAACCTCTTCGAATTGACGAAAATTTACCACTTGATGTTACTTAAAGTTTTCTATCTATCACGTAGCTTTAACGGCGGTTGTGAGCATTATTGGAAAGTAACCGCGAGATTTTTGCGAGTACCCCATCGCTCCAAGCTTTATCAAAAGCCTGGGAAATATCTATGAATACGATCGAACAATATTGTTTTTTCTCAAAGGCCGATCTAATAAGTTTAAAAAATTTATGAACTAGCCACCAGTGCTCCGCACGATGTTCCGGGATAATGTACCGCTCGTTAAGGTAAGGAGTTATACCCAGTAGAAATATTTTTTCAAATAGTTTCGATAAAATTGGAAGTAAGCCAATTGGATCATAACAAGTTCAGATATCTTTCAAGAGGAAGGGAAGAAACCAATTCGTAGCATGGCGTTAAATGTGAACAGTATTATTCGTAGAGCGGAAGTAGGTAAGTTCCTTACCATAGATCCAGTAATACGATCAAGTCCGCTCGATTTTTTTCCATCAATATTTTATAAGGTCATTGACGGTTTTACTGATAATTCGTAGACTGTTACAAATATTTGCGTCATTTGGTGTAAAGACCCTTTCACTCGAGTTTCTGGCCCAGGTATGATTTTCAAGTCTCAATGGTGATTCGTAGGCATATGCCTCAAAGCTTTCCATAAGCTATAATCTGTGTTCTTCGTTGGATCTAAATTATTTAAATAATTTGTAAGTTCGGTGTCTTGTTTCTGCCTCAGATTGCTATGTAACAAAGTTTGCCCCAATTTGAATTGTGTTTTTAAAACAGATGAATGTCCAATTTGCCACAGCTTCCTTAGTCGACTTTTCACTCAAACAAAGGTTTGTATGTCAACCGATGGTTTATATGTGCCAATTTTAATGATTTGATTAATTGAAATTGCGATATAGAGAAATGGCTTGCTCAAAATCTAGGCGTACCAGTCGGGTGTTTAATGTCATAGGTAAGAAATCCATTCTAGTTTCTACTGGGAGATCCCATTCGCGTTCCAATAGCATTTAAACAAAAATGTGCTTCATCGCTGAACAAACTTTTGTTCTGAAGTTCGCGTTGGGTCTCTTAAGCTGAACCATGTTTTTTGTAAAAAATCAGCATAATTTGCGGACGTTTTTCAGGTGGACAGTCTATTTGTGATGAATTGGCAAACCAAGCTAAATATAAAATACAAAACAAGTAAAAGCTGTCTAAATGACTCACATATCAAGCAGTATTTTCAACTTTAAGTTGTATGCCTCTAAAAAAACAAGCGATATCAGTATTTTAAGAGCATGAACTTTTTGCATAAAAAAATAATGTTTTATGAAATCTACTTTTCAATATTATTCAAACATATGAATATAACTACAAAGTTACTTCTAAATGAATTAAAATAGTTATTTCAAAAATATGGAATAAATCGACTTTTACAAGACTTATGGAGTTTTCTTTTCTAAAAAAGTGTAAAATTTTTCGCTCTTTGGTTATAATCCTAATACGAGAACGCCCTCAAAAGGCGATGCTTTTTTTTGATTTTGCCCTTACCAAAGGCGAAAGGAATTGACCATTTTGATTTGCTTAAAATCCCAAATAGTGGGCGTGTGTTAAGAATGTGCCCTTTAACAAGGCAACGTTTTGTTTAAGAAACGAAAACACCATAATATTGTATTTATTGCGAAGAAAATTTCATTTTAAATACTAAATCTTGCATTTTGTCTTTAGTGTTTTTACCTTCGTTTTATATTTTGCATTCAGTAAGAAGTTAACCTTGATGTATTTTTTGCTATGAATGTTAAGTTACTGTGAATACGTTTAACTGACTGCATGATAAATAGCATTTGAATTGTTTCCAGAAAGAAAAAGAACAACCAAATATGTAAATCTTACACACACTCATATGTTGCATGCACACACACACACACGTCCTTATGAAGTTCCCTTGTTCCTGCAAAAACAGTTGCTGCTTGTTGCAATATTTTGTTGAATTTGTTCACACATTTTTCACGTAATTTACATTTGCAAATAATAAATGATTCTTAGCTCATCATCGTTAATTCTCAACAAAAATTCTATTTATTCATCTTCTCTTGAAGCCAACTTATAAAGAAATTTACAATTAAATATTTTAAAACATTCAATATTTTGTTATAAATTTATGCAGTTTGCCTAAAATTCGGAAGCTTTAAAAAATACCTCTGGTGAAGTCCTATAGTTTTGAGTAGCTTTTGAAACATTTTTCAGTTATTAGAGATTTTCGGGTCCCATTGGGTATTTGTCAGCCAACAACGCGTCGAAAATATTAACTTTAAGATAACAGAAAATTTTTGTAAGAGTGATATAAAGATCTTACACAGTGGTTTGTAATTTGCCTCTTTTTGATGCACCCTACCACACCAGCGAACGAAAATCTTAACAAAACTATTCGAGGACACATGGTCACACAGTGGGATGGTTTCATACATTTTTGTGCAAAAACTAAAAGGAGTAGTCCTAGATCATCTAATGTTGACACCAAATATTATATTGATTTAATTAAGACAAAATAGACTTTCATCAAAATCGGCCACGCCCACCGCCCATGTAATCAAAAACAATTTTTTCGCATAGAACTTCTTCTATATAAAAGCATGGGGGTCTTCAAATTGGGTACATATGTAGTCGAATATGCCCAAGGAACCTTTACAAAATATAGTTTATCATTCGACAAAAACTTTATTTATTCTTGATCTATAATTCCTTTGACTACGTTGTGTTATTCTAAATCCTGTTTGGATGGCTCATGTCTTAAGCTGCTTAACGAACCGCTTTGAAATGGCCTTTTTAACATTTTCAACATGATCTCAAGTAAGTTTCGAACTTTTGGCTTTTATGCAAGTGTTTAGTAAATTAATTTCTCCATTCCAATTAATTAGTTTGAACAAAAGCGCAATTTTAGCCGGAACGGAAAAACATAAATCCTCACGATACATTCGAAGCAAAAAGCAATAAAATGGATAAAATTTTAGAAACCTTAAAAATTTAAATTGCAAATGTTGTTATTCTACAAAAGGCCAGCAAATTACTATTGCATCATCATATATATACTATAGATAATCCTGAGAAGCATATGAATTTGCTTTTAATTATCTCTATGCATCTTGCCGCCCCAATTTTAGCAAATTTTTATAATATTCAATAAATATCTGGTTGTAAAAGTAGGCGATAATTATTGTAAAATATGAGATTACAAGGCGAATTAATTATACCTGCGCAGCAGATGTCAAATTTCATATTAAAAAAATGTTGCGCCATTTGAGTTTACCTGTTATCAATTTGCCTTGGTGGGGGGAGCAAAGCGAATTCTATGTTGGGCAAATTCGACCCAATGTGAAAATTGTTTCACCTTGTGTCAACTGATATGCAGAAAAATAAGAACACAACGAAGGCAAACAAACGGAGATTTGTTTATTTGTATATTTATATTTTTAAATTCATAAATTTTAACAATATTTCGTATTAGCTTGTGTCCAGCGAATATATCACCTGCGCTCATGAGGCCACCTTGTAATTAATTCGCCTTTGTTTTCTTATTATTTTAATCAAAAGAAGACATTTCTTCCTTATTTTATTGAAAAGTTCTGTTCTGGGAAAGTGGGGCTACACTATTTTTTCCATTAAAAATCAAAAAATAAGTTAATTTTTAGAGGCTTACGGATGTGAGCATATCTTCTTATGTGTCTGCATAATTTCTTTTATTTTAATTGATGCGTAATTGTTTTTTTTTTCAAATACATTAAAGTTCCTCGATTTTCTTTTTCCTGTTGTGGTTGTGGATGTTGATGTTTTAGTCCTTTCTCTAGTATTACCGCTTTTTCTTTGTTGATTATTACTTCTGTTAAATTCACAAACCTTGCGTAGCAATTATTCTCCTCCTTTCTTTGCTTATTTGGCATCCTTGGGGTTAATAACCCCTCCAGTTTCTTTTTTAGGCTTTTATATTTCTCTTCCATGGTCTTTGTGGTCTCGTTTTTAATTGTATCAAAAATGTCCATCAATGCTTGTGTTGGTATGTATTCCGTTAATTCTAAGTGTGTAGGCAGTAAATTGTGGTTAATTATATCTTTCTTGGTGTGCATGTCTCGTATTTCGTTTTTAACGTATTCCCGTTCTGCCTTCTCTATTATTCTTTTCTCCGCTCTGGTGTTATTCTTTATTTTTAACCTCGCAAATTTTTGTATAACGTTCAATGTGAGGCATCGTTTCTTAAACCAAATACTTGCTTTTGTGTTGTGCATTTTTTGTCAAAAGTCTGGTCATGTATAAATTAGCCTGACTGGCTTTAGTTGATTCTTGATTTGATATTCCGACAGAGTATTTTGATGTAGATTTTTGGAACGAATTTCCGTCATCCCTTGTCATGTTTGGTTTGGAGACAAACCGGTTTCAGCTGTGTACCATCTTCAAATGTAATTTTTCGTTCTGAGACGCTTGCATCAATTCGTTAATGTTTTATTGTTGGTCAGGTATTTATTTGTCATGTGAGCTCGTAGCCATCTGTAAGGGTTCTTGCGGACCTCAACATAAACAAGTCTCCAGGGTCTTGAGCAGTGCTCTTCGACGCTAGAGCGTCCATTGGCCAAACTTTTCAGCATATTGTACCATGCTGGCGAATTTCCAATGTGTTGGAAAGTTACCAATGTAACGCCAATCCCAAAAAAAGGAGAGGCTAATAACCCTGAAAATTACCGTCCAATAGCAATTTGTTCGGCGCTTTCCAAGGTTATGGAAAGTATGGTAAATTTCCATCTTGTTAATTACCTGGAGTCCTACAACTTACTTCACGACCGTCAGTATGGATTTCGTAGAGGGCGCTCTACGGGAGACATACTGGCATTCCTCTCGGAGAGATGGTGTAGGTCCATACATCATTTTGGCAAAAGTAAGGTGGCGGCTCTAGATATTTCCAAGGCATTTGATAGGGTGTGGCATGGCACGCTCTTGTCAAAACTTGTTGCTTTTGGTGTCGGTAATCACTTATCTCGATTTATATCGAGCTTTCTCAGAGATCGCACTATACGAGTTGTTGTAGATGGGATCTCATCAGACGAGTTCAAGATCAATTCAGGGGTACCACAGGGCTCCGTTCTTTCTCATACTCTATTCCTTATCTTCCTAGACGACCTTCTTCGTCAAACTTCCAACCCTATTTATTCTTTTGCAGATGACAGCAACATATGCCATTCTTACTCATTCATCAACAGACCAAGCCTTTTAGAGATTAGGGCCATGAGGCACCGCATGAATGAGTCATTAAATAGTGATCTTGTGACGATCACAGAATGGGGTCGTGCGAATAGGGTCGATTTTAACCCCAATAAGACCCAGTGTTGTATGCTAACACACAGACGCACGACGGACTTTGCTGCTCCATCTGTAGGTATGGGTGGTATAGATATTGAGGAATCAGTAGCTTTTGATGTTCTTGGCATGAAGATTCAATGTGATGTCCGATGGACCCAACATATCTTCCAAGTGTCGAAAGAAGCATTCAAGTGCCTAGGCTTCCTCAAACGGTGTAAGAATTACTTCACCCCATCTGATCTCCTAACTATCTATACCACTTATATCCGACCGAAAATGGAATACAACTCTCATGTATGGGCCGGTGCTTCAAAGTCTATTTTGGAGTTACTCGACCGCGTACAGGAGAGGGCGAAGGTGCTGATCGGTGACAGTAGGGTATCCAACTCTATTGACTCGCTCGAGCATCGTTGCAATGTGGGGTGTGTTTCGCTGTTCTATCGCTACTACAATGAATTGTGCTCTGATGAAATTAGGGATATTATTCCCGAAACCCGGTCATTCATACGCACCACACGTACTTCATCAAGAGCACATCCATTTGTGGTCGAATGGCCAGTGGATCGCACAACGCACTACAGACAGAATTCGTTCTTTAGCCGGACCATTCGTATGTGGAATAAGCTTCCAGAAGAGGTCATTCCTCCCACTTTTTTTGTGGGAAAGTTCAAATCAAATGTTAATAAACACTACTCCCTCTGTCCTCCTTCCCATAACCTATTTTCCTAGTTCTAGCACAATGCATTGCATGAATAGGGGTCATCCCCTGAGTGCTGGTCCTACCATAAAAAAAAAGGTGTGAACAGGTAGTAGGTAAAGCTCGTATGTCGGGTGTTTTGTACGGATTGGTAGATGTAAGTGTTTTATTGCTTTGTATTGCATAAGAATTTGTGTTTGGGGATGCCAGGTAGCTGTTATAGGCACCATTCATCTACGATCACGTAACTTCGTTTGAATCTTTACAGACCTTTGATTTTTCATTTTGCATAAGACCATTGAGGCTGGTATCGATAGTAAAGATGTTGCAGAGACAATCACGCATTGTTACCGATAACGAGCCTTGGATCTATGAATATGACATAGAAATTACATTGATATAATATTTTTATATTTATCCGTAAATATATTCCTATAAATTTATGTTCCTCATAACACATTTGTAAGAGCCATATTTGCCATTTGAAAATGCCTTAAAAATAATATTGTTTTATTTGATTTTTTTGTTTTTTGCTGCTGCTACGTGCTTAAAAGCGCAAAAATATCCTGCTTTCCGTTTGTGTTGTCTTCAAAATGTTTTTCCCTTTTTTAATCATAAAAAAATATGAAACAATATTTTGCGATTGCAGTAAATAGAATAAGTACTTGAGTTGCAACTTGCCAGAAATGTAAGCTACAGCAGCAATTTACTTTTCTCAAACGTCCTTCACAAAACACAAAAGAGAAGAAGATATCAAAACGTGTGTGGTTGGTTAAAAGGCAACATCCTCGTACTACAACTGAAGGCAAAAGTTGCAACTTTGTATTGTTTCCTGTTTATGTTTTCTTTAATTTTTAAGATATAAAACTGGAAAGTGAACTGAATTTTATTTTATTACAATACAAAAATTCTTTAAGAGGTTCCATAAAAAAATCTTTTGAAGTCGTTGTCGGAAGTTAGTTGTCAATAGATATATTTAGTCAGAGGGGCAGATTATCTTGGCTTTATTTTTTAAGGTTAGGTTTATTCATTTGGAGTTGTCATATTTTCTCTATCACAAAGGGTAAATAGTTGCAAGCGGAGAGTAGAAGACGAATATTTCGTATAAATTAGCCGGCGAAGTTCTTTAACACATCTCAGCCTCAAATTAAAATGACTAAAAACTTCACTTTATTTTGAATAAAAATCGGATAGAGTTAGAACCAGGACGATTATTGAATGCAAATAAGGCGGCAAATGGCTACTCAGCGCATGGTAGACTGTGAATTATATTATATTATGCCGGATCACTATGGAGTGGTTGGAAAGAAACCAGCCAAGGATCTGTCAGTAAGGGCCAGAAAGCTACAGGTAGTGCGCTCAAGTATCGCGAAGCCGCTTAAGGCCACGAAAGCCGATCTGAAAAGCCGGGCAAAGAGCACTGTGGAATACAAACACGGTGGAGCCAACAACAAAGTTGCTATGGGGAGACCCAAATGTAGATGAATCAAATGTTGATGATGAAACCAAGCATATCTCAAATTATTAAGATGTTGAGTGTACTGCCGGGCTTACGGGCACATGTATGCCTTATAGGATGTACAGAGCTATATATGTTTGGAACGATTTTCCGTCATCCCTTGTCGTTCCAAACATATATATCAGAGCACCCTGTCGGAAAAACAAATCAACAAGCGATGTACAGAGCCGATACGATGGGAGACTTCCTATACCTGGCTTTCGCAGAGCTAAATAACCGATCTTTTGCAACCGATTATTAACCAAAGTTCTCTCATTTGAGATGCATTGACTGGAAACTACTCAGGAGGTTTTTTCAAAGAACAGAGTTCCTATGGGAGCGGAGAATTTTTCAAAACTAGACGGCGCACAACGGTCCAAAGTACTAGCCTATTATTGTGTGTGTTTACAGATTTTTAATGCAACTATCCGCATGAGTAGCATTTTTATTTATCGATTTAAGGCTGACTGGACATAAGTGGTTTTACCTGTGTAATAATTTTACGGTTTGTATTGTGCGCTACATTCTCCTCTCTACGGAATTTTTTTCAGAGATTAACCTTTACGCATTTTGTGAGGCTTCTCGATTCATCCCCATAATGGAGAAAAAGATGTCCACTTACAGAGAGCTCCATAGGCATACTTGAGACCAAGTATCCTCTTGGCCGCGCATCTCTGGCGTATGGTGTTCTGTAAAAATCATATTTGTTACAAAGATAACAATTTAGTCGTGAAAGAGCAGAAAATCTTTTATTGTTAAAAATATTTATCGTTGACTAGAAGACTTTTAAAAATTATTGGTCCGTTAAAAACATTGTCTCTAATAAAAAATTGCAGAAAATAATAAAACGAACTGGAATATAAACAAGTGTGACTAATCAATTAGAAGATTAAAAAATTTAATATTTTTGAAATATAAACAAATATTTTTATTCACACAAAAAGTATTTACCAATTTAAGAACTGTAAATAATTGAAAACATCCATAAAGGGGTTTACGTCATAGAAACAAAAAAAAATTAAAAATATACAATACATGTTCTGCTTGTGTTGAACACAGTACGGTGTTTAATAAAAGTGTACTAACGGTGTAAGGATATTTTGTAAAAAAAAATAAACGTTAGAAGGCAAACATGATCAGCTGTAAATTTGTAGCACAAAATAAAGTTTGAAAAGCTTAAATACAAAAAACACTATTAAAAAAATTATGATTAATTTTTTTCGAATATTTTTATAGCGCACTATACTTGTTAATATATGCATACACTGGTTTATAGTACTGTGCGCTTTTGTTGTGTTACATTGTATTAATAATTCACTTGAAATGTCACTGAAGCATTAGAAATATTTAATTGATATTGAATAAGTTCTAGATAAATAAGTTACTCTTTGTACGCGCTCGAATACACAGGCACACAATGTTAAGGAACAAACAAGGCTGTAAAAATTATATCTGAAAGAGCCTTAAAGAAGGCCCCTTTTTCGTTAAAAATTTTATAATTTAGTAAATAGTAATTACGAAATTGAACTCTAAGATAATTCCCGGTAAAATGTTGTACAGATTTTTCGCGGTGCAAACGAATATTTTCGATCTTCAATTTTGGCCTCCGGTTTTACTCGTAATATAATTCAATTATTCGAATTTATTTTGTTGTGAAATTTCAGTTTTATGGTGAAGTTTTCAACTGCTTGTCCTTTTATAGTAAAATTGAATTTTTTGGTGAAATTTTTGTAAAATTTTTAAGCTATTGTGAAATTTGTCGTTAAATTTTACAATATGGCGAAGTTTGTTTTATGCTACTTTTTTTCGAAAATTTAGAACTTTTGGTACTTAAAATTGTTTTGGGGATTTCTGGAGAGATTTTTGAGTTTTTTATGAATTCCCGATTTTTGTTAAATGTTGTTTTTTTTTATAACTTTTTGATTTAATTTCGGATTTTAGCGAAATTTATAGTCTTTAGTTATTTGGAAATGTTTTGGTTAATTTTCGATTTTCGGTTAAATTTGCGAATTGTGATGATTTGCTGGCAAAATATCGGATTGCTACAATATCGAATTTTTTTCGGCATTGTGGTGAAGCTTATGGCCTTTGGTAATTTAAATTTGTTGGTGATTTTCGCCAGTTAAAGGTCAATTTTATGTAAAATGTCCACTTTTTTATATTAAATTTCGATTTTTTGGTTAAAATGGTAATTTTTGGTGATATTTCACTATCTAGTGAAATTCGTTTTTATGCCGTTTTGTGAATTTAGCTTTTTAAAACATTTTTGGTAAGTTCTTCATTATTGGTAAATGTAGATTTCACGACTTTATTTTGGTACTGTGTTGACTTTCCGAATTGTGTTGAATTCTAAGATTTTGGTGAAATACAATTTTTGTAGTTTAACTTAGATTTTTGGTAAAATTTTTCAATTGGTGGTGAAATTAAATTTGTTTATATTTGTGTAACATCGCTTTTGTTAAAATTTGGAATTTTATCACAAAATATTGATTTATAAAATTTTATGGTGAATATTCGAATTTTCGGTGAATTTTAAATTTTGGCCAAATTTCGCATGTTTTGCAATTTTTTTTGAAATTTGCATTTTTTGTTAGTTTATTAAATTTGTAGATAATTTGATAGGGTTTCAGAATGTTCCAAGATCCTAAGTTATCTAATGCCGCCTGAAAGGGAATTTCGTTAAATTGCCTTCCTCGTGTACAATGATCCGGACTATTTATGGAGGGTCGGAAATAAATATTTTAGGAAGTACAAAAGGAACAACAAACTTTACATGTATATACATTTTAAATTGCTTATGCAACGCGTTTTCCCAAACAACACTATTTATTAAAAAATTAATGCAAGTCGTATTATTTCATATTAAATGTGCATTATACTATTTTCAAGGAGGCCTTTAGGAACCCCTAATAAATGAAGGGTCCGTTAACAAGTTTCACAATGTAGTACGGACACATTTCATTCTACTTAGTGTGTGTTTTATTAAGTAAATGTCTTTGCATCCGTTTCCTGTATTTATGTTATTTATTTATCATTTTCATTTGTCAACATTTTATCTGCGAAATTAGAGAAAAATACAATTTAATTATATTATTGCACGTTCATGAGAATATAATGAACTTGTAAAATATAGAACGAGTACATCTGGGAATTAAAGTTAACTAAGGAATCAATTTCAAATTAAGTTTACCTTCAAAACAAAAGTGTTTTGCAAAAAAAAAGAGTTTCTTGTTAAAAGCAAACATGTCGTTCATTTTCTGGGCCATTTGCATCACCTTTCCAATACATAAAGAAAAGACAAATTTGACACGGAAAACAAAAGCAAGGTTGTGGCATGGTCACAGCAACCATTTTATATTCTCTGCAACTCTGTTGTTTGGCAAATTTGAAAACTCTTTAAACATTAGTTTAGCTGGGATAAAGAAGTTATTGCTGACATTAAGGCAATAAATGACCTTCATCCATAAAATCTTTAACATGATTAAATTGAACAAAACAATTTTGGCGAAAATTCAAGCCTCCAAATATTTAAACTGTATAAAAATAATATAATAATTCTAATCACAAACTATTTTCCAATAGAAATTATATGTAAAATATACATATGTAAATAATACTACTGTGGCTTAAGTGGTTAACGCGTTGACTATTAAACATTTATTGTTTTAGCCACAGTGGGACAAGCTTCGTTCTAACCCACCCGAAAAATTTTCGAAAAATATGACAATTACGGGAAGCTCTCGTATCCCATTCAGCATTCTTCAGAACTTAAATTGCGTGTTAATTAAAATTAATTTTTCTTAATTAAAAAAATGATGAAAGAACTTAAGCCTGAATAAATTATTCGCTCATTTTAGAAAATTTGTACTTTTGATTGATTTGACAGTTAGGACGATTACGCAGTGTCACAGAGAAAATGTACTTTTGAAGTAACCTAGATTAGGTTGTACTTTGACAAATAAGTTTTAAACTTGAGCATTTTTGTACCGATATTGAAATTTTAAACGCTGTTGAGAAATATAATAGACAAAAATTTAAAAAAATTTTGTTGTAACTTGGGCAGCATTTTTTACAACAGCTTGATTGAAATCCTATTAGGCACAATAAAGCCAGACTTGTTAATTAGAGATTGGAGAACTTTAATAATACAACAAATTTTCTTTTATTTCTACAACGGACATAGGGCCTCAGGTTCCAGTCCCATTTTTAAAGTGAGTGGCTCATTATGCTTCAGCATTCTGCCAGTAGGTCTACTTACTCGGTGGGAATTTACCCATCACCATCTCTGAGGGTTAATGCGGCCACGGTTGGTCGTTAGAACCTCGTCAGTTAATAACATGGTACGCCACGAGTAGGTGAGATTAACAATTGAAATGGAAATGTTATCAGAATCGCATCTTTACGAGTTAAAAATAAAAATCAAGACTAAAAGATGTAACAAAAGCCAAATCTTTCCGTAGTATCAAGACCGAAAAAAGTACCCGAAATCGCAACAGTGCATTTTGTGTTTTCTGTAAATTCTATAAAGCACCAAACATTTTTTTTAATTTTTTTTTTAACTCAAAATACGATGCTGATTGTGCGAGGAATACAAACATACGAATGAGATCATTAACAATTCTTAGTTTAGTTTTTTTTTCGAAATACCTTGAAAAGCCACGACTTCAATTTAAATCCAATAATATTATCGATATGAAGTATAATTTAAATATAGAGTTGTAAAAAATAATAAAATTGCATCGACTTTACACTGAAGAAATCATTAGGCGGGGAAGAAATTATTAACTCTAGAATTTGAAAGTTACAATTTTAAACGTCCAGACGATTTGTTCTATATTAACGAAGATATTTAACCTCAATATTTTTTTATTACAGCGCAATTTCTGTGGTTCTCATGACAAAATGGATTTGAAGTTCCTGATCCAAGTCGCTATATTATATCTATTTTGAAAGGCCTTTTATGGTGAAAGAAAAAGCTGCAAAATAAAAATGAATTTTAGAGATTTCTATAACGATAACATAAAAATATAAAGTCCTCGATACATAACTAAAATACAGGGTTATTCATTTTTCGGTTTCAAAATAAAGCTATGAATTCGATGAAACTTTTATTTCATCATATCGCTTGGACTTTCCATTACGTACGAAATACAATGTCATTTAAATGACTGCCTCTAGATTGCTTACAGCAGTTTTTTACCACCTTTTTGCACATTTCGAGCGGTATCTCGGCAATAACTTGACGAATGTTGGATTTCAAATACTCCACCGCTATTCGCGTAGACACGGTCTTTGCCGTAGCCCCACAAAAAAAATATAACGGCGCTAAATCGCATGATTTTGTTGTGTTGTGTGGCTCGTGGCACCGTCCTTTTAAGACAAATGTTTTTGCTATTACTGGAATGTATATATTTTTAACAGCACACTAAAATCAAGACATTTACTCCATCACCTCTTACCGGTCTTGGTCTGATGCTACTTCAGACAATATTTCCGTTTGAAGCTATACTTTATGGCGTTTTCTTTTCTGAAGAAAAAGGACACAGTTTCTAAATGTCACCAATATTTCTAATACTTTTTTTGTTAGCACAAATGAAAAAATATATAATTTCATCAGCAAACAACCACTACAATAATATTTATGTCGGCATCACACGAGGCAATATTAGAGGTAATTTGGCATGTTCCATTTAATGTTCCATCGCATGTAGCTATGTTATCTGTAAAAATTCGTGTTCCTTTTCTGGTTCTTAAGATATCAACATTTTTTACATCTTATGTTTCTAAATACAAGGTTTCACCGTCTGTATCAATGTTTCCCATTACCATTTGCATAGATGTAGGTTTTACTTCAATCAAAACACATTTTATTTATAATTTTAATAAATTATTTATTGTTGATACTTAAGTAATTTCAAATTAATGTTTACTGTTGGGCATCGAGACTACAACTAACTCTGTCTTCTCTCGTCTTATCTATTGTATGTCCAACTCGTTCGTTTCGTTAATTTTGTTCGTTGTCCTTCGTCAGTTTAATGTCACAGCATTGTATGATCAATAAGTGTTGCCACTACATGTCGTACGTCCGTTTAGTGCTTGTCCCACATAGATTACGAACATAATTTTCTCTTCTTCCGTCTATATTCGTGTAATAGAATGTGTAATAGTTATGCATAACTAATGTTTCATTTGTGGTTTCCTCTGCAGTTGCATCGTTTGTATTAAAAAATGAAACTAGGTTCCTAAAACATGTGTATCTATTATTAGATGTGATTTAGTTAAGTCAGCTCTTAAGGCAGCGTTCTACATTCATTCCATTGGGAGTAAAATATGTAACATATTTTAAACTACTTTGTGCAACATATTTAGAAAAGAACATGTTATTTATACACACTCTCGCATTTTTTTAAAAAGAACAGCAACATTTACATACTGCAAAATAAATGCGATATTTTTGTCAGAAGATCAGTTTTTCCCACTATGAATAAGAATACTTTGGCTCATATGTTGTTACATCTGAACCCATTTTTAATATCTTTTATCTGCTTTTTCTCTACGTGTGTAAACTTTTTATACAATCCCAGTTTTAGTCTAGTGTTGCACCTATAAAAAATTAGTAAAATAAACTTTTAAATTTATTTAATTTCAACATTTGTTTCTATTTAAATTTTCTATATCAAACATAATCATGTTTTAAACATTTTGCTGGTCATTAATTTAACAGGAGAAAAAAAAGACAAATAAAATTACAATCATTTTTCCAATCAAACCTGGCAGAAATTGTTGGTCTATGATTCTCAACAACAAACAAATGTTTGTTTGTTTTTTCCTTTGAGTTTCATTTGACAAATGACAGTTGTGTTTTTTGTTTGGCAATACACGTCAAAAGCCGCTTTTGTTGTTTATGTTGCAGTTTAAAAGACTGCCAAGCTTTTTGGCTGGTTGGTCGGCTGACTTCTTGTCTAACGTTTAAAATTTCATTCAATTGCGAGTTTGGTTAACCCAAGAGCAAAAGCAAAAAAAAAAATATCGTAAGCAGAAACGAAAAAAACAATTTTAACGTGGTATGACTTTTTGTTGTAACAAAAAGAAAATATGAAGGACGGCAAACCAGCACTTTACATGACTCTACCACACCATTCAATGCTTGCGTTGCTCCGTGTAGTATTTAAATCTTCGCGTAGCATCATTGAATGCGTTTGGCATTAAAAAATTTTCCCCTGTCAATTTTGCACAGAAAAAATAAATTCTGCTTTTAAATTCTCTACAGGAAGTCATTCGTATTGGTCTCTTTTAAGGATTTAATTTAAAGGAATTCGAGAACTCGTCAAAAACTTTTATCAGGCACGGATCCTGCTTAAGCTTTTGGAGGAGAAATAATGAAGAAATACGAACAATTCTAAAAGTTTTCTAATCCTTTTGAGATTAGGTTTTAATTATTTTGGAGGGAATAAACCCTTTCACGGCGATATTCATAAAAAATATTATTTTAGGTTTAAAGTACACAATAGTTAACAACGACATTTAGGCGATTGAAACTTTTATAAGAAATCGTATTCATAAAGAGTTTTTAACAAATATATATTTTTGAATTTTTATGCTGGCAACACAATCATATTTTAATGATTCCGAGTAGTCGTATGTATAAATCGATTTTTGTGGTTTTAAAATAAACTAAGTCTTGTTTTCTAGTAAAAATTTATACAAAATGTTTTTTTTATATTTACATTGGGTTTTTATTATCCATTTTATGGAAAACCTATAAAAACAGATTTTAATGGTGAATTAAAAGGTGACCTTCAGAGATACGAAGATGTAAAAATGAGTGCGAATAATATTGGGTGAATATTTATGAATTAACATGACAATTTATAGTTTCACAGTCAGTAGCACTAGCTGTAGCTTGCTGCTAGATACTACAGTTGGAGCACCAAGCATTAGTTCAATTTAAATACCTAAAAAGGCAAACATTATTGTGTGTAACACACGTATTTATATTTTCTTTCAAATATAGTTGTGTTTGTCCATGGCGTCATTGATATGTCGTATAAATTGTCACGAATTGTCAGGGGTTTCTGTGTCAATTGCTATTTTGCCGTATCCAGCAAGAACTACTTTTTATAGAGACACAAACCTACAGAAAACATATCAGTATGTTTCTTTTTATTAAATCCAAGTATATCCATTATATTTAGTGCATACACTGCGATTTACTTAAATAAGGAATTGTTGTAATTTTCAAGTTGCAAACAAACGTATTTTCAAAACCAGACATTGGAGGATTGAAAATTCTAGCTGTTAATCTGGACATATAGAGTAAATAACAACAAAATGGGCCAAAAGAAATGTCCCAATTTCAAAATTATTCACGCTAATTCTATCACAACGTATTTTATTATAAAAATTCAGTTTATTTGTTGGGGGGAATAAGCTATCCTGGTTGCTTAAGCCAGTTTATCACGAAACATTCACCCAAATTTTCCAAAAAATTAGAAAGTCTTATGCTTGAAATTTTTTAAACCAAATGAGAAAGTTTAAAGAACTTCAAAAGAACAACATTACAGTTTTAACAATGTTCTCTTCTCCATATCTTTTAATAAACGGAAAGGAAATAATGTGTTCTTTTCTAAGTATTTTTAAACTTTATTCACAGGGACACTCTTCCCTTTTTCCATATCTTATATTATGAATTAATATATCCCTACGATTTTTCCCCTTTTACGCTTCCTTTCTATTCTCAACACTCTTTAATAAAAATGGAAAAACTGTATATTCACTGGTCTTTTAAAATAGATGGTTTTTCCTTGGAACAAATGATGGGGAAGGGAGAAAAATCCCTAGGAAAAATCGTTATTAGGCTGAAATGTTTTGAAGACGAAGTGAGCTAAGTCAGCGCCACAATTGTTATTTCCCATTTTTGCAGCACTACTGATAGTAAGTCTTTAACGACTTAAAGAGTCCCTGGGGCTTATTTCAATCAGCTCGTGCTTTCGAAAAACACCGCAGAAAAACATGTCACTATTCATAATGTCTTTAAAGAAAAAATTAGGCTCTTTCTTCTAAATGGCACGTTTTACGGTCAATTACTAACAGCTGAGGGACTATCTGTACTTTTTAAGGGCAGGCACATTATCAAATCTTTGTTCAAATTAGGCTGCAGGGATAACTGTGAAATGGCTAATTCTGTCGCACGTCGTCTGGATGGGGTTGCTTGGTCTTTCACCACATCTAGAGCAAGAGAAATAAAATTCTGGGCGGAACGAGCAGTTTCCAGTTTCCTGCTGAACGCTGGAACTCGGTTTTGGGCGACCATAATAAAAAACAGCGTTATGCACGTTGTGGCAACATCACAAAAAAAATTTTCCACAAAAAACATTTTATTTGTGGGTTTTCTGATTGGATCATCAGATATTCTTTATTTCCAAAGCATACGTTGCCGCTAAGGAAACGAGGAATAGATTGACTACAAAGCATATTTATATATAATTTCATTTTTAAACAAATCAATTTAAAAAAACTTTTTAAACTCTGAAGCCGATAGTTAATAAAATAATCGGTTATATTTTCCGATTACTTGCAAGTAATAATTTCTTTCTCGGCTAGTCTAATCAGATCATTAAACAATGGATTACTGATTGTAATGTAATTGTATTCCTCCATTATTTGTTCCGACTATGATAAATTTCGTTTTGAAATTATTATCTGATTATGTCGAATTGATAAAAAGCCATAACGAAGGATTTGTTAAGAAACTTTATCAATTTTAATTTATGTATTTTATTTTTTGTTACATATTTCAAGTTCAGTGGAGAAGGAGACTAGATTAACTTATAAACAACTCAGCAATAATTCTCTCAATTCATTAGACAACCTCGAGAAAATGATGGCATTTGACAGCGATATGATATCAATATCGAATGACGCAATTTGCCATTCGGTATTAAAAATTCTATCTTTTCCTTATTGAAACGACTCGGAGTGTATACATTGTGTATTTTTATTTATATAAATGCTTTTTATACAACAAATGCAGCAATAAATAAAAGTATTAAATTATGCTCTATTTGACTTCGAATTCAATATTAAAGAGAGAGACAAAAAAACAAATCAAAACCAATTCTGGCTTTATTTCATTTAAGTTTCTTCGCCTTCGATACTGACACTGGATGTTGTTTATGCATTTCAATTGAAAAAAATCATTTTATTTTTTTTTTATTTTCCATTATTGAATATCGATTAAGTTTTAATAAAGTTGACAATATGTTGTATGTGAACACTTTATTAAAGGCAGCGTTAAATTTAATCACCCCAACACTGGCTTCAAAAATAAATAACGTTAACGATTGAGCAAAATGATCGTTAAGACGGAAGGTTTTGCATTCGAGCGTAATTTTGTTTTAGGCAAGTGGAATTTGCAGCAATCACGAGTGTATTTTCTTTGAATATAAGTTGTGGAAAAAATTCCTTTAATTTTAAAACAATGTAACGAACTAATCAGTGCCATTTCGTAATATTTATCGATCTTTTATTCTCTGTTTCAATGAACTTATATTTTTTTTACTTGCTGCGGCAGTGATTAATTTTCTCACTGCCTCTTTATTGAAACCATGTCATTCATTCTGTTTAAGTAGAATAAAATGCTTTTTAAGTAACTTTGTGATCTAAGTTGATTTTTTGGATTGAATTTATTCTTAAACATAATAATCTTCAATGTTATATTTTTCGGTGTCATATTGAAATTTAATTCCTAATTTTTATATTTTGTTCTTTTGTAGAAAAACGCTTTTTGTTTTAAAAGATTTTGTCCAAAAATTAAGAGTTAAATATCCGGATTCTATATATCTTAAACTACATGTGTGACATTTTTTTTTAGTTCCAACAGTAACTTGCACTCCAGTTTTTATTCGAAATCCTCATTGAATTTTTATTAAACCACTTTTGAATTTAACAGAATTTGTTTGTAGTAAACAACAAAAAGGTTTAGCCACCCCCCAGTTGTTTTTTATAACTCCACATAAATGGAAAGAGTATTTTTAGGTCCGTCATTTCATTTGTACTTTATACAATACTGATTTTCGACCCCACGAAGTAATATGTTTTGAATCCTTAAGAGCCAGAAGTTCAATTAACAATTTCCGCCTATCCGATGTTGAAATCCACTTTCCGGCGGCACTAGTTAACAAAGTACCTCAAAACTTAGACCAAATTGTCTCTATTTGAAATCAGCAATATGAGTTCACAAGCTTCCGAAGTATATGGCCAAAAGTATTTCTTTGTATTTCACGCACGGGCCCATAAAATATGCACATTCTGAGTCCTTGTTAATATTGCTACTGGACAAAATACATCAAAAAACGTAAAAACTGGAATTAAAAAATGTTGATTACCAAAAAATCGATATTCAAAAAAACCAAAAATTCAACTTTTCACCACAAAAATTTTTATTTAGCCAAAATTTTGTAATTTCTCCAAAATGCCGAAAAGTGACAAGTCAATATTTTCTGAAAAACTTCGAAATCTTAACAAAATCGATGTTAAATAAATAATTAAAAAAAGTTTCACAAAATAAAAATTTTAAATTCACCAAAAAATGTTAAAATCATAAAAATTATAAATTTTACTGCAAAAATTCAAAAAGCTGAAATTTTATCTAAAAATACCGCAAAAAATCAAAATTCAGCAAATTTCGGAATTTTACTAAAAATGCTGCAAATTCACTAGGAAGCATTAAAATAGATTATTTATTTTAGAGAAAATTTAAAAAATAACGAAAAATATTTAAAATCATAGAAATTAAATATTTTGCCGGAAATCTAAATTAAACTAAAGAACAAAAAATTTAAATTTCCAAACAAATTTAGGAATTTCCCAAAATTACTTTACAAAACCAAACTATAGTCCAAAAATTATATCGAGATTTTCCAAAAAAAAAGAAGCAAAGTTCCAAGAAACCCGAAATTGCAAGAAAATATAAAATTTAAAATTTGGGAAGATTTTTAATTCACCATAAAATTTAAATTGGAACAAAACAAAGTAACTGTAAAAATGCCACAAAAACCATAATTCACCAAATTTTAAAATTTAAAACTAAGTTTAAGTTTCACCAACATTTGGGAATTTCGCTAAAAATTAAAAAAAAAATCAATACTTCATGAAAAACCTCCCACCGTAATTTTCACAAACAAGATCCAAAAACAGGCTTAGGCATTTTTTGAAATTTAACGACAAAATCTCTTAATTTGATGAAATATTAAAAATTTTACGAAAAAATTCGATTCCGCTATTATCGAGAATTCACGAAAAAATCGAGAATTTATCGGAAAATTGAAGCATTCAGAAAAAAGAATGACAAATTTAAGGACCCGAATTAAAAAAAAACCAATCGAAGAAAATACTTATATTAAAACGAAAGGAGAGTTCGAATGTAAATAAACCGGAGGCGAAATTAAAGGCTACAAACCATCCCTTGCACTTGGTTAATCTGTTGTACATTTTGAGTAGATCATCCTTTTGTGAAGGGTATACAAGATTCGGCACAGCTGTATATATGTAGCTCTCTTACTTGTTATGTTCTAAAATTAAAAAGAAAACTTCTACACCAATTCCAATGAGAAGGGGAACATTGCATTTGGAATATATTTAACTGTATGTAGCTCTACGTAAAATAGTTTCCTTCTTGTGTTTTGATTTACTACGAAAAACCAAATATTTTATAATTTTGTATTAATTTTTTTTGTTAAAACTTCCATGATATTTTTGAAACTACTGGGCAGATTTAGAAGCAACATATTTATCAGCAGACCGTAGGAATAATTTTATTGTAGACTTTTTAATTTTTTATTTACCCCAATAAGGCAAATGATTCTCTAGTTATGGTAACATATGTCGTGCAATATAACGGTATATCTCAAAAACTACAGCTGATGGAAAAAGTGATGGCAGGTTTGAACTCCGCGCCCCTGATAACTAAGAAAACTCTTTTAGTTGTGGAATAACAAAAAGTCTGTTTCCTTGTGTTATTTACTACACTCTTGCTACCAATGAATATTGTGAAAACAAAACGATTTAAAAACGAAAAAGATCGCGATGTGCCGATTTCTTTCTATTTTGCATTTATCTTAAAGATCGTTTTTTTAATAATTTTCATCAATTTCTCATGACTGGTTTACCTTAATTCTGTTATACGATTCTGTTATGTTATGAAGTTTGCTCTGCATTTTCAATTGTAATAATTTCAAAATGATTCGAAACTCTTTTTCAAAGCGATCGAAATTTATCACAACTCCTTAAAAATGTTCGTTTTAAAATCGATCGACTTTGAAAAGAATTTGTTCAAGCTCACGTAAACTGGACTGAAACCGTCTGGAGCTGAGTAAGTGTAAAATTTATTTCTGTTCTTAGATCTTCTATTCTTAGAATGAGGATGAGGCGAATATAATTTATTTTGAGTTTGACGGTCGAGCTCAATAATTATCAATATTGGTCAAAATCGTAAAGCGATAATCGTAAAAATGAAATCCACCATTTTACTCAATGAAATAGTCAGGATAATTGCCGGATATGAATCGAATAGTAATATTTTGGAGTCATATCAAATTACAACTTGCCAAGTTTCCTGCAGCTCCAGGAGGCATTAAATAAATAAGTGGAACGGGACTACTCAGGGAGTACAAGCTCTTAAAAAAGGCAAAGGTTACTGGACTACATATTAAAATAAGTTAAAAAAGGAAAACTTTGAGTAAAGAGCAACAGAGTAACATTTGTCATCCTTTAAAATTTGATTTGATTTATATTGAAAACAAATTTCGAAAATTAAAAAAAAAATTTTTCTACATAAAACATGAAGCGTTGACTTCATTTCCAAAAGTCCAGAAATTTTTTAGTGAAATTTCGGTTTTTGGAGGAATTTGGTTTTCTTTCTTGATTTTAGAAAATTTTCAGGCCTTTTAAAAAATGTTTAGTTTCGGCCAACATTTGGGTCCGTAGGTTATCTAAGAGCATCGGGATAACTTCTGTAAGGGGACTTAATAGCAAATTTTATAAAACTTCAGAATATTTGAATTTTATGTGCGTGTGTATAACCGTTTCCCCGCAAGAGTGAAAATAAAAAAAACCCACAAATTTAATCCCATATCTCGGGAACTTGAGCATCTCATTGGATGATTTGCCGAATTCCCTAATCAAGTGGTCTAAGTTTTAAGTTAAGTTATCTAGTGCAGTCAGAAAGCTAATTTCAACATCGGATAGACGGACATCGGTAATTGAACTTTCCTACATATAAGGATATAGAATATATATATATATATATATATATATATATACTTTTTTGGGTCCGCATTGAATATTGTAGAAATTAAAAATGGAATGGCAACAAAACACACCAGTACAAGTAGACTTTAAAATTCAAAGAGATTAAAAGAATGAAAAACGTGCTGTTATAAGCACAAAACCTAAGGAATGATAATTTCGTATAATAAATCGCTCAAAAAACTCCAGGCCTTTTGGTGGATGTCAAATTCCTATTAATGATTTTATAAAATATAGCATAGCATTCCCATTCAACAAGTGGCTGTCCATGGTCATAAGCCTTATGCTAGCCAATGATATTCATTCAATCCCAATGTGCGCTACTGTCTTATGCTCTTCCTCAGGAATATCTCTGGAGTTTGACCCGTTTAACCGTTGCGAGGCTTTCTCGTGCATCTCTTTAGAATTCTTCCATTTGTTAATAAGCACCGGAGTTCCTACAGCGATTAACATTTCCATCTCTTGCGGGGATTAATTGTGCCATCCCTCGCGCGGCAGTCTTGTGAATTTCTTGCTGATTTTTCCCCAATGGGGAAAAAATGCCCACCCACAAAAGCTCCAGGGTAATAATGGAGATAGATTGGTATCCGGAATTCGCATACTATAGACTAAGCTCCCTCTTCGCAACGCATCGCTGGCGTCTGCTGTGATTTTTATAAGTGTGGATTAACTTTTGTCTGCCCTACTTATTTAGCCAGATTCCTAGCGGAGATACCTCTAATCGACCACTACCACGAGGAGGAGAACGTATGACAGTGCTTTCAGTTACTGCATCTTTCCACCTGCTAGCTGACGGTCATATGTGGAAATTCTAGAACAAAAACGGAAATTTAGATATCAGATTCAACAACTCCGATCTAGTGGGACTTTGTTTCTACTGCTAAATCATAACTCCACTCTTAACCGTTAAAATAAAACCCTGCTTTACAAGACCAGTTATGACCGTTGAATGGTAAGTATGGTGAAAAAGAACTGCCAAAATATATCTCGAATAGCTTCAAGTGATTCAAATTAAAAATCTCAAAAGTTATATTTAATTTGCCTAGAGACCGATCTCCAACAAATGGACTGACTACACAGACATTTTCGGTAGATATGCTCTTTCTTAACGGTGATAAATTCACCATTAAAAATAAAGTGGCAGGGGTTGCATTATTCTTTAACATATTAGAAGGTTTTATTTTTAATAATTAGTGCATATATTTACCAAATAAGTTAATAGTATTTAAAAAAAGGACATGTACTCTTTTAGCCATAACTTTAGTGTAGTAGGCTGCAGAGAAGAGTGAATTAAGTAACAACGAGTAACTAAAATAATTAGGTAACTCAAGTTGTAAATGATTGTGGTTTCATGCTTTTAAGCAAAAGCACAGTGGAACTATGATATGCAATTTCGGGAGCGTTTTAAAACATTAAAGATGAGTAAATGAAAAGCTTTAAAGTGAAGTGAGTAACTAAATTCTGAACACATACCATCAATCGCATAAGGCGTTTTTATTTCTGACAAAAATTTTACATATATGTTTCATTGCATTCTGTATTTACCCAAAACGGAACGTACCTTTGCGAATACAAAACATTAAAGTTTACCGGAAGTACATCTACGTTATCACGTGTGTGCTTATGGATGTGTTGAAATTTTATTTAATTATTTCTGTATTTATGCTAATGTAGGGGAGGATATCGAAGCAGGTCGCTGACCTGCTGCTCGGCTCTCGGCCTTCCTTTTTATCAAGGAATCTCTTGTAATTGCTAGCTTTTGTCTTACGATCTCTCAGCATTCACATCTAACAAGTGTCTGCCCGTGGTCCTCAGCCTTATGCTAGCCAGTGCTGACATTCACACACAATGTGCGCTACCGTCTCAGCCTCTTCAAGGCACAGTCTGCAAGTATCATCTTCTTCGAAACTCATCTTGGCCAGATGATACATGAAGTTTCCATTTCCATCTTTCTAGGTTAGTAGTACTTTTGTTACCACTAGACTATTTCCCAGTCCATCTGTGGGTTCTGGTCCACAGAAATTCACATTAAATCCTCATCTTAGTTCGTCTGATGCTTTATTCCCAGCTGTGGCTATGGGTCCTTTAACTCATATCAACTTTAATTCACATCACCGAGCCACATCTGTTTAGTTCCTGCACTAGCTTGGATCACACGTTCACTTGCATTATGCATTTTATAACCGGCTGATTATCAAGTGCAATGAGAATATTTCTTCCATGCACTCGAATTTCCAACACCTACAACACCCCAATAAATAATGCCTGGTAAACGGACACGTACTCCCCTACCAGCGGTCATGATCCGTAAAAAATATGACAAAACTTCTCCCTATGGGCGGTGTGAGTACCATTCGTTGAATTTCGCCACAGCCATTTCTGAGATTTATAGCCCTAGACCGAAGCATAGCGTTGATCCATATTCTAACAATGGGGCCAAGCCAACGCTCGGTAAGAGCAATTTTCACCTTCACGGAATATATCTTGTCAAAGGCACCTTCAATATCCATAAAAGCGAAAAAAGCAGATGCACCGTTGAGAGTTACCTTCTCTGCTACTCTGGCATGCTCGTGCAGACCAGTAACAAGTGATATACCTGCTCTGTAAACATGTTGGTATCTGTTCAATAGATGTAAGGCTAATCGGCCTGGAGGCGTTAGCTTCTGTATAGTCTCTCTTGCCCGGTTTGGAAAGAAAAACAACCTTAGTTTCTCTCCAGGCCACCGTGATATATGCCGCCATTACACATGCTACGAATATCCCACTGTAATAAGGCAGAGAAAATTCAATCCATTCCAGACGCTTTAAATGGTACAAAAGGTAGTATTGCACTTCCGACAACATTTGGAGTCTTTATGCTCTCAGCCTCAGCTCGTCTTCTCTTGAGATACTACCTTCTGTGCTCCGTATACTTCCGCTTCCTTGTAAGCATCCCATGAGGGCGAATCTCTGTCCTTCATGTAACGATTAAAGGCCTCTCATTTGTTATTTTTCTTTCTTCCAACAAGATGTCGGATCTTTCTCAACTAATACTGTCATGGGACAAGCATGCTCGAAAACTAGCTTAACCGCCGAGTTTAATTGTTCCACAGTTCACTCGATTTCGGCGGTGTTATGGAGCTTGGTAGTGAGCACTACCCATATAAGTAAAATTATCAGTACTCTTTGGGATTCTTATACGCCTGCGTAACTTTTTCCGACTTCTGCAATACAAAATCTCGAGCTGGATGGCCTTGTGGCCAGACGTGGTTAATCTTTCCGAGACCTTCCAGCCCTTAACCTTGTCTAGCATTTTGACTGAGTGATATCGATCACATCTGCCCTCCCCCCATTTAGTACCAGGAAATCGTATCTGTCTAAAAATTCTAAAAACTAGTGCCGACTGTTGCATCACATCCCATGACTAACGATGTACCTCTTTGCTTACAAAAACTGACGGGAAGATATGCTGACACAATTAGAAATAATCCCGAACCACTGTCTGTCATTATTACAATAAAATCCGGCGAGTACAGATGTGCCATAGGTACTGTTCACATGCCATGACGCACCAGGATGGATGGTCTTGTTTGACCATCAGTCTGTGAGTGATTTTGTTTGAGTAATCCAGAGTTCCTATAAAAAGTGCATCTCTTGCTGAGGACTTAGGCCATTTGCAAAAAGCACTACCTTTCTATAAGGCAACATATTTCTCTGAAAGAAAAACGCCATAGAACTAAATCTATGTTTAAAAAAAGGTTTTACGTTTCTTTTTAGAATTTTTTCTACAAATTAGTCACTTTTATTTTAAATAAATTTTAGAAAATATTTTTATGCAAAAAAATCAGTTCAGTTTTAAGTTTATTTTCCTTTACAGTGTATTTCTTGCGATGTCCAGTTCTTTGGAGGTACATTTTCCAGTTTTTCAATTTGTTTTTGATCTCTTTTAGTTCCACTGTCTTGCGCAGAAATATTAAATGACAAGGTTTTTTTCTATGAACGTCGAGTCAACAGGTTTTTGGCCTGATAATTAGTCCCCAGGTTGACATATGACACTTTTGTTTTCCATTATGCTAAAGTTTGTTTTTAACAGTTTGAAAACTTTTTTCGTTTTTTTTTTTTTGTTTTTGTTTTTCGTAACTGGTTGCATGATGTGCATATCTGTTGTACTCAACGTCAGTCATTTATATGAAACAAAAGTTATGAACTTTAGACAACAATGAACAAATGTGAGCTGATTGACTTGCGGTAAAATACTTTTTCGGGATGACTTTCTTTTAGTTTTGATGGCATTTTTCGCTCCACAATTTATGGCAAAACGCTAGAAAAAATTTTGTAAATGAAGGATGACAAAACAGAAGTTGAGATACGAAGTTTAGTGACATGAAAGTAGGCAGCATGCATGAACTTGTTCGATTTTTTTTTTAATTAATTTCAATTAACTAAAAAATAGATGATTTAGTTATTGAAACAAAACAAATTGATATGACTTAATTTTATTATTAGTATTAAAATTTAACTTAAAAAAATAAAAAGATGTCAAATGCGTTTGTTTCACATAAATAAAATTAACACGGATAAAATAATTTATTAAAATATTAATTGAAAGATAGTTTCCTTTCGTTGTAATTTGAATTAATCGGGAATTCTAAATTTCCGCTGCAGAAAATAAGCAGTCCCCAAGTTTTCTATTTTACATGAATGTTTACAGTCGTACTCCTTGTGCGAAAGTAATTAATTTTTGGGAGGAAAATTTCCTCATCCTTCTGGATCGAAATCCAAATACAAATGATGTTTTCAGATTACAACGCGCTCGCAAAATGTTTTCTTTAGTAAATCGATTGTTTGACGAGCTGTATATCATATGGTCTTTTCTTGAAAACCACAAAAAATTTTCCGATACAAAAAGCTTTGGGAAATGTAGGAATTGTTTGTTTTCGTCAATACTTCCCTCCCGAAAAGCCTAAGCTGGATCTACGCTTGCATCCAACTAAAGATTCTTTAAGGCTCTGTATCGCTCACGGTAACGTTTTCACTTTTAAAGAAGTAAGAACCAATAATTCCAGCGACCAAACAACAATTAGCCTAATCGGGCTTTTTTCTGTCTGTCTATTCATGATAAAATAGTCAACAAAACTTAGCACAAGGCCATTTGCGTCAGGCACTGGATACCACTGGATGGACTGATATTTTGCTTACGTATTTGGATGAGTATCTTCTAACTTCTTCTTGGACTGCGAGGATATTAAAATGCAGGTGAATATTATCATGTCGTATGCACCATAGAGCGCAGACGATTAGACATAGTTTTGGTTATTTTCCTCATGTTAGGCGTCGATTAAGATTAATTCCAACGTAGTTTTCCGCTTAAATACAGTGACATCAGTTCTTTTATAGATGGGAAATTTTGCTTTCTGAGTGTTCTGAGTATTTTCCACTTTGTTAACCAATCCTATAGCTCGATAATATGAGATTGTAGATGCGGTCTTCGATGCAATCTTCGGATCTTTAGTTACACCTACAAGTGCAGCGTTATCTGCGAAAGTATATGTATTGGAGTTCGTTGGCATATCGGCTGTGTAAATTATATATACTAGCCGGGCTAATATACACCCGCCAATACCCTTTGAAATTGAAGACAATTTAATCCTCTGATCTTTAAATTTTTCTATCTGTCATGTAGCCTATAAGAAGTCTGTCAGCATTTTCAGGAACCAGTTGCGAGATTTTGATGAGTAGCCAATCGTGTCAAACTTTATCAAACGCCTGGGCGATATTCTATGAATAATGCCGAACAATATTGTTTGTGAATCTAGTAAGTGTAACAATTCTGTGAACTTGCTCGTTAAGGCAATGAGTTATATAGATTTTTGGAACAAATTTCCGTCATCCCTTGTCAAGTTTTATTTGGAAACAAACCGGTTTCGGCAAAGTACCATCTTCAGTATAAATTTCTGTTCTGAGGTATGAGTTATACTCAGTACAAACATTTTCTCAAATAACTTTGGTTTTTTGATTATAACAATTTCAAAATTCTACCAAAAGGAAGGGAAGGAACGAATTCGCAGCATGGCGTTAAATGTGAACAGTATAACTCTGAGAATGGTAGCAGGTAAGTTCCTTACCATAGACCCAGTAATACGCTCAGATCCGGGTGATTTTCGCACATCAATATTTTTAATTGCCAATTTGAGTACTTACTGGTAATCGAAATTGTATAGATCCATTGACGGTGTTACTGAATATTGTTACAAATATTTGTGTCATTTGGTGTAAAGACCTTCTGCTTTTCAATCGAGTTTTTGGCCCAGGTACGATTTTCAAGTCTTAATGATGATTCGTAGCTAACAGGCCATTTCAGTAAACTACGCACCTGTATGACACTTTAATCCCTCTTGGAAAATGTATCCTGTAAAATAAACGCTTTGATTAACAACCTGTCACTTTTTGCTTCACCTTCTTTAAAAAGCCTGTTCCTCGTTAAGTTCTGTCTATAAAAACAGCTAAATTGGGCAGTTAATTATTATCTTTCTTTTTAGTAAAGGGAATTTTGCTTAGATATTGAAAACTTTAAAATGGAACAAAATAAAGGACTGGGCTGGATTCAAAATCAGGAGCCGTTGCAGATCTTTACAATTAATGGCAACCACTATAGAGCAACGATGAATGATTTCTTCATTTACAAGATGACTCGCATTGATGTAAAAGAGCTGTGGTTTTCGTAAGGTGCCACAAGCTCTTAATGGAAGAACACGTTTGATGAGCAAATAATTTAATGCTTTGGTCCCATGAAGAGGCTGATAAGATAGAGCCGGCTGACGACATGGAAAACGACATTCGCGAAGATTTGACCACCACAAGGCCCTAATTGCTGAAAAAAATGATGGTATGTTGTAAAAGTCATGGTATGTTGACCAAAATTATACTCAAATGCACGAACATGATTCTTTCAAATAAAACCAAAAAATTCCTATCAAAAATTCATCTCTGTTTCAGGACTTTTTAAAATTTTTTAACGCCAAAAAAGCAGGCTATATTTTCTTGCTTACGCATCATTTCTTACTTGATAGTTTTGATATTTCTAATATTGTTCCGTTTTTGTTGTGTTTGCCGTTAGACAATATTAAAAAATTTGATTTCGACAGCGGCAGATAACGTTAATCGTTTAACTGTGTAGAAGGAAATATTATTCATGTTTTTATTGACTAAAAAAAAACTATGCAGACTTGTAGACAGCTGCCATTCGTTTTGCTCTAATTTTCTATAAATATTTTGTTTTTGCCTTTAACCTATAAAATCAGTGTTCTTTTGTCGGCCAACAATATTATTGTTTAATCAATATTAATCCAGTCGTGAGCTTCAAGAACTCTAGTAAATCTGACACACAATGGCTTTTGCAGTATAAAATAAATAACCTTTAACACATAAAATTATAAATTATATTTATTCACGTTATATGGCATAAATTTCAACTTTAGAAAATCATTTTTTCATTCATCATTTATTATTTAGACACTTGTGTTGGAACAACCTTGTAAATACACTCAGAAAAAGATAAGGCAAGCAAATAAAAGATTTTAGGAAAAACTAAATCCAACGTATTTCAACTGAAATGTTAAATTCAATTAAATAAAAAACAAATAGTCGTGCCGAAATCTTCGTTGTAACCCAAGAGAAAGGGATAAACGTGAAATATGATCAAGTTCTCATATTCCAGCTGCTTTGATTACTGGTTTAAAAAGATGATGTTTACAGTTGACACAACCTTAGTAGAAAGAAATAGATATTGATGACGACGTGTGTAGAGGCATAGAAAATGCATTCCACTCTGCTATTGTCTAATAAAAATGTTAACATTTCCTGCTTTCAAAGTTATCATTCAAAACTTTTCATAATGGAAGGAGTAAAAAACGAACTTAAGTCTGACGAATATCTGCTTAAATAAAAAACAAAATATTTCCTCCTGAATAAAACTGTTTTTATTTATAGCAAAAATCTTAATTGATTTATTATTTAAAAATAAAATATTACTCGAACAGGTGTTTTGAACGAAATTTTTAAACGATTTGAGAGCTGGAACCGTAACGGTTACAAGTTTGTTAAAGAAAAATACTTTTTTAATGATTAATTTTCAAGTTTTATTTTTTTCTTAGAAAATATACGGACTCTGGAGATAATATTGACCTCAAGTCAGTTAATATCAGTTTTAGGGCTGAAAAAGTTCTTTCTACAGTGTCTTGTTCACTGGAAGAAATTAAATAAAACGAATGAAAAGTACTTTTATTTTTCAAGCAAAAAATTAAACTAAAAAAATATTTACCATTTTTTAAACGAAAATTTGGATTTTAAAAATGAAATTATTTTTTTTTTAAATTAAATTGAAACAAATCAAAATTATTGCACATAAAGGCATTCCGCGTATCAAAAATTACGTTGGTGCACTTCTTAATCTTGTAGCATTTCATTTTCATTATGATTTTTTTTTTGGTTGAAATTTAAAAAATAAGTTTTTTAAGAAAGGTTGGTCCTGCAACGTTTTTTTTTTCTTAACAAACAAGAGCTCGATTAAAAATGTCACTTAAAAGAATTACTCGAGTATTCGTTTATTCGTCATATACAGGGTGTCTGGTAGCAGATTTATATTTTCAAACCTAAATAAAAAACGTAATATTTAATACAAAGTTTTATTAAGAGCATTGAACGATAGAATGGAAATGGGGATTTTATTTTTTAAATAGTAGCCATCCGTCGAGTTGAACACAGTGTTCAAAATGGAGCCTTGTCTTCTGCACCACACGCTGCAGTAAACTTGGTTTAATTGAGCTGAATTCTTGTCAAATATTTTCCCTTAAAGCCACGAGAGATTGGAGATTGTCATTATAAACCATGTGTGAAGAGTACGATGAATGAGATCGCAGGTTTGGCAAAAAGAATTTCGGTATCATGCGTCGATTATTTTCACCTTTGACATTCGTCGCCTGGCCTCGAGAATTTTCGAAAAAAAATTGTCCAATTATCTCATGCGTGGATAAGGCACACCAAACAGTTACCCGAGGCAATGCAGTGGGTTTTGATGTTTCAGTAGAGTGTTGCGGGTTCTTGGAGACCAATAACGGCAGTTTTGTTTGAAGACGTGGCCGTTTAAGTGAAAATGAGCCCCGGCACTCCAAAAAATGGAATTTACAGTGCGAAAACGCTCCAACATCGTTTCACAAAAATTTTTGCGTAAATCAAAGTTACTTTCTTTCAGTTCTTGAACGATTTTGAATTTCTAAAGAATGGAACTTTAGATCCTTTCTTAAAATTTCATGAATAATCGCTCTTGGAAGTCCCAGTGAGGCTGCTCTTTTCCGTATTGAATGTCGCGGATTTTCACATAAACTGCTTTCAACCAGTTCAATGTTTTTTGAGAGTCCTTGAAGATCGACTGGACCCTGGCCGTGGGACATTCATAGCCGAAGCAGTTGCGCAGAATCCCACGAACGAAATAAATTTACTCTCGGTCCATCACTTCTTCGCCGAACACCAAACTTTGAACAAAATTGTCGACGAGCAATGTCTCCACAGCGAACGCGCGATGCTCACTCGACCAATGTGACATCGTGACTGACAAATAATTCGAACGGCACCACCCTCCCACCGCTACGTTTAATAGTTTTCGATATAATCGTATTTAAAAATATAAATTTGCCACCAGTTAGTCGAATAATATTTTATAATAAATTAAAATAAGTTGCGTATCTGTTTAGAAAAAAAAAACTGTTTTGTTTTTCACTTAATCAAGTAAATCTTATGAGTAGCCAGTATTAGACATTCTTTAGGAACTGATTTGTTTTAAAACTTCAAGATTTAAGTCTTACCTTGTTCTAGCGTGAACATAAAAGTTTTCAAAAATATTAGCAAATCAGCACATATTTTATTTTAATTCACACCATTTTACTCCTTAAGCACACATGGAATATTTAACAGAACTAACAACTAAATCTGACAGTGTGTCATGTCCTTTTCTTGCGTTTTTTTCGACTCCTTTTTGCCATTCGTGCAGTGTTGTATTTATTGGCGCATGCCGATGAAAAAACAGTGCGATAATTGGCAAATGTGTATTAGATTTACATATGGTTATACATAATACATTACATAGCATGTACGAGTTCCACATATACAACACATATGCAAAACACGTAGTGTAAACGTACCTTGAAGACAATTTACAGCAACATTTTTTTCTGCGATATATTTTTATAGAAAGTAAAAAAATAAAACAAAATTGATTTCTATTCCATTGAAGCGTTTTTTTTATTAAAATAATGTTCAATAAACCTGTGCAGCTAAGTAAATTTTGGGCAGAGTGTTCGTTTTTTTTTTATATTTTTTTTAAAACTGTAATGAGAAGTAGAATTTTTTCATTGTAAATATCGTATAAACAAGACCTAAAATCTGTCAAAATTATTGTCATTTCAGAGTGACGATTTAGAAAGCCTTTTGAACACTTTACTAGCAATTTTATCGTGCATCTACAAACCGAGAGAAAAAAAGCCAAGCGTTTGAAAACTTTACATGTAGAAGATCCCCTACTGTTCACTGGGAAGAACAGCACCGCTTTAAAGTCTGACCACTTCATCATCAAGCTCTTAAGTCAAATTGTATTCCTAATTTTTTTAATTCTACCCCACTGTGCAGTGGAGAAGATGATATTGTTTAGCATTTCATTTCGCCATCGGCATTATGGTGCCAATATTTATTTATATCTTTCGAAAATATTCTAAATCAAACAGATAACAATTCTAATTTTATTTCTTTCCTTTTAATTTACAGTGACTTTCCACTTGAAGAAATAAGGCCAATAATTCAGTTTATCTATCTTAACCATCATACATAAGTATTTGTATTTAAATATACGTGTCTAGTGTTTAAACCACAAATAAATGTTCGTTTGCAAATTCAATATTTTAATTAAATATTATTCATTTTAATAATGCAGTCAAGATAAAGGGCCTTTGAATTTAATAATTTATTAAAACCTTCCATGTAGATTATGTATTTGTTTTGTAATTTATTTAAGTCCTAATGAAACATTTCTAAGATATTTTAATTAAGTTAATAATCGCATTTATACAGCTGGTGTCCCACATTTAAAGGGACACAGAGAACATGGCTGTGTAAATTTACTTGAAGAAACATAATTCAGTTGCTTGCAACAAATTATTAATGCCTTTATCTGCAGATGAACAATAGTAACTTTCAATATGTATGTCTTTTAAAACGAAACATTAATGAACAAGTTGCAATAAATATATTTATTTCATGCACTTAAAGAAAAATAATATGATGCTTAAGTGTCCACGAGACCACAATAAAATGATCGTAAAGTAAAGAAGTTAGAAGTTTGTACAGCTGCACTCACGACCTAATACGCTGCTTATCATTCATAATCGAAGAAATTGTATTAACTCTACTTGTGGTAGTTGTAGCCAGGCATACGAAAATGATTCTTAAATGACTGAATTCTCTTCCAAAGTTTATCTCAAATTTTAGGGACGGGTGTCACAAAATTCTAGCAATATTTGAAGTGGCAGCCATATGACTGATAAAAAAACTGTCGACAGTTTTCACTGCGACGAAACTGAATAAAAGTATTGAAAATTCCATAATATTATGTTGGCACCATTGGCACATTTCAAGAAGCTCAACCCTAAACATAAAAGAGAACTGCAACAATAACTGCAGTCTAATGAACACCTAATGCTGCAAGAGCATGTTGTATGAATTATGGAATATCAACTAATACATGGCAATAGTTCGAGCAACCGACAGGGCTTATTTTCACCTTGATGACTTCGTTAATCGTAAAAATTTTCGCATTCGTATTCAGACAACCCATAAGTAATTGTCAAGTCACTGTTTAAGCACATCTTACATCATTGGATCGAGCAAAGCGACTTGTAAAAATTAAAGTAAAATGGGAAAGTGTTATAATTTCAAGATTGTCAAAAAAAACAGATCGAAAAGTGGCCACCAACTGGCTCTGATTATTTTAGAAAAATTATTAAACGCTGAGACTTTTTATTTTTGAGGGTTGGATTTTACAGAAGCAAACGAAGAAAATACGTAAAGCAGCCGTCAAACAGAAAAAAAGAAGACGACTTCCGCTGTTGTCAATGTAGTTTGCTCACTCTAGTGCTGAAAATGTTCTTTTTTATCACATGTTGCCACGCTTTTCCAAAAAAAAAAAATTCTATTAAAAACTTGAAACGGCTGAATATTTTTAAGAGTCTCCGCTGCTACTAATCCGATTTTGCTGAATCAACGCTGTCGAAACAATCATTTGGGCTTCCTCCTCTGCTACAGGTCAAGTAATACAGTGTTCACACCTGAGCCTTAATTGCGTAAATAAGAGATTTACGTAATGAAGCCCTTAATTGAACTCAATTTACCATACAAGATCTCAGTTAATAAATTTAACAATTAATATTTAATTCCACCATAAATTCAATCAAATTTACAAAGCAACTCCGGTGAAATATTTTATTGTGCAGAAAATGTTGTAAAATGAACACATTAAATGTAATAGACCCCTAGCCAGACCACACAACTTATAGCAATATTACTACGATTATATAAAAAGGAAAACAAATCTTATGGATCCCAATCTAGCTGTCCCTCTCATATTATGGTGTTAATTGGAAATTGTGTACGTACCAACGCATAACACATGATTACACCCCTTTTTAAACAAGATTCTCGGGTCAAGAAAACATTTTCTGCTATCAAATGATAATTGAGTCAGCTAAATTGCATATGTGTCAACACCAACCAATTTGACTAATTCAAAATTTAGTTGCCTACATTAAGGCGCATGTGCAAACATACTATAAACAAACATGTCTTTTTATGTCATTTCAAGTGCGATAGTGGAGACAGAGAATGTAATGAGAATATTTTACTTTAGATTTGTTTAAAGGTCAGACAGTCAGATTATCATTAGATTTCTTTCTGCAAAAATCTAATGAAAATTCAAATACTTATAGAATAGAGTGAAACTCTATTTATTAACTTTTTTGCAGAACAACATTTTTGCTCAAAGATACCATTAATGGTTCAATACGTTCGTCCAATTGCATCAGAAGATAGTTTATTTTTTTTTCTGATCCTGGAAGTATCCCCATTAAAACTGTGACGCAAAACAAATTGTTTCTCTTTATGATTGTTAGTCTAATTTCAGCTTTTTAAGTGTCTCAATAAATTTCTAAATCTATTTCAATTTATTTTGCAAAAACTCTTTTTTTTTGTTCCTGCGTTTTGTTTTCGTTTTGCTCCCCACCCCACACCCCAATTCTATTTCTTGTCAAAGTTGTGTGTAATCGAACTTTTTCTGCCTTTTGTTTTGTTTAAGTGTTTTCTTTTAATATTGCACCAATTGACTTCTATTTCAATAAAGAAAACAAACTAAAATTGCAACAACAACAACAAAAAAATAAAATTGCCATAAACTTGCACTTGTATTATGATTCCTTTTTATCCTCTGCAGTGTTCATACAAGCTGGTAGGGCTTTGAAATCTAACTATTCTATTATATTATTGTTAAAGTGTCTCTCTGTGTGTGTGTGTGTGTGTGTGTATGTGAGTGTTTAGAAAACTTTATCCGTCTGTCTGTAAGTCTTTCATGAATGAATCGGAATAATAATAAAAAAAGAATCGCAGTATAAAAAGTATTATTTATTTGCAACTTTTTTACATATGTGTGCGTGTATTTGTATGAGTGGCTTTGTGTGATTCTGAACAAACATTTCTACAACTGTAGGAAGGAAAACTAGAAGGTTTTTTTATAGCCTGCGCTCCGCAAAGGATTTTTTTCCTTTCAATTTATTATCAAGCATATGAAGTAGTAAAATATCAATTCTATTTATATTTCTTGAAAGGAAGATCTTTCCGTCAAATAAAAAAAATATTTTTATTGCTTCTAAAACACGGTTTGCCCTTTAAAATTAAACTTTTTTTAACTCGCTTTTTATAGAATATCGTATTAAATAAAAGGGAAATTTGAAGTCTTTACTCTGGAGCCTAACCTAGAAAATTGGCCGTCAGGTGCCAGGCACAAAGGTGTGGACTGCCGTAACTTACTGTCAGAAATTGTGACTTATACCGCCACGTGCTGGCGGCCGGTAACAGGTTCCTGTCTCTGCAAGGAGTTTGGCTCGTGTGGGTGGGCGTATATTTTTCCATTACGGGGATGAATCGGGAAGCCTTGCAAGATGTGGGAAGATTAATCTTTGGAGAGATGGACAAGAATGTCTCTGGAGGGGTGGATCTATCTTTATAAGTACTTCTAAGGCGTTAAATCGTGAGATTCCGATTGTGATGGACTATGAAGCCTCCAAAGAGGCTTAATCTTTATAGGAACTATGGTGTTTAATGACCAGTGGGGGAATTCTGAAGATTTGAACAAAAAAACCTTGCAACGGGTGGAGAGGATAGCTCCTAGAGATGCTCCTGAGAAAGAGGCTGAAACGGTAGCAAACATTATATATGAATGTCTAACACTGGCTAGCATAATACTTAGGACCATGGACAGACACTTGTTAAGTGTAAATGCCATGGGGGGCCTAAGCATTAAACAAATGCTGGCAACTACAAGAGACTCCGTGATGAGGAAGAAGGTTAACACTCACCAGTCGACAGTCTGAAATCACTATAGTCGAATGTAACTGAATGACTGAGAGTAAGGTAATCGCAAATTATAAATCGGTTGCCTGAAATCAATTCGAAGAAAGAAGGGGTCAAAGAGAGATCCATTAAGTTGGCATACTGTTTCGATATCCTCCTTACATTACAAAAACATAGAAAATTGCTTTATTAGTTGTAATGTATAATTTAGATGTTTCCAATTACAATTAAAAGTAATTGAGTAATTGCAATTATTTAATTAAATCAATTCAATTAAGTCCTTAATGTTATTTTTAATTGTAACTGAAGAGTACTTGAAACCTTGCCCAAGCACACTTATTGAGAAAAGATTTTGTTTAAATTTCATAAACCAAATGAGAGTTATAAAAAAAAAATAACACAAACCTTAAAGTGATTTATTTTTACTGTCTCGTACGAATTCACTTACAATTTAAAAATGTTGCCATTAACTTGGCGGCCTAATTTAAAAAACTTATTTTAATTAAAATATTCAAATATTTGTTCAAAATAATTTTCGTTTGTGTTTCGTTTAATGAGATCATAATTAAGTCATTATGAAATATATCTCTGTGTATGAAATTACGAATTAATTAAATTGTTTTTTTTTCTATGTGAATGATGCCCAATAATTTTTTATGTGTATCCCTATTTACGCAATTAACTGCAACAACAAATATCTATTTTCATAAATTTAACAAATTTACATTCAAATCTAATCACACACACACACGCACGCACGCACACTTTCCATAAATACATTTTAAATAGTCCGACCCCTCCAAAAAGAACACTGGATGGAGCAGTGGCTTCGAAGTCATTGTGCGAGTGTGAACGAGTATCAGTAAGTTTATAGCACTTTGCAGCCATTTTACTAATTGCCTGTGGATAATGCAGGAAAAATTAAACATTTCAAATCCAAAAAAAAATATTACTATATGGGAAAATATTTAAACATAAATAATGAGGTACAGTTGGCGGCAAAGTTAGATTTAACAGCGGCTTGCTTCTACAACGGAAACCATAAAATTTTGTAGACAAGCGAGAAGAAGGCCTCTTAAGTGGGTGGATAGCGGTAAAAGCTTAGGGGCGGTGAATACAAATGCGACTCTAAAAGGCCCTAGACTGGAAAGCGGAAATTTCCTTAGATAAAATTCGAGCATTCTAAGCTGGATAACTGCAAGATAAAAATCGGAAGAAATAGAGTAGGATTAGGATTAGGCTGGACACATTCGCGGCTAGCGTTAGGCTCAATAAATGTGAATGCTAATGCAAACCTCAGCCTTAAGACTTAGTAATTCGAAAGTAGATCGGCATTAACCCGACATCGTAGTCATCTGCTTCAGTATCCAAATGCCATCTTTGGGAAAATATCCCAACGAGTTCCCAAACGAGTAAACCTGAAAAGCTGACCACATTGAGCAATTGATGCGAGAGCAGTCATCTACTTATACTTTTCTTCTAACAATACAGTTATCCATTCTAATGTGAATTTTCGTAAGTGTACGAATACTTTTTCTTACAACAACTGTCAGTGTATTTAATGATAATGATGCTGTTATGCGTACTTACATGTTGAGTATAAAGTGTGATGATGTTAATATTTGAATTGCAACAGAACCAGGGAGGAGTAAGAAAAAAATAATAAAACAACTTGTTTAGGGTTGTGGCAGTGTTAACAATTACTAAACAACATGCTGCCACTTTGCAGCGTGCAACATCTTATGTATGCATTTCCAAGTGTTTGTTTACCCTACACCACAGGCGACCTGTCAATCTATTTGTAATTTTCTAAACAAAAATCCTTTGCAACATTTCTCTGTGAGTCCGATTAACTTTCAGGATGATCCGATCAGTACAAATTATTTTCCACAATTTCCGAACATTCGGCATGCATGAACCGATGCATGACAAAAATGTATTCTGACAGTTGGATGGCTTTGATAACTTTGACAGCTTCTCAAATGTGACAATTCGAAAAACTAGCATTACTATCTGGTTACCCTATACATACAAGCAAGGTCCTAAAAATTATTATTTGTTAACAAAAAGTTTATTAAGAGCAACATGTATAAGTTATCAGCTGATTTTACATTAAACAATCTAATGTATTCTTTATAGGGTTTCTCTTTTCCAGGCAAATGAATGAATACCGGGGAATGAGAATATTTTACTAATTAATTGACATTATTCATTTCCTTTTTCATGAAAATATATAACGATTACTTTTAATTCTAGCTTAAAGCTGGATAAACTAAAAATTTTAAAAGAATAAAACTACAGTGGGGCAAACTTCGTTTTAACCCAAAAGAAAACTAATCGAAAAATATGACAAGATTCTCGAATTACTTTTTCATTATTAGTTCAGTTAAGTAGATCATCTTTACAAGCGTCCCTACTCAGTAGAGAGACGCAGAGAAGGCTACATACAATGCACACATTCCATTAGCTCGTGTCTAATACTTTTAGTTTGTATTTGGCTCAGGTCAAAGTATTGTCAATACATTTTCGCATAGCGTTTTCGGCTGACTGTTAGGGCGCAACGGCTTGGCGAAGTGTTTTGGTTAAATTAGTAAGGTTAGGACTGGATTAAAAAATGAGTATTCTTACGAAATGTGCCGATACCCCTGGAGTTCCTGAAACCCAAATCCTGTATTTCTCCGCGTCCGAAAGAAGTCAGTTCGCTGAATGGATTCGATTGGGTTGTACTTAACGCTTGTGGACCCGTAAGGTATGTCGACTCTGGGCACAACTGAGCGACCTCAGCCTTAGGCAAAACCACGTTGGACTTGAATAAAAATTTACTTATTCATTCAAAGGAATATCAATTTGATAAGTTCATTTTAATTTTAGTGCAAAAAAAAAGTCCACTGGCTTCAAATAAATTAAATTTAATTAATAAATCAAATATTTTGTATTACAATCTGCTTTTACTTGTCCAACTTTTACGCATTTGTAATAAAATATTCGCTGATATTTCTCTTTCCATATTGTGTTCCGTAAGGGAAAATAATGTGTTATTTAAATTTTCAAGCTCCACGGTGTCTTCAATGGTATTGGTATTGAAACAGGCCAGGTAGTGATACAAATTGAGTAGGTTGTAAAACTGTACAACTCGGTCACAACGTAAATGTGTATGTGACACAACGTCATTATAATTTCTGCTTATTTTCGTAGTAACCACACGGCAGAAATTATTGTATGCGAGTTTTATTTGTCATCTTCAATCAAAATGACCTGACTGCAAATAAGGTTGTGCAATCAAATTGTATACAAAGTTGTATTGCTTGAGGGCAAAACGTCCAACTTTCAAAAATAGTAAATTTCAATTATTTATGTAGCTACTTTACGAATAACATTTAAATTTTGTGTTCTCTAGATATCATGCGCAACTAAAAATATTGTAGTATTCCTCGGGGCATTGAGTTATCTGACGCATTTAACGTTTGTATTACAAACAACAGGGGGCAAATTACGGCATTCGATATCGATCGAAATTTTAAATAAAACATAATAGAAATTCAATGGAATATAATAGAAATTTCGATCGATTTCGATTTATTGGACGTAAAGAATCAAATAATGTTGTCAGTGATTAGAACAGAGATAGGAAAAAAATCTTGCCTATTAATTTTGTACACAAAAGTCTAAAATAAAACCGGGAATCGAATATTTTTCTCGGGGAATTGGGATTAGGTAGGGACGGAAACCCTAAATAAGTTTTCATTTAACTATTTTTTAGGCAATTCTATCCCAACTCATTTTAAGATAAAAGTACAATTAATTTGTTCGGGGGGGTAAGCTGATCTCTATACGCATTTTGCTGGTTGCTTCAGCAATCTCACCAAAAAGCCTTTAACCTACTTAAAAAAAAATAAATTTTGTGCCCGAAGTACTTCCAAATAAATGGGAGAGCTTAAAGTACCTTAAAAAAAACATTTGAGTTTTCATACAAAAACTAAATGTTTTCGAAGTATTTTTTGCCCCATGTCTTCAAAGAATAATTTCGCATCTAATATTTTTCAAGTTTCACAGGAGCAGGGTCTCGTATGCTTCGTTAAAGCCGCATATTAAGCTCTTGTTTTCTTTTACACACCAAAAGTTCTATAATTTCAATATGAAACATTAAGTTCAACAATCTGAGAAATTCAATGGGAGAAACCAACAAAATCTTGCAGATTGTACTGCCAGATGTAGAAATTTAAATAAATATTCGAATCGTTTATAAACATGCGCCAGCATGTAAGAATATGTAGGTATGTGCAAGCGGCATGTTGGTGCTCGTATTTAAAGAAAATATCAAGTTGTAGCAAGTGCTCGCTCGTATTATGGTTTGTTCGTTGTATTTAATGAGGAGGATTTTGTTATGAAACTATTTACTCCCAACATGTGGATTACTACATGTTTATATAAGTCTTAAATAACATACAAATTTTATTGTATACAATTTTATTGTGCATTAAGCACGTACTTGCAACATGCATACAGTCGAAGTCAAATGTGAACCTTGTTGCCAAATCAAAATTCGAAAATACGGGACTATCTTGTCCCCAGCATTTCGTTAGTTACGGCGTTAAAGGTGGGACCCAATATTAAACGCAAGATTTGTATTTTCTGCCATTTGTACAGTAAAATGTTGGCAACCTCTAAAAAAACCATTGTGACAGCTGACACTTTAGGTTTATTTGAACAATATTTTGAAAATGCTGAACGTTTTTGGGACAAAATCATCCTAAACGATAAAGCGCTTTTTCATCTTGATGGGTTTTCTAATCGCCAAAATTGCCGCATTTAGAATTCGGAAAGCCCACAAAAAATGGTCGTAAAAGGTGTCACTGTTTCGTGCGGATTTTGGCCTTGGACTATACTTTTTCAAAATGAACCCTAGTCAAGCAGTGACTTTACTGGTGTTCGCTATTAAGTAACACAGTATTTTGTGGCGAAAATGGATGACATTGATGTGGCCAAAATGTGGTTTCAAAAAAATAGTGCCACGTGGCATAGAGCCCGTGAAACAATACAATTACTGCATGCGACATTTCCTTGTCGTGTACTCTCTCGCTCGGTATCCACAATTTACCCTCTAGATTGTGGGATTAATCACGATTAGAAATATTTTTAACCACCCATGCATTATAGGAGGAAATTAAACCCGGCATCAACGAAGTTCAGCCACGTTGATGCAACATGATCATGCAAAATTTCCACAAAATGGTGGGTACATGTCTGAATAGCCCTTTGCCCGATGTGGTATTTCATATATAACCTTGTTCTATTTACTTTGCTGTTTAATAAAATTATACCAATCTAAAGACTAAAATCGTTTGGGATGCCATTTAACAACTTATTTTATGTATTAAAAATTACGTGCAAGTAGAGATTTTCTTTTCAATAGAACCTTTTTTCATATGGACTGCCTCAAATTCATATATATTTTATTTTCTACATTATTTGATTATTTTTAAAAATGTTCGGGAATAACAAACACTAATAAATAACACTGCCCTAAACTGAAAAAAACACACTAGTTGAAAACTTTTTTTTTTAGAAATTTCGACATTTTGCAAACTTAAAAAAAACACACAAACAACAGAATAAAATTCAAGGGCGGATGCTGCTGTAAGAAACCTAATAGATAAATAACACAACCGAAGCAGCGGCCGGCAGCAGGTAGGACTTATACCTCCTTATGCTGGCGGTCGAAAAAGGTCCCGTCTTTGCTAGGAGTCTGGCTAAATAAGTCAAGCGGAGAGGAGTTAGCACTCTCTTATAAAAATTCCTAATCCACAGTGGAACAACATACGCCAGGGATGCGTGGCCAAGAGGGTGCTTGGTCTCTAATGTGCAAACTCTGAATAGCAGTCGGTTTACAGTTTTAATTAGGACTTACCGTGTATATTGAGCGTTCTCTTCATTACTTGTGGGAATTATATGAATTATCCGAAGGAATCGGCCAAGGGAGGAATCCGAAAGAGATGCAGAAGAATGCTTAACGAGGGGCAGACTGGTCAATATCTAAAGAGATTCCTAAGGCGTTGGACCGTGAGATTCCGATACGAATGGTCAATAAAGCGGCGCAAGAATTGGTGAGGTTAATATCTATAGGAATTTCGGCGTTTATTAGCAAAGGGAATAATTCTGAAGAGATGGCTAAGAAAACCTCGCAAGGGGTGGACGGGTCAGACTCCAAAGATACTCCTGAGAAAGAGACTAAGACGATATTGCACATTGTTTGTGAACGTCCAGCACTGGCTAGTATAAGACTTGGGACCACGGGCAGAGACGTGTTATGGGGAATCTTAGCCCTGATAAGGAAGAAGGCCAACAGTTACCAATTCGAAGAAAGAAAGGGGTCCAAAAGTGACTGCGTAATTTACACTGTGAGAAAACATATGAGAAAACTGATGTAGTTTTTAATCTAACAAAGTTGTAAGTAAGAAAGGGATTTCTTTCTCTCCATTACATGCTTGCTTACTTGTCAGCTCTCAATATATTTTTGAAGCTCTATATCATTTTTCCAAAAAAATCAGTTAACAAAAAACACATTTCTATAACTTCAGAGTTTTGAGGTCCATGTTTCATTAGCCAACATGATAGTTTAGCCTCCAATCTAGAAGGAGCCAATCGCTAAGTGCAACAATTTGTTTGTAGCACAGTGTAAATGCGGATTATGCAATTAAACATATTTGAGTTGTACTTCTTTTAACTTTATTTCCCTTTTTTTTGCCATAAAACAATTTGTTATGTGTTTAATTAAATGGAGCCATCAGAATGTGCATAAATAATGGATAAAAATACATACAAGTATTAATAATTGTACAAATATTTTGCATAAAATTATGACTCGGAGTTGACTTAAACATCTGCAAATTAAAGACACAAACGAAGTCGTAAATTATAGCAGACATAATTAATAAAAATGACAATTTACAGATTCAATTGTTTTGGGGTGGGGGAGGTTTTGTGTACTTCACCATTTAAAGAAAATTATAATTTGAGGGAAAATACATTTGCGTTTGTTTTAGAAAAGGAAATTTGTTTAAAGGATTAGTTGTTTTATTTTCCTTGTTCGGCATAATTTTTATTTTTCCTGTTGCTTAATTGAGTCATTTAATTTTAAAATTTCTTTTTTTTTGCAAAAATAAACACAATTAAAAACTCACTAACCAGTTTTTGCTTGAAGACTCTAGAAAGTATTTCATTCTGTGAAAAGGAGACAAACAAACCATTATGTTTAATATTTATTTGTTTAGTAAATATTTACTTGAAAAATCAAAGAACCTCGTTCGTCGTTATCTTATGATTTTGAAGTATAAAATTTATCAATTAATTTTTCCCCCCAACAATGATGATGTTAAAATCATGAACCTCATTATCGCTCATCAACACATCATCAACATTATTTGCATTTCACTCATTCTGTTCTATGTTGTATACAAATCGCTAACTAAATATGCCTTAATGCATTGCACAGTGGGATGTAATGCGAAAGATTTGTTATAAATATGGAGGACTATTCATCAACTTTGTATGACTTTATGTCCTTGAATGAAGGAATTATTAGATATTAATAATCACCTAATAGAAAATCGAAAATTAACGACCACTCGCTCATTTTGGGATGACATGTTACAATGATGAAACACAAAAAATATCCCAATCTTTCAAGAAAATGTAAAAATAACCCAAACTAGAAAATCACCTAATGCCCAGAATTGTGGGTCATCGTTCATAATGTTAAACAACAAAAAATTCCAATGAACAATTGTCCAAAAAATGTGTTGTGCCTTTTAAAATTTTTGAATATTACGGCATTTGTTGTTCACAATGAATGGAATATAATCACCCTATTTTTCCACCATTGTTGTTTTAAGGAGAGCAGTTAGTGCCTATTAATTATTTTCCTAACAATTGGGCTACTTTCTTTGAAATGGACTGATTAGAGAAGAGAAGATAGATGGGGTAGAAAACCTTCAGCGTTTACAACTCTGCAATTGCGAGTTGCAGTGTTGCAGTATGTCTGTAGTTATGTAAGCGCTTTACTTAAAGCTAGCAGAGCCATTTAATTTATTACTTTACTGTGCAGGCGACTTAGTGCTATAGAGTGATACCGTCGTAGGAGGGCGCTGTGATATATGTATACTAGTATGTATAGGAGCTATTGACATACGCACCCAGGCGCCTAAAGCCATCGAATACTTAATAGTCAACGGGCTAACTATTTGAGCCGCAGCGGTTTCATTTGTTTTATATCAAGAGCCAAATTTCACCTTGCGTACCCGCTATTAGGTATACCCTATAGCAGAGGGCTTTGCTTGCTGAATTGCCGGCCATCGATCGTGTGCAATGTTCTTCTCCTCAGGGCGCTTCAAAAAGGTTTAACACTAATCGCCCAACCACCGGGCGCAAAGATTTTTCTCTATGGTATATGAACGCAACCAAACATTGGGTATAATTTTTGTGTATTTTTTCATTACGATTAAAGGTTCTAATTACTAACCAGCTTAATTACTTCAACTAGTGTTGCCACATGATACGACTCTAAAAATATTTCGCAATCTGGCTTTGACTATTCATTTCCTACGATTCTAATCTTCTTATTTTAAATTTTATGTATTAGTTTTTTTTAATCGAATTTATGCGTGGAACCCCTTATCTCTGTTAACTTATTGCTTAAAAAGTTGTGAATCAATCACAGTGGTAGCATGTTTGTAGGTGAATCTTATTTTGATTCGAAATCTTTTTGAAAATATTCTCACATGCTGAGAATACAGTACGAATTATTAAGATGTTATTCGCTGCATAACCACAAATTTATGAATAAAAAACATAATAATGTGATTAATAATGATTGTATGCTAAAAAGAAACATGTTTGTGGCACAGTTGTAATAATCATTTTATGTTTTCTACAACAATATATTCTAATGTCAAACATATAAGAGTTATTACTTTAGTTGCGATACACAGGTTCTTGTTTACATTACATTATCATGAAATGATTTGCATCCATAGAAATTGCAACATGGTTGAAGTTGTTACCAAAGTTCTAACCGCAAACAAACTATTTTAAATTTGACGAAATATAATAACCCATGTGCAAACAAATTCGTATTTATTTTCAGTCTCAGACGATAGAAGTATATTATTGGCAACAATCAAATTCAGTGACATTCTCAACAAAGCTATTTCTCGTCGAATGCGCGTCATAATAGCAAATAACTCTTCTGACTACAACCGAAGATCGAACACAGCTTATAGTAAGGGTCAATATGTAAAACTCGTATGGTATTTAATCAAAATATGAGATTGCTAAGGATTAAGTGATTAGAGCGTTGACTATTATTCACCTATATTCTGATATCAGCCGCTACCAACCAGTGACATAAATTTTGTGCTTTTTTATCTTTCTAAGACACCCCATATTGTTATTATCTACAATAATAATATAATTCGTTTGCAACCATACACTTCAATCATGTAGTCGGGATATGGGTCCCTTTTCACTTAATTCAATCATCAAATGTTCCTCTTAGATTATGGTCACCTCAACTATGATTATTGCATGCTTACTGTGCTGATATCGGCTCTGCGAAATATGGCCCCAAATGGAAAATGAAAAATGACCCCAAAGTTGGGGCAAGTTTTCTACATGCAATTTACCTAACATTTTTTAATGAAATATTACCCTAATATAGTGAAAAATACATCAAAGTCAATAAGAAATATTTCCTTAAAATTTGGGACCATTTTTCCTTATGAAAAATTCTTATAAGTCCAGAGAAATAAAAATTACCCTAAAACAAGATATAAATGAAGAATATTGTTTAATTAAATCATAAAAAATAATTGTCAGAAAGAAATTGGGATGAAACGATCTATTGTACAAATACGCAATGTTATAAACATAAAGCAAAAACAACAACCTAGCGAAAATTCTCCGAATCGCGATTCAATTTAGAATCAAAAACAACTATTACAGAACGAAAAAGTAAATAGAAGATACACACACACACACAAACACATATACAAGACTGTTAAGCCAGCAAATGAAATAATTGATGTGCAATTTCGCATATGTTCCACCTATGAAAGTAGAGTTGAATTTGAGATTTCATAGAGTGAGCAGCTGTGTGTACAAAAGAGCGTTAAGTTTACAGTGTAAATTATAACTGAATAGTTGTAAATAGGAGTCGTAATTGCCGAATAAAGTTGTGTACTGATAAAATCATTAAGGACTGCTTACTTTAATTCTTGCAATTAAACCACCCTACAACTTAACGTTTATTGTGGTAATGAACGTAACAATATTTTATATCGGCAATGTGTTAGTAGATATTCTGTATTATAGTGCAACATTTATCGCAGAAAATCAGCTATTGATAATTATATAGATTCTGCGCGCATTACATTTCTTTACAGTAGTATTATTCCTTTTCCTATTACTTATTTGTCGTCACTTTTGTACTATATCGTTTTATTTCATCTTACATCTCTCGTTAATTTCAGCGACAGCACTAGAAAAAGAAGTTCTCTTTGGTTTGTGTCATCACTAATAGCGTGAATGAAATGTGGTTCTGTTTTTTGGTTATTTTTGTGTTTTTTAATGTTTTTTTGTACTAAATTAAAAATAGAACATAAATTAATTAATCCAAAAAGTTTAATGTTTTGTTAATTAGGAGATTGTTGAAATGGTTGAAAGTCTTTTATATGTTGTTGCCACCTAAGTTAATGGTTGCTGCAAATGTAAACGAGTGTCTAACATTTTCAACATTGTACATGCGTCTCACCGAAATGTTGGGATATTTTAGGAAAAATGTATGCATAGACGTCTAGATGTATATAAATCGTGCGATATTTTAAATATATATATAGTAGGCATATATATTTAGATATATATACATAGGCATATATTTTTCTTAACTTAATAAATCGTTAGCATTTGCTTATTGTTAAATAAATATATTATTCTTTAATAATAATATTTCTTTTTTTGCCTTATTTCCGTCCGTTATTTAAATTTTATCCCTGAGTCTGCATTTTTCAATTATGATAATTTTAAAATGGTTCGAAAATCGCTTTTAAAATCGAGCGAATTCCATTACTCACCTTCAAAGAGAATCGTTTAAAAATCATTCGATTTCGGTCATATACCTGATTAGTAAAAAATCTCAGAATCCACGATTTAATAAATTATTAGTATACAAGAAAAATCGTTCAATTCGTTTCACTCTTTCAGCGATATTTAGTAAAAAGAACTGGCATAACGTCGCTGAAAAAATGTATGTGCGGCGTCCATTTAATATTTTAGCCGCGCCTGTCAAATATTTTATCCGCAGTATTATTAAATAGAGAAAAGCCCTAAAAATAAAAATCATAATTGTTTTGGAGCAACTTTGTATTTCACATAAAGTGAAATATCTCCGCCATTACGAAATAAAAACAAGTCTCTTCAACAAAGTCATCTCAGTCGTGCTTTTGATTTGTGAACAATTTTTTTAGGCCATTTTTCGTTTTGTTCTTTGGGTCCATTTTTCGTATTATTTTTTTGGGCCATATTTCCGGTGGCCACATTTCACAGAGCCGCACTTCAAGATTGTGAAATACAATTTTTAATAAAACGTTTTTTTTTTTAGAAAACCTTATTTGTCCTTGCAAGTAGTCAGTGTATTGATGTCATTTCATTTAAAAAAAAAAGTTTCCGGCTACAGAAATCACAAAAATGTTTGAAAAATATTTGCCATAATTCCATATGACATGTTGACAGATTCGCCATTAGCACGTCGAAATTTCAATTTATATTACCATTTATAGTGTGCTCAATCCCACTGTACACTGTCCTCCACTTGTTAAATAGTTGTGAAAAATTTAGACTTAAGTGAATGTTTAACCAACAATTTGTAATGAAAACAATAAAAAGATTTACATACAACAGCGCAGAATAGTTTAGAACAACTTTTCCTTCCCGTCTTTATATTTTCTCTACAAAGTTTAAAGAAAGAATTTCTATGATCTGGATTCATTAAAAGGGGAACAGCAGCAACAAATAGAATGCAACCACTTTAAAATGATTTATAAGAAATGCTGATGAAGTTTTTTTTAAGATCTCGATTGCTTCTTGATGGTTGGTGGTTGTTGATGTTGCTGTTTTTATTAAATATTTCAGTTTTATTGCTGTTAATTTCTTCTTTCTCTCCTTATTTCTGTTTTTTTTTTTTTAATTGTTATGCAAGTGCAATAAATTCTCAACTTGTTAATCAATAAAATTTCTCTAATTAAAAGGGTTTGTGAAACAGATTCACCCTACGATGGAAAATAAACTTGTTGCAGCACCACCAAACATTGCATAAAATTTTGAAGAACATTTCGGTTTCTTTGAACGATATCTTTAATTCCACAAGATGTGTGGGCAAAGGTCAGACTAGGCAAATATTTTACCAAACAAGCGTGTCTACTCTGTTTGCCTACAAACTTCATCTCCTTGATATTAAAACAAAAAACCTCAAGCTCTGTTATGGCTGTATGAACTCGTATGCAAGTAGATGGACAAAAATATTAAACAGGCCATTAGAAGTCGGTTCTGCTTCCACTTCTGAAAAATTTCATAAAATCTTCAATTCTGCTACAAAATCTATGTCTTGTATTTCTATGCCATTTCTATTGTTATTTGATTTCTTTTCTTTTTCGCAAACTTTTATTACAAATTGTTAATTGTTTTTATTTCCGCATTGTTTATGATACAAACAGAACATGATAAATAATAATTTGCTCAAGTACAAATAGAAAAAAAAACGATGGAATGAAAATAATTAAAGAAAAGTATTGAATCACGCATCTGCAGAACACTGCGTGCTTTTCAATGAATTTTAGAATTTATTTATGCAACAAAAAGTGTTTTTGTTTATAGGCAAACTTCTTCACTGTGAATTAAGATTAATTGAGGGAGAACATGATTTTCATGTTTTTCTTAACAACAACAACAAAAACAAATGTTAATTACAAATAATTAATTATTTATAAAAGTAAAGATGGCAATCGCAAAAAAACAAAGCGGAACATGAATCCGTACAAAGTTTTAAATTCCAAATAGCAGCTTTAACATTGTTTCAAAAATGTTGTGTTTAATGGCATTTTCATGACAATAATTTCTTTTCAATACTACCTTTTTTCAAAGGGCGCCATTATGAAAATGTGCATGCATTATTTTAAAAGGGGTACTTTTGCATAAAAATGGATTTTATTAAATAGATGCATTTTAAAGAAAGCTGCTTTTAAAACCAAGGGTGCTCTTAAGAAGGTACTTTTGAAAAATCGTACTTTTAAAAAATGATACTTTTTAAAAAAAGTACTTTTTTAAAAATTGTTTTTTTTTAATAGAGATAAATTCGAAACACGTGTTAAAAATTTAGTTTTCAAAAGAAAATCATCCTTTTCTTTTTTAAAACCATACGGCCATATTCACAAAAAAAATCATTTCAGGTTTAAAGTACATAAGAGTTAAGCAAACACTTTTAGGCTATTGCAGCTTTAATAACAAAATGTATTCATAAACAGTTTTTAACAAATACATATTTTTAAATTTCTGCACTGGCACCTAAAGTAAATTTTGCACAAAAAAGTTTTAATTTGTCCGCGTAATCTGATTTAGAAATAGTGATTTATTACTTTAAAATAAATTAACTTTTCATCGCTATTAATTCTAGAATTTATTTGTGTAAATTTTTTTGTAAAAATGCTGCTGACGATCCTGGTAAAATCCTTGATAAATTTCGGAAGAACACCAGATTCTCTACACCTGATCAGAAAAGTTATTGTGGACATATCTCTTATAATTTTGTCTCTTATGGTCTTGAACTTATTCAGACACGTTCTCACTTTACTATTCTTTTTAAAATTGTTATACCCCACTCTCTTTGCTCGTGCTCTTCTTATTTTAATAAAATTATGTCCTTTTTTGACCTTTTTTAAATTATTTTAGCTTGAAGGTCTTTTTTATACAAAAACTCTTTTATTTTATGCTTGTTGTAAGTTTTTTTGAATAGACCCGTTAATGTGTAAGAGATATTTTCTAAAAAGGTACTTTTTCAAAGTGTTATATTTTCAAAAAGTTTTATTTTAAAGAGGAATTTTTAGTGTGTGTTTTTTCTAATATTATTAAAGCTAGAAACTATTTTTGAAATGTGTGTTTTAAAATTGCAAATTAAGCAAAAATAAAACAAACCAAACTGCGAGTTTTAATGCAACAGCATTTTTTCTAAAAAAAACAAAATAGTTTTTCTTGAAGCGTTGTGATTTGGAATAAAATATAAACACATTTTCAGCGGCTGAAATTTAATTGCCTCAATTTAGGTGCATGTCTGAACATGGTATAAGGCACTTAAACGCTCCAAAATCGCAAGCTAAAAAAGTCATAAAAGTTTCCTAAATCTAAACTCGGCAATACGTCCATATACAATATTCTTGGAAAAGTCCCTCAAATAGAAAAAAACAAAATTGAAAAAAATCATATATCTTTAAAAAGAATAGGAGTGAAAAATTAACTCTAAAATTAGCAGTAGAAATTTACTAAAATCATGTAAATTAAACGAAACTGGTCTTGTATATGACGCTAAAGTTTTATTACGATTTCCGCGTGCATGGTGCAATTCCGCGGTGCAACTTTCACGCACTTCTTCTTCAACCTTGGCGTTCCAGAATAGGTTCATAGGCTTATATAAGTGTCCGAAAATATTCCCAGAGAAACCAATCTAAGAGCGTAAAATCGCTCAAGCGTAGGGACCAGTTAAAAGGACAATTTTATAAAACTAATCGTTTCTTGTAATAAATCAATTGTATTGTACGCTGTTTAGCATGTGGCGCTACCACTTTTCGAAAAAATTAATTACTTTTGACCATCATCACTGTTGAACCAATAATTACGCCGGCCCAAAGCGGTGTTCTTTTCCTTACATAATAGCTTTGCACCAACGGCTTATTATCGTTTTGAATTTCGCGATTTAACCAAAAATGTGCTGCATGAAATTTGCAAACGTTTCGCCATCCCATGGTGGATTAACAACAAAATACCCCACAACTGTCAAGAACTATCAAAACAGCTACAAGAAAAGACAAAGCTGAAAGTTTAGGGTCTCCGCCTCCAAACAAAAAATAAACGAAGCTTGCAGTAAATGTCTTCTTGTTCTGGTCCTTTCGGAATTAGAAATCTAATCAGATAATTAATAATTTTCTTCGCTAAACTCTTTAAAAATGCAACAACTTAAGCAGCAATGAAAAATAATGACACTTGAAAATATTAAGTGTCATATTAGGCCACATTTATCACAACGTTGTTGATTTAAATTTTGTCTCTACTAAATAATGTTGCATTGATTTTAGTAATAATAACTTGCAAAATGTTTAAGTTATTGTTGTGACACAAACTATAAAACGCCACCAAAAACCAAAATAAACGAAACATTGTTTTATAATAAAACCTGCTGCATTGGGATGCAACTGCAACGATGTATTTAGATCAAAGCGGTAGCAGACGTGGCAAAGGTACTGTGGCGACTGCTTAGATCAACAGGAAAATAAAGCAAAATTGTTCAACACATTTGTTTTTACTTTAACTTATTTTATCGTCTTTCCTTCCTCTTATTTTATTTATTTTTGGAAACTTTCTCGCTAAGTGACTCTTATCTAATAAAGGGTGACCAGATAGTAACATTTAGTTTTTCCAATTCTTATAATTCAGAATCTGTAAAAGTTACCAATATCAGGCAGTTGTCAAAGTATTCGGTGAGGTTTGCCCTTTCATTATGAATCATTTCACGTCTGATGATCGTGTAGAATTTTTTAATATTTATTATTTAATGTAGAAAGGGTATTGAAGCAGAGTGTTTAGTTTATGGGTCCCTTCTCGACCCCTTCTTTCCTTGAATCGATTTTAGGCAACCGATTTGTCATTTACCTCACTTTCATTGAGTCTCGTTCTATCTTTGGTCTTGACTACAGTGATTTGAAACTGTCGACTGGTAACTGTCCGCCTTGTTCGTTATCACGGAGTCTCTTGCAATTGCTAGCATTTGCCTAAGGCTTAGATCCATAATGGCTTTCACATTTAACAGTTATCTGTCCGTGGTCCTATGCCGTGCTGGACATTCCCACACAATGTGCGCTACCGTTTCAGGCTTTTCCTCAAGAGTATATTTGGAGGGTGATCCGTCCACCCCTTGCGAGGTCTTGTCTATCCCTTTAGAATTCCTCCAACACCGAAGTTCCTGCAGCGATTAACTTAGCTCGCCCCTCGCAAAGCATTCTTGAACATCATTACCGCATTCTTCCTTTTGGCAAATTAAAACTGGATCTGCTTCCTAATGGAGAAAATTTCCACATACACAGAACTCCATATGCACGGGTAAGTCTGTATTAAAACTATAGATCAACTCATGTCTAGAGTTCGCATACAACAGACCAAGCACCCTCTTGGCCAAGCAGCTCTGGCGTATACTTTTCACTGTGGATTCGGTATTTTTTTAACAGAGAACTATTTAGCAAGACTGGTAGCAGAGACGGGAACCTGTTACCGGCCACCAACACGAGGATACACGATAAAGTAAGAACTTCGGGCAGTAAACTGCGTTACGGCAAGCCATATCTTTGTGCCTGCCAGCTGGCGGCCATATGTGGATGTTAATAAAAAAATATTATCGATATTTAACCTTGGTTTTAAATACGAACCGCAAATCTTGTCGTAAGGTTGGGTATCACAATGTCTTCAGTGCGCAGACAATTTGCCGCCCCATAGAAAAGTATAGTCTTTTGTACCTTAAGCCACCAACCGCACGGAAATTTGTGCGAAGTAAAGAAACCATAGCCGGTGCAGCGGCCAGTATCGAAGACAACCAACAAATGTCGATGCGGCACCGATTAGCTATGTAAATTGGGCATCGTGAGGGCATTATCGCGGCATTTTTTGCGTTAGGATTGTGCACGATCGTAGGCTGGGTCCTGGAAATGTTGGTTGGAGATCCGGATTTTGGATAAAAAAATCGAGCTGAAACACTGCCAGCAATGCTATGGCGGTCACTGGAATGATGTACTCTTCCAAACTTAATATCATGAATGTAGCTTCAAAACAAACCCAGAACCAATCTAAGAACTCCCACCGTTGTTGTTTTATTTAAATTTCTTTTCCGATCGGTCATATCTGGTCACCCTATACAAACCACTTACTGCTAGTTTTCTGAACTTTAACGTGTTTCGCTATTGTTTTTGTTTTCTTCTTTTTATTTCTTTTTTAATTTAGCTTCGCTTGTCCTAAAAAAATAAATACATTTTTAAGTTGTTTTCTCTGTTCTAGTACCTGTAACTACACTGACACTCGAAAACCAAGTATCAGCTGTAGAACTATAATTTTCTCCTTTTTTTTCTCAAGCGATGAGAAATGTTTTAATTTTTAATTTCTTTGTGGTTTATTTTATTTTCCCACTTGCCATTTTCAACAAGTTCAACCACAAATCTTCATATCGGTGAACGTGTTGCCTGGTTCTTGTTGCATGAAGCATCCCAACCATTGATTCATTTATTTCATTCCATTAATTGTTTCCATCATTTACTTTCATTCCTACTTCCTCCCGTTTACTGGGATTCTATTCTATTTCACTCATTTATTAGCTTTTTTTCCACACGTTTCACCCAGTTGTGGTTAAAATTTAATTACATCTGTTCCATAGTCAATTATGCTCAATGTAATAATTTTCTATGCTCAAAGTTCGTAGTGTCTGGTGTGACGGAGTATGTGAAAAAAGTGAACGAACGTTCGTTCAGACAAACGAAATAGTTTTACTTTAATTGGACTTTTATTTGCAGTGAAATAAATTTGAAATTAATTATTAGGAAAGGGAAGTAGGAAGATAATAAATGGTCAAAGAGTTAGTGAGTTAGTGAGAGGGGGCTGTATAACGGGCGGGTTGAATTAAGTGGGATTTTTTTTAACTTTAATTTTATTGAATATTTCTAAAAGAAACTTACAATAAGTTTAAAAAATAAAGTAACATATATATTGTATTCAAATCTTAATAAACAATTTTTGGGTAGGGTAAGCCGTCCAGCAAGGCTCAACGTGACGGTCTTTTTCAGTCTCTGGTGCCCACGAAGTTGCAGTATTGCACGCGCTGGAGTGTGGGCATGGATCAATAGTTTGTTTACGTGCACGTATTTTGTTCTGTATGTTTTTGCTACTTCCTGGATAGTGGTAACTTCAAGATCTCTATGGATATTGCCACTTCTTATGTACCAGGGGCCGCACACAATAAGTGGTAAAAAATCCTAGACTGCCTTTTTTGTAACTTTTGTATGTTTGATGCTCAAGCAGTACCCCACAGTTGAATGCACAAAAAGGTCTAGTGAGGACTTATTAACCTGTGTAGTCGTTATTTTTTCCCCAATATTGCGAGACCCAGTAAGGCGTCGATCTAGGTGAATCCCTGAGTATTCAACGTGGGCTTCCGCTGTTATTGGTGGAGAATTTTGCCTTCTGAGGCAACACGTTACGTGAGCACATCTCTAGTTTATGAATGTGAGACTGAAATTGTTCCGATGTAACCTTCGGATTATCATTCACACTTATAAATGCAGAATCGGCCGCAAACGTTTACGTATAGGTATTTGGGCTTGTTGGCATATCCGCTATATAAAAAAGATATAAGAGAGGCTCTAGTGTACTGCCTTAAAGAACCCCTGCGAATATTTTCGCTTTTTTAGATATCTAATCCATTTATCTTACCTAAACGTTCTATTTGCCAAATAGCTCTTTGGAAGCTTGTGAGACTTTTCAGGTGGAATACGAGTCATTTTTGTAAGTAGGCAGCCCATCATGCCAGACATGATTGAATGCATGGGAAATGTCAATAAATAATATCGTTTGCTCGAAAACCAAACTGTAGGCCACGGGTGATCAGTAAAATAAGGTTTTAAGCATGAAACGAATAAGTTTTCAATTTAGATAAAATTGACAGCAGGCTAATAGGCCTGTATGATGTAATACGACTTAAGTCCTTTCCTGGTTTAGGGTTATTAACCATTTCACACATCTTCCAAGAGCACGGGAAGAAGCCAACTCGCAACATGGCATTAAATATGATTAATAAATTTTCTTTCAGCATAATTAGGTAAATTTCTTATCATGGACCCTGTAATACGATTAGGTCCAGGTAATTTTCCATGTCTTGAAGGCACTTATCTTTTAATATGAGTTTTTACCCCATGTGCGGTTTTCAAGTATTAAAATTTCTCTAAATTGTTTCAACATTTTTTATTCTACACAAATTCAAAAATTTAATATAAAATCAAAAGCTGAAATGTAAAAATTAATTCCTAATAAATCGAAATTCCACACAATACCGAAATTTTATCCGAAATTGCACCAAAAACACTACATTTTATCAAATATTAGAAAACAAATCCTCTGCACCGGCAAAAATCTCGAGTATATTCTTAGTTTATGTTCATACTTTTGAGAAGGGTACATAAGATTCGGCACAGCCGAATATAGCTCTCTTACTTGTTTTGAGTTCATTGCCTTAGGATAGTGCTTTCTGGTATGCACGACGGCAATCGAATGTGTAAAAATATTTGTTTTCTTTTCTGCATTTCTACAAAATATGCCTACAAAAATAACGAATTTCACATTTTGTGCCATAGAGTCTTGCATTTGTTAAGAGAAATTTTTAGCCAGAAAAATTATGCGGCTTATTAAATCTTGAGTATTTTTTTCGTTTTTAACGCATTTTTAATGATTTTTCCTTTCTTTTCATTCGGCTAACTGCTGATTTATACACTTTGTCTTCAATACAAATCAATTTCTGAGGTATGTCACTTTTTTGATTATTGTAAGTGTAACTAATTACAGGAATTTTTTTCTTATAAAGAAAGACCAAGCTTTCACGTGGAATTCTTTATACAGATCCCTTTTGAACATCAAAAGCGCCACTCCAAAACTCTTTGTGATTTCTGGAATGGCGGTAAACTCAAATTAGAACGTCAGCACGTATGTGTCTAGTTTTGAATTATTTCATAAAATTTAGATATTTTTGAAAAACTAACCGAAAGGGAATAATGAACCCTTGTTTTCAAAGTTGCGTTAATTGAGGTTTTGTTTATTTTTCTAGTTCCGTTAACAGAGTCATCAAAGTTAAGTATGTGATTTCTGCGATTTATCGAGAAGTTGTATTTATCGAGAGTTGCGTTAATCGAGGTTGCACTCTATTGCCTTAATTACAGTTTTTGTTAATACAGAATAATAATTTTTAAGGAGTCATTTTTTATAGTTAAACCCCGTTAAAACATCCAAGTCTGACACAGTGCCACGTAAAAAACGTTTGAAATGCAGCAATTTGACAGTTGACAAAAACGGACTTATGCGGTTATTCATGAAAACCGCGAATTTAGCTGCAACCGCACTCATAAATTTAAACTCAAATTTAGTTTTTTTTGGGTTAAGCGCTTTTTAAAAATTCTAAATTTATATGATGACCCATATTTGCTGAAGTTCTCCTTACTTTGCATTTTCATTTGCGTTTTCCAGCAGTTTCACAACACATACGAAAGCTTCAAGTCGTACTTTCGTGATGCCAATACAAGATAAACGTGTCTTAACATAAATTTTAAACATTAATATATTTTTTCCAACTTTGTTTGTTGTTATCTGCAATCAAAAATCTGAAAAGCTGACATTAAAGTTGAGCTGAGTACATAGTGTGTTTTTAAAAATAATGAAAAATAGATATTTTGTTGTTGTTGTGGTTTGTTGGAATAAAGTTTTAAGGTGGTGACTTTGCAACCAGTATAAAAACCCACTTAATTTTACCTTTTTTCTGCAGTTGTTGTTGTTGTTGCATGTACAAGAAAAGTGACACTTCATTGCAGCCTCTGCAAAATAATAATTGTTTTTTGTAACTTCAATTGTTGGCTTTTTTTCTTCTTTTTGCTATTGGAAGGACATTCATTGTACTTTTTTTTATTTGTGTGATTTTTAGTTCATGTGATCTCTGCCTTTTGCCGTTCAAACCGATCAAAAAAATATATTTGTGGCTTCACAGAGAAGTGTTTATGTTACATTTAATTTGGTTGGTTTAGCTGTCACCTTAAACACACATTATTGCTGTTTTTCTTTTACATATTGCAATAATATTTTTATGGATGTTGCAAATACCGCATGCAACATGCTTGCATAGTTATTTTCCAGTGTGTTCATACACACGCCTATTTACAGCTCATTAGATATGAAATCGTTGATTTGGCCATAGGCGCCGACTTTCGTCAGACACGCGACTTGCAGCTAAACCTACGTGCCTTACAAACAACATGCCACTACCACAACTATTTGTGCAGCAATTGCAGCTTAAAACCCCCTCCTTCCCACAAAAAAAAAAAGCAAAAAGATCATTACATGTTTTTAATTCGTTTGCCTCAGAAGGCTCTTGCCGGATAAAAATAATAATCAAACTACTCGTACTTAAATATAAAATTATTTTTATACCAACGTGGGTTGTGGGATTACAACTGTTGCTAAACAAATAATTAAAAGACAAACTTTATCCGTTTGTTTAAAAACAAGTTGGAAAACTGAAATTCATTTCGAGTAGGAAAACATGGAAAATTACTTTAGAAATGATAACTGAGGGCAGCAATAAACACATTTATTCAATTCAAATGTAATTTTAGATTAAAGAGGTCATAGTAGAAGACTTTAGTTCGGTTTCCTGAACCAAAATTTTCGAAGGAATAATTTTGAAAATATGTTATTCTTTTCGATTTGTATCGCGTATTTTAGGGAACGTCCGATACAGGGTGTTATGGATGGAATTTCATATATCGAAACTAATTCAAGGGTACCACAATGCTTTCCCCTACCGCCTCACCACCAACTTTCGATCCACCGATATAGAGAAAGCAATTTAGTAGGAACCTCGAACTGGTTCTACGGTTCCTTAAAATAAAAATAATAACACGGTGTAACAGTGATAATGTACTTCTAAAGATAGTATATGTTGTAGGCCTACTAGAATAGATAATATTGTAATTCTTTAAAATTCAATTACACCCTCACAATCTAGAGTTCTCGATAAAAACGCCTTTTTGGGACTGACTTCGTAGACACAAAATTTAAACCATGTCATTTTTGTCCCGATTTTAAAATTCTGCATGGTGTGAAATAGGTGAGAAGCCAATATGAAGATTTTTTGAACGATTTTCCTTCATCCCTTATCAAGTTTGGTTTGGAGACAAACCAAACGAATAATGACACTGAAGATGGCACATAGCCGAAACCGGGTTGTCGGAATATGAAATCGAAAGAGAAGCCAATATTTTGAGGGAATATAAACGACTTTGGCAGTTTCTTTTTTAAATACTTTGTTTCAAGTCCTCTCTTTTTTTTAAAGCGCTGGCTCCCGCTTTGAAGACCGGCTTAAGAATATGCAAGAATCATTTTTATTGGCAGCATCAACATTAGTAGATCTGAGATCGACAAAAAATCCATTTCCAAGATTAATTAGCGCTATCTGCGATTACTAGAGACGTAAGATTAGAAATGGTTCGAAAAGCTATTTCAGGCGATAGTATTGGGAGTGGAAACGATACGTTTTCAATTATTGCTGAATTCTATCTGTGGGCTCAATACAACTCACAAGCAAAAAATGAAAGACGATGTCTCTACAAATCATAAAGTTGAGCTAAGCTTCCTTCTCAACGCTCAGGCTCTCGCACGAGTTGTAGTAAACGCATGAGCTGAAATGAAAACAGTGGTACCCTAGCTTTACACACTTGCACGAAAATATTGTGTTCTGATTGGAACTTCGATACTATTTTTTTTCTAAAGCAGGCGCAAACGCTACAAAAAAAAAGAGGAATAACTTCTAAACCAAACAATGAATGAAAAAAAACGTATTTATGTTTTTTGCAATCACTGTAAATGTGATGATTTTCATTGTGATAATTTTCAACCTTAGCTAAATTAATCGATTATTTTTTGCCGATTAATTGGAATTAGTAATTGCCATCACTAATTTGGCAATTCATTATTAAGACTTATAGTTTACGTAACGAAAGGTGTTACAAGCCCCCATTGTGCTACATGAAGTGATGCTTTACATTATATTTACATAATTTTTAATTAAATAATTTTATATCAAGTGCCTCATTTACCTAGCGTTTACACATACCACTAGAAGTTCGAAAAACTCAATACACTCACACATTTTCACTAATCCACCTACATTTTCCGCAATGGCAGCTCCAGTGGCAGCTAAAATTGCATGCGAGTGAAAATTTGGCATTTGCATGCCACTAAATGTCAAAACGATAGACAATATTACCCTGTTCAATATTAAATATAAATTTACTGGATTGCTGTTAAATTGTAATTAAAGTTATATCTTTTTAAATGATTTATTATTATGATTATTATGCTGTTATGATTTATTTCTTAAATTGCGCATAAGAAAATTAAAGTTTCTTAATTAAAGAGCAATAATATTAGTAATTTTACTAAAATATTACTATTAATAATAAATGTAAATCGTTTCCCCAAAAATATGCATATATGGTAAACTCGGTAACTCTATTTTAAAAAGAAAACAAAAAGTTAAAATGGAAGCATAATTGAGCCAACAGAATATTTTAAAATTATTAAAAGTGTGCTTCGATGTCTAAATCGCACCTTTTAATCAATCTCTTAACAACATTTTTCTTTAATTTTTCTTTATCATTTTCTGATCAAATTTTTTTTAATTTTAAAAGTAAACAAATTTTTTCAAGTTTACGCTTCGACGACATTTTAAAAATGAACTTACACTTGCATGTGTAAACACAAAAACGAATGGCATGAGATTCGACTATTTCGAAGAATTGTTCGTTGATAATACGTATACAACAATTGCATGCCACTACTTGCATTTGTAAACGCAGGGTTAGGGACCGCAAATAATCATTATTTTTCAAATTTCACCAAAAAAAAAAACTCATAATGGAATGATACAAGATTAAGAAGTACAACAACGTAACTACGGACTATATTTTGCTACATTAATTTTTGTTTGAGTTCTATTTAAAAAAAATAACTTTAATAATTATGTTTCATCATATTTGTTCATGATTGTTTTTTGCGAAGTCATTAATGTCTAGTTCATTTTGTTAATTTTGAAAACTGTCCAAGTCAATTGAAACTTTAAAAACAATTTTATAATAAATAAATTTTATAATAAATAAAATTATTTATCATTCTCGAAACAAGATATTTATGACATATACCTTTTTCATAATTACCACGAAACCAAATTTACAGCTTCTCCCACGATATCGAAGGCTAACGTTCGCTTGAATTCTAGAAGAAAAAAACTGTTTTACACCGTTCTAATTGACAGTTTCATAAATTTATTTATTTACGGACCAAATAAATTATCTTTCTTAAAGCGAACGAGTTTCTCAAAAGTTGTATATTTCCACAAAATATTTATTAACAGCCAGTAGGAAAATTGTCCACTGCGATTTAAGTAAACTAATTAAATGAAGCGGACATTTAAGCCATCCCTATTGCATTTTTCTAAAAGTCTCTCTCCCAATCGACTGTTATATTGCTTGACCTTGGTTCACTGATCAATACATTTGTTGCATTGAAAACCCACCCTTAAACAAAGACATTACAACCTGTAATTAAAGATAGTTCTTACATCTCGTTCAAATTTTTCTATTCAACTCCCGTATTCTTTTTCTCTAAATACTTTGTATAAATACTTACAAGATCTTTCACATATTACAGCGATCCCAATCTCTCAAGAACAAAGGTTGTTCACAACCCTTAATTGTGGAAACATTAAAAAAATACCTACAATTTAGTAACAATTCTCCTAAGTGTAATTTGAGGTCTTGGCAGGTCTTAAGGCCTAAAGGAGGGGTAACAGTTGGTCGCTTCTTTTTTAATTATTTCTTAAATCTATAATTTTTTTTATTAAATAGAATTTTATTTTTATTTAATAAATAAAATAAATTTTTAATTTCTTTAGTAAGATTGCTTAAGTCTTAAGTCGCGACAATAAATTCTAAAATGAGGTTGTGAAGTCTATTGACGAAGTGTCCAGGTCCCATTTTTATTAACAAAGTTAAAACACTGCCTGGCTTTCGCACAACTAAGGACCGGATATTTCGTAGTCGATACTTTAGTGAACGTGACACATTTTGAAAGCATTAGCGGGCAACTACTTAGGAGGTTGGTTCGGGGTTCAGGGACGAATAAGCCCTGCTCTCTACAAAATATAAACCATAAAGTGCCACCGTTATGAAAGTTAATTTTTTTGTTAAGTATAGAGTTGAATCCTGATATGATATTCCGACAGGGATTAATTGATATAGATATTTGGAAGGAATTCCGCCTTCCCTTGTCAGGTTTGGTGACAAGCCGGCTTGTGCTACATGCCATCGTTAGGTATTTCTTTCGTTAAAGTTAAAAGGGGCAGTCTATGAATTTATTTCGTAATAATTACACAGTGATACAAAAGTAAAAAAAAATATGCAGGGTCTTTCATCTAGCAATTCTCTTTTTTTCGAGTTCCATTATTTTTCGCGATCACTTCGTTTATTAGCAAATGTAACGGTTGTTTTGAATCAAATTTTTCAATATTTCGTTTCATGTTTTAACAGGTTTTTATGTAATTACGTGTCTTCTAAAGCTAATTTAATAAGGTGCTTTACAAATATAAAAGAAAATAAATTTAAGGTTTAAGGATCAATTTAGAGCATTTAGAAGATATTTTTGTTGTTGAAAATCACTTTTTTTAAACTCCGCCTACTGTAGATCAACCATTGTTTTTTTCTTTTCTTTAAAATGCAAAACTTATATTTTTTAAACAAAAAAAAAATATTGAAGATCGGATTCAAAACTTAAAACGTATGATATTTCGAAGTAGCCACTTTATAAATACCGTTACATTTGCTAAAAAAAAACGAAGTGATCGTGAAAAACCATAAGTATTTCCGTATTCTATAGAACACAACAAAACACAGTTGCTATATGAGAACCCCTTGCATGTCTTTCGTGTAACACGTTGTTTTTTTTTTCAAGTGTTGTCCGTAATACCATCATAATGCGTTCTAATTTCAAGTGAATTTTGGCTCAATTCATATACTATTAGTACTGGTATTAATTTCCTTATTTTTCATTGGCTGTGTGCATGGTTTTTCTTCATATGTGCGCTCGTTTAGACACAACCTTTCCCACTTATTGTCTATCCAATACTAATAAATAAGTAGGCCTATGATGTCTCTGAAGATTTAATATGAAATAAAAAATATCCTTCAAACATTGAATACCCCGCTCTACCTAAATGCACCCTCACATGCATGCTGCCTACATACACACATACCGGATATACTGAAGGCAAAATAAATGAGTACTTGTTTTTACATCTTCACATTCAGAGTTCAGGAGAGTACTAATACTAACGCAGATTCCCGCCATTTATCATTTTAAGAGTTTTACTATTCAGTCCAAAGCCCCACATACTTCAACACACGTTTTGTGCTACTTTTCACTAAATCTTGAATAATTTTATTCTGAATCTTCTGCCGCTGCAGCTGTACTCGCCGTTACCATTCGTCAAGAGTAGACGTTGCTGATTTCTACAGTCACTACCATCGTTTCATAATTGACCATAAATTCTTGATTGGATTACGGTGGGGTTCTTGTGCTGGCCACTGCATCACTTTAAAGTTTTGATTACTCAGCCACTTCTGAAAAATTTTGGTCCGGTTTTTATAAATATTTTAAATGAATTTCCGTCATCCATTTTCAAGTTTGATTAAAAGATACCTGAGTTTCGGCTATGTGCCATTACGACTAACAGGCATTACTGTTACGTTTCTTTAAAAGCCGCTGACGAAAATATTCTGTGTCGTCGTACACTGTTATATTGATTGGGCTTGGCTTACTGATCAATACATTTGTTGAGTTGTTAGAAAACCCACCCTTAAATAAAGACTTTACAACTTGTAAATGTTACATCTCGTTCAAACTTCTCTATGCAACTCCCGTATTCTTTTTCTTCAAATACTTTGCATAAATACTTACAAATCCTTTTACACATTACAGCGATCCCAATCTCTCAAGAACAAAGGTTGTTCACAACCCTTAATTGTGGAAACATTAAAAAAAATACCTACAATTTAGTAACAATTCTCCTAAGTGTAATTTGAGGTCTTGGCAGGTCTTAAGGCCTAAAGGAGGGGTAACAGTTGGTCGCTTGTTTTTTTTCATTTATTTATTAAAAATGTTTTTTTTTAAATAATTTTTAACCACAATTTCCCAGGTCACAACAACAATACATTCTAAAATGAGTTAGTGAGGTCTATTGGTTAAAACAACAAACACTGCCTGGCTTTCGCGTAACTATGGACCCAATATTTAGCTGAAGAGATGTTACGGGATGAGTCTCATTAATTGACATTTAATCAGGGGGTTTGTTCGGGGTACATGGATGATTGTCCACCGCTCTTGATCCAATCTAACCTTAAACATAAAAGTCGACATTGTAATTTTTGATCTCAGTAATTCTTTGTAAAGAGTAGAGTTGAAAGTAACTTTATTTTGTAATAAATATTATTTCCACCACTTGTCCACAACAATCATTCATAGTCCATTTGAAGGTCACTAATTTTAATAACTTCCTTGTAAATAATGAAATTTCTCATTGCCTGTGTGGATTTTTTGTGCATATTTGCGTTCGCTCAGGCACAAAACTTTCGCACTTAGTGCCTGTCAAATACTAATAAATTTATTCATATGTGGTACCTGGAAAGATTTGTGGAAAAACGATAACAAAATAAAAAGTATCCTTCACTAATTGAATACTCTCAACTACCTAATTACACCCTGATATGCCTGCTATCTACTTACATGCATGCTTGCAAATAAGTATACTGGAAGGAGCAGAAGTGAGTACGTACATGTTTTTCCAGGAGTTTAAGAGAGCACTTATACTAAATCAATTGGGCATATGACATAAATTAACCAACAACAAATTTAGAGGAAAAATTAAACCTAACAAAAAGAATCCAAATGTGCTCAAATTTTCACTGCTTATCAATTGGTTACTTTTAATATTCAGTCCAAGTTCCCTTATATTCACTATTATACAGCTTGGGCTTGGTTCACGGATCCACACATTTACTTAATTGTTAGAAAACCTCCCTTAAACAACTCCTGTATTATTTTTTAATGAAACAGGAATTGCTCCCTCCTCTAAAGTCTGTTATGGATACGTTACGTCAAATTCCACTTTTATTCTGATCAAAAATTATATAGTCATTTTTTTTTTTTGTAAATGTGTAACATATTTCTTTATATTTGAAGGAAAAAATTCAAATGAGCAAAGCTATAACCCAAAAGACGCGGTTGCAGTTAGAAAAAGTGTTGTGGGAGGGGTGTGGTTCTAAAAGTGACACCGAGTACTTAACACTAACGACTTAGTAATGGAGGGAGTTTTGAAAAAGGGATTATTTTAATGTAGATTAATGGATTTATGTCAAGTTTGGTTTGGAGACAAACCGGTTTCGGCTATGTGCCATCTTCAGTGTCATTTCTCGTTCTGTGACGCAACCATCAACTCGTTAGTGTAATTGGGACCTGGTAGCAGGCCGGTTGTTTTTCTATGGATTAGACGATTGTGATTACTATTTTATTCCGTCAGAATTTGTGGTGCGGACGGTATGGAACGTACAAGTTTTTAATTGTTTATAGTATTTTTTGTTGGGGTTGAAAGAAGTCAGTGATTATTGGATTATGAATTTGATTATTATTTTTGTAATGTGTTTTTATTGTTTTTGTAGTGTCTTGTCAGTTATTTTTGTTGTGTGTCTTGTAGATTAATTTTAGAGGCTCGAATGTAACGTCTGAATCGGAGTTTGTTTGTTCGTTTATAATGCGTTCGTCAAATGTCTTATGTTTGTATATTCCCATGTTCTCTAGGATGTTTAGTCGTCGCGTCCCTTGCGCTGCGTGAGTAGTAGTTGTACCGTTTTTCTAAAATGCGCTAGATTACATTTGTTGTTGAACATGTGGTTAGCGAAGTTAGATTCTATTATCCAGCCGGAAATCATGTTATAATCTCTTATATGTTCACAACATTTTGTTTTTATTTTGCGGCCTGTTTGTTCTATGTAGCTGTGTTGACAGGTGCACGTCAGTTTGTAAACCCCCTGTTTACCTAGCTTGTCGTCCATGTTAGTGTTGGTATGTAATATTCGTCCTAGGTTGTTTCTTGTTTTGAATGTTATATATTTATTCTTCAGAAAGTTGGCTATTTTGTGTGTTGATTTTCGGGTGTAAGTTAAAGTTGTCCATGTTTTTCTTTCGTTCTCGCTGTTGTGTTCTCTGAATTTTTGAAATTCTTTCTTGATTTTGTCTATCGTGTCTTTCTTGTAACCGTTGTTTACTGCTATGGTATATATCGTATTTAATTCCTTGTTGTAGGCTTCTTAGAATGTTATTTCGAGAAGAATCATTTGTTCCATGTATTTCCAAAACTGAAAATTTTATTTTGAACTATTAAATGGAACATTATCAAGAATTATTATTACTTAAGTTTTTCTTGCTAAAGCAAAACCCAATATTTAAAGAGAAAAATAAAAAAGGGGGAATATTCATGGGGTAACACGTAACTGTAGCATAAGATTGTATCTAGCTTTCCTAAGACTAACACTGTATGCTAATTTTTCCCAATTTAAAAGCATTGGGGATGAATCTGAGAGCACTATGGATTATTATACAGTAGGCCATCGATAATTAAAAATTCTAGGGACTAGAGAAAAAGGTCAAATAATCAAGAGTAAAAAATTAACAGAAGTTCAAAGTATCGCGATCCAGATAGAACAAAAATCAATTGATTTTTGATTTGATATTCCGGCAGGTTAATTTGAGTGTTTTTTAAGAAGCGAAGAGATTGAAATAAACGAGTTTAAAATTATCGAGTGCCGACTATGTTTTTTTTAGTTTGTTTAGAAACATAAGTTGAGAAATATAAGTTGTTTTAAGTGTTCACAATAGTGTCTACTAGAATATTCTTCGAGGGAATCTTACAAACAACACTGTCTTCTCTCTTCGCACTTCGGGAAACCAAAAACCCTGTGGTAACAAGGAATGAAAAATGTACTAATTGCAACCCGCTTGAAAATAAAAGCGCTAAACGATATTTGGCAACAGTTTCCATTATTTGTGCGCTCTGAAATAACAATAGATTCATTTAGAATGCGTTTTTGACTTACAAACTTGTAAGACACATTGAATTATAAATTTATATGAATTAAATTAATTAATTAAGTAATTAAAACTCACGTCTTTAAACGAGTGGTGTGCAGCGAAGTGGCAGTAATGGTTGTCAGGTATTTACTTCGGCTCTCTCATTTAAATCGTAACCAGGGATAAATTATTAACGAATTCATTTTTCGTATGAAAAAATGAATTTTTATAATCTAAACGATGACTTCCTGGGCTTCTCTAGTAAATTTAGTTGAATGAATTTGGTGAAGAAAAGCAAAAATATATTTGAAACACTTTTAAGTAGCTGCTATATGCAATAGAAAATCTGAATTACTCAGAACTCTTTGACCTTTCCCTTACTTCGACTTGCCACACAGCCACTGATTAACTTTAGTTGGTCATAATTCCTAATTTGAATTACTTAGGGACCCACACAGTCGCCATTTTCCTTGATTATTTTCTTTTTCTTTCTACAGCTTTCGATAAAAATTCGTGTGAGTGTTTGTATGTGCCACATGCATTTCATCGATATAAATCAGTTAACTGGGTGTGAATATTGATTGACAATGAACAGCAATCAATGACAGTTCAGTTGAATAGCGTTGCCGTTGGCAATATTAATTTCTAACAAACAATTTGAACGAATAAATTAAAAAAAATCTTATATTAAGACACTTTGACAAAATAAAACACAGATACAAATGGATGCAATTAAAATTTTTATTTGAAACGATAAATTGGAACAGTGTTTTATAAAACTTTATTCATATTCACTGTATCTATAAAAGCCACTACATTTTACAAATTAATTGCTGAGAGAGACGTGAATACTCGTATAGTAAATGATAAATATATTTAAGTGTAATTAAGGCGTGGCCAATAAATTTAGTTGCAACATATATATGGAGTTTTTTTTTTTGAACGACAAATTTAAACTTATTTTTTAAGTGGTGGGGAGGAAGATATAAAGTTAAAGTTGCAGTAGGATTTATAACAAAAAAAAATTATAATAGTAAAACCATAATTCACAGATCGAAAAGCGACCCAGAATGTAAGTGGTCTGCTTCGATATACCCCCATACATTAAAACCATAATTACTAGCAGCAATATGGGAGATCTCTTGATCGAAGAGTAAAACAAGTGAAGCAAACTAGACTGAATTTGCTATTCGCTAAGGGGCTAAAGGGTTCACACTATTAGTACAACTATTAAGTACAACTATTTGTAAAGAATTTAAATAACTAAAATACTAAAAGTAGCATTCGAACAAATGTACAGGGTGTCCGCCGGGAAGGTATACTACTTTGTTTTGCCGCCATATTGGTAAACATTGGTCTTGACAGTTCATATTTGGCAGTCGTGAAGTATAGACGTGGCAAATTTATTCAGGAAAAATATTCGTTAAACCAACGTGTTTTAATGAAATGTTGAAACATTTGTTTCCATTTAAGATTCAGTTGACACAAGAGCTTCTTCCAGAAGACCACAGCTTGCGTACGAAAACCCCGATGTTCATGAAAAAATCATATTGAGAGACGAGGCACATTTTCATTTGAATGGATAATAGTCGCTTCTGGGATAGGGAAAACCCTCAATTTGTAACTGGCGAGCGATATGGTGATATGATTGAAAACTTCTTAACGCCACAACTGCATACTTTGGGCTTAACATGTGGTTTCAACAAGACGGTGCCACATCGCATACCGCCAGTATTACAATGGAATTACTGCGAGATGAGACCTCTTTCCACAACAAGTTATTTCAAGGAATGGTGATGTAGATTGGCCTCCTCGGTCGCCTGATTTAACTGCTCCGGACTTCTTTTTGTGGGGATATCCGTCATTAAATAAAACATTTATCAATATACGATCCATTCTCTTTCATTTAATCAAAAATTATAAACAAACAAATTAGTATACCCTCCTGGCGGACTAATTCTCTGCCAACACCACCCTACCGCAGATATGTTTTTTACCTTCTACCGGCCCAAAAATGGCCAATAAGCCCATATTATCGCTTATCAATGTATTTTGTTCATGGACCTGGATAATTATGACTTTTTTAAAAAAATGTTAATATTATTGCTTCTTCATTTGATATTCCTACAAGATGATTTGATATAGATTTTTTCAACGAATTTCCGTCATCCCTTGTCAAACTTGACTTGAAAAATATTATTGTTATTACTAAATTTTTTGGCAGAAATAATTATATTTCTTTGTTTTTTATTTGTTTTGCAGAAATAATTATTACCTCTAGTTTTTTGGAAAAAATAATACTTATTTACTAATTTTATTGATTCTACGAGTAGCTTACGTTTCCCATGCTGTGAATTTTCAAAAAATAACTCTGAAAATTTAATAATTGTTTCTACCAAAAAATGGAAGAAATAACAATTACTGCTGCCAAGAAAATAAAAATGAGAGAATAAAAATAATTTTCATCAAAAATCTAGGTTAGTACGACAAAATGAGTGGTTTTCTGTCCCTGCTTGTTTGTTTGAAAATTCAAAAGTAATTATTATTTTCGGTCCCTGAAGTTGTTCACTCTAGTGCTGAACATTTTTGTATTTCTTTTATCATTCCAATTATATTTAAGAAAAAAAATATTTCTGTCGAAAATTTGAGCCCCTGAAAATGATCAAGGACCGGCGAAAATATCGTTTCGGCTTCTTTCTCTGCAACTTGCGCGAAGTAAACTATTACGTCACTTTCATTTTATTTAAAGTGCGATAGTGTAGACACACAATGTAATAAAATTAAATTAATTTAGATGTTTTTGACAGTCAGAACAAATAGTGAGTTATTACAACTAATCCAGATAAAAAATCATAACCATTAATACCCACTAAAGGGCGGCTTAGACGGTACTACTTTACGTGCGTAAACTCAAAATAAAATAATACGAAAATTCAATCTTACGACTGATTTTTTTGCGTTTACGCCATTGGTATAGAGCAATACATAGTAAAATAAAAACAGCAGTTGTTCTAAAGGTACCATCGAGAGTTCATTAAATAATTTCAAAAATATACACATACAAATCAATTTGTTATACAAAATATTGCCAAGACATAGTTATTTGACGAAAAGCCAACAAATCACAAAAAATTAAAATTTTATGAAAAACATCGAGATTCTAACAAAATTTTTGTTAAAAGAATAAAAAATAAAAACAAAAATAAAAATTCACCACAAGTGGTGAATTTCCCAAAAACTTAAAAAATCCCCAACTAAAGTGTGCGACATCGTAAATCGGGCTAAAGAAACTATTCGTGTTTTTTCTTTAATAACACTATGCAACAACTTGAAAGAAATTTTCTGCCAATGAACAACCACTATATTTTTTTTATATGTTGTCGTTGCCTAACTACAAAAATCGCCTTTATTTCGAATTCTATGGATAGGCTTTTTTTATAATTTTTTTTTTTAAAATATGATGTTTTTGAAAAGGCCGCTTCACATAACTTTCAAACGCCTTGTTCAATTTCGTTGTGCTATATGTCCACAAATTCCAAAATACATCACCAATAAGTCATGATAATACTATTTTTTACTATATCCATTAGTTTTGAAGTCATTTCGAAAAAACTGAATTTTTTTTTCAAAAACTTGTGAAATTTTTCATTTTCAAAAATTTATAAAAAATATAAAACCGCAAATATTTACCAGTTTTATTATTTTATGATGAAGCTACATATAATGAAAATAAAATTACCCATCAACTGTGAAAATCAGTGGATAAATACTTATTTTATTCCCGAAATACCAAGAGTACCCAGTTTGGGACAATAATCGTTTTCTTGTGTAATTGATACCACTATGCAACAAATGGAACAAATTTCCCAGACTTTGAACAACCACTATATTTTTTTTAATGTAATAGTTGCCTAACTACAAAATTCATCTTTATTTCAAATTCCATGGATAGGTGTATTTTTAAAAATTTTTTTTTTTAAATATGGGACTTTTTAAGAGGTTGCTTCATACATCTTATCATAACTTTCAAACGGAATGTTATATTTCGTTATGCTATGCGTACAAATTAAATTACGTAGGCTTTGAGTCATTCTAATATTATTCTTTTCTATACTCATCAGTTTTGGAGTTATTGTGGAAAAACTGAAAAATTTTGTTATTTTTTTTCGAAAAATTGCTAAATTTTTTATTTTCAAAAATAAATAAAAAATATAAAAACGCTAATATTTACCCGTTTTCTTACTTTATGATATAGCTACATAAAATAGAAATAAAATGAGTTATCATTTATGAAAATCATTTGGTAAATACTTATTTTATTACCAAAAACCAGAAGTACCCACTAAAAAACACATTCACGCATACATACATGCATACATTAAAATTTAAAGTATCAATTACACAAGAGAACGATTTTTGGGCAAAACTGGGTACATCTGGTTTTTTGGTAATAAAATAAGTATTTACCAAATGATTTTCATAAATGATGGCCCATTTTATTTTTATTATATGTAGCTTCATCATAAAATAATAAAACTGGTAAATATTTTCGGCTGTATATTTTTTTATAAATTTTTGAAAATGAAAAATTTCACAATTTTTCAAAAAAAATTTAAAAAAATGTTTTATCGAAATAACTAATGGGTATAGTAAAAAATGATATATAATGAATATTTAAAAAAAAAATTTAAAAAGAAACCTATCCATAGAATTCGAAATAAAGGCGATTTTTGTAGTTAGGCAACCATAACTCGTTAAAAAAAATATAGTGGTCCAGCATGACTTTTAACAATTTTAGATCGCACGTGATTCGTTAAATAATTCATTAAATATCGGAGGAGGAAACTTCTCAAGGAAAATTAAAGTATTGAAATTATTTATCAAGAGTAAATATTATGTCAAAATATACAAATATTTATTAATGTTTCTTTTTTAATAAAACACGAAAAATTGTATTTGTCATTACAAAATCCTTGAATTCTTATTTAATTTATTTCTTAAAGTTCTGGCTACACTGATATTTTTATTTCTTGTAAACTCTCTTTCGAAAACATGTATGTACATTTGTATGTGAATAGTTGCTCAGATACATAATGAAAGTTAAAGTAATGGGTTATATCCCCCTCAGTTTGGAATTTGAACATAAAAACTGAATTGTAAACAAATGTTTACGAGCGACAATTTGTACTCGAAACACATTTAAGTGTTTTTGTATGTTTTATTGTTGTATTTAATTTAATAAATAATATTGTTGTAATTTTTATGCCGGTTGGGATTTTATTTATTGTTCGAACAAATAACAAATATCAAAAAATACAAGTTTAACCTGACAAATTTACAACCATTCATTGATAAAAAAAATTGATAGAAATAATAACGAATGCACTTTCTTTCTTCAGAGACACAAATAAATTTCTTAAAATAAATATTCGAGTAAGTGCTTGTTCGAAGAACAAGCCACATTATTATGATTGAATTATATGGTTGTAAACAAATCATATTATTATTGTAGATAAATGTATGTTTCTGCTTGGCAGCGACTGATACTCGAACACAGGCGACTAAGGCCATCGAATAATCGACGCGTTGACTGCTCAATCCCCAGCCCCTTCATACTCTAATTAAAGACAAAAATTATTTTACGTTTTATGCATATTAAGAACATTTTTTGATTATTTTTGTACAGCTAAAATACTTTGTTTGTGGTTACACTTTTAGCAATATTTTTATTGTTCCACTGAACCATGTTACAATTTTTATGGACGGAAATCATTTAATTATTAAATGTAAATAATAACTCGCTTATCGCAACTGAAGTAACTGTTTTTAAATAACCATTCTATGTCAGCCACAATAATATATTGTTGCAGATAACATAATATGGTTGTCGTCACCATGCCATAATCATGTTCTTTGTTTGTGTGCAACTATGAAATAAAAGGCTCTGTGATCTAGTTGCAATTTTCTTAAATAATAAATGCCTAGATCTTACTTATCATAAAATCATTTTTTGTTTAACTGACCACCAATGAAGACTAGATTCATATTTTTCCATATTCCAAGTGAAACAATTTTTTTCTATTATGCATTAGGCGATGCACTAGAACACACAAATTGATGAATTGAATGAAGAACGTGTCCCTAATTGAATTATAATTCATTCTCTTGAAGTAACAATGAAGCGCTGAAACGTATCCCACGTTTCGTTGATGATTTCATATGTCAATAGCCTTGACAAAACTACTCATCGGTCATGATTGTGTTGGGTGCTCCGTAAAGTTTGAAATAGCGGCCACTACGTTAATGGTATTTTATATTTTCGGTCGGATATAGATGGTTTAGTAAAAAGATCAGATGAAGTTAAGCATCCATTTCAAGAAATCGTAGTATACTAATTTTTTTTTGGATTCCTGGAGAATGTGATTATTCAATTCAACATTGCAGAATTTCCGATTCATTAAAAACCATAACACCTTACTAAAGATGAAAGAACGTAGAATCTTACGCAGATTAAATTTCTATTGATCCTGATAAAGGCAACTAATTATAAATTTTCGGAACGAATTTTCGACACATAGCCGAAACCGGTTTGTCTCCAAACCAAACTTGTCAAGGGATGACGCAAATTCATTTCAAAAATCTATATCAAAACCACCCTGTCGAAATATCCAATAAAGAATAACAGAACTTCGTTTCAAAAAAATATACCAAATCAACCTGTGTGAATATTAAATCAACAAATGACTTATTATATTTTGTGTCAATGAGAAGATCTCTTTGGAAGTAATTCAGGACAAATTTTAACCGGGTCAATGTATACTTCCCTTATAATCATCCCTTAAAATGGGTTGAAATTAAGCAAAGTAGCATTATGCTTCGCTATTTTTTACTCTCTTAACGAACAACTAGAAAAAGCTCTTACTGCGCTCTTCGGATAATTATTATTCTTAACATCTTCATACTGTAAATCTCAATCGTTAAAAATTTGTTAAAAAAATAATTGGGTAGCACGTGAAGACTTTTCAAATAAGAGCGAGTCGCTGTAGCCTGTGGAGAAAATATTATTTTTGCGACGGTTGCCAAAGCCATTTTTCATCCACTTGCGCCAAATCACCATGGAAAATTACACAATAGAACAGCTGCTTTAAATTAGTACTTCGAAGAGGGCTACAATTTTGACCGACGAGGCTTAATTTTAGATACCAATCAAAATTGCTATATATAGGAAGATGCCAACCCGCCCAAGGTTCAACTGGTGCCAGTGTAGCCCTAAAAAAAGAACTGTTTGGTGCGGATCACGATAAATAGCGATACATATTGATCGATGATAACCACTTCCTTTCGACTCAACAAAGAATACTCTGCATGAGCCATTAGAAGATATAGTTAGCTCCCGCAGAGGTGTGGTCTGCCAGCCACCAAGGTCATGGGATTTGCCTCTGCCAGACTTTTACTTTTGTGGTTTCCTGGAATTAAATTTTGGCCAACATATCTCTCGAAATATACCAAATCTTTTGGCCACCTACCTGTCTTTATAAGTAACCCCTTTGCAACTAGTAGCATCTATATGCGTGCCGTCATACATGTTTCATAATTACAGTAACTGAGTTCGCCAATCACCAGCAGGTCAAACCAAATCAGTCCTCCTTACGACATATGAAATTTAATATGTCTCTGGTAAATTAGATATTTTAATAGATTGGCTAATTTTCTCTCCTTCTTCCCCTTTATTTCACTAGACAAACCAACTTAATTGCTGTAAAATATTAACAATCTAGTAAACTTGTTATTTAAGTCGTTAAAATCAAGCATTTGTATGGGGCTGCGGGCCTTGGCATTCAAATTTTTATGGCGAATAAAATATTTATGAAAAAGATTAAGAAAAACAAAATTAAATGAAGAAAAAAATATAAATTGTTATTAACCAATAACAACTATTAAAAACTAATTAAAATAATATGAATATAAATGTTAATTAATTTTAATGATTATAAAGTGAAACAAGAAACTCGCGATTATATGTTGGATTAATTTTATTATTTTAAAGAACCAATTAGTAATAAAATCGTAAGTTTCGTTGATTATATGTATTAAAGTCTGTTGTGGTCTGTAGTTGAAATGGATAATAGGCGATAACCACAATTGGAGCCACAACCGTCTGCGACAGTGAGTTCGCATACATTTTGCTTCCAACTCAAAATATGGCCAGATGTCACCAAAATAGAAATCCTTTTCATTTTTCTTGGCTTCTTTATTGATCTTCTGTATTTATGGATACAGTAGTGGTCATATAATTGAAACACTCGTTAAAGCAAGAAAGTTACAGTGAAGTCAACTTCTTTCATATTTATCAAAATATGAAAGAAACAGGAAGATTTATCAAATTCAACTTTCATCATTAGTTGGGTTAAATAGACGATGATTGCAGTAGAAATTTACTATTTTAGAATTCGAACAATTAACTTATCAATAGTAAATCGCAAATAAAAATATTCATTTCATTATCAAACTTGTTCGCATTATTTTGTGTCTATAATTTTATTCTTACCTTATTTTGTACAATTGCAACTTAAACCACTAAGCGCTGTGAGAGAGCGTGAGAGAGAGAGAGAGAGAGAGAGAGTGAAGGATGGCCATTAATAAAAACTACAACCGCAACCACAAGTGCTCCCATTTTATTTTCTTTTCTTTCTCTTTTTTTTACTTAAATGTTATTTAAATGAATCTTTCGAAAAGAAATTTACAATAAGTATTTAAATCTTAGCTCTGGATTATTAATTGATTGTATTCAAATCATAATATGATGTCTTTGATTGGATTTGGAGTCACGTCTCGCCAGGCTCAATGTGCCACTAGTATGTTTACATATTTGCTCGTGTATTTTCTTATTTCTCCTTGGACAGTGTGAACTTATAGATCTTTATGCATATTTTCATTTCATTCTTATATAAAGGGGCGCAGACGATGAGTCTGTAGCATCTGGATATTTGATACGCAAGCAGCACCCCACAACTGAAAGTCATATGTCCATATTGATTTTATAATGGAGTTGTATAAAATAACTTTGTGTTCCAAAGGGTTGATTTACGACCTATTAACCAGTGTAGTTGATTAGTTCTAAGTTTTATTGTTCCCTTTTTGATTTAATATAGCGTGACCAAGTTAGGCGTCGATCGAGGTAGATATCCAAATATTTAAGGTGAGTTTATGATCGAACCGTTATATTTAATACTGTTATACAGTTTTGTTTTCTCAGGGAAAACGTTACATGAGCACGTTTTGAGGGATTAACCTTTATTCACGATTTCTTTAGCCAGTCTTCTAGCTCGTGAATGTGAATTTTTAGTGACAACGTAAAAAATCCTATCAAATTTCAGCCATCTCCTTTAAAATCGATAGTTATAAATACAAATACGAAAAAATCACCCGGGCCTGCTCGTATTACTCCTGTAGCCTACCTGATTCCGCTGTGAGAATTATATTGTTCATGTTGCCAGTTGGCTTTTTCCCATGAATAACACATTGTCTCGGATCTTCTGTTAGATCGGCATTTACAAATCTTCAATACTGTTTATCTTTATGCATTGACATTTCCCAGGTGTGTGATAAAGTCTGCCATAATGGGCTACTCACGAAAATAACTCGAGGTCTTCGTGAGTACTACCACAAGCTTTTTAAGAGCAATCGGACAGATAGAACATTTAAAGTAAGATCAAAGGAACCGTTTTCTAAAAAAGTGAAAATCTCTACAGTGGCCACTCAAGTTAGCGTACTAGGCCGCTATTATACAGTATGTCATCTAATCAGCGGATATGCCAATAAGCGCATATACGTATACAACAACGTTTGCAGACGACACTGCTTTTATAAGAGTAAATAATTCAAAGGTTGCATCGAAACAACTTCAGTTCCATATTCATAAGCTAGAGGGCTGGCTAAAAAGTGGGGGATAAAGATAAATCTTTCGAAATGTGCTCACGTAACGTTTTTCCTCAGAAAGTATAATTGGCCAACAATAACAATAAACAATGCCACTGTACTAGTGGCAACCCACGTTATAATTTTGGGTATCTAATTAGATGGACGCCTAACTTGGCCCCGTCACATTGAAGGAAAAATAACGATCACAAACTATTGAACAAATCAACTACACTGGCTAATAAGTTCTAATTCAACATTGACTTGACTTTGGAATACAAAGTCCTTTTATACAAATCCGTTATAAAGCAAATATGTTCTCATAGCATTTAGCTGTGGGGTACTGCTTGTGCATCAAATATTCAGAAGTTACAAAGAACACAGTATGGGATTTTACGACTTATCGTATGCCCCGCTGGGTATATTAGAAATGTTAATATCCATGGAGATATAAAAGTTCCCACTACTCAGGAAGAAATAAAAATATACTGCTGGAAATACGTAAACAAACAGTGGTTCATCCCAACACTCTAGCGTACGATTTACTGCAATATCAGGGGCACTGGAAAATACAGTCACCTTGAATCTATCGAGGCGGCTGGCTCTCCCTACCTAACTTGGCGATAGTATATTAAGATTTGGCTGCCCCCGTATGCTAGTTAGTAGTGTGCTAGTCTATCAGACTGGGGGTTTGATTTCTCCCCCAGGGGCATATAACATCATGGTTAACCCTGCCACCTTGACGGATTGCTGCTGGGGGAAAAGAGGTGCACCAGTTCCTCAGGCTTGTCAGGAGCCTGAAACTGGAAGAAGGTAGGACATCTATGTTCGGCCAGTAGCGAGATAAAGTGGTACCACGGGAACCAGTAGCCCCTGGAACTTTGGTTCCAGACTGGTTGTTGGTGTGGCTCCTTCGGGGGTGCACGTGGTGGCTGTGGTTTATACCCAAATCGGGGAGGTTCACTGCAGGACCGATGTGGCGTTGCATAGTAACACAAGCTGTCAATATTATTTGTTGACAGCAGGAGAGTAGGCAGCTCCAAACACCTCAGCAAGGGGTGAGGCCGGGGGCCTCGCAAACCCCTGTCCTAATTTGCAACCTATGGGGTGGCATAGGTGTTATTCCGGTGGTGCCTATTCAGACGCATAGGGGCGCTGGTCTGGCCGCTTAATGTCACACCCGTGGTTGGACCACCGTGAGACTGAGCCAACGTTGGCAGGTGCTCACGTAAATTTAATCATAATCTGGGGGTTTGATTCCCACCGAAGACTCTGAGTGTTTTGCGCTACACCGAGTACCAAGCTCGATAATTTAAGTTACAATATAATTTGTAATTTTATTGTAGCAATTTTAAAATAAAAATATTAAGATTTGAATACAATAATTTAGTTATTACGATTTCAATACTTATTGAAATTTCTTTTAGTGCAAAGATTCACGAAAATAAAATGAAACTTAAAAAAAAAAAGTTTGCAGGTGACACATTTTCCGAACGATTGAAACTCCCAGCTTGTAAGCACAAGCAGGAATTTGTATATTAAATCTTTGCATCAAGTAACTGAAGTTGTTAATTTCTTTAGTATGAAATACTGGCAACTCTTACGTTTGCTATCTTCATTGTTACGGCCAAGGTCATCTCGGCATCTATTACTTTTTCTGTTAGAAAATCACTTTTTTTCCTTTAACAGTGTAAACAATAAATTTATATTACCTACGTTCCAGCAAGTTACCTTACAAAGTGCTCTTAATCCTTTTGTTTCATCAGCTGTACCCGCGTTTTATAAAATTCCTTTTCATTGTCACTAAAAAGTAACGAAAAAATCCAAATTTCGCTAAATTTTAAATTCACCAAAAGTTTGAAAATTCACCATAAAATTGAAAAACTATAATAAAGCAAAAACATCATTGGAATGCAACAAAATCGAAATTTCATCGAATTTTAAAATTTCAAAACTAAACTTAGATTTCACAAAAAATTTATAAAGAATCCATATTTTATGAAAAACCTGTCAACATCATTTTCACAAACAAGTAACCAAAAACCAACTTCACCATGTTGTGAAATTTAACAACACCATTTACCCAAAGGCAGGAATTACACAGAAACCTCTGGATTTTATGAAATATTAGACATTTTACTAAAAAACCAATTCCGCTGTTATCTACAATTCACCAAAAATATCAAGGATATAACAAAATTTATAAGCATTCAGAGAAAAGAAGAACAAATTAAAGAAGCCATAATTTGAAAAAAAAAAAGCCAAAGTTGTTCTTTGAAGACCTAGCTCCTAAGCACGGTGTCGAATAGAGGGTGATGGATTGTTTTGAACACTTTCTGGAACGGCAATAATGTTTTCAACCGATCTTGCAGTACGTTGTGGTCTATGCTTGGGCCTATCAGCTATAGTCCCTCTTTCTTTGAAATCATTCACTACACTATAAATAGTGCGTCTTGTTGGCGCGTTGTTTCTCCCAAAAATTTCACTTAACTTTCTCATCGTCACAGTAATCGATGATTGATTTTGATAAAATGTTTTAACGATTAAAACACGTTGGTTTACCGAATAATTTTTCATAATAAATTTTCCACGTCTCTACTTTACGACTGCCAAATATGAAGTGTCAAGTCTAATCTTTACCAAACTGGCGGCAATACAAAATAGTATACCTTCTCGGCGGACACCCGATCGGAAATACGTATAATGAAACGAAAGGAGTTAAACTCTTGGGCCGGAGGCCCAAATTAAAGATTGTAAACAATCCACTCTGCTGGGTTAATGTGTAATACATTTTAAAGAGTGCGCACTTTTTTGAAGGGTTTATAAGATTCGGCTCAGCCGAATATAGTTCTCTTACATTGTAATTAGAAATTAAATTGAAAAAAAAGGAAATGCCCTTTTAACCAAAAAGTATTTCAACTTATAAAAAATTGCTCTAAAAGAACAGCCAGAAAATTTGCGTTAAATAATATTGCGGTTGAGGTTTAAGCCTATATCCGTGTTGGATACAGCTGGCGCATGAATTGAAGCAGAGGCAAGTCGTCAGTTCGCGTATTGGGTGCTGAAAATGTTGGCCATAGTTCCGGAATTCAGCTAAAGAACCATCTTATTGCGCTGCCCGCGAAGCCAAGGCACGAATAGTGTCCTATTCCATACACAATGTTTTCCTATATAAATCCCATTTAAATTTCATGTTAACATTTTCCAAATAAAGCATGACGGAATTGCAGTTTAAGCCTGAAAAACGGAATGCAAAACAACATGTCAAAGAGCAAAAATACGAATTTTTCTAAAACTGATTTCTTGCTTTCTCCCTTTCTCTGCCACGGCAACACAAATAGAAGAGAACAGAACAGAACAGAACACAATGAAGTAGTAGAACATAAATAATGCGAGAGCGAACATCATTAAAGAAGAAACGGGAAACTGTTGCATTTAAATGCAGAATTACATCATTGAAATTTAAATTGATGATAACCTTACTTTGACCGACTTTCTTTCGGCAGATGCTAATGGTAGCAAAGAACAAATAAAAACCCACTTCCTTGCCGTTGCTGTAAAAAATCTTGCGCTGTCTTCTTTAAGTCTTTACAATGTGGCATCAAGTTGTAAATAGAACGAACACACGTTATACATAGTGACCTTTTGTATGTGACATCTTGCCAAACAGAGTTTTTCCTCGTTGCCTGAAAGAAAAAAGGAATAAAAACCCACTAAACAACTGAGTTTTAAAAAGTTTTGTGAAAAAAGGGAAAAAAATCAAAAGTGATGGCATGACACAGTTTTTCTTTTGGCAAAAACGGAAAAAACAAAATAAAAAAAATGTTGCTAACAACCATAACTATGGCTGACAAAAACGTGCATGTTTCCAACTAAGAAAATGGAAAAGTTAAAAGTATTAAAAGGTTTCAAGTAGAAAAGTAAAAGAAAAAAGATGTGTTTAAAATAAAGACAACATGCACATGAAGACAAGAAGAAAGCCACTGAAATGGTTTTATTGCATTAAACAGACAACTAAAGACGACCAAGTTTTAAAAGCTTATTCTGCTTTTTCTAACACACTTGACAAACTTAAATTTTATTAAAAGACGATCACAACAACATTTTTCTACTCAGAAGATAATTGTAACTAATTAAGCCCCAAGGTAGGCAATGAGTTTTCAAGCAACATCAACTCCTACTTGTATGCTATAATACGCAACAATACCCAACTGCTACGAATGCTGTTCAGCATCAACGTTTTTTTTTTGCATTTAACAAAAGAAAACATCGGACACATGCATGATAAATGACTAAAACGAAATAACAAAAAAAACAGAAGAATAAAACAATCAATCAATGTGGTGGATTGCATATTTTGTTTAGACGTCAAGATGTCTGTGTTCAATAGCCAAGTGCCAACTTTGCCCCCACATACATACACTCATACAGAGTTGTAAACATACACACTTACACATACCCGCACAAAGTTTGAAAAATTAGTTTTTCGAATTTTGTTGTTTTTGTAACCCATGTTGGCAGTGTCTCCAACAAATGCCAGCCAGAATATAAAACATCGAAAATCTCTCACGCTCAGAAATGTTTGTTAAAAAATCTCTGTGGCAAACCAACATTTTGTTTGAAACGCAATCTTTTCGTACATTTCAATCATGTCCGCAATGATGACATGCAACATTAGTAAATTGAAATCCAAACACAAGTTAGAATGTTAAAATTTATTTATACGAGAGAGAACTTAACGCATACTCCACAAGTGGGGACAACGAAAACTCAATTTATAATGAAAATGATTGGGGTTTAGTGGAATAATAAGGTAAAGGAAATATCAATATTTCATGACTCATATCGTTACTTCAAATCGATAAAGATCGTAAGACTAAGAAATCTTGCCAGTAATAAAATTCTATCAAACGACTTTTATATCATTGGGAAGAGTTTAAATTAAAAACAAGTAAGAGAGCTATATTCGACTGTGCCGGATCTGTTATGCCCTTCACAAAAGTATGGTCTACGAAAAATGTAATACAGATATTTCTCGGTGTTTGCGATATTTAATTTTGGCCTCCGGTTTAGTCGTCTTATTTTACATTTGACCTCTGCTTTCGCTTTAACATCAGTATTTTCCATCCGTTTTTTTTTTAATTCGACTCCTTTAATTTGATATATCTTTTTCCGAATACTTATCAATTTTCGATAAATTCTCAATTTTTTGGGTGAATGTAATAGCGGAATCGGATTTTTAGTAATAATTCAAAATAATATGAAGCTTGCTTTTGGTTCGTTGTTTGGGAGAATTAGGTCTTTTCGAACTTGTGTGACATCATTTTGTTAAATTTCGAAATTATTCACAAAATATAAATTTTTTGTGATTTTTCGGTTTTTTTGGTGATATAATTTTGGTGAAATTTAAATTTGTGAGGTGAAATTTAAAAATTTGGTGAATTTTGATCTTGTGGTAAAATTTCGGTTTTTTTTAAATTAAGTTTTGTTTTTTTTTGGAGATTACAATTTTTTTAATTCTAGTTTGTCGACTTTCTGATGAATATTCGAATGTATGCTGCATTAAAAACTGTGGCAAAATTTCGAAATTATTTTCTGAAAGTTCTTGAAATTGTGGGGGGGCTTCTTAAAACATTTCTAGTTCGGTCTAGCATTTACGTCTGTACCTTATCTGGGGACTTTATAGCAAATTTGATAATGATTCAGAATATACAAATTTTATGAGCATCTGTATAAGTGCTTCCCCTGAAGAGTGCACATAACAACACCTCAAAAATGGGGTTTGCCCATTTCTCGGGAACTTCACGCCCGATATTGCTGATATTTACCGAACGCACTGATCAACTGATCCACGTTTCAAGATCTAAGGTTGTCTTATGCCGTCAGAAAAATAATTTTATCTTCGGTAAGACGGACCGACGGACATCGTTAATTCAACTTCACTACTTATAACATAAAGATCAAGAATTAATATACTTTGTTGGTACGGAAGGGAATGTTGTAGAAATTACAAACGGAATGACAGACTTCAATTTTGTGAATTGTATAAAAACGTGTAGGATGTTTATTCAAAGTAGCTACCCACCGTGTTGTTTTGGCGTCGACAGTAAAATCTGTTATTTATTATTTATTCGCTAATTACATATCGCCATTGTAATCTACTAGATTGAGCAGCTGCCGACATTCGGCACTCCAACCAAATTTGTGATGACAGCACAGTGGTGGAACTTGTATGGAGTTGGTGGCTAAAATTACTTGCAGTTGAGATAACAACATTTAGACAAGTTTTATTATTCATTAAAAATGTCACACAAAAAAAACGCTTCATCAAACTCAGACTTTTTATGACTGGGTTGATTTCTATTTCTTTATTTATTTTGTTGTGCAGATTTAGATGTTACTTTCTCCAAATTCAAGGCTTGAAAAAGGTGACTTGTGTCTTTTATGAAAAAATTCATAATTATTCTCTTTCGCCCAAAGACGCTTTACGCCTCCATGTTTTAATTGCATGCCCATTTGGCATGCTGTACATTTGGTGAATTCGGAAGTGAAGTTTGTCGTGCACAATGGGCTGGGGGTAACAATTGGTGCAGGAAGAACGCTACATATGGTGGTGGCTACAATAGAGCCAAATTCAATAAGTTTCTTCACTCCTATGTAGATTGAATTGTCTGAATATCAGGGGAATGTGGTTTCCGTCAGAAGACGCAACAAGTCAGCCAGCAATAATAAAAAAACACCGAAGAATAAAAGCTTGCGATTAGCAGACACAAAGTCACTTCAGAAAATAATCGTCAACGCATATGAAATGCAAAGTTGGACACGAAGCTCCAAAAAAAAAAAACAAAACGCATGAATTGGGATTTTTAGGGGATCTTAGACATTACTCTATGCCTCTCTCGTATTCTTGATCTATTCCCTCATATTTTCGAGTGATTTCACAAGTCATAGATTTTGAAAATTGTGATTTCGTGTAGGGTTTGTATCAAATAAGTACCAAAATAACTTAAAGAGTACCAAGGCTATATAGTACGTGTATTAATTAATACCTATGCATATTAAAAAAGTTCCAAAAAAGGGGCGATCGTGCCACAGTGCTTTACAACATGTACCAGTGCCAAAAACTCCATCGCTGTTTCACAAAGTGCAAAAAGAATTCTAAAACTTAAACGACAAAATCAGCAATGAGAACAGTCCCCGGTAGGCACAGAGTTACGTTACAGCTTTAAAATAAAATTGAAAACACATGAAAAAAACCATCTGTACGAATTGCCACTTAGAAATACAGCCGTAAGTCTTAGTCTATTTGTAGCTGCAGATAAAAAATGGTTGCTACACTCATTCAAGCAGAATGAAACTTGAGATCAGACAGGGAAGATTCTTGTTTAAAGAAACGGAAAAGAGTTTCGGCTGTATGTAATATCAACGCGCAAAGAAAATAACATGGTGCTGGCATGATCGCGACAACCATATTATGTTCTCTGCTGCGATATATTTCTGTGGCAAACATATAATGGTTACTTGAAAACATTTTAAACAACACTTCAGTTGCGAAAAAAAATTTATTGTTAACAATAAAGCATTTCCTCCCATTAAAATTGCACCATGGTTGAGTTTAAGAATTCAATTCTTAGTAAAATTCTAACCACAAACAAAGTATTTTAACTATACAAAAATAATATAACAACTCTAGTCATATAATGTGTCCAATAGACATAAAATGTAATATTCTGGTGTTTAATCAAAGTATACTATATATGACGATGCTGTGCCTTGTGGCTTTAGTCGCTGCAGTGAGAAAAATTTAATGATTTCAAGTTGTAATTGGTCTCCCATACACCCAAAATGTGATTCTGCGTTAAAAGATACATAAACATATGTTCATCCGAAAAAGAATATGAAAGCAATTGAGACTCTAAATATTTCAGGTTAATAGGTGACAGACTCAATTGATAAATAAAGAACATTTTTCAGGATTTCTAGAACCCTATTCTACCCCAACAGGGAAGTTTTTAGGTAACCCCATCTCCTAATTGAGATTTTTTCTTAGTTCGAAGAAAACCCCATCAGTTACTGCAACAGTTCCCACACCTTATCCCCTTTTACCAATTGAGTCTAGTAATTTTTTTCAGCGCAAATTAGTTTCAAGTTAAGTTTTTTCTCTCTTAAATCTTTATAGCGTTCTCATTTGTATGCAGCCGGTGTTTACTCGCAATAAAATAATAAAATTAATTTCATTTAATTTTTTTCCAACTCGAATTACATGTTTGATTTTTTAATTAAATAACTTTTTTATTTTATTTCGTTATCTGCCTGTTAAATAGAAATCAATAATAAATATTTATTAAATATATTTTGAATAATTTATTTTACAATGAACACAAATCAGCAGTTAATGTATTGAATTAACGTGTAGTTATTATGGTTCTTGATTACAGTAATTAATAACAAAAATATGTCCTCACCTCAAGCACAAATAAAAAATCAATTTAATAGAAAAAATAAATATGAGAGAAATTCAAACAAGCCAAAGTCATATATTCGGAGGTACCGCAAACGTTGCACCCATTAATTGCTAAATATGCAGAAAGAGGACGGGCTCAAGTTTTTGTTAATGCAGTAACTTCCGCTTAAATGATAGTCTGTTAATTGATTCAGTGACCCATGACGCCTGTCCAAAGCAGGCGCAACCTCTACGTAAAAAAAGGAACAGAATGACTACGAAGCGCCTTTCTAGACTCTCTTATAAACAAACCAATTTTAAAAATCTTCGCTAAATATTCTGTTATTTTTTCCGATTAATCGCAGTTAACACTTTGTCGACTCTATTAGTTAATCGACTACTATTTTTATTTTGCCATCGCTAGCAGCAACGAATAGTGCCTGCGTCGGTGGTTCTCTAAACCTGAAGTTCGGCAATTTTGTAAATTAACGAAAACGCTGCGCTAAGTTTGGGTTTATAAATAAACATCATAAGTAGATGCTGAACTAGAGGTCTTGGACCTTTACAGGCTTCTGGATAGAGGACGGGCAGTGTGCTGAGCTTAGTTCAACCGCAAATTTTTTTTGTTTCGAAGCTGGTAGAAAGATCCGCTTGCAACTGGAAGCACAGCAACTCTTGGTGGATTTGTCATGTATTTTTTTTTTTTGCTTTTAGAAACAAAGAAAATTTAAAATAAATCTATTTTCCATTCAGCCATTTATCATCCCCATTCTCGAAAACGTTTGTGGTTTCTCATACATAATTGAATAAAATCCGAATAAAAACAAACCATCGCGACTAAATTATTAAAAATTATCAAAAACAAGTTTTAATTTCAACTTACACTAGAATTAAATAGAAATAAAAGAAACATTTCCATAAAACAAAATGCATTTTTTTAATAATTGATGACTTCTAAAATGCAAATTTCTAAACACAATATTTTAATAAAGATGAATAAATAAAGAGGCAGACTTGGAAAGGAGTTAAATGATTGCAGATTAACTTTTTGTTATTTAAAGAAGACATATGGGAAACTCTAGGGATTTTATACTTACTACAACACACCTCCGAAGCTAGAAAAAGTTATCTAATGCCCTAATATATCTTGCAGCCCTATATGTAAACGAATTCTCGCAGTACAGAGCTGCTCAGATGAACTCCTCAATGTGAAGATTTCTATGGAATCTGCTCTTCGAGAGATTTAACATCTTTTCGTGTACATTTATGGTAGAATATAGCGACCTACGAATACTCACTGGAATTGCCATTTTCCGCAATCATACCGATACCAACGACGTCTTGAAATTCAGCCTGTGTGCTCCTAAACATTTTTTTGCGCTTCACAATGTTTACCCGGGACACAAATTAGCTGGTCTGTGTGCTTTCATAAAGACGAATCCCAAATCTGTACGGATCCAAAATCCGTGTTTCGTATAAAGTATTGGACAATATTAACAGATCTAGTTCTGACTTTGATAAATTTTCTTTTTGAATCAGAACATAGTAGAAAAGTATACAAAATATCTTGAATTTTGCCAGCTGCATTTATTGAAAAAGTCCCCTGTATTGTTTTCTAAACTCTAATGCTTGAGCTTATTCTAATAATTCTCCTGGTAAAATTCTCTTGGTAAAATTGCATGATGTATGATTTCCGGTCCGGAATTTAAGAAATTAAATAATGTTGGAGGCATGCAGAAGCAGGGATAAATTTTAACAAAGTACTTAGCATCGCTGTGATGTGTTAATGAAAATTTTCCGAATGGATCTCATGACGAAAATATCTGGCAGTGTTCTCATTATTAGAGTTGCCAAAGCGCAATTTTAGCTGATCAATACTCAAACAAATATTCTCCTGTAACTCTTTCTGAATAACAAAAGCAAAACAAAATATGTTCTAAGTTTTTAAATAATAGAATTTTGACATTAAGACTTTTTACTCAAAATATTTAATATCTAAAGAGTTGGCAATAAAAACAAACTTTTTTTGTGAAATTTCAAGTAGAAATTCCAAGCTTCCTGTAAAGCTCAATTGTTAAGCTGAAGCTCAACAAATGCTATGTTCCGACTTACATCATAATTAGGGATATACAATTTTAAATTGAGTTATAAAATTTGGTGTTCACACATATTCAATTTATCTTACTCAATAAGCATTTTATAGCTGAAATTACGCTCACTTTGATTGTAAAAGCCTGTGGATTTGAAAAAAGTATAGAGATATTCAGCTTGAAAAGACGTTTTTTAAAGAAATTAATCCTTATGTCAATTTCACCTTCAATTTAAATTTATTTTCATCTTTCATATATACAGTTTGACAACTCAATTAATGGTGTAATTAAGTACTAATTACTTAGTATATTGAGTTCTTGTATGGTAAATTGATTTCAATTACGGACTTACTTAATTTATTATGATTTAAAATTCACGAGATTAAATTCATTTACAACCGCAGGGAAACCTTTAACTGACATTTAACATTTGCACCACTTGACCACACAAAAATACACACATACACTCATAATTTACTCTCTCCTTGTGACCTGTTTATTAAAATTTTATATAGTTCACCAATTGAAAAGTGTTGTTGTCGGCAGTGGCATATGGCTTTTGTTTGGCCCACAGTCAGTCTGTCTGATTTTGTATTCCACAAATAAACGATTGAAAAAAAGAAATATTTTTTATCTGAAAAGCCAGTAAATAAAACCGCCGCACAGTGCGCCACACCGCACAGTAGTAACAAATTGGAAAAAAACAAATCATTTATGAATTTGTTTGTTGCCTTGTGGGCCCAGAAAACAAAACTTTCCAATCAACCGCAGCTAACATTTCATTTGTTGTAAGTCGGATGGTGTGTGTGTGTGTGTGTGTGTGTGGCAACAATAACAACAATGTTAGCGCTGACAGCTATCATGATGATGATGACGGCGATCACTTGCCTTCATGCCTGATAGTTTGCCAGTGATGTTTTCAATGGTGTAGATTATAATGATGATGATGACGACTGAATGAGTGAGTGAATTATTTACTTGACTATTTCATTGTCAGCCTGAGAGAGCTTAAGTTTGTTATTGTTGTTTTTATTATGACTGTTGACACTAGTGTTTTCGTAATAGTTGTTGCTGTTGTAATTCGCAGTTTCACAAATTGATTTGAATTGTTTGTTAGTGTGTATTTTTCTATTAAGACTAGACACAATTCACAATTTAAATTTGTCTATTGTAGATGCAATTTGAATACAATTTGTTGTTGTTGTTTATTTGATCCATTTAATTATTTAAACGAAGTGCACGCGAAACAGTTAAACATGATGAACATTATGATTAGTTTTTTCCAAAAGGTCAAAGTAATATTGAATCTTTTTCCCCAGCAATACCCTACATTAGGCCATTTCGTATGCTGGATATATGGTAAAATTAATCTTCAACACCTGCTACGTTCAGGGGAAACAAATATCCAATAATCCCCCAACCCCTGCAAACACTCAATTAAAAATTGAAAGAACGAAATCGCTGAGGGGGAATCGCAGAGCTTTTTCTTATTTACATAAGTAAAGAATGTCATTTGTATATTTGATATTTATGTTGAGGTTCCTCTATACTGGTTTATACAGAGTGCCCGCCGGGATGATTAAATAAAAGAGAATGGATCGTATATTGATAAATCTTTTATTTAATGTCGGAAATTATGTATGGAGTACAATATCAAATGAGTGTCCGCCTCTGTTAGCCTCACAAATACGAGCCTTTTTGAACACATTTTTCATTACATTCTCGCACATTTCACGCGGTATTTCATTAATTTCATCACGAATATTTTGTTGGAGTTGCTCCAGTGGTTCTGGTTTGTTGGCATAAACCTTGATTCTCAGATATTCCCACAAAAAGAAGTCCGGAGCAGTCAAATCAGGCGACCGTGGAGGCCAATCAACATCACCATTTGTTGAAATAACTTGTTGTGTAATCCTGGCTGTATGCGATGTGGCACCGTCTTGTTGAAACAACATGTTAGTCAAGCCCAAAGCATGCAGTTGTGGCGTTAAAAAGGTTTCAATCATAATTATCACGATATCGCTCCCAGATACCGTTACGCCGTTTTCAGTTTCAAAGAAGTAAGGTCCAATGATTCTTCCTGACCAAATTGGGAGGAATAATGGATGCAAAGGTGACTGATGAATAATTTAAGGGTTTTCCATTGCCCAGAACCGACTATTCTGTTTATTCACATATCCATTCAAATGAAAATGTGCCTCGTGACTCATTATGATTTTTTCATGAAAATCGGTGTTGTGATGGGCGAGCTGTAGCATCCTATTGGCATATGTACGGCAGCGTAAATGGTCTTCTCGATGAAGCTCTTGTGTTAACTGAATCTTAAATGGAAACAAATGCAAATCTTCGTGCGAAATTTTTGCAAAAGTTGTTCTTTGAAGACCAAGCTCCTGAGCACGGTGACGAATGCTTGGTCCATGCTTGGGCCTATCAGCCAAAGCCCCCTTTCTTCGAAACCATTCGCTACAAGATAAATAGTGCGTCTTGTTGGCACGTTGTTTCTCCCAAAAATTTCACGTAACTTTCTCATCGTCACAGCAATCGATGATTGATTTTGATAAATTGTTTTAACGATTAAAACACGTTGGTTTACCGAATATTTTTCCATAATAAATTTGCCACGTCTCTACTTCACGACTGCCAAATATGAACTGTCAAGACTTATGTTTTCCAAAATGGCGCAAAACAAAGTAGTATACTTTGCCGGCGGACACCCTGTTGTAGATAATCTATAGGTATCCTTTTGTGGATAAACGAGATATTGCAGTTTTTTAAGACAGTGCATTACAGTTGTGGAGAAGAAGAGAAATATTTGGATGAGAAGTAGTTAACAATTTAAAAAATAATGCTGATGTTAAGGGAATCCAGGATCCTGTTCAAGCATTTGTTTAAAATCATATTCAGGATACCAATTGGTCAACGACTCCGTAGGTTAGATCGCACACTTGTAAAAATTTTAAATGAGTCACTCTATGAAAGAAGTGGTTCAGACTCTTTTGTAGCACAAATAATTCCCTAAAATGTAGTTGGCTTTTTAGTGTAACATCTCATTTTCGTAGAGCTTGCATTTCTAGAGGCCTGTTAAATACCAGAACAAAACCTCAGCATACTTGTGGTTCGAGAGAAAAAAAAGTTGTTTATTCTTTAGAATTTTATATTTTATTAAATTAGGCTGCTGCTTTGTTAAAAGAATAACCTTCCGGTAAAGATATTGAAGTTCTACAGACCTTCCTCAAAGAAGTAGCAGCTGCGGAGGAATTTGAAATTACGTCTTTTAACAATTCTGGTGCATACCTGTGTCCAAAAGATAGCATACTTACTGAAACGTGCTGCATATGAAAAGTTCTTCATAAATATAATTATCCAACAAATATTTTATGAGCCTTTTTTTATTTTGTTTGTCTTCCAGCTGTGAAAATTCTTCTCTCGTACACGCTTTATTTTTTTTTTGTAAACCATTTTAAGTCATCGACAGCAATTCACACCAGCCACTTTCAAAGTTTTTTGATGAAACTGCGTTCGCTGTAACAGCCTTTTCGGTAATTTAATGTCGCCTTTTGTTACTATCTCTTGAACGATTTCCGAGTCGTTTATACCTTCCAACGTTAGATAGTTGCAAGCATACAGCAACCTCCTCACTATCCGGATGCTCTTGTGTCATCTCATCATATGAAATGTTATTCTTACAGATAGTTCTTTTTTTAATAATTAAAACAAAACCCTTATGGGTCGGAACCGATCCGATTCTCTTTTAGGCATACTCTATGCATGTTACTATTCAAACCTATGTTGGCTGAACGGTAAAAAAAGTGACAAGCCTACAAACACAAAAACCCTTAACAAATTAAATTTCAGTTTGCCTCACCTCCACTAAGTTTTTTAAGATTTCTTAAAACGTAGTGATCACCTTATTATTACATTCTGCTTATAAATTATATGAAGCTGGAATTACATATAATCTTCACGAGGTTGGTGTGGTGATAGTGTGATTGATCAACTAAGATTTTATAAATTGAACCCCCAACACAGATTTTAATTTGTCAACGAGTCTTCATAATTGGGCTTTGTCGATTCTGCGATATAAAAAGATAAAATTTAAGCAAATGTTCACTTAGATGGACCCTTTTTACCGCTGTGGCTAGAGTCCCCTTATATCCGTTACCCGTGGGCATACACCTCGTCTAATACGTATAACAAAACGTTCAACATTATTAGGACCACTGTCCCTTGAACAAATCTGCCATTCGATGCCTCTTAAATGAGTCACGTCTGTTAGAGTGTCGACCACGAAATATAGATTACTTAACTGTACTCATTCCAGATTTACTCGGCCTTCTTGTTTTAACACCACTTGGGTCTTTCGATTTTATCGAAGTTACACGTAGACAACTCTCATTTGGTTCATGAAGATTCATGTTGTTAAAATTAACACAATAAACATTTTAATGACAAACTGGGAGTTTCGAAATACGTCAAAAATGTACAGTCAACTTTAAACCATACAGAGACGTAACTACTACGTTTTTCATGCCTTAATTAGATTTCATTGTTGCTGTAGCAGGACGTGACAAAATGCCAGTAAGAGCGCGATAGAACCGCAAACGATTCATTTCCTAAAGTCTCCTATTAACGGGCCATCCAGTTTGTGTTATTGCCAAAATACAGTCTGAGAGTATGATTTAGACTGGATGGCTCACAATTGTCTTTTAAATAAAAACGAACACGATGTGAACTTAAAACATTTTGCATTGCTTGATTTCAATTTAATATTTTCCGCCCCTTAAAGCACTCCCAATAAATATATCAAGCGTTTTCTACATTACACACAAAAACCTAATTATGTTTTTATTTAAAAGAATTACTGAAATGTTTTTCGCAGACATTTTGAAAACCCCCGTAGGTCAGCCAACGTCAACTAATTGACTTTTAATTTTAATTGTTCTTCCTGACTACCGGCATATTTTAAATTTATTTCATTTCGTTTAATAGAAAAAAAAGGGGAAATCTGATGCCCCATTTATAAAATTACAAAAGCAACATCACGCTAGAATTACAGCATTACATCTGTATGGTCCGCTAACTAAGTGAGTGTGAATGGAATTGACCCCATTCAAAGTGAAATCAATTATCACAGTCTTGTTCATTTTCTCTTCTGCCCTGCATGCACATTTCTTAAATAGAAAAGTACAAATGTTTGAAAACAACCTGATAAATAAATGAAATGAAATAAAATTTTAATAAGACAAAGACATAAAACGGATGTAATTTTAAGAGTGCGCGCACATTGGGGTTGAACGTTCCAAAATGGCACTTACTTAAATGCGTCAACGGTTGTAGGAATCTTTTCGTAATTTTTTATTTAGTAATAAGCAGGTCCGAAACTAGGAGAAAGCAAATTTGTTATTCCACTCCCACACGATTTCCCATATAAACACAAGTGACAGCTGGTTTTTTGTTTTGTTGCAGGTGACTAATCAGGAGCGTGTAGCCGTAATGTATTGGTGAGTTGTCAACGATACTTCAGTGAGTTGCTGTGGCTTTAATTGAAATCGCAAAAATGTCGATCGATTAGGAATAGCTGTCCTAATTTGCCTCGGCGGCTCGCAACTTCAACTATAAGCCGACTTTTAGCTGATCGTCCTTGCTCATGGAGACAGGTCTTTTTGATGATCCAGCCACATTGAAGTTAACGAGCCCCCGATGCTTGGCTGAGGCCTGACACCGAAAGAATGTAGTACTTTCTAAGTTCGACGGGTAACGATATAAATGCTGGTACCACGGCAACGAGTAGCCTCCATGGCCTAAGTCCTGGTCCTGTTCAAGGCGGTGTTGCATTGCAACGCATTTTCTCAATGGAATAGTTATTTACAGCGGGGAAATGGGTTGCTCTGTACGCCTCCAAAAGAGAAGGATCGAGGCATTGGTAGTCGCAATTAATACACCCGGTGTTAAGACCACCAGCCAGGCCGGTGCCGGATTAAATAATAGTAATATGTCCAATTAATATAATTATTTTGCTGAAAGTTAAAGCCGTAATTGTAAAGATTTAGAAACTTAGCACTTGCCTAATAATGATCCGCTTTAAAATTTTGTAGAATCGGTCCATAATTTGACTGATCAGGTATCTCATAATTCGGTATCGGGATCACATTTTGAAAAAAATAAGTTTTAACAAACTTCTAACTAAACGAATTTTATCTACTTTAATCTCCAATCAGTAATTTGCATAAGAAATTAAATTTTCACTTTTGAATTCATTGCAAGTTCTATCCCAATGTGCAGCGAGGCGTAGATGTATGTGATGATAAGATGTTGCATAAAACATCTTACATTGTTAAAAACGTAATAGAAAATTACACTTATTTCCTGCCGGGTTAAATTTTTCAATTGGGTTAAACAATTTCAATCTCCAATTCCTCTCTAGTCACCACCACCGCCACACACACACTCATACCCATACAAAAGAGCTGGCATAAAGACTTAATGATAAGAAACCTGCCTTGGCTTCTCGTGCTACTTTTTTACCTTAAATAGTGTTTAGTTGTTGACAATGATGTTCATCATCATGATGCCCAAGTGCAAGAAGTTTGCTCTAGCACTTCAGCAACACGAGAAATAAACAGAAACGATGGAAAGACTTACTAATAGACAGGCGAACGAATGAATGAATGATGACTGTTTGGAGAGTCATAAGAAGTAAAAGTTGTTGTTGTTTGACGTTTGTAGTTCTAAGTAATAAGTCAGCGAAATCACAGCTTTTTTGTGAATGTGATTGTCCATTTCATCGTCTTTGGAGTGCGTGCGTGCCATTTTATAGGAAAGTGTAAGTGTTTAAATTCATGTTTATTACATTTTGATTGTATTGTGTGTTTGGAATTAATAATAAAATTTTACTATTTACAAACAGAAGAGCACAACCTTTTGTACGAGGGCCTCATGGTAGGTTAGTGAAAACAACTTGCTAATAATAATCGTGGATTTTTGTTTTTTTTTATAAAATACGTTTAAGGTTTTTCTACTTAATGAAAAATGTATTTTAATTTTAAATTAAATATTTCGTAGCATTGAATACAAGCACTGAAAATATTAATTATTTTGCCCGTTTTATACTTCTTGGATAGGGTCAGCCAAAAACACCATATATTTTATTCGCCCTGTTGCGGAAATCGAATCTTCAAAGATGACTTTTTCCTTATTTTCTACGCTCACCTTGGACTGGGTTAGAATCAAGTCCCTTTTGACGATACACACTCTATGGATTTTCGCATAGAATATTGCTACTGTAAAGAAATCGAAATTAAGCATGATCAATCAAGTTAATGCCGCCATATAGTTAAAACCACTTAGGGTAACATTTTTGATAATAGAGTATTATGGAAGCACAATATTGATCACAGAATATGGGGCAGCATGACCCGTAATGTAAATTAGAAAAAAACTATGACTTTCTAATTTCGACTACTAAATACTGGTACGTAAACCAGTAGCCCCTAGGACTGGTTGTTGATAAGGCTCTTTCTGGAGTGCACGTCGCGGCTGTGGTTCATACCCAAATCGAGGGAAGATCTTCGTGCCGGATCTATGCTTTGTATTGCAGTTCAGGCTGTCAATAGATAGCTGCTGATTGCAGCAGAATTGGCAACTCCAAACCAAGACTTATGCAGACATAAATTGTAGCATATCTGTATCTGAGAGAGTCCCTCGGTGGCATGTTTGTTTGTGATCCCACCACGTTGATGTATTGCTAGCTGGTAGAATATGTGGGCACCTCTCCTTGGATATTCTCCGAAACTAGCTGAGGCGAACTTTCGAGGTTAAATTACTAACCTAAAACTGGTACTAATCGAACCATTAGCTTCCCGGACGTAATTTGTCAATTGGGGGTTGGTGAGACTCACTCAACAGTACAGGTGGGGGCTGCGGCATACACCTAAATGGCGGGAAAAGTGTGTTGCATAATCAACGGAGCGTTGCATAGCAACACAAGCTAAAGAGGCTATTGACGGCAGGAGATTTTATAGTTCTAAATCGCTCAGCAAGAGGTGGATACAAGGGCCCTAAAAATGCTAGGTATTCAATGTATATTGGCACTGGTGGTCGAATAATATCTATAGACAGGTGCCGACTTGAATCGAGACATATTTGATACAGTATCCTTGCTTTTACACAAACAACTGCAAAAGAAAAGGAGGAATTGATGATATACCTATCCATCACTCTCCCAAATGACTGTAGTATTCTACAAACAAAACATCCGGTGGGTACTTGGCATTCCTGTAAACATTGAACTTAGGATGATACTTTTAATTTGCCACAAGTCACAGTCAAATGTCTTCTACTATCCCATATATCCCATTCCCAGGATGGCATAATTATTAAGTCAAGCTGGACTAACTGCTTTTCAATTATTTGAGCAAGTTGTTTAATCCGAATTTGAAAGTATTTAATACCAATAAATAAAATACCTATGGCAACTCTAAATAATTTTCGTAAGGTTTATTCCGACAACATCTTTCTTTCGTACGTACTAAATTTTTCATCTTATCTCTTGTCTCTTTGGTACTTACAGGCTGCTCAAACACATCGATGTATGGGCCAAGGAGTACATCCGTCTAATGTACTTCATTTTAACGCTTCTTTGCTTAGACAACAATTTTCTATTCCCATTCCCCTATTGGACATCTCTGCTGCAAAATACATAAATAAATTATGTATTACGGTGTCCCATTTGCAACAAAAGCAATTCAATGCTGCCTCTAAAGCTTCTATTAATAACCGCTGATTCACAGTTTATTGTTAGTGAGATCTTGACTACAAGGTAAAGATGACTTTGGCCTTTTACAAGTCATTTCATCTTAAATTGCACATTGTGCTGTTTAAAGCCATGTTATTGTTGCTGTTACAGCAGACACAACATGTTCAATGCATTTGCTAAACGAAGCATTTAATAGAGAAGCAGACAGCGGGAGAGAGAGAGAGAGAGAGAGAGAGAGAGGGAAACAATAGGAAACTATTCGTTATAATAATAAATTTTCATGCAGCATAAATCAACCACAAATCAACCATTAGACCAGACAGACAATGTGACTCATATAATGAACAGTGTTGTATTTGCAGTAGGGTGGTAGCTTAATGCAAGCAAAACTTTCAAGTCAGAACAATATGAAACTTATTTGGGAACAAAACATGATTAGTAGAAATTATCAATTCATCATGCAGAGGCCAACAGTAATATACAGATTTATTCTCTGTGTGAAATTATTTTATGACTGTCATGATGGTCATATGCTACTCACTAATACGAGAATTACGCTATTGGATGTCAGTCAGTCCATCAAACCACGTACGGAGGAACATAGTGCTGCCATTCTGTGTTCCAAATGATTGACAACGTACTACTGGCCACCTGGAAGATACCCAAAACCTAGGTCTGCACCTGTTGTAACATTGAAAATTGTTTGTACCCTAATAGACAAGCGCCAACATAATTTTATTTTAGCACTAACCACCTTCGAGGAGAACTACATGTGTTCGTTTAGATATGAAGTCATACTCGAAGAGCACTCGATTAGTGTTAAGTTCAATGTATCGACGTATTCATTCATCGCATTTGGGTTGTGTGAATAGTAATGAATTTAATTAGATGTTTTGGGTTGTGAAACATGTGTGACTGGTGTTTTCTACTTCCATCGCATACTGTTGCCTTAATTCCTAAGTGCAACAATTGTATGCACAAGAGTTAATTGGATGCTTGTCAAGGAATATTAAATATGCTCCAAATTTGTGTTCTTCTAGCAGAGAATAATAGCCATGATAATACACAGGCTATGGGAAGTAATTAAAATTCTTGTTAGCCAACAGCTGGCGTTGGCCAATAAGTGCAACTTGTAGCAACAATTTGAAACTAGTTATATTTGAAATTTTCCTTTACGAGAAAGCGCATATTCATATTCTCGTATACATATTTGCATTTTCCTACTTCTAATAATATTAATGACTACCTGATGGTTAAAATGCTAAAATCTAATAAAACTTTATGTGCGATACATTTTCTCAGCCTCAAAGCAACACAAGAAGGGGCCAGAGAATTCGCTCAGGAAATATATACGAGTAAAAGTAGAAAAAAACTCAAGAATCTCGTTTTACAACATGTTTTGCATAACTTAAAAAGAACGCGTCTTAAATCATGTTTGCTTTTTGCTCCTTCTTCTTCCCCACGCCTCTTTCTTCATTAGCTACTCACTCTCTTCAATTTATACCAAAAATAAGAAACCTGGTAAAAAATAAATATCGAAGTAAATGAAAAAAGTTAAATAAACAAAGAAGAAAAATGTATTACTACACTTAGCAATGACCCTCACAATAACTTGCACACAATTTTAGTTAAGAACAGTGGGCATTAAAACGGAAAATAATGACTAGAAGAAGGCGACTTATTTTGCGTTAATCATCAATTTGGCGTCAGAGAAGGCTTAAATCGAGGCTAAGAACGAAAAATTACACTCCAGATCAAACTTGACTGAGAAATTTGGCTACGCAAGACCGGCTACGCTTTAAGAAAGTTTGAAAATGGCCATAGAGCACTGAATGCTAATCCGGCTAAAAGCGAAGTATTATCCGGCAAATACACTATCGAAGCAGTGCAGTGTCAATTAGGAAATTTACACAATAAAGGCCTTAATTAATTTCAATTTGCCATACAAGACCCTAATTAATAAATTGAGCAATTACTACTTGATTGCACCATAAATTGAGTCAAATTCCCAGTCCAACTGTGTTAAAGTGTGTGTAGTGCGCAGAAGTAACTCTGACAAAATCAAGGTACATTCTGAATCTGAATCACCAATAAAACAAAATTTTATTTTTCATGACAGTTGTCAAACTCTAAAAACAAAAATAAAAAGAAGTGGCTGGTGAAATTGACGGTGAGTAAATTTAATGAAATTGTTAACGAAACACACATTTTAAATAATTAATTAGTGTTCAATGCTAATTGAGTAAGCTAAATCGTATAGCTGAATGAAAACCAAAGCCGATAACTCAATTTTAAATTTTACATAATTTAACGGAGGAATGTGAACTGTATATTAGAGACGGCCAACGAACCAATAATTATTTTATGGAGTGCCTGTGTGCCGTAACTCACAGGAATACATTGCAAGTCGTTATTTGGAAGTTAAAAATTGTCCTAAGGTCAAAGCGGGCACATCATGAAAAACATACCCCAGGCACATTGTAGTATTTTAGGAATCATTGAAATATATTCTTTACCGCTGGCCCTTCATTATATGGTTTCTCTTTTCATTTTTAGATGATCTTCTCCATCGCGAAGATACTTCGTTGCTTGAAAACCTAAGGGGCAGGAAATCGGGTTCAGGATGATCATCAAAGTCCCAAAAGGCAGAAATTTCAGGTAAAATAGAATATCCCATAACAATTCGGTTCCTGACAGTTCCCGAAATAACTGACTTGGGAGACTGATTTTTAATATGATTTTCCTACAGGGTATTTTGTTGTTCGTTCTGTAAAATGACATTGACGATGGCGCATAGCCGAAAGCGGCTAGTAGCCAAGCCAAACTTGAAAAGGGATGCCAGAAATTCATTTCAAATATCTATAATTTGAGTGACATATGAGAGGCAGACGCAGAAAGTGCCAGAGCCTTAAACGCTACCAATTAACTGTGTAAATACAAAGTAACAACTCAACTCTTAATTTGAAGACTCCATACGGATACGATTTGGTCATGGTTAGGCTTAGAAACCATAGCGAAACAAGCTCACGTAGGTCCGATTATCCGATCGCTTTGTGAATATATTTCCATTATTTTAAGCTCCGCTAAATCAGAGAGGCTGACTAGCGACCTCCGCCCGGGATTAATCTGATGTTGGTTCTCTAGAACAAGACAGAGGCATAGAAGATGAGAAACTATCTTGTCTTCCCACACATTACAACAACTTCCACAGAACTCAATTGCAGGTAACCCCATTATCTTTACGTGATTTCCAAATCCGTAAGGTCGGGTACTCATTGTCACAATAGCCCTTGTTTATGTTTAGCATAGTTTAATCATGCCAAATTTATGAGTTTACTAAGGGCACACTAAAAATTTATCATCCACCTCAGCAGGATGGCGCTATTCTTTAATATCTATTCCAGAAGCGGTCATCATCATTTATTTAAATTACTTCCTTCATAACATCTTCGAACATTAACTTCTCCCTTTAGTGGAAGTGACTCGACCTTTACTCAATATCGCTTGACGTCTTTCTTTTCAACTCTTGGCCATTATTACTATTTTCGTTTTCCGCGGATATCCTGGGCAAAACGAAATGATTCTTTTTAATTGACCATAGCGAACTGAGTTAGTAGCTGTTGCTTAAGCTTAAGTTAACCAAGCCAAATTAGCTGGAGTGATAAACACAATCAAAACTTCTTCCACAGAAGTACCAGTAGCCTTGCAGTTGCCACTTTTTAGCAAACTCTTTTGCTAGCATTTTTGACACTGTTCGAATACTCGTACACACATACTGAAACAATGGACTGAAACAAAAATCCAAACTCCAAAAATATATGCATTGAAACCGTCCTGATGGTGAGAAGAAAACAAGCAAATTCCAAACACAAAGCATCCGCATAATGGATGGATGTATGGTTGGTTCGTTGGTTCACTTGTCTGTTCAATTGTACCTCTACCTTCAAGAAAACAAACAAGAAAAAAAAGACTCATATGCCAGCAAGAACAACTAAATGTTAAACAGCCACAGAGCTTTAACATTTTAGAACTTCAATCTAAAAAGTTTAAACTTGAAAAATTGTAAGGAGTACAGAACTCCTTTTAAAAACTTTTTTTTCTTTTCTTTGATCGTTGCACACCAAGTTGTTGTAGTCTCTTGCCTTCTGTTGCTCGAATGTATGAGATGAAGTTAAGGAATGTGGTTTTACTACTTACTTCTTCTTCCACAACAACATCTGTTGTTGTTACTGGCACTTCTATTGGAGGAACTGGTTGTGGTATATGTGTTTGTGTGTTTGTGTGTGTGTGTGTGCGTACATTTGTGTTGGCAGGATTGAAGGTAGACCGACCAACAGGCAGGTAGGTATGCAAGCTGTTCAGAGTTTGAGTATGAAGTTGGCTGTCAACTTGGCTGGTTGGCTGCATAGTTAGTTGTTTGTTTAAGTTTTTTTTTTTTTTTTTTTGGTAGGCTGTCTGGCTGCCTCATATGATGGCTAAGTTGGTTTGTTGTTTGCGTTTTGCTTCAGTGAAAAATACCATGAATATACAATTTTATGATTCATCGCCAAGTTCAAAATTTTTGTGTCTTATTTTTCTTCATCTTCTCTTTCATCTTGCCAACAAAAAAACAAAAAGTACAAAAACTAACATTTTTAAACCTTATGATCTACTAAAGATATTTGCCAATAAAGGTATGTTTCAGCAGAGGCAGGGTTAAAAGGTATTTCTCCTTACGCCGGGGGAAACATTTAACTGGGTGGAACTTTAGGCAAGTTTTCTCAATAATTTAAGTTATGTTAGGTTTACTGCAACACTAGCCCACGTGGTCCTGCAACTCTGATACCTTTACGTTACTGGAAGAAAAGATCATGAAAGACAGAATAGTTAAAAATAAAAGAATGAAGAAGGAGGAGGTTAGTATAGAAGAATGGCCTCAGCCAGTGTGGAGGGATTTTTAGACCACTTGCTGCTCCTTATGAAGAAATAAATTTTCCGTGGTTCCGTCTTCCCACAGTTCGGCAAGGGTGTTGAAGAAATTTTACCCGAGATGAGTCTGACATTGGGGGACTACGGCAGGACAGGGGTACCGTTTCCTTAACGTCTTCATTTTGACAACTTTTTCTAAAGGAGTTGACTTTTAGGCAACCCAATTTACTTTGCGCAACTGCCAAATTCGCAATATCCCGTAATCCTTGCTACGATGTTCCTTAATTACTTCTTCTGCAATCTTAGAAGATGTCTGGTTCTAGCCCTCTCTAAACTTGGCCAGATTAGCTCCGTATTCGTAGCTGTGGGTTCTTCCCACCATCTAGCAATTGCCATACCGTATTTTCTTTGCCATCTTTTCAGTCATGAAATTGTCCATATCGGTCCCATGTATACTACGCGCCCATTCTACTATAATTTTCGAATGTCTCGCCAGCCAATTCACCTGAATGCAGCACGCTGTCGGTAAAGATCCGACTATCTCTATCAAATATTCTGTAGAACCGCAGTCAAGTAGCCATAAGGGAATGCAAGTTTATAATTTTTTACGCTTCCCGTTACACATAAAGCCAGAGTATGAACAGTTTGGGGCGGTGGTTCCTCTCCGGCCGAGAAGGATGACGTACACGACATGTTTTGAAATCAGCTACCATAAAAAATCCAAATTCCATAAATTCCTTCAGAGGTACGGCTCATTTTCGGCTTCTTTAAGAAAGCTGATGTTGTTCAAACACGCCAAGGATTTCTTTGCCTTCCATAGCCAGCACCAAAATACGGCTGAATCAGAAATATATCAATAACCCCCTTCGGCACTGGAGCAACCAGTTTTCCCGTGCGATTGATTGCAATTGTATTAAGCAGGTACTTAATCGTACAATACATAAAAATGGGTGCGGGGCGCGGATTATCGATAGCGGTACGCTCCGGTTATACCCGGCGTCCCATAGCGCTTCTATTACCGAAGCGGTGATTCAACAGTTAGCGCTCAGTGTTTTTTTCCGATCTGTTACAGGGGAAGAAACTATCAAAAAAGTAAAGGCTTCGGCTCGGTACGGTTCCCCAACATTCTTCATTAACGATTTACAAACTAAGTCTATAAGTTTATTCAGAAGAAACAAACAATGAGTGCTTGCTATAGACCGACCGCTTGGGAAATGGGCTCGCTCACAAAAAGCAACTTTTCGCATACTAATTCTTTGACAAGGCAACTCAATATATTTAGAAGCCTAACTGCGCAGAGAAGGCCTTAACAGGCTGCTTCCATTCTGGTGCCCCGTAATACGGTAAGGGGTATAAATCTCGTGTCGAGAGCAACGCCTCCATTCGCTTTCTGTGTCTCAAGTCGCCAGGCTTAAGCTTTTTGGTTGGACCATTTCATTACCATGGATAAAAAATCCCAGAAAACACATTTGCATTTGTTCAGAAAAAAACTCCTTTTCAGAGTAACGTCCCTGTCGCAATCGCATATATCTTGAAATTCATATGGTTGACTGATTTTTTTTTCGATTTCGATAAAGTTGCCCTTTTTCACAGAATTTTCGCTTCGAGCATGGATTTTTGTTTTATACCCTTCTCCACCACCTTTTTACTTTTTGGTCATCACTAGTAGTTTTTTGTATCATCTTCGATGTTTGTTCGTTTCCTTTGTGCCATTGTTTATTACGTGCATGATTTCGCTCGTCATTTCATGTTTTTCTTTTGAATATTTTAACTCCTTTTGCCTCGATATCTTCCCTAATAAATTCTTTAATATTTTTTACTTTTACTTATTTCAACTTTCGAAATATAATATTCTGAGCAAACTATTGTTTTTTTTCGGTTGTCTGGCTTAAAAGTGCCACCATTATGGCCGTGTCCCTGTTTGAACGTTGAAATTCTTAAGGTGTTAAATGATGGTTTGAAGGAAATTATTAAACTTTATTTCTTATTTAAACTAAACATTTTGTTTATTTCTCTTTTTTGTTTCGTTTATCTAACTCCTTTAAGCAACTTCATTCTCTTTATTTCGTTTCCCTGGTCCGTTGCTGTTTGTTGGTGTGTTAAAAATGATTTTCGTTTTGGCCCTAAATGTTGTATTTACTGTTGTGAAATTTCATGGTCAGTTTCATGGCTAATGGTTTCTGAACATCAAAGCTATTATTAAACATATGATACGTTGAGGTATGTATCTGGATGAGATACACAAATACACAGACACATACTGACTCCAAATATACTTCAAATTTTTTTTTTTTTTTTTGATAAATTCAAAAGTATATCTGTTCTTTAGCGGTATAAATAATAATCAATTTTCTATTAAATTTCTGCACACGTCTCTTTGGCTAAAAGCAAACTGAAGTTGATGGAAATTTGTAAAATTATGCTAAAACCAAATCTGGATGCTAAAACTATCCTGGAGGCTATAGATAGGCCATTGGTTATACGAAAAGTTAATGAAATATTTTACGCGATTTGAGTGAGTTCTGTGAAGTGTAAGAACCCTAATTAGGGCTGCTATAAATACAATCGCAACTAAGGCATTCTTGTTCATGTTAAACTGTTAGCGGGTCATTTAAACACCAGAATGCTGGTAATAATTACAGCAGTAGGGTTACAAGAGATTAACTCACGGAGCCACATATCATGAAGGCATTTCAGCATTATAAAAATTTGAGATAATTCTTCTGTTTTCATTGACTGCAACTTTTACAAACCCATATGCCGGCCATATTGGGGAGAGGGGCGAATTAAATTTGGCAGGACAGTCTAGACGTTCATAACGCAATTGAGCCACTGACAATTGTCCATTCGCCATCCACTCGTAACTTGGTCTAAATATGCCAATATGTGATATGCTTGCATAAAAAACTAAAGGTTGCATTTGACGTTCGTAAGCAAGTATTTACAATTCGATTAGACCTGCTTAAATAACACATCATATTGTTAAAAACTTTAAAACGAAGTTTTGCTAACAATTATTATAACAATTTCAGACTTCTTCCAAGAGCATGGGAAGAAGCCGCATCGCAACATTGCATTAAACAAAAATAGTATAATTCTCACGGAAGGATTAGATAAGTTTTTTATCATTGATCCTTTAAATACGATAAGGTCCATGTGATTTTCTCATATCTGTGTTTTTAATTGTCGATTTTTGAAAAGATATCCGAAATTTCATAAAACCTGCAAATATGATCAGAACATAATATGGTTGGCGTTACCATGCAGCAATCATGTTTTCTTCTTTGCGTTTGTATTTCTAAAATTCGAAATATAACCGAAGGTAAGAAAAGAGTCAACAAAGTTTTTTTTAATATTTACGCTAAAAAACTATAAAAAGGAACTTTTTCAAAAACTGAAATGTTCCGTGTTTTTTTTTTATTTTTTACATATTTTTTATTCCTCTTGGATTTTTTATCTCAAAATCCTTTAAAATTTGATGCGAAGTCATTGTTTAAATGTGCTTGAAATTTAAAAAAAATGTTTCTGATGTAAAAGGTGCAAATTTTTTAAATCTCATATATAAAACAGAGAACGCCATGGATTATTTTTAATGCCGACAACCCAGGCTGGGCATATATCAAGTTTGGGAATTTATCATACGCAAAATATATTGCCAATAGAGCGGTTTAAATATTATTTTTGCTCACAGATAAGCCTACTGCTGTGTCTAAACAGACTTAATTTTTTAATTTATTATTATTCATTTTAAATTCTATATACATTTCTAGTAAAAACTTAATTAAATCAATAAAGAGTGACAGGGAAATACGTGAAATTTCAGAAGCTTTGCCTTCTTGAAAACTCTTTTTAAACATATGTGATCCATTACGGGCACCTCGTAATAAACCGAGAAGAATAAATGTTTAAAATCAATCAAAACTTTTCCTTATCAGTTGAGTTTAATATCTTTTATGTTCTTATATACACTACGGCTAACTTGAATATGGCCATGAAAAATAGTAGAAAATGGCGAAATAAGATTTGGGCTAATCTTAATACGACTCTGTGCTTTAAATTTTTCAAAAAGCTCAAAACTTACTCCAGTTTTAATACCACGACTAATAACTTAAAAACGTAAGAAATAATTTAATTTCAATAACACAGGCTTCTTTCTGGGAGATAATGCTAAAAAGTGGATTGGAATTAAATTTTAAATGGTTTTCATATTAAAAAAATCGTTTCTCAAGTTTTCTTAATGACCCCAATTATTTGGGATTTCGTTGCATAGCATTTCCGAAATATACAAACCTTTACATATTCTGGGTATCATGAAGGACATTGAGAACAGAAGAGTGCAGTGACGCCTTTGGTACTAAGTGGACAATCTAACTCAAAGCAAGAGGGACCATTTAGTACTTACTGTATTAGGCCATGATTTAGTGCTATGCCGGTGATACAGAGGAATCAGGAACTTTTATTTGCCGATTGAAAGACCCAAACGATTCAATCCACGCAGTTTTACAAGTGCTAATTGGGCGCTACCGTGAATTGTATATTCCTGGTTTAAACGCTAAGACCATGGGAGTTAACGATATTTCCAACGATCTTCTGTCACAACTTAATGACATTTAATGCAGTTGAGTTCGAAAAAATCAGAAGTAGAAAAGTGCATCATCTGTGTGCCTGATCCCAAGGGAGTAATTGGAAAATAACTAACAAGTACTTAAACAAGCCAGCGGATTGCAAGAAATACATTTTGATAAAGCTACGCGATTTGAGACTTCTAGGACTGAGTTAGAAAATTGAGCATAGGACACCCTCATCCCACTGTGGAACAACGTTATGGTAGAAAAATTACTACATTTTCGTCGGCTGACCGAAACCCAAATGAAAAGCAAATAAAACGAAGAGCCTGCTGAAACTGAACAATTTAGTAAGCCCACAAGTCAGCTAACAGGCCACTTAAGCTTTCAAGCACATCTGCTTGGAATAAGAAGAGCGAACAATAACGTCCGCAGGGCATGCAACCACGACATCGAAACTATTTTTCTTTCTTAAAAAATCCAGTATTTCGCCATATATATGTAGCTCACCTAAGAGCCAATGACTAGACAATTCTGAGGATTTTCGCTCGGAGTTTTGCATTGAGTTCCTAAAACATGCAAAGGCTTTCTTCCTGAGGCATCGTGGCGAGCGCACAACACTCCGGACCATTATTATAATTGAATGTCTACGGGAACGAGGCCAGTAATTGGCTGTTCAAAAAAATTAGTTGAATTATGTTATGACAAAATGTTGTCCCGCCATTTGGTTATTATTTATATTGAAATCTATAATTCATGGAAAGTCGTATTCAATTAAGCGGTGGTGTAAATATTTTCTTTTGTCTTGACTTCTTCTTTCGAGAAAAAAGGTCATAGAAATAAACTTTTATGAAACACTTTAGTTTACAAAATAAATCTTGGCACTTTAACTGCTGACTTTATAAACATTATTCAAACTCATATTTACAAAAGGCAAAATACACGCCAACATATACGGCTGGTATCCTGTGTAAAGTTAGGGCAGTGCAGAGTGTTATAGTAAAAGTCGAGTAAAAAGAACAGTTGTCTTCAGTCGGATGTTAGCTAATATTCTAATCAAAATGAACAGAATTAATAGACTTCAAAATTGAGGCCCTAGAGTTAACATTTTTAAAACCCGCACTTTATTGTTGGACACTTATTTATCTATAAACCATTTTTAGGTTAGACAGGAAAAAGTTACAGGGCATGAAGCGAAGCAATACCGACTTTAGTTGATGGATTTTGTCTACTCTTTTTGGAAGTTAGCTTTTCTACCCTCTTAAATTTAGCAATAAGTATTTGCTACTGTCAACAATTAACTATTTTTCTTTCTTGGGCCAACACCCAGTGGACGACACCTAGTCATGCAAGCCATTGTGTGTTTTGTGGTCTAATGACCAATCTACCACGAACGATTGAGCCCTTAATGAAGAACGTGTTTGGGTATTAGGAACAAATTCCCCAATTTCGTTGGAGCACATACCGTTGCAGTAACGGTATAACAATGAAGCACAACCCATATTGCGTCGATGTCCTAGTGAGGCAATAGAGTGGAACATCCTCCTCTTACCGATAACCATCTTTGCCGTCTCTTATCTGCGGTCGAAAAGTTTCAAAATCGATTTTGAATTGCCCATGAACGCTTACGAGTGAGTGTTTGTTGATTCCTGCACGCTAGATGAAACATGGTTCTATTACAACAACCTGGAGACCAAGCAGCAATCTAAACAATGGCCTTTTTCGGGCGAAACGGCACCGATCAAGGTCAGGATAGGTTTATCGGCTGACAAGAGCTAAGGATAACAGTTTTCTGGGATTTACGCGGCAACGACGAATTTCTGCTTCATCCGCCGTTTCGCTCCCAGTAACTGATTTCTCTTTGTGAACATAATAACAGTGGCACAACGGGAAGAGATTTTAGTGCATAGTATGAAGACCATAAGAACGCATATTTCTTGAAAGGGATATAAATATTTGAAAAACGGCGCAGAATGTGCATTTAGTTAAAATGAAAGTCTTTTTGAAAAATAGCTTTTTTTAATATTTAATATTCCTCCGGAACTACCCTCGTATATTATGTAAGTATATTTATGCCTTACAGATGCTCAGCCAAATATATCGCTAAATATATAAAATGGCGGGAAGTCTTAATTTCATAGAGCGTTGGAAATGCAAAATAGCAATAGCACAGAAAAATTATTCTAATATGCTATAAATTTTGCAAGTTTCATTACCATGTTACTTTGGCAATAGCAAAAGGCGAAAATCAAAAACATTTGCTACCGCTTAACAGGACACTAATTTCTCTAAGCTACTGCGATGCTCGCTCGTGCTGTTAAGAATACGACAGCAACGAGAACAGCACCAGCACAAATATGACAACAACTATATTGACAGCATTGTGAAATGGTACAGCAACCAGGCTTTACACGAATAGGACATTCTAAATAGACATAATTGTATTTATTAATTTTTAAGGTATTCAAACTTGAGTAAGTTTTTAGCTTTTTGAAAAATTTAAAGCACAGAGTCGTATTAAGATTAGCCGAAATCTTATCTCGCCATTTTCTACAATTTTTCATGGTTATATTCAAGTTAGGCGCAATGTATATAAGAACATAAAAGATTTTAAACTCAACTGATAAGGAACAGTTTTGATTGATTTTAAACATTTATTCTTCTCGGTTTATTACGAGGTGTCCGTAATGATGACATGTGTTTAAAAACAAATTTTCAAGAAGGTAAAGCTTCTGAAATTTCACGTATTTTCTTGTAACCCTGTATTGATTCCATTGTAATTTTTATTTATCCTTCAAAATAAAAAACACATATAGCTATAGTGGATTTGTTGATAATGTTCCATCAAAATCAACCATAAAATCAAAAAAATTGATGACAGAAGAAGGGTGATATTTCTGAGCTGTTTTCTTTATTCAAGACCACAGAAACTGCAAGAAGAAATATTGTAAATTTTTTGCGATTGCTGCTGTTTAGAAACAAATTTAGATACTTTTTATTTTGCTTTAAGCATGCTGTAGCATACAGCAGCGCAATTTTTTTTTCATATATAAACGGTTGCTATTGTATTTTTAATACAAATTTCCTAGCAGCAGTAATAGCATTTTTTAAGCCAACATTTTTTATCCCCTGATTTCATTATACCCCAGTTAACTTTTTCACGGCGTCAGTTTACTTATTTGGCACCACCCTAATAAATTTACACACCTACAAACGACCATCTATTATGTAAGAATTGTTCTACTCATGTGTTGTTTGATTTGTATAAATCTTTTTTGGACCACCTTCGTGCAAATGAAAAAAAACCAAAATGTTTTTGGAAGTTTTTTCCGTTTTTTATAAATATTTTTCCACCCATAAGTTTTTTATATTTCATTTTTGGCCAAACAAGTAAAATAAACATTGTTTTTGTTAGCTGACAGCAACTTTTTTGTTGCCACACTCTCTCTTCTGTGAGCTTCAATTGAGTTCGATGCAGTTTATCTGGTGCCTTTGAAGTCCTTGTGCTGAACTTTTTAAAAAGAAAATAAATCGTTTTTCCTCTACTACAAACAATTCAAAGAGTATCGGAGCACAACGCCAAAGGTTGGAGCTAACAAGGAGGGAGAGTAAGCAGAAGAGAGAGGCTAAACAGAAGTGTAATGCTGTGAAGAATTAAAGCAAGTGACTCCCATGGCGCCATGACAACCAATAAATCATTAGCTGGCTTTTACTTAAGCTTTTTTTTTTTGGAAAAAATGTGGTTTGTGTGGTTGTGCTTAAGTGTGCGTAGCACTCAGTAGAGAGTGCTGTAGATTAAGAAGTTGCAACAAATCTACTGCAAGTGGTTGGTTTTTGGCTAATCAACTTTAAAGTTTGTGATGTAATGAAAGTGTCAACTTAAAAAAAAAAATTGTGTTGAGGAACTGACATCAGTGTTGTATAAACAGGTGGGAAAACTTTACAGAAATTGTAACATTCTCAAGTTGCAAAGTGTACGGCTTGCTTAACACACATTTTTAAAATTTGGAGCGGCATTTCGCTAAAATTACATAACTTTATTCTTGCACTTTTCACATGCACAACCATGATATTGAATTGCAGGACTGTTCGGAGATTATCAAGCATCATCTACTGTTGTAAAATTTAACTAAAAATACGTTTATTTATCCGAAATAACTCCACCCCAGTGCCACCTGCTGGGTGTAGTGAAGAAATAAAAATTTCAGCTACGAAAAAACTCAAAATAGTCAAGCTAAGGAATTTTGAAAATTCATAGTCGTTCACTTACTATTACTACTGTTACCTTCACATTTTGGTAGCAGTAGTTTTTGTAGTAGCTCTAAAAGGAAATAGTATAATTTTGAATTTTCAGTTGCTTTTGCTACCTTGGAATTTTTTAGCACCAAAAGAAGTTTTATTTTGTAGCATTAGTAGTTCTCGAAGATGCACTAGATTAACATTGAAGCAGGAGTCGAAGCCGTCATAAAATAAAATATTGAGAAAAATTTGATATTAAGAACAAGCACGCGCATGCGATCAGTGTTGCCGTTTTTGTTATTTTGCGGAATCTTACCATTTTTTAACTGGAAACAAAACAAAATTTATGAGGGAGTATCGTTAAAGATCACTGGCGAAGTGTTCAAGGGCACGTGGCGTAGTGTTAGAGGTACAAGAATGAAATTATTACTACTTTCATTTTTTCTTTCAGGCAAGAAAAGAGCATATGCGATGTACTTATAGTAGCCGTGCATTAGGGCCATTCTCTGGTACGAGCTGTTTTTTTTTCTTCTTGTAAACACTTGGTAGTGACGTAAAGAAAGCACGAACAGGAATAATCACTATATCTTTTACACCCAAAGTGAACACAATGTTCACAACCACCCAGGCAGAATTTGCCAACCGTACGAAAAATCTATCACGGGCAAGGCATTTATTCATAATAACAACACAAGGGTTCCCAACGTTGGAACTTGCAATAAATAGACAATTCGAAGGTTTCTGTAAAAGAGGAATTGCTTTGTTTCATTCTAAAATTTTTTAAGAACGCATTTGACATCTACCGTATTTAGCACATTAACTTCGTATAAATCCACTTCTCGGAATGATAGTGAATAGACCAAAAAGTCAGATACTTTATTAAAACTGTTACACCCTTTTACAACTTCATATCTCGGGAAGCTTTTATGGTTAAACTTGTAAACTTGGCCTATGAGTTTACCATATGTAGAGTCAAGTTTCAATATTTTACGATTAAAGGAAACAAAGTTATTAGGGGGCCTGAACTAGGCCTGGCACAGTACCGTGCGTCCTAATATCGTCAGTTTTTTCCATACGATCAAGCAATATATTACTAAAATATTTCCGATATTACCACTACTCTTCCGTTACTTAGTAAACGTACATTATCAGGGGGACTGGCTGCATAAACTAAAACAATTCAACTGTTTATATAAGCTTTCCGAGTGAATAATTCGATTTTTAATACCTGGGTGTTATTATGGACCTGAAGCATTTCCTTGGTTGTTTGGAAACATCCGTACCATCTACTTACGTTAGTAGTCTTATGTGGTCTATTATTTAAATTCTTGGGTCTCCTACATGGCTTTAAGGTTTGCTTCAATGCCAAAATGCATCTCAGATAGAACTTTTCATTATTTTTGCATCATTTTTTACGGCTGAAATGTCAAGAAGAGTATTAGAAAATTTTGGAGGAGATGTAGAGCGTTTGGAGCTAAATATAAGGCGTACTTCGTCTATAGCCCTTTGCATAAGAATTTGAGTGTTTCTCAAAACCCAACATTTTATATTTTGCCTCTAGAGGTCATTTACTAATTTTTGGTACAATCAGTATCTTCAACTAAATAAATTCCTTTGTCTCTTCTACACTAGAATATAAAATTGTCTTGCTCTTCCAAACAAACCTTGATTGGTACCAGATATTGAGAAAATATTAAACACAAAGAAATGCGTCATGCTCTTTTGCGATTTTTATAACAAAACCAAAAACGATCATAAGTTCAAAAATATTTGAGGAATTTTATTTAAAACTTCATAATTCACTTGATACGTTTCTATCTATTTGCTACAGAGACGATTATAAAAGGCCAAGCATTTGCATATGGTCGTAGTCTATGTTTTGTTAGCTCTAATGAACAAAGAGGTTGCTTCAGGCAAATCCCCTGATGGAGGGAGGTCGTGATAATAAAAGTTATTATTATGAATTATTTTGTAATTTAAATTAAATTTATTATTTATTTATATATTGGGGCAACATTGTACTTTTAAAAGTCGAAAGTACAGGGAAGAGCCTCTACGAACACAAAAATTATATATTAGCAAAACATAAACAGAAGAATTTCTGATATATTGCTAATGTTTGAACAACCATAACAAATGCTTTGCCAACGTTGGCTCGATTATATTTTTCTGCCTGGGCAACTTTGTTCAAAGATGATAAATATACAATTTATTCTGCATATTTAAATTTGTACCTACTTGTAGTTACCGCTATTTCAGTGTTATTCTACAACTACATCTGCTAGTCTTTGGCTACAACAATATTTTTCTACGACTACTACAATGTTATACATAAATAAAATTCAAACTATAGCAGCAGTTATAAAACTAAAAGTTCAAAAATAGCAATCGAAAACAACTTAGGTTTACAAGCTACTTCATAGTTTTATTAAAATAAAATTTTTGCGTGCACCAGTGGCAATGCTAGAAATTATGACAACAGATGCTCTTACTGCCGCTACTTGCGATTGATAGGGTTCGTAGTTACAGCAGTAGTTAAGAAATTTGTAGTTTACGTCGTTTTTTAAAAACTGTTTTGAACAACGGAAGTTAAATAAAGATTTTATTATCGTTAATTTTTTTTTTTTTATAATTTCTATCTAATTTTAATATCGTAAATTTTCCCTTTGAACAAAATATATATCGTAAAAGCTACACATGGAAGTTGAAACCGGACACCTTTATTGTGAGGCATCGTGCCCAGCTAAAATAATTCTGAACTTTTTATAAATCTCGTAATAATTGTGGGCTTCATTTTAACTAGGTTGTCCGAAACTGGCAGCTTACTCCCTACGATGGTAAGTCTGCGTCTAACCATCGCAGGACAATCGCGAAAAATATGTTCTTATGTTTTCTGGTTCTCTTGACAGAGTCTGCAAGAATCACTCTTTTCAAAAACTAATTTATTCATATAATATCTAAGTCTTCAATGTCCTGTTAGCAGTTCAGTGCAGAGTTAAATACAATTTGGGCTGCGATTTAGAGTAGCCTCTACCTTAATACTTTCGTGGTCAATGAGTTTTTTCAACATATTAGGTAGTTTCTGAAGCTGCAGAAGAGCTCCGGACTTATAAGTAAGAGTACCGCGGCCTTCTTAGCCTGATAGTATGCCATTTCACGGCCTTCATGCTCCTCATGTTACGGCAATAAGATAGGAGTTATTGATATAAGATAGGAGTTATTGAATTCCTCGCTGCTTGGGTATTTAGAAGTTAAAAACGCTTCCAGACCAAATTTGATTGAAACGAGTAGTTTGCTAATGATATTTGATCTATCTAGGTGCCCTAGAGATGCATGTTTTGATACCGAGAGTGTCGCTACGCAGACATTCTCCAGCACAGGCATAAACTAACGTCTGAAAAATGGAAGCTGTTTTTTCAAATGCTACAGCTTTTCGCGAGTGTGGCCGTATAATTCCGCTTGACCGCTGCCCAAGCTAAGCGTTCACTGATGGTCACTTCAAAGCACTTAGATAAGTTTAATATTGTATTTATATTGTTGAAACCCGAGAAAAATGGAGAGTTCTAGGCGATGCCCACCATACTTGCACGCCTAGTAAGATTCCCTTACTTATGATTGGGTAACATCAAAACCGCACCGGGTACTATCCTTTAAATTGCGAAATGCAGAGAATTGAGTCCAGTTATCTTTCCTAAAGTTGGTTCTCATTGCTCACGTTACACCCAAGCAGGCTATCCGACGTAACTTGTTACGAACCATCTGGGCGTTATGTGATCGATCATTAGCACTATTTTGGTTTTATATGAATATGCCATAATTTTCGGTCGAAGCCGCCATGTTTTACCATACAGCTTTTGACATGTATAGGTTGCACTTAACGCTTTATTTCTTATGTGTAATAAGGATTTTTTCCAACTCAAAGTTTTATCCAGAACTTCTGCCAGATATTTCATATCCTCAGATGGTGATAAGTCCGTGTCCTTTAATCTCAAGTTTCTTTCTTCTGATAAAGGGGAAATAATTGAAATTCAAACTGAAACTAAACACTCTTTCTGTGTGTGCGTGTTTCGAAAGAATTTTTCAAGGTCATTGTTGGAGCGTCTGGCATTTTAAATTGTATCGAGCGTATACAAGCGCAATTCAATATTTTCTTTTACGAGCTCAATGAATGTTACACTTCCTTAAATAATGATAAAATCAATTGTACTCGTATTAATTGCTAATTAATAAAAATTCCATAAAGTCATAACTACTAACGAGTGCCCAACAACTCACGATATATAACTAAAAGTAGCCACTAATCAGGTTCAAAGAATAAATATTAATTCTTTCACTCACAAGCAGAAATAAAAGATAGAAAATCCAGTCAAAGCAACCAAAAGGCCTTTGTAACCATTTCACTTTGTTTAACCAGACATTTGATCGAAATGTTAACTAGACAATAATGATGATGAGTCCCAGACTCAATTGAATTGAATAGAAAACATTCACAAGTAAATGAAATTATTGTAAAACATGAACATCACGTGCGTTCGGAAAAGCGCGTTTGCGTGTGCGTTTTTAATCACTAGAAGCAAGAAGCAAAAAAAAAAAGAAAGAAAATTAAAACAATTTGATCAAGAAATGTCTGAATGACTGGATGAAAGTACGTAAGTTTGAATGAAGGAAGTTAATAAGGTTTGTGAATGAACTGAATTTACATTATGGTCATAAGTGCTGGCATCTGTGTCCGTCTGTGCGTTTACATTTCTAACCAACTATCTTGTCTGGCCGTCTGTCTATCTGTCTCTCTGTTTGATCTACTAAGAATTGAAAACATTTCTACAATAGTTTTTCCCTTTATTTCTCTTCTTGGTCTTATTTCATTATTTCCAGTTAATAAAATGAAATACAAGAATTTCAGTCAATGAAAAATCAATAAAAAGTAAAACGGAACAAAAATTGAATCATTAAATAAAAAAAGGAAAAAAAACAAAACACTTCCATTGTATCATCAATCAAATATACAACCCCAGCCATTCATGCAGCCATCCAACCAACCAAACACGACTATGTACTCGTATGTAACGTCTAACTGTTGTATTTACCTTTACCTGTATCTGTAACATTTAATCTAAACGATACAGGTACGTGTGTGTGTGTGTACATTTGTATCCGAGAGAACGTGCAAACATTATTACAGATACATTATTAGGGATATAGAGATACAAGTTCTATTTCATACAATTGGATGTGATAGTGAAGTGTCTAATGCTGCTCCATTGTCAGTGTGAAATGTTGTACGTGATGTGTGTTTGGAAACAGAGATTCATATACAGAAATACCTTTCTTGTTTCAATATCGAATAGCTGATAGATCGATAGCACTAGGAAAAGTGCTTGTCAATGACAGCTTTCATCCATCATTTAAAACACAGTGCTACAAAATAAATAAGAAAAAGCACAGCATAAGTAACCCTTCAAGGTTACTTTTTTCCTGACTAGCTCGTGCTGAATATAGGGAAAAGGACCAATAATCTGATAAAGAAGCAGATTAAACGAATTATGACACTGAAAATGGAAAAATTACACTGAAGGTGGCACATAGCCGATACCGGTTTGTCTTGAAACCAAACTTGACACGGGATGACGGAAATTCGCTCCAAAAATCTACATCAAAACACCACATCGGAATATCAAATCAAGAATTAAACGATTTCTTAAATCTTATTTTGGTGATTTAAATAAATAGTGCTTCTTGACAACACTGTCTTGTAAAGATTTTTTAGCAAAGCAGTTCAACATTGAGAACTGGACTAAAACAAGCTTTGAAATGGCGAAGTAAGAAATGCAACGAGCAAATCTAGAATAAAACGCGACACGAATACGAGAGGTAAAATTTCCAATGAAACTGCCGCACAGATCCTGTTAAATGTGCTGAATTAAACATCGGTCGATTGCAACTTATTGTCTTAGCCCTGCGACAGCCTAGTGAATTGGACCCAGATCGTGCGCTCATTTAATCGTTCATGCCAAATGTTGGTTGTGGCGTATGCTGGGTGGCACGAAGCGACGTCCTACTACCACGTTCATATATTTCAATGCAGGCTACAAGAAATTGGTTACCGTTAATCTGCAACGATCGAAGTTGACGTTGATTATCTCGCTAAGCTTGTGTTCGTCAACAACTAGCTTTTTCAAATGAACGATTATTTTAGAAAGGTATCAGTAAGTTAATGACAATTACAAAAGCCAGCCTCAATATATTTTGGTGGGTCATACACAAGAATTGAAAATTGCTCGTTGTTTTTGTAATCATTGTAAAGTTGCTACCAACTTTCTGAAATAATCTCTCAACTGAACGAACTAGTTCGTGATCGGCACAACTCTAGATCTCATCAAAGTAGTTAAAAGTTTAAACGAAAAGTTTAAATACAGACCAATGTTGCCACATTAATAATCTCTGCATCTAAGAGTCAGCTTTTGTGGTTGCTTTGTCAACTGTTGCGCCCTGTGTATGTTGGCGTCGTCGCATATACGGCAATTCATTCAAAATTCTACTTTGTCGCCAAAATGTAGGTTCTTTTCCAAACTCATATTTGGTTATGCAACTTGTCATGGAATTAGGGTACCAGTGACTGAATAATAAATAACAGATTCGACAGATCGTTAACATCAAGCTGTCCACAATGAAAATTCCGTCATTTTATCTTGTTCCACAATTTTATTCTAGAAATTAGTGCTGCTCTTCCAATAAATGTAAATGGCTAAGACAAAGTTATGCCGTTTAGGTAAAACAATTTGCAAGTGCTGAGACTGTCATATTAATTAAATAGATGTTCCACAACCAACAGAAGGGGACAGTTTGGAAATGAACCAGTTTCGCCGGGTTATGGATAGTGAAATTTTGTAGAGGTATAGAACTTTATGTAGGTCATACTGCTTAATAGCTGCGCCATTTTCACAGCTGTTACTTTTCTTGTGTTCAGTTTGGTTTGCCATTGTAAAAGTCACTGTTTGGTGCGCTTTTGTGGGCTGGTGATATCATTGGTCCGTGTTTTTTCAAAACCGGTGCTGGCCAAAATGTAACACAATTGTGTAACCTTAATATGGAGCAGTTATGGTTTTTTTTTAAAGAAATCTTTGGTGAACAAATAATTTTTGAGTACGGGACCTGTAAACTGGTCGCCTCAAAGAATATGCGATTTAACAGCGCTGGGACTATGTGAAGTGCTGGTCTGCGGCGATAAGCCAGAGGCAATTACCGCCTGGGAAGACAACATTTGCCACATTAACACTGCAAAAGGTGATCGAAAATTAGACATCTTCCAAGCTACTGTGGGCAAAAAATAATAAGACTTCCATTTGTCGAAATTCTTTTTTGTGACTGATATCACATTAAAGTAATCATTAGTGTTTAGTATGCGCTTGTCTTTCCGAAGTACAGCATGTGCATTCGGCGATTTTTACATTGAGTGAAATTATTCAACAAAGAAGCTCCATTAAATTTTGTGTGCGGAATGAAATTTCTGGAGCCGAAACGTTCAGAATGTTGCAAAAGGCCTTCGCTGCTAATTGTATGTTGCGAGCAAGTGTTTTTGATTGGTACAAATTATTCAAAGAGGGTCGAGAACGCGTTGACGACGAACCACGTCCAGGATGGCCATCAACATCAACTGATGATCAACACGTCAATAAAAGCAAGGAATTGGTGTTCGAAAATCGACGATTAACAGTCAGAGACCTTACTGATATCGCTGGAATATCGGAGGGATCAGTGAAAACCATTTTAAAAGATCATTTAGGCCTAAGAAAAGTGAAATCACGATTGGTTCCAAAATCAAAAAATTTTCTTGAAAAGCAACGTCGCGTTGACGTCTGTCAAACAATGCTTGCCGACTACCAGGATGTCATTAAACGTATTATAACTAGCGACGAGTCTTGGATCTACGTTTACGACTCGGAAACAGATGATCAATCGGCCGAATATCGTGCCAAAGGTCAAAAATCAAGGTCTTGTTGACAGTTTTCTTAGATCATCGATGTGGGGTGCACTCCGAATTTCTTCCGACCGGCCAAACTGTCAACAACGAATACTATTTGAGTGTTATGCATCGTTTGCGCCAAGGTATTCGTAAAGAGAGACCGGAATTATAGACCGACAACTTTTGACCGCACTGATTCTTCGTGAGTTTTTCGCCAAAAATTCAATCAATATCGTTTCACAACCACCCTATTCGCTTGATTTAGCTCCGTGTGACTTCTGTCTGTTCAGAAAACTCAAACGACCGCTTCGGGGAAACCGTTTTGAGTCAATTGAAGACATTAAACGTGAATCGCTACGCGCATTTAAGGCTATTTCGGAAATTGACTTTAACAACTGTTGCGAGGATTAGAAAAAACGTTGGCACAAGTGTATTGCCGCTGGGGGGGATTACTTTAAGGAAATTTGGCAAAATAAATAAAAAAATTTAAAATTATGTACAAAATCTTACTAGTAGCCCACAGTAGTATACAATTAAAATTGGCAAACAGTGGTATTTCGAATGAAGCCATATTAATTAAATTTAGAGTGTATTTGTCGTTTCCACATTTATTAAAAATGTCATTTTGGGTTCCCCCCCGTTCGTAATTACATATTTAAAAAAATTGGCCCAACATAGTGGAAATTATATTCATTTCATTAATGGCTGCCAATGTTGTTGACTGCGAATCCTTTAGGTAATTTTTCATAAAAATCGTTCCTCTCACCACCCACAAAAGGGGGGAAAACAAAAAGTTTTCCTGGAGCTGTTCTTCCAAAAACAACCAAATTGCCTAAAAGCCTGAATATGACTTTTAAAACTCATGTCATTTCGTATGAATGCCTACTTCCTGCCTGAATGTATGAACGGACTGCTTGTATGCGACGCGTCGTTTGCTGAAAGAGGTATTGCTGGCTACCAGCGACAGTTAGTGCCTGTGACCATCCACAATCATAATGATTTTAAAGCTGATGAAGCTTCAACTGTTTGTTTGCTTATTGCACTCGCATATTTATTACAGTTTGTTTTGTGCGAGTAAATACGTAGTAGTGGCGTTTCCTAGTTTTTATTGTTGTCTGTTGTTGTTTGATGCCAGCAGTGGCAACATTATGTTGTTGTACTGCTTTGTTCCAGTTATTGGTTAGTGGTAACGGCGAAAACTTAGCGGCATTTTTGTTTTATTTTTTTGTTGTTCAAAAATCAAGTTAAAAATAACAAAAATGAAACTCATTTAAGTTATATGAGTTGCACAGTGGGTCAGTTTAAAATTAGGAAGACTAAAAGGGACTGTAGGTATCCCCAATTAGTGCACTGAAAATAGATAGCTTTCATGAATTAAAGAATCGTATCTATACAATCAGGATAGTTTAACTCTAAGTGTGATGATGTATCAATGTCGGATGAGGTTAGATCTCGAATTGTTATGGATTTCGCTACATCGTTTAGTAATTCGCCAAGAGAGTGGGGTTGCCACTAACCGACTGCTGTAGCAGCTGTAATAATGAGGAGAAGGATACAGTATTCCATCTGCTAGGACTCTCTCCTGCCGAGTCCATTCCGGGAGATGGTCCTCTGTCTCTGAACTGTCGAAGCTGTAGCTAGCGATATTGTATTGCTTTATCAGGAATAGCAACAGGCTTCTTTATTTCCTCAATATCCACCGTTCCTTCTTCTACGTTTCCCCTTCATTAAGAAACGCAAAGGACCGTAGTTGCGGATTCACTTGACCCTGTGCTTCAGGCGACCTGTGAACCTAACCTAAGATACATTTCTAAACGAGCTTAATAATCAAAACACGATGACAGTGTGCTGGGCCACGCAGGAAACGAATGAGATAATTAATTAACCAATAGGGCAGAGCAACGTAAGTTCAATTAATTGATACCGTTACTCCTCGGCTTTCGAAGTGCAAATGCAAGGGGATAGAGCTGTTCCTGCGTTTTGTCGAAGTTTGCTTGCTTTAAAGGAGCTTAGCGCATGTCCGGAAGATTAATAAAATAATTTATCCGAGGTGATCTATTTATAATGGATAATGACAAGATCAAGCCAACCACTAGTTGTGTGATGCACGATGCGACCTCGGAGCCTGTGTTTTGAACGTTCCCGCTCTTACGTCTTTGTGGAACGTAATTGCTTTTTAGTAGTCCTTCCATTTCGAACTGAAAGGTTGTAAAAAGTATCCGTGGGGCCTTAATATACTCAATTCATATAAACAAATTTTTAGAAAAGGTGTAGAAATTAGAATAGAAAGGTGTATTTTTAGAAAAGGGTGGAGGTGTATGTCTGTACATAAAGAGTGCGCTTAGTTCTAGACTTATTCATGAGGAGCGTAATGAAGCGATGGTAGAAGGTATTTTTGTGGAGGTTGAAGTAAATGAGACAGCGAAATTGCTTATAGGGGTGCTATATTTGCCTCATGGTTCCCTTAACCTCTGTGAAGAAGTTCTGGGTGATTTGTCTTCGCTTTATGATAACATCGTAATCATGGGGGACTTTAATGTTGATCTTTTTAAAAAAAGTGATTTTGCTAGAAATTTTTGGTCAAATTTTGATTTATCATTGATACATAATAATTTACCAACTCATTATGTAGTTGGTAAAGAAGAAACTACTCTTATAGACTATTTTGTTGTAACAAATGTTAATCCCATTGTGAATAATGGTCAGTTTCAGCTACCATTTCCAAACTCACACCATTCCCTTATATATTTGTCATTAGAAATTGTTAAACATAATAGTTATGTGCCGATTTTTTATAGAGACCACAATAATTTTAATTTGGAGGAGTGTGTTTGGGAGTTAGTTAACTGTGATTTTAGTATGATCTATTACACATCTGATCCTAACGAACAACTTCGACTTTTTAATAGCTTAATTTTGAATTTATTCAACAAATATGTACCTCTAAAGAGATGCAAAAGAAAAGGAAGAGTTAATTGGATGCATCACCCTGAAATTAAAAATGCCAGGGAATGGCGAGATATTTCGTACAGAGCATATAGAGAATCACCTACTCCTATAAGATGGATTACTTTCTGTAAATATAGAAATAGGTTAAAAACCGTGATGAGAAAAATAAGAAGGAGAATTTGTACTAGTATGTTTAGAGAATGTAGTTCCCAGTCAATTTGGAGTAAACTAAGGGATGCAGGCATTATTGGCAATAAGAGAACACGCTTACATTTAGACCTTGACGAATTAAATAAGAGTTTCATACTAGAGCCGAATTATGCAACCAATGATTATTTCGACGGTAACCTAGTATCTCAAGGAACATTTTCATTTTGTAGAATAGAAGAAGACGAAATTATAGTGGCATTAAATAAAATAAAGTCCCGAGCAGTTGGACATGATGAATTGTCTGTACGGTTCCTGAGCCTAATTTTCCCATATATTTCAGGTCATTTAAATCATATATTTAACACCATTTTAATGGTATCTAAGTTTCCGGAAGAGTGGAAGTTAGCTAAGGTAATACCTTTGCCAAAGGTTAGGTACCATTCTGATTATTGTGATTTCAGGCCAATTAGTATTTTACCCCTTTATGCAAAAATGTTTGAAAACATTTTACATAATAGAATTTTAAATCAATTGAATACTCATGTACTAATCTCGCCTTATTAATCAGGTTTCAGAGCTCATCATAGTACATCTTCACTGGTCATGAATATGGTGGAAAACATTAGGAAATATTTAGATGATGGCCGTGGTGCTATTGCCATTTTCCTTGATTACACAAAGGCTTTTAATTCTATTTGTCATGAAAGACTTATAATGAAATTGTACACTAAATTTAATTTTAAATCAACAGCATGTAAACTTATATACTCCTTTTTGCACGATAGGCAACAATTTGTACAAATAGATGGTAGAAGGTCTCGGACAATGTTTTTGAATAGGGGTGTACCCCAGGGATCCATATTGGGACCATTATTGGTTACAATTTATATTAATGATTTAACGAGTATTCTGTCTTTTTGTCAAGCAAATATTTATGCTGATGATGTCCAGATAATAGCTTTTTTGGAAAGCGATATGTCAATAGCAGATTATTTCAACTTAATAAACAGAGACATTATGAATATTTTTAAATGGTCGCTGGAGAACGAAATAAATCTAAATCCATTGAAAACGTATGCAATGAAGTTTGGTAACTTTCCTGTGAATGAAAACAGACTCTTTTTAAATGATATGGTCATTGGTTATGTGTCGAATTATAAGGTTTTAGGAATATACTTGGATGATAAGTTGACTTTTGACTTTCAGATAAATAAACTTGTATCAAAAATTTTTTTTTCTTTAAGACGTATATATAGTGTTGGTATTTATTTTCCTTTAAGAGTTAGAAAATTGTTGGCTAGATCATTACTTATGCCTATTATACTATATGGATTAGAGATTTATTCATGTGGAAGTTCGATTAATTTTGAAAAGGTCAGAAGATGTTTTCATCGTATAATAAGATTTGTTTATGGGTTAAGCATTCGAACTCATGTTACTTGTTATGTGTATGATTTCTTGGGCACTAGTTTTGATAATTTTGTTAAAATACGTTTGCTGCTGTTCTATTCTAAAATAATAAAATTTGATATGCTTGTGTACCTTAGAAGACTTTTCATTTTTTCGAATTCTACCAGAACTACAACATTAATATGTCCTAGAATAAAAACTTTATATATGCACAGATCATTTGTAGTTAAGATATGTAGGTTGTGGAATACTATGATCCCGTATAATGAAAGAATATTCTCTGTAAGTTTGTTGAAATTTAAGAATATTATATTAAAACATTTATGATACAATACATACATATGAAAATTTCAGAGGTGAATATGAAATATGTGTTACTTGGCTATATGATTCTCATTACTGTAGGGTTTAATTAAAGTCGTGCATTTAAGGTGTTAGGTAAATTTTTTTTTTAAGTAAATAATTCATACAATTATAATTAACGTATTAAGTAACATTTTTTTCATACTCAAACTTGTACTACCATATAATCATTTTGGCCCACAAGGGCTTTTGGATTATTAATGAATGAATAAAATGAAATGAAATGAAATAAAATGAAAAGGCGATTTTGATACCTAGGCTCGTTTTAATTTGAGCTTTCTTTCTTACTTTAACTTTTCTGTCTTCTTTTTTTCTTTTCTTTTGTAAATCCGACTCGATAATTTTTTTCGTTGTGCGCCAGGTTTTCCATAATCTTCATTTATGGCCCTGTGGTTTCCTTCCCCATGTCTGTGCTGTAAAATGTTCTTCGCCATCAGCCATTTAAAACTACTTTATTTCACTTCACTTCACGGCAATGCCAGTGGCGCTTTTCGACATTGCCATTGCAAATTTCATAAGTTTCATAATGTGGCTGTGATGACGACAATGACGAAGACACTCTCAGTCGCCAGCATTAAGCTAAACGTTGGATGTATTTGTGGGGCCTGTGCTGGCAGTGCGTCGTGGTTCTGTATCATTCATTCGTTTGGACGCAAAACGTAAATTGGCTTTTGTTGTTGTTGTTGTTGTTGTCATTGTGCAATTCTATGAAGATTCTGGTAACCACATTAATGGTATACGAGTGTGTTGCACTGCAAATGCAAGTATGTATAAACATGTGCACAAATGGCCTATTTGGTGGTTGCTGGAGCTCCTGCTGTTGGTTTGCTTTGCTCTGTTTTGTTTTTTTTTTGTTTTTGTTTTGAGTTGCCTGCCTGACTGTCTGCCAGACAGCCCGTTTTTCGGCCATTTAGTTGGAAAGTGAATGATTGTGGGACTGTGCTGCTGCAACACGCCGCTCGACACAGCACAGCACAGCACAGCACAGCTTGTAGAGTTCATACGTTAAGGAATTTCTGTACAAATGTCATATATTGTTTAGTCGAAAGATGATAAATGCAGTGCAAGGTTTTAACTGTGCCCCTCACTGGATGCGAAATTAAATTGTGTTGTTTGTTGCTGTTGTCCTTGTTTTATTTTCTTTTTCTGGGCCTTGTTCTTTTTGAACTCCTTTATTATATTTTTGCGGTTGGAAGAGTGTGTGTATGTGTGGGTGTGTGTGTGTGTGTGTGTGTGTGAATGAGGGGATCGTGTTTGCATGTGCGTTAGTATTTGATTTTGTTGTTTCGTGTTGTTTCTTCAATGTTGTAATAAAAACCTTTTACTTTTGTTCGAATATGCAAGAATTTCTGAGATTGTGTTTTGTGTCGTTGTTGTTGCTTTTGTTCCTTTTCATATTATCCGCCTTTTCGTTTGTATTTTTGTTTTTATATATTTAAGTTTCTTGTTCGTATACATATATTTTAATATGTTGCACAATGGGACCGAATTAGTGAAGGCCTATTTTTCTTAGCCTTACTGGTTTCAGACTTTTCTTGTTGTGTAACTTTTAAATGTCAGCAGAGCATTGAATAATTGCGAGGCTCATCTCAAAGGTTTTCTCAAATGTTCTCCATACACAAAGTCAGGTGAACTTGGAACCGTTGCCCTATCGTTTAGTCCTCTTTTAATGAGCCCTACTCTTTCTCGCTTGTTGCTCTATGATTTAAAAATGCCAATGTGGTATTTGTAAATATGCATCTTAACTGTCTACGAATGTTCGCATTTTTGTTTTCACTGGATTTCGAACTCAACTGCAGGAAATGTGAAATATGTGCGTGCTCAAATACGACAAAAGTAAAGCTTCTGTTCTGATTTTAATTTCTGAGTACACACAAGGCAATCGCTGCAGCAATGAAGGCATGTTGCTCCGACTGTTGCCTCGTGTGTAGCTTTGTTTTAAGAAAAAGGGCGGTGATTCTAGATCACACGAACAATTGAAATGAATGAATGCTTGGTACAGTTTAACAATTTTTTTTATTATTTTTATTTTATTTTCTCTTTATGTTATTGAATCCTCTTAGAAGAAGTTTGCAGTAAGTAATCAAATCTCTACAGTAGGTTTTTTTAATAATTACCAATGTAATAATTAACTAATGTATTCAAGTCTTAATTCACTATCTGCGATTGGATTGGGCGAGCCGTCTGGTCAGGCTCAATGGGTCTGTTGTTCTTATTCTCTGGTGTCCATTAACTTGCAATAAATTCCACAGAATAAAGTTGGGCGGCACCAATAATTGATTTACATATTGCTTGATAGTGGGAACTTTTGGATATGTACGGATATTTTCATCTCGGACATACTAAGGGCTGCAGACGATAAGCCGTAAAATCCTAGACTGCTTTCTTTGAAACCGTAGCAGAATGCTATTAATCTTATTGGCCTTATAAGGGATGTCTATGAGAGGATTTTGTATTCCATAGCCAGATTTGAGCGAGGAATTATGGCGTTGAGTTGTCCGCAGTTTTAAGTCGTTACTTTTTTCTTAAATTATCGGGACCAAGTTAGGCGTCGACCTAGGTAGATACCCAAGGATTTAACGTGGGTTTTCGCTGATACTATGGCATTTGTTATTGCAATTTCGGATTCTGAGGGAAAACGATACGTGAGCTCGGTTTTACCTTTATCCTCCACTTGTTTAGCCAATCTTCAGGCTGATTAATATGAGACTGAAGTTGTTCAAATGCAACCTTCAGATCATTATTAACAGTTATAAATGCATTGTGTTCTACATCGCTCGAAAACGATGCTAATGGTGCTTTGATCAGTAAGATAAGGCTTTTAACATGAAACGAATAATTTTTGTTGATAAAAATTATTCGGCGTGTATAACGTAATCTGATTTAGGTCTTTCCCTAGTTTAGAAACGTTGCAATTAGGTAAAGTTCTCATTCAGATACACGATTAGGTTTGGGCCACTTCATTATATCAGGATTTTTAGTTGTCGCTTTTAGTAAACAAATCCGAAATCGATATACATATGACTATTCACAGTGTCATTGGTTATTCGAATAGTGCAACTATTTATGCCAGTGCATTTAACATTCCAATTGGAGTTGTAAGCCCACGTGGGGACTCGTAAACAATTTACTATTTTAAGTACATTACAGCTTTGCGTTTTTTGTTGGCTCCAATGTCTCGGTTTATTACGTAAAGATTTTTTACATAAGTTCATTTGCGTTCTTATGCCAGGTCTTTCGTCCATATTGCCACTGCCTTCTGAGCGTTCTCTTGCCCTAACGAGAGTCTGTATATCTACCGATGATTACTATCAATTTCGGCCGTCACAAAAAATTGTTATTAGAGAAAATTATTCGAAAATGTTCATACGCCTCATCAAAATTATTTCAAATCGGTTGGGGAAAAACCCCTACGAAGAATTTCTATCATCTATTCTTTTTTCAATGCCTTCACTAATCATCTCCTCTTCTACATCTTCATACATCAATTTGTCAATAATAAAAACTCCAGCTACTTAATACGTTCTTTATTTGGAAAATTTCCTTTCGGGTGTTTTTCTTTTGAACACCGTATTGGGTTTGCCGCAACAGTTGCCTCATGTGTGCTCAACAAGTAAACTAGGTTTCCTCAACACATTGCTTCAATGATTGTTGCCCTGTGTGTGCCTCAGCTTAAGGTTTATTTCCTTCAAGGCATATTTCTGTAATGTGCAAAAATATTTAAGTAAATTTTTGCATTCTTAATGGATTTTGTGTGGTGGCTTTGAGTTTTTGCCTGTGTGTTTGTGTCTATTTGCTGTTTTTGTATTTTCTGGTTTTTTGCTACTTTTTTCCTTCATTTCCATCTTTTTGCAAGAACTTTTCGCTGGATATTATTGAATGAGCTTTTTATAAGCGCTGAACTCTTTTTGTTTTGTTCCGAAATAAATTTATACTCGTACAATTGTACATTCATGCTGCATGTTTTAGCGATGGCTGCTTTGATTGCATGGGTATGCAAGTACTTGCTTGCAACGGATTCATTTGATTCGGTACCAAAATGAAAATGAAAAATAAAATAAAATCGAAATGAAAGAAAAGAAAAGAAACATGAATGCATGCATCATCATCATCATCAGCAGTATCATAAAAGAGGAAACCTAAATTGTGTGTGAGATGTTATAAGATCACAAGATTTCTCAGAATTTATACAAATACACAAACACACACACACACCATATAGCCATACATACCTAGATACAAATATACATAAATACATGCAAAGGTACATTTGGAGCCATGAATGTACATTCATAAGTACAACCAACTACTCTTGATTCGTAAACGATTTTGTATGAATTGTAAGTTTGGATTCTTTTTGTTCCAAAACACAATAACAACAATGAAAATAAAATTTAAAAAAAAAATCTTTAATAACGTCACAAATCCACAAAAGGTAGTTCGATGTTACACGTTCCTACGTGTTTGATCACATCCTCTTGGGTATATTTAGATTTATGAGAAACCCTTTGGTTGTGGCTGTTCTTTCTTTTAGCTTTCAAAATGAAAGAACTTTAGTTTAATTATTAGCTTTGCAACAAGTCATAATATTGGCCAACCCATATGAAGTATCGAGGAAACTAAATAAATTCTTTATGAGGCAAAGTGAACTGAAAGAATTATGAAAGAAACTGGAGAAGTGTAACGAGTGAACGTGGCCTAAACCAGCTTATGCGCGTGTTTCCGATTGTGTGCTCTCCAATACGAACTAAAAAAAGAAGAACTTCGTGGTCCTAGCAAAATTCCCGAGAAATCTTCAGTGAATGCCTTTTCTGCAAGTTATATCTGGTGAAACACCGGGACCTTTTCAGTACGGAAGCTGTTCAGTGGCATAGAAAATGTTTAATCGTTTCGATGGGCTCATTGCATGCCCTGCAGTCCCTTTTGCTCGCTCTCCTGTGGTTGTAATGTGCTTGTAATGCCATGATTACTTTTACCGCTCATAAATACTAAAAGTCTCAAGCGAGTGAAAAGTGGTTGCCAAGTGAATGTTCAAATGTTATGATCGAGTTAGTGAATCGTTGCGGAAAGATCAAGGAAGTACGACTCAGCCCAAAAAACAAAATGTTATTCTAGTGATATTGTCGCTACTATACAAGGTCACTGACTCAGGTGGTAACTCGCCTTAACGTTTAAATAAAACGAGTACTCGACCGAGTTACTGTCTTGCCGCTCTACTCGCTTAGTGTAATCAAAGCATTGGCTCTAGTGCCCTGTTAGAGTACTTGTAATTTTATTAATTTTGGTTGTGTTCAATTTTTTAACTCAGCACTATTAGTCCATAATTTAACAAAGAGAGGAGCAAGGACTGATGAATTTTATGGTATTCCCTTCTCGACCTATAAGAAACAGCTTAATTGGACTTGAATGATATGACTCCATAGGCCATATGGTGGGAACAACGCACATGTGGGAACACTAAAGAAATTTCGCCTTGACAGGACTCACACTAGAGATGTCTTTAGATTTCAAAAGATATATCGCACCAATGATCACCCAACATTGTAGATTCAGCTATTTTTCTCATTCTCTCACATTCAGGTAACACATGGGAATCGGATTAGCGAACTCTCGTGGACCTGCAGCACAGGCGACCTATCAACCTAACCTAACCTAAAAGCCTGACTCAAATGGCTTAGAATTTTCAAAGTTTATTTGTTGTAATCTGCTGGCTTTGATTGCCAGAGTATTTGCTCGTTAGCTTGGCACTCAGACGAGCACAGTCGATCATTTATCAAGTAGTCGGTGATCGCTCTTTTAATGTCCAACAGTGTCCTTGTTTCGTTTTGTTCGGATGGTTACTTGGGTATCAGTGCGGATATTGACTAGCGTTGGCTTTGAGGCCTCACTGAGTTATCTTATAAGCCCCTGCTCACCCGTACTTCCATCTGAAAACCCCTGTTGGAGTTAGGAAAAACTTATAACTCCGTTTGGGTAGCGAACTAAAAATGTTGCGTAAAATAAGAAATTATTTCTAGTAATGCCGGCAAAGGGTTTGAACCCCACTTCCCTAAGCATTTACTCTACGGTGCAACAGGCTAAGCCAAACTGTTCATATGGCTGCCAGAAGCTACTCGTGACGAGTATGCATACTTTGGATACCAAACCACCACCTTACTAATACGTACTTACTTTCCTAATTCGCTGGTAAACTTCACTACAATGGTATGAAAAGTACCAAAGAAGGAAGACAGTGCCGTGAAACTTAATCTCCAAAGTAACTCTAATTGAAAAGGTAGGGACTTTTAGCGGAATAGACAAATGTGAAAAAGTTGGAGGGGCAGTTTTTAAAACGGAACCCACAAAACTCATGTATGATCGAGTATACAGTACCGCAGTAAGGAAATTCGGGAAGGAGATATTAGGGTGCCCAACAACGAAAAATTCGATGTATAAAAAATCTAGGCAACCGAAAATTGGAGTACCCTGAGTTGTATAACTGCCTTGATTACTGCGAAGATGATGTCTACATGGTCTGTCGCAAGGGGTTCATTAGTTGACATCAGCTTTAATGTCAACGATACGAAGATTCCGTAATAAGAGAGAAGATAGAGGCGGAGACTTGAAGTCGGACGCAAAAAAAAAGTGGTATCATTGAATGTTAACCTATGTTCTGAAAAGGAATTAGTCGAATACATTTTACTCGAATACGAAATATACGACTGAGACATACAATTCAAAGTTCAATTGAGAAATATTGTTCTGTCGTAGACAGATGAAAAAGAAGTTCATAAACTTTAAAATGTGCCAAGGTTTTCCAAATTAGTAACTAAAAATATTTGCATTTTTTTTATTCAATCTTCTTCCATTAAATTTTCCTATAAGGGCACAACTAATTCGTCAATGCCGAATTAACATTCCCGCTTGCTTGATTTTGGTTTCGATAAATTTATTTTTTTTTTTCTTCTTACTCGTACTTTATTGTTTGTGGTACGAAAATTCAATTATTTTAAAAAGTTAAAATATGAAAATTCCTTAATCGAGCCAAAGTGCCAATTGGCCACAAGAATAAAAAATAAAGCGATAATGAAACTTTATACATTTTGAAATGTTTTTTTCTTTCGTTTCGTTGATACTTAATATGAGTGGATTTTTTATTAAGGACTGCACAAGTTGGACTTTTTTATAGAAAGAGAATGAAAAATACAAAAAAAAATAAAAATTATTGTTTTAAAATGTTTTCATTAAACGGTATTTAAAAATGTTGTTCGTTGTTAATGTGTAAAGGATTTTAAGAATTTAGTCGCTTAAACTTGAAATATGAATTAAGGAATTTTGTTAATTCTGTTAAGAAGGCAAACATAAGGAACGCTGCGTTGAACTTAGTGCGAAAGAAATTACAACGATGGAAATTATGTCGTAATATTTGCGGTGATAAACTGGCTTTTAGGCAAATTTGGAAAACTTTTTTATTATAGGATACTGCTTTTTTAAGACCTGGGTGTACCTGGGTGTAAGGATTTCCATTCTACTTAAGCTCGAAAATTCGAAATTTAGTTCGAAGCTTTGAACGTATTTTGAAAACTTCATTTCGAATGTTATAACTTATTTATTGTATTTGAATGTTAATTTACAATCTAGTATTGGGTAGGGAGAACCGTCTCGCAACAACTTCCACACAAGAGAGTTGAGATGCACCAATAGTTTGCTTACATGTTTACACGCGTATTCATTTATTACCGCCTAGATAGTCCGAATTTGTGGATCTTAATGGATATTTTTTATTTCATATATAGCAAAGTGGACTGCCATCTGAAAGTTTGACTCCGGCCTGCTACCAGGTCACAATTGCAGATAGCTACATGATAAAAGTATATAAAAAGAGCCTATAGCATTTACCTCGCATCCACTTACAGAAATTCTGACGTAATACAAAGAAATACAAAAGTATTCACTTACATCTATCACAGACTGTATATTTACACCATTCGCGTTACATTCACCCCCTCATAAATTTGCTTCATTTAATCATAAAACAATAAAATTTAAAACATATGGACTCTACTTATAGGCCAAGTTTGAAAGGTTTACCATAAATGCTTTCCGAGATACGAAAGTACAGATATCGACACAAGAACATAAATGTGAAAATAGCGTCAAATTCCTATACAAAAAATTCGGCCATTAAAAGTACTTTCTAGGTTGGACATATTAGAATTTATTTTTACACTATTTGTCTTGAAAATAAGTCAGAAATGCTTTTCACCTCAGGCTGATTAATCTGGGCTCCACAAATCACCTGGAGCCTCTACTAGATCTCATTGCAATACCCGCCTTGTAAGTCAATAAGCCACGAGATACCGTAGGTAACTGACAAAGCAATTAAAAATATTAATTATTAGTCTCTGTCTTATGATACATTTATTCACAAGCGCTTAAATTGGAGTTATAACCGAAGGTGTCTCACCAGGAATAGGCTTTCTTCTAGAAAACCTTTGCAGTCTTTCTTTAATTCAAGTTAGAAGAGCGTAAAACATTTCCTCTGTCATTCGTGTTGCTTGAAAGAAGTGTTCATCATTTTGTTCCTTTAGCTATTCGAAACGTACTGTATGGAAGCCAAGGACGAGTTTACAGGCCGTACCCACTATCTCCTTCTTAAACCCTGTCACACAAGAAGAAAATTTCTATCATGAACATGATGTTTATACTTGATTTGATATTCCGACAGGGTGTTCTACATCAAATTTTGGAACGAATTTCCGTCATCCCTTGTCAAATTTGGTTTGGAGACAAACCGGTTTCGGCTATGTGCTATCTTCAGTGACATTTTTCGTTCGAACATTTGACAAGGGATGACGGAAAAACGTTCCCAAAATCTAGATGATGTTTATAATTTTAATCATTTTTTTAACTTCAAATGATCTTAAACGCTGTTTTTCTCATGCTGGGCGCAACGTCTTTTTGCCGTGTTGTGCGAAATTCATCCTTCGTCCCAGTTGCGTTTATCCTCTATGTCTTAGTGAAAATATAGAAAAGTTGAATTTCAAAATCATTCTAAAAAATTATCTCAAAGTTACTAATAAAATTAAAGTATCAAAAAAGCTTTTACTGCCATATTCATAAAATAAAAATATTTTAGGTTTAAAGTACACAATATTTAACAAAAAAATTTTTACGCTATTGAACCGTTAATACGAAAATGTATTCATAAACAGTTTTTAACAAATACAAATTTTTGAACTTTTGTACTGGCAACACACATCACAATTTTAAGGTAAATTTGAACAAAACTATTTCAGTGGATCCGAGTAGTCGGATGAATAAATAGGTTCTTTATAATATATGCCTGTGGTAATTTTATATGAATACGGTCGTTAATCTGAACTTTCGTTTAAATATTTCTGGCTCAAATCGCACTCCGCTAATACACAAGTTTATTAAGAGTTTAATTAGAAACTCTTAATGAATGAATTTTATTTCAGATTTCTTTTTTCACCATCTTTTCTGAAAGAAAAAAAAACAAACTTTTCGTTGGATTTTTAAAGAGGGTCTACTTTAAATGACATTTATTTTATAAAATGATTTATTAAGGAAATAGTCGTCGATAGTTATACAGCGGCAATGTGTTTTATGGCGGTAACCAACAACTAGAACTGAGTCACGTGTATAAACATCAACACCAACACATCTAAACACACATATACAAATTTCCCATAAATACTCGTATCTGTATATGTGTGATTGTGTGTGTGTGTGATTGTGTTTTGTATATTTATTAATTAACATTTCTTAAGAAAATGCCTAAATTTCTACTTTATTTTATGGTAAACTGCGGAAATCATAAATCAGCAAATACCTTGATGCCACAAACTTTTAAGTGTGTGTGTGTGTGCTAAATGAAGTGTGAAAGATCTTTTAAGGTTTTTATCTCAAAAACCTTTAAACAAAATGCAAATTATTAAAACATATTTACCAATATTGTTTTCACTGTTTTTATGAAAAAAAAATTTGAATACTACTGGGACACTTCGATCTCTTACATATAAATTATATTTGGACTCAACTGAGGAGTTGTAACTTTTTCTAAGGATCCTAGCTCGACGTTGAAGACTACGCTGAGACCGCTCGCCAACTTCGCGAAATTTTGTTCGGGAATATTGCATTTAATGTGTCAATAGTTCGAACAGTGGTTCAGAAATTCGTAAGAAACTGGGGCGATTATGGATAGTAAGTCTCATCTGCATCAACGTACCGGCCACTTTCTTCAAAGAGGGAATGTCGCCAGAAATCATGATAACGGATTTCTGGTGGCATGAATCTGGACGACATATGACTTCAGCGAGACTGCGCCACCATGTAGCACATGAAACAATCGGTTTATTGCAGCAACGATTTATAGACCTGTTAACTCGGGATATTGTAACACGGCCTTGCTCGAAAACGTTTCACTTGTGGCCACAAAATCACGTTTGATACAGAAAAAAAAACGTTTTTCGTTCGAAAATATATCTTTACTCAAAATACTGAGTAATATATTTCTGTTAGCAGCGGTACTGATTACTAGAGTGGAAATTAGCAGGCTAGAAATTAGAGGAAAAAATCATGTCAGGGAACCTCATAAAAACTGTTTAACAAGCTTATGCAACTAATAAAGAAACACGAGTGAAACTCTTTGAAGTGGTTTCTTGTAGGAGTTATCACGGCACGCAATCTTCGTGTTAAATGAGTTCGAACTGTTACTTACTGACTGCCCAGTGGCTTTGGACGAGATTCCTAACAATTGGCAGTCTATCCCTCTGCTATCCCTCTACTTCGCTGCCCATCTTCTTTACTCTATCACTTTCCAAAGAAAGTAACACATTTATTCTAAAAATAATTAATAGTTCCTTAGTGTAACTTTACTAAAAAAAAACCCCCCGATTCCAGTCTGATAAAGGATTTTACAGCCTTCATTCCCAGCATCGACCACTGGTCGAACGATTAATGACGATTTGGCATGTTTCACTGACGGCTTCAAACAAAAAGTGGCGACACTACAGAGGGAAGGAAATTCTAGTGGGGGAATAGCCAACAATTTTTTAAGCTTAAACTTACGCTGGCCTCACTTGTGGCAGGAAATGCCTTGGGAAGAAAATAACGAATATAAAAACCTTCATAATGTCAGACAACCAGACAGCACTCGAGGTTTTATCATCGTTTAAAATTGAGCTCAGGGGTTGCAATGGAAGACATTAAGTATCAAAATATGCTTGGTACCCCTAATAAAATCACATTACGCTGGGTACTTGGTCTTAATGGCCATAATGGGTACAAACGGTCCAAATGCTTAACAACCAAAGGACCCTAACTGGTCTTTATAGGACCGGAAACTGTCGTCGAAACGAGTATGGTTGAATCGGAATTTTCGGGATTCAAGCAATCAAAGTGGCTCATTACACTGTCTCATGGCAACTCCTATTCTGAGGATTCTGAGGCTAAATTGGAATAAGCTCAGGCTTGTAACGGAATGGATAACCAGCCACTCACTAAGGTCTAGGACACTATCAATTTAAGATAGGAAACAGATATGAACTCACAGACAATGAAATGCAGAATCTGCGATCTAAGTGATGAGTCATCTGAGTATTTGCTGTGGAAAAATAGTATTTGGCTCGTCCTCATTAACTTCAAGAGATGTGCATAGGCGCTCATTGAAACAGGTAATTACCTTTATTCGTAGCCTAAATCTGTTCCAGCGAAAGATAAAGGTTGCACAAAAAAAAGCTCCAATGGCTTATAGCGATATTAAACAATTATATGCCTAAACAATTTACTAGTTCCCTCTACAGTTAAACAATTTAGAGCGAAATCTCGACTATGTTCGTACAATATTTAAGCAAAATAGCATTTTAAAAATACTATTCAACAATACAACCTTTTTACTAACCCTAAACTGTCGGCTGTCAAGAATTTTAAATTTTCCCAGATGGTAACACTTTGCGCCGCATATGACAGCAAACCTATCTCCTGTTCCACTGTATCTACTGCAAAGTTTAATGTCTAATAAATATCGTTTGCCGGAAAACGGGAATGTTTAATAAACGAAAAAAATCTAAGTTCTGTTTTAGTGTCACAGAGAAACAAACTTACCGCAAAGAGTCTATATGCAACATCACTTAGGATAAAATTAAAATTAAAACCCTGCCACATCGTTAAGATAAAGAAAAAAGAAATGAAATGAAGGCGAATTCCTTAAAGAAGTGTATGAATATGAACAGCTTCTATTGCGATATGAGCAGAGAGCAGAGTTTGTGTGGCTACGAAAATATATGCGTGTGTGTATGTGTGTGTTTCAAAGTTAGTCATCAACACTTCTCACGGCAGGTAAAATTGAAATGTTTGTGAAACTAACAGAATTATTTATTCGATTCGCATTATTAACTTAATGGTTTAATCATGTTTCCGTTGTTTAAAATAAAAATTATAAATTATGTGGGGCTCTTAAATGTTGGGGAATTATGTTTAAAGCAAAAAATTATTTGTTTCCTAAGTTTTAGTGAATCTTATAAAGAATGGGGCAGATTACCCACCGGAGGGTTGGTAGCCATACTCAATTTCTCACCAGTCTTCTCATCAACCCGGGTGTAAGACTCTCGAACAACAAAAGTTTTCTGTTCAGTGCCAACATCCTTCAGTTTATCTACCTCATCCTTGTGTTTGCCCCAGGAAGCTTCGAGGAGGGGAGGTAACTTTAACTTTCAGGCTAAAAAACGGATTCTAGGTGTATGATTGCAGCAAAGTCAACAGCGAAATGATCAGTGAACACACTGAACAATTTCATGTTGAACAACTTTCTCGTCTTGCTGGAATATTGAGCAGAAACAGAAATGTTGCTTTCAACCAGAAACGTAAGAATTTCAGGGAAAATGTTAAAGTTCAATTTAAAATAAGATTTTATAAAAAAGAGAATTATTTCATTAATATCCCAAAAAAAAGGAATTTAGAACTTGTTCCACTTTTTTAATGTTTGCAACGCTAATTGTGTCAAGAAGAAATACAAAAGAAACAAAAAAAACTTGTTGAATTCTTTGTTTCGTTTTGATCAGCTAGAAGAGCTGCTAAAATCATGAATACGGCTGCCTGATGACATATAATAAATATTTCTATTGAATAATTATAAATATTGGAAAGGTTAAACGAATCTTAGAACTTATAGATAATTTCAAATGGAATTTGAAATGCCAAATATTAAAAGTTGGTTTATCACAAAAGAATAGGGCCAAGGAGGCTCAATGAGTGCTTTCGTTTTGCAACCTCAAAACAAACCTGAGACTGACATGGGGCCATATTGAAGTTGTAATTTTTAATGACACTTTCGAGCGATCAGCTTCCTATTACACAACCGTAATTGAGAATTTAAGTCCCACGAATGGAAAACGTCAGGTACCAAATATTCCGTCCGGCGATAACGGACGATATTTACATATGCAATGAAGGATACCGTCACCAAGCCTCAATAAAATGTTGTTCTTTAAGCTTTTCTAGAAATCGAAGGTCGGCCGGCCTCAATAATTGACTGAACTAAATTTTTTATGCTTTCCGGACAAAAGCCTTACGCAAAATACCCTAAATATTGGCTACTCAATTATCACGATCGTCATGCAAACAGTCAAATAGAATCGCTATACATTTTTCACTATGTGTTGGATGTACTCCATTAACCAAAATGGTACTTAGGTGAACTATTATCATGGCACGTTTCCTAACAAGTTTGCCAACATAAAAAATTGGAAGGAATATTGCTGAATAAGGAAGCGGTACTTCACCTCCCCAAGATTTTCCTGCGATAAGAATAGCGCATTAAAAGCTTATTAGTATTTGTAAGTGTGGTATTTGCAACTAATAAATGGTCCTATTCGTACTTTTTCGCCAGAGGTGCGAACCTCTGCGTTTCGATTCTCTGCCACCCAGACGTTAAATGATAGAATTTGTAAGAATCAGCGAATGATTTTAGGCAGCCCCTAATTTCTGTGCCTGTATATGTCGCACTATTAATTCAATTTTTCGCAGCAAAGATCTTTTTTTTTCGATGATTATCGCCTCTAGATATTATTATTTAAAAGCTTGCTTGGGGTCCGAAACTAGAAGGAAAGGACTTTCCACTTTTAACCAAAGAAATATCACGGGAGCTTGGTAGCCCAGGGATAATAATAAGTCTACGCCCGTCTCTGTTACTGAAACCTCTTCCGAAAATTACGTAGTGACTTTGGTTTAGGCCGAAATTACAGAAAGAAAGTGTCCGCGATATTGTGCTATATTGCAACTCGTTAATAAATAGGTACTGGAATCCTTACAACTCGAGCAGGATGTATAGTGCAATTTTTTGTTATATGGGTCTCACGGGAGTACAAGTTTTGGATACTCAACTGGTACTTGATACGAAGAGAACAAGACATTCGAGTTTCCTCAATGACAGCTGGAACAATTCGAAGCAATAATCTCAGGATGAGCAATCTGGTGGCGTAGGATTTGACACCAAATCGTAGAGAGAGGGTGCAAACACTCGATCTTCTTTTTCTGTTTGACCTGCTCTCAGGGGTTGAAATGTATTGTACTAGAACTAGCAAAAAAAAGTTATAGAAAGGTGGTTACTGTGAATTGTGTTTGTGGATATTAGACTTGAACCTTCCAACATTGCCAGTGACAGGAAAAACTTATTTCACAAACGAACGGTACGGTAAAGGAACAAGTTTTTCCTGGAGTGGTTTGTGGTGGTTATGGTTCACTAGCTAACCGACCAGGAACGAAAAATCTTTTAAGGAGAAACGTGTTGCACGCACACATGTTTGGGTATCAGGAGGAACAAGTTTACTAGTTACGTTGAAGCACCTTCTTTTGTAGTAAAGCTGTAACCGTGGAATTTTTTATTGTTATTGGTGGGCAATTTTGCCTTCTGAGGGAAAACTTTACGTGAGCACATTTCAAACGATTTACCTTCATTTTTCACTCTTTCAACCAGTCCTATAGCTTATGCATGTGCGACCGAAGTTGTTGAAATGCAACCTTCGAATTATTATTCACACATAAATGCAATGTCATCTCCAAACGTTCACGTATATTTGGGCTTGTTAGCATATCCGCTGTTTAGATGAGATATAATAGCGGCCTTAGTTTACTACCTTGAGAATAGAACTCGAGTTATTTACGTAAGTAGGAAGGTAATTGAAGCAAATGCATACAATGTTTTCATACTTTTTCCTCGTTTGATATAACTTTGGCCAAAAGTATTTAAATTTCAAGATACAGCTGAAACAAGGAACTATGAGGAATTAGCTCAGGCTATACTCAATATGCTTTCGATCCCAACAAGCAATCCCTGCGTTGAACGTGAATTTGTGTTTATGAATTTCACAAACTCTAAATACATGAACATAAATCTGTTGTCAAAAATTTAAGCCAACAAATTTTAACACGAAATTCATGTATAGTGTCCAATCTCTTCTAATTCAATAAACGGGGACTCCGAAGTTTATGAATGTGGCTTTTTGAAGTACATTTGTCAATGGTATATGAAAAGTGTATGTGTATAATAAAAATGGTCTCCACGAAAACACATTTAGTACAAAAGTTAATTAAAACAGCGTTCATTTGTTACAGGGTTTTAGAGGGGCTTTTCGGGACACTTCTATTCTAAATTTAGGATGAACAAAAAAGTGCCTGACAGCCCTGCGGCAAATAGTGGTTCGGAAAATTCTGACAAAATTCTCTACCACACTGTGACGAACAATAAATTCAAAGAACAAATGCAACTCAGACAGACGTGTAAGAAAAAATCTGTCACCAAAATTTTGTTTTCAATCTGCAATATCGTACTTTTTGTTCGCACTTCAAATTTTTCACAGATCTTGACATAAAACCTAATAGCAAACTGAGGCCCTAACAAGCAAAAAACTCTTAAATAAAATATTGCAGAAATAATTTTTATAACGAAAAATATCTGTCTGCTATAGTCAAGACCCCAGCAATCATGAAAAACTAATTTAACAATGTCAGCAACACATCCGCTTATTTTATTAGAAGTGATGGCAAGTGATTCTCACATGCACGACTGCGAGATGAACTGTGGTAACACAATACAATTTTGTACTTGTGATATAAAACGTCTTCATAAATTCCAACTCATTTCTGTTATAATAAAATTTATTTAAATTCACAAATTTACGACTTTTGATCAAATGCCAGCAATAGAAACACGCAACATTGAAGTGATAATTATGCAAGTTTTAAACAAAAAAACAAAAACGTCTTACTGCGCTGAGACGACTGCAAAGTTTGCTACAATTAAAAAAAAATATTTTGCAGCTCTGAACGAGGGAAAACCTATTCAGGTCACAAGTTACACAGTTTCGACAGGGCTGAGGTTACAAGAGTGAAGTTTAAAATTTGCATACGACTGATATTTCTTTTGCATATAATATTGTGAAGCTTTCAAATTTTATTTGGAAAAGCGGAAAATAATATTTTAGAAGAAAATTTTTTGACAAATTTTTGTTATAAAAAAATTTCTTGCGCGAAAAAATTGATTCAGAAAAAAATTTAATAATTCACTTTAGTATTTAAAATAAACATTAGTCGCAAATCCGTTAAAAAACTAATTATGTCATTAATGCATCAGGTGCACAGTGGAACCAAAATGACAAATGACATAAAGTTTAAAACCTGCACTGCAATCAAGTTTGATTTGAATATTTGTGTTTGCGGATAAAAATTCAAGGATTTATTTTATTAGGCGCATAAACAGGGAGAAGCACTGTATGAACCTTCTGGGACACAGAAAACGATTAAAAATTAAATTCTTTCTATAAAAAATTTGAAAATTGTCTGTGTTCAGGAAAATTTTCAATACCACCTCCCACCATAAGCTCAGGCTGGATCCATAAATCTGAACATCTTAGGTCCCATATCCAAGAGCTAAGGGACAGGCTAAAGAAATGTAGAACGTTTTCCCTTAGAAGGCTAAATTGTCCACCAATAACAATAACAAATAGCACTGTTTCATCGGAAAGACGCGTTAAGTAGCTGGTTAGACGTCTTGCTCCCTGCATATTGAGGCCGAAATACCGGCCGTAAAACTTAGAGCAAATCAACTACACTGGTTAACAAGTTCTAACTCAACATTGGCTTTGCAACACAAAGTCCGTTTTAATATGCTCTGAAATTACGGTGACCTCACCAATGTTTCTTCTTCTTTCAGTAAAGCAATTGAGTTCTCTGCCTAATAAATTCATAACGGTTATCGCGTGTACTGTCAGCTTCTACCTAGAAGATCCTAGGAGATCAGCTCGTATCGAAAATCTCTTATTTTTCAGTTTGCCCCACTGTAGAGTAGTTCGATTTTTTTATTAATTTGTAAATAAAATTTTGATTTCATTCGTCTGTTTGTTTTGTAAATTAAAACACTGTTGCTGTTAATTTTTATTCGCAACAACAACAGCAACAACTAGATATGGGCCTGCTTTAACTGAGTCGTCAATAAAATTTTTTATTTGCTGCCATATCAATTGGCGTAAATGTCAAACATGTCCAGAGTGAACGAACAAGTTTCGTTTGTGTTAAGCCTTTAAGACGTTACTCTTGAAACTTTTGATTTGAGATAAAAAAAAAAAACGAAGTTAAACTCAATTTGTAGGCAAAATTGTGAAGTAATCGCTTGTAATTACCTGATAAAAATGCACCCACTAAAACTAAAATGGGTACTTTATTTTTACAACGTTGAAATTCAATGAACTATGTGGACCTAAATTCAAAGGTTCTACGAGTAGCGGATATCAGACTTTAGATTTTTTTTGTCACTTGCATACATATCATACAACTGAGATCGTACAGTTAAAACAACTTATGTCAACTTAAGTAGCTCTGGTTGAGTAAAAAGGCTACGAATGACGCCTCTACTACACAAATATTCGAAATATTTGGAAAAGTTATTAATAATTTTCATAAAAGACTTCCTAACTTTTGCAATAATTCATTGTTGATGCTTAAGAATGATGACCTACGATGTTACTTCTGCACACAATCCCATGTTATCGAAAGCAATATACTCTCCAAACATTGTGAGTCTACACTGTCGCAATGCTTTTAACAGCATGATAAACAACCTGATAAAAAATTATTAACAACCCTGATAAAAAAAAGTCTGGCCTTTAAAAGAATTAAACAAATTGGTGAGATCTATATGATTCAAATTTGTATCCGTATTTTTATCAGATTCATAACATATTGTTTTTACACTATAATGCTTTGTAATTTTACTTGAATTTTTGACAAGTCAAAAGTCGAATAGTGTGAAAGGGCATTTTGGCCACTTTTGGCAAGTTTACCTGAAATTTCATATCATGTTCGTATGTCCTAAATTTAAATTGCGAAAGAGTCTGAAATATTCGATTGTTAATGATGACACAGAACACGACTGCTACTTCAACAACTAACCGCTGTAAGAGAGAATTATGGCCAATCCAGCATATTCTCCCCTATTTCCTGCTTCCAAAACTAATAAAAAGCCAATAAAAATTATCTTTTACTTAAACAGCCAAAAATGTTTAAAATGACCTGATATTTTGTTGCGGAACATGAAAACTTTAAATGACGTAATCAGTCGAAAGAAACGTAACGAAAGAAGCCAATATTTTGGTGAAAAATTTGAGTACAATTCAGTTATACATCCAGCTATATCGAATTTAGTAAAATGGCATCAGTTTTTGCAACTTTTTAAAGCAAAAAAAAATTCACAACTTTTTATGGTTCTACTTTAAACGAAGCGCTCCAATTAAAGAAAGAATGAAGATCTTTTAAATCCAGCTAATCAATGAAAAAGACTTGATTTGATGTTTTAGCAAAAGGTCAAAAGAAACAAACAAAAACATTATTTTAGTTTAGCAAACACGATGCCAGCTGCACTCTACATTTCAACGTCCGCACTAATTACGAAGGGCAGCAATGGCCGTCAGCTTGAAGGCACAAAAATATTGATTGTTGTAACTGAGTGCACTGTCAGAAGTTCTGGCTTATATCTTTGCGTGGTGGCGTCCGGTAACAGGTTCCTGTCTCTGCTGGGAGTCTGGCTAAATAAGTCGAGCGGAGAGAAGTTAATACTCTCCGCTGTTTATCGGTAGAAATTCTGAGAAGAAGGATAAGAAAACCTCCTAAGAGGTGCACGGGTCAGTCTCCAAAGATACTCCGTCGGAAGAGGCTTAGACGGTAGCGCACATTGTGTGTGAAAGTCCAACACTGGCTAGCATACGGCTTAGGTCTAAGGCAGACACTTTTTAAATGTTAGTGCCATCGTGGGCCTAAGCGTTAGACAATTGCCAGCAATTAATAAAGTTTTAAAAAAGTATGTCTACAAGATGTTTGTGATTCGTGACTTTATGACTATCAAGTAACTCGATAAAATTATTGAATATACATTTTTTGTTTATCTAGATTAGATCATATTTTCCAAATTTGATTGAGAAAATAATGGAACATTTAAACAAATTGTAATTCGCGACTTGCCTATTGGTATGGCACAGAGATCGAAAAACGTTACAGGAAAGAAAATAAAACTAGACGAAAGCCTGTACGTTATATGAAATTTTTTGTTTTAACTTAAAAGAGCTTTAAGCAAATAAGAATTGGTAAACTGTATTTCCGAATGCTAAAATAGGTACCAGCGAAAGCCTTGATATTTATAATAAAAAGGACTAAACATGTAAGCGTGAAAATGCCTATACCACACCAGCTTCGAATTGGTTTGTATTGGGAATATATCATCGGAAAGTAGGCCCGAGGCTGATCCTTTCATTGATAATTGTCGTGGTCCTAACGAAAAAATAATACGTTTTGGACCAACACTGAATAAATCCCCACACACCTACTTCCCTAATCCTCCTTTTTCAATATTTGCAAATTTGGTTTGTTTGTTGATTTGTTTTTCCGACAGGGTGCTCTGATATATATGTTTGGAACGATTTTCCGTCATCCCTTGTCAACCAAAACCAAAATTGACAAGGATGACAAGGGATGACGGAAAATCGTTCCAAACATATAAAATTTGGTTTCTTATAATATCTGCGTCAATTAGGAAACAGTGCTGAAGTGCGACTTTATCGTTGTACAGCAGAGCATTTTTAAACTTTAAGGTGGCTTTTTAAAACTGGCTGTTAACATTTTAATCTTTTTTATTGTTTTCGTACAAATTTTCGTGCCTATGAACGTCATAAAATATAAGACGCTGATTTCATTGTCAGAAGTCCAAATATTTTTATAAAAAACAATAAAAGAAATTTTAAAAATTTATGAAATTCCCTTTTGTTTTCCATATAAATTCTGGCGTTGCCTTGCATTTTATAAAAAAAGACCCTTAACTTAAAAATATTTTTATGTTTTAAATGTTAAAATTTTCAAAAAATTAGTTGTTCATTGAAAAACACTTGACTTAACTTAATTCCAATAGTAAAGTGAGTCCTAAAGTGAGGAAACGAATGACAAACATTTTATGCGCTGGTAGAGTAATACAAAAATGTTGATATGGTTACGTTCCCACAATCTGCAGACATTTGCTCATTAATTACTAATTTAAATATTTACAAATAATAAAATTCATACTTAAGATTTTTCCACCTTTCTTGCGATGTTAAATGAACTTTACTTTGCCTATTTCCAAATGAATTCTAAAATTATTGCAGGCAAAAAACAAACAAAAAATATATTTAAATTGATTTTAGTATATAATATGTTTGTACATAAGTACATAAGTATATGTATTAAATTTTTCAATGTGTTACATTTGAACAATAAGTTTTAAAATATCGATATATTTTATTCAATATATAATCGATACTCTTAAATAGAGTCGTTACAATATATGTTTATCGATATATATTTCATATTGACCCATCCGTTTTCACCACCGAATAAAATCAGAGAGCCTTGTGAGTCGATTCATTTGCCAAATTATATGGCACAAAATGAACATGCCACAATATTATTTTTAAAATAGCGCCAATCCTGGTGCATGTAATAAGTCCATCCGAGTAAAATGGCACAAAATGCAAAAAGACACCCTGTATATTTAATGCACTCATCACTCTGTTGTTAAGACGTTGCCTGTTGAATGATTTAACATGGAGAGATTAAAATTCTAAAACAAGTTTTGAAATTAAATAATTTTATTTCTAACCACCAACCTCTTCATCATCACTTCAATCAAGTTAATGCAGTTTTAAACAAATAAAAGTAACAGTTAAATGAAATTTTTGTGCACAAACCGGCCAAATAAATACGAAAATTATTTAATTCTATTACTCGTTTGATGGCTTAAAATAATTTCAAAAATTGTCTAATATTTTGCAGGCCAACTGGAAGATCACTTTTTTGTTTTTAAATATCACACAAAATTTGCATAATTTGTCATCATTTGTTTTTGCAGAGTTGTTGGTTTTCTTTTAATCTTCGCACCATATAAAAACTGAAGTATTCTTGAAAGCAATCATCATTCAGTTTACAACGACAAACCGAATAGCACAAACAAATTCATACAAAATGAAATTCTTCATTGTTTTTGCTGCTCTCTTCACTGTTGCCTTGGCTGCCCCTGCGGAGCACCGTGATACCGACATTATTCACTTAGAGTCTGATGTTCAACCTGAAAGCTACAGTTACCTTCTCGAAACTTCCGATGGCACCCACAAGGATGAGGAAGGTAAATTGAAGGATCTTGGTACTGAACACGAAGCCATTGTTGTTCATGGCTCTTTCTCCTACATTGATGAGAAGACCGGTGAAAAGTTCACCGTCACCTACGTTGCTGATGAGAACGGTTTCCAACCCTCTGGTACTCATTTACCCCAGAACTTACCCTTACCGCTATCCAAACATTAAGTAGTTGACTGACAGTCGATTAAGTGAACACTTGTTGAGTTTTTAAAAATGATTTAGTTTTTCAAATTAATAAATAATTGTATAAATGCAAGCGCATCCGTAGTGAATTTATTTAATTTTTCATGTCGCAAAAGTGATTTATGTTTTGTGATTTGTTTTAATGGAAAAAAATTATTTAAAAAAAAACAAAGATAAGTTGTTAAGAAGAAACAATGCTCATTTTTGAGAACAGCTATCGTGGGTCCATATTTATCGAAAGGCTCCGAAAGAAGTTGTGCTATTTACTGAGGAGAACATTTTTGCTTTGCGATATTCAAATTTCTGTTAATTAATTAGGTATTAGAAATTGTTGTGATTTTAGTGAATAACTGCATATATCCATTTACATTATCGATGACAACTTGGTTTATGTTAATTGTTTTCTTAATGGGATTAAATTGATTCGAAATATTTGGAAAAGTTATTAATAATTTTCATAAAAGACTTCCTAACTTTTGCAATAATTCATTGTTGATGCTTAAGAATGATGACCTACGATGTTACTTCTGCACACAATCCAATGTTATCGAAAGCAATATACTCTCCAAACATTGGGAGTCTACACTGTCGCAAGGCTTTTAACAGCATGATAAACAACCTGATAAAAAATTATTAACAACCCTGATAAAAAAAGTCTGTCCTTTAAAAGAATTAAGAAAAAAAGTGGTGAGATCTATATGATTCAAATTTGTATCCGTATTTTTATCAGATTCATAACATATTGTTTTTACACTATAATACTTTGTAATTTTACTTGAATTTTTGACAAGTCAAAAGTCGAATAGTGTGAAAGGGCATTCTGGCCAATTTTGGCAAGTTTACCTGAAATTAGGGGGGAAACTCAACTGCGGATTTGACCGGGCTGAAGTAAAATTCAAGACGAATGACCAGTGAACACGACGTCCTTCCTGGTGCAGGGGTAGGCAACTCTGAAAAGAGATGTCTATCAGGGAAGGTGGTGGGCTCATACCAGGAAAAAATAAGTATATGCCAGCTCAATCTTCATCAAAGTAAAGCAGCATCAGCAATGTTGGTGCGATGTTTTGAGGAGGATGAGCTGGATATAGCCTTGTTACAGGAGCTCTGGATTGTCCAAGGCAATATCAGGGGCCTGTCTCAACAGACCGCCAATCTGTACCACTCACAGACTGATGGTAAATTAAGGTCATGCATCCTGGTGCGTCATGGCGTACGAACAGTACCTATGACACATCTCTGCTCGCCGGATCTTACGTTAGTAATGATTGGCAGTGGTTCGGGATCATTTCTTTTTGCGTCGACTTACCTTCCCTATGAGACGACAGGTACACATCCGTCACTGGAGGTGGAGAACCTGGTGAGTTTCTGCAGGCAAAGAGGTATGGCGCTGATCATGGGCTGTGAAGCCAACTCGCATAATACGGTTTGGGGCAGCACAGATGATAACTACAGAGGACAACAATTGTTGGAATTTGTAGAACGACACGATTTGCTGGTACTTAACAGAGGGGTAGAACCCACCTTCGTGGATTCACGAAGGGCAGAGGTGATCGATATCACTCTGTGCTCAGTCAATATGCTAGACAGGGTTAAGGACTGGAAGGTCGTGGACAGATTAACCATGTCTGACCACAGGGCAATCCAGTTCGATATACTGTATGGCAGTAGACGGATAAAAGTCCGCAAACGTATAAGAGTACCGAAGAATACTGATCATACCAGTTATGAAGAGTATCTGTCGGTACATATAGGAGGTGCTCCATACAGAGCATCTCGCAACACGGGCGAAATCGAGCGGACGGTGGAACAATTGAACTCCATGGTTAAGCTAGATTTCGAGCATGCTTGTCCCTTGACAGTAGTGGATGAAAAAGATCCGACACCTTGGTGGAACAGAGAAATTTAATCCATGAAAAAGGAAACAAGGAAGGCCTTTAACCGATACATGAGGGAGAGAGACTCGATCTCATGGGATGCGTATAAGGAGAAGAAGAAAGAGCTGAAGAGAACAATACGTCTTCGGAAACGAAATACGTGGAGGGAATTCTGCTCTAATATGAGGAATACATCTGAAGTATGTAGAATACAGAAGATAATATCTAAAGACCCTGTCTCTAGGATGGGACTAATTCGCAAGAGCGATGGTCACATGACTGAGACAGTGGAGGAGACATTGCAATCGCTTATGGAGGTTCCTTTTCCTGGAAGCTTTAGTTCGAGTGACTCATGGACTCCTGTAAATAGGGGGGCTAGTGAGAGAAGACGAGCTGAGGCTGAAAGGATAATATCTCCGAATGGTGTCAGAAATCGAAAAGGATTATGCATCAATATAAACGGGTGTGTGGCCGTAGGTGGGGAATCTCGCCGAAGGCTACATTCTGAATTTACACAATGATGGTGAGACCCATTATAACTTACGCATCCGTGGTGTGGTGGCCGAAGGCCTCTCAGGGCATAATTAATTAAGTTGGATGGGATTCAGAGGGTTGCCTGCATGGGTATAAGTGGTACAATGCACACGGCGCCAACGCAGGCAATCGAGGCAATGTTGGGATTTCTGCCATTAGACTTATTCATTAGGTCAACGGCCGCATTGTCAGCTTTGCGATTGAGGAGCGATGCGGTTTGGCATAGCTTTGGGCCGAACATCGGGCATAAGAGTATCCTGGACCTCGTTGGGAAAGAGGTTAGGGCTGCTCAGATGCCGATGGAACGCATGAGTAGAAGAAAAGTAGTCGAGAGGTTGCATCGGACACTCATTGCGGAAGGCATTATACACAATGAGTGTATGGAGAACGACATCAGCATTTTTACTGATGGTTCTCTTATGAGTGGCAGGGCAGGAGCAGGTGTATTCTCAGTTGAGCTGAACTTGTCCTGTAGTCTATGTTTGGGGAGGTACGTATCAGTTTACCAGGCAGAACTGCTTGGTTTGCTGCATGCGTTGGATCACTTGGTTGAAAGCCGAGTGAGTTAAAGGGTTCTCATTGCACTTGACAATCAGTCAGTTAAAAAACGCATGAGGCAAGTGAACGTATATTCCAAACTGGTGCTGGAATGTGTTCTGAAACTGAACAGATGTGCCTCGTTGCATGAGGTGACGTTGATGTGGGTTAAGGGACACATAGGCATAGCTGGGAATGAATCAGCAGACGAACTAGCAAAAAGGGGATCTGATGTGGATTTGTGTGGACCAGAACCCAGGGTTGCCCTGGGGAATGGCCTAGTCCGAGCTAAAGTTCTTCAATGGGTAAACTCATTACACCTGAATAGGTGGAGGGAGAATACCACATGTAGACAGGCTAGAATGGTGCTCAAAGAGCCCCTCGGCAGGAAGGCCAGCAAGGTACTCGGGTATAATAGGGCTACTTTAAGCTGGATCACTGCTTTAGTGACAGGACATGGAAACTTCAAGTACCATCTGGCTAAGATGAAAGTCGTAGAAGATGATACTTGCAGACTATGCCTGGAAGAGGCTGAGACGGTAGCGCACATTGTGTGTGAATGTCCAGCACTGGCTAGCATAAGGCTTAAGACCACGGGCAGACACTTGTTAGATGTGAATGCCATGGGGAAACTAAGCCTTAGACAAATGCTAGCAATTACAAAAGACTCCGTGATGAGGAAGAGTGTCGACAGTTACCAGTGGACAGTATGAAATCCCTTTAGTCAAGAGTAAAGGCTAGGGCTAGCACGAGACTCAATTGAAAGTAAGGTAGCTGTGATTACGGATCGGTTCCCTGAAATCAATTTGAGGAGCGAAATGGGGGTCGAAAAGGGACCCAGAAAGTAAGTGGTCTGCTTCGATATCCCCCCATACATTAATAATAATACCTGAAATTTCATAACATGTTCGTATGACCTACATTTAAATTACAAAACAGTTACGGAAAACATCAACCACTAACCGCTGTAAGAGAGAATGATGGCCTATAAGTGCTGCCATTTAATGTTAACGTTTTTTACACATGTGTTTATGAATATGTACAATTCTTGTTGAAAATTAATGTTCTAATATTCCTGGCCAAATTTTTGAAGAACAATGTCAGAAATCACGCTTTCTCAACTTGTCTATTATTTTTTTATTATCCGCTCATATGTTCAAAAAACCTCACAACTGGACTGCATTGCTTAAGGTACCATCAGACGACATGTTTTTACATGTGTTTTTTAAGCTTTCGATTCGTATGTTTTTCTTTATGTCTGTCAATATTGGTTAATTTACATAAGGTTTGTAATTTTTGGTCACAAACGTACATGTAGTATCACACATGATGAGGTTGTATCTAAAAATCGATACATTTTTGGACTCATTTTAATAAAACGACAACGTTAAATTAAAAAAATATATATAGTTTATTTGTCTTGCAAAATACTTCATTCAGATGGCTAATGATAGTGCACATAATCAACCGCCGACGAATTTGTTCGCATGGCATAGACATTTGGAGCTGTATGTTTAACGTAAGAAAATAGAGAACGCTCTATTTCAAATAATGTCTTATGACTTTTGTTATGTTTTCTACACAAACAATGTTTTACATATGTAAATTTTGACACATACAATGTGAAAAACCTGTCGTCTGTTGGTACCTTTAGCGATTTTTGAACGTCATATTGTATGGTAAAGCTCGTTATACCACAATTATGTTTCATCATTAAGACATACGCTCTCCTCTCCACTCGTCTGTACAAATGATTAGGGAGTTTATACTCTGTTCAGACATGCACCTTAACTGCTTAATTGAGCAATTTCCGCATTTACGGCCTTATTTAAGCTCAAATTACAACTCAATGAATAAATTGAGCAATTAGTCATTATTTGCACCATAAATTTAATGAAATTCCCAATGCAACCCTGACGAAATCTGTTCGGTGAGAAAAAAAAACTCTGTTTAACGATAATAAAGACGCACTGAACAAGGTGACCGCATCACTAATACAATTCCATTTTATATTTCATGACACTTGTCATGCTATATATGTATATACAAAATTAAAACAAAAATAACAAGATGTTAACGAGAAGATGCTTCAAATAATAACTTTCTGTAAAAAAAAATTTATTTAAAGCCGAATTTCTCTCTCTTTTTCCAAATTCACAAACACAAGTTTTCACGAACAAAATCATTTTTAGCTATCAGATGCGAATTGAGTAAGCCAAATTGCATACATACGTGTGAACACTAAGGTTTATAACTCAATTTAAAATTTAAAGGCCGCAATTAAGATGCATATCGGAACAGAGCTTCAATCATTTTGAATAATCTGGAATACAAAAGCACCAACATTAAAATTGCATTCAAGCACAAAGATCAAGCTTGGACCCCACTACTAAAGCCTTTAGTGAGGTTATAAGTTTTAAAGTTAAGAGAAAATGTATACAATCTTTTATTTGGAATAGCCATTATTTTTAATTTCCTCGCACTCATCTATTATCAGGAACTCTGCCCAGAGTGGACTAATTAATAGTAAGCTTGTGTGATTTCCACCACAGACTTTGACCCATTTCACAAAAACAGGCCAATTATTGTGCTTATACCCAAAGAGAAACATGCTTGACGTAAACAAATTATGATATAATACGGTTGGACTATTGCAGATAATAACAATATGGAATTGTATTGTTCCCCAATTTTTATGAACGGACATGGTTTAGTGAGTAAATCTAAACAATAACTTGTTTATGGCAACTAAAGTAGTGTTTAAAATATCTTTAAATAGCCATTATATGTTTGCCACAAAAATATATTGTTGGAGAGAACATAATATGTTTGCCGTGACGATGCCACAATAATATTTATTTCTGATTTGTTATTTCGACAAAAAGATTTGATGTCGATTTTTGGAACGAATTTCCGTCATCCATTGTCAAGTTTGGTTCGTCGACAACGACAGTGAAGATGGCACATAGCCGACAACAATATTTGTTTCTTGGCGTGCACCCTATTGGTTGATGTTATAACATCATTTTTAAATGCCTGGCAATATAATTAATAAAATCAAAATAATTAATACAAATAATCACTTCTTCATATATTTTTCCATTTCTCCAAAAAAAAAAAACACTATTTACAACGTCTCGAGAAGGATTTTTTCACTTCTGTTAGTTTATCTTTTTATTAAAAACACTTAAACTTAAGGCAAATGAGACGCTTCGGGTTGGAAACCATTTTCATCAGCAACATAGGTGACAGAGAACTTTTCACCGGTCTTCTCATCCACATAGGAGTAAGAGCCATGAACAACAATGGCTTCGTGTTCAGTACCAAGATCCTTCAATTTACCGTCTTCATCCCGGTGGGTGCCATCGGAAGATTCAAAGTGATAACTGTAACTTTCAGGCTTAATCTCTGATTCTAAGTGTATGATTTCGGCATGTTCGTGATGTTCCGCGGGAGCAGCCAAGGCAATTGCGAAGAGAGCAGCGAATACAATGAAGAATTTCATTTTGTTCGAATTGTTTGTGCTATTCAGTTTATCGAAGGCAACTAAATGATGTGTTACTTGCAGATTTCTTCCGTTTTTATATGTTTTCGATTTCTCCAAAAAGGAAGTCAACTATAATATTAATTATTAAAATTTGTTTTATGCAAATTCATTTTTTAGTGAAACTAGATTTTGTTTTAAAAATTATTGCATTAAATAAATGACAAAAACAAAACAGTGCAAAGTGTCATAATAAATATAACTATTAAATTGTTAGATTGAATTAAGTTTCCTACAAAATTCTATTAAGTCACTGAAAGCAATTTAATTCAGTCTGTTCTAAATTTATTCAACATTTGCTTTAAGGTGATTTTACTTGAAGGCCATAATGCTTGATTTGGCCAGTAGAGTCAAGTAAATGAAGCAAGAGAGGGAATCCTTTTAGATGGACTTGATGTGAAGGTTTTAGTTATTTGAGGCCTGTAGTAATATATAACATTGTCTGCTCGCATCAACAAAAGCTTTATGGTTTTTGCCAAGTTTTGGTCACAACGTTCTTTCTAGCATTTGTGGTTTGATCTTACTGATGGGCTTCAACTATTGAAAATCGTTTTACAAAATTGCAATTAAATACGAGGAATAAGGCATCTGTAAGTTTTTATTTTTACTTAAAGTGAAGCAAAATAAAAATTAATCATTTTCAATATTAGTGACAGTTTTTGCAAAATGCAGGGCTTTGAAAATGAAGAGCAGCTCACGGCCACCAGGGTTCGTTACAAAAAGATTTTTGGATGTTTTACAAGAGAAAGGGACGAGACTGTTTTTTTTTTATTTTTTATTAAATGTTATAATCTTAATTAGCACAATTAAATCACTAAACACGGCACGATATATACGTTCGTCCTCTGTTTGTGACGGACGTATTGGTTAATACTTCCACCAGCATCTCACACCATTCGACGCTATCAGAAAATATAACCACTATTCGTTGGAAGTGGACACGAGCCAACGCTCTCTTTGGGGCGATTAAAATTCTGGCGCGAAGGTAACAGATATATTCTCATTCGACACCGATCCCATTCGATTGAGGCGAATAAAATTTTGACCTAACTCGTCAACACCACAAATAAAATTCGGGCCCGAAGCTAAGAGATACCTCCTCGCCTCGCTCACCACCGACTACACTCGGCTGGGGCGAATAAAATGCAAGCTCAACCGGGTACTGCCAGAGAGGTGTCTATCTACTACTTGCCTAAACTAATTAGGGCGAATAAAATTCTCGCCCTAGTGGTATAGTGTCACCTCGTCAAGGCGAATAAAATTCTGTACATTTAATTATCTTTAAGTTATACTAATCTTTATGTTTGGCCAGTAGTTTCAGAAATATGCAGGAAATTGGGGTGAAAAGAAAACATTTTTATGCAAAACGAGCCATATTTTATTACCATCGATTCTCAACTTTTCATTTTCGTTTTTCGCAATCACTTATAGGTTCTCCGAGCCCCATGTGTGACAATTTTGCTTGTTAACGTAACTACCGGGTGAGAAATGACCTTCATCCCTGAACAAAATTTTGTTCGAAAAATCAGCATGGTTAGAAGTGCAAGTCCAAAATGTAAAAAATGCCATAATGAGCTGTAAGCCGTATTAGACCAATTGCTGAGAATGGCGTGCAATCGACAAATTCGGATTATGCTCCACACTTTCACTAAGAGAAGCGATATTTTCGGCAGCACGCACATTGCGGTAATGCACAGGCCTGACCACATCTTTATAATCTTGCCAATTTCTTGCACAGTAGGTCAATTACGACGAACATAATCAACCCGTTGTGCTCGAGAAGTAGCCACGTTTGAACAACCACTAGTAGATTTTCACTATTTTTACGCATTCTGCTGTTATTAAATGAAATATATTTGTCAAAATGGCAAATCTTCCACTAAATAAATGTCACTTCAGATGACAGATATTTAACAGCTGACAGTCTTGCCAGACGGGCGAGTTTGAAACTAGTAAATTTATAACCTGTTATTTATGCGTGAAAATTAATACTGTTAATACTTTGTAGTTTTAAAAATTTTGTAATGATGAAACTTAAAATAAATATTGGTTTTATTTAATTGAAATCTCGTTTTGAGATGTGGAAACGAATTTCTCTTACGAATGAACATTAATTTGAGTCGTTGTATTTTTTTTTTATAAAATACTGAAAATTAATCAGAAAAATGTATTGCGAAGTTTTCTTACAGATTTCTAAAAAGAAGATGCAGATTTTTCATTAAAAAATTCAAGGTTTTTGAAGATCTTACCTCTAAAATGTCTGGCTACACTGGTTGACGATAAATTATTCGTCAGTCTTTTGAACAAGCAAGGAGTGAAAGGCAATATGAAAGGCTTGACGAAAATAGGATGCTGGTTGCCCATAGAACAGCAAATAGGGCAACACTGAGGAACTTAATTACGTGCTGCATTATACATTTTAACGGTAAGAACTACTAAATAATGCTTTATACTCAGGCTCATCAAAGAGTTCATTGATTTCGAAATAAACGACTGCCAAATGTATTTTGTAACCATATACTCATTTGGCTTGAAACATATGGCAACGCTGATTAATGGGAATATCCCCAAAATAACAGCATCGACAGAGAGAGGGGGCATTTTGTCAGCAAATTTACTTCGCATACGAAATGTTTGAAAACTCATTATCGATTACGGCTTTTTTCAATTTTTACTTCTATTTTTTTCGCCAATTCGCCGTAACTTCAATTTATTTTAAAAATCGAATATAATACTTTGCTCAGACATGCACTTTAAGAGCGCAATTAGGAAATTGACGCATCTAAGGCATATAAGGACTCAATTAATACATAGAGTAATTAGTACTTAATTGCACTATAAGTTTAGTCAAATTCTCCATGCAACTGTTAAAGTCTGCTCAGTGAGCAGAAAACGCTCTGTACGATACCAGAATCGAGGTGACTGCATCACCAATGCAACCACATTTTATTATTTATAGCAGTTGTCAAACTCAACATATACAAAATTACAACAACAACAACAAAGAAAGGTGAATTTGATTGTGTCAAATGTTAATTGAATAAGCTAGATTGCATTTGTGCAAACAACAATGTATATAATTCAACTTAAAATTTAATTGCTTCAATTAAGGTGCATGTCTGAACAGAGTATACTGATGCAGCTAAAGTAGTTAAAACGTCGACTGCTAATTGCCGCTGCTAACCAGTCATATGTATTAGTGTTTTTTCCCATACTGGCACTTGTGACCACAGCGCCCTCTTTTGCCGGTGTTAGTTTATAGCACTTAATCACCGGCGAATTCAATTGATACTACTTAACACCAGAGGCGCTGCAATACAAAAACTAAAAGCAATCATAATGCACATTTGCTAATACTTAAGCTTTTCTAAACGTCTAAATTCACCACCTCATTTTTAATTAGTAGCCATTAGTCACGGGCCGCATGATTTTTCAACTTTTACACGCAAAAATCCACTGGAGTTTGCGTTTCGCCGAGTCCTAATTTAAAGACAAAAACATAAATAACAACTGATAAAAACGTCTCAATGTCTATTCAAGTAAAACTCATTCTGAAAAATTTTGATATTTTTAATGCAAAACAGAAAATGTTGATGCCAACCAAACTCGCTGCCAAAGGACTTTTTGCGGGTCCTTTTTCTTCAACGAAAAAATATTTAATTGCAGCAACTAAGAGTCTATTGCATCTGCAAATAATATGAGGAACGTCAATGGATCCGAGTTTAGGCAACTAAATAATTTTACAATCAAATTGGTTGGTAATAAGTATTTTGCTTAAAATAAATTTTTATATATTTTTCTTAAAACCACTTCATACATAGATTCAGATGTGTTATCCATAGGATAATACGGTGATAATTTCATACGTGATGACGTCATCGACGTGTTCAAAAAATCTATTACTCACATAAAATCATTTAAATAATTTAATTATACTATTTTATTTAATACAAAGACAAAACTATTTACAACAAGTTCTCGTTTACTTAAACGCAGATCCTTTAACACTCTTAGGCTTTGGGTAAATGAGCACCATCGGGTTGGTAGCCATTTTCATCAGCAACATAGTTGACCGTGAATTTCTCGCCAGTCTTCTCATCCACATAGGAATAAGAGCCATGAACAACAATGGCTTCGTGTTCAGTGCCAACATCCTTCAGTTTGCCTTCTTCATCCCGGTGGGTGCCATCGGAAGTTTCGAGCAGGAAACTGTAGCTCTCAGGTTGAACATCCGATTCCGAGTGTATGATCTCGGCATCATGATGTTCCACAGGAGCAGCCTGGGCAATGGCGAAGAGGACAGCAAAAACAATAAAGTATTTCATTTTGTTCGAATTGTTTGTTGTGTGTTCTTCGTTTTAACGGTAAAAACTGAATGATGATTTCTATCAGCCTCTGAGAGTTTTTATACGAATTTCACTGGTTTTAGTTTCGTTTTGTTTTTTGCCAATATAAATTTGCTCAAATTTATTTTATGCAAATTAAAAAAAAACTAAACTGGTTTCTTTCGATTGTTATTTCTTTTTGTTTTGGTTTTAACAATTAAAAAAATTCATCATTTGCAAAAAGTATTAAATTGCCAAAAATTATTTTCTTTCAAGCGTTTGAAGCTACAAAATTCAGGTTTTTATTCAATAACTTTCCGCAGGCAATTAAGATCTGTTAATGTGTTTTAGGACGTATTTGGTAACAAAGTTTAAGGTTATTTGATTTGAACTAAATTTAGCTTTAACTGCGCTTCTGCTTTCTTTAGAGCCGGTATGACTATAAAATTTAAATCTAAACAAAGCTGCAGTGAAGTAGAGTGACCTTAACATCATGTCACTGATGTTCAAAGTGAATAAAAATTGTATTATTTAAATTGATTTTTTTAAAGTGTTTGCAGTAGATGTAGAAGTAAATCATGTCCTCTTCAGCTAGATTTTAAATATTATTTTTGGTTAAATAAAAATTTGTTTAATCGTTATCTTACCCTTAGTGAAACTTCATGCGGCGGACAGCAACTGTAACATAATCGTTCTAACACCAAGCGCGCGAGAGGGAGAGAGAGAGAGAGCAATGGCCACTACTACTACAAACACAACAATATTTAATTATTTATGTCAATCCGTGCAGCTTTAGTTGCATCCAGGAATGCAATTGTGCTTCTAAAATCATTGCATAGGGTGACCAGATAAAAAAGAGATATCAAATTGATTCTCCCTTTATTTTGACACTACATTTAGGTCATTAAGTTGGGAGCAATGCTTCAATATTTTTCGGCAAAAATTCGGATCTCCTGCCAACCTTTCAAGTGCCTAATTAGCGGCGCTGTCTATGGTTCTCACTTACATTTTTATGTTAGCACAATCTTACATGGATGGAGGCCTAAATCCAGCCGCAAAATATGCCGACATTTCTGGATCTTATTCACTACAGGCTGCTACGGCGTCTATGTTTTCTTCAATTTGCACTAATCTTTGTGATTGCTTAAGACTTATCTATTGTGCGAGGAATTGCCTGCACACTAAAGTCATGACGACCGACTTTAAGACGAAATTCACTTCACCGAAATTTCGATATTTTTTATAATATTCACAAGTTCGGCTGCCGTAAAGTGGCGCATGATGAAATGGCAAATCTTACTGAATATTTTGACAACTGATTGGCGTTTGTAAGTTTGGCAGCTTCTGTATATTGCATATTACGAGTATGATCGCATTCGTTATTTAATAATATTGTGATTGTTACAGCTGCAATGAACACTCATGCGCCTGGCATTATTGCCGTGAACATGTATTTATTTCTTTTCATTATTAAAAAATCATTTTTCTTCGAGTCAAAAAAAAAAATTATTGAAGTAAATATAATGTAAGAATGAATTCTGTGGTTGTAATCGAATCATATTATTGTTGTAGATAACAATAGAGATCTTCTTGAAATCGAGAAATGGTTTTTATCTGTTAACTTCTTGTAATATTTGGCTTGGACACAAATTTCCAAGATGACAGAAATTGGTTTTTAAAAGCAAACAATACATACGAGTGCACTGACGCAAAAGCTTTTCATATTGTGCTTGTTATTTACTATTTTATGATTAAAAATATTATATTATTCCCAAATAGCTAGGAAGTGTTGGTTGTGATTTATGTCCGCCACAAATACACATTATTGAAGAGAACATAATATAGTTGCCATGCCAATAATTACTGTTCAATATGTTTATCTAAATATGCTACTCAAACTTTGTTTACATTTGGAACAGTGTTTGAAAAATATACTTTTGCCATAGTAATAATTCGATGTCGTGATGAAATAAGCCAGAGTTGTTAACGAATAATTAGCACTTAGATTATTTCCATTTAGAAGGGGAAGTAATTGTTTACTCTATGATTCGCAATTTTACTACTTGATTATGATTTCAAGTATTTTAAAAATAATTAGTATTACTTCAGATTAGTATCAATTAATAAAAGGAATCAAAACTAATCAAAAAATAATTCGACTACTTTCAAAGTTTATTTTGATTCTTCTTTCATTATTAATTTCAATATGTGTGTGCTATATACTTGGAAAATAACCAAAAGTAATCGGTAATAGAAGTCGAATAATTCTTGTGATTACTTTTGATTCTTTTTTATTACTTGGCAGTAATCGCAAGTAATTGTGATTTTTTTAGATTATCTCCAATCGTGAACAATTAGTAATAAAAAATGTATTATCAATGAATTATATAATCATTACGATTCCTTTTTAAATGTAATCTAATTGATTTATAATCGTAATTGCAAATTTAAAGCTATAAATAAAACCTGACTTTCTTTCTCGCCAAATGTTAAGTTGTTCTTCCTTTTCAGAGTTTCTTACCTGCAGGACACTGTTTTGATGCACAACTTTTCTTAACTGTCAAGTAGGGTTTGTGCGGCCAAATTTGTAATATTCAACTTTTTCAAGGCCGGTCTCTTCCCTAATTTTTTGTAACTTTAAACTCACGACTCTAAAATGTGCAAAACATTTTCATCGATTTTTCTTTTTTAGTTCTTGTGTTTTTTTTTTAATTTGGAAAATCGCGGCTTGAGAGTTACATATTTTATGTGAAAATGGCCAAAGTGCAATTAAATTGTTGGACAAATATTAAAGAAAATGCTTCTGAAATGCTTATTTGGTGAAAATTATCGGTTCTTTAAAGGAATTTTATTATTTTCTTATACAATAATTTAGTTTTTTTCTATATGTGATTAAATTGATTTGTTCATCAATATTTTTTTATTTATTTTTGCTGGAGTTTTTGACTTGTAGTTCGTTTAGTAACTTGACACAACTCACTTTTCCATCCGCACTTCGAAACCACGTTCGATGTCCTTGCTTTCTCTTGTCTTCTTGCTTTTATTTTTCCTTTCTTCCAAGAAAACTATTTACAGTGAACCACAGCATAAAATGAACAAATTTTAATAATTTTTCATGTGTGAAATTAATTTATGTTTTTTGGCCGTTTGATCAAATAAGTGTTAAGGCAAACATTTTTTTGAAATGTGACCTCAGGTAAAACATATTTTCCCTTTATTTTATTTGACACTATTTTACGAGTGTTTGAACAAACAAAAATGTGCGCAGTGCTACCAGAAAATAAATAAAAGAAATATATTTTAATGGGCAAATATTTGACATATTTGATCGTACCCTTGATAGAATAAAAACGAATTACTTTTATGAACTGAAATCTTAAAATAATTTTTCCTAGTTCCATATTGATTGATCAGAATCTATTCTTTTTGTAAATGTAAACGTTTTGTAGGATATGAAACCAAATGCGAACATTTGAATATAAATTTAAACAATTCTGATGAGTGAATTACAGAAACCACGTTTCATTGATTTCTTTAAAAATAATTTAAAATCGCGGGTACCAAAAGCCCCACTGTGATAGTAAAGACATGATCTCGGACTCCATATTGCCCTAGCTACATTGTGATTGAATTTAATATCCCTTCAAGGAATGTCTTCAACATTTCGTTCCGGAAAAAAATAATCTATTCAAACAACCCAGGAGTAATTTTTACTTTTGCAAACAGTAGGAGGAAAGAAAAAAGGGGGAAACATCCTGGCGAGATATTAATTCATAATAGCCCAACGGGGAGTTGTTGTTCATAACTGGGCTGAATATTAAAAATCGATATTCTTTTAGTCTTATATCCTAGAAATACAAAAACAAAAAAGAAACAATTGAAAGTACAAAATTTATATAAATTCTAACACATACCTTCAACACTTTATTAATTCTTATGCTCGCCTCAACGCCACCATCCATCAGAGTTGTTGTGGGTACAAAAAAGCACAGCTAGCATAATTACAAACTTTCGAGATTTTTTTAAATACAATTTAATTTGCAATTTTCACACGCTCAACAGCTAACAAAACATGTTCAATCATGTCTTACTCTCCAGCAAGCAAGCAGTCAGTAATATTATATAAAATAATATCAAGCAGAAAGTAAAAAGATCGAATTAGGTTGCATTATACCCTACAGCAAGAGATTAAGTGTAGCCTAAAGCAACACAGTGGGAGATTTTTTAAACCGAGTTTAATAAAACTCCAATCTGAGCGTTGAACTTTAGGTCTATATAACGAGCAGCCACTCGTAGTATTTCAACTGGACGTCAATGGAGTCCAAAAGATCAAAAGCAGAAGCAACAAGTTACAACATTAGAAATATATAAAATCAGCCCTGAAACTATTTTTGACTTTAGCAATTTTTGTGGATTGAGCTTTTGTCTGAAATCGACGTTTTTTGTCTTAACCGCTTGTTGGCCGACTTTGCATATTTTTAATGAACCTTCTTGCCAACATCCGGAATATTGTACAATTACAAACGGAACGATGACAAAGTCTTTTCTCCTGTAGTGCAGGGTAATAAAAATAAAGCAAAATATTAAAAACAAACCAACACACGGCTAAACGAATAAAACAAGTTGCTCTTAGAATGCATGTGTGAGACTTTAAGTAAAAATGTGTGCAAAACAACCGCAACTGAACTAAAAAAATATGAATACTCACTTCTGTAAATAATAGGGTGTCCCAAATAGTTTATGTTTTTCAGTAATTTCAGAAAGGGAGTTAAAGCCAAAATATACTATCTTCTTCGGTTTATCTAATTTGCGATGATCCGCCTGCACCTAGTCATATTAAAGGTAAAATTTTATTCAAAAATTTATTAAATTAATTATTTATTTAATTGAAAATGTTTTACGTTTTTAAGGTGTCGGCGGCCCATTGCAATAGTATTTGGTTGTGGCTGGCGAATCTGTTACTTACTATTTAGTCATTGATACCAGATCACAGAATGTCTGAAAAATCATCCTGCGAAACGAGGCAAATTTTTGGTTGACTCACTATGTTATCAAGCAAACTTTCCGAGCCATACGCGCTTTACAGACGTTGATTAGTTAGCAAAAGTGGTGCATGCCAATATGCCGCACTCGATCGATAACTTCAAAGTAAATATTATTCAGACCATTGCTGATATTCAACGAGACGTCTGTGTCAAGGTCATACAACGGTGCGAAACTGCATCAAACGCGGGTCTATAGAAAAAAAAATTTTTGTTAAAATGTCCCACACAGCTTCTATGCAAATATCAAAGCGCCCTTATCCAAAAATCCGTTTATATAAAAACATAAAGAGTTTTCCAAAATAAATGCAGGATTTCAACTTGCCGCCATTTGCGCAGTAAAGTATTGGCAACCCTAAAAACCCAATTTGACAGCTGACAGTTTGGAATTAGTAAAAATGGAGAGTCACGCCATAGAACAACGTGTTTTCATTATTAAACAAATGTCTTCAACTGCGGCTGATCAAGTAGTGACTGTTACTAGAGCTCAATGTCGTAACAGTGATAACATGTTTCTTTCCGCCGGAACTGGATGATATTAATGTGGCCACTATGTAGTTTCAACATGAGGGTGCCACTTGCTCTACAAACCGTGGACAACTTCAATTACGGCATGAGACATTTTCTGTAATTTTCTGACATTTTTACTTTCTCGTTACGATGATTAGAGTTGGCCGTCCAGATCGTGTGAGTTAAGGCCATTCCAATCCGTTTTAAGTGGTTATTTGATGTCAAGAAGTCCACAATCACTCGTGTATTACAGGAGGAAATTAAACGCTGCATCAACAACCATATTTATGCAAAATGACACAATATTTATTCCAGTGTTTGCGACCAACACCATTTTGCAACGTTTAAGTTTTGCCCTGAATGCTTTCCCCGTACAAGTGATACCCTCCTAATGTATCCATGAAAACGTGAGTTTGAGTGTGTGTTTGGAGTTGGTTAGAATATTTTTCTACCTGCAAATTTTCATTGCTCCATCTTTGTGGCTGCTCCTCTTGTTGCTGTTTTCGGCTGAGTATGCGTTGCGGAAAATATGTGTGTTTTGTTGTTGTTGTTGCTGCATAAAACACACACAGCATCAAAGCTTTAAGCCGTGTTCTTCGCTGAAAGGCTCTTTTTTGAATGTTGGTTTTAAATGTTCCTGCTTTTGGTTGCTATTGCTTTAGTTGTTGGCCTTTTGAAGCCCGAGTAAGCAATGATGCGAGAGAACGTTAAAAATGGAAAGGAGAGTGTGTGGGGTCCAGATTTTTTTTCAAGTTAAATAAAAATTATATTAGAATACTCGTCATGAAAAAAATAAATAACATTAACTTGGTGAATGCCTTACAACTCTGGATTTTGATTTTCTAAATTTTGTATTAGGATCACTATTTTATAAATAACATGCTTAAACTAATTAAAAAAATAAACAAAAATGTATTAGGAAGTGGCGCCAGAGAAATTGTGCAGTTCGGCGGGTTACTTCTTATGTTACTTTTTTAAAAAATCTCAAATTCAAGAAATACCTCTGAAAAAAAAGACAAAAAAACCGCATAAACCCAAAGAAATATATAAAATCATTGTAAAAAGTTTAAGAAGACAAACAAAATCTGAAATGAGAACAGTTCTCTAAAATGGCAAAAATACCAAGTTCACACGGTAATCCAAGGCCCCGACGGCAGAGCGAGAGTAGCGGAAGTAAAGACTAAGAACGGAGCTAGCACTACTTCTAATGGATTGAAACCGTTGTTACTTTAATGCGGCCGGTGATTAGTCTTATGATAATAAATATATTTCCTTCTCTGTCAACTTGCTGTGGAAATTTTCATAAAAACTATTATAATTAAGTTATTTTAAGAAAACATTTTTTAAATAAATATTCATTGTTGAACTATCAATAATACCTACCGCTTCTCTATCGATTTTTAAGCGAAATTGATTTTTTTAAATTCCAAATCCTCAAAAAATGTTAAGGATAAACATGGACATGGACATGGACATCAAAGAAACTTCAAAATAAAAAAATTGTTAAAAGCCAAAAATATTGGAATTCGGCAAATAATCAAATGTAGCATAAAAAACATTAAAAGTTTGAATAAACAACCTTAGAAAATTTCATTGGCATCGTAAAATGTCTCGAAATAGGAAAACACTTTACCTTGGCTCGAAAGAATTATCCATTTCTGAATAAAGAGCACAGTTTTCAATAAAATCGAAACTGAGAAAAACTACGCCGATTTAAAAAAAAGCCACATTCTCAACAACTAGAAAACCGGAAAATAGAGATTTAAATGAATCGCAAACGGGAGTTAATTCTACTAAACTTTTATAAACTAGAAATAATTCCATTTCGGCAAAAAGGTTGCAGTAATTTTAAAATCGCCAAAAAAATCGAAACTATTTTCCAAAATCCCACAATTGGAATAACTGAAAAAACTTAAAAAAAATTCTAACTTAAAAAACGCAAAACCTAAATAATCAAATAAAAACTGTTAAGTTCTGGGGAAAACAAAAATTATGGAGGCTGCACCCAGATTCCACAAATAAATTGCAAAAGCTTTATAAACTAGATAATACAAGCGAAACTCGAAAAAAGACCACTGAAATCACAAAACGCCTAAATCCAAAAAAACGCTAACTGCTAAAAAACTGGAAAAATCCAAACCTGAAAACCGCGATAATATTGCTAAAATAGTTTTAAACAAAAAAATTATTTAAATCCAAAAGTGGCGAAAATATAATACAATTGCAGCTTTTGGGAAAATTTTCAAATATCAATTAAATTTCTTCAAAACGAAAAAGTCGCTAAAATCAATAAAAACGCTATAGTTTCAATCTTTAGGAAAATGTCTTCTGATGGTAGAGAATTTCCATTCATAAACCAACAATATCTTTGGGTCATTTCATAAGGGTTAGGGTAACACTGTTCTCATTTCAATCCTTGCGTAAATCACATCTCCATTTATTGCAACAATTGAAGCGTTGAGAACGAAGCTTAGCTTATCTTGTGGGTTTGTACAATCATTGTCTATTTTTCTTCGCTTGTGAGCCAAAGATTTGTCGGAACAAGAATTTTTAATCATTTCGCATCTTGAAAATAATCGATTAATCCTGGATTTATCGAAAACTACTTTTTTAGTTAATGGCAACAAAATAATCGATCATTGATTGTTTTTCGATTACTCTTGTTATCTCACTGGTGAACAGTTTAACAAGTCTGATTTCAGAAGCAGTTCAGACAAATATTTTCGGCACTGGCTTTAAAAGCGTTTAGTTGTGCTGGAAAATTTTGGGCTTGTAGTATTGTCACAATATTTTTCAGTTAATGAAATCAGGCAGCTAATATTTTATTTTATTTTTAATTTAGAGAAAATACCCTAATTTATCGCAACATAAGATCCCAAAAGCAGCGAACAAATATTTAACACACAAAAAAAATTCACTGATTCCGCTGTTACGGCAGGTCTGTCGTCTGGTCTTAAGTGGGATATATTCAATCGTTTGTAACACAAGCCCTTATTGTCCTTGATGAAACCTAAAATTCATTAAACAGGATTCACTAAACCAAACACGACAGACAGACAAGACAGCCTTAACGAAATTAAGCCACCAGAATAAAACTAACAGATACATTCATATGTACAGCCAACAACCCAACGACACTTGAGACGCCAAATTTTAACTTCAAATGTGCTAATTGAGGCGAATAATGGCGTTAAATACTACAACTAATAAAAACCAACAACAATAGGCAGCATATTTATTTGAACGAACCCCATATAGATGGAATATTTAAAACAGGTAAATTTTTTATTAAACCCCATAAGCAGGAAAATATCTTTAAACGAACTGCAACTTGCAACCTGTATGAGCAGCAAGTTCGAAGCAAATGGAATGCAACATTTTAGGCCAATTGAAGGAATTGCAATCCACAGTTTAAATCAAACACGTCTGAAGGTTTGATGCAAATTTGTTAGCTGCTCATGTTCGAAGCACATTGAGTTTTGCTTTTAAGTTTAGTTGTGAACGAGCATTCAAAGCGTTTAGTAGTGCAATTTTTTAAAGCGTAGCGTGAGAAAAGCGAGAAAAAATAATTTTGCATTTGGAAAAAAATAAAACAGGATGATATTTTATTTGTAGAAATAAGAATAAAGTGATTCAACTTGAGTAAACATAAAATTATTTTAAAAAAAGTTACGTTTGTCGGTCGGCTTAATGATTATGTCATTGGAATTCAAGTGTAAGAATTAGAAAAAGCACCCTCCTCAAGTTAAAAAAATTACGAATGTGTTTCAAATAAAATTTAAGTATCTTGAAGATATTTTTTGTAAATGCAAAAATGTTATCGCCAAAAATGCCAAAATCATATACAAATCATTGTTGTTTTTGTTTTTGGGCGCTTTGGCCGAAAAAGCAATACAAGATACACAGCTTGATGTGACTGACAACCAGCCAATGCCACTATGGAGAAGGTCCGGTCCGTCAGTCACATCCAGCTTTTCATGCCACTGGCATTTTTAAAACCTACAACTGCTTTAAAAAATCAAATACAACAACAACAAAACCGTAGAAATCCTAATAATGATACTTAGTGGCACCGTGGGCCCCGCGTGTAAACAACAACCAAAAGGTTCCCGTACGGAAAAAAAAACTCAACTGCCGTGGTGTCTGGCTGGCTTCGAACCGTTGCGTTAAGAGGTTTTCTTTTTTGTTGCTTTTGGTCTCCAACACAAAGCCAACTTATCAAGCAGCCAGTCCAACCAACAACCAGTTGTGGCAGTTGTAGTAGTAGCTGCCTTCGCTAAATTTGCTGCTTTTAATTTGTATCTGCTGCTTTCAATAAATACTCTCTGCTTCTTTCCACATTTGCAAATGTTTTTTTCTTCTTTATGTCGAAAATGTATTATTAGAGTGACGGTGAGATTTGCGCGTGTATCTCGCACTTTTTTTTATTGATGTTGTTGTAGTCGTTGGTTTTTGTATCTGTGAGTGTCAGTCAGTCAGTCGATTTGTCTTTTTCTTTGTTTGTCGTTATTTGTTTGTCAGTGTGTAGAAGCCCCTCATTCAAACAATCATTTTATAAAATTTTTTTTATTTATTTTTTGCTGGCTGTTTGTTTTTGTACGTTGGCATTGCAAACGTCGGTGTATATTTGTCACAATATTGGTGTACGTATAGCTGTGTGTAATCAGTGGTATCTATGTATGTGTTTGTATATAATATTTTATACAACCAAATAATCAAAGTGTGGTAAAAATAAGAAGAGGGAAAACCGGCGAAAAAGGCAAAACATTTTAAAAGGTATCAAAAAAAAAAATTAACCATGTACGAGTATGGTACTTTGAATTACTGCCAAAATAACAGAAATCAGCTGTTTGTTGATGGTTAATATATGCCAGATACATTTTGCCTCCTTTTAATAAAAGTATCTCAAAGATACATCGAAAATATTTAGTGCAAAAACGTCTAGAGAACAAAAACTAAAGAAAATACAAAACAGGAAATAATAAGAAGTATCAAAAAGATATTCTAGTGCAAGAATTAAAAGTATCTAAACGATACCTTTCAAAAATATTTATTTAATTCAACACTCAAATAAGAATTTTATCTACACGTGCCAAAAGATATAAAGGTATCCATAAGTTACTTATAATTAAAGATATTTTAATTAAGTATTTTTAGAAAAAAATCAAGGCTAAAGTGCTATAGAAATTTAAAACAAAATACTAGACAACGACACTTCAAAACACAAAAAGTATTTGCTTATCTTACAAATAAAAAAAATTAAGTGAAAAAAATAAAAAAAAAAACTTAAATCAATTTAATATCGAGGAAATGCTAATAAATATAATCAAAATAATTTTCAACAAATACCAGTTAATTATGAATTAAAATATACAAAATTAAATTAATGATCGCGACTATAGTGAAATAAACATACAAGTAAATAAATAAAAAGTATTTCAAATATCTATAAATATTAATAAGGCACATCTAAGCAAAATAACTTCAAGATACGAAAACTATATGATCTGAAAATATATTAAAAAAAAAACTAGCGAAACATATAAAATAAAAAACTGTTCACTAGGAAATGGGAAAAATCTTTTAATAAAATTTCTAAAAATTGTTTTAAAAATTAAAATATCGAATTAGTTAAATAAAAATAATAGAAGAAAGAAACATCATGCACAAGTTCTTCAAAATAGTAAAAGTATTTGAAAGATACATTTCTAAAAACTGAAATGTATAAAAACAAAGTTTGAATAAGTTTGAAACGTATTAAACAAATCAACCAAGCTCTGGAAGATATTCAACATTCTACAAGTGGATTAAATTTTACACTAAGCCGAAAGTGTCTTAAAAAATATTTTAGAAAGAATTTTTAAAAAAAGCTAAAACCGCGGAAGCCTTAAAGCCTTAAAAAAAGTTAAAGAAAGTAGTTCCTGTCAACTAAGAAAAAAAATTATAAGAAGCGTAAAAATCCATAAAATGCTAAAATATTTCAAAGATCGCATCCTTATAACTTATTAATATACATTAGCTGATGTGAACCATTAAAACGATATTGACATATTCTTCAGTCATTAAAATTAAAAAAGAATTGTACAAGAGTGGAAAGTATAGACGACATATGTATGTGTATCAGTGTCTAACAAAAAAAAGTATATATAAAATATTAAGGTTATAGTATCTTAAATATACTTTTTAAAAAAATTATTTAACTGTTGTGAAAGCGTGATAATAATTGATGAAAAACATAAAATTATCATGGATCTCGTACAGAAATATTAATTAATATATAAGTATAAATGTATAAAAAATATGTTGACAAAGTACCTGAATCCCCTTTTAAATTTTGTAAGAACATGTTTTATATAAATATAAAGTTGATGTTAGAAATATTGCTTGATATGTGCGTCATTTTGACAGCTGCTAGTTGTTTTGTGTTAAGTTTAGTTGCCATTGCTTCATCAAAAGACTGAACACCTGAGCAACATCAGCAAATTGCGCAGATTTTCACAAAACACATGGTTCGTACTTCAGTTCATCATCAAGAAAGTTCTGGTCAATTTTGGTTTAATGGATATGTCAGTAAACAAAAGTGCAGTATTTGGAGTGATGATACTGTATATGCTATTACGGCAAAATCACTACATTCAGAGGGAGTCTCTATTTGGTGGTATGGGCCGATGGAATCATTGGTCCGTCTTTCTTTAAAGTTACAGTTAATGATGACCATGACAGAGCCGCGAGCAGTAACATTTTGTATTCCCATTAAATGCCCTTAATAGTGAAGAGCTGTGGCTTCAACAATATGCCACGCAGCGTGTGCTATTGATTGAAACAATAATTACAATAAAACCCAAGCGAACAATTTTGCGTAAATTGTTTTTGAGATTGCGTGAAGTCTCTGGTCTATGCTGATAAGTCACAGGTGATTGACACCTAGAAGAAGATAACATTTGCATCAATTGCTGCAAAAAGTGATCGAAAATTCCACTTCCTGGTTACGCTTGCCTCAGACCTGAAAAGCTGGCCATATGTTGGAAAACATTTTTAAATAAAAAAAAATAAATAAATAAAAAATAATTATAATTTATATAAAGCCAAAGTCATGGCAATTAGCATCATCTGTTTGATTACAACAGCTGGTCGTTTAGTTTGCCTTTTCCAAGTCGTTCGTATGCAAAATGGTTTGCTGCCGCCGTCGCAGCAGTACTGATGACTCAGCCAAATTTTTATAAGATTCTACTTCTCGAATTTTGAAGATGTTGAGTATGTATCAAATAATGATGTATGATTTATGTAATTGTTGTGAAATATACAAAGCCAGCTAAAAGCAAATTCATATATTGATCTTTTAAAATATTAGCCACAGCTGGCTAATGCTACCGCTAATATATTTATAAATAACAAAAGGCCCGGTCAGACGACCCATATATTGGACGAGTTAATTGAAAAGCTTTCTGTAGCGTATTTTTTTGGAGGTTTCAGTTTGGTTAAACAGCTGTCAGATCGTTAAAACAAAAGCAGTGTCTAACATATTTAACAAGTGGCCACACAATTCTATGATCAAAATTTAAACCAACATTTATTTACTCGTACCCATACCGTAGAAACTCTGGACCGTGACTGGTGATGGCAAGATTAGTCTAAACCCGATTTTAGTGTATCATAATTTCTTTCGCGATTAATCGATCATTTCCTAAATTATCGAAAAAGTACATAAACAATTAAGGCATATAATACTGTTGACAAATATTTAGTAGCATATCATTTAAACGCTTTAACACTCATTTGGGAATATGGAACAATCATTTTTACTAGCAGCATTAACCTAGACCCCAGATTAAAAATAAACAATTTCCAAGATCCAATAGCCGCTATTATGAGAAACGTATGAAGCGAAATGTCTAAAAATGCCCGTTCAGACTACAGTTTTGAAAGTATTCCAAGCAAGTATTTCCTTTACAAGCGAAAAAGAAAGAACAAATGAGATGTGGTTACCACATGGGTTAAAATGACACAGCGCCTTTTTTCTAGAGCAGGCGCTAAATTAATCGATAAATCGAATATTTTTTCGATTAAGGGCAAGTTATCGATCCGATTAATCAAATAATTAATTAACATAATTCTTTTTTTCCCATCTGTTGCTCTGACCCGCATTTTTTGGACTACGAGTGCTGCATTCCACCTCTAGCTGTAAGATAAACGTTCAAGTTCATATTCAATTGGCCTTCCTTTACCGTTTGATTACTTGGAGTTTCTTAGCTACCTTTTACTTATTTTTTGTTTAGCAAAACCGAATGATGTCGCATAGTATTTTTCACAGCTCAAATAATTCCGTAATTAACTTAATAATATTTACAACAAGTCTGTTATATTTCTTAATAAGGAAATTAAAAACACCATCAATTGGTAAAAAAAATAAATGAAAATGATTTTTGTTTGGTGGGAGGGGCTGTGAGAATAATGCAACAACAAATAGGAAGTATATCAAAATATTTTCAAATTTTAAACTCATTTTAACAACACTTTTTTAACTTCTTCTGCCTGTTGCTGTTGGGTCTTGCTTTTTGTTAAATCGAACAAAAATTTGCCCAAAAGTAAGACAAATATATTCGTCCTTGCGGCCACACTATATTTATATCTGATCACTTAGAGATAGATACGATTTGAAAAGGAGGTAGTTTCCAACTGAGCTATATTTATTGCAAAAGTGGTAGGGTTGGTGTCACTGCACCTGATGCATGTTTGAGAAAAGGTGAAACCCGGATTACTTGTTTGTTTCGTACAAATACGTATGGCCGAATTGGGCAGAGAAGTGTCTGGCATTATTCGTTTAATTATTGATCCATCTGAACGTAACTTACAAGTGTTTAAAAGCAAAACTTCTTAAAGGCTAACAAACTGATGAGTAATGATCTTTATTTAATGCAAAACATACAAAAAATAAAAAAGAATATTACGCAAGTATAAACAACGGTGCGTATAAAATTGGGACACAGTTTACTTGTCATATTTATCCATTGAAAAATATAAAAATCCTGCCTTGTGCATAAAACTCATCGGGATATTTATTCGAAGCTTCTCTCAGTGATTTCTTGTGCTCCTTATTAACAAATGTTTTCGCCTAACATTTTGCTTTTGGCGGAAGTTGCGGCTAATTTGGTGAATTAAGGAATACGAAAACATTTCAGATCTAGACAAAGCTAAACGCGATACATTCGATTTTCAAAATATCTTTTCATGTAAAATTTTGCACTTTATGGAGGAAAGCAAAATGTTTGCTCTTTAGCCCACAATTAAAAATTACTTGTCGCATCAATAGTTTCTTATCGAATTTTTCAACCGGTGGCTGCGTTCAGCATCAAATAGTCCAGAATGATTTTTGTTAATTTTATTATATTTACCTGAAATTATTTTTGACTTGTACTATTTCTTCTTGCAATACTCCAGATATCTTTTTTTATATGCTTTAAAGGCATCGCTAACTGGCAATTTAAATAATTTTACAATTTAAATATTACAACTTGTCCTGATTTTATAAGAACAGTTCTTTCTTAAGCTTTACGCAAAAGTGTCGCCAAAATTATTCTCAATAACAACATTAGCTCGAAAATTCTACAAAAAAAAAAGATGCTGCGATAAGCCATAAATTAAATATGTCATTAGACACTTATGACCGAATTATAAATATTTATCAAACATAATAAGAAGATATAATTTAGATACATGTGTATCTCGTTGATAAAAATAAACCCAACTAATAAAAAAGAAATAAAATATAAAAAAAATGTCAAAATTAAAAAAAAATACTTGCTGTTTCCTAAAATAGCGAAGTGATACAAAAAAAGTAGTAGTAGCGAGCATAAGCAAAACTATGAATTTTTTGCTACCAAAAAAGGTTAAAAAATGAAGAACGGAGAGAATTTTTTTCATCATAAATTATTTAATAGTGTTTTTTTACGTAAAACATCTTATGGCGCAAAGTTAAAAAAATAAATAAATTTGACAATTTGATAGAATGGTAATTAAATTCGTTTAAGGGAGGCTTTTTGAAGAACCCTGTCTATTTTTGTTCACCAAAATTAAAAAGGAAATAATTAAAACCGAAATTTTATCTTTTTGCATATTTCGTTTTTTTCAACGGGTGTGCGAGCAAACAAAAAACATGGTTGCGGTAACAATAGTTAAAGAGCATCATATTATGATTGAATTATACGGGTTCAGAATTATTTATATCATTATGGTAGATAATAATAATGTGGTCCTCTTAGAACGGATTAGTAACGGGTGAGGGTACGCAAACGGGTGGCTAATGCCATCGAATAGTTGATACCCAATGCGCTAACTACTTAAGCCCCAACACTTAATACTCTGATTAAACGCCCAATGAATTTTACATATTATGTCTATTAGACACATTTTATGGTTACAGTTATTACAATAATTTTGTGAGTAGTTGAATACTTGTTTGTGGTTGGAATTTTAGCAGAATTTTAATTGTTCAACTCAAGTTGCAATTTTTATGGATAAAATCATTTATTAATTAAATGTAAACAGTAACATGTTTGGAGCAACGAAAGTAATATTGAAAATAATTCAAATAATCATTATATGTTTGCAGCAACAATATATTGTAGTAGAGAACATAATATGGTCAACTGTGACCATGCCACCACCATGCTTTTGTCTTAGTTACATATACCACTGGTTCTTTTTTTGTAACTTTTCCCGGGTTTGCCGATTTCCCCCCATGTATTGCCATTGTCTTCCAATTTGGCGATTTTTTTCAGACTTAATTATCTTCATAAATTTTCTAATTTTTAATACACTTTAGCTGCTGCTGTAACTTGGGGAAAACTTACCCCAAGGTGTTTTGCTGGGATTGGCTATTTTTCCAAAATTTTTAGGAATCTTAAAATTTCCTTTCTACTTTTTATTTATTTTACTGTCTTAATATTATTCCCTCCTTTAACACTTTTAATTCTTGTTGTGTTCAATTTTAGTTGTGCTGTAATGTTTCAAATTATAAATTTTTTTTTTAATTTAAAGATATCCCGTTTTTAGGGATTTCCCCAAATATTGCTTCTTTTTGAGTGATTTTCTAGATTTGTCCGATTTAAGAAAATGTTACACAAAAAAAACAAAGTATATCTTTTATTTTAAAGAGATTTGATCAACAATCTCAACAACAATTTTATGTAGTAGGAGCCTCGGTAGGATGACTAGTAGTGAGCTAGTCTATCAGTCTGGGAGTTATGGTTTTAATAACTATTGAGCACTCTAGTCTGCTTCATTCCAGTTGGTGAAGGTCTTCGTTACTGTGCTCTATTAAATCAGTGGATTTATAATGTGTACTTTTAACATTTAGTACTCGTAAAAAAAATAAATCAAAAAATGTTTTATTCAGTTTGAAAAAATCTTCTAGTTTAAAAAATAACTTGAAGATACTTAATGACTTGACATATTTAGACGCACTTAAACACATAAAAAAATTAGTTTAATTTTCCTAAAAGAAAAACAATGGTATATTAAATTTTGTATAATAATAGATTTCGTTTTGTGTTTTGCAGATACATGAATCAAAATCCATAAGATACTAAAGTATCTTATGCTCAACAACCAATAAATTTACGCACAAATTGAGGCCAATAACACCAGCGTTGATAAATAACAAACCATTATTTTTTATTCAGCACAGAAAAAGCAACAAATGTTTGCTAAAACGCAATAAAAATAGCAGAATTTCCAAAAATATCTTAAAGATATAAAAATAAAGTTAAAAAAAACCCACACACAGACGCAAAAAATACACAAAATTAATTATGAAAAATAAAATATAAAATCTGAAAATTATATTTTTACGAAAAAAAAATATTTCTAAAAATAATACAGTGGCTGAAATTTATACGAAGTAAAAAATTTGATCAAATAAAATACTTGTGAAGTTTAGTAAATGAAAAAAATTTTTTCTGAAGAAATTGAAATAAACTAACAAAAGTATAAATAAACAATAAAAAGGTCCAAAAAGTGAAAAATATTCAAACAAAGGAAAAAAATGACTAAATAATAAAAAGATTTCAAGCCGGACATATTTTTGGTTAAAAATCGATTAATAAAACACAACAACAACCACTTTTTCGCTCGGAAAATATACGAGTATTCCAAAAAAATGTCACTTATGTGTAACCAAAGCTCATATTAAGGAACAAACTTGTTAAAATCTCTAAAAAAAATTAATTTTATTTAATTTTTGGTAAAAGAAATAAAATAAAAATCAAAAAAAAATATTTAATTTATTTTCATCTCAAACAAAAAAAAATTTATATATATAATAAAACACGCCCCATAGTGTTTTGTTTGCTTCCGGTAATAAAAAAAAAAATAAAGTGATTTTCAGAAAATTATTTTCCTCCCTCACCATGGCCTTCGAACAGAATTTATCTAAAAATGTTATCAACAACACTTTTATCATATGCACCTTTATTTGCATGATCCTGGCCGCGTCATTTGCTGGCTTAACGTCGGCTAAAAATTTGGATTTTGAAGTTCAACAACAATTCCATCATAATCACCATCACAGTCACAACAGGCGGTTGCAGCGTCGTGATTCCAGCCTCAAAGAGGCAGTGAATCAAAACTGTAATGATGTTCGGGGTTATTTTGAATCAATTGATATTCAGTTGCAGCAACATTTTAATGAAAAAGGTAATTGAAATTAAACTTATAAAAAAATCTTAATGAAAAGTTTTTGAAGTTTCTATTTTCCATAAGTTTTGTGTAGAAAAAGTTGTCATATTAAATTGCAAAAACTGCTACCGCATTAGCTAGTAACAAAGCAACAAAACGGTTTAATCAATGCAACATAAAATTTAATAGTTTGTGTTAAATTTAAAATTATTGTATTAAATTGCTATATCTAAAACATTAAATTTATTTTGCTCCACTTGCCCTATTCATTGTGCCTTATGAAATTTAAATGCGCTGCGAGATAATGTAGCCTCTATTAGCATTTTAGCACTGGTTGCTTAAGCCAACTAATTTTAAAAATTTCCCAAATCTCTTTATGTTAAAAACTTCTTCAACCAAATGAGAATTTCAGAAAACTAAATTAAAAAATTTAAATCTCAACAGAACTATAAATAAATAAATTAAATTTAGCTTTTTACAATTTTAAATTATTTAAAGAAAAAAATATTAGTCAAAACGAATATTGATGCTTCAAGAGACTGCCATATGTTTCGCCTTGTTGACTCGTACAATTTTTATATTTTTAATTGTTAGAAAAATTGTCTCACGTGTGCAAATATGTAGCAACCATTTGTAAGAGCGGTTGATCCCATAGAGTCTTTTTTGGATTTGCCGTTTAGCTATTGAATAAATGGGTCGCCCTAGTTATTCCAGCTCAAATGTTTATAACATTTCAGCCGGAAATTGTTGAAAACTGCAAACAATGTCTGGCTTAACTGTTAGTTTGTCCTATGTGGCTTTTATGAATCAAAAGCTTCTCATTGGCCATAGAAATTTCGCTATCAAACGTGAGCTAGATATTGTTTTTTTTTTTTGCGTAAAACCAAAACACAACTTGATACGGAGGACCCACAATCTCTTGTACGACCTCAAGTTGAAACTTTTACAAATTTTTCTGGTATTGATCTCTTGTTAAAAATCGTTTGATACACATATGGATTACATCTATATCTTGAAAATATTTGACGTTTGAAATCAAATTTGAACACACAACAAACAAATCTTGTATCTCATGTCTAATTTGGAGATTTTTCTTGCAAAATTAATAATCAATGGGGTACATTTTGTGTCTCTATTACAATTTTGTGGAAAAAATTCAAATCGTTTAGCAGTTAGTGTAGCACGTCTGAGCATGTTCGACTAAAAAGTTTACACAAGATCATTTGTACAATACTAATATTTTTACTCAACACCAATTACGACACATTAAAATAATTTTTTATATTCTAAAAACATGTGATCACAGAATATTCTACTCCAAGTATTAATTACAATCTTCAGTGTCATTTTTCGAAAAATGGCACATAGCCGAAACCGGCTTGTCTCCGAACTAAATTTGACAAGGGATGACGGAAATTCGTTCCAAAAATCTACATCAAAACATCCTGTCGGTATATCAAATCAAGAATTTATTAATTACAACTTTATTTATGTCTGCAATCCTTTCTGTTCTCATATCATGCATATTTCGAGAAAAAAAACTCTAACAAATTTATGTTTACAGAAAGATTTTATCATAGACAACTTAATACTTGTTGAATGGTTTGAGTCAGACTGATTAGAATTAAAATTCCCGTTCAAATTCCAGACTAGATCATTGTCTTCCCTTTTCCCCCGAAACAACGCAAACAAAGATATTAAAAAAATATTAGCGTTGAAACTCAATTAGTTTCTCTGAAACATTCTGCCTCCCATTCCACGTCCGACCTGTCAATGACTTAAGTAACGGTGAAGCATTAATTACAATGCTGTCTTGTGGTTACAGCAGCTGCTGCAGCCTGGTAGGCAGTAGATAATAGATTTAAATTTAATGGTTTATTAATTATATTGGTTTTTTTTTATTACGGACACTGAGAGTAAAAAAAGTTTTAAATTTCAATTAATAATAATAAAATAAAAAAAAAACGAATAAAGAAACTCCATTTGTACTAAAATTTTGTATAATTTATTTATTAAAAAGCATTATTTTTTTGCTTTTGGTGTAATAAAACTTTATTTCCATTTATTATTTTATATATTAATTTCAAGAAAATAAAATAATAAAAAAAAAATTGAATAGTAAGGGAGCCCGTCTCTAGGGTATTCGAAGAAGTTCTTTTTGAGGATTTCAGGAATAATATCTTGACATGAAAGCGAGCGGCTTAATATAATTTTTTTTTTTTTGAAGAATTATGAAACCCGTCTAAAAGCAAATAATTTTTGGTTTTTGGGTAATATAATTCGCAAGATATCGGCTTTTAAACTCAAGACCCCAAAAATTGTCTTTGAGCAGAATAATTTAGGGGTTCTTGTTTACATATGTTTGGAACGATTATCCGTCATCCCTTTGGAGACAAACCGGTTTCGGCTAGTTGCCATCTTCAGTGCCATTTTTTATCGTTCTTGTTTACCCTTGAAAATAAAACTTTAAAATGTTCAATAGTTACAGTTGATTTTGTAAACATTTAAACAACTTGAGGATGAACAATTTGTGTGCTTGAAGCAGAATTATTTCCAAAATCGCAGTACAATACAACCTCACTAAACGCAATACTCGAACGCAACTTCTCGGTTATTGCAACTCTCAATTTGTTGATTCTGTTACCGCAACTTTTCTTCTAAAACTTAGCTGTCTTCATTAGTTTTTCTTATTGTTTAGTTGAGTGTTTTTTTTTCAATTATGTATAACGTTTGGGTTGGTTTTAATTAAAAATAAGGTTGCACTGTATATTATTACAACCGGAGAGACTCGCAGCAAATGACATACAAAAACATGAAGCTTTTAGGAAATTATTATTCAATAAAAAATAAAGTAAAATAAACTTTTTTGGCAAAACAAAACTTGTTAAAAAAAATATCTGCATTCGCAAAAAACTGCAAAAAGCTTTTTTATGTTTTGCTTCATGTTTTACTGATATTTCATTTAATTAGAAACAACAAAAAACACACACTAGTTAATTGTAATTTTTTTCATTATGACTATTTGGAAAATTTATTTGAAATGTTGCTTGTGCACCGCACCGTTGATTTTACTTGCTTCTTTTCATACCTGTATTAGCAAATAAAAAAGCAAATAATAAAATGTTTCTTTTGATGTGTCTGTCCATTTGTAAATGGTTAATTGTGCGTGTGCAATTGCTTAAAATATAAAATTATGTCAGGTATTTTAGTATATTTGGTATCTGCTGACATACTCTGCTGGCCATATTTTTAAAGTCAAGAAGCCACATTGAGCATACGAAAAATGCCACTTCTAATGGTCATCAAAACATACACTGCGCACGGATTAAATAAGGAATAACGTTTTTAAATTAAATATTCTAATAATTATTGTATTAAGAAATGAGAAGCGACTTTTTTTTATTAAATTTACTGTCGTTCAAAGCCAAAAAAAATATCGAATGCAGAGAAAGCCTGTGAAAAAGGTATATTTTGTACTAAATATCGATAAATTATTCGTAGCTTTTTACATGGTTGACAAATGTTTATATCTGTGATATTAATGAATAAATGCGGTTATTTGATAGATTTTGAGTTCTTAATGCCAAATTGCTTTATTTTAAATGTTTTTATATGGGGGATAAGAAATGTTTCCAAATATAAGGACCAATAAAATAAAACCAGTTCAAGTTTTCACGTAACAGCAAAATATAACTTCTAGCAAAATACATTTAAATTGCTTATTACAATCGGTACTGGTAATGTCAGCCAGCGTGCGTAGTAAGCAGCTGTTTCCAATAAAGTCCACGGATTAAAATAATGGTTTCAAATACCAATGTGAAAATAGTGAGAGCCATTTTGTTGGGAATTTAACTAATTATATAGGTGGTTAAGGAAGTTTTTCCAGGGTAGACCTTGCTAGAAATGTTGCTACATATGCCCTCAGCACAATAAAATATAAAAAAAAATTGTAAAAAATTTTCTTAAATTTAAAATATCCTTTTTAGGTAAAATTAGTGTTTTTTTCTATTTGTCCAATTTTCCTTGCCTATAAATAAATTTTTAAAGACCCTGCTAGCCTACCTGTTTGTGTACTATTTACTTGGGTGCTAGATTCCCCTCAAAACTACTGTATAATTGCGACAGCTGAAGGTCGTCACTATTAGGCTCAGTTACTTAAATTATAATGTCTATAATTACTCGTATATTATAACGTTTAATGAAAATAAATTGTAAGGCTGAAATTTGATTTTAGTTCTTTAATTTAAAAATATTTTTTTATTTAATTATTAAATACATATAATTATTAAATACATATGTTTAATAAAATAATTTTAGAAAATTTTAAGAAAGTTAAATAAAGAATTTATTAAACTTTTAACTAAGATAATTTAACAAATAAATTCATTTTTTGGAAATAAAAAAATTTAGTGAAAAAAATTCATACATCTCTCAGTGCTTAGGAATCAAACCTTTACACGCAAACAAAAGCCAAGACAAAGCTCAAACAATAAGAAAAACATTAAACATTCTCAAATGCATCCACTTAAAAGCAAAGAAATCTTCTTTCCTGCTCTAATCCAAAAAAAACCAAAGAAGCAAAAAAAATTTTATAAACTCCCGCACATACTCTCTGAACACAAAAAAAACAAAAACAATAAAAATCGCTTAAGAGGATGTGTGTATAACAGTGTTGCCATAGTCACGACTTAATTTTACACAGCCGAAGCTCCAAAATTGTACAAAATGTAAAAAAACACAGATTCATTTTTATTTTAATTTGATTAATAATTATAAAAACATTAAGTCAGCACTAATAGTTCTCATATGTATATTGCTTTTATATGAAATTTATTATTCGTACGTCTCGGATTATTTAAAAATATATTGTGCAAACTTTATATACATGCATACATTCATAAGTTTATTTATATTTTTAGTTCCAATATTTTTGACTTAGTACTTCATTGCCTTGTTAAAACTGAACCCCTCTGTTCAAGAACACCCAATGTTCTACTTGCCAGTGATCACATTATTTTCTTTATGGTTAAAGTATTTTGGGCGTTTTGTTTTCTGAACCGCGCTGTCCCTTGTTTTCTTACTTGGTATTCGATTGATGGACTAAATTTATGTTGTTTAATACTTTATTTTTGGTATAAAAAGAAGATGCAAAACAATGATATGAAAGGTAAATTCCCTCTAAGATTATTGTACGTGCAAGAGCACAACCCATCAACTTACATACGTGTTCAAATCAGGCCTCTTAATTCAATTGATTTTCTAATACCCTGAACTCCCTCCAATTGTTCTACAACTTCCTTTCTTTAGTTAGTGCTTGTTAGCTTTAATTTGCTTGAAATTCTTTACCATTGAAAAATTATAGAATGGAGAAATAGGGATTTTTTATATGAAATTTATTGCAGTTTTTTCGGGAGAAGAAATTCATTGTAATTTCAATATATAAATTGTTTTAAAGTTTATGTTTCTGAAAGTCTAAAAACCATATTCTCTTTTGTTAAAACTTTTTTTGTTTTGAGGTTCTTTAAGATTTTTATTAGGTTTCAAGAATTTCGGGCTTAATACTTCTAAGTTTTTCTAAAAAGTTAGATAGAGGTTTCTTAAGCAACCAGCAAAATGTGAAAAGAGACCAGCTTTTGGTTTTATGTTACATTTCAGTTATCTCTTAAGTTCTAACTAAACAAAATTATCTCTTAAATTATGACTTAAAAATTTTTTTCAGTTTTTCTTGTTGTCTCTTATTTTAAAAATATAATGTTAGATCTTGTTTCATAACTATAAAGTCACTGCACTTAAAACCTGGTAAATATTGATCAGTGTATATATGTAATTTCTTCTCTGTGCCGCGTTCATATTATATAGCGTTCATATAATATATATCTTCAGGTTACCTTAAGCCTCGCGGTCAAAAGATGAGTATTCGCGAATGTACAAGGCAAGTAGATCGAAGCCACCGAGTTGTAAAACATTTTCTAAATGATCCTACAAATTTTGGACAGAATAAAGGCGGGACGTACATAACACGATTAGCAGGCAATTCTTGTTCCAGCATTTAATCAATTAGAAGCCATTGTCGAATCTCTGCTTCAAGGACAACAGCAGTTCGGTACAAATTAATAGTTGTTTAAAAGGCACGTCACAAAGCTGCGAGAACGGCGTTTGTTCACAAGCAGCCATACCTAATTAAGAGCGTTGCGTTAGCAGCAGGTTACGTAGCTACAGTGCTTTCAGAGACATACATTTTACTTCAAATGTACTGTGACCACGTACCCTGCTGCTAACGCAACGCTCTTATTTAGGTATGGCTGTAAGGCATGGAATTTGGATGGTCTAGATGGAAATAGGTTCAACACAATACTTCAACAAAAAGCTGGTTTGAATCAAAAAACATTTCATTTATGAAATAGTCAGCCTAGCGTAAATCGTATGGAGAACTTGTGGCTAATTTTGTCTGACAGGCATTATTATTCGCAAATGCTGCTGTAACTCACTATATTGTTGTCTTACACTTTTGGATAAAAATGTGCAAGTCGGCAACACTGGTTGGAGTATAAGAGGAGCCATATTAAAAAATACTGTAATATGCATGATTGTATTGTTGTTGGTGTTGCTTTAAAGCTCAATGTTAAAATATTAATGTTCAGTGCTTGTTTAATATGTTAGTTTGTTGTTGTTTAAAACGTTTTTTTTTTATTGTTTTCATGTTCGTCCATGTACGGATGTGTGCTTGTGCTAAAATGTAATCTTCTGAGAAAATACAATTGTCGAGAAGGGAGAGAAGGAGAATACTAAAATAGAAGGAGTAATGGCTAACAAAGCTGTAAAAATTGGTTTTTTAATAATAACAAAAGAAAAACTCCATTGTAAAACAGCTACAGCCATACAAACAAAATTATGTACATGTATGTGCATACATGAGTATGTTTATGTAAGTAAATTCATGTATGCATTACTGAAAGCCAAACGAAAAGTTATGGTAGTTAAAGGCAGGGTGGTATTAAATATAATTTTTTATAAAGAAAATTAAGAACAGTGATTAATTTTTCAAATTTTTTTATATTGATCTAGAGGGTTTCACACGTGTATTGTCTTAACAGATAATTTTTTAGGGGTTATTCACATGTCGTCTTCGACCTCTTTGGCAATGTTGTTTAACATTTTTAAAATATGCATAAGACTTTGTACGCTTCTTTAAATAGTTTTCTCTATAAACACAAATACAAATCAGAGCAGTTCTGTACCCTGAATAAGCAATATTTTATTCGGAAGTAGAAATGTTTGAATTTTCAGTTATTCTGAATTTCACCACCCCAATAATTTTCTTCGTTTAATTTGAAAAAAAAAACATGAGTGCATAATTACTTGATGTATTAATTCTAGTTCGACAAATTTACAATAAATTTATTATAACTTTATTTAAAAGTTAAAATTACAATTTTGTATTTGTTTTTATTTATTTTCCATAAAAAATTTTAAGTCGCAAAATTGACGCCTACAGGGACTTGTTTGAGGATTCTTTCTAAAGCTATCTTTACACTGTATGAGTTCTCATTGGATTTTAATGTCTAAAGTCTTTAATATAAATTTTTTTAATTTTTCATCTGAGAACATTTCAAAATAGAACCAATTCTATTTTCATCTAAAATAAGATAGGAATTTTAGCTGTCGTATTTTCAGAGTTAGCTCTTAAACTCAGACTAGAACTATACAATGAAAAGACGTATTAACGTATGTCCAATAATTTCGGAAAAAAAATTATATAGAATGCAGAACAGCTAATTTTCGAATAATTAAATTCCTCACGAAGAATTTTGGTTATTTTTCTAATTTTCTTTTTAGTTTTTCGTGATATTTTTTATAAAATTTTTCATGAAATTAGTTGCATGAAATTTTTGTTTGCTAACAAGCAAGTGCTTGTCAATACCTCTAGTCAACAAAAAAACAAATATGTATGTATCGTGCCAGTAATTTCATAAAAAATTTTATAAATGTAATCCTATACGGAGTCACAGAAATTTATTTTATTTATATTTTTTTCATCGTTCATATTTTCCAATTTTATGAAAAATAAAAATAGATCAATTTATTACTTTAATTTTCTATACAAATCGCAAATTTGTAGTGCTTTTTTAAATATCATGCTTTTATGTTTTAATTCTGTAGTGATTAAAACGTTTTAGGTACTATTGTTTGGGTTCTTTACTATTTGTTGGTATCGTTTTGAAACTAATGTTTTTTTCTTGAAATACTTTAAATTTCTTTTTTAAATGTACGTTACTTTTTTGATAAAATTAAAGCTACATGAGAAAAAAAGTTATTCCTAATGCAAGCGCGTATCTACGGATAGGAAAGGATATGCCTTTCTCCGCTGCCCCTCTAAAACAATTAATAATTATAATTATTCTTTTCGCATACAAAAAATCATATGTTTTTCGTAAAATACACCCACCCAAAGCCCAAGCTGTATCCCCAACTCTCCTAAAGAGTTCGACAATTATTAGATTTCGCTTGTTGTCTAAAGATTAATTAAAAAAATAAACTAAAATTTTTAATTTGACTATTAGAAAATGTCGGTATCTTTGTTCCATTTATGGTAAAAATAATTTTCGTAGCAATTTTATGTATCAAAAGATAATAAATAAATGGTTTCTCTTTAAGTCGCGTTGATTTCTTATCTTTATTTTTGAAGTTTTGGAAATTTACAGGTATTTTTTCAATTTAGGTTTTTTTTAAAAGAAGTCGTAATATGTTTTAAAAAGTTTCTAAACTTATTTTAAGCCGCAAGCTAATTTCATATTAATCCTTCTATCAAGACATATTAAAATTAAATTTTATCCGTTTCTTAACATTTAATTACGTTTTAAGCAAAGCGATGAAACACAGCATCATTAATTTAATCGACTGAATGGAAATTCGGTTAACTGCACATTCAGTGTGGGTGTAAATTCAAAAGGAAAAAACCAAGGAAAAATATACAAACCACAAAAATGTCATAATAAAATTTATTATTCATAATTTCAAATTAACAAAACATTGTTAAAGTCATGTTAATTTAATGTAGCATTTAATGATCATGTTGTACATCGAAATAGAATGAACAAAATGGCAGCATTTTTTATTTAAAAAAAATTATATTGATGTATCAAAAATATAAAAAAATATTAAAATTTTGTTATGCTTGTGTGGGCTGTTTTACATATAATTTTTTCTAATAACATTTGTTTTTGTTGTGTATTAAATTTAAATACATAATATTTGAAATTAAGGTATGTTGGGATGTTCTTGGCCATTCAAATATTTGAATCACTCTTAACATTATTAAAGTCATTTATCAAAATTGCTTTAGAGATTTCGTTGATTATTAAAAATATACAGTTCATATGAGGGAGGTTAGATCATGTAACACTGTACATTTCACCCAGGTAGCTGCGGACAACATGAATGCGAGCATTCTGCAAAACTTTTTGCTACTGGCGAAAAGGGCAAGTTATTAGAACTTATTATATAGCGAGCATAACGTCTGGTATTTCGCTTAAAATAATGTAATGTAGTTTTCTGAAATCGACACCAATTTCGCGGTCTACCATCGTCCTTGGCCTGAGCCTTTCGAGCTATGTTACTTTAATAGTGAATAATTTAATCTCTGTTGCCAATCAATTCGTGATTACCCCGTATTTCCGCCAAATGAACCGTGTTACATTCAGCAAGCCGAAAGTACATTTCTGCTTCTAGTTCCTCTACAAATGGACGAGAGTCATTATATTAAATGCTGTTTTATTTGAATATGAAATAATACAGGAAAATATTTTTTCTAAGTGTTTTTCAATTTCTACACTTTTCTAATAAAAAAATTAATTTTTTTTCTAATTTAATTTGATTGACTCTTTCTTTAAGAAATTTATAATAAGTATCAAGTCTTAGCTTACATTAATATTTATTAATTACAATCATTGTAATAACTAATTTACCAACTTCAAATCTTAATAAAAAATTCTTTTTTTTCGCCGCAAAATTAAGGAAATTATTTTCTAAAAATCCGGAATAGGCTGAATTTTGTCTAACTTTAAATTGTTTATTGCAAACTTAAAAAGCACTTAATGATATTTTTATAATTATTTACTTATGATATATTTTAAAGAAAAATTAAAAATTTTCATATTAGTCACTCCTTGTATGGGGGGTTCCTTAAAGCCCGATAAAACTTTAAATTTGTAAAAAATAATACAAAAAAATTTAATTTTATCAAAAAGTTTTTTATTCAAATGTTTAATACGTGGCGTTAATATTTGAAAATGGTTTAGAGCATGTGGGTGTTCCGGTCGAAGCGCGGTGGCTGTGGACAAAGAAATACGTTTTAATAATGCCACCAGCGTAGCGTGTAAACCGCACAAAACGGTGCATTTTTCTGTATGTAAAGGAATCTGTATGATCTGTTGTGAAATGATTTCACTTCATATGCAACAAGTTTGTTTATTAATAAATCCGTTAGGCCAAAAAATGAGCCTCATCACTGAACACAATTCTGCGAGAAAACTTTGGATCAGTTAATAACTCATTTTCAAAGTAAATCAGTATAATTTGGTAGCGTTGTTCAAGCATCAAACTAATCATGACGCCCGAGTATATTTATCATCAATGGCAAAAAGCGAGCGCAGTATGATTAGTTTGTTTGACAGTTAATCCTTGCGTAAGTTTTATCAGGCTTAAAAACACCCTCTATTTTATTTTACATCATTTTAAGTATTTTGAATCCATTTTTCTAAACCCTATTCGGTTATTTTCGTTTATAATAATTAAGGTAACATCAACTGACTTATCAAATATAACTACAATTTATATATGTAAACGATATATGGCAGATTCCTAGTTGCAGTTACAGGGATACATGAAAAGAGGGCGTGTCCTTTGACCGATAACTCAAAAATCTATCTTACCTTTTTTTTGGAAGAATTTACAAAAATGGCAATTAAGCACTGTGGGGTGGTGCACCTACAAAATTTATATTTTTCAATATTTATTTTCCATTAAAAAATCTTTCTAATAAATTCTCTATTTAATTTCCTATTTTAGTTTAAATTTTAAGCATTGAAATATTTTTGTATACAAATTCTGTAGAAAATATGTGAGTGTATTTACTTTTCAACAGGAATCTGCCTAAGAGTATATAAATTTATGAGTTTCATTCTATTTTTTGTTTAATTATTCAATTTTAGTTAGTAAACACAGTTTTTTCATAAGACATATCGAGTCACATACAATAATTTTATGTTTTCCACTTGTTTTTTTAGTCAAAAGTAAACATTTTTTAAACTCAGTGTCTGTCCATAATGTATTATACATATGTATATAAAAATAATATACAGATACAAAATACACACAGGCATGAGAGCGACAGATACAATTCACTCTATAAAATATCTATGTACATAAACAAATACAAACAAAACAAGCATGTGTGACTGATTAGTTTGATGTGTATTTGAAAATGTGTGCAGGTGCGTATCTATGTTGAACAAAAAATATCTGAAGTTGTGAGGAGAAAAAATAACAAAAAATAGATAAATGGCAGATAAATAATTTATAAACAATTAAACAATAGAAAAAAGTTGTTTAACTATTTTTTATTCTCCATTTGTTTATTATTTGCACTCTTAATTTACTTAATAAATTATACAAGCACTTAATTATTTTATGCCTCATTTTCGAAAGCGATTTTCAAGAGTTGATATGAATTTTTTTATTTACAAAATTTATTTTGTCTGCCCTTAAGTTATGGAGACAGTTTTGTGAGTGAATTTACTTACTTTTTCTCGATGAGTCCTTGTTCATAATTTACTAAAGGCCAATCTAATAGCCGCACCATAGTAGTCAATTATTTGCTTTAGCTTTCGTTGAGAATTTTAGGTTTGTGCCAATTGTCTCGCCTTGCTGTACAAATGGCACATAACTAAGTGCAAAATAATATTGAATCAAATGAAATGGCAATCAGCCAAGTACATAATGAGATGTAATAAAATGAAGAGTTTATTGAAAAGTGTTACGTAGAAATTTTCAAATCCGTTGGGTGTCTTTTTTCCGAATGAAACATATCAGCTAATTGAAATTAAACTAAATTTTTTCCTTTATGAGAAATATATATCTAAGCTTCAGCTTACAATATTAGTCCCAGCTCTTCCATGTTTGTCCGTTTTCTAGAAAAAAATTTACACGGCGATAAAATTCAAAAGGCCTGCAAATGTCTGGTCGTCTTGCATAAATTCTTAGAACCTGTTTTTGTTACAATTTCTATTTTTCTTACCTTCTTCTTTTTGGTAAAACCGATACACATTCAAAACTCCTTTTTTTAGAAGGCAACTCCGATTATGATAAAGAATACAGAAGCTGTTACAAATACTATAACAAAATGTCCTCATTTTAAAGTCTTAATGCCGGCCATTACTGCAAAAGCTTTTCTATAGGTCTTCCCTGGATCCCGACGCACCGGGATGGACCTGGAAGGCCGGGAAGGCCTGCCGGATAATGATCATATATTTAAACAAATTTAGTAATGAAACACAAGTTCATGCAACAAGCAATTGTAATTTTAATAAAAATTATTACTAATTAAGGGTTGCACTCCATTACAATTACATGTAATTGTATTTGAAAATTCTCAATTGCAATCACTTGTAAGTGTAATGGAGAATACTTTAGTCATTCGTTATAAGTAATTGTACTTAAAAATGTTTAATTATCAATTACAAGTAATTGTAATTATGCCACATTACTTCTTGTTGAACCAAATTCTTTAAAACCAATCAATTTCACTTTATTCATATGTATTTATATGTAAATATATCACATTAATTAGCAAACAATTACACAGTATTGTACTTAAAGACAAAATAAAAATCCATTACAATTGCATTGGATTACAATTGCCAATAACGCAATGAATTGTAATTGCATATGAACACTTAGAAATTATATTAACAGTAATTAAAAAAAATCAAATTTTAATTACAATTAATTGGAAAAGCAATGCTTTCATTAAATAATAATTTAAATAAAAAAATCTAGCAATTATTACTTAATTGCTTTAAAAACGTGATAAAAGTTAGTTCAATTTAAAGTATTTAATTTCTGTCTAATTTCAATTCCAACCACTTTTAAGCTGATATTTTTAATAACAATTACTGTAATGAATAATTTAGATATTTCCAATTACATTATTTTTTTTAATAACATGTAAGTAATTTCTTAACGTAATCGTAGTTTAATTATGTCCTTAATTTCAATTACAATTATACCTCCAAATTACAATTGTACAATACTTGTTATACAATTTTAATTATTATAGGATAGTTGTTATTATTTCGTAAGCCTTTTGTTCTTAGGTAATTGATCGTTTTTATAATTAAATAAGAAAAAGTATGAATTAATACATTTTTGCAGCTCCTTAGGCTTATTTTTTAACTTATGTACATTGCGAATGGATTTCTTTCAATTAGAATTGCATGTAATTTAGTTTTTAAAATAGAAAATTGAATTAAATCTTATTGTAATTGATTTTTCATTACAAGTAATTGTAGCTGAAAATCTGCAATTACATGTATTTGTGTAATTACCAAATATAATTGAGATGCTACACTTTTCTTAGTCTACAGTCTTTCTAAAAAAACACAGAAATTTTTAGGAAAACAAAACTTCAGTATTCTCGTCTCAAAAAATTTTTCATTGTTTAAATATCTCCAAGTAGACAATTTAATCTTAAATCATGTTGTATTTGAAAGTAAATAAAACCCCAAAAAATTAAAAAAATTTGTTACAATTTATTTATTTTGCTTTTGTTTCTACTTAAATAAAACAAATATTTGAAAACAAACAACTGAGGATACTTACGATGTTGTGTGAATTGTTTTAAACACGTAATAACAATTACGCCACTTTCGTGTAACATTACGAAATAAATGGTAATTTTCCAAGAAACGAAAAACAGAACATTTTAATACGTTCGCGTCCAAGGGATTAAATGTATTTCTACTTCTAAGACCACCCTTTGCTTTGACATATAATTCTGCGTCTTCACTACGTCGTATTATTATATCAAAAAATAAGTTTAAACAAAATTCCTAAAATCATTTAGGAATCAATCAAAACTCTTGCCGAAATGTAATATAAATTCCTAGTAATTCAAAGTATTAATCGAGAAGTGATTGCGACTTCATTAGTTTCAAGAATATGAAGGGTGGATCGATGTTTAAATTGATTTAAACCTGCTGCGTTTTAGGCATTATGAAAATTGATATGTCATTAAGAAGGGTATATAGTATCGTTCAAGCTCTCGTGTAGCTTCAAATAGTGACACGGAGAGAGGAACAATTTTATTTGACTCAGTTCTAAATTGTTCGATAACCTGTTGTCTTTGGGAGAATTAGACAGCTGCACATAAGTAACACAGGCACGCCACGTCAGAAACCCCCACAAGAAAAAGTTTAGCGTGGTCAAATCGCACGATTCTGATGGCCAATTGACGTTACTTATGCAAAAAGTAACAATACTCTAAAAACGTTAATTTCGGTTAATTCATTTAATACCCCTGACATTAGGTCAGACAAGGAAACTTTAAATTACTTTAAATTAGACTTAAGGGTAACAACACCTTATTAGTAAACAAGCAGATGATAAATAATTATTCATAACCTAAACTATTTTTCATAAATTATTTGTAGTTTTATAATTACATGTATATAAAAATTAAGAATGTTTAACTTATTTAGACAGAAATTAATCGAACAAATAGCGTAGTCCCAGGCCTGTTGTCAACACAACATTTCAAAAACAAGCGAAATGAAGTTGTATTACAATATCATGCTTTTATATTAAAATTGCCAACAACAAAAACACAATGTTACAATTATACAATCGATACAACAATACAAGGCGCTTGTGAATTGAACAATTGTAATTCCAGATATTATTAATGTTTTCCTCCTTGCTACTCAATTTTTCGCTCGTGCCTGTTTAAAATAATTTTTGTCTACTACAAAAACATTAAGGTTTTTAATATTATGTAGAGATTTTTTTTTAATTTAGTTTTGTAACATATTTTGTTAAATAAACTGTTGTATTTATTTAATACATAGAATTGTTCTTGCGATGGCACATCTTATCATATCTATGAAACGAGAATAAGAGAGTGATTAAATTTATGTGCTAAATACAGTTAATAAATATTTGCTTCGTAGTGTAGTTTTGTTTGCTATTTCCACTTTCTCAAAAAATTAAAAAAACAAGAAAACCGGGTAAACAAAAAGTGTTTCTTTTCTATTTCTTTTCCTTCCGATATAAGATAAATTATTTGCTATATTGTAGGTATTTATTTTAGAGAAAAGCCGCCACAACTTTTTAAATGATGCGCAGTTTCTTTGATTAAAACAATAGCAAACTTATTTTGACTAGAATTGATTTTATTTGCCCACAACCTGATACATAACAGCCTAAGAAGAGAGAAATATAACAAATTAATATCTCTAATAAAATGACAATTTCACCACTTGTGAAGTAGATCGCATTCATTTCCGTAGCTACATTTTCACTTCTTTTGAAGAATTTAAAAAACTACAAAATATAGCATATAGCAATAAGTGTAGTAAAGGTCAGGCAGGCTAAGAAGAGTAATAGAGTATTATTTTTTTTTTTACCAATTTTCTATAATTTTTCCTTACAATTTGTTCTTTGTTTCAATTCATCGACTGCAGGAACCCTGTGCATTCAGATCGTTGTAAGAGGCTACTGTAGCCTGACGCGGAAGCAGGACTAGGGAAAGTGGGTTACTGTTCCTACCAATGTGATTAACAGCGACAACAATTTTAAAGATTTTTGTGTGCTTGCTACAATTCCACCCAAGATCTTAGGCTGGGTCGGCGCTTGCTGTAAGAAATAGTAGGTTTTCTTAAATACTAAATATAATTCATATTATAGACATGCAGTGGTCACTCAGAGGGAGGGAGTGTCTTCTTGCAGTATCTGATGTTGCTCGGGGACCGGTTCTTTCTAAGCCCGAACATTGACTAGTAGAACTATCCATTGGTTTTATGTCACCTCATTTAGTGCAATAAACACCATTGCTGTGGTTTATACCCATGTCAAGGGAAGACTTTATTGCAGCGAGATCCGCTAATATTATGGTAGGAGTTTTGATGATCCCCAACTCTCTAGCAAAGAGAAGTCATGGCGCACTGTTTAGTTTCTATATGTAGGAGAATTTATAATGGTACTGTATTGGCGGTCGCGTTGGTTACAGCCGGTCGTAAAAGCAGTGTCATTATTTGGATGAGTGGTGTATACCTGTTCGCCAATTAGTTCTTATACTGTTTTATTTTTGTCATTTCGCCCCACAAAATTTAGTAAGTTGGCCAGTACTTTTGAGTAAAATGTGTTTAAGCTTTCCCTAGAATATTTTGTAGCTTTAGTAGTTAGCGCATGTGATGGTTTTAATTACCTGAGTGCTTCCTTTCTTTAAACAAATATGTATTCTTCTTCAAACATGCGCTACAACTATTTGGTTGTACACGCAAAGAAACCCTATTACGGCGGTATGGTTACGATAACCATATTATGCTCTCCATAACATTACATTGTTGTGGAAAATATGTAATGAAACATGTCTTCAGTTGCGATAAACTCGTTATTATTTATATTTAATCAGCAAATGGTATCCATGCAGCATGGTTCAGTTAAACAATACAAATTTAACTGACATTCTTACGACGAACAAAGTCTTTTGAACTATAAAACATTAATATAATGACTCCTACCATAAAATGTACTTATATGTCTAATATGTAAAATTATTCTGGTGTTGAATCAAAGTACGAAGGCGTCTTTAGTGTTTTGCGTTTGCTATTAAGCATTAAATGGCTTTAGTTGTCCATGTTCCTTCATCAGCGGCTGTCAGCCGCATATCTTAATTAGCTCTTCTTGCATATACAGCACAACCAACCAGTTGCGGAAAAGTGTTGTTTGCTTTCAGTACAATCTTATATTAAACCGACCGCAGAAGAGATTGCTTTTTTGTCGAATTTTTCTTCAAACTTATTCAAATTTGTTTTTCAAATATCTTATTCATGCCTTCAATTATCACAATATATTTTCAAAGTCAAACAAACCATCTTGCAGATAAAAGAGAATTTATTGGTCACAAATCATTTTCATAAATAATTCCAGACAAAATCACTCGAGTTGCTATAAAAAAATTTGATTTGTATCACAATCTTAATCTCATTTGCTATTGTAGAGAGACATTTTTCAAAAACATTTTTTGTGTCTTCAAACACATGTATTACACTGGAGTAACAATGTTTATTATTTAATTAAAACAAACAACAAAATTGTATATAGACGTTCAATTTAATCAAAAAGAAATACGAGCAATTAAAAAAAAAACGAACACAAAATAATAAATATTTAAACAATATCATGGCAGTTTATAAACAATTGCAAAGAAATAAATAATGAATACGAAAAAGAACTTTAGACTTTTAAATACAACAAATTATAGGCTGAGCCGCCAGTAAAGAAAAAAATAAAAATTGAAAGCTTTCATGTTAAAACTTGAAAGCTTGAATGTGAATATAGGTTGGAGTTCTAATAGCGGAAAAATATCAAAAATCTGTAAAATAGCCCTTTAGTGTGATTCTAACAAATCTGTTTCGGTTTAATGATTTCTGCATTACTTAGAATAAGGCAAGTAATAACTTTGTATGTTTAAAATCAGCGACACGATTTCAAAGTATAGTAGGGTTCTTTGCAATAATTTATGAAGTTAATGTAGGTGACGTGGGCATCACCATTTTTTGTCGAATATTCTCTTTGAGATCCTTCGAAGTCTATGACTTGTTCGCCAAAGAGATAAGTCAGGCGCGATCAAATCAGAATCATGATGAAAATCAGATAAATAAATAAAAACTGATTTGTATCGCTAACGACTTACTAATCACTTTCCCGGCCGACGATTGACTAGCTACACAGATTATATTCTCGCATGGTGTTCCAGTCTCTTGTAAGTCAGTAGCTAAACGCCTAATGATTTGATCAGAAGCCGTATTCTGTAATTCTCATGGCTACACCTAAATCTTCATCAAGGGAAAAACTTTTAAGGCATGAAGCTCAAACTGTGTTTTGGGTATTCCTTTTTTGTCGTAGCGAATTTGTTATCAGTAGACTATTCTTTTCCTTCTGCTTTGATAAGTCGCTGTTAAAAAGAGACAAATATATTGTGTTAATTTTTGTGAATTTTTAATTAGTATTAACACACTTTATTATTTGTTTCCGCTAAGAATGTTTAAGCATTTTCCTTGAAAAGATTTTAAAATATCTTATAAATTGGGAATTTTTAAAAGTTACTTCAACATATAAATCTAAAATACTAAAGTGTAAAGTAGTTGTTCATAACACCACGAAATGCTAAATTATGGAAGAACTTTTTAAAAATGGTATCACTGTAAATAATAAAATAAAACACTTTGAAATGTAGCCATTCAAAGTAGTTTTATTAAGAATAAGTAATACACACACAACATACATATACCCTACACCCAAGCATGAACTACTAAAAATGTAGGAGTTCTTCAGATTTTTCAGGTGCAAAGGATTGTTGACGATCTTTAATTTTGGCCTCCGCTTGTTTGCCTTATTTCATATTTCAACCCTCCTTTCGATTCATTCCTTATATTCACTTTCAATCGGTTAGTAGATGTCTTTTTTCAGCTATTACGGAAAATTCTCAATTTTTTTTACGAAGTTCAAATTTATAGTTTTTGGTGAAATTTCGGCCTTTGGGTATAATTTGAAAAGTTGGTGAAATTATTTCACTACATTGTTGTCTGTGAAATTTAGGTCTTTTAGAAGTTAAAATTGTTTTGGAGAATTTCAAATTTTTTTATTGAGTTTTGTGGAATTTAGGGTTTTTATAATTTTTGGCTTAATTTCGGATTTTGTGATTTTTATGAATATTTATTTTTTATTTTTAATTTTCGATTCAATTTATCCCACTAAACTAACTAAAGGTTAAACTTTACACCTACAATTTTCTCCATTTTTGACCACTCCCCCCAAAAGCGTTAGGCTTCTCAGTCGAGAATGATTTATTACCTGTCATGGGCTAGCGCAAATATTGAATGAGCATATATTTATTGCCCGCTTTATAATTTATTATATTATTCTCCTAAAATAAAAAATAAAATTAACAAAATTAAAAAGCAGTTGTGGGTACTAATATTTTAGCGCCTTAAAAAATACAGCGTTTCTACGAACAACAGTCGCTTATTTGCCCTTATAATACAAAATTGGAACATTTTAGCGTTGACATCAAACGATAAAATTGCAACGAATTATATCTTTAGCAAGACGCGTTACAGAGTTGAATTCTTATCTAAAAATCGCTGGGATTTTTGATAGAGTTTAAGCGACGGAGATTTAGCTTTAGAGAATTACAGAATACGGCTGCAGTTGCCTTAAAAAGGGCAGCAAGACTACGTTAAAATCAGTGACGAATTATTACCAATTTAAAATTATAGCGTTCCATGCAATATCGACATGTAGTGAGTTTACAAATATTATAGCAAAAATGACAACCAACGCTATTTCTCAATTGTAGCTCCTTTCGAGCCACGTGTTACAGGGATTTATTTTTTACATGAATTCTAAAGAGACGATTATTTAATGGCGTCAATCCCAAAGACTTAAACAAACTTTTGTCTGTCTGCTATTGAGAAGCCTCATTCTGATGATTGTTGGCGTACTCAAAAATCGTCATCGCTATTGCGGGGTACATTCCAAAATGCAACACTACTCTCCATCAGATCTGCCTTTGTAAATGTTGTTGTTCCGCTGCTTCAATAGTCGGCAAATAATAGCTATCCGTACATTAGACGCTGCGAATTTATGCAAAAGTTTTAGACGGACCATATTTCCGCACATTAAATTTTTAAGAGGAATATAATTTGAGAAACATTTTATGCAGTTAAATTCAGAATACAAGTAACCAATAGTTGTGTGCAAAGCTTCCAAACAACAACACGCGATTGATATCGCCCGAATGGGAAATACCGGTGACATTCCAAGGAAAACATTTTGAGTAGTAAACACTAGCTTAAAACAATATCAAGCCTCGTCTACAAAACATTTAGAATTCTTTGAAGATTAAAAATCAGGAAACAAATTGCATTATTTTTTTTCTAAATCCCCACATAAAGACAAAGAAGGAATTTTCATTGAACTTCACATTCATTCGAATGTTCCGAAAATATTAAATATTTTATATTGACAATGCAATCTTTTGTTTTTTCTTGAGACACCCTAACAGCTTCAGATATGTCCGCCTGCCTGTCCGGCTGTCCCTGTCAAGAAGTCTGTACAAATGGTGTGCGTTGTAGAACTGCTGTCCATATATTTGATTATTTATAAAAACAATCTCTTTGTTTAAATAAAAAAGATGCCAATTTAAGCGTAATATTAGAATGAATTACAATAAAAATGCAAATTGTAAATAACAAAAAAATAACAACACTGGCCTACACGTATACACGTAGAACAGATTTTAAGTATTTCTAACAAGGCAGTGTGAACATTGTTTGGTTTTTTTTATCAGCTTAGTTTAAGGGAAGGTAAATTTTATAAAATACATCTCTTTTTGATGATCTGCTTTCTTGATGTATTATTATCGGGGGAGATGGGGCCTTAAATTGGTACCTATACAATCTGTCCACAGTCCTCAAACTGTTTGGTCGCAATTTCGAATATAACGTCATCTTTAGCAACGAGTAACATTTCTTGACGAAATTAACTATGTGGGCACGGACGATATGTGGTTACAATAGGACAGCACTATGTGTCACATACTAAACACCCCAATTGATATTCCACTTAAATGATTTAAAGGTATTATTATTATGGATATATGCGAATTGAATCCGCTAGAATTTTAAAATTCCCGTTTCAAAAAATTTCATGAGAATTGATCTGAAGTTTTAAGGCTCACATAGGGCGCCAAAGTCAGTCCCCATTGGAATTGCTTATATCGCGTTGATCATGTATAGTCACCTGATCGGGCCGTTATGAACCTGCTGACAAAATTCTTGTGTTAACCGCCCTTTCCATAATTATAAAAAATAAGCCAATATCGAAATTTTCATTTAAATTCTGTCGAAATTTCGATGAATATCGTATGCCCCGAGAGCCGTAAGATAAAAAATCACTCTCCGAAAGCGGTATATATATGAACGTATTAGTTACCGCGCACAAAAACAGAGCTGCATTATTATTTTTTTATTTTAAGTTTTTTTGTAGGCCTGTGTATTTCTTCAATAATGTAAAACTATTAAGACATGTGAAGTAATTAAAGTGAACCAGAGTATATGGAAAACATTTTTAAACACGTAAACTGATTGTTGCATCAATTTTAATAATTTTAAATCGTAACTAGAAATTAGCTCACGTAGAATTCCAATTAAACAAATTTGAAAGCACAATAGAATTAGTTTTATATCATAGTTTTGATAAAAAAAAATCATAAAGACCAAGCGGAAATGTTTTAAAAATTTTAACTTTTGGGTGTCACCATGGCTGAGTGAGTGTAACTGAGAGAATATATGTAAGTGTTTTGTTGCATATGTGAACCGCCTTAAAACAACCAACTTTTTGTTAAAGGTTTTTTTAAAATTTTTTATGGCTTGTTCATTTCTATTCCTGGAATAAATATTTCAGCGAATTTCGAAAAACTGAATTAAAAAAAATCAAAATAATATTCTCTCTATTGCATTGTTTATTGTATGTTAAGCACAAAAATAAAGAATGGAAAACAAAATAGTACATTGTAATCTGCTGGAAAATTTTAAAAGTCATTTTTAATAAAGAGACACAGAGGCCAGCTGAATCAAAGAAAACTACTACAGAAGCACAAGAAATTTTAATTTTAATTAAAAATAAAATTGACTTAGCAAAGAATAAGAAGGAAAAAAATCAGATAATTTCTTAAACAAATCTGTATGACATTTCCAATGAAGGCCCAGTACTGAGATCGGAGAATCCACCTGTATATCATCCGAACACAAGAGCTGGGAGTAAAATCACTTAAGCCCCTTTCACATTATTATACAAGTATTAATAATTTCGTTGGATTTTGCGGAGAGACTGAGATTATTATTCTCATTACACTGTTTGTCTTCACTATCGCGCTTCAAATAAAGAGTCTAAGCTCTTTGAAAATAAGAAAAAAAAATATCGCGTGCCATACGACTTTCAAATTTCTATCCGTATATTTATCACATTCATAACACATTGTTTTCACACTATAATACTTTCTAATTTTCAAGTCGTTTGACTCAGTGTAATGGTGTGAAAGGGCCTTAATTAAAACAATACATGCACAAAGAATGTGCGGCATTCTTCCATCCTCCTCAAGGCATAAACGGCACAAAGAAAAACTAATCTGATTTCTCCTCTACAAACGTGTTTCATGCCCGCTGAAGTAATTCAAGCTTTATTAGCTGTCAACAGTTCGTTTCTAAGTTCTGAGTAGTGTCAGAGACTCATTCTCTCATCACTGCTAAAATAACTTATTTCGGTTAAATACTTTAAAGTGTTCCTCTAACACGTCCCGTGTTGGTCTTGGCCAGCTCCATCGTTTACGCATAAGCACTCATGTGGATATTACAGCTCAGTATCTCATCATCCGGTTGAAGCTACAGTATTTTTCTACTAAATCCAACGTTGCCGTCTTCTTAACAGCTATTATGCTGCCGGTGAATATTGAGCCGTTTCTGTCTATAACTCTACTGGAAAAATACTAACGCTATGTGAGATCTGGTAGGACATGTTATAACTGAGGCAAAAGAAAAAGTCTCCGCCTTCATAGGAACTCTGTTCTCTAATAATCTCCTAAGTAGTTGCCAGTCAATGCCACTCAATTTAGAACGCCGGTAAAGTGTTGACCGCAAAATATCGGGTCCTTACTTTCTAAAATACCCAAATTTATTTTAATCGCTTAATAAATAAATATTATAGGTACCACCATCTGTCTTTTGTATGGTGACTTGTAGTGAAATTGTACATAAGACATATTTTCAATGCAAAACGTTCTCATAAAATCCGGTTTTGTTAGATACTTTAGCACGAACGTAACCCTTAAATACATTTAAAGTTTTGATTTAAGTTGCCCCTGTATTGCTGTTTAAGGGAAGTTTTTTGATAATTTTCAAGAAAGGGACAAAAAAGACCAATAGAGCGAAGAGTTAGAGGGTTAAGTTAGTTCACAAAAATAGTGTTTTGCACAAAAGTGTTGAAGGGGGAGGGCGGTATTTAATTCCCCCTAAAATAAAGGGCCGACGTAAGCTCCCTCTGCCGGTAGCCGTTGTATAAATCTTTTTTTTTTTGTTGTACAGTGTTGGGACGTGCACTCGATGCAGCGCAACACTCAGCACTATTTTCTAGTAGATCTAACAGGAGCCAGTTTATCATGACAAAAGCCTTGTAATCAGCAGTAACAGTCAGCGTAGGACATTTTTCCAGGCGAGAACCATATCCATTATCGCTCACCAGACCGCAGCTAATATAATAAAACTGTTTGGTTGAAAGTTGCATGATCGGTATCGCACCCAAGGCATTTCACCCAAAACATAAAAGAAACGTTAAAATGTTTGAATATGAATTTTTCTGTTTAAATTTAGTTTAGGGAATATTTCAGGTATATCACCTGTTGTGTTGATATATTCCCTTGTCAACTGCGCTCTTTTTGTAAAGTAACTTCATTTCCTTTATCTCCAAGGCGCACTCTCAAGGATTAAAACAATTATTACAACAAAACTAATGGAGAGCGGTGTGAATTTGTGTGCCTTTAATAACGTTTTGAAATGTTTGTGTGAATTACCAAAAAAAAACTCTCTTACAGGTAGTTTAAACATCTCTTGTCTTGTAGTTAAAAGCACCCCTCCATGTAACCCTAAGGGAACTAATTTTTATTTGCCATTTAGTCTTTGTGTTCCAAACTGTTAAAAAACTATATTTGTGTAACAATTGAGGTTCGCCTGTAAAAGATACGATAAGAAGGCAGACAGACAGACAGACAGCAAAAGGGACAAACTGACAAAAGTAATGCTTCTTTACAATATTTGTACAGTATTGTGAAAGAATTTATTAATATGATAATTACATGTTGAAATTGGAAGAGTTGTTTCTATTTACTTTTCTCACGATCATAAGTCTTTTTGACGAGAAGGCAGAACGCGTGGGAGAGAGATAGAGAGAGAGAGAGAGCAAATAAAAAAATCTACAGGTTTATTTCTTCCTTTTCTCTATTAAAAACCTTACATTTTTTTTAAAGTAAATTTTATATTGATGATTGATTTTTTCTTTCCACATTTTACTATTGAGGCCAAATTGAAACACAACAATTTTGCTTCTTTTGTGCCATAATTTCAGCGTTTTCTTTTCGTTAAAAAAGAAAAATATTTCTATTTAAATATATATTTGTTTGTTGCTTTTTGGAAAATTAAAAAGTACTTGGCTCCCTTTGGCGTAAGAACTGGCATATCAAAAGTTTACAGGCAGGGGTAGCTGCAAATTATCATATGACTTTATATTAGGGAGGTACAACAAGTCGTAATAAAAGAAACAAAACTTAAAATAGGAAATAATGTTTATAAAGGAATGATAACATCGACCGTTAAAAGACATGGGATCAATATGAGGACCAGGTTCTTGAAATGTACAATACTATCTCTTTTTAAGCAACTTGCTAGCTTTTAATTAATTATTTTTTTTTTTTTTTGCTTTCTAAAATGGAAAAGAATTGAGATGTTATTCTAACTAATAAAATCGTGGTCTTCATTTTGATCGCAGTAATTTTAACATCCGAAATTTTAGGATAGGAACGTGGCCTTATTTTGACATTTATGTTTTTGTGCGGATCTGAGAGCTTTTTCCCAAGGTTTTATCTTTTATAAATATATATCTGTTAAGTTTACAGACAGTTGGATTAAACAATATTGCAGCTCTCTAGTTATAGTGGAAATGTCCCATATTAATGAGGGGCAGCCTAGATCCCCTAGATAAAAAAATACAGTTTTCTGATCTTTCTATATAGTGGAACGCCGTGTGCATAGGTCTGAATTTAGTCTGGCGCACTACCGTGCGACTTAATAAACCATTTAATCAAGCTGACCTCGAAGCAACCGAGAACTGTCAAATCAACCTGTTATTACTTTTTATTGCTAAGAGCAACATAGAAAATAACAATTCATATTTGTACCCATATTTGTACCCTAAGTTTTCTTTAAGCCTTCCAAATAAAGGAGTAATGGAATTGAGTGTCATAAAACACATCTGAACAGTTTTTTACAATAAAAATATGTAGTGGATTCTCCCATAGGAGTTCCTATATCTTGGCGGCTCAATTTTTAATATTTCTTTTTTTTTATTTCTCATACAATAAGGACAAATTGCATTCCTTTCATAATTTTATCTCATCTCTTGAGGATTTATTAATAAAACTTTTTGCAGCTGCCCTAATAAATTTTCCATCACATACGAGGCTGGCATTCATTTGTTAAAACTAGAGCAACTTTTCTTTGCTCAGCGCAGGCTGAATATCCTTTTCTTTACTACTGCATATGTAAAAAATAATAGAATAATAAAAAACACAAAGCCGCATATAAATATATAAATGTACTAAAATGTGGATGGTGCTCGTATGTTGTATGGATGTATGTTGTATGTGTCGTAAATTTTTGTTTTTTTACGACATTGGTGTAACTGAAAAAATTTGTATAAAATGCAGTTAAAGCTTGCAACAGTGGAGCAAACCAAAAAGGAAAATTTATTTGTGCAAATTAAGATTGTGCATATTTGCTGTTCATATTGCGACAGACAATGAGCACCTTGTTGCCAAGAAAAAAAATATTTTAACTTTTTGACAAAAAAACACGATTTTAGTTTTTCCTTATTACAAATATTAATATGGCGGCTAATATGTCAGAACTAAGTGTTTATATTTATTTGCACCTGAGAAAATATGCACAGTCGTATTTGCTACAGGTTCATTTGGTGCAAATGAAACAAATTGCAAGTACGTATAGTTTGTTGTTGTGTTGAGGAAAACGATACACTTTTGCACACATTTGCATCGTTTGCACTGTTTGCAATGCAAATTGTTTGTAATGCTAAAGTTTTTTATCTCGATATAATTTAAATGCAATTTTATACTGTTAGATGCCAATTTGCCTGTGACTAATTTTAATTTAGTTAATTAAAACTGCTATAGGCAGCACAAGCTTTAAAACGGACTTAAAATGGCGAATGTATATTCAAACCCTGACAATTTTTTCACCCCAAGTATTTAATTTTTTTTTTTTTACATACAACTTCCTCTTTTTCCCCACTATGCCTCTTTGTTTTCGTTTGAAGGGGAGAAATAAAACCAACTGTAACATGTTGACTGACTTCCACTGCAGCACACGGTATTCACTCACATATTCATTCACTCCTTCTCATGCTCATATTTGGGTTACATTATGCATGATTTCATTATTACAAATGATGATGACGTTGCTTGTGTTGTTGTTATTCTGTCGTTGATGTTTTCAAAGCTTGCAAAGAAAAACAGCTAGAACTGCAGCAGCAACAACAACAACAACAACAACTTCACGTGAATATAGCGCAGTAATTATACAAAAATAAGGAACCTTGAAAGTTTTCCTTGCAACAATTTATGCATGTTGTTTCTTTTTTGTTGTTGTTTGTTTATTTCTTATAAACAATGAGTTTCAAAAATAATAATAAACAATTTAATTTGTAACTTTTAATTTTGCTTTTGTTTTCCTAAAGGGAGAAAAACTTTAATTTAGGTTAAGTGTGATTTGGGTGTGTGTGTGTGTTTGTATATTTAAAGACAGTTTTTTAACACGTTTTTGAAATTTGAGATTTGATTTATAGCTTTTTTTCTACTCAGGTATTCAAGTTGAACAGAGGGCTCCAAATGAGCGAAATACTCTATTTCAAATATGTTTAAATTAAAAATATTTTTGAAATGCTAGTCCTACAGAAGCATTACAGAGCCAACGTTAAAGTTTAAAATCAAATTTAAGTCAGCTTCATTAACATGATGTATGGGTTTTGCCAGTGGGTGGGACCATAGAAAATCCAGCATTTTTACAAGAGTGATAAGTGAAAACTTAAAACCTTGTCGTAACTTCTTTTCCATATAAGAGGACCGGACCGAGAACGCAAACTTGTGAAACCTAGGCTGCGATACTACAATACTCTGCCTGTTCCATTGTCACTTTCAAAGAAAATCCCTAGTCTTCGAAGTGCACTGCTGCAAATTCAACTTATAATTCGCATTCTAGAAGTAAGCCAGTTTATCCAGAAACAAGTGGCAGCAAATTTTTGGAAAATATTCCATGTGATAGGTGAATTCAAAATTATTGCTGACTTAGAAAGGCATAGCTGATTCGACCCATCCCTTAACACGCGTTTCACACTATTAGATCGAGTAAAACGATTTGTCAAAAAGTGATGTAAAATACGAGAATATTATAATGTGCAAGCAATATATTATCAGACTGTCAAATATAATAAATAGCATTTCATGTCGTATGGCTCTTATTATTTTTAGAAAAATTTCTAAACGCAAAATATTTTCATTTCATCACGGTTGCATATTTACAGCAGCAAACGAAGAAAATGCCTCAAGCAACTGTTAAAAATCTAAACAAGTCGACTCGTTCGCCGCCGGTAGCACGCCGCCGCATATATCTTTTCCAGTTTGTACCAGAGTACAGTTGAGTTTCTGGGTTTTTAATTTTTTGTGATTTTCCAGTGAACTTTTCTTTTTTTTATTAGTTTTTATTTTGTTTTTGCTAATTTTTGAATTTAAGAAATCTTCAGTTTTGTACTTTTTCTGTAAATATTTTATTTCTAGTGAAATCTGAAGTTTTTGGAAATGATTTCTTTAATTAATTATTTTATAAAATTACGATTTGTGTTTGGTAATATTTGAATTTTAAATAAATGAATTTTTTTTTAACTTTGATTTATGGAAAATTAGAACAATTTTTGATAATTCGTCAGCGACTAACTATTCGAATAAATACTGAAGTTGTGTTATGATTTAGTAAAAAATATAAATTTTTTCATAATTTGACAAAAATGTTTACACTCACGTAAAAATCAATTTAAAAAGAAGTAATTTAACGTCAATGCCTCAGCATCTTACAAAAATATACATAATCGGTTTTTCAAGAAAACCAGGATAATTACATCTCAAGACGATTAAAAATAAATCTTATTGTTTTATTTAAAATTAATTCCTTTTAAAAGCTTAAGCTGGCTCCACGTCTGCATAATCTACATTTAAAATAACCAGTAAAGTGGTGAGCCCGATAATTTATATTCCCATTCAGAAGTGTTGGCAGCTGAAACTGCCTAACACAATAATTTAAAATTATTTAATATACAAATATTTATTTTAAATTTATAAACATTCTGTTAAAGCCTTTTTGTTCCTCTAAACTAACTGAACACGTTTTATATTTAATATTTGTATTAATTTCCAAAATGTGTTGAGCGAGCTAAATCTAATAAATTCTATTGTTTTTATGCAAATTTAAACATTTTATATTAAAAAAAAGTAATAACAGTTTCAGCGGCAGCAACGGTAACAAAAACGTAATGAAAGAAATATAAACATAAAAATAAAAAAAAATATGAAACACAAAATTATAAATTAAAGGGGATTTATTTTAAAGTTTCAAACCTACGAAAACATAAATTGACTTTCACGATTGCAATAAACATATCTACCATTTTCTTGGAATATCTAATCAAATCGGAAGTTAAAATATGTTGTTAATTGCTATTTCGGTAGAATAGAGGTGTGGAATATGGCGTTATCGTTTCTGAAAAAAATGTTACATATTAGCAAATATTTTACCATTTCTGCATGCTTGTGTTCCTTTCTACGAAATATGCAATATTTACGAAAAGCAATACCTCTCTTTCGAAATATGTTATATAAAAAACTGGCGAATATTTGAAATTTGTCGCACTGAACTTAACAAAATTTCAGGGTGAAATACCGCATTTTTTTCCAACTGTTGATACAAACAACAGCTTAATTTTAAGTGTTTATTTTATGTTGAAATTTGACTTAATAATTGTTGCATTGTAATCGTAAAAAGCGTATTACTTTGTAAGGGTTCGGCCAATCTGAAGAAAGTGCTACCTATTAATAAGGCAAACTTTTTTTCAGAAAGGAAAATGCCATTAGTATTTTTTTAACTAGACCCCACATAAATAATTTACAACGCTAAAAAGGGGAATTTAACCAAATGTTTGATTCAATTAAATAAAAAACAGTTTGTGACCAGGGGCTTCAAAAAATATTGAGGTAAAAATTTGGTATTTTAAATAAATTTTAAAGATTTTACAACTTAAAAAATCACCTGCTAAATGATAATCTCATATGCAAACTGTATATTTTTCATTTTTCACACATATAGCTCGCTGGCTTTATGTAAAAGAGGAAAGCACTGTGGGCTTTGCTTTGATAAATTGTACTTTTTTTTGTTTGTTTGTTTTTAATTTAAAAGTTTCAAAATCAAGTTTATTATTTTGCTTATTATTGTGGCAAAAATTAAACAATTTTACTGATTCTCATAAAAAATTAAATAACCTTAGACTATAAAGCTCAAGACTAAATAAAGCTGAGTATAGTTATTTTCAAAATGCACATGTAGTTCGTAACAAATTGGGACACGCTTAACTTTTCAAAACATTCGCCTTAAAATTAATATTGGTCTCAATAAGAATGCACTATTTAAATTTTGTAGTATTTCTGTGCAAGTTTCTGTTACATATGATTGTTCCGATTTATAAAAAATGGAGCGCTGCATAAAAGAAGAATGCGTTACTATTGTCAAAACCCGTTACGCCGATTTCCCTCACATACTTTTAAGAATTTTCAGTCAAGAAAGTGTCTAATATGTCAACAATTGAAAAAGTGGTCAGCAAATTTTAAAATATTGGGTCGAATATGGATTGTAAGTCTACTTTGCGCCGTTGAAAATCCTGTTGCTGTAAATGGGAGTGTCGCCGCAAACCCAAAAACATTAATTCCGCAGTGACTGTTAAAGGAATTTCTTACAGGAATTTGATAACGGAATGTTGTCATGTCATGAATGTGGATTCAGCAGGAAGGCGCCACCTACCAAACCGAACATGAAATACTCGAGTTATTGCTGTTAAGATTTCAATAGTGCAATCTTATTTTCTCTTATATTGAATGAATTTTTATTAAATTCGGTAGACACCTTTTGGCACCTTTTCATGATAGAATTTTTGTAGTGGCGATTACCCGAATAGGCCCAAAACTTGGCTGAGGTTGGATGATATGTTATAACTGGCAACAAAAAGTTTTCTACAATCTATTCTATTTAAATATTAGACGTCATTTATTAATATGTAACGAAAGCTTGGGGTTACCTTAACGGTACGTAAAACTCTCAATCATATGTTTTTGAATTTCTTAAAAAAAGGAAGCAAATATAAAATAATATTTACTTTCCTTGTTTTTATTTCCTCATCATAAGTGAAAAATGTAAAAAAAATTGTCCTGCAAAAATCGATGAACTACGTAGCTAATATGGACACAATCTACCACCTTTTCTCGCTGCTCTTTTCCTTGTTTTTATTTGGAAATTGTTAACTAGAAATTTCTCAGCTTTTTACTGACATTTTGTCACTGTTTATTAGTATGCTAATCATTTGCCACCCTGGATATTTTGTTTGTCAAAAAATAAAGCAACAACAACAATAATGTAAAACATTCAGGCATATCGTATAGTTGTGGTATAACAGAATTTCAACCGCTTCAGTCACACTTACGTCCGCATTCACTACACTACCAGGTAAATTATAAAATAAGGCGTGTTAAACAATAAATTTGTTGACAAATATTGTTACAAGTTAACGGATTAAAACAAGACGAGTAAAAAAAATTACGGACTATTAGAAGCAGCGAATTTAATCGATACAATTTAGGTCCTACGAGTCGCACTTTTAATGTTGTTTTGTGATTCAGAACAGGATCGTTGAAGACTTCATTTTAACCCATGTGTTCCTTAGAGATTTATGGCTCGTGGGTAATTCTTAATATTTCTGTAAACGGACGAGCTACTTAAGTTTACTTTTTACTAAACGACGTTGACACTAAATAAGGTCAAGTGACTTTAACAAAGTCTATCTAGGAGTGAACATTTAAATAAACTTACTAACTGAATATGACTTTCTGGTTTTACGCTTTAGTTATATGATTGCTTTCAGTAGTAAAATAAGTAAATGAAATCTTTAATTTCATAATATTTTGTATCCTTCTTAGAAATACTCTGACGGCAGCCCCGTGTATTTTATTGCAAGTATAAACTAAGGCAGCAAACTATAAAAAGAAGTCAGATCTACTGCAGATGCCGGGAGATATGTAAAAATATTTTTTTATAATACGTCATTTGACGTTTCTGAAAATTATTTTCAGTTTGCCGTTAAACAAGAAAGCTGTAGCAACTGGCACCAACAATAAGATTTTTTACAGACCTGCCATGATTAACTTCGGCACCTCTGGGACGACCTTATCCGATGGTGGTCTGAGCGGTTCGGAGCTACCCATTTTCTGCTGTCAATAGCTCTAATTTTGTCAGTCTGTGTTGTAGTGCAACGCCACATTGATCTTGTACCAAGATCTTCAGTCTGGGCACTTACGTTCCACATGGTGCCAGTGTTTATATCGTTTCTGGTCGGACTTTCTAGTCCTTCTTCTTCCAGTTTCAGGTCCAAGACAAACGTTTATATATAAGTAGTATGGATGCCTTTATTATTTGTTAAGATCGCTGGCTTATTTTTGCTTTACATTACTTTGTAATATTACTGGATGGATACACACAATAATATCGACTTTCTTTCGTGCACGCAAGGAATACGTAGGACAGGTGCCATAATTCTGCAAGCCCTGTTTTTGCCTTGACCTGTAGCTAAGTAAATATAATACTCACGATCGGACACGCAAAGTCACCATTACATACCTCCTACATACAACCAAAGAGCAAGTGAGATAGTTGATGTGATTCTGCGTGCCCGATTTGTTTTCGCTTGTAACAGAAATCCTTGTATGCGTGTGTGCATAGATTATAATTCTAAATGCCAAACTCTATATTGTAAGATAGACATTGGCATGCACTATTATGATCATTATATTCATTATTTTTTCATAGTTGGTATAATTTTGTCAAAGAAAAAGACAAGCCAGAATCAATTTGGAAGTCAACTTGAAAAAATTAAAACTAAAGCCTGACTAAATTACAGGACATTATTCTTTTTTTTTTAAATATATAAGTTTATTTAATATTTTTCAAATAAAAATATACCGATCGTGTTATTTAATATTCGAAAACGAAAGACGTAATTGCAAACATCAGGTCTGCTTCCCCCATCTCCTCCGGCAGCAATACATTAAGGGGAAAAGACTTATTTTACAAAAAGGAAGTTGCCAGAAGTCTATTAGCCATAAAGTGAATTTTTCGATTCCTTCTACCGGATGAGCACAATTGGCCGTCCCCGCCGCTCCTATGCGCAGTTCTACACATAGATAGCAAATTTTGCATTATGGCTGCGTGGGCCTTGGAATTACCCCTTTGAAGCCACCCCTTCTCCAACCGTACTAGTTGCACACATGCACCCAAACTTCCCACAACTTGGGCCTAAACCATAAACACCACGCTAATCTCCCGCAACCAGCAAAATGCGCATAGAGACTAGCTTATCCACCCCCCACAATAAATTGCGTTGTTTTATTATAAAATGAGTTGGGATTAAAAAATTATTTTATTTTTTGATATAAGAAAATTTATTTCGTTTGTTAATAAAATTGCAAGCTGTCTGCTACATCACACTTTTTTATTTGTACTTAAGTTTGCAGTTAAGTTTGAGACCAGCGTTGCCGTTTTGGTTAATATTAACCAAAAATTGGTTAATTTTTTTTTCAATGTGTACATGTGTATATATTTTTCAATATGGTTATTTTTTTTCTAACCAATTACTTAACACACATAAAAGAATGTTTCTATGCATCATCGTTGAAAAAAATTTACATTCAGAATAAAAAAAAATGTATTACATAGTTGTTGAATTAAAAGAAATTGTATTAAAAACTTTAATTCATCTCAAATGAATGCGGAGAAAATTTTGCGTTTATGAATGCGGAGAAAATTTTCAATCATATTTGATAAAGATGATTGACGGTGTCCTTCTTGTCTAACAAAAAGTTTAATATTTTAGTGAAAATAAAAGAATTTACAATGAACCGACGTAAATTATTCGAGCTATTCAGTAATCGAAATTGGGTGCTTTTACTTGCTCTTCCATTATTCGAGCAACGATTAATCGATTGGGCACTCTAGTTCTGAGTTAGTGTCATTATTTCTTCTGCAATTCAATTTGAATAAAGTTCCACAAATAACTTAATTATAATTGCACTTTTTAACTCTGAAGTGTAGTTGTTTTTATTATTATTATTTTATTATTATTTTTTGCTTTTTCATTTGTGTTATGTAGTTCAAAAACATTCAACCGAACAAATTAAGAAATGAAAATAACAACACTATTGATAATTGCGCCTTGTTTAAGCTTTGATTTTTTACAATGCTATTTTGACTAAAAGTCTTATTTAGTAATTAAGGTTTCATGCATAATAACCTTTAGCTATTCTAAAGCCATTGCCTTTTAAAGATTTAGGTGCCTCTAAAGAAATGACAATCGAGAATGCCTTTCCCATAATGATCTTTAAATTGATGTAGTTACTAGAAAAATTGGCAATATAGTAATTGTTTATTATATTAATTTTATCGTTGTTCGTAGTATTTACTTTTTTTATTAGAACGTTAAAATATATAAATATAATGGTTTTGGTTATTATTTTCTCATTTGGTTATTTTTTAAAGAAATTTTGGTTACAAAAATTTTTTGGTCGTGGCAACACTGTTTGAGACCCATCTCGTTTTCCATCACATACCGGAATATTTGCGAGATATAATTAAAAGAGCAGCGTAATATAAAAGTTGCAGTGCATAAACTGAACTTTATGCAAGCCATAGACGTTGCAACAACTCGGTTGGTAATGAAGTTGGGTGTTTTGCCCACAAACGATACAACTTCGTTTCCGACTTCATTTTGCAAATAAACCTTTTTGAGTAAAGATGGCATGTGGCAGCAATGGAAAGTTCAGTGGTGTTGTAACTTCTTCAGTTCTTTATTGTTTACGAATTACCGTAGTACCCCCACGACACTAAAAGTCCTTTTTTCCAATTTGAAACCATAAATAATATATCGCGCAAAATATTTGTACATTTTCGAAAACGGTTTAAATTTCCTAGCAAAGAAAATTAAAAAAAAATCAAAAAGCATTCTATACAGACTGGACAAGTAGTCTCTTTGAGTTTTTAAAAAGTACTTTTTAAAGGGAAAAATACTTTTTACTGATCTGTGGTCACTGTGATAATTAGCACTAAATATAATGAGGTTATACAACGCCCTTACTAACGTCACAAACGGGATACAACTTGCGAAAGAAATCAAAATTTTCTGATTTTTCGTATAACCGAGACACAACTTAATACAACGAGCCCATAAACGGTCGCATCGTCCCTGTAAGGCATGCTTTAGTGTTAAAGCACAGTCGGTAGAACGGCATGCGAACACACCAAAATTATGATTGTATGTGTTGACATATTACGATGACAGTGGCTCCATATCAATTTCTTCGCTTTTTTTATGACCTTTTTTATCTCTTAATTTACATATTTATTGATTATGTTTTATGAAATGGTTATTTCTTAATAAAATACAAATTTTTAAACCAGTTACTTGGCGCTAAATAACAAAAAGGCATGACCGATGTTTAAGACCATTTCCAACAAATACATGACTCTACCTTTTCGATTAAAACAAAAACAGAACTGCGTGTGTGTTTGTGACTATGAATGCGTGCGTTGAGGATTATTGTAATACTTAAAAGGATTTATTTAAATTTGTGGCTTCTTACTTTGTCAACGCTTTTAAGAAGCAGGTGCAATCAAACATTTTAAATAAATAGTTCGCACAAAATAAAGTTCCTGGCGCCGAAGACTAGTGTGAATAAAATTTAATTTATGACATTTATTTGCAATTTCAACTAAATTTATTTACGAAATAAAAAAATATTTTTTATATTTAAAAGGCATTTCTTTAGGTTTTTTTTTCTTTTTGCTTGCCTGAATGAAGGTTTATAAAATCTGGCATAATTCTGAGCCCCAAAAACGTAAAAAACTTTGCATATACATGCTCATACATAGCTGACTAATGGCGTTTTCCTTTCAGATAAAAATGTTGCATACATGCATGTTCCTTTCTAAAAAATATGTCGCACGAAAAACTGGCGAATATGTAATATTTTTGCACTCAACTTAAAGTTTAACCTTGTTTACAACTGTATTATTTATTTTAATGAAAAATATCGCAGCCGACCGTTTAATGTATGGTCTCCTTTCGATTTCAAACAACTGATTTTTAATTTACGACTAGCCTTTATTCTTGACTGTAGTGATTTCAGACTGTCGGCCATGTCATTTACATTTAACAGGTGTCTGCCAGTGGTCCTGAGCCTTTAACTAGCAAGTGCTGGACACTTCCACATAATGTGCGCTACCGTCGTTCCCTCTTCCACAGGAGTATCTTTGTCGGCAGACCCGTCTACCCCTCGCAAGGCATTCTTGTCCATCTCTGCAGAATTTCTCCGTTGGCCAGTACACACTGGCGGTTTTACAGAAATTAATTTCTCCACCTCTTGTGAGGCTTCATTGTCCATTCCTATCAGAATCTCACGATCCAACGCCTTAAAAGTACCTTAAATCTGACCCCTCGACTCCTCAAGAGGCATTTTTGCCCATCTCTTCCAGATCCATCCCTTGACCAATTAAAACCGGAGTTCCTTCAAAGAATTCATATAATTTCCACGAGTAATGGCGAAAAAGATATCCACCCACACAGAGCTGTATATGCACGTTAAGTCTGTATTACAACTACAGATGGACTGGTAATCAGAGTTCGCATACTAGAGATTAACCTCTTGGCCACCTTTCCATGGCGTATGCTGTTCCACTGCGTATTGGGGAATTTTCTCGATTTGTTTAGCCAGACTCCTAGCAGAGACAGTAACCTGTTGGCGGCTGCCATCACGAAGTCAGATCTTTTGACAGTGCAGCTTTTTGCCTACCAGCTTGAACGGTATTAACTTCATTCTTTAAAGTCTTGTGTGAAAAGTACTTTTTAAGAAATTTTTTTTTTAATTAAAGGTACTTTTTCGCACTTTCTTTTTATATTAAAGATGTTTTCATAAAAATAATATGCATGAAAAGTATTTTCTTCTTAATAATTCAAATAAAAAACTTCGTTTCTTATAAAATCTAGACAACACAAAATGCGTTTGTTTAAACAACTTTTTTAAACTTAATTTTAACCTTGATGACCACTGTATTCTCTTAGCCTTCCACAATATATTGTCTCGATTTTAGTTATGTCGGTATTATAAAACAATAAAAACATTTTTTTTATAATAAATTAATGGGGAGTAACATAATAATTTGTCGAATAAGGTTAAAATAGTTGAACGAAAGTATCAAATGTCAAAGTTATAAATTTTATTTTGTAGCATGTGGATGATTTTCAATAACACTTTACCTTCTTTAAAAAATTCATTGTCAGCAAGCTAAAACAAAAGAACAGAAGAAAAATATTTAAAAATTATCAGCAAAATAAAATTTTTAATTTTTGTTATTTATTTGTTCTCTGGCTTTTTTATTTATTTATTTAATAAAAAAAACACAGTTTTCAATCAACCAACTTGTTTGTATCTGCCTCTTTGGATTTTATTATTTTTGCTCAATTCACTGATCTAATCAATTATTTCGGGAATGATACATTTAGTACAATTCTGCCTTGAAAGTACTGCCATGACTGATTTGAAACAAGTTTTTCTAATTAAAAAATTAGAAATTTGTTACGAATTAAATAATTATAAGGCCGGGCAGAGCTGTTTCTGATTCTAGAAACAAAAGATATGTTGAAAACAAATTACGTTCACATCAGTAGTACGCAATTTAGCTGGATAGACCTCAGTAATCATAGCAAAATATTGGGCACCACTAACGATCCCTGCTTAAATAGCGTCGGCCATAGTCCTGCATTCCCTAACTTCATTAGATTGAGCGATTAAGAAAGAGATCAAACATCGCTTAGTATGATTTTGCTGGATTTTTTTTTATTTAAAGAAGACAATGTTTTATATTCTGTAAAAATATCGTGGAAACGATAAATATTCAAGTTATTTTTTCTTTACTTGTGACATTTTGGCACGATTTTTGGTTCACGTTAGTAAAAGTTTAAAAGGCTTTTAGTATGTTCAGACATGCACTTTAATTGACTCAATTAGCATTTGACAGCTGAAATGTGTTAATTTAGGTCTTGGAAAATATGTGTTAAAGAAATAAAAAAAAAAATAGACAGAAATTCGGCTTGAAATTAATTTCTCAACACAATAATTATATTTAAAAGAAATTAATTACTTTGAAATGTATTTTCGTTAAGTATTTCACAATTTTACTAACCAACTGCAATTTCTTGTCATTTTTGTTTAAAATTTTTTATATGTAGAGTTTGAGAACTATTTTTGTGGTTGAATGTGCCATCATTTTGTCATTGTACAGAGTTATTTCTGCTCACTAAACACTCTTCACCAGAGTTGCGCTAGGAATTTGACTCAATTAATGTTGCGATTTTGTACTGCTCATTTGAATAATTGGTTTCTTGTTTGCTGAATTGATCCCAATCAAGCCCTATAGTATGCGCCTTAGTTGCACAATTAAGAGATTTAAATAATTAATTTCTTGAAAAATTTTGATTTAAACCCGAATTTCTATCCATTTTTCTAAATTCATGAACACAAGCCTTCTGGTTCCAAATGAATGCATTTTCAGCTGTCGAGCGCAAATTAAGTAAGCTAAATTGCATATGTGTGAACACAAAATCTAAAACTCAATTGAAAATTCATTTGCCTCAATTAAGGCGCAGGTGTGTAGTAGTAATAATTAAGTAAATTTACTAATATTTGGCTTCAAGACAACTTACACATCTGTATTTAACTTAAAATTATGTTTTAATTTACAGACAACATTTTTAAACAAACATTTTGATAAAATTGTGTCTTTTCTTTATTTGCAGGTATGTTCATTTTGAGACAAATCGCAGTTTCTGTAGCATAGAAAAAGGGGTATGTATTTTAGCAATTCAATAATGGGTAGGATGTCCTTAGCCTTTCTAGGTTACAAAATGTTTTTGCCTCATAATTTTCAGCAATCGGGTTAATGTATTCACTTTTGGAGTCCTTAAGATTAGACACATTTGCTTTAGAAACCTAAAAATATAATAAAAATTTAAGGGGAAGCGTAAATTCTTGCGGTCCGTCCTACGAAATCACAGTAAAAAACAAAAACTTAGTAACTAGTTTCCATACGACAAGAAGTCGACAGAAAACTTTGTTAATTGGTTCAATGCTTCTAATATTTTGAAAGAGTTTCAATACCCCAATGAGCCTTCCGTGCTCTAAGTTGTAAATACCACTTATAAAATAATTTACCTATTGTATATACGACATCCTTTTCGCCTTTGTTCACCAAATTTTAACGCTTTCTGTCAGACAACCCTTTAAACTATTGTGAACTCATTTACAAAAAAAAAACTATTCGAAAATGTTTCGTAACAACATCAAACCACCTTGAAATTAAAACAAAACTGAGAAAAAAACCAATTTAAATATTTTAACAATTAATACAATTTTAATATGTATCTGATCACTAAAATTTAGTTTTAAAAGACCAGTTTATATTTACACAAGTATTCATTTTAGTTTTGAGGAGCAACACACAACAACATGCCTCACTTTGACTTCTTCTTTCCATTTATTGAAGCAGAAAAAAATCACAAAAATCGTCAATATGTGTACGAGAATGTGTAGAAGAAGCAAAGAGGCCTTAACAAAAAATAAAATTAAATGCATGAACATTTTAGACCAGTATGAATGACGACTGAGAGACTCTATGGGACATCTAAAGGAAAAAGCCGCCGATAGCAAGAAAAAACGAAAAAAAACTGAATTGAAAAATAAAAAATTTAAAACACTGCACACGCACACATTAACAAATTGAAGTGAACAGAACATATACAATTTTTTCAAATTGTAAAAAAGGAGCAAAAAAGTGTTTCAAGTGATTTCCTAAAAAAGGGTAACAATTGTTATTTTTTATTTCTAAATTTTCAAGTTTTTCAAAATTCATTTTCTGAAACTTAATTTTCTAGTTTTAAAGTAAAATACATTTTAAAATTATTAAAAAAAGGATTAAAATTGGTCTATAAGCCTTTCTTTCCTTTCAACGTTTCGAAAACTCATTCATTGGCACTTGAACTTGATGGGCAGAAAAAACCAATAAAATCAAAATGTTCCCTCGTCTGTTGCTTTGTTTCCTATTGTCCATCATGTTTCTTTTTCTTTTTTGATGTTTCTCAGTACAATGTTTCTTCGTGTGTATCGCTGTGTACTGTTTTTTATGGCTTAGTTCGTTGAAAGCTGTCATGCTTTAATGATCACCTGCACAGATTACCAACATTATTTGCTTTTTTTCGCTATATAGTCTGCGTCATATTCACACTTAATGTTTGGTTTGTAGTTTCCTCTGTGGTTGCATCGTCTGTATCAAAACATGAAACCAGGCTTATAAAGAATGTTTAGTCTAGTATTCATTCATCTGTATCTACCATTAGGCACTTCCAGAAAAACTATTGACAATATTTTTCACATTTCGTTCTGTATGAAGCTATTTATTTTCACCATTATTAGAACTGATCAATTTGTTTCCATTACATTTCGAAATAGGTAAATTGTATTGCAGATTTCAGGACTCCTGTTGCATATTTTTGACTTTACTCTCAAGATATATTAAGATATACGAGGGACTTACCACGCCCACTATCGTTTAATCATCTATGTTTCGTTATCTATATATAAGAAAAATTTCTACTTTGTAATAGAGACGCCAGAGTCAGGCCTACATAAGATTCGTTTTATTTCTATAAAAAGTGTTGAGTAGAAGAGCGGGTGTAAATTAAGTGTTGCATGTGTTTTTAAGTGGAGAATCTGATAAAATAAAAAGGTTTTCCTTCGTTGCCAGATGTAGGCACAATATAAAAGCGGGTTAAAGAGTACTCCTTTGCTAAAACTAGACTTTAAAAGTTTGTTTGGTATTATCTTTTAACAAATTGAGATTTCGGGAGTTTTGAAAAATATGTCTGTTAAAAGCGGTGACGTGAGGACAGGCGCGTATCCAGTGGTGAGAAAAATAAAATACTTTCCCCTTCAAAAAGGTTAGAAGCTAACATTTTCCCATGCAAAAAATTTTAAAAGTCGAGAAATTGTTTGCTTCCGTGAAAAACTTTGTCCCCTAAAGCCCAATCTTAATCCGTGCCAGATAGAGGGTGCACTGCCACCATTTGTACTATAACTGATGCTAAATACACTGGCTGTCTAATAACAAGCTATTAAATTGAACATCGATTCAGTGTAATGGAGACGAATTTAAAATTTACGGAAGCTTTATATCCTCGCAACAGATCGACGTCTCCCTGCTTGCGAAGTTCAGATAACGCAAGAACTGCAGCTGAATTGTATTCACTAATGCAATAGATTTTTAACATCGATTCTTCCACAGCATTTTACTGTTTAGAGCTCTTTTTAGACCGGAGGTATAATCGGTTCATACTTCTTTGAAAATGAGGCTTAACAGTGTCTGTAAAAAGTTTTCGATATCGCGATAGGGTAACCTATATCTCATTACTAAGGTAGACAAAATGGCCATCGACAATTCCATTAAAGCATTAAGACACTTCCGTGACGTATACTTCCACATTTGGGTAAGCAGAAGCCGCCTTCTTGTGGTCACCTGGTAGTTATTAGAATGAGATAAAAAATTGATACTTGATATACAATAAAATACCAATTAATTAACATGAATGCTCACAAGGAAAAATAAAACTAAAGATGGCTTATAGCCGAATCCCATTTGTCACCAAACCAAACTTGACAAGAGATGAGTATCAAGTCTAAAATTTACGCAGATCTAAGATACCAGAGCGAATATTTACTGATCTGGCTTAAATTCCTATAAAATTTAAAAAACGGATTTTCGAAGTTAAACAAATTTTTATTTAAAAAATCTCTAGGAATTCATTCGAACGTCATTATTTTCAGAGCAATTATGGACAAGACTTTCATAATTTACAAAGGGAAACTTTAACATTTTTATTTTCTTGATTTGATATTCCGACAGGGTGTGTTGATGTTGATTTTGGGAGCGAATTTCCGTCATCTCTTGAAGATGGTACATAGCCGAAACCGGTTTGTCTCCAAACCTAACTTGACAAGGACTGATGACGGAAATTCGTTCCAAAAAAAAATCTACATTTTTATTTTCAATTATTAATATAATTCTATTCATTCACAAAGAATTTAGATTAATCAACTTAATTAAATAAATTAAGTCAAATTTAAATAGAAAACAATTAAATCAAATTAATCGCAGAGAGTAAAACTTTAAACGTAAAAAAAACAAACGTAACAACAAAACACTACTCAACAATGTATAATTTACCAGAAATTTTAAGTGTGTGAGTTTTTGTTATTTAAAACAATTATGTTTTATGGCCGTACAACTCAATTAATTGTTTAAGGCGAAAAAATATTACGTAATAAAGTTAAACATTAGAAAACAAAAACAATATTTGAACGTTTGAAGCGAATTAGTATAAAAATTTAATTAATTCAATTTCATGAAAATAATTGGGAAATTTAGAAATAAAAAAAATTGTTTCTCTAAACTTTAAAAATTGTGTGGATTTTTAAAACTATCTGTAGGAATTACGAAAATAGGGCAATCACTAACCATAACTGATAATTTCGAAATTGCTAAAAAAAATTAAATTTGGAGACTTTGCAAAAAAATTTTAGGAGTGGTTAAAAAAATGGGGAAATATCTCTTGAAATACATATCGCTGTTGTTAATAATAAAAACATATATCATTATTTGATCGTACTTTTATTAAAATAAAATGCCACAAACAGTTTTAAAAACTTGGGGATTTCGCTTAATAATTTTAGGAATTGTTTAAAACTTCAAATTATTTCTTAAAACTTTTAGGGAAGAAAACAAATTTACGGATATCATAAAATATTTTCTATTTTGCTTAATCAATTTAAAAAATTAAAATTATGGAAATTTTTGGAAAAAACTTTAGGAATTCCCAAAAGTTCAATGCATTTAATATGAAAATAAATGCTAGAACTAGAACTGAACATTATGGTAAAACAAACTTTTCTAACTGCAGTTTTAATATGTATTTGATCGGTTCCCATACAGAAAAAAGTTAATATGATCAAACATTATATACCCCAGTATATAAAAAAACTAGGGATAGGGATAATCTTCAAAAAATCTTATATTCTACGGGGTGGTTCGAAAGCATCCTATTGTACAACTTTGTTGACATCATTTATTTCTGCAGCTTTATTCAAAGTATTTTTCATTCCCAATAGTCAGGGGAAACAACGTTTACCGGATATTACTGGCAACTCTTACATGATTAATATTAATCATGACTAATCATGCGCGGTTTTGAGTAATTTAATTGAATAACGTCAGAGTAATTATTAGAGAATTCGGTATGAAACTTGATGATGCAGACATAAATCGTCTACTGATTTTTCTAGGTATTTAAATGGAAGTTGTCGGAATTTTACAGAAATTTGTAGGCAATTCTCAAAAAACAGGGAAAATTAAAAAAAAAATTAAATTTACAAACTTTTTGCTTTCTTTTGAACACGAGTGTAAAATAAATGGTTCAAATTCACTTCCTTTAAATTTTGTTTGTTTTTGTTTTAGTTTGTGTTTCTTAAATGTGCCGGTTTGATTCTTTATGGTCGTTGTTTTTTCTGTTTTAACGTTCTTAGGTTGCTTTTCTTCGTTTTTCATATTTCTTCTATATACCCTTCACATTCAAAAGAGAATACAAACATGTAAGATTCTTATCAACTCATCTGGTAGTTCAAAAAACTTCTACAATGAAATACGTAAATGAAATGCTGCACAGCTCCTTTGGCAAAATTCAAAATTTTTAATACAAAAGAAACTGGTTCAATACCACTTTATGACATAGACGCACTCAGAGAAAAAGTCTTAAAGATTGTTGTTGGCTTTTTCCCTGCAGCAGGAAGTATTCGTGGATTCATACATATAGCCGTAGCCAATAGGTTCGTTAGGCGAGAATAGTTTTAATTTTGTGGTTTATTGAATGGGTCTGTGCGACCGGCCTTTCCCTCCTTTTTCCACTTTTTTTGAATGCAAGTTTTATTTAGTATTTGGTTTTCCCTTTTTTCGTTCTTTACGCTTCAATAAGTTTTGGTTTTCCCCCTTTTTGTTGTCCAACATCATGATTGATTTTTAGTTTAAAAGAACGTTTTTATGTTCGCTTTTGAGCGATTAGTTCAACTAATTCAGAGATGCCAGCTTATATAAAATTCTTAGTAACATATGGAGGTTTCGCGCAGCGCTTGGGAATTGGATATACAGATTTTTGTCGGAACTGTGAAAATGATAATAATAAGACGAATCTAAGACATCTCTGGGACAATCAAAGGTCATGTAGTCAACATTTTTGGCAACAGGTATTGAAATGAGTACCATTCTGAACTATATTGCAAAATCGGCTTGGTTCTGCGGTAGTTCCTATCAGAAAACAATACCTATTATCCAATATAGATGGATTACGTTCCCTTCCTCTATTTTGCATCCGACAACAAACAGCTGCACATCATAGCACACTGGTTCTTTAGTGGCCCATCTAAAATATGAGCGGAGAACCTGGCCAAGTTTTTAAAGGGTTGAACCCAGGTTTTGTGCTAGGTTTTCAGAGGACGCAATTAAGACTATCGCGTAAAGCTTATCTGATATTGCAGATTTAGCAACCACGCGAAGAGAATCGGCTTGATGCGCATGACTTCTGTAGAAGTTGTCGCAATAAAGGGGAAGAGGAGACAGTTTTTCATCTCCTGTGCCTTTGTTCTATCTTAGAGCACCAACGCTCTGTGGAAGTGATCTTTAATCAGTATCTCCGAAATATTGCATATAAGTATAAGGGAAATCAATTCCTTCGTCAGCTGTTGTAAGGTTGACTCAACATAGGCACAATTATAGTGACCAGTCAACCCTTTAGCTTTCTCTACGTTCCTTCTTTCTTTAGCCATCTCTTACTCAGGTAACACAAAGGAACCGAATCCGCGAACTCTCGTGGGTCTGTATTGCAGACCTCTTAACTATTTAACTTGGAAAAAATTGATCAATTTCTTGAAACTATGATAGCTGCCAAGAGTATTAATGAAAACCAAAAGCTATCAAAGTGTAGTGACAAAATTTACTGTAAATATCAAGCGAAGGAGCCTATACCTTGCCGCCCATAATAATGTCAGTTCTAACGGAGAATTCGGTGGAAGACTGCGGTATAAAGAAGGTTGGCGGGAGTACTGTTTTTGCAAAATCAAATTACTATGAAATTTCCAAAAATTGCCAAATGAACGGTAGCATTGCATTGTGCGATTCACTGTACGGGATGAAGAACGTGTGGCATGAAAAGCCATTTGGCTGTCGCAAACGAGGTTCTTAATTTCATTACGACAAAATCGATTCCAGTAACAATAAATCGTCAAACTTAAAGTAGGGCAATAATTTGGGATACCCTACTGTCACCGATTAACTGCTTCATAATATCCTGCACGATTCGCGAAGTACCAAAATACACTTGAACGTATTAACATGGATGTGTGTCATGTACTTTTAGCTTTATTTGTTGAGCATATGTGCTTTTTTGAGAATTCCAAAGATATTTTTGGAAAATATCCAAAATTCCTCATTTTTATTATTATTATTTTTAATTAATTGTGTGGTGTGTCAAAAGTTCTTTATAAAGAGCAAAAATCACCTTGTCAAAGTGCCTGTCGCCGAACTGGCCATCTTTGGCCGAGTGCGACTCCAGGCATTCTACACAAATATCCTTATAATGTGGGTATAATTTGTATTTTACTAATTTGTAAAATTTGCAAAACATTTTCTTGCATCTGCGTAAAAGTTTGAAATTCTCAATTTTTATGTTTGGAATTTCCAAAATACCCATTTCAAATTTTTGTAATTTTTTTTTTGTTTTATGTGGTATTTAAGCCCTTTAGTTTAAAAATAAATTGGTTAGTTTTTATATTCTAACAATGTTTCAAACACTCCCTATTTTTTGGAACTTTTTTCTTAAAAAATCCTTACTTGCTCTTTTTTATTTATTTTAAATATTTTACCTAAAAATACTTTCTCTTTCAATCTTGTGTTGTAAACTCTGTTTCAAAACAATTAAAAAACTTTTTTTTGTGTCTTTAAAAATTCGTTTTCAACAAACTACAATGGAAGGATTTTCAATGGTGTGAAACTATCGAATATTGTGAAATTCGTAAAATATCGGCATTTGCCTGGCGCCTAGCTCGCTCTATTGTGTTTGCCTTGAAACGTTGTAAAAAAGAGTACATCAATTTAGTTTTTACAAGGTTTTGTTTTGAAAATTGTGTGAAATAAAAAATGGTTGGACCTTCAGCTATAAACAATGAGCATTTCACAAAAGTTTGCAGAAAATCAATAATAAACTTTTTGTAAGAACGTAACATTGATTGAAATTTAACCCAAAGTGTAGTTCAGCAACCAAAATAGAGGTGAATCTCACACGTATTCATGTTTCACACGGGAAAAGCCTTCATCTACTAATAAGTTCGAATAAAGTTCTCTGTTTGACTGGTTTCTCTGAAACCGTACTTTTTTACCATGTTCTGATGGCGCTCAGTCGAATGTGAAGGTTTAAAGGACATGAGTACCGAAGACACTTGAAGGCTATTGCGAAAGAAAACTATCATCTATTCAGAGAAACTTACAGACAACTTTAACATGACTTTAACTAAAATAACAAATTCCACCAACAAACGGAAACACAATATTGTGTCAGTCCGAAACCGATCAAGTTTGATAAGTTTAGACAACGCTCGAGAGCAAGACGCTGGTTACTTGCTTCGTTTGATTCGCAGAGTATGTAATCGCCATGTTAAACATGGCGTCAGGGACACTAACTAAGTTGAATAACTCATCAAATGCTGATAAAATTCGTAACGCACCAGGAACTTCATTTAATTTCGCTAGTGTCTTTCTAAACTTTAACTTGACTCTCTTTTTTGGCTATATTAAAAATTTCTCGCTGTAATACAACATATGGCTGTACTTGTGATATATTACAATCTTCAAGGCACAACAACATTACGTTCTTTTCATAACAACACAGCATTTTCTTGCACTGTAGGCAGTCACCGTGTCTTGTGGAAGTTTATGGTGAGCAAGCTCCTTCTCAAGCTCCTTGTAGAGATTCGTTTCGATGCTTCAAAGATGGTGTTTTGATGTTGAAGGCAAATAACGTACGTGGTGGAATCAGAAGGGTGTTTCGTAGTATGTGCTGGCCAGACTATCACGGTAGAGTTGTGCAAAATATGCCACAGGATATGAAGCTTTAATTTTTACCATGTTTCGTGTTTCTGTACCAGTAAAACAGAGTTTGAAAACAATCAGAGGAAAAGTTTTACCTCACTATTCTTATAACGCAGACCTTACCCCATCACACTACGTTTTATTTCGATCAATGCAGAACAACCTGGGATCGAATCGTCATATACGTGAACGTACAACTCTGTACGAAAAAATTCCTTTTTCTGATTGCGATGTATGTGAACGTACTGCACTTCATGAAATTCTGTGTTATAGCAGCCGTTACCTTCCCAATTAACGTTACATGTTGAAGAACTGCCATCTGGTTACAAAATAGATTTCGGATACATAAAAATATTTTTCAAATTCCAATAAAAATCTAAGCTGATTAAAATTATTGCGAATGAATGTCCTTTTCTAACACTATTACCCAAATTAAAGAAATTAATGATGCATTTTATAAATAAACGCCAATACTTGGCACAAAATTTGTTCTCTATGTTTTTGCATTAAATCCTTCATTGCACTCAGACGACTCTTTTGGTCCAATGCTTCGCGCATAATGTTTTCTTGTATGTCTTGCGGTACTGTCGACGTTATTTTGAAAACTGTTCTCTTGCACGTTCCAACGGGTTAGTCACTTCCTGTTGAGTGTTGGTAGCTACCGCGGGTCAAAATACACAGCGTGACTGCCGATTGTAGCACTGGAGGAACTGCCTCAAATTTAGTTTCTCCATCGCATCTGTAAAATTCTGTTTGGTCAAACGAAACAATTTGCAACCCTGTAATTAAGGATTTATGCATTATTTTGCAAAATTAACTTTTAAAACTTATGCTTTGCTCGACAGTGGATTATTGCCTCAACTGCCTCTGTATTACTTTTTCAACTTCCTCGCTATCACTTGAAGCTAGATAGATCAATAAAGGCTTAGCAATGTTTCTGTTTTGGGAATTCAAAAAAGCTCATACGATGACGTATCATGCAATTTTTTTTTTCGTATGAATATTGATGCTTGACTTAAATACGGTTCACTTTAAACGAAGGTAAAGGAAATGAAAGGATAAGAAATTCTTTTACCGCAGAATCCATCCAGAAAGATGGGAAAAGTCACAGCTAACGAAGGGGTAACCTTCCAATGATTTGGTAATTAGAAATTTTATTGATAATACAGTCATATTTTTGATAAAAGAAAAACAGCGAAAAAAATCTACTAGAGCCTGTTCTCTGAATTCAAAATAATTCCTAAAAGAATATTTAAAAATGATAACAGCTGAACATATTCTTGCAAGTAGACAGTGCTCAAATTCATTTCAACTGCTAAAATTCTTTTAATTGCTTCCAAATTGTTCAATTAAAGGTTTTTTATGATTTTATTGAACTCATTACACATTTTGATTGTGGTAGAAAATTTTACTAACACATTCACATCGGTTTCTCGTGTGTCAAAAATTTTATGATTTATTTGACATTTTAATTAACAAACGTGCACATCAAATAAAACACACAATTGCGTTTGTGTGTGTGTGTGTGTGTGTGTGTGTATTAAAAAATGATCAAGCACCAACAGGCTACAATAAGAAAAATAAAAATGAAAACAAAAGACTTCAAATATATGTATGTACAGATGTATGTATATGGGATTGTGTTTTAAGCGTTCGGGTTCTGAATCAATAAAATATATTTTTTTTATTTTAAGACATTTTTGATTTCTTAGAGACAAATTCATAAAACCTTGACCCTGAGCCATGCGAATAGCTGCTGTTGCTGTTGGTTTGCTGACAAACCAAGTAGCTATAAGAATAATCTGGGGTTGTCAAATCCCGCGTAATATGGGGCCAACTCAGCACTCAGCTTTTTCCAATGGCTGTCTTGCGCAAACCACTTGTCGGCCAGATTTAGATGTTACATCTTAAGCAAAAATGTTAGCGAAATTTGCTAGATGCATTGGCATAGTGTTGTGTCGGTCACGAAATAGTTCATTCAATCGAGAGATTATTTTAGAACGTTGGTAGCAATTTTACAACAATTGCAAACACAACACACAATTTAGTTTGTTGAATGTTATTATTGTAAAGTTTCTAGGTTATCTGAAATAATGGCTCAATTGAACGAACTAGTTCATGACTTACACAACTCTAATTGTCAAAATCGTTGAATTTTAATAATGACTTACTTTATTACGACTCATGAATTTATGTTAAATTGACCAGTAGGGCTACCATGTTGTCAAACACAATGCTTTGCAGGAACAGGAATCACCTCAACTCAGTGTTGGTCCAATTAAAAAAAAGAATATTCAAGCTTTGTTTGGTTGCCAGCCTTTGCATGATAAACATATGTAGTTGACTTTGACACATGTCAGAAGAAATAACCAAACAAAAACCTGAATCACCCTGTATAATTTAAATTTCTTTAATAAAAGTGTCTTGAATTTGTGGGAAAAAAATCTATCCGTTTGACAATTAATTCTCATCAATTTATATTGATTCAATTGAAAAGAAAATATTATTTAATACAAACTAAATAAATAACTAAATAATTCATTTAATATTAATAAAATTAAGCCTTTAAAGAAATATTCTAGCTGAAAGAAACCAAAGTCCTCAACTACACTACGGCAAACACACTACTTTTCAAAGTTTGTAGGCCCTCAAAATGGTCTAAAAACATTCACTTTTAATAAATTTTGGTAAATGCCATTTCCCCAGTGACATTTGCAAATTTCACAAAGTTTTTTGCAAAAACGTTTTTAAAAAGCAAAAGTTTGTTTTTTAATTCCTCGTTTTTAGATCTTCAGTAGTGCCTTTCATTTCCTTTTGCTACCTTTCTCCCAACGTAACTATGACGTATACAAAATATTGGCTCTATTTCCATTCCTATTTCCCACCCCTCTATCAGCAACATTTTTTTGCAGGGAAAAACAATTGAAATTCAGGTTTTATGACACAAAGTTTGTTTGCGAAAACACTGGCTTTTTCTTCTTTTTTGTGTCAGTATTTCATCAAAACTTATGTGAATGATTTATTTTTTGTTAAAAGCAATTTTAAATACAAAAAGGATTTATTGCTGTCCACTCCTAAAATAATAAATCAAAATGAAATTTCAGCATTAGTCAAAGGCTTTGTTTGAGAATATCACTGCAAACACTGCCACATAAACGAAGACCAAACTTGTGAATCACACTGTTTTAAGTACAATTTCCAAAATGGCCAAAATTACTTGAACAAACATTGAACAATTAACCTGTATGGAGTTTGCTAATTTTTCGTAAATAGATGATGTTTACAGTTGACACGAAATTAGTAGAAGAACACACAAATAATGTTGAAAACGTGTGTAGCGGCTTAGAATTCAATTCTACTAGTTGTCTAATAAAATTTTAACTTTTACTGTATTCAAAGTTATCATATCAAATAATTTTTCTTTCTTAATAGAAAGAATTAAGAAAACCAACTTAAGTCTATAAATTAAATTACTTAATATTAAACAGTCATCAGTTTTCTATATGTTCCTAATTGTTTTTGTTAAATACCCAAAATACCTAGATTCCAGTAATGTAAATTTTAGCAGAAATAAAATTTCACGAAGAAAATTAATCACTATATTTATAAAATTTGTGAAATTTCTACAATATTATTAAAATTCCCAGTTAGTTTTAATAAATACCCAAAATGTCCAATTTGAATTTGAACAAGGAAAATAAAAAAAATTTTGATATAAATTAGTTTTCTGAAGTTTGTTAACTCGATACACGCCATCCACTGATACTGGGACACTTGAATAATCGTTCTATTGTGGTATAAACCGCCTAGCTTTTTCTAAAATCTGAACATCGTTCAATTTTTTAAGTAAAGGAAGAGAGCAAAATTTTACGCGAATATGTTGGTCGAGGAAGCACTGTCTAGTTTATGTCATTGATTTTGGTAATTTCAAGGTCGAATTTGGGTGCCGTTGTGAACAACTTCTGCCTGCAAGTACAATTGTCGTCGCTTTCTATAGACACAATAAATCACACCAAATAGTCTATTTTGTGTAATTTATACCTCAACTTGAAATATTAATGACTAAATCAAAATAATATTTAACAAAATTTCCATAAACACTAAGAACTCGGTTTGCAAATTTTTTAAAGATCAAAACTATTTTCGCAATTAATCCCACGGTGTGCCACCGTAATAACTGCACTTTTCTATTCATAGTGCAGCCAGTAATGTTGGTTGTCAAGTTAAGATTTTTTAAAAGCTTTTTTTTTTAAATGAAGTAAAATTTAATTTTGTTTCGCTTCAAAAAGTACTTGTGGATTTTACTCACACATACGTATGTAGATACTTTTATACGCATAAGAACTTTTAATGGTGGGTGTGAGATTTTATTTTTTTTTGCTCTGATTATTTCAAATTTATATTTAATTTTTGTGCATGTTTTTGTCAGTTTGTTGGATTTTCTTTCTCCAAAATGTTTGCATTCAGTAATTTTTTCGTTTGTTGTTTTTTGTTTCTTTTGTTTTTGTAATAGAGTAATGCATTTGGCATGTATTGTCACTCTAAAAACACATGTCTATATGTAAATAGTTACAACACATAAACGTGCAGATGTACTGAGAGAACAAATACGCAAGGCCTTCACTTCAGAGACCCTTTCGAGAGTAGGGTATTTTTCTAACGGAATTTGATATTTCCATTTTATTAAGCCTACCTTAAGCAGGACTGTAAAATACCCACTACTAAATCTTGTTTCCTGTTTGGTTTCTTCATTTAAAAATGCATTTTTAAATGTTACTTGAAAGTTGATAGTGAATATTTAAAAAAATACTTTATTTAAAGATAATCCATTCAAATTATAAAACAATATCCCAAAATTCTGAAGGCATAACCACGCCTTGCCTTACTTGGCTACAATACTTTCCATTTAAGGGCAAATGGGTAAAGCCATAATTGAACCATTTTAAGTAAATCGGTGGAAAACCTCAGGGTTGTTGTTAAGAACCATTTCCAGATTCTTGAACGCAACCATCTTCTCAACTCCGTCTCTGTTCCATTGCGACTTATTAACGCGAGTCTACTCTTCTATTACTTTCCCGTTCAATTTGATTCATATTCAAAAATTTATTCGTGTCATATAAATCTGAAGCAACGCATGGTGGATTCAAACTTCCAACTTTAGCTTAACGAAGTTGCCACTTTTTATAACCGTGCTTGCGAGTATTTTAATGCGTCTGGTATGACAGGTAAGGCATACCTTTCAAAACTCTGAACGAAACTAGAGGCATAAAATACCTTGCAATCATGTACTGTAGGAAATAGAAATAACTATGAAATGCGATAAGAAAGCAGATAATTGACAAAATGTGTAGTTTATGGGACTACCTGAAGGCCTTTGCTGCTACTTCAGCCCCTTGAAACTTAAAATATTTTTTAAATTTGTTTTTTTTTGTGCTCTTATATAATGACATGTCACAATAATCAACTTACTGTCTAAAAAATGAATAATTTCTAAATATATTTAAGTCTACTGCAAGAAGATAAAAGCTGATTTGTAAATAACAAATTAATAGAAATAAAAGTTTATTTAAAGAAAATTATTAAAAATAGAATCCAAAAATTTTAAAAATAATTTGATAGCTTCTTTGGCCGGCGTGAAAATTCCGATTGACTTCTTCAAAATCATTTCAAACCTTTTCAACCATTATTTTAAGTCAACGATATCATAAGGGGTAACTACTTGACACGAACGCCTTAGAAATGCAATAGAATATGACATGAAACTGTAGATTATTTTAAACTTTTAACCTCTTGTAAGTAATACCAATTGTCTTACTCTATGAATTATAATTATATTCTGCCAATTTTCATTTGACCGTTCTCCAAGTCGGCTACACTACGTGGACAGACTGATTAGAGGACTAAGAATGCGAAACTTGCAATGTAAAGTATTATATTAAATAGCTTTGCCAATGATGCCGTTATGTAAATAAGCGAGTCATTACTTGAATACTTCTAACTGATGCAAGCAGTATATAAGCAGTCCTCTGGGACTCAATTACCGTTTGCGATTAATCACACATTCAACTGCACAATTACACTGAAATTTTACTTGGAAACTTTTAGTTACAGGTACATTCTATTATAATTAAAGCCGGAACAAAATTAAAAAATTTTCCAATTACATGTAATTGCTAGTATTCAAATACGAATTACGAGCAGTTTCAATTAAAACGTAATGCGTTGAATAAGTATTAGAGGTTTCTTCAATTAGAACCAATATTTGTTGTATAATTTTTCAATTAAAATTACATTTAATTGCAATTGAGTTTAGGTCTTTATTTCAATTACAATTACTTATATTTGTTATTCTAAATAACAATTACACATTACTTCTGATTTTAATTGCAATGTAATTTAGATCACAAGTCATAACAATGTTTTTGCGGGGTTTTTGCAATGCCGAATAAAACTATATTTACCACAAGTGATGAAACTAGTACCACCTCCTACTCTTTCATTCTTTACTGCCCCATTGTGCTGACTTAAAGCAAAATTTAACAAGTCTCATCGATTATTTTTATTTCAATTATTAAATGTTTAACGAATATTATTATTCTTTTGCATTTAATTGAAATGAACTCGATGATTCTGTTCTTTTGTTTGTGCTGTATGAGCGACAGATACATGGTCCTGGAATATGGTATTTTAGAATTTTTTATCCCAGTCAGGCGCGCATCCAACTTGAGTTTAGGGGCGGGATAAATTTAAAAGAGGAGAAACAATTTTACCATTTTACAAAACATTTTGTATGGGAAAATGTAAATTTTTAATCGTGTTGAAAGAGGAAATATCTTAGTTTCCTTCGCTCCAGCTCCGCACCTGATCCCAATCAAGCACATTGGATATTGCACATCATGCATAATGGATTTAAATGGCATGGAAACATATTCATATATTTTCAATTAAATATTTTCTTTGCACATTTAAATGTGAAACTTCGATGCATGACTGATTATTTAACAATAATTGTAATGAAAAAAATTTTAAATTTGCAATGAAATTATCTGGAAAAATTATTTTCTTTCAATATTTTAAATAAATATATATGGGTATTAAACACATTGACAACAGCACGCTACACGACCACACGACTTCAAATGTCGCCCTGTAGCCAGCTATTTAATTATTTTGAAACGACCTTTAAAGACCTCAAATTAACCATGAACGGCGCCCTCTACTAGTCCATCAGAACACACTACATAATCGTATTTGTTGCCTAAAATCAAAGCCTGAGCACTATTTGGAATACTGTACACAGTTCGATTGTAATTCGATTTTAAATATTTGCTTTGTAAGGAAGATGCCACGCCCCAATGAACTTCGAGATTATTATGTTGTGAAATTATTTTCAAAAATAAGGGTGGAGTCGTTATGCTTCCACTAAACAAGAAAAACACAATTTTTTTATAGTTTTTATTATGTATATTCAACTTTGTATTTACAAATATTTATTTGTCCTACGTGAAACATCCATGAATATTGATTCCCAACCCTGCTACTCATGTCAAGTTCAAGCAAATAAGGCTTGTTGGGAGAGGGTGGAATAGAAAATCAAACAAGGCAATAAAAACAAACGTACACTATGATATTTGACACTCACATTAATATGGACAAATCCCCGGAATTCTCGGCTTTTATTATAGTTGCCTCAATGTCAGCGAAGTATAAGTTTTATTTTACTTTTCTATTTATTGTGATAAACGAAAACATTGTAGATATCAATGGACAAGTCGACAGCAACGAAAATAAAATTAGGATGAATAGGAAAACGTCTATTTCACCTCAAGAAAGCGCAGGTGATTCAAAATATGTTAAATCGTAAATTACATTTATTAAAAAGCTCAAAATGTTGATAAGAAAAGGGAAAAACATGTTAAATTGTAAGAAACACTTGGAACACACGTTTTCTTGTTTACCGCATTTATCAGCTGCTTTCAGAGATAACAGTAGACATTTTCTTATCAGATGGCTTTTAAAATCAATTTTCTCAAATCAAAGTTGATCAATTTCATTTTCTCGTAAATACCAAAATTTAATTTATTAATTTTATTTTTCTGAAAACTTAATTCGAAATTCGCATTACTTTAGGGTGGCATCATAGTTTTACCAGACAAGCCACTCTGTTTCGACACAAAGGTGTTCGAAAAATATTTATTTAGAGTAGTGACAAAAATGGATTCCTGCAATAGACAGCTCCTGCTAGTCGGTGAAGTATAAGGCAAGATAGTTTTCATTGCTCTGGACATTCAGTTGATGCTACAAAGTGTTCTAAAACATAAGAACGGCGAGGTGCCTTTTAGGCAGCACTTAGCAGAACTTAGTGGTTCACCAGGTGGCACTGAATCAAGTTGGGCTGAATTTTCGGCATCATTTCCATCACGGCATACTTCCTCAAAAAGATCGTTGATCTTCACTGTCAAGTGGTACAGCTCGGTGATCTATTTCCCCAAACTGAATAGTATGAACGTCGACAATATGTATGGTTCTAAATGCCACACCGTCAACGCCACAATGGACATTATTTATGTTCTATTTGAGGATAGGGTTCGCTTTCATCGAGGTGATGTGGATTCGCAATCAAGATCGTGCGATTTGAGCCCACTAGACACTTTTTGTAGATCTTTTAAAATTTCCAGCTTAATAAACTGCAATCGATACACTATCAAACAAATTTAGACGAATATAATGAACCGAGTCACTACAAATTGTTTCGCTTGAAGTGAATCCTTCGTGCGAAGACTTGGCGGGCATTTGAACAATGTCATATTCCACACTTGATGGCATTTGTGGGTCTTTCAAAAAAATTCCCTAGTATCTCAAGCACAACTTGGTTTATTGCCTTCCAACATCGACCACCCCTACCTAATTGGCGACCGATGGATTACTACGTTAATAACAGCTACAATGGGATTTATTTCACTATTTAAGACTTTAAGAAACTCTCTTATTGTCCTAAAAATTTCCATAAAAGCTATTTGCCCAATAAATCTAGCTTTTATAAACTTTTTAAACTGTGTTATCCCTCATGTCTGAAGTTTTCGTATTAATCTCTTACAACAGAAGTATGTTTCGTTTAACAGTCAATATTAAATGTTGACACATTTGTTAGGACTAAACCAACAAAGGCCACCACAGAAAATTACTTTCTTACAAAAAAAAAAAGGAAGAAAATACTTATACACTCTGTATCTGAAACTGTTTAAGCCAAGTCATGAAATGTTTTTCACGCACACACTTCATCTAAACACTTAGTGAACAGCACTTTAATCTGGCATTTTATTAATGGCTTTTAGCTGCGTGTGAAAATATGCATGTGTGTGCGTGTGTTTACTTGTGTGTAATTAGATGTGTGAAAATGCCTGTATCTTTAAAATTTTCTTGCCTCCATAAAGAAAAAAATTAAAAATGGAAAAAGAAGAAAATATTTTATTACAAATCTTTATTTATCTTTTTTCCAGGTTTCTTGGTGCTAGTGTGCTCCTACATCAGTTTACAAAATCTTGTGTTAAGACACATTTTATGTTTAGAAATAGTTTTCTCTTCTTTCCTTCTCTCTTTAAATGTTGTGCTTAAAGTCTACAACATGTCTAACAGAATGTTGTATGAGCACACAGCAAAAAAAAAACGACACATTGAAACTACACAATTTGTTGAATTCAACTACAAACACTCTCACACAGAAGACTGCCTTAAGCGCCTAAAAGCCTGCTGCAGCAAGTTGTTTTTCGTTACTCTGTTTTCTTTGCCTTAAATCGTTTTAATACTCGTGCATTTATCAAACATTTGTAAGGCAAATGTGCGTAGGGCTTAAGTAGTAGTCTCTGTAGTGGAAAGTGCTCTTTTATTAGCTGTCATAGTAACAGGAGCAGGCAAGTGCATGTTAAAATTAGCTACAGGTTTACACGGGAAGGTAGTTAAAAGTATTTAATTTCATTTATTTATACAATTAGAAAAATTTGAAACGGCTACTCCGATTAAGTACATACTTGGCTGGCTTTTTTCTGTTCATAGGAAATTTTGAGAATTTGAGGTTAATCTTCTCTGTATGCACTTTTTCTTTGTTTCTTTTAGAGAATTTTAACAATTAAAAATTGCTTTGTATGTCTAAAAGTATTTACATCTCATACACAACAAATACGAAGCGACAAATCAAACAAAAAAAAAAAAAAAATGGAGAGAAAGGAAAACAAGTAGAAACGAGTGTGCCAGGGCAGTCCCACTCTAGCACGACAAATTTCGAATTTTAAATATATTTCTTTTCTTCAAACTTTTTACACAAATTCTAATTGCAACAAAAATGATGCCACCTAAAAGGGGGCGTTTGGAAAACTGCCACGCCCATTTCGTATGGTTAATATAATTTTAGTGAGTTCGATTTCATTAATTTGGTTTGGAAATCGGAGTAAAATTGTTTCGTAAAAAATTAATGTCAAAGGAAGTAGGCGTTGTACATTATAGGATGCGCCCATTTCTAAAATGTATTAAAATTTAAGGCTAGTGAAGAACATTTTATGTATTCTCTTAAACTTGGTTTGTTCTGTGACATTACAAGCTTTCAAAAGTGGGCGTGGTCTGGCAACTACCACACCCCTTTTGATGACATAAAGAACATGTAAAAAGTGTTATAACATTGTTGGAACTTTTTTTTTTAATTATTTAAGTGGATATAGAACTTAAAGCTGTTTCGTCGAGGCTTACACAAAAACAGCTTATTTAAATACTAATAATATTTATTGATTAAAATATACAAAATTGTTAAGCGGTACACGTGTTGGCAAAAAGCAATTTAATAGTCAAAGTAAGTTCTCTATACTAGAAAATCAGCCAACAGACAAGGCTGTAAATATTAGTAGTCAAAAAGATAAGGCACTATCAAAAGTTACAAGTGTTGCCGCTATAAACTTTTGGGCAGAAAATACCACAAGCAAAAATATGATACGGGGGCTAAATGATATTTTTAAATTCTTTTAAAAGTAATTCATTTCTTTAAAAAAAAATTTAAACCCGAATTTCCCTCCATTTTACCAAATTCACAAACACAAATTTTCACGAACAAAATGCAAATACTTTCACCTGTCAAATGCTAATTGAGTAAGCCTAATTGCTTATGTGTATACACCAAAGTCTGTAACGCAATTTTAAATTAAAATACCTCAATTAAGGTGCATGTCTCAACAGAGTATACAGCTGAACAAATTTTTTTACCGATACTTGTCTTAATATGTGCCAAAGTATGGCTTGATTTCAGCCAATGTAACAAGCCAGAGTCTTATATTTTTTTTATGGAATATTAATTCAACCCCTCGCCGAAATCAAAGAATTCAAATTTCTCGCTTCTGATGGAAATTAAGTCCTTCCTTGGTTTAGGGATCATAACAGTTTCCAACTTCTTTAAAGAGCATGGAAAGAACCCAATTAAAGATGAGAATAGAATTCGAGAATCTTTTCATATTTTCGATAATTTTTCCATTCAGTTCTGTTAATTTTTTAAATATTTTTTTTATTCCTTGGTAATTAATCGGTTTATTGGTGAAAATACAGGTATTGGACTTTTATTTTAATTCTCCATATTCAATAAATTTTTATTTTTCGTATGAATTATTGAGCCGTTTTTTATCAAGTACTGCGGCCGTGAAAAACTTTCGTCAGATTTGGCTTACTGTGACACTGTGAACTGGCCTCTTGTTTCAAGCTCCGTGGCGGACCTTTTTGAAGTTGTAATTATATGAGATTCAAATTATTAAATTGATCTCTCTGTCTCTCAGGGAATACCACACTGTCACAGGGTAATCCATTTTCATTTAGTTACGTTTCCAATGACATATTTGACGTCTAATATGCAGTGTTGCCACATCGCAAAACCTAAAAATTAACCCTCGCTGAACCTTATACCGACTTCACACGAGGGAACATTAGAGGAAACATTTTTTAGGAACCTAGTTTCATTATTTGAAAGAGACGACGAAAGCACAGTGGAAACGCGAAAAAAATCAAATGATCCACACAACATGACTGTTTTCAACAAACTAAGCCAAAAACCCTACACAACATCGACACAGACGAAGGAACATCAAATGGAGCATGCCAATGTTTTCTCTAATGTTCCCTCGTGTGTAGTCGGTATTATGTTAAAGTTGATTGATTATGTTGGCCCACCCCTGATCTATTTAAAACTCAAACCATAGAATTCAATCAGGATTTAAGTCCTGATCCTTAAACCGTGAAAAACCTTTCAAAACGGCCTACCCACCACCCAAAGTAGAGCACATTGGAAATATCTTCTCATTGCCTGCGGTGTAGTGTGTATAATGTGAATAAAAAGTGTTGCAATAAATGTTCGTGAAAATTGCGGAGAAATAAAAGTAAGTAGTACTAAAGAAAATGTAAAGGAAAACCCCCTCTTAATGTGTTGGTTTAGCAATTGTAAGTCGCACAGATTATAGCTTTAAGTAAGCAGAATACAAGCAGATTCATTTGGTTTTGCCTTTTATTTGTTAAGGCTTTTTTGCCATCGTTTACATAAACATTTGCGCAAACATTTGATGGCAGTTTTGAACAAAAAGATTAAAAACTACAAATACTTATTCAAGTCTAATCAACACGTTTTATAAGCGCGTTGCAGCACCACTTCTTATGGAATTTGTATTTCTTTATTTTCCATTTTAGCTGCTCTTAGTTCGTTGCTGATAGTGGCTTATCAAAAATCTCATTTAAAGTTTTTCCATTAACTTTTTTCTTTTCGTTATTTGATTACAAGACACTCACTCGCTCAGTTTAGTTGGTGAATTATTTTTCCTACTACTTTTCAAATATTTTCTATAACTTCTTTTTAGTTTTGTGCGGAGAAAACTCTTTTCGAAGAATGTTAAATTCTACTTTTGGTGAAAAAGCTTTTTAGTTTTTATTATTTGTTAATAATGCCGGAAGAAGAGTGGGAGTGAATAGAACAAAGTTCAAATTAATTTCAAGCATTTCAAATATTATTTTATCTTGAAAAGTTTATTAGCAATCAAAATTGACTTAAGAGCGGCAAGCAATTACAAAAAATAAATAAAAATAAATTTGTTAATATCGGGCAGAATTTTCAGCAAAGCATTTTTGACAGTTACTTTGTTCAACGTGACATGTGGCAAAGTCAAAAATACGCCTAAACTACATGAAAATTTACACATTAAAATGATAAAAGTTCATTCCCAAAAGGAGTATTCGTTAGTGAAAACTTTTCGCGCCTTACGCCTATTTAACGACAGATCTTCAAATTCGACTTTCCAACATTTGGTGGCTAAATTCATGGCGAGCGGTTTTTTAAACAATCACCCAACATTTATACGCCAAAGGGACCAGACTTCAATATCGGGACTTAGGCCTGCGTTTTTAAATACCTGAATCGACCCAAAAGCTCCAAGTCAATGATCATAGATAATGCCAGTAATTTGCAGAGTAGGCTTCGGACTAATTTTGATAAGATCTCGTTTTTTTTTTGCCGAAAAATCATGTTTAACGTCATGGCGTATTTTTGTATATATAACTATTTTTATAAGTTTCATTAAGGTTTTTTAGCCCAAATTTGAAGATTTGAACGTGGGCGACTTTCTGTTCCAGCGGGCCAGCGCTACGATCCACACGTTGGACGGCACAATAGAAGCCCTGCAAGAACCATTTGAGGGTATGGTTATCTGCCGCGGAAGAAACATATGTTGGCCATAAATATATGATTCCGAAGTAGCACGTCTACAAATCTTATTCGACCAATGACCGACCACAAAATTTAATGACCCAAATTCCGTCTATAATTATAATTGGTTATAGACTGTAATAGCACTGTGAACATTGATGAATCTATTGTGCAGCGTGGTGCCAAGCTACAGCAATTATAGACTGAAACTAGTATCCGTCTGCGTCTTACCGCCGCAGGGAAATTGGCAAGATTCTGGATAGAGTCCTTCCTTAATACTCTCATGGTCAACCCATTTGATCCCGCTTCCTACTTCTCGGAACGGTAGCCTTACGAATCCAAGCCCAGACTGCCAGAGATGGTTGTGGCTGTTTGAATGTTTCATTGTGGCAGCTGATTGCGTTAGTTCTAAACAGGTTATACATCTGTAAATAATATTCATTCAGTATTGCTTTAAGATATTTACAAACCCCTTGTATTCCGGCTTCCGGTTCATAATACGGAAGTCCGTGCGATCACAGACTCCCGTATTATGAGAACTGACTGGTTAACTTCTCCACAGACAGCGAAACAATAGTAAGAGCATTATAGAAAGGGTGATAGCCGTCGGAAACGAACGAGCCAACGCTTTGGCAATTAAAGCCAAATAGCTACAAAATGTGGGCTTAAGTGACGCAAAAGAAGCCTGAAGCCACGAAGGCCGAGCTGAAAGTTTGGTTTTTGCTCAATATAGTACTGTAGTTGTAGAATATAACCACAGTGGGGAAAATATCAAAGACCCCAATGAAAATAAAACAAGGAGGTTGTTGGAGCATGAGCATATCTGAAATCAGTAAAATGATCACTATACTGAGAGGGCGTTCGAGTTTACAGGTACATCTACACCGCATAGGATGGTCGGCTAGTGCAGGTTAGGAACTTTCTATACAACTGCAAAGGTTTTGCTGCCGGCACTCTACCGGACGTGTCTCACATAAGTGGCATTGACTGGCAAGTACGCAGTAATTTGTTCTTAAAGGAGCCGAGTTCCTATGAACGTTGAATACTTTTCCTATATGGTGAGCGCACAACATGCACAAGTTCTGGCGCAGGAGTATGCGAAAAGGCAATGAACGAATGTACACTCCGCTCGACCAAACCTAACCTATGGCGACATTGCTCCAACGAATCGTTGCCATCAACATCTCACTATCAACACCAAAGCTGAATATTATCGGTACGACGGCCATGTTGTATATGAGGTGGAGCCAAAGAAGTGCTTCATACTATATTACGGGCGTTTGGTACAAACTGCAACTGATTTATTTAAGTCGAGCATTATGACAAAATCGGGCGGAATACAAGAGATTACACGACAAAGTTATTATTTTGCATAATAACGCGTGGCCTCATACCGTAAGAGTCGTGAAAAGTTATTTGCAAAGGCTCAAGTGAGATATCCGACCGCAGCCGCTGTATTCGCCACACTGGTGGTTCTGATGAATGCATTACGATGTGACAGGTCGCCGGTTCACTTCTCTGGCGGAAAGTGAAAATTTGCTTCAAACGTAAATCACCTTAAAACACGAAAAACTTTTTAGAGATCGAGTTTGAAAATTGCCTGGAAGTTGCCAGCGATAAACATTACTTGGATTAATCTGTTTATATATGATGCTTTTTATATTGATTTTAACTAAATGAATCTTTTACTCGCACTCGCATTATGTTGCCTTTTTAAAATGTTTGTGTTTCCCCTTTATTCCGTTTTAAATAAAACTAGTTCCTTCATATGACATACCTCATACAAATGTATGTCTACTGTAGTTGCCTCCCTTCTCAATGATTACAGAAATATTAAAATAGCCATATTTAACATTAAGTATTCATTAAATCTCAAACATGTTGGTTCGCACCATCTCAAGCTTAACAGGCCATTATTTTCCTTTTCAATTGCAACCCCCTGAATTTTTTGTGGTTTAAAGCCGGCGAATATTTACGCGTTAATATTCATATTCTTGCAGTTCCACTGTTGTTAAGCTCTTTGAAGCGTTTTGAACTTTTTGGGTGTCACTATCACATTGCTGATATCGGCGTCGTGTTTTATTGTTAATGATGACATTGTCGTTGGCATGAGTGTGATGTATGGAGTGGTTGAATATCCTCCATAACTTAATTGTCAGTTTGGTTTTTATTTATTTAAGTAAAGATTAACTAAAGTGCCACTTTGTCATATGAAACAATAATATAAAAACAAAACAGCAGTAGGAAAGTAAAAATAAATAAAGCGCCAAAAAGCAGACAATGAAAAGTGTGAACTCTTTTTTCCTCTTACTGAAGAGAGGGTATTTTTCGCAATAAAAACATGTTATACCCTTGTTTCTCTTTTAAAACTCTGCTTTAACCAGCAGTTGAAGCGAACGCAGTTTAACGTAAATCCCAAATACAGTAAAAGCCAAAAGTGGAAACAACTTTTCTTATTAGTTATTTAAAGAAAAAAGTTTATTTCACTAAATTTCTAAAATTGTTTTCATAATCTGTAAAGATGACCGCCTATGAATTATAATAATTTTTTATTTATATACAAGCACGGTCTATCACTTTTGTTACGCACTGTATTTGTAAGTAGATTTTAAAAACTTTTTTTATAGCGAATAAACAATTCTTTGTTGCATCAGCACTAGAACAGTTGTCACAGTTGTGAATGAAAAAAGACTTTGTTGTACTAAATGCAATCCATTGTTAATGAGTGTCATTGTAATTAATGAAGTCATGCTTTCAAAGCTGTTACTCCATATAATTATCACAATGATGATTATGATAATGATTAAGATGATAAAAATGCTTATTGACTTTATAGTCACACATTTGGTGTGGTGGTTATTGTGGAGTTGTTTTAAATGACGGCGGGTCAATGCTGAAATGGGATAAAAAAAGCAGAGTGTGGGGTATTTAAGATATAATTTGTTTTATTTTAAAGGACCACGTATGTTATATTATAGGAACAGGTTCAGATCCATCGTGAGCAATTATATATATATCAAAACAAAATTTCATTATTGTTAATGCTAGCTATATCTGCGCTGCGCCCTGCGGCATGTCTTCTTGGTGATCCCGCCACCTTTATGTTTTGGTACCGGGGAAGATAGTCCCAGACTGGTTGTCAGAGAGGCTTCTTCGGAGGAGCACGTGGTGGCTATGGTTTACACTTACATTGGGGGAGGATATTGGTCTGGTGCAATGTGGCGGTGCCTTGCAATACAGGCTGTGAATGAAATAGCTATTGACAGGAAGAGAATAGATACATAGTTCCAAACCTCTTAGCAAGAGATGGGATCTAGATCCAGGCTGCCAAGGTATTCATCTGCTACCTATACGAGTTTGTATAGGATCGTTTAATGACTACCACAAAAATCCTACTAAATTTAAGCTATCGCCTGGCTATGGCTGTGCGACTTCAGAAAACTCACTAAGTTTAATGGCATAAAATCGCTCGCATTTCATATATAACTTTAGTTACCTCCGCGAGAGAGAACTGAAAACTCAAATCCTTCATGCAGATTTTACATTGTGGTTTTCGCTGTGTGGATCGTTGCACTGTAATGGAGGAACCATATGCTGTCCGATTCGAGCCAAAAGTCATTGATCTAAACCGCTCGACGTTGGTCGTGTTATCTTCACCGAAGATGTGTTCAAAAGAGTGCGACCCCGATGAATATTAATATTATTTCCTCTGGAGTTTTACGGTCATTAAGTAGTACCATTTAAACCACCTTATAGCTAGTTTCTTTGCACGTTGCTTAAGCCAGGAAACCTTTACCCAACTTTTTAGGAAAACTAGAAATGTCCTATGCCTGAAATTCTTCAAACCAAATTTCACGCCCGTATGAGAGCGCGACAACAAGACCTTCCTGCATAAGTGAATTTTGGTGCGGATCATTGATCATGATTGTAACTTTTTACTCACAATCTCTTTTAGTTTACATTAGTGCAGCTAATACACCATAACCTCCAAGTGCCACTAAATACAAAACTTAAACTTGGCATCTGATTCCCTACGTTTGAGTTATCGCAAGAAAAACATTGTGTATTTCAATGGATCACTAAATTTAACTTAAATTTCCTTCTTCTTAATCATTTTCTTAAAACATCAACAATGAAATAATTTGTTAATTTCAATGATACTACAATTATGACAAGTGCTCTTGCACCAGCGCTTCAGACAGTCCTCGTGACACTTTTTGTAAGCCGATATCGGTGTCACCTTCAGTGCCTTCGTCGCATTCTCGTTTGTTGTATTTTTAGTTTCAAATCGTTAACTTGAGTTTAAGAAACACAAAATATTCACAAGGCATCATTTACTTCCGAGTGATGTTCGCTAATTCTTTGGCCAAAAAGTTATGGCGCGTTACTGTGATTAGTAATCCATGGTTCTTCACCGACAAAAAAGCGATTTATATGAAAACGGTGGAAAGATGTACAACAATACAATGTGACTTTTTAAGCAATACACGAAAATCGTTCCAACAAACCTTTCTTCAAGTCGGAAATTTAATGTTGGGGTACAATATTGTCGCGAGTGCTGTAGCTTAAGTAGTTAACGCGTTGACTAATAAGCATTGTCTGGCTGTAGTCGGCTGTGCTTTTTTTTCTCGAATTGATTTCAGTCAACCAATTTGTAATTTACGATTACCTTACTCTATCAAGTCTCGTACTACCATCAGCTTTTAACATCGACTCTATGATTTCAAACTGTCGACTGGTCGACACCTTCTTCCTCATCACGTAGTCTATTTCAATTGCTAGCATTTGTTTAAGGCTTTTACACATAACAAGTGTCTGCCCGTGGTCCTAAGTCGTATGCTAGCCAATGATGGACATTCACACACAATGTGTGCCGTCCGAGCCCTTCCTCAGGAGTATCATTAGAAGCTATCCCGTCCACCCCTTGCGAGGTTTTCTTATCCAACGCTTTAGAATTCCTCCATTGGCCAATAAACACCGAAATTACCGCAGAGATTAACCTTTCCACTCGTGCGAGGATTCGGTTTCCATTCCTGTCAGAATCTCACGGTCTAACGCCTTAGAATTACCTTTAAAGATTGACCCGTATACCCCTTACGAGCTATTCTTTTCCATCTTTTCCGGATTCTTGCTTTGGCGAATTAAAATCATAGTTTTTGAAGAGATTAACCTATCCTTCTCTTGCGAGGCTTCCTGATTCATCCCTCTGATGAAGAAAAATATGTCCACCTACACATAGCTCAATATGCACGGGTAAGTCTGTATTAAAACTATAGATCGACTGGTATCGAGTTCGCATACTTGAGACCAAGCCCTCTATGTCACGCATTTCTGGCGTACGCTGTTCCAGCTTGGATTAGGGATTTTTTTTACGAGAGTGTTAACTTCTCTCCGCTAGATTTGTTTAAAAAAAAACTCCTTGCAGAGCCAGGAACCTGTTACCTGCCGCCACCACGTGGAGGTATAAGTCAGAACTTCTGACAGTGCACTCAGTTACGGCAAGCCATATCTTTATGCCTGCCAGTCGGCTGGGCTAGTATCTCAGCCGCTGATATGTACTCTCACTTTATAGCACTAAGTGGTTGGCGAAATAAAATAATTATTATAATGGCAAAACTAGCTTCAAGTAATTGCGGCTGCCTAACACTAGAGGCGCTGCAACACTGTTCTAAAATTAATCATTACCCGCAATTTCGGAGTTCTTCAACACTGAAGCTTTTCTATCCCTCGACTTCACAACATGTTTTCTCTAGTCTATCCCTTTCCAAAGAAATTTAATAGTAGGCTTAAGTGTTAATTTCTTTTATAAACAATAAAATTAACAAATATTTTTCTACAAGTCAAATCGAGCGATCTAACTAACTGACCCCTAAATTGAAATTTTCGCCATTTATCAAATTTGTCAATTGTTTCAGGTATTGTTGTGCTTGTAGGGCTGTGTTGCTGAAATTACGGGTTCTTAATAGCAGTGACTTTGTTGCCCGAGGGCTTGCTCCAAATATTTTTGCACCGGTTCTTGAGCAAGCTACAAGAAGTCTGGTAACATGCACAATGGGTAAATCGTTAGTAATATTTTTCTCTGTACGCCCTCTACCCTTACGCTTGGCTTTTGTTGCCCAATTGCACGAAAAACTTTTGCACAGTGCTTTGATCGGCTTTAAACGCCTTTGTATAATGAATGTTAACTGACACTCCAACTAGAAAAGCATCAAACTTTATAACAAAATTGTTTCGCATAAATTCTTATATCAGTGTCTTGTTCTGATAGCTTTTCACACACGTAAGAAAAAATTATTTCAAGCAGTGGTTTTCAATGCATTCAAGTTAAATGGTCCTCAAACTTATTTCCTACTCTTCCAGTTAAATCTTCAGAAAAAAGAAATGTTTAATACTTGTAATAATTTTCAATACAAATCATGTTGTAACTCATGTTTAACAAGAACTCACTCGTGATGAGTGTGTGCGTGCCTATGTGCATGTGCGCGTGACGGTGTGTGTGCGTTTGGTTTTTTTCATAAAAAAATATGTTTCCTTTTGCAAATATTTAAAATGTATGAGGCATACATGTGGGTGTTGCCCGTCATGCTTCCGTAAATGCAGATTGTTTTAATGGCAACAGCAGTGGCAACTAAGTTAAAAATAAATACTATAAAAAATCATGTTCATACAACAGAAAAAAAATCCCTAAAGGTTTTAAATAGTTGTTTGCCATGTACTTTACACATTTATACGAGCATAAAGTGCGGTGGGGTACATATAGGTGGGCATTAGGTGGGTACCAGCTGAAGCTAAATATGACAACGGAATTTTGCCACCAGATCTATGGTTGGCAAAAACATGTATGTAACAATTGTGAAAAGTGGCAACATTGTATGGGCTGAAGTTTAACCCAAGCCATACACGTTGCGACCGTTGGTACAACTTGAAGCGGCGTGTGCTCGGTATCGCAAAGTGTAAGTATCTTGGATGCGCGAAAAATCATTGCATAGCAGTGATTTTCTTCTCCGCATAAACTCACGAGATTTCGAAGCAATCAAAAACTCGAATTTGCTACTACTTAATGCTATGTATTAAGGCCAAAAGAAAAGGACTGTTAATCGAGGGGGAGTTTCTCGAATTATTGCCTGCGAGATCGACGTATATTTGCAAAATATTTTTCAACACATCAAGTTAACATCTAAACTTGTCTTCTTGGGTTTTTTCACTAAATGGTTTTTGAGCGTCCCTAATAGTTTTATATGTGTAAAATATACACTATGCTGCTGTATATTTTTAAACAAAAATAATAATATGGAATTGTATAACGGCAGAGTTCATAAAACTTGTTAAATTACAATTTAAACATTGAAAGGCTACAAAATTTCCAGTTTTTTTATTTAAAGTTTAAAAGTTTATAAACTTCAGGGTGTAATTTAAAATTAACTTTGGATAAGTTGCTGACTCTTTGTTCAGTTAAATTATTTAATAAAAACAAAGCGCATATTTTTGCATCCCAGAGGCATCAAATCGCAAACAGAATATAAAAACCATGAAAAGCTTCAATGTAAAGACCGATCAATCAAATACATGTTTTTTGTTTTTACGCCCTGCAACAAAGGTGTAAGTATGTATAATTCAGTAAGTCGTTTGTACCTTCTACAACCTTTTTTCTTGAGCTCTCATTTCCGGATTCTATCCCTGTTCGTGTAGAAAGTAAAAAATATCGAATTTCCTCGTTAGGTCGGTTGTCGTCATGACTTCATTGCGCAGGCAGTTTGTCAGACAGAAATTAGTGGGAAGTGAAATAAAAATATCCGCCGTAGAGGCCAGTATCTAAGAAAACCCAGAAATGTCGACTCGGCGTCGATAAGCTAAATTGGGTATCGCCAGATTTAGCGCCGGATTTGTACCTATATTTTTTGGGTTTTTTGGCTTAGAGATAATTTTTTCGGACTGCCAGCGATGTCTAGGTATAAATTTAGCTTTAGAATAAAGCCAGAATCTACTTGGTACCTCATACCGTTGTTATTTTTTTTAAGTTAATTTTCCTATCGCTCTTATCTCGTCACAATTAAAAACGTTTATTTTAAGTCTTGTTAGGGCCGAAAGAATTTTCTTCTTTTCCCGCACATTTCTCTAGTTTGTTCTTTTTTCTTTGTTATCACATATTTTCCCGTTTATTTGTAAAGTTTATTCAGCTTTGACTTACACAAATAATGCGATACGTTTCTAAGGCGCCATCAGTAGTTTTTTCATGAAAGGATTTTTTATTGCCAGGAAAAAATTAAATATTAAGAAAATGTTCATTTAAATTTTGTGTGTGCAGGCTTGCGCTCCTGTAACTGTTACCCATGTGTTAAAATCTAATAGAGCAAAACATAAATATGAATTTATTAAATGCTGATAAAATATATTTTTAAATAAAATGGAGAAATAAAATTTCTTTTAAAATAACAACTTAATTCAACCATTGTTATTGCAAAAAACGCACACAAAAATTCTATGAAGCCATTTAAAAAACTGTGGTAAAATCAACAACAATGTATGGAATGTGTGAGGGAGAGAGAGAGACACAGTTTGAACCTGAGCAGTGATGCTAAGTTAACCTTTTTTGAATCATAATTGTGTGCATTGTTTTTATATTTATATTTTCAGAGCGTGTAACGGTTATAAATTCTATTAAAAAAATACTTTATATTATTTTTCAAGTTTTATTTTTTGCTGGGGAGATATACGGACTCTGACGATAATATTGACCTTAAGCGAGTTATTATCAGTTTCAGAGCAAAAATTGCTGTTTCTGCAGTGATTTAATATAAAACGCACTCTTAATAATTAATATCAATGTTTTACTCAGGCTTAAGTTTGATTATTAGTCTTTGGAGTGGGAAAGATACAATTTTATTTTATTAATACGTACTTTTATTTCCATTACTTTTATTTTCCTAGCTAAAACTTAAACTTAAAAAATAATTCTTAAAGCCGGCGTATTTCTTAATATTATAACATTTCTCTTTCAATGTGACATTTTTGGTTAAAGTTTTCAAAACTAATGATTATTTCTGATCCCTACTTTTTTTCTCAAAATTAGGTGAGAGTTATTTTAATGTGATGAACTTCTGTTTTAGCAGAAAAAAATACTGACAGCCTAATAACATTACCAAGTAAAAGATATATAATTTATTTTTATAAAAAATTTGCACATGTGATTTTTTAGAAGAATTAATAAATTATTAATTTTTATTTTGAAACCGGAGTAGGATAAACCTTTTGTTATAGAAATGAATTCAAAAAAAAACATTAAAGCCAGGAGGTCCTTAAATAATTGAAATTGTTTGATTCATATAAATTAATTCGACCATGAAGCATAACTCTTTACGATAGACTTATATGCATACTGATATATCGAACTTGTGCAGCAATAGTGTGTTAACTCAAAATTTTTTAGTTCCACTTTTAAAAAAAATCTACATTTTGTATTCACATCTACCCCACTTTTGCCCACTATTTATATAAAAAGTTGGTCAATTAAAATCAACGTAAAATCAAAATGATATATGATTCTGCTGAAAACTTAAATTTTGAGATAATACAGTATTGTTGCACAAGTACGATATGTAAGTACATACATATGTTTAAATTTAATTTAATTAAAAAATTACTTTTAAAACATTTTTATTGCGCTTTTTTTATAAACTCACAGTTGGCATCACTGAACCGGAGTTTAAAGTTTAAAAGCAAAAGTAGGAGTCACAGTTGCCAGAAGTGCATATTTATTTATTTTTCAGATTTTATTCCCCCAAAATGTCAAAATTTAAATTTGAAAAAGCCATCATTGTGAAGAATATATAATTAAGTCAAATTTGTGCACACAAACAATTAAAAGTAGTGATAAGGGAAAACGTTTAAATTTATGCAGCTGAACCATATTCAAATGCAAGAAGACCTTCCCAACGTGCTGTACAATAACAGCTGATATATATATTCAATATTTTATTGAATTGTTGAGCCAAGTTTTAAAAAGCTTTGATTTGTTTTGTTGAATCAGTAAAATACATAAAGACATCCAAGACAAAAGACGCAGAGATTAAATAATTAAATTGCTTAAACTTAGAAAATATCTGAAATAAAACGTGCGAATTCTGAATAGGATATAATGACATTGCCACAATAAATAAAACAAAATTGGGAAATAGGTTCGTAAATGTATCTTTTTAACAAATATTAACAATTGCCTCTGCTTCAACTTAATAAATGATACCATTTAATATTTTGTTCATTAAAATAAATTATATTTATAAAAAACTCAATGTTTTGTGCCTTTGAATTTCGAATTTCTTAATGATTTGTACTTGATTAAACATTAGCAACATTTTATTTACATATACATATATTTTATAAAAAAAAAAAAATGGGAATAAAATTTATTGAGTTTCCTTCGGTAAAAAATTATGGTTGAACACATTTTTATTAAAATTTTATTACAATTATGTTTACCATTATTATACAATGGAGATTTTGAAGACTTTCATAAAAAAAAATCCTTGATTTTTCCAATCTAGCATTCTGGCAACACTCGTACCAATGGGGTTTTGTTTTATAATTTTATGTTGGTGGTGCTTTGATTTCCATGCTGCTGGTGTTGGTGTTGCTGTTGTCCTTGATTATTCAACCATGAATGATGCTAATGATGCTGATTTTTTTGTGTAATTGTTATTGTTGCTAAGTTATGAATATGTATGAATGCATAACACAGTTGTGTACATACACACATACATGCTAAAAAGTTTGCCAATTAATTTTTTAATTGCGAGCCGATAAGATCCAGAATATATATGTACTGGATTATTATGAAAAGAGAAGTCGATATAGCGATGTCCGTTAATCTGGAGTTGAAATGAGCATTTTGTAGACCGCAGATAATATACAGAGCTAAATTTAGAATCGAATCAAAAACCACAGAATTTAATTTCACCAAAAAGTGAAAATTTCACTAAAACATAAAAATTTCAACAAAAAAAATATGGCGCAAAAAAGATATTTAAAAAGCTAAAAGCGAAAAAAATAATGCTTCAATCAGCTAAAAACAAATTAGAAAAATTTACAAAACAGAAAAGACAGCAAAAATGTGAACAAAATTCACTGAAACGGAATTCTTTACATTCGAGAAATAACACTATTGGAAGTCAACAAAAAATCTTTTTGGAACAGCAAGTGTTACTTCAAACTTGACTGTTTGCTCTTCTGTCCTGTGTTGCCAAAACGACAGCGGTTCTACTGCTGGATCGGGATATATTTTGTAGGTAAATTAAACATATTTCCACCAAAAATGCTCGCGTTAATTTATTTAGTTGACGGTTTCTGGCGTGTTACTTTAATTACCTCCGTTTTACTTTAATTACCTCGATTCCAGGCATATATTGGATGAGATGTTTTAAGTCAATACCAGTCTACTACTATTCATTTGTTTATGCGGACACTGTCTACCTTTCAAATATCAAAGTTTTTTCTATGCAAATGTGTTACGAATATACCTGATGTTGATATCTTAATTAGACATTGTTATAATGATGTTTTATTCATTTTACCTTCCCCGTTTGTAACCCCTTTTAGCAGCTAATAATGTTTAGGTTAAAGAAGGCATGTGAGTGTCATGTGCTAACTATAAATTTTATACTAATGCAGAAATACTCTTGATATACATTTCGAGTAATTAAAAGCAACAATTACTTCTTATTGAGCTAGATTTTAATTAACTCTATTTGCAACGAATCAAAAATGGTGTTTTCTTTTCTACACGAGTAAGCAATTCCAACGTCGCAAATCACCCGGTTTGTGGCTTTCGGGCGAATTTAATATTTTAAAATCGTAGGAAGCGTTTTTACTGCTAGTGCGTAGCCTAGAAAGAAAGCAATAAAGTAATAAGCAACGTAGGTTGATTTCAGAACATAATTTAATAAAAAAAAAATTCGAATACCTCAACTCCGAAATATTTTCAAGATTTCCTTAATAAAAATCAGTTAAAATTTTTATATAGAAAATATCTTTTATTTTAAAATGTTAACTTTTCTCTTATTTTTTTTTCGTTTCAGGTAAAAATTTTTATTTCTGGCCAACCAAGAATTATTTGCTTTCATAAAATAAAAGTCAATTGTTCTCCAGACAGTAAGTTAAACTTTAAGCTTCATTTCCACCAAACTTTCTGTTCAATAAAGCAGCTGACGAAGACCGAAAACATAAACAAACACACAATTATTATAAGGGATGCCAATGTAACAAAATATTCCGAAGCTTGTGGCGGATCAGAAAAGACATAACGCAAACTGTCACATTAAAAATTGTCTTTCCTGCACACAAAGAAAAAACATGATTGTGGCATCGTCACGACAACAAGATAATTTTCTCTACTGTATGGTTGCGGCAAACAAGTTATTGGTTACATTTACTAATTAAATGGTTTCCATCCATAAAAATTGCAATATGGTTTAGTTGAACAATTCAATTTTTAATAAGATTTTAACCACAAAGTATTTCAACTATACAAAAATAATATATTAATACTACATTTACATCTACGCAAAATCTAGTAGATTTCAGCTCAAATCTCGAAGAAAATCTCTGCCGTTTACACCAATGCTTTTTGACGTATTATTGGATTTCATTTTCATAACAAAAACAGCTGACTGAAGAAAGAATAAAAAATTGGCTTTAAACTTATTTAAATTCGTGCTACAATTGTTTTTATGCACATAATTACATATGTAATATTACTTACACTTTATTCATTATTGTTTTATCAATATTGAAAACACTTATTTGAAACTTTTATTATTTTTTAATGTTGCTGTAAATATTTTGTTTCTACCGCGCTTTTTTTTTTTTGTTACAAATGTCAAAATTTTCTTGTTCAGCGCTGTACATTAGCAAAAAATACATAGTTGCATCATTTAGTATTGCAAGATTTTGAGAGATTTTGCCAAAATCTAGTTCGTAAGTAGATTTTGTTTTGTATGGGAAATCTGGTGGAAATCAACTAGATTTCGCTCAAAATCTCATAAGTACCAGATGTTGCGTAGATGTAAATGTAGTATAACTCTAATTATAAAAATCTCTTACTTCATGTAATATGTAAAATTCGTTTGGTGTTAAATTAATTTAAAATGAAGCTATGGCTTAAGCGCTTAGTGCGTTGAATATTAAGCACTTGATGGCTTAAGTCGCCCGTGTTCGTACCTCAGACCCGCTGCCAATCAGTAACAGCAATTATTTACTTTTCCTTACGTGCTGCTGAGAGGATCATATTATTATTATTTACAATAATAATATGTTTTGTTTACAACCGTATAATTTAATCATAATCGGGTTTGTTCCATTGCCGTTTGCAAACGACAATTTAGCCTTAATGGCATGTATCGAAATTCTATTCGTATTCTTCATTTTCAAACGTGGATAGTCATGACAAAGAAATATTAATTTTACTGTCTTCGTTATTGTGAGCGAGCATCAAAGTTGTAACGATTTAAAGAAAATAAATAGAAAATTAAAATAATACGGCGGCAATTGAAAACTATAGTTTCCGAACTGGAAAAATACACCGCATATGCCAATGGTTTTTGGAAGTGCATAAAATTCCCAAATGTCGGTGGTATTTGGAATGAGATTGGATAGCATTTATGTTGTTCTGTGGTAAGACAAATATTAACAGCCTTTGCAGCAACTAATTCTTCTAGCATGGGTTCCGTCTACATACTCTACAATTCCAGTCAAACCAGTTCGTTCATAAATTATCGATTGCACTTCATCGTTTAATATTTCGCGATTTAAGAGTTAGCCCAGTTCCTGTATATCATCTCGTCCAAATTATTTATAAATTTTTCTTAAAAATTGTAACTTTATTTTAGTTAAACCGTTGTGTTTTTGTTCTTTTTCAATTCTTTTTGAAATCACGCCCCTAAGTTTGTATCCGAATTTTAGGCCCATCCTCTTCTTTCTTAATTTTAAAGGGACTTTTAAAACCTCTATTCGTTGTGCAAAGCGAACATATTTTACCAGTTTTAGTTGTTTTTGAGTTCAGTTTTTTCTTTTAACCAATATGGAAAAAATTCATTGAAAATCGTCTACAATTGCAAATAATTGACATGCCATTCGTTCTAGCTGCTATAGTAGGTAGTTTATAGCATTTTTTAGGTCTTTTCGTTCTCTTTAGCTCTTTTCTGTACTCGCACAAGAGCCATATTTATAAAAAAAAAATATAGAACAGAAAAAAAACCGAGTTTCCAGGGAAAAGAATTAGAACATTATAATGATGAAAGAGATGATGATGATCATTATTGCTATTGCTACTACTATTGTTGTGGCTGGCTGCAAGTAAGACAAACAAGCTGTATTGTATACTTTACTGTTTACATTGGTAGATGTGTGTGTATAATGGTTGGTTGGCGTGGCATTTCAGTCATATTATCTCTACTATTATTTTGCAATACGACAAACTCATTAAAATTTATATGCACACTGATGTAAGTTGCTGCTGTGGGTCGTAATGCTGCAGTAATTGTAACACAGCCAGAACTTAAGATAGCCCAGCAAACATTTGCTTAAGAAATTGCAATTTTTATTTGCTCAAGACTTTGTTTAGAAAAAACATTGCAAATACAAATCGTTATTAGAATTTTTATTTTGTACAAAACATCTTTTGCCTTGTTATGTGTTGCAAAGGTTAACTGGGTTCTTTAAATACAACTCTTTAGTTTAATGATTATAAAGCTCTCTCCTCTGCTGTAGTTTCAAAATGGTATCGAGTTTGTTTGTCGTCAATAAGTCTATGATGTACAAGACTTTATGACTGTGTTTTCTGATATCACTTCGTTATGGTTGGAAATATTTTAGTAGTTTTTTTTCATTTAATTTTATTTGCAACTACTTACTGCCGTTTTTCCTTTTAGTTGCTGCTTAAAACAGGTGATTGCTTTCCTTTCAATGTAACATTTTTGTTATTTTTTACTGCATTATGATGATAAATTGTTTACATTTAAAAACAAAAAAAAAATATTTGCGGTCTAAAGCAGGAACAATTTTAATATGTAGACAAGTTTCCTTGAGAGAAACGATTGGATTTATCCATATCGGTTAAGAAGGCATCAAGTTTGTACCATAACAACAAAATTGTTGTCCTTTTTAAGAATTGTAGAGTTGATCAGCTGGAATTGGTCACGGCAAACAGCCCAAAGGTTGAAACAAGTGATAGCGGACGCAATGTCAGTAAAACACTGCGGATGGGATTATATTTTCTACATTTTGTTGCAACAATCGGTCTGCCACTAAGAGGTTCAATCGCTGTTGACTATCGCTTCTTTCCAACTTTTTTATTTTAATTGGAGTCTTTTTCTATTTCGCCGTGAAAAACTCGTATTATAAGTCTTGAAATCATTTGCGTAACTTTGTTTTAATAATAACGACGTAAGGATGTGAGAGCATCCGAAAAGCCTCCAGCTTATTTTACATAGCAGCTATATATTGGCTCTCTTGGGTTTTTATTACGGGTTCTTTCTGTTAGTTGTCGAGGAATATTTGAATATTTTTCATCCCCACGCAGTTCGATAGGTTCTCTCAGAGGCGGGCAACTTCTGCAAAAGATATTTTATAGAAGATATAATCCCCTTCCGTGGACAGAGCCACTACTGTGTGTATATGTTTACCCCAGCCCTACATAATTCCTGCTGAGTGTGTGGTACAGAGTACGAGTATTTTAGAGGAAAGCGATTGCATATCTTTACAGATCGCAATTCTTTTGGAACTTATCAGCGTGGCCCACCATCAAGACCAGGTTACGTTTGCTTAAGAGACCTCAGGCAATGCAGGCCCGTGTGGGTCAGCTAATCCCGTTCCTTTCAATGTTCAAAGGACAGTAAAGAATATTAATGGAAACTCAAAAACTGGAAAGTTTGGATTCGAAAAGTACTGGATTTGTATAGAGAGAATTAATTGAGTGGCCACTAAATTTGCGCCACTATGGAGTCATTACCAAGTCAGTTGGTGTTGCTTATAAAGAAATATAATTCTTGTATTTCTACCTCCGATATCTCGGAGAGGCCACCGGAGGTCCTCTGCCCGAGTTGAGCCTGGCATAGACCCTCTAGTTTAGGACAGAGGCATGCTCTCTCTTCTTGCTCCTTGTTGTAACAATTTCTACATGAATCCCCATTCTCTCGGCGTGATACCCAAATCAGCAATGTTCAGTAATTGAGCAATCTATGGATACTATAGCCCTTAATTGCGCCTGCTGAAATCTTAAGCGGGACCAAATATGTCTAGTATTCCCACATGTGGATTCCTGCCACCGTCTGTACTATCCCAAGTCCCACTAATTTTCTTACAGTCCGACGGAAGTATGCCACAGAACTCTCTCTTTACCAGCTTATCAGTCATACAATTGTCAATTGATCTCATGTCCATGCAACTATTTAAAAGAAACCCTTGAATGGGTCGGCATCCGATTTAAGGATAGCCTGCATTCCAGAGACCTAATTGCGACGCGGCTGTTGGTGAAGATCTGAATATTCCTGTCGAATATTCAGTAGTACCACCTGTTTTATAATACTACCTTAATATAGCTGATATTTCAGCCTTGCGCGAATCGCTATCCGTCTGAAATGTTTTCCGCTAAAGCTTTTTTATTAACTAACGATCAATGATCGAAGTTATCAATTTTATTTGCGGTCTCAAATAAAACATATTAAAAAACGGCCCCTAATATTTTGCATCTACTTTCCTATTCCGACAGGAAAATGTATACTTCATTTTTTAGACTATTCTAAAACCTCTTGAAATGCATTTTTTAACACTGCTTTGAAAATATGTCTCCCATTATGTTTTCTATAATTTTGGCCCCCACATTAAACCTCTGCTACTGCTTTACGGCATCTTAGCACCAATGTGTCTTTCATAAATTTTTTCCTTTTTTAGTCTTATTTGTATCTTTGAAATTCTTCGCTAAAGACTTAAATAATTCCATCAAGGCGATACATGGTGGCAAAAACAACTACGATGATGACACTACATGACGACAACAACAATTCAGTGGTTTATAGTTATAAAATGTGTTGACAACTGAAGGCAACTTATTACTTACGACTTGTACGAGTACTAGAGTATCAGTACTATGAAGTATAACTTCATAGGTGAACAACTTACCTACACACACACACACTCACACTCAAACACTCGTAAAACGTAAATATATACATGACTCTTCCTTTTAGGGAAGCTGTTGCATTTGGTGCGGTTGTTTTCCAGCAGCAGGAAAAAAATGAGAATTATTTTACAGAAAGTGAAAAGAAAAATGTGGAAATAATTTCAAAGACACTTCAGAGTAAGAGCAAAAAACATTCAACACAAATGCTAAAATATGAAGTAAATCTTAATGGAAAAATTACAATTTGAAATTAAATTATAACGCGTAGTAACCATATTTTTAATTAAAATTAAAAGAGAAATTAAATGCATTAAAGTAGAAAACCCACAAACAATTATAGTTTCCTGTTCGAAATGAAAATAAGGGCAATGAACTTCTTACAGAAATTCGGAAGAAACTAAAGTAATATCTTAAAATGAAGTAAAGTGAAATAAAATGAAATGAAAGATAACTTTATAGCGTTGCGTGACACTTGGATTTAGTTTGAATGGGAGGTGAAGTTTTGTGCCAGGCCACACTCGGTCTTGTTGGGGTTGTTCAAACCCAGTTCTTCCAAGTTTTTCAACTAAACACCCAGGTTTTTGACGATTTTAAAATCAGTGAGTAAACATTTCGACAACAATTTAATAAAATTAAATAAAAGCTTACAGTCCTAATCATTTTCAGAAGCGATCATAATTCCTAATCACACACTATCTGATGATATGAAATATCTGGGGGTTCTTCTAGATAAAACTCTTACCTAGAAAAAACAGTTATAGTACAAAACAAATGAAGCCTTAAGGGCAATTTATGCGTGTCAAAGGCTGTAGAGTAAAACATGAGGCCTACACAACCGAAATAACAATAGTAGTACCAACGACCGCCTATGTCTCTCTAGCGTTGTGGCCAAAGGCTGAGATGATCTTTAACAAGGTACATCATATAGCCTGCTTGAGTGTAACAGGAGCAATGTGAACTTGCCCCCACCAGCCGTAGGGCTGATCCTTAGACTCACTCCTCTGCATCTCGCAGTTAAAATGGCAGCAGTCTTTCCGGGCATTCATGGTTTTTGGGCGCGCCTGAAACTCTCCATGTAACTCGCGGTTTCCGATATGATGAATAAAATTTTACACTTTTGTAAGCACCTTAAAGTGATTAATGGTGAACGCTCAGCTTGAGGAAATAATGCGATAATAGAGGACTCACAGTTACAGTGTTAACATGGGACCAAGATGAAAGACGTTAGTGTTGGGGACGGACTTGTAGGGCCACACTTGCGAAAAGCAATTGCAATGGGAACAACAGCTTCCTTCTTCAATGCGGAGATCCTACGTAGGTTCAAAATATGCATTCTCTCGGACACCGGGCAGCTTTAAAATCATTAGCAAACTCCTCGTTCCAATTAAAGGTGGTCTGGGTGATCTTTAAGAATTCGGTTACTCTAATGGGACATGAGGGGCATATAGGCAATTTAATATCTGATAAAAAAAAAAGCACAGACACTCCTTTCATGGGTTTAGAAGTCTTGTGTGGGGTACACAATAGCTTGACAAATAGCTAAATACCCGCGAAAGAAAAACGAGATCTTCTCGATTACTGGAAACAAAGAATATTACGGTAAGCAAACAAATCGAAAAGACTCATTGACCCAGAACGTATTAAAGCAGAGGCTATTTTAAATCTCACTAGAAATGATATTATACTCTACACTGTACTGTTAACAGGCCACTGTAGACTTAACTATCACATGGACGAAATATGTAGGTTTGGTAGGAAGTGACTCCTGCAGGCTCTGTGCAGAGGAATAGTATTTACCTTTTCCTGCGAATTCTCCTTATTCGCCTTAACCGATGTGGCTACTTTAGTCATGGGGATGGGAAAAACTTAAAAAAAGCCAAGTCGAAAAATAGAAAACTCTCCTCGATATGTTATGGCTATTGTCTTTGGCCCGATAGTCACGTGCAACCCCATGTGCTTAAGCACTGATGTTGTCCGGGTGAAGAAGCTTGAATTCGTCTTATGACCGGAAATATCATGCATATAGCTCTCCCTGCGGCACATATCAAGACAGAACCATTTTGTTCCCCAACCAACCAATATGCCTTAAATAGAGCGGGGGTTTAATTTAATTCCAAAGTATATCAATCCGCATTGGTAAAATCCAGTTTATTGCAACATATTGCATGTTGCTGAATTTAAAATGTCATTTAACCTTCTTTCCTCTTAATTTCAGTTGTGTCATGCTGGGATTTTTTTTAAGGTTTTACAATTTCATTTTTTTCACTCTCTCCCTCATCATTAAAACATCAGCCAACTAACAGATTTCATTCAGTCATGTCCAATGACATCATCCCCATGCATCCAGCTATAGTGTTCCTCCTTTCTCTGTTTCTATCCCTACCTATTTTCTTTCACTTGTCCTTTGACTGATTCTCGTTGTTTTTGTTGTTTTTGTTTTCACAAACAAAGAAAATCATTTAACAGTGACATGTGCTGATGACACTGATATGACACTGACGTTGATATGATAGAATTTCGTTGTTGTTGCTGTTGTTTATATAAGTGTGGAATAGTGTTAGCCACACACATATAAAAGGATGTTGCATGTTACACTTGCTACTTTATATCTCTTAGACGGTCGGTCTGTGTTGTTTTGTTTTTTGATCTGTATGTCACGTTGTTATACATAAGTGGGGTCGTGAATTGTTTACACCATCCATCCATCCCGTCACACATATTGATTCTTCGTCTTTTCTTGATTTTTTATGTTTAATCTTTTTTTTTATTTCCTCAATGTAATCGAGAGGGTTGGTTAGTGGCAAAGATCAAGTCTTTGTTCTTCATTTCAATCGGGAACAAGTGTCGAGAATTGTAAGATTTTTACCCCAGTTTCAGTTCGTTTTTTCTCTTTTTCTTTCGAGGAAATATTGATTTTAAGGGTTGTTACGAAAAGAACCAATAGTTATGGTTATTTTTTGTTCTTATTTTTTGCCATAAATTTCCAGCAAAAAAAGAAATAATTTAGTTTTTTTTTTTTTGTAAAGGACAAGGCTATGAAATGCTAAAATTCAAAGTTAAACTATTTTGTATGTTCAGGCAAAAAGGATAAAACCCAACATGCAACATGTTGGAAGGTTCGAAGGTTTCATAAGAGAAAACTATACAAAAATTAAAACGAGTCAATGGTTACTGCAGATTTTAGAGGACTGAAAGTTTCAAACAGCTGACCTAGCATCCCAAACATATCGTGGCAGATATCAATTACAGCTTGAGTGTTTAAAGAGCTACGTTAACAACAAATTGTTTAACTACTGCTAAAACTATAAATCCGGCAGGAGGAACAGGCACGTGTATTTGTTATCAGTGTTGCCGTATTTGTTATCTTCAACTACTACTTTTTCAAACACAGTGGGCCTTATTTTATAAAATGCAATGCAACGCCAGAGTTTACATGAATCACAAACTTCAAACGGTTTTACATTTTTTTTATTTTTTATGAAAATTTTTGAGCTTTTGAACGAGAAGTCATCGCTTCATAGTTTATGGCGTTCGTAGCCACAAAAATTTTTATAAAAAATAGTAAAAAACAATAAAACATTTAAAAATTTTTTGAAACTTGTTTTTGTATTCCATATAAATTCTGGCGTTGCTTTACGTTTTAGAAAAGAAGGGCCTTTATTAGTTGTAACTCAACCCAGGGAAATTCAAAGAAGTGCAAAACAACTAAATATAATAAAGGCTTTTAATATTCTTTATATCATTTTAAAATGATATATATTGACCTGTCCACCCCTCGCGAGGTATTCGTGTTCATCTCTTCTAGATTCTAGATTAACTAAGAACCCTTCATAGTGCTCATAGAATGCCCACGGCTTATGGACACACACAGGGCTACATATATAATCGACTAGAGTCTAGAGTTCGCATTCTAGACACCAAGCACCCTTATGACCACGGACCGTGGGTTAGGGATTTTTATAGGTGTGTTAACTTGTATCTGGCTTATGGATTCCTCGAAAGAAGTCCAAGCGAGTAGTTCAATTTTGCAGTAATGAAGGCCATAAGTAATGGCCTGTGGCTTATAGGCGAAGAAAAAAGTTTTCACATAAGCCCGAAAAAATAGTCCAGCAGTGTCAAATCGCATAATCGTGGCAGTCATTACGCACGCGATATATGGGATGGTTCACTCTGTTGTTGAAACCACAGCTCCTCCCCATTAAAGGAATTCAATGGAGGTACAACAAAGTCAGTAATCATGGCCATGTAGCGGTCACGATTAACTGTAACATTCTGGCCGGCATTGTTTTTGAGAAAATACGGACCAATGATATCACAGATTCACAGATCCATAAAGTACATCAAACATTAAATTTCTCTGGATGTAATGGTTTTTCGTTGATGTCTTGTGTATTATTTCCGCTCCAAATGCGGCAGTTTTGTTTACTGACGTAACAATGCAACTAAAAATAAGCTTCACCGGCGGACAAAAGTTTCTTGTGCATTTCGCGATAAGTTTTTCGAACTGAAAAACAAGCAACAGCTCTACAAAATGGCTTACATATCAAGCAGTGTTGCCAACTTGATATTCTATACCTTCAATACACGCGCTATTTAATTCCAATTCTTTGGATTTCGGGTAAAACCGCGTATCCATATTTTCATTTTAAACGCTCTTTACATGCGTCTAAATTAAAAATGTTTAGAAAATTACAGATCAATTTAGATCATTTTTTACTAAATAAACTGCGCAACTGTTATGTTGATTTGAATAGTTTGCAACACTAACTTGCAAATGAAATATTTTCGCATAAGAGAACTCAAAAGCACTTACGTTGTTATTTCTGAAAACATTTTTTTAACAAAAACCACTTAAATATCTGCGATTCTTTCCGTGAAATTATATTTTTAAAGAAAAAACTTCGCTTTCCCTAGAAATTCGGCCGGGTGTATCTCATTATTCAAAAAACCACCGGAGTAAACTTCCTTGTTGGGACAAACAAATTTAGCTGCCATAACTTGCTCGCGGAAGAAAGCCTCATAATAATCATTTTCTCACTTTAGCTTTATAATATTCCCTCAGGTCATCATCATTAATCATCAAGGAATTGTCTCGTTTGTGCAGTGTTTTTTTTTTTTGTATTTGAAATTTCTTCGAAATTTCTTGTTTGAAACTTTTTTCTTCATTTTTAGTGGTTGCAAGTTATTTCATTTAGTTTTGTAAATCTACAAGTCATAAAACTATGTATTTTTCTTTCCTGGTAAAACTCAAAATGGGCAGGATAAAGGAAATGCTAAACTTGACTGTTTATTGCAAAATAATGTAGAACATAAAAGTTCAAATGCATCGCAATAAACCTGCGATCAAAACAAACGTAAAAACAAAATGTTCTTGCCTAATAATGGAGGGAAATGGGAACGGTTGGCTAGCTGGTTGACTAGTGGTGGTCTTTATGTCTTCCGACACAATAGAAAACCATAAAAAAACAACAGAAAATGGTTGAGTGGTTAAACAACAATTTGGCACACGCGAAATAGATTTTTTTTACTCTTTCCTTGCTTTCCATTTGAGTTTGCCGGTACTTTCGTTGCTTCTAAAGGGATTTCCAATAAAAGCCGATCGATGGGGAAATAAAATATAAAGTGCTGTGTGTGAGATTTTAACAAAGTTCTACTCTAATTTCAAAGGCCCATTTATGCCATTAAGTATGGAATATGACAGCATTTATTATGTAGGCCTCAGCTTCGCACGGTGGCATGATTCGAACAGGTCCATTTCTCAATGACAATGCCGTATTCACTTTGAGGACATCTACCGATAGCGATAAATTTTCATAGACCTGCATCTGCAAAAAACTCAAAAAGAAAAATTCTAGCATAACCTCTGCATGAGACAAATATAACCTCAAATCGTATATGAATGCTCATTGATACAATCGATATGGTCCTTAACGACATTCTGCTGACACCAGATATCGACCACGTCCATAACTTTTAATTTGTGTCAGATGCAATTGGTTATCACGGATCTGTAGCGATCACCAATGGCGATTATCGTAGTAGGGACCCATAATAATGCTGGCCTAAATTCCGCACCAAACAGTTACTTTTTGTGGTTCTCGTCACCCATTTGGAATCTCTTGGTGTAACTTGTCATAGTAACTGCAGATTTCATAGACACCTCCAAGTCAATGTGGCCAGCATACATCGTCAACATCAAACCGCTCTTATTAGAAACCCCTTTATTATGCCTGCTGCTCAGAGACAACAATTGTGAACACGGCATAAATAAACCATATTTCAAAATTTTCGGGTATTTGTTGTTGACTGTTGGAAACATGAAGCAAACATTGCTGCAGTCATACCAATTGCTTGGCACAATTTGACCATAACCCAGTGAATTATTGAGCAGGCAATGTTTAAGAAAATAAAAATGAAACAAACACAAATTGTTTGTTGGGTAATAATTTAGTCACAAGAAGAAGGAAACACAAAATATTGCCAAGCACGTGTAAATGTTTGTATTTGTTCAACAATCAGTCAGTCATTCATTTATTCATTCATATTTTAGTAATTCTTCTTTAATGTTGTTGTAGTACGAGTTATTATTGTTGTATTTTATTTTTGTTTTAGTTCTCATTCTTCTTATCCGCCATCGCCAGTAACAAACAATGGCAGTTAATATAAAATTTTCCCTTTTCAATCGCCTTCTTTCTACCTCCTTCCTCTTGCTTCATGCTCTTCATTGAAGTCTTTTTTTACTTTATAATTTTGGGTTTCATTACAACGAAACTATTCCTATTGTTGTTTGATTTTTATTGCTGCTATTGTTGTTGTATTTAGGTTGGTTGTCCTGGGAAGAAGGGTAATTTAGCGATATAAAAGCCCGGCCTTTTTGCAATCTTGCGAGTATTTTTATGATTTTCTCCTTGTGCAGAGGAAATTATCAGACATTTAGATACTTTCAAGAAATGTTAATAGATTGTGGATAAGATACGCCTTCCGAAAATATTCATTTTATTTATTTCGTTGTGGGTTTAACAAAAAAAAAAAAACCGAGGAAAGCAGACAACGTCTCAAGTTGTACATTTCAAGTTTGTCCTTAATGTAGGAACACTTCACTTACATACTTATTTGAAGAATATTGATAAAAAAAAGTTTTAGTGAAAACACAATCAATATATTTTCTATTCTAAAGGTAATTAAGTTCTTCAAAATAAGTTAAAGAGTTTCCCAAAATGTGGGCAAAAATTGAGTTGAGTTCTTCAAGCGGCTCACAAGCATTGTCTTCTCACGTGTTTGCAAAAATTTGACTGCTCTTTGTTGATGCAGCGTTGATTCAGTTCCTTTATTGCTCGGAGGTAGGTAGGATGGCTGACATAAACATATGACGTCAATTAACCTTTAGAAAGAAACTCACTGGCTTTGAATCTCATAATCTAGACAGCCATTTTCTTAACACCGATAGAAAAGAGTGCACGGCCACAGAAAATCTCATACTCTAACAGGTCGCATCGTACTATTGAATTCACATGTCCTTCTAATTTACTATATGTCATCCAATTTTGACCTGAATAACTCGGTTATTAAAATTCGTACTACACTGGCATTAGAAAATGTATTTCTTTTTTGACAATCACTGAGCAAAGCGGCAATTTTGACAAAGCCATCTAGAGGAAAATATGCTTCATTGTGTAAAAGGACAAATCAGCATTCATTTGTTTAACGAACTCCCTTGGCTATGAGTAGTCATTATCAGAGGGCTGCATTCGACACTGGATCAGATTCTTTAGGTCTATTCAGTGACTTGTTATACAGTGTCTAGAATCAATCAATTTGCCCGTCTAATAATAACGTCATGTTAAAGTAATAGACCCATTTAATGCAAAGTGTTAGAACTTGAACCGGTTCTTATCCCTAAAGAACCCACCACGTCAGTTCTTTTCCCTCGAATTCGACTGCATCATAAAAAGTCAATGTATATAATCGGGTGCACCCGAAAGTTCGGTATTCGCTCTCAGGTCATTCGCCTGCAATTGTTGTGTCGAATCTTGCATGAATTTCGAGGAACCCTCTATTTGAATGTAGGTGGTGGGAATATAAGCTTTCGAACTCTATTCTTGACACCCCCAAGGATATGTATCATAAAGAGTTTATTAAAAATCGAAATACGCATACAAGCGTGGAGGACTGATCCAAAAAAGAAACACCCGAACTGTTATAAATAACTTTGGACTGATGGTAATAACAACTTATGTCAACACCAATCGAAGATATAAAATCCCATACCAGAGTTAAGTTTCAAAAGTGTTCAGAAACAGCAACTTATGCGATAGTGAGTGCAACGAAATAACATACTTCGTCAAGGCTAGCCTTAAGACTTCACATAGTTCTACAAAAAGTAGTCCACTGGGGAATAGGGGTCCATTACGCAAAATTATTCGTTCATCGAACGTTTCTTTCAACAAAAGGATTATGACACGCACTGTGTATCATGTTCCACCGTCTTGTTGAAACCACAGCTTCTCCACATTAAGGCCATTGAATTGTCGTACAGAAAAGTCAGGGATCATGGTACTGTAGCAGCCACCGTTATCTGTGACGTCCTGGCCGGCATCGTTTTGGAAGAAAATATGAACCATCGGCCGATAAAGCACACAATATGTAGCTTGGTAATGATTTTTCGGTAATAGCTTGCGAATTATCTTCTCTCCAAATGCGGCGGTTTAGAGCTGAAAATTATTTTGAAAAATATCAAATTTAAAAAAAAAAATTGCTCTATATTTCTGAGGTTGTCATGAATAATTGCATAAGTGTTAAAATTCTGAAGAGCCAAATACGGTTTTGATGAAAACCATGTACCAAACTCAAAAGCTTTAAACATTCTTAGATAAACCGCTCACAAGTTTTAGATCCTAGTAAAGAAGAGAAAAACGAAAAGAAAAATCATGTATGCCGACACTGGTGGTTTGCGTTGATCAAAAATACTAATAACTCAACCAACCAAGATTTTTTTGCAGAGACTAAAGAGATTAAATACTTGTATAAATTAAAATTTAATTAAAAAATAAGTTTTAAATGCGTTGAGCAATGAAAAAAAACTGAATTGGCCCATTTTTTGACAGAATACTCAGGCAACTAGTGCCTTACTATTTATTTCCTGAATAAATAGTGATACTTCTCTCTTGGAACGAAATAGAGATTGGAGAAGATTGTCAAACGTTGATTGAAGGTATAGAAAGGTTCAGTGTTTATAACAACGCGATTGCGCGTTTGGTGTATTTTTAGAGCAGTGCATTACTTGAAGCTAATATAGTCATTTTATAGGGTGATACAGACGACGAAGGAGGAGGGCGCTCCGATATGTAACTAGTACGAATCGAAGCTGTACGTATCAGAAAAAGTTATGATATTCTTTGGGCAACGGCTGTGATACGAACCTAGGAGTCTGAAGCCATCAAATGTTTAATAGTAAACGCGCTAACTGGTTAAGCCACATCCATTTTTTTAAGTACTTTGAATCCCGTATAAAGGACATTTAAAATGAAAGATTTTAACAGGTTAAAGATTAATAAAAACCGTTGATTAAGCTTCAAATGTTACCTGCTGAGAATAGTTGCCCAAATGCTTCGAATTGTTTCAGAATTCTTTACAACATCTACATACATACATTATTTATTAATAATTAATTTTGACTTTTCGAGATAATGTTAAGGTGAAGTTTTTTTTTAGCAGCAAAACTTAACTAATTTTTAATGACAAATTTATTGAAAACAAGTTAAAAACACTGCAACGCATTACACTATGAAAAGATACAAATAAACAACTGCAAATGAAAATTTTGTTTAAAATTGTGTCAAGAACAAAAGTTTTTCTCTACTGCTCAAAATGCATTTAAAATAAACTAAAAAAAAAGTACTCTCAACTTTAGTGTTTGTTACACTGGAAGAAACATTGAACTTATTTCAATCGAATGTTTGTACCTACGCGTAGCATTGTTTAAAAAGAAAACACGCACTCGCACTTTTTACACATTAATTGTTGTTGTTTCTTTGCACGTCAAAAATTATGGCGTAAAACTTTTGATTGTCACATTGGTTACGCATGACTCCATCATAAAATAAATCGTGTTTTTTCCTGTTTAAATAAAACGCAATAAAAATATTTAACACTTGTTAATTAATGGCTGCAATAAATTATTAGTTTTACTTTAAACACTTGTATTTCATTTATTTAAATTAAATATTAATGAGTTTTTATGTTGACTAAAAACAGATTGCCGCCAGTTATATTTTGTGTGCTTTGAGTTCGTTGGGAATTCTGCAAAACAGCTGTGCTGGAATGTAGCCAGAAGGTTAGTTTAATGAAGTTACGCTATTTGGTGGAAATGATCTCGGTTAAATGTTTTTTTGTGCTGTAAATTCCATTTCTTTGGAATGAAATATTTGATCTTCTTGTTGATCCTGTATTGCTATTCGGGGGACAGGTGCCGATAGGATATTTTCCCTCCCAAAACGCTTAAAATTTTACGTATTCTCATACACAAAATTTCAACAATTGTTTGTTTTGATTTCCTCCACTCTTCCCTAAAAGCTCAGTCTACATCCACGCTTACTGGGTAGACCACGAGGACCAGAAAACTGTCCTCTTGGGACAAAAAGCGAGCTCCCTCTACGAGAGTAATGTGGTAGCTTTAGACTAAACCCGAATGGCAGGAAATTTGGATGCACTGCAACGCTTCCTGCAAATGATGTGACAGAAAATTACGTTTGTCCAGATTCCAGCTATGTGTAGGATTGCGCATATAGCCGATAATGGACGGATTGTTTCCACCATATTTTTTTTTCTTTAATTGTGTTACAAATATATTTTACTTCTTAACCAAAAATATGGCCGTTTTCTTCAGTTTATTTTGCAAACTAAAATTTCGCATGTCATTTAGCGGCAATAGCAAAAACAAACAAAATTCGCACACGAAGCGGTGACTAAATTTTATTCATTAAAAATCGATAAAAATTTATTTAAAAAAATAATTCAGATATTGGCAAAAAACCAACAAAATGTTGAAGGGAAAGTAGGGAAAAAAAGAACATTATGTTTGTTAGGTTTTGTTAAAACTTCAATGCTTCTGCTTGAACTTTATTGTAGAATATCAAACATAAGGCATTTCTACTTTTTATAAAAAAATTTCCAATGATTTCCTGGCTTCAGCAACAAACGAAATGCGCATATCCATCTTGTCCCCCAACAAATAAATGTTTATTTAAAAGAAAAATCAACGATATTATCGCTACAGTCCTAATTTCAAACTATAGTATTGCCTCGCATATAGTAAAGACTAGAACTTAGACCAGAACATATTAAATTCTATACTGGATCAAAAACAATGCTTGATTACAGTCTCGTATAGATTATGACTAAAGTTTATACATTAAAGAATAGGCTAGAGTATATTTTGCTCAAGAATTCACATATATGCAAATACAGACTGCTGTAGAGTCTAAACTTAAACCCCAACCATATAGACTATACCACAGTCTCTACTCTTTCACGGCCACCGTTTTACCTTAATACATAAAGTTTCAAATATATAGATTGTACTATAGTCTCATTTGTAAAATACTATAGTCCAGACTATAACCCGAAAATGAAATGTGAAATATTTTTGACTTTCTTTTGATCTATTACGTTGGAACTGCTCTCGCTTTACTTCTTGACAGCATTCTTTTCCTGATAGCATTATTTTATGAACTAGACTATAGTTTCGCTTTCGGTTATATACCATAACTTCAACTATAGCCTCTAGTAAATAAACCAGACCAGTCAGCCCTGTTAACCTTAATGATTGCCAAATGTTGATAATACTTCAGCCTGCCATAATATTACAGGTCACACTTGACTATGCCTACATTCCTAAATTATTATATGATATTTTTGCATGAAACCCCTAATGCGAATACAACACAGATAAATGGTGTTAACTTCCATAAATTTTGCTTTATTCGGAAGACAATTCTTTGTCATTTTTGTTTCAATATGAGATGAGGCATATAACCACCTCGGCTGGCTCTGAGAAAGTTCAATCGGGAAGGCCAATTTCCAATCACCTTTTGCAGTAATAGAGAGCGTATGTCAGTGATAAGATGATGGTGGTTGTCTTCCAAAGCATCAATCGTCTGTCGTCGGCTAGCCCTGAGACTTCACATAGTTCTACAAAAAGTAGTCCACTGGTGTTAAACCGCCTGATCTTAGAGGCCAGTTTAGGGGTCCATTACGCAAAATTATTCGTTCATCGAACGTTTCTTTCAACAAATAGATTATGACACGCACTGTGTATCCTGTTCCACAGTCTTGTTGAAACCACAGCTTCTCCACATTAATTGTCGTACAGAAAAGTCAGGGATCATGGCCCTGTAGCAGCCACCGTTAACTGTGACGTTCTGGCCGGCATCGTTTTGGAAGAAATATGGACCATCGGCCGATAAAGCACAGAATACGTAGTTTGGTAATGGTTTTTCGGTAATGGCTTCCGAATTATCTTCTCTCCAAATGCGGCAGTTTTGCTAACTGACAACCAAAAATGAACTTCTTCACTGAACGAAATTTTCTTATGATGAGCTTATCGAACTGAATGCGGCATTGTTCAGGTGTCATTCAGGTGGCGGTGGCAGACCAAACTAAACACAAACGAAGTAACAGCACATATCAAGCAGTATTGCCACCTTAAAGTTTCGATTTTACACCAACCCCCCAGAACATTTTGCTAGGGTCACCTTTTTTGGCTTTTTCCGTGAAAATAGCTTTTTATTCGCATATTTTCCCGGTTCAACACGCGTTAGTGTTACGAGTATCAATAAAAAAATTTTCGTTTTCTCCGCACCATAGACTTAGCCTAGAGGAAATCCAATCAATAGGCGAAAAGTAGTGAGTATAATTGGTCAAGGAGTGTTGCTGCACTAACACCCATTGTAGGGCATCAAACTAAAATGTGCAAAAGACTCAATATAATTTATGCAATATCCGTTCTTAAGCGTCCGTCATATAATAAAGCAGCAAAACTACAAACGCAAAAATATATTTTTATGTTTTTATAAATTCAAAAATTTACAGTTTAAATTTGTTGTATCCATTCGGGTTTTAGCCAGAATTTCTGTACGTTTGTTTGCCAAAAAAAAAAGAGATACAAAAAAACACACGATAATAATTTTCACTTCACAGTGAAAAAGTCAAAGACCGTTTGACCGACTTGACTGGCGTAACAAAGCTACATATACCGTGTGTGAGAGGGAGAGTTAGAGAAAGAAAAATATTCGGTGTTAATCACGAGATCTCTTATTATGTTGGCATCAGTGAATAGATAGAAAATTACAAAAACATAAAAATGAATGCAGAAAATTTGTATTGAAAGGTATTAAAATTGGGGAATGTTTAAAGAAGATGAGCGAAAAACAAACACGAATAAAAATTAATTTCAATGATTTAAAAATTCGAGAAGAATTTTATGATTTGTGGGAAATGACTCATTAGAAAAAAAAAAAGAATTGCAAAAGAAAAATATGCAAAATTGTTTATTTAAAAATATTTATGAACGAAAAAAATATTTATAAAGAAAATAAAGATATTAAATAGTTAACCCAAAAAATAAAGTAATCACTGTCTTTCAACACCTTTTCCGGAAGCCATAAAAACTTAATGAAGTTTTCCTTCTGTCTTGATTTTAAAATATGACTAATATTTTATTTTAATCCCTGCTATTTTCAAGTGAATAAAAAATTTAATTTGCTGCTCTGCTTGAAGTCTTTTGTTGCCCAAATATCATCTAATTTGTTTTTTAAACACATTTCTATTTTAGTTGCTTGCTGCAAAATGATTTAAGTATGACAGCATACAGTTTTGTGCAAAACAAAAGCAGCAAAAACAATAAAAAAAATTTTGCTTTTATAATACAGTTCATTTTCAACAAAAGTATGTTTCCAAGACTTATTTATAATAATCTACTCTAAGTAATAAATTAAATAAAAACAACAAATTCAAATAAAACCAACAATTTAATATTTCGTATATGATCCATTCATTGTGTCTTACAATTTTGGCACGTCTGCGAGATTTCAAATTAGAACAGTTTTTGAAATACATTCCCACTTAGTTTCAAAGAGCCCATTCCGATTTTTTAATCTCTTACCGCAAACGTTCCTCTTCCATATGACAAAGAGGTTTTCAAAGGGGTTCAAGTCAGGGCAATGTGTAGGTCAATCAATGACTTGAAATCCATGCTCTCCAAGGAAGTGTTTAACTAACCTCGATATGTGTCTCGGGTTGTTATCGTGTTGAAACACCCATCGAAGTGGAATCACTTTTGCTGCCAGAATGTTTTTTCCATAAATATTTTGGAATTAGCTGTTGCTAGCGTTGGCCCTCCATAGCAAAACTAATTTTACTATTGCGTGGCTCAAGCTGTTCATCCGAATTTATTTGGTTAAATTTTTGCTCGTTACTAAATAGAACAGGTTTCCATTTCCGTGTCGTCCAATTCTGATATGTTCCCGCAAAGTGCATTCTTTAGTAATAAGAAACCCAATTGATTAAATAAAATACTACCTAACCTCTTTGGATTGGTTTTTTCGTCAATATTGGTTCTTTGACCGAACTGTAACTTTTGAAGTTAGTTTCATGTAAAGAATAGTAAACCTTACTTAGGTGGTTGAACTTTGGAAATGTGATGATATTTTACGAAATTTTAAAGTTTGTTGCCTTTGTTTTGCACAACACTGTAAATAGTGTGCCTAAGTTCTCATATTTACTCTTACAATATGTACAGGCTTTTATAGCAGAAAGAGAGAGATCGAAAGTGCTGTAATAATTTTAAAAAACCACGATTGAATACATATTTTACTCTATTCTGTAGTTGGACTTGTGGTTTTCTGTTATGGGCCGGGTGCTTATTTGTTCAGGGTGAGTGGTTTATAGACAAGCTGTCGTTTCGCATTTCATTATACTCTTTACTACGTGTCAGAATACATAATCGGCTCTATCTTCTTTCAAAGAAACGCGTTCGTTACAGTATGAATTTTATATGATCTTAAATCGTTTCGAATAAGAATTGCAATTGTCATATCCGCCCAGAACTGACTATGTACGTCCATTAGCTTTTATTATTGTTTTTTGACATTTCCTCATGAGGTTGTCCATAGCCCTTATTTTAAGGCCGTCAATATGTTGAATATCGTTTTCCGCTATAGTTCTGTTTCATCTAAATAAAAAAACAGTATAGGTGGATTACCAAGAAGCTCTAGTGCTGAATTGATAGGCCAATATCGCTCTCAAAGTACTAATTCTATGTGGTTTTGAGAACGCTTATCAGCCGATTGTGGATAGCAACCAAATTTCAAATAAATCACCAGTTTCCAAAAATATTATTGTTAATGTCAACTCGAAGCTGTTAATTTTGGTTGCTAATTATTACATTTTCTGGCACCCGAACATTTCTGAATATTCGAACATCGTCTGAGGATTAATACGTGTAGCAGGTCACACACAATATTCCACATGAGAGTGGTTCAACTACAGGTCGCGTATTACATAAGAAAGGCTAATCCTTTTACTCTTCAAGGCAGTTAGGACTAACTGTCAACTTACTGTGTTAAAAAGTTTTGTAACAACCAGCATGATGAAAATGCACAAACCTTTCCTTTTTCTAGAGGCCAAAACTATTTTGCTGCTGCACTTTTGACACTCACAAAAATATGCCACATTTATAACATTTGTTATATAAATCCAAAATAGCCTGACTGAAATCTGAATGTGATCTGACTATAAGCTAAATCTACCCGAACTGGAGTCTGACTGTAGTTAACCTTGAGTATGACTATAACTGAACTGTGTGACCGCAGTCAATCTGTAGTCACACTACAGTCTGAGTTTAGTCTGTTTCCCAGTTTTCTGAATTTTGTCTAACTATAATCTGACTGTAATATAATCATAGTCGCATTATAATCGACTGTATTTTTAAAATTGTTTGACTTCTGGTATATTTTTGTCTATATCTTTTAAACGAATGAAAATGATTCCTTCAAGAGTATTCACGTAAACCCGTGATTTAAAAAACCCCTCAGAAAATAAGCTACGGCGCTCGAGACGATAGTAATAGAACCAATTGTGGTTGTCTGGTTGATGTTGTTGGGTCTTTGACCGCACCTTCAGCATCAGGAGCGATATTCTTGGCAGAAGGAGCAGTTCGTAGCTTGTTGGTACAGGCTTTTCAAATCGATAACGGTAAGTCGAGCGGAGAGGTGTTTATAGTCTTTTATTAAACCCGTGCATATGGATCTGTGTGTGGCTGGACATATTTTCCTCCAATACTCCTGCAAATTTTATGAATTCTCTGGGGGAACTCCGGCTATAATTTGTCAAGGGAAGAATCCAGAAGAGATGGACGAGAATGCCTCGCGAGGGGAGGATGGAATAATCTCTAATAGTATTCCTAAGTCGTCCGATGGGTATCGATAATGAAGCCTCGCAAGAGGTGTTTATTGTCCAATAGAGGGATTCTGAAGAGATAAATAAGGACGTGGACGGGTTATTTTCCAAAAATAATCCTGAGGAAGGGGCTGAGGCGATAGCGCACATTTTTTGGATGCCCAGCAGTGGTTAGCATAAGACCATGGCGGACCATAGCATTGGGCAAATGCTCGCAATTACAAGAGACTCCGTGATGAAGAAAAAGGCCGTCATTTACCAATCGACAGTCTGATACGACTACAGTCAAGACTAAAGGCTAGAAGTAGCTCGAGGCTCGACTGGAAGTCAAATCGAAAGAAGAAAGGGGTCGAAAAGGTCAAAAATATTCCATCTTCCAAAATGGTAACTTATGTTTCGTCACCTTGTATACGCTGACTGTGCATTCCAGCCCGAGTATAACCTGAGAAACTGGATCTTACCGTCAGACAAATCACACATCTCTTATTTTGCCACCCTTTACATATTCATTTTAATTTTAGAAAAATCCATATTGCCTTAGAACTAACTAACTGCCTCATATATTATTTTTACTAATGTAACTGAAAAAAAAAACGATTGGCATTAGTGCATAGAATCCGTGCATCGCGATGCTTAAAAATTCACTCTAATGCATGTGTGTATTAGTGTATGTGTGTATTAGTGTATGCGCAATGTATCGCCATGGCTATTTTTGTATTTCTCGCTAAAGTTTTACATTTTTTTTTTAATTTAGATGCAATTTTAAGCTGTCTATTTGTCTGGCACGCATTTAATAGAAAATAAAATTGGCATAGAACACATGTGACCAAAAGTTATGTTGTCACAACAACACCAACAATAAGGCAAACAGCGACACCAAATCGCCAAGTATTAGCAGAAAAAACGACGGATTAACAACAAAAACAATAAAAAACAGCAATGAAATAAACTGCAATCTTTGTATGTTTTATATCAGAAAATGATGTAACTGCATGATGCGATTGCCATAGTGCAGTCACACATACAGACAGATGTGTGCACGATCACAGCCGTATTAAAAATACTATTTATGGTTATTTCTGAACAATAAAAATATGATAATAATTTTCATTCACGTATTTAGAAAAATGTATTTCACATTAGGGAAAATTAAGAAACATTTGTGGAAGGTTTCATGTTTTATAGATTTAATACAGATTCAATAATTAATTGTGTTTTTTTTTTTCAAAAACGTTAGTTCAACGTTTTCTGATGAGTTGCAAAGTTCATCCATCCAAATAATAATTTTGTATTTCTGCTACGAAACATAACCTCAATCAATTAAATTAAATTAGCGTTTCGATTATATGATTTTTATAATTACGAATAGAAATTTACTGTAAAGTAAATTTAATTACTACAATATTTGTAATAAGTTTTACAGAGAGTCTTCTACTCCAAAACAATGCAATTACCATATTTACCTAAATGACTTTTGGCATTAGCCAAGTCTGTCGAATAATTGCTTTCGCACAAAAACACGCAATCACACCTATCAAGTTTTATACATTAATTGTAAATTATTATTAAATTTACAAGAATTTTTTATTACTTTTGTGTGCATGTGGGTTTTAAAAACTGCCTGGTTGTCGACAGCAGCGCTACCAGATGATTTTTTGTAGTCCCAAAATTTAAAAATAAAATGCCCTGCAAGTCTTTTTTAAATTAACTTTTGTACTTAATATGTATTAATAGAGATCATTTTTATTACACACATACATTTTTCATATATCAGCCACAGATTCATAAACTTCGAAATCTCCATTTCCTGAGTTAAAAGAGCTTGCCCTATACATGGATTTCGTATTAAAATTGTTTAAAATATCATCTATTGACTTGAATTCCGGACAACAGATTTAATTTATGTTCGAATGAACATGTATTCGTAATAAAGTCTCCAGGAGCTGATACTGCATACTAGAGGAGTTTATGTATTTGCTTCAATTACCTTCTTACTCTCCTTTTCTTTTAAAAATCAATCACGGTTAAACGCTAACATTAAAAATATCACTTGTCAGATTACGAAGAACAAGTAGTTTCGTGATTTAGTTGCCACATATTCAGAATGTTGTTACAGGTATTTGCTGATATTTTTCTAAATAATCCCAATGAAAGTCCCAAAGCCCAAATGAAAATCTGCATACTCTTTTGTGATGAAAAATGTCCCTCATTACGGGTTAAACCCCCAAAACTGGCAACCCTAGACGACAGTGTTATGCAAGAAAAACTGCCTGTATATGTGTACACACTTTTAGCGTCCGCAACACTATGATCTTTTTTCTTTGTTAGGATTGTATATATCTTGTGGTTATACCTAAAAACTTTTCCACTCTTCCCCAAAAAAAGGTGACAAATTTCTTTTACGAGTCCGTAGTTCGAAATTATAAATAAATAAAAAGATGTTCACTTCTTATGAAAACTATAACTTTGTTAAAACAGTATAAGATAGATAAATTTTGTATAAGACGGCGAGACGTGGATCCATCGTAAGCTTTTTAGGGAAGATATTATGAAAAACCAAGAAGGTTGTAGTATTTTTAATGGGGAAAACGTTAATTTGTTCCGCTTTTGGGGATTCGGTTCTAGCTAGACTAAAATAATATCTACACTCTAAATGGATTTCACTACGACTCGACGATAAATAAAACTATGATGACTTTGTGGCTTAATTGCTGTGAAAAACGCTGGTCTTCTCAATGCTCTCTAGAAAATATGGCGAAATTTTTTGCGCTTTTAATAAAAATGGAATTTAGTGTTCTTTACTAAAAATAATGGCGGTTTTCGTTTCTTAAATAAAATGTTGCCCTGCTATAGAGTACATGCGAAAGCCATCTTTATAACTTCGGATTTTAAAGGGAAATCAATGCCTTTCGGCATTATTAAGACGTAAAAGCGTAAAAATATTTTGAGTACAAAAAGGGCCTAAAAATATTAAATTTTTTGTGGAAACGAAAACACTATTACTACTATAAATGGTGGTTCGCACTTTTCAAAAAAATCACCCTTAATACTGGGAAAAGGCAGTGCACTCTTAACCGTTTAAAATCACAGGGTTGGTAATGTCCTAAAAACATTTTCGAAGAATATTAATTGCCATAATCAAAAACGAATTGTTTAAGAAGCAATGCTACAGAGACGCAGATTCTGCTTATTTTTATTTGTGCCTTTTCTCATAAGTTGTGTTTTTTATTCTCGCCAAATAATAAGTAGCATTATAACGGGGTGCGTGCACTTCAAACACTTACCCTTTGAAAAGGCGACAACTTATCTCAGAAACGATACCGCCACAAGACTGTGACCCTAACTTAACTTACACTGTGAGATTTGCACTGAATAAGACCAATGCTGGCATTATTTATGCAATTGATTTCGAGTATAGGTCTTAAAAAATTACTAAGTCCATGAGAACCTACAAATAAGGCTGAGGAGTTTAGTAAAGCTATGAGTTCTTTAGTCGTTAGTAAAATCGCAGAAAAGTTAAATTTTGATGATACGTTAGTGAATTTAATGGCGTACTTCTGTTGACCAGCAAGTGGAATCGACCAGAAAATTCAAATGAAAAACATTATTTTGGTTTTTGATTTCTATGCAAATTTTCTAGACGATTCGCTCGCTTGTCATACAGTTGTCGTAGAGCAGGAGTAATCCAAACTGTTGAATGGTAACAACAGCAATCGTATGCTGTGAAAGTTGGTGTAGACTGACTAGATAGTAATTATAGTTTGTCAGAAGTACTCAAAGTTTTAACGGCGATCAAGCTATCAAAAGATTCAGTAAGGTTTGCAATTTCATTATGCTTCTTCTCACGCCTGCCGAACGTGTGGAAATTATTAAAAGTTATATCGTAACTGCATCTCAGTTGTAAATACGTATTACGTAAAGTGAAGTTTGTCTTGAGGTCGGTGGTCATCATGGCTTTAGTGCGCGCGCAGTTCATCGCTTCGTAAAAAAGTTTGAGCGTGAGCACGTTCTTTGGGATCAAGCAGACTAGTGCGAAGTGGAAAAAACATAGCTTCAACAGCGGCCAGTATCGAAAAAGAACCAGAAAGGTGGATTCCGAGCCGATTAGCTGAATTCGACATTATTTTGGTCCTGCTGTCGTTTTTGCGCAACCTCTTCAAAAACAAACTTCCAGTTTAATTAATTTTAATGAATTTGTTATTCCTAAATATGTCGATATATTAAAGAAAGGGGAAAAGTGTTTTGCTCAAATTTCTGGCCTCAAATCTACCACTTAAACTTACAGCTACTTACAATAATTGTCAAAGAAATAAATTTAGAGCTTTTTTTTGGGGCAGCAAGCAAATGCTATGAAAAATATTACTCGCGTGTTTTATCTGAATATTTGCAAAAAAAAAAGAACATGTTTGTTTAAGAAATTATATAATTTCTAATAAAAAACAATATCCATTTGAAAATACTTGTTATACCTCATTCACAGCCCCCGTCATGCTACTGCTGTTGCAAGCTTATATTTTTGGCATGAACTTTTATTTTTACTTTATTTATTTTTTATTTAGTCATTTCAAACACAAACAAAATAAAATGAAATAAAATAAAATTGTTATGGCAGACATTTTGACGCTTTTTCGTTTAAAATGCCAGTGATAATAACAAATAGATGCAGCGAAATAATAAACATAAATTAGAAAATGTACAAATGGATTATAAGCTTTAGTAGCAGCAATATAATAAAAAGTTGCATTTTGCAACTGGAAAGAATCAAGAGCAGAAGCAGCAAAAAGTTTTGAAATTTGAACTTTTTAAGAAATCGTTCCTATTTGGCAAGTTGTTTTCTAAAGCAAACCACGACCCAGATTTGAAGGATAAAACTTGCATGGGCTATTTTTAACAGCATAGTCGATATGTCGGACTATGAACAAATACGTAAGAAGTGGTTTTAAGATCCAGAGCTTATGGAGCATCTTTTTAGCAGCCAATTTCTCATCTCTGGTGTATATATGTATGTGCATGCATCTTCTCAGACGTTGTGAATTTGTTGATTTGAACCAAAGACTTATTAATTACGGTGCTAAATTGCAAAAATTAGGTGGCCCTTCCATCGGGCTATTACTCGAGATTCCACAATGAATGTAGTTCTTTCCAAATAGATTGTCAGTTGTGAGGAATATACCTCCATCTTTTGAAAATTCATATCATTGATGTAAAGTCCATGGAATTTCAACGATCATGGCAATGACATGCTTAATAGGTATTTCGAAAGGCGCTTATGCCAACAAATCAAAAAACTTTTGTACAAAAATTTAGAAAGACTTTAGTGCTTGAGTTGCTTTAATCTTGCGAAGATGTAGTCCAAACCCTTCACTTCTTGTTTGAACGCCGTTGAATATTAAACTAGGACTGCTTTCATTGAGTCAGTGGCGCAGTTTTACGACCTAAAATATTACTGGATCGAAATAATAATCGAGAAGGATAATGTTTATTGGTTTGGTAAATATAAAAGCGAGAAGTTATTAAATTTCCCATTTTTATCTTCTTTTTAACTCCAGTCTTAAATACTTTATTTATTTATTTTTTATTTTATTCACCATGACAAATTAAATGTCTCAAAAAGCGAGGAACTTTGGGGTTGCTTTAATTTTTAAGTCGTTAATATTAAAAAATAATTGCAAGTGCCTCCCCAACATGTTGTAGTTTAGAAATTTTTTTATTTGCTGCATGCAAAGCAAAGATGATGTCATTGTATGTACAGCGGTGACCAAATCAGTTGTTAATTTTATATTAAATATTTTCAACTTTCAAGTTAATTCGACGAAAATTTTATCACCATGTCAAATTTCTTTACGGTCTTATAATCGCCCACTTATTATCTATCGGATATCATCCAACCATAACCAATCTTTTATTTTCCTCGCCATACGTTTAATATATTATTGCCGTAGAACAGCCGAGGAAGTAGATTTGCTCATTCGCCCTACGAAAACATAACTGAGTTAAGATTTTGGGACTATGCCCGCTTTTATATTAGTAAATCAGATCTATGCATCTAATTTCCTGATGTCGAATTTTGATTTTAAACGTGCTATGTGATCGAAATTGATTCGTGTCTTCGGGTATTTTCCGGTTCATATGACTTCTCTGGCTAATTTGTTATCTCAAGGCCCTTCCCAGGTTCTCATTTTATGATTGGTAAGGCCTTTTTCCGTCATAAATTGCCAGTATAACTCCTACTTACATACCATGGATTATGGGTTGAAATATTTTATAAATATTTCCTTCTATTTTAATTAGCTCAAAAGAAAAGTTATATAATTCTGCCGCATGGATTTTTTCTAAGACGATGGACCCGACAGAATTTTAGCAATGGCCTAGGATACACGGGCGGTTGCAAACTATTGGAATGGACTTCAGAAAACTGTGTAAGAAAATACGGCGGCGTCATAACCTCATTTCGTTCAAGCAAAATCTCTAAACGGAAACTGGCTATCATTAATCTGTAGCACTAATCAGTGACGTTAAGGGTCTTTTACCAGTGTTGTTTTCGAAGCAGTATGGGCAATGAGCTCTAAAGCCTAAAGTCCGCACCAAACAGTAACTTTTTTAGCTCTATTGTCAACTGGTAGTTTTGCTTGTTGAAATAATCATTTATACAAAAATACGACTCATCACTAAAGATTATTTTTCTGCCAAAAAAAGGGCTTCAATTTTTAACGCCTTGTAAACAAACAGCGTTATCTCTTACCGGTGTAGGGGAAAATCTAAGTGTGCAATTCGAATATTTAAAATTTACGGAATCCGAGGCTTCTTGTAGGGGGAGCTATCGACTTCTATGAGTTTCTCTGCACATTTTCACTGACAATGGCGATATTTTAGGTCAATCTGGCGTTGCTTGGCTTACCAATATTATTATTTACCCATCAGGCCAGTAAAATATGCTCAACGCGCGCAACGTTCAATCGTACAACTGGCCATGTTGATTACGCATCAGTAACTGAATAATAAACAACAGATCTGACAGATGCCGCCAAAACAAGGGGGCAACAGACAGTCAACATAGACCCGCCCTTCTTAGAAACCCCTTTATTTTAAATGTGCAATAACTTATTAACATATTTAAATTCGATTTTCAAATTAATGTTTCCACATCGTGTGAATAATAAAAATTTTGATCTAAAGAGTAAAAACCATAAATTGTACAATTTATTTCACAACCTTTTTCAAAAAAAAATAGCAACAAAAAGTTAAAATCGAAGATATAAAAAGATCTTAATTCAAATGAACAAAGCACCGTCAAAGACACGACTCTTAAAACTAGTTTTGATTAAAAATCACAAAAAAAAAGAGAAGCAGAAATGGAGTCATATTAATTGGTTATAAATCTTAATTAAATAAATTGATTCTGTTTTGTCTCTAAACAAACTCTTATTTTTTTATTACTAAACCGAAATTTTTAAAAGAAGGCAACTAATAAATTGCTATTCCTTTTCAAATCACAGTTTCAATGACTCCATCGAACACGTAATACGTTTTTCTTGATTTAGAAAATGATCAAAATAATAGATGTTTGTTTCCTTGCTGCAGTTGATTTCTGATTTATAATGTTTTCATTTGGTAAACGCTGTGTAGGCGGATGTTAGAAAACATATTTCTGTCATAGAAAATTTCATAAATTATAAATATTTTTAATACATGGTGTCCGCCGGGAAGGTATACTACTTTGTTTGGCCGCCATTTTGGTAAGCATTAGTCTTGACAGTTCATATTTGGCAGTCGTGAAGTAGAGACGTGGCAAATTTATTATGGAAAAATATTTGGCAAACCAACGTGTTTTAATCGTTAAAACATTTTATCAAAATCAAAAAATGAAATTTTTGGAAGAAACAACGTGCCAACAAGACGCACTATTTATCGTGTAGTGAATGATTTCGAAAAAAGAGGGACTGTTGCTTATAGGCCCAAGCATGGACCACAACGTACTGCAAGATCGGTTGAAAACATTATTGCTGTTCCAGAAAGTGTTCAAAGCAATCCATCAACCTCTATTCGACACCGTGTTCAGGAGCTAGGTCTTCAAAGAACAACTTTGGCCACAAAGATTTGCATTTGTTTCCATTTAAGATTCAGTTGACACAAGAGCTTCTTCAAGAAGACAATTTACGCCGCCGTACATATACCAATATGATTCTACAGCTCGCCCACGACAACCCCGATTTTCATGAAAAAATCATAATAAGTGACGAGGCACATTATCATTTAAATGGTTATGTGAATAAACAGAATAGTCGGTTCTGGGCAATGGAAAACCCTCAAATTATTCATCAGTCACCTTTGCACCCATTAAAAGTGACAGTCTAGTGTGCAATTTGGTCAGGAGGAATCATTGGACTTTACTTCTTTGAAACTGAAAACGGCGTAACGGCAACTGTCAATGGGGAGCGATATCGTAATATGATTGAAAACTTTTTAACGCGACAACTGCATGCTTTGGGCTTGAATAACATGTGGTTTCAACAAGACGGTGCCACATCGCATACAGCCTCCACGGTCGCCTGATTTGACTGCTCCGGACTTCTTTTTGGGGGAGTATCTGAAAAGCAAGGTTTATGCAAACAAACCAGAAACGCTGGAGCAACTCAAACAAAATATTCGTGAAGAAATTAATGAAATACTGCGTGAAATGTGTGAGAATGTAATGAAAAATGTGTTCAAAAGGGATCGCATTTATCTGATATTGTATTCCATACATAATTGCCGACATTAAATAAAACATTTATCAATATGCGATCCATTCTCTTTTATTTAATCAAAAATTATAAACAAACACAGCAGTATACCTTTACGGCGGACACCCTGTAGTTTCAATGATACTTGGTGATTTTATAATTTAATACGTCAAACGATGATAATAACTTCAATGGATATATGTATTTATGATATCAGAGTCCGATAAGTCTGATCAAGAATTTGCATAATTTCCTGATCGTTTTAAATTTTCATTGCACCAAACGTCAACAAAATAATCAAATTTAAATTAATTTTCATTAAAAAAATAAGCGAAGCCATGAGCACTGATGACCTTTTGTACCAGCACAGAAAAGTTAAATAAAGAAATAATAAATATTTTATTTAATTTCAATATTGGTTAAATAAATAAGCCATTTGTTAAACGCATAAAAATTGTCAATGAACTTGCGAAAAAACAAATATTGATTTTTTTTATTTTTTGTTTAATGAGCTGAAAATGCTGCCAAATTATAGTTTTGATAAAACCAAACCCCCTCTAAAGAACAATTTCTTAATTTATTTTATTGAATTTTATTCTACTTTATTAGATTTATTTTTATCTGCACCGAGTTGAATAATTAACTAATTAATTGTCTCCCTCTCTCTGTCTCTCTCTCTACACTTACTTTCTACAAACAGTTACGTTGCCTTAGCTTATACAATTGAATAAGTGTGTATCTAGGGACTTTAATAAACATTTGCTAAAACTGTGTCAGGTGAAAAAGTAATCAATTGCAAAAGACGGATCTATGTTTTATAGTACCTTTCGTTTTATTTAACGTTATCAACATGTACAGCCTACTTTAGGGATTATAGTGTTAACTATAAATAAAAGTATACTTTTAGGTCTTCAGGAAAGAAATTAAAGCGGATTTAAAAAGAAAAGCGAAAACAGCTGCCTACTTAAAAGAATGCAAAGCGATTGAAATTAAATAGTTTTAAATAATGAAATAAAAAAAGCTTAGCCTTAATGAAGTGAAAGTCAGTTTGTTGGCAATTTCATAGGTTAAATGAAAATCACAACATGCTAACTCTTTAAATACCTAAAATTCCAATTGCAAATAAATTAAATAAAAGTCGGAAGAAATTCGTAACAAAACCTCTAGAAAACTGTAGTGTAGTGGCAGAACATGTTCATGTCTGTTCTGTTCTTTGTTCTCTATTTTTTTATTGCGTTCATCATATCACATTTAGTAGCAGCACATGCCCGAAACTTTTTACAAGATCTTTTGCCAACTTAACAAAGACAAATTTATCCATCATCCTCGTTAGAAACAAACAAAATCTTAAGGTTCTTTTTTTTGTTGTTTTTATTCTGTTCTGTTCCTTATGTTTTCAACCAGTATCAAGTGCAGTTAGTCATTCAGTCAGGCCTCTTACAATCCAAAATGTATGAAGATTTCCTTTGTGTGTTTTCCATTTTCAAAACAATGAAGCCATGTTTTAAAGAGTTGCATGGCATGCAAGCATGCAACAATTGAGTTAAGAAATATAAAACGTTCTAAAAAAATCATCAACATCATAGAATTTTAGCTTCGTTATCTTTTTTACAGAAAAGCTAAATCTGAATGTAAAAACGTAATAAATAAAAAAAGGAAAACCAAGAGCAAAAAAAAGAGACAAACAAACCGACATGAAGCTTGTTAAACTTTCAGTGTTTAGAACTTCCATACAAACTTATTCTGATTTATTACACTCAAAAAATAACTTTGGTAAAATACAACACCTCTTTACAATGATAATTTTCGAAAGCAGAACTTTTAAAACATTTCTCAAAGAGTTACGTTTGATATTTTATAATAGACTTTTAAAAACGCACCTTTGTAAAAATTTCCTTAAAACAATTCTCGGTAATAAATACTTTTTACTAAAGAGCTTTTTTAAATAAAAACTTTAGTAAAAAAACTTTCGTAGATGTTGGACGATATTTGGACTTTTTTTGCTAAAAGATACATTTTAAAAAACGATTTTCTTAAAAAGCACATTTTAGAATGTTTGTATTGAAAAATTACTTTTATAATGCACATTACTATACGCACTTTTTCTAAGAGGTATTTTCTTTAATAGAAACCTACGATTTAGAATATAAAGTGTAAACGGATAATGGTTGAAACTATGATTTCAAAGGATACTTTATCAAAAATATTCCTTTCAAATGTTGTTTTTCAAAAAAGTATCCATTTGAAACAAGCGCGATTTTAAAAGAAATACACTACGAAACGAAGACATATATTCGAGTGAAGGAAGATTTTTAAAAATGTACTATACAAAACATAAAGTACTTTTATAAAAAGGAATTTGTTTGCAAACCTTTTAAGGGACCTTTATATAATATTGTTACGTTTATTACCACAATAAACGTTAAGTTGTAAGGTTCGTTTACCTGCAAATATGAAAATACACACTCCTTTATGATTTTATCAGTACACAACTATAAATCTATTCGGCAATTAAGACTCTATTTACAACTGTTCAGTACTAGTTTACGCTGTATACTTAACACCTTTTAGTACACACAGATATTCACTCTATGAAATCTCAAAGTCAACTATATCTTCTGCGATGGACGGCGCCTTTATATACAGATCACGGCGGCTTCTTGAAATGTCCCCAACATACGCGAAATAGCGCATCATTTATTTCATTTGCTGGCTTAGTAGTCTTGTATATGAGTGCGTGTGTGTATATCTTTTGTTTACTTTTTCTTTGAATCCCGGTTCGGCGAATTTTCGCTAGGTTGTTGTTTTTGCTTTATGTTTATAATAATGCTTATTTGTGCAATAGGTCGTTTCACACATCTTTGATTATTACTTCGTAACAATATATTGACGGCTTTAAAAATGTCAAATAGAGTTTCTTTATAAACGACATACAACAAACAAATTTACAGGGCAATAGTTTTGTAAAGTACTTTTTATAAGGTACTTTTTAAAATGTACTATTTAAAAAAGTACCTTTTTCATAAGGTAAGTAGCACTTAGGCAATTTGCTGCTAATTACGAATAAATGTGCTTCTTTCTTTAGAAAGAGATATAGACTAGAGAAGGTGAAGTAGAGGAAGAGAAATGCTTCAGTGTTAACCAACACTGCGATTGCGCGTTAAGTTAATTTTTAGAACAGTGTTGCAGCGTCTCTGGTGTTATGTAGACGCATTACTTGAAGCTATTATAGACCTTTTAGTATTTATTTTACTTTCCCGGCGAGTTAGTGCGATATAGTGATACCGACACAGAGAGGGCGCTGTGATATGTGATATAGTAGTATAAAAAGAAGCTAGTATATTATTATTAGAGTAGTCTTAGTTATTGATTAGCAAGCAGCAGCTGAGCTACGAACCCAGTCGACTGAAGTTATCAAATTTTTACTAGTCAACGTCCTGACTATTTAAGTCACAGCAGCCTTACTATTTTAAAAGGTACTTTAAAAAAGCAATTTTTAAGAAATCAGCTCTTTTTAAGGATCCTCTTTTGCAAACGCAATTTTTACAGACAAATATAACTTTAAAAAAAAAATATTTTCGCATAAAACGCGCTGTTTTAATATTAATTTTTTTGATTTTATTAACTTTTTTCCACGAGTGTATTCCATTTCACATATGAGATGATGATAAATTGCAAATTGTAAAGATTTCAACAGGGGTAAAAAGAACCCACAACACACAAAAACAAGTTACTAAGCCTCTAGTTTCAGTAATTTATCATAACAAATTGTAAGAGGGAAAACTCCATTAAACAGGAATACAATTTAATTCACAAACAAACACACACAGTGCATACACAGAGTACTTTGTTAAAAGTTTACTAAAGTACAAGTACTTTTTAAAGCTGCAGCTCCATTCACTGAGAAGTAGGAACAAGAAAAAAGTAAACTTAACAGCATGTGACTACTTTGGAACAACGATGCTAAGGAATTTCTCTACATTTTCATATTGATTTACATGATACACAAATGGCAATGGGTCAAATTAGTTAAATGCATAAAGAAAAGCAAAATGCAAACACGAAACAAGATCGAGAAAACATACATGCTTGTTCTTAAGGAAGTCAGTGCTGAGAGGCATGTGAGACGTATGTATGTATAGGTATGTACTTGAAAGTGGACAGCTCCCAGGGGTATATAATTCTATGCGAATGATGGAAAATTGTTCGAAGTTTCACATGGTCTCCGCACAAAAAATTGCTTGTTAATAAGTATTGAGATTTTGATTTTTATAAATATTAACTGCGGCCATAAAATAAAACTACATTGTTGGGGCTTATAGAAGCATTTGGTAAAGTATTAAAAATGTTTCGTAGCTCTTGAAATAAATTGCTTTGTAAGAGTGTTTTAAGTTATAATGCATACGTAGGTGGTAAGTCGCTTAAACGTCGTAAACTGTTCATTTTGTGCCCTGACCCCAGATGACTTACAGTCATATCAGATAGACAAGTCCACCAGATATACTTTTAATAAGTTTGCTATTAGAAAACAAAAGAACTATTCCAAAACTGGCAGTGTTATGGTGAAAAATTATTAGAAATATTTTTTCAACCTTTTCTCAATAATGTTTCGAGAAAAGTACGCAAATTGAAATTGCTTTTGTTCTTTAGCAATCTTTTGAGATAAAGAAAAAATGTCAAAAGGCCACATCAAGCAAGGAAACAGCAAATGCCGGAGCTGCAAAATGTAAAAGATTAAAAATTTGTCGCAATTAAAAAGAAAAGGAATGCATACACTTAATAAAAAAGCAACAAAATCACATAAAACTGAATGAATTTCAGTAACACTCACTACTACACCAGCCCTATTTTGAAACCTTTCGACAATCAAATACGGGCGATTTAAATCCCAAACGCGGCAAGAGTCGCGATTAACCAAATAATCCACGTTTAGAAAATTGTTATTTCCTGTTCTTTGAAAATAATCTCTTCAACAAAACCATTTCGCTTTGCATGGTTCGTAGGCTGCAATCCGGATTTTTTCGATTACTCTCTTTCCAGTTGACAAAGTTAATCCGAAAATAATTTAAGCGAAACAACAAAAATAAAAACGCGTTTTTTGTATTAACCCTAAACTGACAGCTGCCAGCTTTATTTTAGTTGGCAACACTTTATAGTACAAATAGTGGTGAATTCAAATTTCGCGTTTAACAGTTTTTAAATATACGTTATGAAAGAGAATTCGACTGCAACTTAAACCACTTAATGCTGTGTGAGAGAGAGAGAGAGAAGGTCCATAGAAGTTATAAGCGTAACCACAAGTGCTCTCACTTTATTTGAATGTATGCTTTCATGGTAAAACTTGTTATGCCTAGTCCTGTGCCATCATTAGTATTATTATTATTTTTTTTGCTCTTATAAAAGACGTTTGCAATATAGTAGTCTGTAGCAGACTGTCAACCGAACCTGTTGTTGTTGTTCGTGATATCTCTAAAATCTGTTATTTATTATTCAGTCACTAATACCAAATTACTAATAGCAATTACTATATTGAGCAGCACGATCAAGTAATAAAACTTTATCTTTAATGTTCGTTAGTGTAAACGTCGGGTCCGTTGTGTCCATGTTATGGGTTACTCTACGGCTGTTACACGCCGTTTGTTTGCTGAGTGAGTTTCGAAAAGTTTGGAAGAGAACCAGAGGTAAATAATCTAGAAAAGTTCGTTCAACCGGTTTCATGATGCACTGTGCACTTCTACGACAACAATATCGATGAAGCTATCACCGGAAACGGCGAGAGCCTCGGATTGTGAGTGTGCAGTGGTGGGGTGACTTTAGGTCACCAATAAATCGTATTCGAACAATGTCATAAAAGTGTGTTTAAAACCCTGACAAAGGCTACAATTTTTCGGAGATATCGTCGGCATAGGGTTGAGAGCCAAAAACCGCAACAGGACGGCAACATTACCGTTGCCATACTTCTTAAATAAACAATAGCACAGTTTAAATATTAGAAAATAACAAAACCAAAAACAATAGACTTTGCATATAAAGTCCAGTAAGAATTATAATCGTAATAACCCGAATACATCGGCGTCGGGTAAGTGCTTCCAATATAAGTCGACAGCTTGTCGCTGCAGCTATTAGCTGACAATTAGACGATTTGATTTTTAATCTTCACACCAGAGTATGCTTGTATGTATGGATGTGTGTGTGTGTGTTATATTTTAGTAAAATATAAAAATCTGTTTCTGATTGAACGAACGATTTATTTTTTTTAATCAAAATTACATCAATATAAACAACTGTTTCAAGAAATTAAAAAAAAATCACTGCTGAGAAAGGACAGGCCTTATATGACACAACAATTCGCTTGATAACTCATGTGCTGCACAGATTTTTTTAAATGTTTTCATTTTGAATCACAAAAGCAGCAGAATTAAACAATGTGTTAATTTTCCTTTAACGAGATTGTGAAACAGGAGATAAGAGTGAAATCATTTGATACACACAGTATTTTTTGTTGCGATGTTGATGTGGCATGATGCAGACGTTTAGCTTGCAACATACATTTGTTAACACAAAACTGATGTTTACTGTTGTAGCTATCAACACTTACCGACTCTGGCATACAATAGCTATCTGTAGCAGCCAATAGCTCTGCCGCACTGAAACACATACGCATGCACACTCGTATATACTTTCAAGTATGTTGCATACAATGTGCAGCAAGTTTTATTTTCATTTCATATGTACATATGTAAATATAAATACAAACAACAACAACTAAAATAAACTCGGTTTTACTTCCTTGAAATAAAAAAAAAATCTAGAACAGAAACATAAATATATTTTTAACTGTGGACAAATCGCAATACTGAGGATAAAATTAAAATAGTAGAACAGAAAATCTCTAGTTGCAACAATGTTTTTCTACCTTGCGGCAACTTTGTACGAGGGTAATTGTAGTTTAGTTAATTTTTTTTAACATTTGCTCCACTATGATTCTTGCAATTTCCGATGCTTTTAGTTCCCTGGTCATCTGATGAAATTCCTTGTCAACATAATTTTTCTATAATGAAAGGAAACTATTCACTACGTTGCAGGGCAAACAGTTAAATATTATGTTCAGACTATGTACTTTAATTGAGGCATTCAAATTCTAAATTGAGTTCCAGACTTTGGTGTTCACAGCTTCAAATGTTTTCCTTTCGTTTGTTAATTTGAAAAAATGGAGGGCGATTTGGCTTTAAAATAAACTTTTTAAAGGAATTGATTATTATTAAAAGAAATAAGTTATTTAGAATATGTGTATGTATGTACTTTAAAAACTTCATGAAATTTACATAAAGTGGATTTCATTTGCTACTTCTTTTTATTTTCGTCTTCAATTTATCATTCTGCAGAGTTTTTCTTCTCACTGAACAGACTGCACCAGAGTTGAGTTCTATTTTCTCAATTTATTAATTCCATAATTATCAATTTACAATACAAGAGTAAATTGAGCTCAATTAAAATCTTAATTGCATAAATTTCCTAATTTTTAAAAAGCACGTCTCAGCATAATCTATAACATTTGTAAAAAATGGTACAAACTGTAGTTTAAAAAAACATTTAAAAATATGACAGTACAAAAGTGTCAGAGGAAGGAAACATTACATTTTAAAAGTTTTCGTCTGGAAATGTCTTGTGTTCCATCTCACCTGATCCGCGCCTGATAGAATATAGTTTTTTAATCGCCGGTTTTGAGATGAAGCGATAATTGTGGTAGTTATTTTGTGATACAATAACCCGTATGTGGAAGGTGGTATAAGCAACGCGGCATAAATTTGGAACCCGTTATTGCAAACCATTCTAGCTGTATTGTTGTACTAGTTTATGCAAATCGATTTCTCGCTTTAAGCGACCTCATATTTTATTTCCAATATATATCTTGTTGCAGTTGTTCGCACCAATTGATCCTTTTGCTAAACCTTTCCCATCTTAAAGCTCAAGCTGGCCCCGCACCAAATTTGACATGTGGGTAAATTATGGCAAATCCAACAGGAAAAAGTTGATACTGGTGGAACTAACACCTAAGTGAACCCCGATGGTACAAAATCTGATTTTGATCGGCGTTTTCGAAATTTTTCTTGCAGCAAATTATATTTGCAATTAAATTTTTTATGTCAGCGTTGCACAGTTCCAAAGGATGTTACTTCATCAGCAATGATTGAATTTATCTGTGAACTCTTCTTTCAAAACTTCGGCCCACCATACAAGTTGTTACCCTCGTATATAGGAGTGCATATGGAAAAAAAGAGAATATAAAAGTTATCATAGAAAGTAGTATAATATAAACACGTGTTTTTCAATTACAATTAAGCAAAGTTGAACAAAAGTCAAACTGGCTTAATAACGAAAAATTGTCTGCACGGTTTCTAATTCGTTCTAGCCCTTTAAATTTGCTATTTTTTTTATTTCAGAGCAAAATTGTTAAAACTTGCCTTTGCTTTCTCATGGATCGTACTGTTAGCTTTGGCTATGTATCGTTTCTATCCATAGCTTTCTCTTTAAATGATCATCTAAGTCAGACATTCGTTTGTATTCCACAAGCGACCAAGCCTGTCCGAAATACGCTCAATCAGTAGCAGTGTTGATTTTAATGCTCGTAGCACCATATCATATTGCTTCACTCCAAGAATAATTCATTGGAGGCTCTTGATCTGATTGAGGCGAATATTCAGTGTCGTTTTTTATACGTGTTTTTCGTTCGTGAAATAAAATCGATACGGTAGACTTCACTGTCACTTTCAATGCAAGAAAATTTAAATGGGGTGTAAGAAATCTATATATATATATATATGAGCGTCCCTATTAAAGGAGTCAAAAAATGCCCATAATGTGGAAAAGGCTGGCTTTAATCGCGGTCGCACTCATTATGATGAAGGGAAAGTATAAATAAAATGGGAAAGCCAGTCAATTTATCGATGTTGGTGTAGCCATTTCCAATTTGTAAAATATTTTGCATGATTGTTCTTGTTCCACAACCCATTTATTACTTTTCAGAAATTCGAATATTTTTCGTCTAAAAAACTTATTGGAAACTCTAAGATGTGCTTGAAACCCTAGAAGATTTATAGATGACCCTTTGAATGCAAAGAGAGAAGAAACATGGCTGATTTAACCATAATCGAAGAGCAATATATTATGATTAAATTATATAGTTGTGAACAAATCATATTCCTATTGTAGATAATAATAATATGTTCCTCTTAGAACGACAGAAAATCAAAAAAATTGTGTTACTGATTGCGATCCAAGCTACCGCTCTACTTAAGCTCCAGCAACTTAATATTTACTGGAATTAAACACCAAAAGAGTTTTACATATTGTGACTACTAAGAACCTTGTATGATTAGAGTTTTGATATTATTTTTTTGTATTTAAAATACTTTCTTTGTGGCTAGAAATTTAGTAAAAGTTGTATTGTTATGGAAATCATTTAACGATTAAATGTAAATAATAACTTGTTTATCGCAACTAAAGTAATGTTTTGATGGTTTTCAAGTAACTATTTAATATTTGCCACCACAACACATTGCTTTAGAGAACATAATATGGTCGTTGGGACCATGTGACAATTATGCTTCTTAAATTTAACGCAATGCATAACATGAGTACTAAGTAGAGTTGTATCGGTCACGAACTAGTTCTTTCAATTGAGAGATAATTTTAAAAAGATGATAGCCAACTTTACAGCAATCACAGAAACAATACACGTATTGTTTTGGTGTGTCATACACAAAAATTTAAATTGCTTGGTGTTTTTGTAATTGTCGTAAAGTTGATACTACCTTTCTGAAATAATCTCTCCACCGAACGAACTAGTTCGTGACTGACACAACTCTAATGAATATGGGTCATCACCAGAATACTGGTCCTGTATAAAGAAAACTGGTTTTCAATTGAGGGAATTTTATATTTTTTCCCATCTTTCGACATTAAAATCAGGTATGAGTGAATTAATCCGATTTTACCTTCTTCATAACACCGTGTGCCCTTGTTCCACACAATTGAGTAAAGTGAGATATCCCCTTTTGATATTGTCTTATGTCAACGTGCAAAATCTTTTGATCGTGTTTCTTGCTTATACGCATTTATTGCATCGAAACCATAACCCAAAAAACAACCGATTGAGAGTTCACAATGAAGCTTAGTATTCGACGTTATTCATTGCTTGAGGTTAGCGCAATACATATATTTTTTTTTAATTTTTTTTTTTAAAGGAAAAAAGCAGTCTCTCGCCGCTTATAACAGTTTATTCAGAAACTTTTACTTATTGTTTAACAAAAGCTTCAAATATTTTAATTTTAAATTTCTTAAACCAAATGAGAATTTTTGGGATCGAATAATTAAACGTCGTTAAATATTCGAAGTATTCTAATAGTACGTCCATTTGGGTAAATTAAGTCTTTATGCCAGTCTTTGACGTCATAAAGTTCCTTCTCCAATATAGGCCTTAATGTTTATGAAATTACAGATGCAGTTTCATTAATATTGAATTAGGTAGTTCAGAACCTAATATAAAAAAATAAAGTTTCACCAATTGAAAACTTTCAACCAAGCAGCCAACAACAATTCTTCTTTTCCATTGCAACATTGTTTCTGCTTTTGGTGCTACTCTTTAGTTAAAATATTGCTTAATTTGTAAAATCGAATGTTGATTTACTTAAAAAAGGTTTCACCAAATTCATTTAATTAACTTCATGTTAAAGTTCCTTATAAGTCCAGGATCTTTTGAACAAAATTGTTTCACTTAATTTTATAATTATTCCTTTCATTTTTGGTGATTATCATGACAAATGTGCTTGATTTTATAAAATTTCCCACAAAAGATTTTACCTTGAACGCACCATAAAGGCATCATTGAACAATGTGGCCACAAAATTGATACATTTTGACCTACTGCCGCAGCAAATCAAGAGCACAGTCAACCAAACACATACCGAAATAAAACCAATTACCAAATAAGGAAATTAATTTTAAAACCCCTACAAATAACAAAAAAACACGTACGAGTATGTACTTGAAAACACACAGATAAATAATACCAAAGATCAATTATAAAAAGTAAAAGAAAAGAAACCCACAAATATTACCAGTTGCAAGACTTTCTCCTTGCCACACGCATTGTGAGTTTGAGAGAAAGAATAAAAGACGATTGTGCCATAGTTTAGTTTGCAGACCCACCTGATCCACAGAATAAAGTTTTACAAGTTGTTTAACATTTTGTAAAATATTTTAACAAAGTTAACAAAATTTTTTTGCCATATTTGTTGGATCAAGACCCTAACCAACATCTAGCGTATGAATGTAAAGGTGGTCAGACAAGTTTTTTTTTCGTTTTATTTGCCGTCTTAAGGTGCGTTAATTGCAGTAGTTTGATAGACCAACAATTTGTTGAAATATGTTTTTACTTCAAGATTTAAAGGGTGGTTTTTTAAAAGTTAATATTCAAAGCAAAAAATAAATTTGAATAGTGTGAGAAGTTTTTATTTCAGTCCCCGAAAATATCTACCATGACTTTATAGCAAGTGCTCTATTTGGAAGTTTGAATTTCGGAATACTCCTTTATAGCGACTGGTATGTTCCGAATAATACCTTTAGTATTGCAATTATGGTTTCTCGTTACAAAAAAAATTATTCCGGCCAACAAATATCAAAATCTTATGCCTAACGTACTGCTCCTAAACTTGAGACAAATTGTTTGCTCAACGGGTCCCTTATTTTATATATTTATCTACGGGGTCTTTTCTAGGTTTGAAACCCACCACTTTGACATGTTACTATTCAGGGGATATAGGGAACCAGTTTTCAAGGCTTGTTTCGGCCTAGAACTTAAAGAAATAGTAGCCCCCGAGAAGACAGTTTCCGAACACGTTCTTTGTAAAGCCCCTACGTAGGACGTAACGCGTAACGGAAGTCTATTTATAATACGGCTGCAGATTACATACCTGTAACCCACCCTGTAACATGGGACATGATTTTAATTGATACCTATTCATTAAAAATGCGAAAAGAAGCGTGGTTGCCAGACCACCGTTGGATAAGCCGAAAATCAGTTCCCGGCAATAATCTCTATCACACTTTTTCCACTTTTTTGGGCTACGTAGCTCCGTAATGCCTCCTGGTAAAAAATAATCTCGAAATCATCGTATTTTACCGCTCACTATTTGCGGTTGTAGTATTTTCAGACATGCACTTTAATTGTTCAATTCCGAACTTTTCGCGACTAAAGCCTTAATTTACCAGAACTGAATTAATAAATTGAGCAATAATTACAAATTGCCCATGCAACCCTTTTGAAGTGCGTTTAGTGATAAAAAAAACATATTAAATTTAATAGACAGCTAACTACATCCGTCAACTTACAACAACTTTACCGCGTTTATGTACAAGAGATAACAAATTTTATTGTTATCAATTCATATTTGATAATTGGACATTTTGTAGGTAAAAATGCATAACACATGACTACACTTGATTTCAAACATCATTGTTGGGTCATAAAAACATTTTCAGCTATTAAATGCTAATTGAGTAAGCTAAATTGCATATGCGTGAACACCAAATTGTGTAACTCAATTTTAAATTTAATTAACTTAACTAATAATAGGCGGCTCATAAAGCAAATAAAAACTTCAATTTGAGCCCAGCACTTCAGAACGAATTGCTGCAAAGATGGGAAATTTTATTAAACGGGATGTATTTGGCCAAAGTAATCGTGAATGGATTTCAAAAATAAATATGATCATGTTCGTTTGAGTCACAATGAAACTGTCAAAAATTCTACACAAAAAAACCAAACAATATAAAAAATCACCCCATATTTTCATTCTTTCTTGCCAACCAGTCGTTTTGTTGAGCCTAAAGCCATAAAAATTGTTGGTCGTATGTAGGCGTATTTCGTAGATAAACTTAAAATGTGTTTCTTTTAATTTGGCGTTTTTTGTTTGTTTTGTGCATTGGATGTGACATTCGGTGGGTAGAGTTTGTGGTGCAAAGAGGCAGTCTGGTTGCGTTCCAAAGTGTCAATTAATTTCAGCCATGCAATAGATATTCAAATGACAAGTGTTAGAAACTGTTGTAGGATGCATATTTTGCTCCTAAATGAAGTGATTAAGATTTTTGTATGGCCAGACAATTGCAATGGGAAAGAATTTTGTAAGAAAAGATTGGGAAAAAGTGTCTGCACAAATTCATAATAATAAAAAACGAACTTAACATATCTTGTTTGCTTTTAACTTAATTAAAATCGAAAAAGTGAAAAATATCAATAAGACCCAGACTTATTAAAGAGAATCTAAAAAAACATTCCAGTTTGAAATCAAGTTAAGCCAATTAAGTCTAAATTAACTACAAATTTGTGTACGATCCACTACGAAGGTTGATCGAAATGATCCAAAATATCATATTCCCGAGCTCAATAATCTCGTCATGTTTTTAAGAAAACATTTCTTTCATTTTTATAAAGTTTTCCAAGTACACACAAGCATTAACAACATCGCTAGTTATAGACAGCTAATTTAGGTCACTAGCAGTGTTGCCATGGCCAAAAAATGGTTGTAGCCTAAATTAAAAAAAAGTTACCAAAGGAGGAAAAAATTTGTTTTTAAGTTTGTTTACGTACTTCTTATTTAAAATTAATTAATAAACAAAGATAGCGCTAACTTACCTCCGACTCTTTAGCTTACACTACGTCATACAAAAGTTTCTTTAATAGTAACAGTGATGTAAAAAAGCATACCCACAACCCGTATATAACAATTATTGCTGTTAAAAATTATTAAGAACGTGATTTGCAAATAAAGTAAAACGTAAGATTTATGGCAAAATTTCAAAATTTCCAATCTCCACTTTGGGGAAAAAATGTTCGCATTTTCGGCTAAAAATAATCAAAACGTCACTGCTGTCACTCAACCCGTAAATATCGCAAAATTCAATTCAGTTGGTATTTTCAAGGAGACATTTTCAATTTGTTTGCTATGTTCGGTTTTAATTGATCATAAACGCAAACTTTAAGCAATATTTTTTTCGGGCAAACCGCCGCCAAAGAAGGTAAGCATATCAGCAAGTTATCTGAAATGCACGCAACATAAACCACATTCATTGCCATGAGATGGGAATAACAACAAATCGTTAATATTATATGTCGACTTAATTTATCGATTATTGACCAAAAAATGCGCTCAGTGCTCAGTTTCACACGTGTCTAGACGACATAGCGAAAATTCTAGTGACTACTTTCCCTTTCCAAACCTAAAGAAATGGCTTGGCGGATGAGCTTGAACAAACAAATGCCTACTTTAAGGAAAGATATTTGAAATGAATTTCCATCACTCCTTGTCAAGTTTGGTTTCTCGAACGTTCTTGTAAGGAAAATGGCACTGGAGGCGACACATAGTCGGAACCAGTTTGTCGCCAAAATCACATCGAATTTGATCAATTCCCAAGAGTTCTTTAAACTCTTTTCTAGGATTTCATGTGGCAATGTTATGCAAATCAAAATAAATAAAGAAAAATAGATTTTTGCAGTTTATGTCATTTAAAAAAAAATATTCCACTTTGGTACCTAAATGTGGTTTAATTCCGATGAAGCAAATTTACGGAACTGAAAACATTTTCAATCGGAATGGAATTCTATGACAGAGCTGACAAATTACTATTATTAAATAATTAGAAACACCTCCTTTAGATTATTCTTGAAAAACTCATTACAGTGATTAATTCATGTGTTTTAAAAAATCTATGAAAAGTTGTAGGTTTTCGTGCTGAAGTGCAAAGCAACATTTATTACTTCATGTTGGCGAAGTGTAAAGATAATTTGCAAAAACCCCACAGTTGGAAGCAAATCAATTGACTGGTCGGTTGTTGTTGTGTTGCCTTTTAAGTATTTTTTTTTAAATTTATTTTATTTTTTTAATTGTAAATTATAATGATGTAAACTTTTATTGTAGCTGTCTACATTGGCAGTAGGTATTTAGTCTTTGTAAAATTGCTATAATTATGCTATAAAACTAGCGGTGTTTTAACTGCATAAAAAAAAGAACCTCCATTAACAAGTTGCTGTTGACTAAATAAATGATTGTGTTGAACATAATAAAAGACATGCTCACAAGCTATGTATCGTTTGTGTTATTAATAATTGTAATTAAATATAATTACAGGAAATCATACTTTTATAATCAGATACATATGTATGTACATAACCAGTACAGCACTCACTATGAATGGAAGTAGTTTTTGAGGAAAAATTAAGGCATGAAAAGATTCTTATGCATCTATGTGTATGTTGTGTTCATTTAGAAAAAAATATATATAAATAAAGAGTAGTCCCGGCAGATATTGTCCTGCCACTGAACGCCTTTTATGCAGACGCATTTTATATAGGCTGCCTCTTTCATTTGATACCCATAACATGAGGTAGCACCAAAAATAATTGACCAGCCATCTTGGGGCATCCGCCATGAATCACGTTAATTTATTTTTCGTATTCTTCTCTGCAAACCCTTTCATTTGATATCCATGTAATGGAGTTACACCGTCACCTACCGGAACCAGTTATAAATTAAAACCATTCAGGAACCCACCTATACACACAAAAATCTCCTCCAATCGGTGCAGCCGCTTTTCAGGTGTTCAATTTCATGCAAACGTGCAGAAAATTTATATACATACATGGTTAGTTTAAATTTTGTTATGTTGGTACACACGGGTTAGTCACATGTTGGCATTATAAGCCAATTTGGATTAGTAGTTTGTTGTTGACAACTTAAAAGTTTAGTCACGTTTGTGTGTGTTCTTCGATTTTTGACCGAAATGGATCAAAGAGTATGATTTTTTGGCCAAAAAAAAAACACCCTAATCATGCCTCAAACACCTTATTTACTAGATTTGGCTCCCCGCGACTTTTTCCTATTCCCAAAACTGAAGAGACCAATGAGAGGAAAGCGTTTTGCCACAATTGATGAGATAAAGTCGGAATCAAAGAACGTGCTGATGGCCATACCGAAAAGTGCGTTTCAGAAGTGCTTCGTGGGTTGGAAGATGCGCTGGCATAAGTGCAGTATATCTGGGAGGGATTACTTTAAAGGGAACACAAATGGATATTGATGAATAAATAAATACTTTTAACAAAATTCAAAAATCATCAATTCGGACCTTTCACTTGCTCCCTAATCAGCTCATCAGCAAAGCTTAGCACTGAATTGTATAAACGCCTTCTTCAAACTAGATGAGAGTTTTAGGGAAGTTTACTCTAAAGGTAAAAAGTAAAACAAACTGAATATTTTCTTGAGTTTTTAAACAATCTCTGAATGGGGTCGTGCGAACAGGGTTAATTTTAGTGCCGATCCATTGAAGTATACTTGCACACAGATGCTTGACAGTTTAGGTTACTTAATCTGATATATATTCAAAAAGCACTCAAATGCTTTGATTGATGCAGACACTTGACTCCATTTGATCTGCTATTTGTTTATACCAACTATGAATATCCCCTCGAGAACGCTGTAACGTTTTAGCATCATTCGACCACATAGAAGAAATGGCGAAAGATCCCATCCGTATGACACAACCCCACAGTGTTCTCTATACCGAGTGTGAACTCAGTAGCGATTTAAAATCCTACTGATCTATGGGTCACAGCAAGTGCAACTCCAAGCTCTTTTCGCTCTCGCGGTATAAACCTCAACCAGCACGATGCAACCCGAAGGGTCGCGCCATAATCAGTAGGGATTCTAATTATATTGACTCTGTATTCCAATGATTTGTGGAGCTGGACCCTGACTCTGCTTTTCTTTCATTTTCGTAAAGAAATTTCAGTTTGTTTGCAGTTAACAGCCAGCCTTTCTTGGGGTAGACAAATTCCACGTCTTCTTTTAGGTGTTTCCTCTTTAAACTGTATTGTATTGGTCCTGAGACTTGACTACCGGAGTCCTGCGACTTAACACCTCGATATTTTAGAGGCATCACTTCTCTCGATATTTTTAATACAAGGCATCAAAAGCTGTAAACAGTAATAGCAGGGGTCATATACCATCATTTATATTGAGAGAGAAATGGAAAATTAAAGCCAGCTTTAATGCAGTTTATAATTTCACGTGTGTTTTATTCGATCTGGAACCTTTTTTTTATGGTACGTAATTGTATTTTTCGAAATCTTAGCCACTTCATCACTACTATAATGTTCCGGATAATCGCTGATAAATATAACTTGTTGTGTGAGACGTATCAAGTCCTTTGTTCCAAACTAGTACCTCAGGCGCGGATCTAGAAAGAAGGGAAATTATATAATCCACCCCTCGAACATAAACTTAAATCAAATTAATTGATTGTGACTACAGTACGAATTTAAAAAGTGCGGCTCAAATTTAAATGGCTCCCATAGCCATCAAACAAGCATAAAAATAAATGTCAATTAATTTTTATATAGAACATAGATTCCGTCTCTTCCAAAATACTAAATTCACCGAAATTTCCAGTTCAAATGTGTAGAACTATAAAATTTCAAATCATATAAAATTCCCCTCTAATAATATCAAGCCCCACTCGTGCAAAATATGCCGAATTGATTTCAGATCTAAAAAAGACTTCATAAACACAAACAAAACACTCGTGTGTCAAATTTATGTTGGAAGGTTAAAAATCATTATTTATTTATTATTTAAATTTGCTGCATTGAAAAACGCCAACATTCCATTTTTTATTTTTTCGTGTTGCCCTCTGCCAATGTAATTTGTAAAACACGCCATCAAATTTTCCCCACAGTCGCATTTTCAGATACGACTTTATTATTCATGTTTTTATAATTTTTATTTCTGCTTTGTTACGTTTACGGACAGACTCTTTCTGACATCGTCCACAGTTATTATGTCGTTTGAAAATAATGTTTCATATGTCACGCAGCTTTTTCATTTCCGAGGTCATATCAACCGCAAACAATATATGTCAACAATGAAATAAATCTGGGGTTCTAATTGTTGTTTTTGTTTTAAGAAATTTGTTTGCATATGTGCGCATGGAATAGGGAAAAATGAACGATTTATAAATTATTTAAGTCTGTGATTTTATACTTGACTGAATGGAAATGTAATGTGAAGAGAACAGTTTTCTTTAAAAAGACATTTTTATTTTTCAGCAATAATCAATTAAAAAATTTATTTTAATATATTAAAGCTTTCAAACAATTTGCTTAAAAAAGCTTGTTGGCAATGTGTGGCTTTATGTAAACGGAATTTTGTTGGAAAGTTCTTTTTGTAATAATATTTTGTAATCATTTTTTTTCAATCTCAAAAAAAAAAAATTTTTACTTGTGGAAAAAGCTTTTGATGCCGAGTAAACGAACATACAACCGTAAGTTATCCTATTATTATAGGAGATGTACACCTCTCATGTGGGACGCCATGAGATATAAATAAATTATATCTACCGGCCCTTGTAAACTTTGCCTTTAATCGATTAAGCGAAAAAGCTTTTCCAATCAATTTTCTTCAGACTAACAAGAACCAGAACTTGTGATATTTGATGAAAATTAATTCATTTCTAAACGATTATTTTATTGGGAATTTATGTATAAATCATTTTCAGCTTTGAGTTGCAATCAAAATGCAGACCAGAAGAAAAAATGCAAATAATGTGAATTTTATCAGAATCTATTGCAATCGAAACACTTAGCAGAATACAACTTTTTCCGGTTTCATATCATTTCCTTATTTCAATCCATTACCAACCATCACATAGCTCCCGAATTTCATTGTTTTACTCTATAACTTGGAGGTACATTGTCTTTAATATTATTTCTATAAGAATTTTTAACTTATCGATATTAAACACGATACTAATTTAAATATAATTTTCTGTTTCATTTCAGGTAACATTTTTTTAATCTCGTACATTTAAATAAGTAAGTTTTGTGGAATAGTATTTTATTAAAATTTTCCTGATATTGTTAAAACTTTTGGAAGAAGCCTATCTTTTTCCCAAGTCGGCCATTACCTACGTTTTTCCAGATCTAGCACGGAACACGTGCTGTGAACTCTTTAGGGGTCTAAATAAGGATCACAGTAAGCTGAAATCCGAACCTCAAATGATCCGAGTATATAAGTTTATATAACAATAGTTCGATTAAAAAAATATAAATTGCCCATTTGTGTTTCTTTTTGAAAAAATAAAAATAAATTCCTCTTTAATCGACTTGTGAACAGTTGTAATAGGTTTCATACGTTTGATATGATTTAAAGAGAAGAAAAGACAAAGGACCTAAAGTCACCTGAATTAAGCTCCTTGGCAAGAAAACCCACTGTTTACTTTCCTGTCCCAAACTATGTATATGCCTAATTAATGCAAAGCTTAAATTAGCCAGTACCTTAAAGGACCCCTTTGCGGGACCCCTTTGCGGGGTTTTCACTTTACAATACAGCCTTCGCTGAATACCACATGTACTTCGCACGTCATGAAGGTACTAACGAATAACAAAAACTTTTGTTTTTAATGAGCCAATAGATATTTGAAACCACAATTTCAATGGCAAAGCTTACAAACGCCGAGGCAATTTTTCTCTGTAAACAAAACATTAGCGACCGATTAAAAAGGATTCTCTCCTTTTTTAAATAAACTGTTTATTAATAGCTTGCGCAATGAAAATATATTTTAAATAATTAACAAACGTCTTTATTGAAATGCCCCTGAAACGTCTCCCTACATCAATAAATCCTTGCTGTGGTTTGGCAAGCGCTTGTTACACCATAAAATGCAGCAACAACAATAGTAACATCAGCATGTGTCTTGCTGTAGGACTTTAAATATGAGCTGCATTTAATCATGCCATATTTGAGCAGCAGCAGCAGCAAACTTGTGCAGCCAGCACATGCACACACGTACCCATTGAAATGGATATAATCAAACGCGTGAAGTGCGTGTCAAAATGTGTCACAAGTAAAATTTATTGATACATAGAAGACACGAGCTTTTTTTTTGTTGCCAGCAGACATAGCAAACGCAAAAGTGCAGCAAACAATTTATCCTATTACGACTACTTTACACAACTGCTACTTTCAACATCAAGCGCCTTAACAATGCGGCACATAATATGTACCTAACACATCATGCCACTACCCTGTCGTGAGTGGCATCATGTGCAAGGGGACAAATGCTCGCAACCAACGAATAAAAGATAAATTCAAATACAATTGTATTTATTCATGCATGTATGTATATATTTATGTACGTGTGTAAAGTATGTACATTGTACATGTATATGAGGTAATTAATAGTGACACTTGTGTGTCAAAACATTTTTTTTTTCTTTAAAAATAAAAACTACTTGAGAATTTCCAAACGGCAAATAAGTAGATTTATGCCCCTGCACATAAATCTCATGTTTGCCTATTTTCACGTATTCCCCCCTGTATTAACTTGTGTAATTAAAGCTGTTAATGGGTTAATGTGAAATTTATTGAAATGCACATTTTTGTGGCCATTTTTTTTTTTTTTTTGTTGTAAAATTTAATTTTGTAGGCAAATTTCTTGAATTTAAAATTTAATTACATTTTCGTCTAAAACTTGATGCTTTTGCTATTATTTTTAGCTAAAAGAATAGCTCGCATTGTAATAAATGGAAATAAATTAAAAACAAGTACATTTTATATATAAATTTCTGTATCTAATAAAGTGAGAATTTCTTTACAGAATTTACATCAGTGAAAAGGTTATTTTTAGGTTTCTATATTCATTTCCGACCCACCAAAGAATACTCGTATATATTCTGGGTCCTTTTAGTAGTTAAATTGACAATGTCCGTCTATCCCATATCGAAATCAACTCTCTGCCAGCACTAGAGATCATAGGCTTTTATCACTTGGACCATTTGATCAGCGTATTCGCTATTTTAAATCAGCCATAAAATATTTTATAAAAATTTTAACAAAATATATGTTACACAACTTTTAAAAAAAATCTTATTTCCTGTCAAATCCAGAATACACTAACAAAATTTGACTAAATTAAAATTTAGTTTCAGTATTTGAAATACGTGAGGACATTTAAAGTCCGACAGTAGAATTGCTTTAAAAAAAATTATTCGCATATTTCTTATGTTGACGGTTTTTTGACGACATACCTTTAATTTTTAATATAACAAACATTTGACAAAAAGACTATCTGGCAGCTTTATTATAACATGTGTTTAAGGTTGTTTAACAGGGTACAGGGTAGACTAAACAGGTAAACTCACCAGCGCAGCTGAGTACCTTGTTAAACCTATTAGATGTAAAATTCCATATAATAAATGTTTCGCCATTTCCGGTACGTTTTTAAATATGGAGTTTGACATCGGCGAAAAAGCCTAAAATACTTTGAATTCGTAGATAAGTTTGCCTGTTATCAATTTGCCTAGGCTGGGTATATATGTTTGTTGCAAATTTAAACAACTTCGATTTGAACCCCATACTTGTATATACCAAAACGAATTAAAAGCACCATCACAGCTGATTGTCTTTGTCTTGCCATTTCCGGCACATCTTTTAATATGGAGTTTGACATCCGCAACGAAGTCGGAAATGTTTTGAATTCACTAATTTGCCTTAAGTTTTACTAACAGTTCTCTGTCGATCTTTTTGACTAAGCCTGTCATAACTACACTGCTGAGGACGACTGAGCAGTGTTAAATGAAAAGGTTTATGCTCTAACCGCAAATTCATTCGGAAAGACGAACTTCAGCCCAATCATGAACAACATTTCTTCCCAAATGAATAAATATTTCCACAGAATTTTTGTCTCATTTCTCTTGCGTGCTATTCTCAACACTGTTTGAATAAGGCAAAATTTGCCCTGTATATTCCCTGGGTTGTTAAAACAGACGATCTTTTCCCGGACATAAATGATGAGTATGGGAAAAAATGTCACGGGAAAATTCCTAATAGGGCTGATGAATTTTTGAGGAACGAACTAACAATTTTATCATTTCATCTATAGCTATGAAAAGCTAAATATACGTTCACTGTTGAATCTAAACCCCAAAAATTTAGCTAAATTGTAGGTAAAACATCTACAAAGTTTCACACTGGTGTCGTATGATGGATACGTTAGCGTGCAATAGAGCAATTGAGATGGGAATGGCTGCTTAAGAGGAAGTGAGATACCTCAACGCTTGACATAACACGAAAAAATATGTTATAAAATTAAAGCGTGTAAATAATGATAAAATTAAATAAATATACACAAAATAAACAATATAAAATAAACACTTAAGACTTAAACGAAAAAGAAAGGGTGTTGCTAAATTAAATGTTTTTTTTTTTATTTAGTGAAGTTAAATAGCTTTTTGTTCGAGATTTCTAAGCAGCTATAATTTGTAGTTGGCTGCGAGTAGCAGATTTGTTATTGGAAATAAGTATTATTTTATTTTGCATACTTTAAGGCGGCATTTTTATCTATATATAAAAGTGAAACTCTGCCTGTGTGTGTGTGTGTTAGCTATAGGCTCCGAAACCGTAAAGCCGATCGAACTCAAACTTTGGCAAGTAGTTGTACACATTCCAGGGAGTGTTTATGGGTGGTAATTTAAAAAAAAAAGTGGGCGGGGCTACGCCCATCTACATATATATAAAAATGAAATACGCCCATACAAAATAAATATTGATTTTTCAGCTACTTGCACTTGACCGATTTTTCTGAAACTTTGCACACATATTGAGCTGTCATGTCTATATAATTTCGGGATTAGAAAAGTGTGCAGGGCCACGCCCATAAAAAAGATATAATTATTCGCCTACTTGCACTTGACCGATTTTTCTAAAACTTTGCACACATATTGAGCTCATTAAGGGGCGTAGCAAAGCGCGCCGGGTTTGGCTAGTTATTTATAATCTTAAGGGTAGTCGTTTTTTAAGTTTCTAAATTCAAGAAAATTCATGCTTAACAAAAATGTAAAAAAATTATATTAAACAGAGAAACCCCCTTTCTAATTCAAACTTAACTAACATTTTATTAAAAGCTGCATATTTTTAGGGGAATTTTTATTTTATTCCCGTGATATTGCATATTATATTTTTTTTTTTATTAGTAATAAATTCTTTATGTAAATTAAATTAAAAATCCTATTTTAAAAATTTCACTTTATTGCAAACTCCTATTCAGTGTTAGTCTTATGGCATAAATATGATTTTCCCATTTCCATTTTTAACACAACAAGACAGATTTATTTTAATTTAAATAAATTTCCATTACCATTTTCAATGAGTTTATTTTTTTAACAAGCGAATTGCTATTTTATTTTTTCATGTTTTTCTTTTGTTACATTTTTGCAATAATTTTGCAATTTATATAGATAACAATGATTTGAGGTTTATTGAAAAATCGTAAAAAGAATTGAAGTGACAAATTAAAAGGGTGTTAGGTGGGTAAAAGTTTGTGGCACATACTATGTTATTATAGGAACAAGATTTTATCTATTACAAAAAAAAAACATTTTATATTTCTGCCAATACAAAACGGATACTAAAATTAATTAAACTTGTAAAGTTTAGGTTTGTTACAAAAAAAGTCTTAGGCACAAAAATAAATATTGAAAACTTAAGCGCGAATTTTAGCCGTGAGATAGAACTCTTTTTATATTAATTTCTAAGGCCTGCAAATATATAAGCAAAGCTTGAAGATCTTTTAAATGCAAACACCGCCGCTTTCTCGCGAGCTCTTTTGGTATTTTCGGTTGCACTTTATTTGTCGGGTAATTTGGCTGGTTCGGTGTATTATTATAGTCTACGGTATAGGAACAGTCCTGTCGAATTGTAGTAGGCTTTTAGAAAGCTTTTTTTTATTAAGCTAGTAGTTATTATAAAGCCTTGAAAGTCCATATTTCATGAGAAGCTTCAAGAATTTATTGAAAACCTACAGCATGCAAAGCTCCTGAAAGCCTCCAATAGCTTTTGCTATAGCTTCCAAAAGTTTATAAGCATTGTAAATATAATAAAACATATGTTTATATAAGTTCAATACTTGGAGGTTTTTCTACAAATTATAAAACACTTCGCCGATATTACCAAAACATTTGCTTACAAAACAGTTTCTTATATTGGCTATACAAAAAATTTCTGGCTGTTTTTTTTTTATTTGTGTGTGCCAAAAGTATGGCCATTCAAAGTGTTGGCCATCGTTATCTGTGACCTTTTCCCATCTTTCAGGCAAGAGATGGATATCGCATCACAATAACTGCTCATTTTCAGAGACCAGAAACCAAACAAGCCAATTTTTGATAACTTTTACTGAAATGAAGCTAATATGGCGGTAAAACTTCCCAATTGCATTGGAAAGCAATATCGGCGTTCGATATCTCTCAGTGTCAGTTCATGTGGCACCCAATTTTCTTGCTTTTGAATGAATACGAATGCTTTCAAACAAAAGGAAATAGCCTGTATTACTCCCAATGATTCTCCAAGTTCTTGTTGTTGTTTTTGTCACGGCTCTTGATCGAGCAATACCTCTATATATTTATCTTCAAGCTCTCTCTTCAAAAACAAAATTGTCATCTTTGAATCGTCAAGGCCAAACTCTATAAGTGGTTTTCGTGAGTTTATGTTCGCCCGCAGGAGTAAGAAACAACGGCACACGCGCATGTTAAATCCATTGTTTTATTTTGTGATAGAAGATACGTTTTTAACTCTTAGCCCTTGTATTCGGATTGAATCAGGCCAGCTTCTCCAACCTTATTACTGACCTTAATTAGAGGCATTAAACAGAGATTGGTTCAAAATCTGAGGTATAAGGTCTCGAAGCGCCAGTCAGTGGGCTAGAATTTTCTATACGGCAGCTCTTTTCTTCAAATGCAAAAATGAAGCTAAATCCCCGCAAACAAAATTTTCCACTTTGAATGAAATATTACTGATAGATGTCTAAGCTTTACAATGAAGAGATGAATTTTTTGTCATCGTTAACAATAAATCACAAGTAGGGGCACCTCTTGTCACACAGCCACAACTTTTTTTGTTTTACCAATACAATTATTTTAAAGTTTTTTTTTTAACTCATTTGCCACGCTAAGATACGTTTATTACAGGAAAGTAGTTAAAACTTTAAACATAATTGACATTTTATTTAAAGTTGTTCGTGTAATTGAAATAAAAAATGTTATTGAACATTTTCGTAATGCAGCCACTAAATTACAAAATGTGTGTGTATGCGTGTTTGTGTGTATGTCTGAAGGCAAACATTAATAAATATTTTTTAAACTGTTTGGTACTCGAACTAGTGTTTCTTTTTGCATTTAAAATAAATAAATTCAACATTTAGCACATATTGGCGCCAGTTAAATTTGTGTGCTTAAAGTTAAAAAGCACTCCCCATATTTGTATGTAGCATTTCCCTCTGTTTACCAAGCCCCCTTTTTCGAACACTTATACAACATTTTTGGTTGCTTATTTTTGCATAATTTTTAATATGACAATATGTTTTGCCTTTTGAGTTTTTTGTTGTCTCCATTAAACTAGTGCGAGTACTAATAAAAAATATTGTACAATTTAGCAAGAAATAATTCATCTCAAGCCAACTGCTTATACGGGCACCACCACAGCAGTGAACACTATGTGTTTGATTTTCGACTAAAAGTGCATTTAATTGCATGGAAATTTGGTGGTTGCAGGATTAAAAAAAAATCTACACAATATGTTTGATTAATATTGATAGATTAAAATGTATGTAGATGTAAAAATTAAAGGCTTTTTTATATTAATGAAAGAGTCATAAAACTGTCATGCCATAGAGAGCAGATAAAGATAAATGAAATATTTATAGTCGCTATGAGCAGTGGTGTCATTGGGATTGAGATTTATTATATCACAAACTAAACATCTAAAAAGAATATATATGCCGCATGATCAGGAAAACCTTAATATGTTCTCTAGGACAATATATTGTTGTGGTGAACATATAATGGTTACTTGAAACTATTTCAAGCCCCACTCTAGTTGCGCTGAGCAAGTTATAATTTACGTTGAGTCATTAAATGATATTCATCCAAACAAACTAAAATTCTAACTTCAAATAAAGTATTTTAAAAATAATATAATAACTCTAACCATAAAATGTTCTTATACATAAAAAAATTCTTGTGGTGTTTAATCAAAATATAATGGTGCTATGGCTTAAGTGGTTTTTCGCTTTCGCTATTAATCATTTCAGGGATTTAGTTGCCTACGTTCGAACCTCGGCCCTTGCCAATCAGTAATACATAAAAATTCTATAGTTGTAAAAGCGCCATATTTTTATTATCTACCATAGTAATATGATTTGTTTACAACCATACAATCGGTGTAATATTGCTCTTAGATCATGGTTAGCTCAACCATGTTTTTTTTGCGAAAGCTTTCCGTAAAGTTCTTAAATTTCATAAAGTTTTCAAGCAAATATTAGAGACTTAAACGTACGTTTCGAGGAACAAGCATAATCATAAGAAATCGCTTACATGCTTTAGCACAAATCGGAAATGGACAGAACTACATCGCGAAATCGACTCGTCCCGTCTTCCCTTCATATTTATACTCTCCTTTCACTGTGGACAGCGAAACCGCGATTTAAAACTGAGTTTTTTCACATCATGGAGATTTTTGTGCCGATTTTGGTGATTATTAATTGGTTTACTTTTAAAAGTACGAACCACAGAACAACCAGAGATGTAAACTTTGACATTAGAAAATTGCTACAATCAGCTTTCTTGCCGCGGGCAGTCCCCAAAGAAAGAGACAAATATAACATTTGAAAATAATGCGAATAATAATCAAAACAGAAGCAAAAAACCAAAAAAAGTAAATAATAAAAATTAAACTTATCTTTTAATATTTACAGCATAAGTTATCCTGTAGGTTTATTTAAAATTAATCTAAACTTTTCAACCCTTATTTTTACATATGTGCATACATTTTTTATTAATGGCCAGAAAAATTATTTCAAATAAAGAAGAAAAATGTAACAACGGAGAATAGGAGCGGTCAATCATTTAAGAAAGAGGCAAATAGAGAAAGAGACCACTATGCTAGTGACGCCTCTGTTTACTTTGTGGTACGAACTATAGTTTCAAACTGGCCACTTGAACTGTAGTTCAAGAGTTTTACCCATTCTTGTTGCATCCATAGTAGAACCGAAGACCGTAGTTTTTCCGAATGCAAGGGCTCCCGAAATTATCTTGTATTTGGCGTAACCTAGTAGCTGCATGTACATCACATCGTTATGGTTTCGTTAGCAAAATAGTCGTGTTCACGCAGAGCTTTAGTGAAACCTTGGAGAGGCTGAATCTAACCCCAGCTGGAAAATATAACTGTGTTACCAAACCCGTCTTTAAAAACTGCAGGAAGACATCTGCAAAAATTTTTTTGTTGCACATTGTTGCTATTTTCTTTTCTGCCTTATAAATAAGTAGTACTTTTTTAAGATTATCCAAACCCTCACAAAGTGATTTAATAGTCTGCTTCACTATAACAATGAAGGTCTATGTTACTATTTTCGATAATTTAAGTTCGAATAGAATTTGTAATTGTTGTAATATTTACTAACTAAAAAAGTAAATAAATAATTCATCCTAAACTTCAAGTTGAGTGCAAAAAATTTTCCGTACTCGCCAGTTTTTTATATCATATAGATATAGATATAAAAATGAAGACGTATCTGTAACATGTTTGTCAGATACGAAAACGCCATGAGGCGATCATGTGCGCCTTTACAAAGTGGTTTTGTTCAGCTTTACGATTTGATTTACACCGTTTTGATTAAGATTTTAATCGCTAGATATAGCGGGCTTTCTTTTCCATAAGTCAAATATAAATGTGAAGACGCAAGTCAAGGCCATAGTATAAATTGTAAAAAGTTTGCAATTTAAAATATTTTATAATTATTATTTAATTAAAAACACGAATGAGCACCTCATGTGCACTATTTAAGCACTTACTGCCTTGTAGGCTGGCCAATTTAAATACACTTAAGGCCATATCTGTCATGAAGCTAGATATACTCGCAATTTTAGCAGGCATTTAAATTTTGTAATAAACTGTTTTTAAAATATTTTACGTGAAAATGTTTAGTCGTAATGATTATATATTTTAAACATAAACATAAAAACTGTATAAAAAGAGTGCTTCTTCTTAACATTTTTTATTAAAAAGTACTTTTTTATAAAAATAACTTCTTAAAGTACTTCTTTTAAAAAAGTACTTTTTAAGAAAAGAACTTTTTATTAAAGAGCGTTATTAAAAACGTGTAATAAAGTTAAACATTTGCAAGAATATCCTTTTTTAAAAAGTACTTTATATCGAGAGAACCATGTTAACTAACACTTGTTTACAAAGTACCTTATTTATAAAAAGTATATTCTCAAAAGGTACTTTTCATTAACAGTACTGTTGCTTTTACGAACAGTAATGTCGGTTTTACGAAAAACATCTCTCATAGAAACTCTTTAAAAGAGAATTTGAAAAAACACAGAAACAGAAACAAAAAACTCTGTATGCTTTTGCACTTGGAGTACGCGATAGCTTGCCTGAGATAAAACTAAAGGCCCTTTCACAATATTCTACAAGTGAACTCGTTTTGACTGTAAAAAAAATCGAAATTAAAATATTCTCATTACACTGTATCACACTTCAGTTCAAATGCAACCCTGAAGAAAAAAAGGCCAAGCTTTTAGAAAATTTAAAAAATATTATGACCGGCTCTTAAATATCCACCTATATTTTTAATCAAATTCATAACTTAGTTATTTCACACTATAATAACTTTTAATTTTATTTGAATTTTTGAGAAGTCGTTTTACTCAATCTAATAATGTGAAAGGACCTTAAGAACGCGAGTAAAAGAGATGCCGCTCAAAATTTTTAGCCATTTCAAAAATACACTTCGGATTTCACTATGACCCACCGACCACTGACTACTAAACAAAGTGGTATCGCTAAGCATGAAATTTACTCTTTTTACAACAGCTATATTTTTGAAGTGTGCAGCCAGATCTCGCAGTTCCGAGACCACCCTCGGGTTTTCAAAATATATAACGATTTCTTTAGTCGTTTTATATAAATTTATAATGCTAATAAAAATTATTTATTATATTATTATTCCTGAAACCTTTTACTTAATTATTAAATTGAATTTATCGGTTTTGTCTGCCAAATATTTCCCTTTACTCGTCAGTATATTATTTTACATTTTAATGTTTATCGATTTTTTTACGAAAATTGTGTTGTTTTATTAAATTAAATTAAATTAAATTAAGTATTCTGGGCACATTATCACTTTTTTATGCATTAAATACTACCTTTTAGAATTGTATCACCCCTTTTTTCTTGTACCTTACAACACGATTTGTTTTGTTTAGTTGTGTTTTTTTCTGAATTGTTGTCTTAACGTGATTTGATTTCTTAATTTAGTTTAAGTTTATTAAATTGTGACTATAGAGAGTAGATACTTCTTACTGTTTGATTTGAATTCCCAGAAAGGGTTGGTGTTTTTGAAAGACGAAATAGAAACGTTAAGTGAAATTATAATTAATTATTTATATAATTATTATTTTTCACTCTTCTTGTTTTTATACTAAATTACGTGTTACTTGACACATGTAAATTACATGTTTAAGTTATAATTATGTAAAAACAAACTTGTAGTAAGAAGGTATTCTCTTCAATTTGACGAGCTACTGCACACGTGTCAAATTGTGGCGCTTAAAAGGGGAATTGTTTTGTAAAACCAATTTCTAATGAAAATTTATTTGTTTTTTTATTAATTACCTTCTATTAAGATAATAACAACAAAATCCAATTGCGTTCTAAGAATTAATCAGGCATGCAAAGAAATTGGTTCAAGTTGATACAAATGTCTTGCATGTTCCCAAATTTACTGAATTGGTGGTGTTTGTTTGGAAGAAAAACGCTGTATTTGGCATTAGGCGTATGAACAAAATAATGATACACGCAGAGAAATAACTACTAGTAGAGGTAACCGTAATCTAACAGCAACACGCTATTATTAAGTGATATGATTGTAGTCCCCTCCTCTTATTTTCCTATTTTTTTTTAATATTATTAAAATATAGTCTGATTTTATCTTGTGTGATTAAAATTTATTACGCATATTATGCCCACAAGTGATCATCATATAGCTTAAAAAAATCATATAATGCTGTGCTTTTTGCTATAATCAATACTTTACTTTCTACACGTAATGAAAGTTATAAAAAAAAGCTTTCCACCAAAGCACACTAAGTTCAGATGTTCCCAAATAGGCGTTTAATTGAAATTTTTAAATTATGTTTCCATCATAACAACTCCTACCGGATAAAAGGAAGCAATAATTATATATCACTAAAGGAAGTTTCACGCATTCACATTGTGTACTCACTTCCCAGTAAGCTGACAAAGTCAAAAAATATTTTTATTGTTTTTTTTCGAACTACAAATATTATTAATTATTAAGTAAATTTAATTTTTAGGCTTGAGTTTGTTTTTCTTTCTATTCAGAAAAAGAATTATTTATTTAATATGGACAACCTTGAAAACAGTAAAAGTTTTTTATTTTAGGAAATGCATTCCATTCAGCTAGATGTCTAATGAAATGAAAAAAACTTTTACTGTTTTCAAAGGTTGTCCATATTAAATAAATAATTCTCTTTCTGAATAGAAACAAAAACGAACTCATGCCAAAAATTTAAAATTACTTAATAATTATCAAAAAATATTTTTTTTTAGTTTCATAAAAAGTGCTAAGAATTTATTATTTTTTTAAATATATATGCAATTATTAAAATTACTAGTTGATCTTAAACTTTGTAATTAAATTTTTCAGAAAGTATGGAATCTCTACTTGGAATTCCACAGAATTCGAAAGGAATCGCCAAAAGCGGGCTTTGACAACTCTAATGCTAGGAACATCACTAGACCTTTTAATTATGAGATCCATTGGGAAAATCTTTGTCATTTTGCTTACAACAGTGATAGGTATTTTGTTTGAGATGTTGTCCTTGTTTTGGCTTACTCCAAAATTATATTAGTAATTCACGGCCTATTGGGGAATTATTGGAATCCTCTGTTCTGATTCATTTACATATATCGAGCAAGAGCTGGCAATATGAAATGAAGAAAATTTATCGAAGTCAGAACTAGATCTATTTATATGGCCCAATGATTCACAAGGCAAACGTGATAAATAAGTATGATGAACGCTATAATAGCTTTAATGTTTAAGGATATGAATTAGATAATACACATGTGTTCATTATTTTTTAGATGGAAAACTTACATTTTTTAAATCTTGTTTTTCTATTAATTCATATAAAGTTAATTTAAAAAAGTATTAACTTATCACTGGCTTGAAATAATCGCCGCTTCAGGTACCTTCGAACCCAGTGTGCGAGACCGAAAAGAAAACTTTAGTTATAAGTTTTATTAATAAATAAAGTTTATAATTAGAAATATATTATTTTTGTACAGTAGTAGTTACAATTATATTTTAAAAAAATATTGTTCTTCCCAACGATGTTAAATTTGTATGAGTGATAATAGTTTTATGGTCAAATGTAAAGTAAAACTTGTTAGTACAATGATTATGTTTAAAATACCTATAATATGCTTGTAACAGACATTTTTGGTGTTCGAGAACAAAATATAGTTGAGATGACTGATTTCTCACTATTATTTTTTTTTACGTCTAAGTGTAATAATTTATCACAAGTTTTCTGTTATAAAATAAAATTTTGAGCCCCATTTAAAAGAATTTTTGTGGTTTTACACTTTAATAATTATTTTCTTTCGCCGGACGGTAGGTACTTTAGACAACCCGTAATATTGCATCGCCATTTATTAAAATGGTTCTAGTCTTCGTAATTATTTGAGGCTATGTTTAAATGATTGAAAGGCCACAAATCAAATCGAAAATCTGAGGAAATTCTAATGCCAGTTGAAGGCCTCGAACTGTTATTTGAACTTCTCGGACTATTTTTTGTGAGGAATATGGTAGCACATCTCTTATTTTATGGACCGTCTTCTTTCCTTACGACTACCTTACTTTCATTTACATACAATATGCATTACCGTCTACCCTTTGCGAGGTTTTCTTGCCCATCTCTTCAATTCCTCCACTGGCCAATAAACACCGGAGTTCCTTTAGTATTAATCTCTCCACCTCTTGTGAGGCTTCCATTTAGAGATTAACCATTCCTTGCGAGGCATTATTGTCCATCTTCTGGATTCCTCTTTTGGCCTATTAAAACCGGAGTTCATCAAAGAATTAATATTCAGAGAACTCATATATTTTCCACGAGTAATGGAGAAAGATATGTTCACCCATTCAAAGCTCCATGTGCACGCGTAAATCTGGTTTAAGACTGGAGATCGACTGGTATCCACAGTTTACATACTAGAGACCGAGCGCTATTTTGACCACGCATTCCTGTCGTATACTGTTCCACGTTGGATTAACGATTTTGATAAGAGAGTGTTATCGCCCGCCACTACGAGGAGGTATAAGTCAGAAATTCTGACCTTGAACTCAGTTACAACAAGCCATAACTTTGCGCCTGCCATCCGATGGCCAGTTGTTAAGAATAATATTAAGTTAACCATTCAGAAAAGTACTTCAAACCTGATGAATTTAATTTGATGTCCCGATTTTATCTACCTTTCACTTCTATTTGTGGACCTATCGAAGAAATTTAAAGCTTTTGTTGATTTCTCTTCCTCTGAAGTATTTTCGATATCATTTATATAAATTTTCAAGATTTTGACATTTTATTATTTTGATGAATTTAATTTTTTTTTGGAGAAATTTATAATTTTTGTGAAATTTTTTCGCTCATACTTCCTGTATTTATAGATTTTAATTGCAAAACTTATCGATGTCTAAAAGCTTCGTCCAACATTTAAGTCCCGAAGTTATCTGGGACTTTTAAAACCCCATTTTAATATCGTACGGATTTTCGTCCTACCTTATGAAGTTTGGTTTGGATACAAACCGGTTTCGGCTATGTGCGAATGTCAGTATCAGTTTTCGTTCGAAAGAGGGCGAAATTCGTTTTAAATAACTATATACGTGTATAATCACAATGTCGGAATATAAAATCAAAAATTCATTTTTTTATTGTTAATTCTAAATTTAAAAAAACACTCTGGGGTCTACAAAATAAACGAAGTATTTTGTGAATATGATTCGCTATAAAGCAGTGTCAATACTGTAATTAGTGTAAACAGCAATTCACGATGCATTAAAAATATACTTTTATTTTTTTTACTTTCAAATATAAAATATTTTTCAAATTAAAAAAAAAACTTCAAAAAAATATTTGCCTATTTTAAGACTTCAATTTGTAGCTGGTCATAAAAATAATTCAATTTTAAAATTAACACATAATGTAAAAAATACATTATTTATAAAAAATTTTATTAACGAGATCCTCTCAATTTTTACTGTATAATAAAAATTCTATGATAATTTCATCATGATTTTTGTGACCTTTCGTGTTCTTAATAAGTTCTCTGGTGTTTTATTTTAGCTTTTCAACCCTTTAGCAACACGAAAGCACTTAAACAAACGCAATTACTTGGAATAAAATTAATTACTTTTTAAGAAAGCCCCTTCTACGTAAGAAATAAACCCAAAAGGTTTCAGTCATTAATAAAACTCTATAGCCATAAACATTGAGTGATTGAATTTTATTACATTTTTCTAAATTAAAGTTCCCCTAAAAGTAGATAACAGATATTGCAGTGCCAAGAGAACTGCATATAAAACAACATAATTTCTAAGCTTCTCTTATTGATTTTATACTTGACACAATTTCTTAAGGTTACGGCAGAGTCAAACTGTCTTTGCGCATTATTTCGTAAGGAATTGCTATTAAAATAAATACTATACTTCAACCTTGACACCATGAGAACTCAGGCACGCACAACATTCTACATAATAAATTAAACAAAATAAACGCATGGAATTGTGTTTGTTGTCATTAGGATTTATTTAACCATTTTGGCAACAAATGGAGCCATAAAAGAAAATGCCAGCAACAAAAACACAATGTTATAGTATATAATTTAAAATTATGGTGAGAAAATATTAGAACTATACAACACACAAGTTTCGAGTATACTCACCAAAACATATTTCATTAAAAGATGCCTACTTTAAGGCTCAGTATTAAAATTAAAATAATGTAGGACAGTTACTATATCAGATGTTTAAACTTAGGTCTCTTTAAAAATAGAGCATGGGTTACCTTGATGAAGCCAGTTTCTATCCTGTACCCTTGCACAGGAAGTGTAGTTAGAAATACGAACCATTGAAAACCACCGTTCTTACAGCAATAAAGTAACTAACGACTCAATCCTTTACTAACAGCTGGAGGCGTGACTCTGCATATTTGAAAGTCATTAGCCCCAACTGTATATTTCTCAAAATGATGGCAACAAAAAAATCCCCTGCTAATAAAGAGATTTCTGTCGGTAACTGATATTTTGAATCGAAATATCTTTGTGACACTGACATAAATCGACTCCATAGTTATTTCGAGTTATGTTGTACTCGTTTACACTATTCTACATGCGCTTAGATTTTCGATAGACAGAAATGTAATGACAATCGTTCTGATTGTCAAAAAAAATTTTAAGTAAAATATTACCATTACTTAAAGTGTCTGCACCATCACTCTTGCAGTAAAATTAAAATGACATATTAGTTTACTTCGAACAAGTCGCAGAGAAGGAAGCCCACACGTTACTTTCGGCGGCGATGGCTGAGCAATTTCGAGTGGATGGCCGGCGGCAGTGGTTACTGAACATCTTCGGTGGCTTAAGTTTTGAATAAATGGCTGCGTCAGAGGGCTGTCGATGGGGAACCAGTCGACTTATTAGTTTATTCAACAGCTGTTTGTGGTACTTTGTTTGTTTGCTTCTGCAACTTTGACAAAATTCAAGGTTCCAAGTGCTTAGAAACTTTTCTAAAACTAATGGGAGCCATACGATTATCAAATTTCCATCCGTATTTTTAGATAGTCTGATTACATATTGCTTTCACACTACAATACTTTCTCATTTTATATGAATTTTTGAAAAATCGTTTTACTCGATCTGATAGTTTACCGCTAAAGCCATCTATGTGTGTAGGTATATCTATTTTCCTTCAAGCAAAGTAAATATTCGTCAGTCTCGCCCTTACACCAAACGAAATGTATGATCGTTTTGATTTTGTACCACAAGTATCATTAACCCATAACAAAATATTTCGCTGGCAAGGATGTGTATCACTTTTCATTGCCGTTCTAAAGTACCCTTGACTTTCTTTCTTAAAAGTTTAGAAATTGAAATTTTATATATTTTGATTAAAACTATTCATAATATTGGGTTCCTTATCTGTCAGAAATTAATTTAAATTTAGGAAATGGTCATTTGTATACTTCGACCTGATTATAAAAGTGACCTGCTGTAATAAATAAATAATTATGTATTGAGATATAATTGGGTATCTGTAATCTACAGGTAGTAAATATACTTTACCCCACATGACTTTGCTTAACGGATCTTTAGTCTTATAGAGACAAATTATAGATATAAAAATGTCTATTTTATTAATCGAAACTTATAAGTGGGTGACTTCCTTAATTGTCTTTTATAATCTCTAGAGTCAGGTCGTGAGAGCTGAAGTGGAAAACCATCTAAGCTGTATTTAAATTGACCATCTACTCCCAGAAAGTGGTTCTCCCCAAAGATAAAAATTAATTGCTTTTAAGACACACCCTTATTAGGAGTTTACTCATAGCTAGTAATAAAAACAGCCTTTAGCGGTCGCTTAATAGTTAACGGGATGTTTAAAACTGCAAACATATGCATGTGACGGCACAGTAGCAGGCCAAGAGAGACAAGCATATTAAATTGAGTACCGTTTCTCATAAGATTGTAAAGGGTACTTGTTGCAGAACGACATAGAGTAGAGAAGGTAAACACTAAAGCAAAGAGGTGATGGAAAAAATTGATTTTTTGCAGCACAGCGGCTACGCTTTATGTTTTTGGTAAGATTAATGTGGGAGCGCCTACAGGTAGGCATTATTTTAATTCTATTATTTTAAATCCGTGCATATCGCTTTAAAAGAAAGCTTTAAATGAAACTACCGACACGTTACAATAAAGTTCGAATAATGTTTGTTACATTCCCATATTTGTTACAGTCAAATTAGACAAATCAAAGGGAATAAATCCCGAAGTTTTGAAAATCGGCCTTGATGCTTGGCTTATATATTTATAGAAAACAAATTATTTTACTTGCATGTTATTAAGTTTATAAATACCGTATTTTGTTTAATTGGTTGGTCTTATTTAAAATATAATTAGAAACATTTTTGAAGAAAATTTTTCAAGCTTTACCTTTTAAAAAAAGAATTCCCTTGCGCTCCACCAGGACTCATTGTTATCTTTACATACATGTACCAAGAACCAACGAAACTCCGGGACTTATTTCTCTCGATTTGCATTTTTAGGTAATTTTTCAGTGGGCATAACTCACGTAATGTTTTTAAAATTTTCAGTGGAAAAGGTCATAGGACTGAGGCCTAGCAAAGGCAAAAAAAAGAACAAAAAAACGTGTTATGTACACTAAGAATACGAAGCGCAGGAAAAAGACGCTAAAGTCTATGAAATACCTTAAAAACGTCACATATGAAGTCACAAGCAGTACTGCAGCGATATGTATTCAAGCACATCCCGCATGGCTCCTAAAAGTATGCAATGCTTTTTTGCGTTTATAATAATAACGCTACTTTCTTCATATTTTTGAGAAGACAATTTTTTCTTTGTTCAACAGTTGAATTAAAAAGAGGCATGTGTGCAGTACAAGTAACAATTTATAAACTGTTTGCCTAAAATAACTTTATTTAAAACTTACTTGCCTTGTAAAATGTTAATTTATTTGGTGAAATTATTTATTTACACAAAAATCATGTGAATGCAGGAATTGTGGTTATACGCACGTGTAGATAACCTAGAATAGAAAGAATTAGAGATTTAATTTAAAAACGCACACAAATGAGTGGGAATTTTGAACAGCAGCCCTACAACAATTGCTCTAAAACCCGCATTATTAATTTAATTGTTTGCGTAAGCATTTATTTTTGTGTGTGTAATTGTTAAATGCTAAAATGTAAAACTTGTAAATATGTAAATGTAAAACTGTGCAATAGTGCAGATTTGTGTTATTGTGGTATGTGTTATTTTAAATCCCTTCAGTGTCATAAGGGATTTATTTACTGTCAATACATTGTATTTTCATAGCCAAACACACCTACACCCACACACACATTCAAACACGTATACAAACCACGTTGATAGTGTTATCTGCATTAGGATATGTATATGTATGTATGTACATGTAAATTAGTTTTATTGTTTTTGTTTGTTATTGAGAGACCGTTACAATGTTAAATTTGATTGCTACAACATTGAGAACAATGCCGGTTGGTTGGTAGTTGGCATGCAGCATTTGTGGTTTCCAATGGTCTGAAATATGTGTTCAGCATTTGGTTGAAAATCTAAATAACACCAAACACAAGATTATTGATTTTCCCCGACAATTGTTTTACTGTTAATTTCTATTTGAATTTCTAACTGCTTTTTGTTTCGGTAGTTCTTTCAACTCCACTCGTTACTTGCATTTAGTAAAGCGGTGTTAATTGATAATTTAGTTATTATTCTTCTTTTTATTGTATTTTTTTTTAATTCACACATATTAATTGCATAACAAATTTTGCACGATATTCGGTTTTTATTGGTTTTTGCTTTAATTCATGAACATGTTTTTAATTAAGGCATACGAATATTAACAATTTTTTCACACTGACTATAAAGGGGTTTCCAATAAGGGTGCATCAATATGGACAATCTGTGGCAGTCATATTGTGTTGGTGTCATCTGGCAAATCTGTGCTTTATTATAGCGTTACTGATGCTAAATCCGAATGACAAGTTGCCGATTGACCAGTATGTATGTTTCATTGACCATTTGAATACGGACCCAAATTTTGGCAGCAAAATCGTCTCTAGCGCTGTATCGCAATTTTGTACGTATGACTGCATTTGGCATTGTACCATGACTGCCATTTGTTTCGATGCAAAACAACACGACAGGAACACTTTTCACTGCAGTCAAAGGTATCACAACTAAGCTTCATTCGTTTCTGGCCGCAAAAGATGAAAGCTCTTTTGCGTGGAATCTATCTGCTGCCAAAAAGATAGTGAAAAGTCTTGACAAATCCTGATTTAAAAAAATATAATGGATGATTTTTGAGTAAAATTTTTTGAGTAATGATTTTTCTGAAAACTTAGCTTTTTCCTCTCGTCATCATCGCTTTTTCCACACAAAGAAATCGTAAAAGTTTACTTGAAGTATTATTTGATAATTTTAAATAAAATAAAACTAAAAAAGTTGAACATCTCCTTATTGCCAAATAATAAATATTCTCATGTAAGAGAAACTAATAAAAACCTAATAATTTATAATTTTAAGGCCATTTAGAAAACTTCACATATAATTCTAAGAAAGCTATAAATTACGAAACATAAAATATTGCCTACTTTTAGGAAATTTTCTTTAAAATTAATCACTTGAGTGGTCGGCCCATTTAAAAATAGACGACATTATGTTGGAATATTTTGGCAAAGCATCAATAAAATAATTACAAGCAGGAAATAAATTAAAATAAAACAAAACTTGGCGATTTGAAGAAAATGATAATGCGAGTATTACAAACTGAGCATGTAACGAAACAAAAGATAAACTTCAATAAACCATTAAGCAAACTTTTCCAAAAACTAAAAATATTTAAAAAAAGGCTTTAAAAACTCCAACAAAATTAAAGGGATAAAATATATAATTTTAAAACGACCCTGACACTATAAAAAACAGAAAAACTAAAAAAAAAAAAACAAGGAAAACTGCAACAGTAATTTTTCTCTTCTTTGTTTCTTGTATTTTGGAAAATGCCCTAAATATTCCTTACAGCAATTTACTTCCACTTCGTATACAACAGCAACAATAACGTTAAAACAATGGCAACACAAACAATTGAAGTAATTGTATGAAAGACACACACACATATGCACATTCTTTGCCAAGAGAAAAGCGAAAAAAACTCAATACAACAACTTGAGGAAAATTGCTCATGCAATAATAATCATGCAGCAGTGTGTAAGTATGGGTTTATAGGAGTACCTGCATGATGTAAAAACATATGTATGCAGAGATGTGTTGGTTAGAAAGGGACAGGCTAAGCGAAGCAGTCAAATTAAAACGGAAAAAACTTTAAGGTAAAGCTGTAAAATTATTTAACAAGCACAAACACAAGCAATAAAATGAACTAATATAAATATTCATACGTAATACTCGTAAGTATGTTTGTATGAAAGAGCAAAACTTTCTATAGGGTAATTTTTTGCTGTTTTCCTTTTTATGTGACATTTTCTTGGTATGTAATTTGTGACATGTGTTGACCACAGATTATTAGTGAATGACCAAAAAGCCCGAAGACCATCTGTGTAGGTCAGTATTATCCTTACAATATGCAAACAAACCTTTATCAGCGGCAGCCACCAATTACAACTGCAATGTTCTCCAGACCATTGCCACTGGTATTTATGTACGACCCATTAAATGTGTTGTTTGGTTTACTTTAAAATTTGATTAAGGTTTTAATTAATTTCGTTATTTTTTAATAAAAATATATTGTAACGACGTATTTTCCCGATTAGCTGGAGTAGAGCTCGCTGCTCCCAGGGTTCGTTACAAAAAATATTTATTTGTTTCCAAGAGAGAGAGAGACGAAACAGTTAATATAAATGTTTTTAACGACGTTATAACTTTATTCATCAACTTAATTAATAAATGCAGCGTGACACGAAATACGGTGGACCTTCCGTGGCCATTGGTACATTCGCTGGTACTCTCCTCAGCTTCTCACACCATCCGACGCTTACAGAAGATATCGCCACTATTTGTTGCGAGTGCACACAAGCCGATTCTCTCTTCGGGGCGAATAAAATTCGTCCTTTTCTGGCCTCTCTTGTCAGGGCGAATAATATTCTGGCCTTGACTCGACAGTACCAGAAGCTCTGTGCCTCTCACTCAGATGGACTCTCTTCGTCTGGCTGCTGCTCTAGGTGACGAGACAAGGATTGACTCTCTTATCGGGGCGAATATAATTCTGTCCCGAAGCTAAGACATGTCTCCTCTACGCACTCAACTCTGACCGCACTCGGTTGGGGCGAATAAAATTCTAGCCCAACTATTTGTTGTCTGCCAAAGACTTAAATAATAAAGTTGAATAACATTCTAAAATTATTAAGTAGGTCTTATCGCCTTGCTAGCCACAGGCTGACTGACTCTTCTACTGTATACGCATTACTATCCTGCTGGTTTGGCTGAGTCTCGCGTATACGCACACCATTGTACGATCCATACCAGCTGATCATTTGTCAGTCATGGTGGAGTTGTATTAAAGCAGTGCTACCATTATGTGGCGGTGTTACCTAAATATTTCCGTTAATCTTAAAGCTAAGTTATTATTAATAAAAACTATGAATTTAGTTAGAGAAGCAAAAAACTTAATTACATGTGACCCAAAAACGAGTGGACGGACAATATGTATATTTTTTTTAATTAAGTTTTTTAATTCATTAAATTAAAGATTTATAAGTTATTTCGTGTCACACGATGCTTTTTTTCTGGTTGCAGTGATATTTTAATGCATTTGGTTTGATAAGAAGCCAGAGTCATTATCCTTTAGTTACGAATCGCAACTGTCCGTCTATGCGGTAACGTATACTCGTAGTCTTTCTGCAAAACGGGGAAATCTCCGTCTTGGAAAGCATAGATTACTTGAGATGACTTGAACGATGGATTTATCAAGTAAAATCAAAATTCCTTATACTTTTAAAAATATTGGTGATTTCATGGTTAATTCAAAAACCTTACGTTTCGAAAAAACTCCCTTTATTTTACGATAATAATTTAAGAAAATAATATAGAAAACAACAAGATTTTTATTGTTTATTTCAGTGTTTATAAGTAATAAATTTGTAGTTTATTGTTGTGCGGAGCTTAAAAATAAACATATTTATTACTGAACATGCATAAACACCCACATAAATATCTTGAAATTCTCCTTCCCTAACAGCAGAGATGGAAAACTTTTTATATTTAAAAGAACTTCTTTAATTCTTTAGTTGTTTTTAATAATCTATAAAAAAATAAGCAGATTATTATTTAGAGTGCAGAGAAGTTATAATTTCTTAATACTATGTAATGCGTTCAATTAAATATGTTTTCGTATTTCATGCAAGTTTTATTAAAAGGCAAAACAATTTTGATCTTTTCTTTATTTTTTGTTTTTTTTTTTTTTTGGCAAAAATAAAATTTTTGTTTAGGTTGTTAATCATGTCAAGTATTTTTACTTCAATGCCTTGAAAAAACTGAAAAATTTTTATTTAGGCTCCCGATAATTTTCCAACCAAAAATTTTCGTCATCGATGATTTTCCAATGAGAAGTTCTTGTTATCGATAAATTTAATGTCGAAAATTTTTATTATCGATAAATCTTATATAGGAAATTTTTCTTATCGACAAATTTTCTACAAATAATTCTTTTGATCATTAAATTTAATGTTGCAACTTTTTCTTATCGCTAATTTTATATACAGAATTTTTTTTGCCGATAAATTTTGGGTAAATAGTTTTTCTTATCAACAAATTCACGTAGAAAGTGTGTCCGATCAATAAATTAATTATAAACAATTTTTCTTTTCGATAAGTTATACATAAATAATTTTTCTTATCGATAAACTTTGTATAGAAAATTTTTCTTATAAATAAATGTTAGATAAACATTTTCTTATCGATAATTTTAATATAGGGAATTTTTCTTACCAATAAATTTTATTTAGATAATTTGTCCGATAAATTTAATAAAGACCATTTTTTATCATTTTTATATACACAGAAAATCGATGAATTTAATATTGACAATTTTTCTCATCCATAAATTTTATATAGACACTTTTTCATATCGATAAATTTAATGGATAGGAAATGAATTTTTTATAAATAGGTTTTCTTAACGATAAATTTTATATAGATAAGTTTTCTTGTCGATAAATTTTATATAGATAATTTTTCTTATAGATAAATTTTATATGGATATCTTTTTTATCTATAAATGTTATATAAACGTTTTCTTGGGGTTATTTTTACATATTTAAAGGCATACGATTAGTTAAGGTTTCCTATTAATGGTTATATCTTGAGACATTTTTATTTTTATATAATATATTCTGCTTATGTCCTTTCAAGCAGTTAAATGTAAATTTCTCTCGAAAATTGTAGTTTATAATTTTTCATACAACTTCTACCCAACAATTTAAATCAAAATGTTGTTTTTATGATTTATAAGAAAACGTTTTCGATAATTAGATGTTAATATGTGTTACAACACTGTGAGAGGAGCGCCGAAATATATGCAACACATTTGACTAAACAAGGAAGTATTATTGATTGGAAGTATATGAACGCTAAAACAATTTTTGTATTTATTTACTGCGTCTGCCATTAACTAAAACCTTAAAGTGTGCCATCAATTTGTTAACACATTCAATAAAAGACCCTTTGAAACCGCAAATGCTATGGCAAAAACAGGTTTGTTAAATATTTAAATTCATGCATTCACAAACATAATTGACCAAAAATTTTCTATAGCCATGAAAATAACTTGCAGTATTCGAAACTACCGCCCACTTTCACTTGCATTCTTTCGCCTGTGTGTGAGTTTTTATATTTCTTGCTCCACTACTTCCGGTGAGAATGCGGTGTAAAGCTATTGCGTGTAACATAAGAATGTGAAAAAATGCTATAGAACAAATAGTTGGCGAAATGCCAAAAGAATTTTTTATGCAAAAGAGTTAAATGAAAATACACATCTTCAAGTTACCTTGACACAATTTCGCAAATATTTCCAATAGTCGTAAATATTCGCTCAATTTGTACAATATTTGCCTTTCTATAACACTCTCTTTAATATTTTATTTTTATTTTGCTCTTCTTGTAGGTTCACAATGTGGCGGTCAATGTTGTTCGAATTCAACGGAAATTGATTTAAAAAGAAAAGCTACAACTGAATTTGAGCGTCTATTGCATCATCATACAAAAAGTTTACGTGGTATTTTGGAATCAACAGCAAATTTATTTCAATGTAAGTATGAGAAGAATTCGATTAATAAAATCAAGGCATGTTCATTCATAAATCAAAGACATATGCCAGTGTGTATGTGTGTATATTTGAATCAAATAAAATAAAACCAAAAAGATTTAATTGATGAAGGATTTCTGAAATTGCAACAAATTATTATGTTTGTAGTCAGTTGCAAAAGACAATAAACATTTTGTGAATATTAATTACGTTATGTTTCGCTTGAAGCAAAGTTATTTAAAAAGCTTTTGTCAATGACTGTTTTAAAAATATGTTAAATAACCATTTGAAAAATTAAAAAAAAACACAACTTATGTATTTTCTTTAAATTTCTTTATATGGATAGTCAGACATTAAAGAAATTAATCATTCAAATATAATAAAAAAAGTATTAAAAACATTTAGTTTTTGACAAATGTTTGAGTCATTGTATAATAAATATTGAAAGGAAAATAACAACAGACAACTGCAAAACGAATGATGTGAATTTCAAATTAATTAAAAGCGCCAAAAATTAAAAAAAAAAACGAAATTTATTTTCAAGCTGCTTAGAAAAAGGAAACATATATTTGTTAAATTTTGCATATTTCAACGCTTAATATTTAAAAGGAAATCAATTAATTCCCACAAAACCAATTAATTATATGAGTGAATAAAAAGTTACTTTTATTGTTTTGGACATGATTCAACACGGGGCACATTTTAAAAAAAGTGGCTGCGTTATAACAGTGACTTCTACTATTTATGTAACGTTGAACGTTACGCATGTATCAATGCTACCTTTTTTATGTCGCCACCTTATTAAAACTAGCTTAGGAAAATAGAAATAGAGCCGCTTCGCCATATTCATTTTCTGTCGTTTTTGCAATTATTATTTTATTTCATTTTAAGAAGTTTGTTTTTTCGTTTATATTTCCAAATATTAATCAAGTTTAAGCCAGTGCGGATGCAAGTAAGGTTTTAAAGGGATGAAAATCTTTATAAAAAATCGTGTTCCTATTTCCTATTGAATATTCTTCCAATAAAATAATAGACGTAACCATTCGTGCTCCTCTACACAAAAATTTGGCATGTCGTAAGATGTGTGTGCCAGTGTAAACCACCCTTAAATACTAATTGCTCAATTTATTAATTGAGCCCGTGTATGATAAATTGAGCTCAATAAAGGCCTTAATTGCGCGAATCTCCTAATTACGCAATGAAGGCGCATATGTGAACATACTGTACAGACATATTTTTATTTTGCCAGTTAAACAAGACAGTGATTGAAAAGAAATCCGGTCGTTGGAGATTTGTTCTGTGAACTGGTTTATTAAAAAAATTTATTGGGATAAATTTTGACTTCTGACTGTTTTCGATTTAAGATGCGATGTGTAGACATAAAATCAAATTGAAGAATTTTGAAAATGTTTGCTAATTTAATATTTGGTGAAATGCACAAAATTTTATTTTAGTAATTTTAATTAATCAGTTAGTAACACTCTAAATTAGAAACAAAAATGTCTTTAACCTTTATTTAATTTAATTTAAATGCAAATTTAGAATTGCATATAATAACCACAACTTTCAAAATGGTCACGTTTCTAAAATATAAAAATGCACGCAGCGCACTCAGAACAATAATAATAATAGTGACAATAAAATTATGCCTAAGAGGTAGGCCATAAGATCTCAACAATTGGGTATAAAATTTATTAAAAATAATCTATTAAAAACTTTTACGATAATTTACTAAATTATAGAAAACTCATTTTTAAACTTTTATTATTACAAATATAAATTTTTTACTACTGCCCAAATATGCTCCCCTAATGCAATAAAAATAACAACAGACTCTCATAAATAAAATAATTATGAACCACCACAGCTTTATTATTTGCTATTAAGAGCCCCAGGGTATGCAATATATATTGTACGGTTTGCGTTTAGAACGTTAGCCAGAAAGTTGGCAATATTAAAAGGCAAAGAATTAATTTTTTAAAAATAAATTACCCAATTCACAAAATCTTTTTAGAATTTCTAAGCAGTAAATTGTTGTTGGCAATTTTCATATAAACATGTTTCGCTTCAAATGTTGATACAGAAATTCTCAGCAACAATTTACGACTCAAGATTTTGTGAATTGATCAAATGTATGTATGTATTTCAAAAGTTGTTGATGTAATTTTTAAATTTATTATTAAATTTAACCAGGACTTGGACAATTCTGCGTATTTTGGAAAGGAAGAAATGATTTTTTTTATTATTTCCTTTTAAAGTTAAAACTTTTTTTTGCATTAAAATAAGTAAGACTGTATAGGAAATTTTGAGCATAATTTTCTTTTAATTGCGTAAAGCTTCATACGTTCTTATAGCATCTTCTTAAAAAGGTAAATAAAATGTAAATACCTATACATGAACATAAATTCCAGGAAACAGAAATAATCCACTTATATATTATTTTGTAATATTTTCATCTTTTAAGAGACCAAAAGGAGATTTAATAATAAAAAAAACAGCAGCTTTTTAAATAACAACAGCAATAAGAATAATTTGAATTAAAACTTATAAATATTCACAGGCATAAACTTAAACAACGTTTATTCATAAATACTTGTATTAAAAGTTCTAAGCTTTTTCTTCAGCGTATACACACGCCTGGTAATACTTGCAGAATAATGACAGCAACAATATAAAATAAAAAAAGGAACCAGCAGTTATTTTACATTTTTACATTGATCCAACTCTTAACGCAAAAAATACATATTTGCACAGTACAGTAAAGAAGTCTTTAGGAATATTGTTTATAAAAAAAAACTCATGCTATGATTTTCTTAAATGTCTTAAGGCAAATACCCGTCAGCTGGCAGGCACAAAGATATGGCTTGCCGTAACTGAGTATCAGAAGTTCTGACTTATACCTCTACGTGGTGGCGGCCGGTAACGGGATCCTGTCTCTGCCCGGAGTCTGGCTAAATAAGTCGAGCGGTGAGAGAGTTAACGAGAGAGTTAACACTCTCCTATAAAAAATCCGTAAACCACGGTGGAACAGCATATGCAAGGGATGCGTGACCAGGAGGGGGCTTGGTTTCAAGTATGCGAACTCTGAATACCAGTCGATTTCCAGTTTTAATACAGACTTACCGGTGCATGTGGAGCTCTGTGTGGGTGGACGGACATTATTTTCGCCATTACAGGGATGACTTATGAAGCCTCGCAAGTGGCCGAGAGGTTAATATCTGAATAAACTACGGTTTTAATTGTCCAAGGGAGGAATTCGGAAGAGTTGAACCAGACTGCTCCGCGAGGGGTGGACGGGTCAATCTTTAAAGGTATTTTTAAGGCGTTAGACCGTGAGATTTCGCCAGGGATGGGCAATGAAGCCTCGCACGAGGTTGAGGGGTTAATCTCTGTTGGAACTCTGATGTGTATTGGCCACTAGCTAGCATAAGACTTACGACTACAGGTAGACACTTCTTAACACCAGTTGATAGTCTGAAATCACTATAGTCGCTAGTAAAGGCTAGTGGTAGCACAAGACTTGATTGATTCTTGATTTGATATTCCGACAGGATGTTTTGATGTCGATTTTTGGAACGAATTTCCGTCATCCCTTGTCAAGTTAGGTTTGGAGAGAAACCGGTTTCGGCTATGTGCCATATTCAGTGTCAATTTTCGTTCTCTTGATTGAGACTAAGGTAATCGTAAATAACAAATCGGTTGCCTGAAATCAATTAAATAAAAGAATGGAGTCGAAAAGGGATCCATAAAGTTAGCGGCCTGCTTCAATATCCGCCCTATATTAAAATAAAAGGCGAATACCCATTATAGGGTGAATGAACTCTACAGAAATGTAAAATATGCAGTCGTTTCTTTTGGCAACTAAACCGGTCTGGCAAAAGGTCACAATAGAACTATTGGGTATATTTTACTAAAGATCTCAGAAGCTCTGTAATTTTGTATTGAGTTTAGAAACCTTGGACCTCAGTGACGTCGGTTAATGAAGAATTGAATTGTCATTATAGAAATATAGGGTGTTTTTTAAGCCCGATAGAACTTACAAAAGAGTTAACTGTCAAACGAATTGTGATATTGCACTCACTTTTTGTCATTTTTAATCCAGTAGACTCTGTCAAATTATCATAAGTACATTGACGCTTAAACTAAGCTACCAAATTTTCCAGACTTACTTTCAAAATCAGCCATAAACATCGAATCATTTTATCATAAAATTGTGTTCAGCGATGAGGCTAAATTTTGGCTTAACGAGTTTGTTGATGAACAAAATTTCCGCAAATAGTGTGAAACATACCCTACAGGCTCTGTTGCATCCAGAAAAATGCACCGTTTGGTACGGTTTACACGCTGGTGGCGTCATTGGACCGTATTTTATCAAAAATAAAGCCGAAGCGGGCGTTACGATTAATTCAGTTTCAGGAAGAGAATGACAATGAGGCAGAAGAAACCCCCAATTGTGGATGCGCTGGATATTCCGCCAATAACGAATAGTCTATAAATAAAGAAAGCTCCATGATCAATGAATGACATTAATCCGGAAGACAAGTAGTTTTAAGAGGATGCCCCTACGTGTTATATGGCGACCGCCAGCTTCAACTTAATAAAAGCAAACTTTTGCGATAAGTTGATTGCGAGAAATTAACCTCTCAATTGGCCTCCAAGGTCGTGCGATTTAACACCTTTTGATAATTTTCTGTGGGACCACGTACAGCCACTGGTGTGTGCTGATAAACTTACAGCAATTAAAGCCTTAGAGGCCAACATTGCTCGTGTTATTTGTGACAGGAGGCCTGCAAAGTGCGAAAAGGTGACCTTAAATTGGAAGTCCAGAACAGCCGCGGTGGCCATATGCCCGATTTCATTTTCAAATCTTAATGACATGTATTGATCTTTAGAAAAAAAATTTTTTTTATTAGAATTTAATTTTCTGAGTTGTTGTTTACAATTTAAAGTTGTATAGACTTTAAAAAGACACCCTATATATCCGAGCTCAGAAAGGCGTTGTGTCTTGTTATATCTTGGGATTTAAAAAAAAAATAGTTTATGGTCATTACCATTGTAACACCCGAACTTGTTTGGTCTAATAAATTTAAGATTTCCTAATGGCTGCTCAACACTTCCAAGTAGCTTTTAGTTGCTTTTATAAGCTTTTAATTAAATGCTCTAGGATGGTATGTTAGTAGCAAAAAATATATGTATTAAAATGAATAACATTAAATTAAATTCTTCTACAAGTAAAAATAGCGGCATAATAATTTCCATTTTTTATTTTCTTTATCATAAAGAAATTTTACATTTTTTCTTGGATGCTGTTGGCTGGTTAGATGGAAAATGGCAAGAGCACCAGTCTACATTATTAGCAGAATACAAGAAAAAGTAACGCAGACAAGAAAAATTTACAAAAAAAATAGGAATGCACTTAAGGCAGAACACAAGTAGGCAAAGATTTGCCAGGCCTAAAATAATTTGATTAAAAAATTAAGATTAAAGCAGCTACTGTTTGGTTTCTGAGAGAAAATTATCTAAATTTTTTGTTTGCTTAGGCATGGGAAATTAAAACTATTTGGCTACATCTGACACACCTCAAAATAACGATTAGAGATAATGTTCAAGTGTCAGCATGAATATTTATCTTCCTATGATTTACGTTTAAATGCCTGTATGTATCAATTTATATTGAAAGCAAATATTTGCCTCAGAAAACTGCAAATGTAATCGTAAATACTAAAAAAAAATACCCAAATATATTTTGCAACAAAATATTCACTCACATATGTATATCGGGTGATTTTTTTGGTGTAAAAAAAATTATTTATGACATGTGGCAATGCCAAAAGTGTTTGGTAAGTAAGGCTTGCCATTGCTTCAGGAGTAGACTAACAAAGAAACAGCTCTTGCTATTTGCTGCGAAGCGCAGCCAGAGGCAGTTCGAGAGCTACCAGTGCACCTTAAAAGTTGCACTGCTTGGTGCAATTTCTAGGCTGGTGGCATCATTTGACCGTACTTCTTCAATAACGATGGAAATCGCAACGTTACAGTCAATGAAGCAGACTGTTTTTCGTAGGGATACGTGAAGTCTGTCGGTGTACAGCGACAAGGGAGGCACAATTCCAGCCCTGTGAGAAAACATTACATCTGCCATTGGTGAGATACCGGCCGAAATACTAGAAAAAGTATGCCAAAACTGGATCTCACGGATAGATCACCTACGGAACGTGGCCGCTTGCAAAATTTACATAAAATAATCTATAAAAAGTAAATGCCAGGCATTCATTTATCGGCCAAAATAAATATTTCATTCCCACAAACTTCTGAAGAGTTATTTAACAAACAAATCTTTTAAGGTAAACTCAAAGGATCAATTTTCTAAAAAAAGGGGAAATCTCTGCAAGGGTCTCTCAAGGTAGTATACTAGGGCCTCTATTATATCTCATCTATACACCGAATATGCCAACAAGCCTAAATTCATATACGCCAACGTTTGCGAATGACATGGCATTTATAAGTGTTAATAATGATCCGCAGGTTGCATCGGATATACTTCAGTCTCACATGCATAAGCTAGCGAACTGGTTTAAAAAGTGGAAAATAAAAGTAAACCCATCGAAATATGCTCACGTAACGTTTTCCTTCAAAAGGCAAAATTACCCGCCAATTACAATAACAAATACCACGGTTCTAGGGGAAACGCACGTTAAATATTTGGGTGTCCAGCTAGATCGATGCCTAACTTGGTCCCGTCACATTGAAGCAAAAATAAAGCTCGTAAAACTTCGAACACATCAACTCTAGTGGTTAATAAGTTCTTACTCAACCTTGGCCTTGGGATACATATAGTCCTTATATACAAATACATTATAAAGCCAATATGGTCATATGGCATTCGGCTGTGGGGTACTGCTTGCGCACCAAACATTCAGAAGTTACAAAGAAGACAGTCTAGGATTTTACGATGTAGCGTATGCGCCCCCTGGTACATAAGAAATGACAATAATCATAGAGTTCTAGAAGTTTCCACTGTCCAGGAAGTAGCAAAAACATGCTCGTCCAAATACGTAAGCAAACTAGTGGTCCATCCCAACTCTCTAGCACGCGATTTACTGCAATTTGATTGGCACCAGAGACTCGAAAAAACTGACACATTGAGCTTGGTGGTACGGCTCTTCTGATAGTAGACGGACTTTTATTATTAAGAGTTGAATACTAATTTAGAGATAAAAGTTGAATACCTATATACAAAATAAAATTAAAGTAAAAAAAGACTTTTGCAAATATTTTTTGCAGTTTTTAAAACCCAAACGGTTAAAAAGTCACCGTATATTAGCATGGATAGAGGCAGACATGTATGTGCTATTTACAAGCGAGCAGAGTAAATTTACATTTGAATCTAAATCATTGATGCATACGAGTATAATACTCGTGTGCATGTGGATGTAGAGATTTATATTTATATAAAATAAATGTATAAATATTCTTATCATACTTATTTACTTAAATAAACATATAAACACATACACTCATATTTATGTAGAAAAAAAAACAAGTACAAATAAAAGAGAAGTCTTTAAACCCAAAGGAATTCAAACAACATTTTAATGGGTTTCACTGACTGTAGAAGAAAGACAGTGAGTCAGACTGACGGAGAAAAAGAGAAGCGTGAGAATATGAAGAAAAAATTTAATACGAGTATCATGACAGCTTTGCCATTTTTAGAAATAATAATAAAGTAATTATGCTCGTAAAAATTATAATCCGACGTACATAGTTTTAAATGTTTATTCTGCAGTCATAATTTTAAAGTGAGGTATTAAGCCGTTGAATATAAAAGAATCACAAATAAAATAAATCTAAATATCCAAATTCAGAACACGAATCAAATCCATTTCAGACCAGTGGCTGTAGGGATATTTTTTACTACAGATTGTGCGATATTTCAGATTTTTTAAAGGTCAGGCTTAGTGAAGGCAAAAAAAAAAATAATAATCGATTAATCATACCGAGAAATTATTAATTGCGATCAATCAGGAAAAAGTAATCGATTATTCGATTAATTATGCTAAACAACATAAACAATAAAGTTTATTAAAATTCTTTATTTGGTTTAAAGTTTAAGAGGTTTTTTTAAATTCATTTGCTTAAAAACAAATTTAAAAATAAGAGTATAGAGAGGCGCTTTGTAGTCAATCTATGAATTTTTTGTAACTGGTGCTCCTCCTGATTTGGAAAAAACACTGATCGTACAGAACTTTCAATCAGAAAACAATTTTTACCAATGAGACTCTTATGAACGAAAGTGAGCATTGACTCGCAGCTAGATTATACAATATTTCGTGCACTGTCTCCATGAATCTGCACTAAGACACCGAGTAGTTCTCTTTAGGGTCCACTTGACTAACGCATGGAAAATCTGAATATAGTACCTTCTTAATAAGGACTTTTGGCTTTTAAAAACTTTCAAATCGTTGAGCAACATTTTCATCGTTACAACACTCAGTTTAAACTCGCTGCTGAAGAGTCCATTTCTGTATGACCGCTGTATAGAAATTATAATATAAAAATGGTGTAAGCTGCATAGTAGTCGTCTTGGCAATATAAATTACGCAATTAAAGCCGCAATTTAAAGTTCATGAGCTTCTTTTGGAGTTTTATAGGCAGATCAGTACCATGTGAAATAATCAGCAAATATCTGGGTGAAATCAAAAATCATCAATTAGATTTTCAAACATTTTTTGAAGCGCTTCTGCTTTAGTCCAATACCTTCCTAGTTTTTACTTTAAAAAGTGATTCATTAGTTAAATTGTGCTAACATCGTGAAAGTGTTTTTTTTTAAATAACCTCAAAGAAGGTGCACACTAGGAAGAGCTAAATTAAATTGCTTATTGTACTCGAAGCTCATGTTGTTAATTTTGAAAAGTCAAATATACTCATACACATAAAACGCACACACTCGCACAGAAACACATAAATTTGTAGTGCATTGGGAAAGGACAAAAGGTAAGTTCTACATACATGCTGTGAGGAAGAAGGAGACAGTTAGCATGTGTTGTTTAAATTCATTAAAGTTTTAATAAAAACTTTACAATTGTTCACACAATATGGACCATAAGAAAATACAACAAGATGTTGGGGTATTGTTTAAAATCATTTTTCTCCACTCCCTTTGCAATTTTCCTTGATTTTCCTTTACTAGTTTTACTTAAATACAGTCACACACACGCGCGCACACACATGCATTGAGTTAAATGTGAAATTGTGCTGGAACATGCTGTTGGGTTTATGTCAACTCAACAATGCAAATTTTAAACAAAACCAGACAAAAAATAAATGAGAACAACAAAAGTTATGAAACTATAGAGTTTGCAAACAATAAATTTGTACAATAATACTTGTGTGCCTGAGTATTAATATACTGAATTTAAGTTTGTATGAAAATATTTATTAAAGTACGAGCTTAACTAGTTGCAACTTTCTGAAAAGACTCAATACTTACTTATGGGATTATAAAGTATAGAAATATAAATGTTATGACAAAAATATGTCAGCATTAAAACTAAGTATGATTAAGCAAACAAAGGTTTCAATTAATTCATTATGTTAACTTTTTATTTATTGAAATGTCTTGTAATTGGTTTATCATAGATATACTACTACATATGCACATACGTGCTAACCAATTACAGATTTCAATAACATTACGTGTATAGAATAGTAATATTAAATTACATGAAAATTATTTACATATAACGAAACTCAAATAAGATGATTCAGGAATGCATAATATAGGATCATGTGGTAGTCACTTCATTTAAACTAAAATTAGCCATGTTCGTGGATTTTAGCAGAGTATGGGTTTGGTTAACACTCCGCCTGCAATGCAGGCCCACGTGGGTCCACTAAATCTGTCCCTGTGTATTACTTGATGAGAATGAGAGGAAGAAAGGAAAGTGAAGAAGAAGAAAAAGATCTTAGAGTATAGATTCGACAGTTATTCAAGAGAGTAGGGGCTGAGTAGTCATTACATACATATGTGCCGCTGTGGTGTCATTGCCAAACCAGTTAGTGCTCCTTATAAGGTAGCATAATAAGGTAGTATAATTTGGGCATCTAATGCAGGACAGAGCCACAGGAGATGAACTACTTTCCCCTCTGCCTCCTTTACAGTAATCATTTGCTGGCAACTCCATTCTCTTGGCGTGATAACCAAATCCGCAATGTCCGGTAATCGTTGTTACGATATTCCTTAATTGCGTCTTCTAAAATCGCAACAGATCTCTGGTTTCAGCTCTGTCTAAACTGGGCCCAATTTGTCTATAATATATAGCTTTATTAATTACTTTCTTGCAGGCGGAGAGGGAAATGTCACGGAATTCATCAATATGCGAGTCATGCAGCCTTGCTTCTCTCCTTATGTGTTTATCGGCCATACAATTGCCCATATTGGTCCCATGTCTGAGCACCCATTAAAGATGATTCCTGAATGTCTCGCCATCCGATTTAAGGATGTCCGGCATTCCTGGATCAATCTAGATATCGAAAAGACAACTGTCAGGGACCTAATTTTAACGCGACTGTCGGTGAAAATCCAAATATTCCTGTTGAATATTCTATAGTGCCACAGCCAGTTCGTCGCCTTTAATATTTGTATTTAATGTACACAGCCCCGACTATTCCGTTGTCCCATTTAGATCCATCTATATATATGTCAAGATGGTCTAAATAGGGTTTCCTCTGAAGACTCCAAGTTATCCTAAGTTGAAAAGTCAAATCCCCTCCAAAAGTGGTGTATTCTATGATATCGTGGACACTGAATCCGGTTTCAACAAGACTGGAATGTCCCAATAGTCTATGCTTCCACTCATTGGTAGCGATTAATCGAACCTGCTCATTGCTTTTGCATTTGGTTCACATTAAATTATTGATTCTTCAAATCTCTTTAACATTAATGCAATTTCTAAGTGCACAAAATTAAATTTGTGCAATTGATACGGTGATAAAATTAATTAATTAACACACTTATCATATCCTAATGTTGTTGTTTAAAGAGAAATAAAACCCCCTAAAGAGTATCACCATTCATTCATATGAGTATTTGCCAACAACAGTTATAAAATTTAGTATTAATTGCTTCTTATACACATAAGTATTCTACATACATACATGCATATATGTATGTATTTATTGTGTTATCTCTTACGTGTGCATTTTTAACAGGATGTGTGAATGATTATGCAAAATTTTTATTATCGCATCTCCAGTTACGTAACAACGCATAAGAGTTACAAAACCCATAGATAATCAAATGCCAAAGCAGTCGGGAGATGAAAGTTGTGAGATAAAGCGTCTTTACGGAAATGTAACTTTTACAAAAAGAATATCTTACAAAAAGTATCTTTCACAAAAAGTACCTGAGACAAAAATTATTGTTTAATAGTACATTTCAACACAGGTACTTATAAAATATATTTCACAAAGTTAATTAGAAAAAGCAATTTATATATAAAGTACGCTTTTAAATGTGCCTCTACAAAAGTAAGTTTTTCCAAAGATACGTATAACAAAAAGTATCACTTAAAAAAATGTACTTTTACAAAAAGTGTCTTTACAAAAATAAATTTGACCTAAAATACGTTTTACAAAAAGTACCTTTTATAAATGATATTTTTTTTTTAATGTAAGTACTTTTTTTCATAGGAAATTACTTTCAGAAAAGGTACTATTTACTGAAAGTTTCTTTCTTTAAGTACCATTTTTCCAAAAAAACAATTTTTCCAAAAATAATTTTTTCTTATTTTCTGAAAGTTCCTTTGCACAAAAGCACTTTAGCAAGAAAACAGAATTCCAAAAGGTGCCATTACTAACGTTGTACCATATACTCTCATTCATTTAAAAGCTTTTACAAAAATGACTTCATTTGAATAGTGCCTCTCACTTAATACCCTTCAAATAAGTACCTTAGTAAAAAAGTGCGTTTTAAAAGGACCTTTTTTCTGAAGTAACTTTGTCATATAAGAAGCGTCTTTTAGCAGAAATTACTTACCTTTCGCAAAAGATACCTTTTTACAAAATATCTTTTACAAGAATTATGTTTTAAAAAATACATTTCAACACAGATAATTACAAAAGTACCTTCCAAACAAATTTCTTTTACAAATATGTATTCCTTGTACAAAAAGCGACATTACAAAAGTTAAAAAAAATACTTTTGACAAAAAGAAGCTTTTTCTATAGCTACTTTAACAAATATTGGTTCGTTTGTAAATTGCCTGTTGGAAAAGATACCTTTCTTGCTTATATTTTAACACAGGTGCTTAAAAAAATACCTTCCACCAAAAGTATCTTTTAGAAATATACCTTGTATAAAAAGTACCTTATACAAAAATTGTCACTACAAATGATGTGCCGAAAAATAACTTTTTACTTCTTTTTATTTTACTTTACTTTCGTTTGAAAAGTACCTTGCAAAAATCCGTTTTTGTTAAAGAGATTCGTTTTTTTTTACTGAAACATGCTTTTACAAAAAGTGCCTTTTTTCTTTACTGAAAGTCCCATTAACAATATTTTATTTAAAAAAAACCCTCTTACAAATAGAAGATTTTACAATATATACTTCAACAAATATTATTTCATTTAAAAAATTCCTTTCAACAAATACATTTTTCAAAAAGTACCTGTTAAAAAAGATACCTTTTTGCTTTATTGAAAGTTCCTTTTTTCTTTATGGTAGATACGAGAACGGAAGTTAAATTTTGTTGTTGTCTGTCTGTCTCAAAACAAAGTGTAAAATTATTTTGTTATTTTTAAAATAAATTAATTCTTAATGAAGCAAAGAAAATATTTCCAAAATAAAAGCATGGGAAAATTATAAATAAAGTTATTTGACAACTTTCCAATATTCCTTACTACACGCATAGTTTAAAACATTTTTCAAGTACGAGTATTAAGTGTTTAAGACATGCTAAATAAACAAGTTGTGTATACAAATGAAGATATTAAAGACAATAAATATTGAATTTTATGCATGTCTAGATATCAGACTTTAAAGTGAGTAGGTTTTATAGATGGCAATAAAAAGGATAATATATATCGCACTCAGGAGAACACAGAAAACTGGGATGTGTGTGAAATGAAATTTGCATTTAGCTAGCAGATACCTAATGATAAAAAGAGCACGGTTATACATTGAACAGCAAAAAAAAAATACTGACATTTTGTATTTATATGTTTCGGAGACAGGAAATAGGGGCCAGGTTGCATAAAGAACCATGTGTCAAAGTTGTTCTAAGCAATGCATAATAGCATATTAACAGCAGCGTATCTGAATTTTGGCGGAAAAAATAAATCAAATATGTGAATTAATAAATAAGGAAACTATTGATTTTTTTGCTACTTTTTTTGTGTACATGGTCATTGTGAATCGGAGCACGAGATAGTCCTTTTCAGAGTCCATTTAGCAGAACTACCGAACTATTTTTAACAGCTTTTGAAATACATAAAGAAAAGTTGCGAAGATTTTTGGTCAAATATGCCATGATTAACATCGGTGTCTAGTAATCAGGTTATGCAATGTTGTTCGGGGCTACCCCTTCTCTAGCTGTCCATTGACAGGCTGCATTGCAATTAAAAACCATATTAATCTAAACAAAGATGTTCCCGGGATTTGCTTATAAACCACAGCCACCGAGTGTACTCGGGAAGGAGCCTCACCAACATCTAGTCTGGAACTTGCGACTTGGAGGCTATAGTTTCCTATAGTACTAGTGTTTACTATATCGTTACTGGTCGAAATAAGAAACTCCTGCCATCTTCTATTTTCAGGCACCAGAAACACGTCTGTAACAATATATCGAGGTGGTGGCATCACCAAAAAAACATGCCTCTGGGGGCAAGGGTCTTAGGGTATTAGGGAAATTGGTAATCGTTACGTATGTCGTACTGTTTAAAAATACTGGAACTATGCTATTATAGGTGGATGGGAAATAGACCAAATCCATTAGAAGTACACGTTTTCCTGAACGAATTGTTTTAAATTTTGTGTTGTCTTTAAAACTTCCGTTCCTAAAATCTTAAGTTGGATCCACGCCCGGTAATATTGGAATATCTGAAATAAAATGACTATCACTTGATGTTGTTTTTTCGCCTTCATTTCGATAATTAATTTGATTTTCATTAAATTATTTTTTGACATTTAATTTCCTATTTGTAAGCTGGATGAATAGCTACTCCGCCTTTGGATTCAGTTTTGTTTCAGTTTGTTCAATTCCAGTTTATCGGAATTTTTTATTCTTCTTACAACTGATGCTATTGGCTTTTTTTTTCCAGTTAGTAGAAGAAATGCCACTTGGCTTCCTTTTATCATATTTTACACACAGCCATGTCTGTTTATATGTATATTACATTGCATTTACACGTACACATTAGTACATTTTCCCGTTTTGTTGCGGTTAAACAATCATGATCATAAAAGGCCAAAATACGATAATTTTTTATTGCATTAATTATTTCTTAACAATATTGACATGATCATTATGATCAAAACACTGCTGCTGATGCTGCATATTAATTCAAAATTAAAATTCCTTCATAAAATTAAAAACAAAAGGTTTACAATGTTGCAACAGGTTTCTCTCTCCTTTTGCATTTTAAATGCGGTTATAAAAAAGAAAAGCACATGCTGTCGATTAAGGAGTCAAGTTTTTTTATGTAAAAGTCGGTTTTTTACAAAAGAAGTTTGTAATAACAGGATTTTGTAATATAAAGATTTATAAAAAAATAAATTTATCTCCAAATAAAAACACACAAGTATATTAGCAACTTTTTATCACTCACACACGCGCAGGCATTCACACACCAAGGCAAACTAATAAGAAACATCAAAAGTCCATCAAGCTGAAATTAAAAAAAAAAACTTATCTAATTGATTTGATTGCGTCCAAGAAGACATAAAAGACCGACAGCTTTAAGGAAGGAAATAACTAAATAGATGAAGAAATCATTTATTGGGGATTGTTCCTTTGGGCATTAAACCAGCAATTATTTCCGTTATGGTTAGTTTAAAGTATTTTCTTTAACTCTATAAGAGTTCATAAAAATTTAAACATTTTACATTCGAAAATTCCAGAATTTGTATCTATTTTACTAAGGGTATATCACAGGTTAGAAGTTCGACCCGAGCAGTTTAGTGCTCTATATTAATATTTTAAATGCGTTTAAAGCCTTAGTGATCAAATATAACATAGTCAAACCTGTAACGGCCTCTAATTCAATACTTAAAGGACACGTTAAGTAAAGTGATACGCCCAAAAACATAAATGTAAAAATACGGCCAAGTTCCTATCCAAAAATTTCGGCAGTAAAAAGTACTGAAATCAAAATGAAGACCAAATTCTTCATGTGTACCATATCATCCCATTTCTAGGCAACTTGCTAAAAATAGCGCGAGTGGTTTCCTAATACACATACAGTGTGCATTATGCCTGAACTTGGCCTGACACACGCCTAGTACTTTGATCACGATCAGTCTTAGCTCGAGGAGTGGGCTACTAACAAAGTTTTTCGTTTAACATTCGAAACCTCTCACTCTTGTAATTTTTCCGATAAGTGATAAGAGCATGCCCGTTGATATGTGATAGTAAATATTTAATTTGCATGATAGGTATCACGCCCACAAAATAATTTGAGCACTCATACTATGTTCAAACATGCACCTTAATTGAGACAATTAAATTTTAAATTGTGTAATTGATGTAATTAAGCTTACTCAATTGATAGCTAAAAAAGTGTTCTATTTGATCGTGAAGACTTGTGTTTGTGAATTTTTGTGAAATGGAGAACAAAATGTTGTTGTACTGATGCAGTTACCTTGTTGAAGATTTTGTCATTGACTACAGTTTTTGCTGCTCACTAAACACACTTCGTCAGAGTTGCATTGGTGAATTTGACTCAGTTAATGGATTAATTAAGTACTAATTGATCAATTTAATTGCTGAGTTCCTAAAAACCGAATTTCACAAAACTGTAAAATTCCACCGGAAATTCACGGAACATTTTATCAAAAAAGTAAATTTTACCAATAACAAAAATTTTAATTTCATTACAAGTCATAAATTTAATTCTTAAATAAATTTATTATAAGACACAACAGTTTTACAACAAATACAAACAGTTCTTGTTGTTTTTAAAAATGTTGTAAAGTTTCTCAATTGAACGAACTAATTCGTGAAGATAAATATAAAAAATATGAAAATTTCCTCTCTACTAATTAAATTTCAAAAACGAAAATATTAATAAATAAAAATTATAAAAAAAAGAAATCTACTCGTAGTGCATAAATGATTAAATTACTGCAATTTGCTGCATATTAAGCGCATATAAATGCTTAGAACACTTATGTTGACAAAAACTAGAGAACGAACATTACATCTGCTTAAATATAATTAGATACTGTTTTTTGAAATCTAAACGACAATGAACATCAAATACTAAACATACTCGTATGTAGCCATATCCGATCAGAGTACGCTTAGTTTATGTACAAAGATATAGTTTCATGCATATGTAATAAATGGCCCTTGTAATAAACCGAATTTTAATGAAGAAATTTTCACAACATCACACGCATAAACATACATAAAAATAAAACCACTTGACGAACAGACAGCTTTATTTTAGAGGAAATGGTCACAAGGAAAGAAATATCATGCATACGAGTATTGTAAAATATGGCGACAGGCGCGGATCCAGGGGGGTTGGAAAAGAGATATTTTTTTTTTATGGTAGGACTCAGCACTCAGGGGATGACCCCTATTCATGCAATGCATTGTGGTAGAACTAGGAAAATAGGTTATGGGAAGGAGGACAGAGGGAGTAGTGTTTATTAACATTTGATTTGAACTTTTCCACAGGGAAAGTGGGAGCTTATTCCACATACGAATGGTCCGGCTAAACAACGAATTCTGTCTGTAGTGCGTTGTGCGATCCACTGGCCCTTCGACCACAAATGGATGTGCTCTTGATAAAGTACGTGTGGTGCGTATGAATGACCGGGTTTCGGGAATAATATCCCTAATTTCATCAGAGCACAATCCATTGTAGTAGCGATAGAACAGCGAAACACACCCCACATTGCGACGATGCTCGAGCGAGTCAATAGAGTTGGATACCCTACTGTCACCGATCAGCACCAAACCAAAATACCAACCAAAATAGACTTTGAAGCACCGACCCATACATGAGAGTTGTATTCCATTTTCGGTCGGATATAAGTGGTATAGATAGTTAGGAGATCAGATGGGGTGAAATAATTCTTACACCGTTTGAGGAAGCCTAGGCACTTGAATGCTTCTTTCGACGCTTGAAAGATATGTTGGGTCCATCGGACATCACATTGAATCTTCATGCCAAGAACATCAAGAGCTACTGATTCCTCAATATGTATACCACCCATAACTACAGATGGAGCAGCAAAGTCCGTCGTGCGTCTTTGTGTTAGCATACAACACTGGGTCTTATTGGGGTTAAAATCGACCCTATTCGCACGACCCCATTCTGTGATCGTCACAAGATCACTATTTAATGAGCCCTGTGGTACCCCTGAATTGATCTTGAACTCGTCTGATGAGATCCCATCTACAACAACTCGTATAGTGCGATCTCTGAGAAAGCTCGATATAAATCGAGAGAAGTGATTACCGACACCAAAAGCAACAAGTTTTGACAAGAGCGCGCCATGCCACACCCTATCAAATGCCTTGGAAATATCTAGAGCCACCACCTTACTTTCGCCAAAATGATGTATGGACCTACACCATCTCTCCGAGAGGAATGCCAGTATGTCTCCCGTAGAGCGCCCTCTACTAAATCCATACTGACGGTCGTGAAGTAAGTTGTTCGTCCTTCAAACCCATTAAAAATTTAAATTTTCCCACACAAATTGCTTAAAAAAAATTGAAAAAACCAAAAGCTTAAACAGAGAGAATAAAGAATAATTTCAACAATTTTATTATATCTGTAAAGTTAAGTGAGAAAAGGAAAGTAAAAACATAAAGTATAAAACAAAAAGTATTGGAAATCAGATAAGCTGTCAAATTTGGCAGTAAATGGTAGCATATTTGTATATAATACGAGTAAATTTTCAGAAAGATAAAGCTGTGTTTATTTTTTACATTACATTCAACAATAGGCCTCCTTGAAATAGCAATAGAATAAAGACAGGTAGAGAGAGACAGAGAGAGAGAGAGAGTGAGCTTTTTTTAAAGAAAGTTTGACAGTTACTTCTACTATTTCTGTACAGTAAGCCATACATGTTGCAAACGTTGGTACAACTTGTGTAAACTGCACACATTTTGGCAAATTGTGCAACACGGTTGCAGCGTTATTGAGGGTGTTGTACAATCTCATTCCATTCTGTCCTTATTATCGTAGTGACCACATAGCTGTAATAGAACATCAAGATTTTCAAATGGAATTGAACTTAATTTCAAAAGTATTTCTTCACATTAAAAGTACTAAATCAAAGAGACAACTTGTCCTGTCTGTAAAGAATGCTTTTGGATTATTTTTTTTTTTTTTTTATTTGATAGGGAATTTCAACCGCTTTCGTAAATGTATATGATTTTATTGATTTTTGTGCAGTATACTATTTAAAGTTTCTGATTGGAAAAAACTACTTTAAATGTAGCGGGGATACTACGGTAATTTTGCAAATGAAAAGTACTGAGAAAGGTACAATAGCGTTTTCATCACTGCCAGATGTCAAAGAGAATGTTGTGCGAGTACAACGAAGTTGTAGGGTTTGTAGGCAACAAAGCCAACTTGATTGCCAACCTATGTGCTTGTACCAAGCGCATAGGCCGCAATGGCTATGGCTTGCTAAGACTAATTATCAACTTCGTGGGAAAAACCTATCAACTCTGTTTCTCATCTGAGAGTGAGAGTGTGCCAAGGCACATTGAACATGTTACATGCATTGTGGAAAGAAGAGAACTTTGAAATGTTGGATATATCATATAGCCAATAACAATATCAGTGCAGCTCACTGTCACCCTCCACTTATAGCAAAACATAGAAATCAACTCTGTTTCACTTCTCTGATGCATCTAGCATGTTGAATATGCTTTCGTGCTTGCCTTATAACATTTAGCCTTGTTTTCATTTACTGCCAATAAATCAAATAATTTACCGATTTTTTTCTATTTTTTTACAGCTCATATTTTGGAATTGGCTCAGCAATCTGAAAATAGAACAATAAATATATTCTCCCAAGTGTATAAGCACATGTTACCACAATCACGAAAATTAATATTACAATTATATGCAGAGATCATAAGGTACTTTTTCGGCATGTCATTTTTATAGTTTACTTACACTTACACATAGTATGTACATACATAAGAGTATGTATATTGAATGATACAAATAATATAGGGTGTCTCAATGAGAATGCACTATTTGAAATTTTTCGACAAGTGGCAACCGTAAAATTTAACAGCTGTTATACATAATTGTTCCGATTACAAAAACGCGTTATCATTGGCAAACTCCATTACGATGAGGGCGCTGACAAACTTTAAAGACTTATAGGTCGAAGATGTGCAACTATCGTGTCAACAATTCAAAGAGTGAAGAACAAATTTTAAGAAACTGCGGCGATTATAGATATTAAATATTCTTTGCGTCGACGTATCGGTCGGTTTCTATAATAATCTTGATAATACGTTTTATTACACAACAATTATATTTGTTAACAAAAACCAAAATTATAAATTATTTAATTAAGGAATTTCTAGTAAAACCCAGAACGCCTCAGATTCTGTTATTAAAACCTCAGACCTACAATTGTCCTAAGGTTATCGGTACATGCATAGAAAATAATCCAGTTGTTGTGCAAAAGGGCACGTTTTATTAAATACGTCTTACAATAAATCGGTTTTGAAGCCGCACACTGAATCTGAGTCGATATTGTTTTAGTCTTTGTTACGACTTTCTTGTGTCTCTTCGGACCGTAAGCCTACATTTAAAATAAACTTTTCAATTATACCTCTTTCGTGAATAAAAATTTTTTAGAGTGTAGGTGGCATATTCTATCACTCGTAGAGTGCAACAAACTTTTTTGCCTTCTCTCGACAAAAATCACAAAATTTTTTTATAGTCTTCATGTAGACCCGTTATTTCGGAAATCAAAGTTCGATTACCAAGGAACGTTGGTCAGGTATTTCGTGAATTTGTCGTACCAGAGCCTTGACAGTATCAACCTGTTTAAAAATGTTGAGTCTTTTTTTTATTCGGTCCAACATTTTGTTCCTTAAGTTATCTTTATAGCCAATTTGATAAGAACTCAGAATATAAAAATTTTATGGGCTTGTGTATAAAAGTTTCCCCATATCTCGGGATCTTGTGGAGCGATATGGCTGATTTAAAATAGCGAACGCCGAACGCGCCCATCAAATGGTCCAAGTTTCAATGTCCTAGGATGTCGCGTAATTGAACTTCCCTACCTATAAGGATCCACAATATACATATACTCGTATGCTTTGTTGGGTCGGAAATAAATATTGGAGAACTTACAAACGAAATGATAAACCTATCTGCGAGCATACCCTCTTCATCTTTGAGAAGATTATAAAAAAACTTAAGTTTAAATAAGTTCAAAGAAAAACTTTGCGATTAACAAATCGCTTTTGTAATGGTTAATGGTTATGAAAAGCGTAATAAACGTATTATTAAGGCGCACGCGTAACATTGCTTAGTACTTTGATCACGCCTAGTACTTTGATCACGCTCAATTTAAGCTCGACTAGTGGACTCATAACAAAATTTTTTCGCATAAATTTTTAAATGAGTGATAAGGTCATGCCCATTGATATGGTGGGTGTTACGCCCACTACGAAATTTGAGGACTACGAAATTTGAGGACTCATACTATGTTCAGACACTCACATTAATTGAAATAATTAAATTGGAATTTTAAAACGCACGGTAGTGCGCCAGGCCAAGTTCAGGCCTAATGCACACAGTGTGTATATCACGCGAAACAATTCGCGCTGTTTTCACCCCCTCATAACTTTACTTCCTTTAATCATAAAATAATAAAACTTGAAACAATGGACTCTACGCATAGGTAACCTCATAGGCCAAGTTTGAAGTTTTACCATAAGAGCTTCCCGAGATATGAAGGTGTAAAAAGTACATAGTTTAGTACATATTCACTGACTCACTGGCTCACTTATTCATCAATATTATGGGGCATTTCCACTATAGCTAGAGAGTTTAAAATTTGGTATACAGGTAGGCCTTACGGCACAAGTAACCAGAAAAATCTGAAAACGGGCACTTTTTATCTAGGGGAATTAGGTTTCCTCTTTTTTGTTGAACATTTCCACTATATGTAGAGAGGTAGAATTTGATATAACCTAACCGTCTGTAAGCTTTGAGTTAAAAGAGGTTTTATACATTAACAAACAATAATAATTTGGAAAAATGGACTCAGGTCCACACAAAAACGGACATATGAAAAAAGTCCAAGTTCTTATCCAAAAATGTCGGCCGTAGGAAGTACTGATATCAAACTGAGGACCAAGTTTTTCATATGTACCATACCATCCTATTTCTAAGCAACTTGCTAGCTTGGCAACAATTTTTTTAACTTTCTAATATGGGAAAGGATTATGGAAAAAATGTTACCAAACTAGCAAGTTGCCTAGAAATGGGATGGTATTGCACATATGTGGAACATGGTCCTCATTTTGATATCAGTACTTTTTACGGTCGAAATTTTTGGATAGGAACTTGGCCTGTTTTCATATGTACGTTTTTGTACGACTTTCATTTTCTCGGAATGTTTTTTTTGGGCCAGTTTGCGCGTGTTCACTCTTCACTTTAGTTGTGTTTAAATTGCCAACAATTATTTTTAATAAAATTCATAATTTACCAAAAGTGAACAAAAAAAAGTTTAAATGAAAAAATGTATGATGCATAAGAACTTTACAAATTTTAATCAAAATTAATAACGTTGCATTTATAACAATTTCATTCGTTTTCTGTTTCTTTATTTCTTTTCTTTTCCATTCATTTCAGTAATTTAAAATCAAGCGAAAGTGTTAGTGCCACCACTTTGGAAAATGCCATACATAAGTTCTTTGTGAACTTATTCCCGGTGGCCTATCATCAAGTGGTGCATTTGAATAAGGAGAGTTATGGTGAACTGCACGAGGACTATACTAATTGTTTGAAACACACATACGATGATTTGCAGCCATTCGGTGCTATACCCAAAGAAATAACACGCAATTTAATGCAAAGTCTACAAACGGCTCACATTTTTATCAATGCTTTGTACCAAAGTGCTGAAGTTCTAAGTGAAACTGATGAATTATATGCCACACATTTGAGTGATAGCTGTCAGAAGCATTTGCTAAAAATGAGTCATTGTCCCAGTTGTAATGGTCTGCAAAAGACGCATGTTAAGCCCTGTTACAGCTATTGCATGAATGTATTAAGGTACGTGCAAGTATGAGTATTGTAAATGTTCAATAGATAGACAAATAGACAGACAGACAGTTGAAAAGTTCTTATGGATGATGGGCATTCTAGTTACACTTTGCACTTGTGTAATTGTAACATCTCTCTGTCACTTTTTATCCTTGGTTCAATTTAAATGTGTATTTTACATTTTCTTCCTACAGAGGCTGTTCTGCTCAATATGCGGGTGTCTTAGATAGTCCCTGGTCAAATGTTGTCGATGCTATTGATAATTTGGTCACAACTCATATACGTTCCGATACTGGCATTGTTACAGTCATTAAACAATTGGATAGTAAACTATCAGAAACAATAATGAGGGCCATGGAAAATGGTCCTGAATTGGAAAAGAAGGTAAGATTTGAATACAGACGGACACTTAAGAGTAAAATTTGGAGAGAGAAAAAACATAAAGAAAGACAATTTATAATGTTTTGTAAGGGTTTATGGTATGTTTAAATGTAATTAGAGTTTACTTCAAAATCAATTAAAATAGAATGCTCACAAAAAAAGAAACCCAATTTAACCTGTAAGCCGTAAGCAAAAAAAGGAAATTGCAAGACCTTACATGCCTGCTTCGATGGAAAAAATATATATAATGGATTTTTTTTCAGCGGCAGAGTTTCTTATAATGACATTGTTACGAAGATAATTCTGACATGTAGGAACATTTGTGTACTGAAAGTCCCAGCACTGTGTTTAAGCAAGAACAAACACAACACCCATCAGCTCATGCAAGTTACCAGGAAATTGAAACAGAAAAATTGAACACAGAGCACCAAAAACGATACACCAACTTGAGGAGGTTGCACACGATATTGCAACGTTTGTGGGCACGTTGCATTGTGTCCGCGTTGTACGAATAATAAAAAAAAATTTTTTGCAAGTTATACAACACGGTCGCAACATTGATGAGGATGTAGTACGATGTCATTGTATTCTGTGTTTATTACCGTAGTGACCACATGGCAGTGATGGAAAATGAAGATTTTAAAATTAAACTGAACTTAACCTAAAAAAAGAATTTCTTCCATATGAAAAGTACTATTTCAAAAATTCTAAGCTACAATTTGTCCGGTTTGTATAGAATTCTTTCAGGGTTTTTTTAATATATGAGGTAGAAGATTAATTTAATTTATTAATTTTATAAATATATATGATTTTACTATAGTTTTGTGTAGTGTATTATTGAACGTTGCTCATTAGAAATAAGTACTTTTAATGTCGTGGGTGTACTGCTGTAATTCGCAAATCAAAAGTACTGAAAAAGTACATTAGCTCTGAACTTTCCATTACAGCCATATAGCAAAAACCATGTTGTTCGTGTTATATTGGCCATCTTTACTCAACAACCAATTGTTTGCAAAATGAAGTTGTACACTAAAATGTATTGTTTGTGGGCAAACCACTCAACTTAGTTACCAACCGAATTGTACCAACGGTCGCAGTGTCTATGGCTTGCATAAGTTACAGAGCAAATAGTAGTTACAAAAACAAATATCTTAATAATAAAAATAGCAGGAAAGTAGATGTTTATAACTAAAGAAGTATTTACTGTATTCTTAAGTTTTCTAGAATTTTCGGGAAAAGTAGATTACTACTATAAAATGGCTTTGTTCCTAAAAATAAGCACCGGAGTTCCTACAGATATTACCGTCTCCACATTTTGCTAGTCTGCATCGTCCATCCCTATCGGAATCTCACGGGCCAACGCCTATGAGCACCTTTAGAGAATGGGCCGTTCACCCCTATCGAGGCATTCTTGTCAATCTCTTTCGTATGCCTCCCTTGGTACCTTGAGTTCGCATACTAGAGACCTAGCACCCTCCTATGCTGTTCTACCGTGGATTAGGGATTTTTATAAGAGAGTGTTAACTTCTCTTCGCTCCCCTTACTCCTAGTAGAGATAGGACTCCTAGCAGAGACAGGACTTCTAGCAGTGACAGAACTCCTAGCAGAGACAGAATCCTGTTACCGGCCGCCACCACGTGGAGGTATAAGTCAGACCAGACAGTGCACTCAGTTATTCATGTATTCACTAATTAAATTATAACGTTACAAGATGATAACCTGTAACCGGAGCCAGAAATTCGCTGGATTACGAAAGAACGCGAAAATTTCATTTCAAAAAAGAGCTGAAAAACTTCTACAAAAATAGCTCAAAACTAGAAAAAATATGAGATCGCATAAATTAGCTTAAATCGGAAAAGGCTAAAAATATTAAGAAACACCCTTAAAACTATAAAAGGGTCCCTAAAGTGAATAAACAAATCAATTAAATTGGGAAATCATCCAGTCTTAAAAAAAATCGACTAAACTAAAACCTCGCTAAAATGATGTTCACAGAACAAAAAGTTTTCTCTATCTTATGCGTTTCCTTAATGTCTGTCCAAACAAATTAAATCACTTTTACATCGTAAACATTTTTCAAAGCAAAACAATTCCATTGCAATATGTATTAAATGTTAAATATATTGTAGGAAAATCAGGCATAAGAAGTTTAAAAAATACCCAAGAGCTACCTTGTAAAATAATTCCTAAGTAAACTGAATATTTTTAAATTGCTTAAGAAATAATCCTTTTGCATTACCTTGACTATCTTAATGTACAACTACTTACTCCCTCATTATGATGTAACAATGGAGTAGACGAAAATGGATATTAATTCACTTTATTACTGCGTACAGATGTAGGTGCACAGACATAAAACGATGCAGGCTTAGTTGCAGCATAAACTACTTAGAACACTGAAGACTAAAGGACTTGATTAAGGATTTATTCATGACATGATGTTAGCACTATTGCGGAAAATACATATTGTCCGGCCGGAATCAGATCTTATGAATACAGCTTATTGAAAATTTTAGTGCATATTTCAAATTAAAATCATAGTAAAAGCGAGCCATGCTACAGGTAACGAGTATCGCAAAAATCATCGCAATGACGATACGGTATCAAATTTGGCAACGGTGATCATCTCATTACGTTTACAATAAAAGGAAACGCTCAAATAAGAGCATATCTTTATACTGTTACTTTAGAAGATAAACAAGGATAACATTATTGTGTGTTCAGACATGCACGTTAATTGCACAATTACGAAGTATACGCAATTATTTGAGCTTCATTTACCATACAGGAACTCAATTAATAAATTGAGCAATTAATATTTAATTTAACCATTAATTGACTTAATCCCAATGCAACTTTGCTGAAGTGTATTTAGTGAGGACAGTCAGGGGTGTTCGATGTTTTTTTTCGCAAAATCGCCAAAGTTTTGCAATAAAAGTCGTCAAAAGTTTCGAAAAAAATTCGTCAAAGAATCGTCACTAACTCGATAGATCCCTTTTCGCCCCTCTTGTTTCCTCAAATTGATTTCGCGCAATCGATTTGTAATTTACTACTACCTTACTTTCCTTCGAGGCCAGTGCTACCACTAGCCTTTACTCTTGACTGTAGTGATTTCAGAATATCGACTGGTGACTGTTGGCCTTCTTCCTTATCACAGAGTCTCTTGTAATGGCTAGCATTTGTTGAAGGCTTAGGTCCATGCCCGTCGTTCTAAGTCTTATGCTAGCCAGTGCAGGACACTCACACACAATATTCGCTACCTCTTCCTCAGTAGTACCTTTGGAGACTGACCCGTCCACCCCTTGCGAGGTTATCTTGTCCATCTCTTTAGAATTCTTCCCTTAGCCAATTAAAACTACAGTTTCTTTAGAGATTAACCTCTCTGCCTCTTTCTTGCGAGGCTTCCTGATTCACCATTATAATGGAGAAAAAGATATCCACCCACACAGAGCTACATAGCCACGGGTAAGTCCGTATTCAAACTGAAGATCGGCTGGTAGGATTTTTTTTAACCTGACTTATTTAGCCAGACTCCTTGCAGAGATATCAACCTGTTACTAGCCGCCACCACGAGGAGGCATAAGTCAGAACTTCTGACAATGCATTCAGTTACAGCAAGCCCTAAACTTTATTTCTGCCAGCTGACGACCAGTCTAGTTAGTAGTATGTTAGTCTATCAGTATGTAGCGTCGACCGTTCGATTCTATGTCACAATTTAAGTTAGAATATTTTTTTGTTTAATAAATAAAAATAAAATAAATAGTAGCAAAGTTTTTATTACAAAGTTTAGTTAATTCGCATTTGGTTCGTTTCTTATATGTGTGGACTGAGGGAATAGGTCCTCATAAAGATCCATGAGTATATATTTGTGTAAGTGAATTTCGGTAAAGAGATAATTTGATTTTTCATTGAAATGTGTCAACTGCGATGAGAGATTCTGATGTTTTGCTTCATAAATTTAATTTTGCAATAAAACCTCATATATTATTTTTCTTTTACATTCACATGCACTTTATACATTTTTGTTTATCTTTTCAGGTAAAGAAAACTTGTGGCACTCCTAAATTGCTGGCTTCTTTAAGTATGGAACAAGAATCTAAACCACCCATGCCACACAATATCAAATGGGCGACACCAGCTGATTCTGAAATTTTACGATTTCTTTCAACCATAGACAAATCCAAAGAATTTTACTCAAATATCGTCAATAAGTAAGTTTTATATAATCATGGATATATTTATACATTTCGAATTATAATTAGGAGAAAAAATTTGGTAACAAAACTAATTTAGTAAATTTTAAGATAAAAAAGTAAAGTAAAAATAACGACGGTAACCCCTGTTTTCAGAGTTACTGACCCCCCGAGTTTTTGTGTATAATTTGCGATATTTCGATATAACTGGTACCATATGTACACTTGCGAAACAAATTTAACCCATTGAGGAGCATCTGATTAGGAATAATTTGTTCGGTATATTGGCCTTGTTGACGTAAGAATGTAGTATTTTTAGGAAATTTATCTTGCACAATGGCTCCACTTACTAAAGATTTCCTGCATAGCCGGGCGCAAGGATCTTCTCCTCTATGATATTCCGAGTAGCGGTTTCTCTTGCAAAAGATTTCCTGACTTATCGGCCTTCAAATGGGTGCGAAGATGTTCTCCTCTATGGTATGAGGAACACCGACTCCACTTAATAAAGATAAGTGACCTTCGGACGAGCGCAAGAATTTTCTCCTCTATGGTATGACGAACACTGGCTTCTCTTACCAAAGATTCCCTGTATAACCGGCCTTGACAGATGTGTTAACTTAAAATGTAACTTTCGTTTTCGTGTTTGAAAAACCTGTTAAAAGTAAATAATAGAAAAGGTTCATAATGGGTTAATTGCTTGTCGAGGCGTGTAATCAGATTTTGTTCGATTCCATTTTGTAATATTCGAAATATGGCAAATTATATATAAAAACTTTCGGGGCCCGTAACTCGGAAAATAGGGTTTACCATTTCTTCTTAAAAATACCACTTTTTACGCCGTCTCTTTCTGCCCTAAACTAGATTTAAGACAAAATTTGTATTTACTCAATAGTTCTGTTTTTCGCGTTATAAAAATGGTTATTTTTAAATTCGCAGTGGACCTACTGTAACAACGTTAACTGCATGAGCTATGTGGCTCGGTCCACTACACACTTGTATGCACAATTTTTTAAGACATACCTCGATTACAATAAAGAGGTTAAAAAATTTGTTTCTAATTTTATCTCTTTCACGTAATCGGGTTAATTTAAAATGTATGTAGAAACGCATAACATCTGATTACAATCTTTTTCGAACGTCATTGTTGGTTATTCTCTTTATATTCTGTGATGTAGATAATTCTTAAATGATTCTCAGGAAAGCCATTCCAAATTACGTATTATATTTCTTTTAAATTTAAAAGGTATGAGTATTCTGCTTGTGTAAAATTATTTCAATTTACACTACTTACCTTAAGTTCTTCTAGAATCATCCATCAGCTGTAAGGACGTTTCCTGTGCAACAGTAAAACCAAAAGCCAAATTGTACGAAATTAAATTACTTTTTTTTATTAACAATTTTATATTTGTAAGTCAATATTTTTCGTATAATATCGCGTATGAAGTTAAAATATAGTGGAGCAAATATAGCACCGCCAAAGAAAATCACATTTAATGCAAAATCGTGTAAGGACAAGGCACCATAGCTCTGTAATTAGAAAGTTATAAAAGTCTTAACGTTATAATCTTTATTTAGTATAACAAACTTACATTAGGGCTTTTAGATAGAACTAAAAACTTGCCCGTCATGAACTCGTGTATATGCGTTTTGACCATTGTTAAAATTGAGACCAGCAACATTTTGACAGAGGAAAATTTTGTTAAAAATAAATATGTTAGTTAAAATTAATATTTATCAACTGACAAGTTTCTCTATTATAAAATATAATAAAATCCAAGGCTTTTTTATGTACATACATACATAGATACATATGTATGTATACATATAAAAAAAACAATGAAAAAAATGAAAGTTTGCACTTCCCCTAGCGCCAATACCTTTGCATAGGCTCTAGAGGTAGGACGGAACTTTGAAGTAATTAATATAATTTTGTTAATGTTTTTTTTTTTTACTTGTATTCTTTCTTAAGCTTCTGCGAAGATGAGGATATTCAAAGAAATGATCGCCATTGTTGGATTGGTGATCGCGTTGGAGACTATACGCAATTGGTTATGACAGCTGGCATTGATACACAACGTTATAATCCCGAAGTGCCATTAGAAACAAATGCTCAGTCTAATAAATTAAACGAACTGGTCGATAAATTATTGAAAATTCGCAAAAATATTGCAATTGCGGTAAATTTTCTTGAATCATTTTGTTTGTTTTTTTTTTAATTTTCCCATACATTTATAATTTTTTCTTTTGTCTAGATACCTTCCACCACTAGAACAATCAATGATATACAAAGTGATATGGCTGGCCATGATGATGAAGGTTCTGGTAGGATGACCGATGATGTCGACGATGAGGAATACCATATGCAAGGCTCTGGAGATGGCTCTGGCGGCGGTTAGTTAATTTAATTCAACTTCTATGTTTCCATTTTCTAATTATGAATATATATTAATTTTTTATTTAGGCCATTCTTCGTTACCATTTGATCCACGATCGGAGGGTAATCCAATCGAAAATGAAATTGTACCTGTGGTAGGAACTGGTAATTCTTCCAACGCAATACACTTCAGTTTGACATCTCTATACTGTGTACTAGTCATACAAGTTTTAACAACGATACGATTTTTAAAGTTGTATTAAAAATATACTCGAAAAATCCAAGGGTGCAACTCTGTTTTATAAATTATGTAGTTTATATATAAATATTATATATACAAATTAACAAACTCGTCTAAATGCATACAACTTGCTCTTAACTGCTCTTAGAGTAATAAAGAAATTCTTAAATAAAATAATTTCCATATGTACATAAATAAGTATGTACACATGCATGCCAATAATACCAGCCAGCAATAAGGAGTGCAAGAATTCTTTATAGAAAAACAACACATTGTTCATTTTCATAATAACGAAACGAACTAAAAGTGATGAAATAAAGTTTAAAAGCTTTGTTAAAATTAATACAAAAATCATTGTTGGTTTTTCAAAAATATATAAATGTATACAAAAAATTCAAAATACTTACGTAAATAATTTGAATATACATATTAGAAAATCCAAAGAGCTAAACAAAAAAATTTAAATCTTTTATTAGAAATTAAAACAAAAAGAGAACTAACTTGTTTTTAGGCAAATAACAAATTTTTAGAATTATTGAAAAATTCAAAAACTGCTGGCGTTAAAGTCTCCTCACAACTCCCTTAGTCACAAAATGCAACCATTTGACCAACAACATTTTCTTTTAAAAACACTCACAAACAAAATAGGTGCCATACACATAAATATTCTTTCCACACAAAATAATAATAATAATATACTCGTATATTGCTCATTAAAAAAACAGTAATTATTTAGAGACATAAACCGTAACTAGACCTACTCACGGCCCACAAAGAAATGAAGGGAAATTATACAAAAATATAAAACTATAATTGTTCCTTCTTTAAAAATTTAAAGTTTAAAATATGTGTAACACAGCAATAAAATAATTAAAGAGAAATATTTTGTTTTTTTTTTTTAAAGCACAATACAATTAAAAATTACAACTAAGATTTGTGAAATTTGTAAAAATAAAAGAACAAACAAATTATATAAAGCGAATAAGAAAATTTAATTTAGTACGTACAGACATGAAGAACTGAAATTGACTTTAGTAAATTAATTAAATTCTAATAACAAATACGTACATATAATAATACAAAAAATAACTTAGAAGACTTACAAGCTTTATACCTGCAATTGATGAAAATAAAAATGAATTGAAAACAATATTATTAAAATATATGTAGGTATATAAATTATTTTTGTTTTAAGGAAGACAAATTATTAACCACTAAATGGCGAAAAGGAAACTTCACGTAACCCATCCGCTGCCTAGCCTAAATTATATGAAATTTATATTTTGAGTGTTATTCTTTACCAAAGCTCTGTTATTTCTTGGTAAGAGCACATAAGTATTTACTAGCATAAAACGAAAGATGATTATACTCGTCGTTGGCAATAGGAAGGAAACAGGACTCGATATCAAATTTTTCGTATTTGCATACGTTTTAGCAAAAAAAATTAAAAATCACGCAAACACAACTTTCTGTAAATTGCCAAAAGCTAGATATTCACTGTTGTCGATTACGGTGTCTCGGCAGATAACGGGATAATGTAGTATAGCGTATTTTGATTTCATTAACCTCGAGCTGAGTAACTGTGACATCTCTTGTCAGTAATCACAATAGTTTTGTAGAGTTCAGATAAATTGGTAGTTATGAAATAAAAATTGAAAAATTATTTGTAGTATTTTTTCAAGTTATTTACATTTCTATATTTATGTTTGTGGCCACGAAAAATTTGCTAATTCAAAAGTCTGCATGTTATAACATATTTTAAGTAGGACGAATATACTCGTCTTGGCAATGCAAGACACTGCCAAAGTTGAGTATTCTCGCCCTTGGCAGCAAATGCGTTAATAATCTATGTATGTATGCGAATTATAACTAAGATGTTAACGCAATAACAAAGTTTTGGTCATAATAGCAGACAACTCAGTTTTGTATAACAAAAATGAAGACATTCTACTTGGTTATACTTTTCATCGTAAAATTTTTCGATTAAGAAATAAAAAAAAAATAATTACTGCAAATCTGTAAATAAATAACAAACATAGACAGTTGTATAAGTTGCTTTGAAAATAATGCGCAGTGGAAAATTTGTTAACATATGTATGTATGTATAAAATATTTGAGTTCATGCGAAATCACGAGGCCCTACAAGAATTATCAGACTAAGCAAGAAAAAGACAAACAATTTTGGAACAATAATTTATAAACATATTTTTACAGTTGGAAAATTTCACCTCTCCATTGGTAAAAATCTTTTACCGTCAAGCCATTTTTTAAGTTTGGAAATCTAAAATAATTCGAGGGTATAAAGTTTGGTGAAATAAATGCTAGCAAAAGCAATGCCATTGAAATGATGTGTGAACCGAATGTTGTAATAGTTTTACATATATTTCGAAATTGATAGTCCTGCCCCTCTGGATTTACTAAATCGACACTATAATGCGCATGGCTAAATACTAACGCCATGAACTTGCCTTTAAAGGAAAATGTCTTCGTGTCCTTTGGAAACTTCAGTACGCTATTTTCGTTTTATGGCAAATTTTTTATTTGATATGCGACAATCAACTAGGTTGACTAGCTCTACGTATCTAACTTCCATCCCGTTCGATTTTCCTTTTTAAGGGTTAATAATTATTAATAGGTATGGTGAGACGCAGATGAAACTATGTAGGTATTATTTGTTATATTTTAACTAAAAGAATTTTCATAATTTTGAGAACTAAAAAAAACAGAAAAAAAATTTCTATCAATCTTGCACAATTTCATCTAAAACTCACTGTAGTTAGAACAAAACCAAGTTTTGCTCTAAATAATTGTTAAACAAAAATCTTTAAATATAACTGAAAAACAAATATATTTAATTAATTGTAATTGTAAAATGTTTAAATGTAAATTATATTACAAATAAAGTAAAATATTAAATATGTATTATTCTTAGTGTAAACGATATAAAATTCTTAGTTAGTAGGCAAAATAATTTAAAAACGTAATTTCAATAACAAATTATAAATAAAATTAATTGAAATGCACAAACTATAATGTCAAGTTTTGCATGTGTATAACAACAATTTTGCAAAAATAAATAAATTAATTAATTAACATTTTCTATACGTTAAATATTAATTAAAAATTAAAAAACAACAAATGTTTTTGCGTGTGATTAATTAAATATAAGTTAACAAATTATTTGTATGAATTTTTTTAGTTATGTTTAAACAAAATCAAGAGAAGAGAAAACAAAATTAAATTTGATTATGGGAAAACTTATTGGTCACCTAATTTAATATACAGCAATCTACTAAAATCATATTTTTTTTTTAATTTATTATACAATATAAATACATATGCTCTATAATGATTTTAATTATCACAGAATTTCTTCTTTAATTTTATGAAAATATGCTACAGTTGAATACTCTATCGACCTGTTTTTTAACATTTTGACTATACCGTATAAGTACGGACATTCCAAAACTCACTGTTGGTGATTGGACATTCTTGTTCCAGTCCACAATAAGCAATTTTTCTTTGCGCAAATCTATAAATCTTTCTATTACGATTTTACAACTCACCTACAAAATAAGACTTGCGTCGGAAATACTGGCTTAACGATTTCTGACGCACCTATATTTGACCGAATTTAAACATTTTATATAAAAATGTAAAATCGCCTTAAAAAATTAATATTTGAATTTTTTGTTATGCTCATACTATGAAATACATATTTCAATTTGCCAAATAATTCGCAATTTCCAATAAGTAATTTATTAAATTTATTGCCTTGCATGTATTTAATTTTGTAACAGGTTTTAACTTTCTGAAATTCAGTATTCCTGCAACGGTGGTTGTGTAGGGAAGAATGTTTTATATTCCACGCCTAAATTTAGATTGTTACATTTCGTACCCAAAAATCAATAAAACTATTTTCTTAGTGGGCTTGGCTTCTCTTATTGAAAAAAATATATTTATGAAATAAATATTAATTTATAGTTTAAAGTGTGCATAGTTATACTATTGATTTTTGACCTATTAATGCCGCATTATTACAAAACAAAATTACTAAACTATTTACTAGACTATGTTTTCGGGTCGTAAGTTAAGAATATAAACTCCTAAAGGTATGCTAGCTTATTTTTAATAATATTTATGATATAACCTAATAAAGAAACTGTAAACTTATAAAATATAACAATTCTTTTTATTTTTATAGTTTATTAGAATTGTAATTTTAAATATCGGAGGCATAACAAAACAATGGCCGTATATACATAGTCGCAATTTAATTTCTATAAAAAAGAAATAAAAATCAAATGTGTTAAATAAAAAGAATGTCGATAAAATACAAAAAATGTTGACAACAAAAATATTCTTTACTTATTTAACAAAAAATAATAAGAAATTAAAATATAAATAACAATAATATATTCTCTCTATTATTATTCAAATAACGACATAAATGTGCAAGATTAAAAAATAATATTAATGAAAAAGTTTTTTTTTTTGTAAAAAACAGTTTTTTATTTCGTAAAAATAAAATAAATTCATTAATAATAAGAAAGCAAAATAATAAAAAAGTGAAATATTTTATTTCGAACAAAACAACATTTGATATGTGGGTCTTTTATTTGAAAATTGTATGTGTAGTTATCAAGTTGTCGATCAGTTACTTAAATTCTAGCTACGTTTTTATTTAATTGAATGAATTTTTTAATAAGGCTTACTAATATTTACTTATTTAATTTTCATTATTATGAGTAGTTTGTTGTTTTGTTTCTAATTTCAAAATATATATTTAGGTTTTTCTAGTTTTGCATGCAATTCCTCTCACAAGCAACTGAGTTTTCATAAATTGGTTCTAGGGATGTCGTGATGCTCCATTTACATGACTAGCCATCGTATATTTTTCTACACGCACAGAAATTTGGCTAGTGAACACCGTCGCCGATGATTGTCGACTTGTGTTCAAACAGAATTGTCCGAAAAAAGTCATTAAAGAAACAAAAAACACACAAACAAAATAAAAAGTATGTTATGTATGTTAAGTATGCTAAAGTCATCCATACACTTTCGATGAGAGACAAAAAAATTATGCTCAAACTGAACAGGAACATATACACGTATTCTTCAAATAGAAAACCACGAACACGATTTCTCCCGTTATTTTGCAGACGCTCTCGCAATATGCGAACAAATTTATGACTAGTCAGGACGTAGTGTAAATTTTTCAGTCCGCAGAGGAAAATTGCTTGTGAAGACCATCGCTGTTAATGGTATGTTCGAGTTCAAAGAAAGTCCGAAAAGCCGTTCGCACAACGCTGTTCTACCACCATACAAACAAACTACACACAAGCAAAAATAATTTTCCACCTCTCTTCGAGATGGATGCTTTTAGCATAGCTTATGACGGGTGTTTACAGACGAGCACACACACAAATACATACTTTTTATTCTGCCTGTGTATTTTGTTTGTGTAATGTCATAACAGAGTTGTGTTGGGACACATGAACATGAAGTGACCATGAACAGCGGTGGTCTTGACTAGACATTTTTCTGTGCGAACAGAAAAATATGCAATTGCTGAACAGATTTATGGCTAGTGAAAACGCTATGTAAGTATTTATGACTAGTCAATACGCCATGTTAGGTTAAAACAAACACAATTCAATTTATTTACAGGGTTGCATGTACAGTACCCTTATTTAGTAAAAACAAATGCAACGCTGTTCCTTTAAAAACAATTTTTATATTTTTGGCGGGTAAATATAACAATGTGTTTGGTTGTAGTATTTTTGGTGGTGAAACACAGACGTTATTAATATTCCTAAAAATATTTATAAACAACTGAATACTAAGAAAAGCCTTAAGGAACTGCAGTGCACTAAACCTTAAGTTCAAAATACTTATATTATAAACGATATTGTGAAGAAAAGCTACGAAACTCATTTAAAATGGCAAGACGTGACTATGCTCAAGATAAAGGTAAACAGATTAGCTTTAAAAATCCCACGATTTTCTATTATAACCGAATTGCTTGTTTTTATTAAGACGCCATAAAAAGCTTTTTAAGTGAATTCTGCAAGCAAGACGATGAAGGTAAAAAACATTTTATCTACGGTGAACAACTGGTAAAAATTGCCCATCGTGAACAGGTGTTGTTAACCGTAGACTTGGATCATTTGTCTGAATTTAATGAAGGCTTAGCTGACGCTGTTGTTAATAATAGTCGCCGATATGCCGCTATGTTTAGTGATGTAATAGCAGAACTGCTACCTAATTACAAAGAACATGAAGTACATGCCAAAGATGCCTTGGATGTATATATTGAACATCGTTTGCTAATGGAAACGCGCACTAGAAATCCCATGGAACAGCATGATCAACGAAATAATTTTCCCGCTGAACTAATGAAAAGATTGTAAGTTGAATGAAAAATGAAAATTTATGAGTTAAGCCAAATTTTTTATTTAAAGTGAAGTTGGATTTAAGCCTCAGTCTCATGTTAAGGCAAATTCAATACGAGAAATTAAAGCTGAACATATTGGTAAATTAGTTACAGTTCGTGGTATAGTTACGCGTTGTACAGAAGTAAAGCCCATGATGGTGGTTGCCACTTACACTTGCGATCGTTGCGGTTCGGAGACCTATCAACCCGTCAATTCTTTGTCATTTACTCCTGTATCGAACTGTCCTTCTGATGATTGTCGGGTGAATAAGGCTGGCGGTCGCTTATATTTACAGACACGGGGGTCAAAATTCGTCAAATTTCAAGAAGTTAAAATACAGGAGCATAGCGATCAAGTTCCTGTAGGTCACATTCCACGTTCAATGACCATAATGTGCCGCGGAGAAGTCACTCGGCAGGCGCAGCCTGGCGATCATGTTCTTATATCGGGTGTATATCTGCCTCTAATGCGCGGCGGTTTCCAACAAATGATACAGGGTCTTTTGTCAGATACATATTTACACGCTTACGTAAGTACCAGAGATGTTAGCAATTTAAATTTTGATTACATTTTTTTTTAATTTGTTCTTCAAGCGCATTATTTGCATTAATAAGAACGATGAAATATCTAACAAAGATGCTGAGTTGACACCTGAAGAATTAACAGAGTTGGCTCAAGATGATTTCTATGAACGTTTGGCTACTAGTTTGGCCCCTGAAATTTATGGCCACTTAGACGTTAAAAAAGCTTTGCTACTTCTGTTGGTGGGTGGTGTTGATAAGAAACCAGATGGCATGAAAATTCGTGGCAATATTAATATTTGCCTAATGGGTGATCCCGGTGTGGCAAAATCTCAGTTATTGGGTTACATAAGCCGTTTGGCTATACGCTCGCAATATACCACCGGCAGAGGTTCTTCCGGTGTGGGTCTTACTGCAGCTGTTATGAAAGATCCCTTAACAGGCGAAATGACTTTAGAAGGTGGTGCTTTAGTACTAGCTGATCAAGGCGTGTGCTGTATTGATGAATTTGATAAAATGGCAGATAATGATCGTACTGCTATACATGAAGTTATGGAACAGCAGACAATCTCAATTGCTAAAGCTGGCATAATGACAACTTTAAATGCTAGAGTATCGATTTTGGCGGCCGCAAATCCGGCTTTTGGACGCTATAATCCACGTCGTACTGTAGAACAAAATGTTCAGCTACCAGCCGCTTTATTATCACGTTTTGATCTATTGTGGCTTATACAGGATAAACCTGATCGTGAGAATGATTTGCGTTTGGCCAAACATATCACCTATGTACACAGTCACTCCAAGCAACCTCCAACCCGCGTCAAAGCTCTAAACATGAATTTAATGCGTCGTTATATAAACCTTTGCAAACGAAAAAATCCTACGATTCCCGATGAGTTAACTGAATATATTGTGGGAGCTTATGTTGAACTAAGACGTGAGGCACGCAATCAAAAAGATATGTCCTTCACATCGGCTCGCAATCTGTTAGGTATTTTGCGTTTGTCTACTGCATTGGCCCGTCTGCGTTTGTCGGATAAAGTTGAAAAAGATGATGTGGCAGAAGCTTTACGCCTGTTGGAAATGTCTAAAGATTCACTAAATCAAATACATGAACATCAAAAGGGACAGTAAGTTTTAACGTTAAGCTCTTATTACATGGATTTTACGTTTTTTTTTTATATTTTAGCATTCCTAACACGTCTGATAAAATCTTTGCTGTAGTCCGTGAATTGGCCGGCAATAGTAGTACAGTTAAAATTGCAGATGTAATGGAGCGTTGTACGACCAAAGGTTTTAAACCCGATCAAGTTGACAAATGCATTGAAGATTATGAAGAGCTTAACGTGTGGCAAGTTAATATGGCTCGTACAAAAATTACTTTTATGTAAAATAATCTTCACATATTACCTAATGAAAGAAATCTCTATTTTTAATTTCATTCAGTATAATTGTTAGAACTTTATATATGTTTAAGTCCATACTGGTTTTTATTCTTTTTCAGATGCAAATAGAAATTTTCTTTGTTCACAATGGTGAATGTTATTTTATAGACGATTATTCTTTTAAAACCGCACAAAATTTCTTAATATTTGAAATAGATTTATAAAGCATAATATAAACTATATAGATTTTTACCACTGCACTGTTAAACTATAAATGAAAAAATACGTGAAGCCTAAAAATGTAGACAAGTACATAAAAAAGTTATGTCCAAAATTATGTCTGATTACTAGACCACAATTCAATATATTTCATTTTACAATCCATTTATAAAGAAACGTAATAAAGAGTTCTTCACTATAATTTTAGAAGAGATTTATTAAACGCATGTCTTGTTTTTTTTCTAAACCAATTTTATGAAATTGTCTGATTTATCATAAATTTCCATAAAGGATTAGAACTTTTCTCCAAGTGGCTTAATAATGACGTTATGAACCTGTAAAAGTACAAAACTTTTATATTGAATTGAAGCTATTGTATCGGAAAAATTCACCTGAACATTTGGTGGCGTGCTCAAAGCCCACAGAACAGCATCAGCCACATCAGAACATTTTAACATGGGCATAAATTCTTTAACAACTTTTGATATTTCTGTAGGTAAAATATCAGTATTAACTACACCAGGACTTATGGTCTATAAAATTCGATAAAAAATAAAAGAAATATCTATAAAGCAGTGTACTTCCAAAACCTACAGTCACTCTAACTTGAGTATTATGGCGTTGAAATTCTTGACGATATATTTCATTCATGGCTTTTAAAGCAAATTTTGTGGCTGGATAAATGTTGAGTGACGGCAAATCCGGTCCCAAATTTGGAACCTGGTGACCAGCAACACTATTAACAATTACTATATGGCCTTTGCCATCTTTGTGCGAGCGCATGCAATGAAATGCTTCTCGAGTACAGAAAACAGTTCCCAAAATGTTTGTATCAATAGTTTGATATATTTCCTTGGTATTTTTGCGTTGTGATAATTGAGTTGTTGCTATAATACCAGCGTTATTAATCAACACATCGCAGCCTCCGAATTGTTTTTGAGTCCAGTCAAAAACTTGTGACACTTGTTCCTCTTTTGTGACATCACAACGTTGGGCGTGAAGGTTATTACGTGATTTTTCAGGTAGTTCGTCTTTAAGTTTTAAAATAAGCTCTTGCCTTCTGGCTACACCAACGACAATCATACCCGATTGTACAAGTGCCTTACAACAAGCTGCTCCTATACCGGCACTAGCACCGCTAACTACAGCTACTTTATTACACCAACGTTCCATCTGAAATGAATAAATGAACAAATTGCTCACGTGCCAATGAACACCAAATAAAAACTAGACAACGAAGCCAAAAAAGTGGAAGTAATTGATCAGTTCTTCATTACCACTTTTTTGGCTTCGCTGTCCAACTTTTTCATTAATTCGTACATTTAGAAAATTTACATACATACATATGTAGGTACATATGTTTCAGTTCATGTGGAACATCGCCGTAGTAAAATAGTTGTGTGAAGCGCTGAAAGTAAACTTTTGATCAAACAAAATTGCTGGAAAGGTGTGTAAATATTATTTCGAATACCGTTCTCTAAATCCTAAAAGACATGGCGAAAGTTTGTTTTTTGTTGGAACGTTGCGCACTTACATACTTAATTATGTATGTATGTATGTATATGGCTTAATAACACAGTCTTTTATTGTAAATTTTTTTATCTTCCAATTCTCAATGACTGGCGCATATATGCACATACCTATACCAAGAATCCTGCGATTCAATTAAACATGTTAAAAATATAACACTAACAACAAAATTGCTTTCTAAAGAGTAAATTTATTCGGTTAGTTTTTTGGAAATTTAAATTTAGGCCTTAACTTGGCCTGGCGCACTACCATTAAATGAAAAGTGGGTCGTTGATAATTCATAACACAAAATCGTTTGATCTAAAGTGTATCAATTTGTTTAAATACAGTCAATTTGTTCATACTAATAGAGTATTCTCTGAATTAATTACACTTTGAATGGGGGTTTTCTCCAGGGTTCTGTTTTGGTACCCCTTCTTATTATACTATATATTAATGATCTTCCAGAGTATATTGAAGACAGAATCTGTACATAGTTTTTGTTTGCAGATGATATGTAGACGTATTTGAATCCAACACAATTACATTCTTGAACGCTTTACGCAGTGTTCATCTCTTAAGTCTATGAATTTTTTGTTTCTTTGAAAATTCTCATTTGGTCTTCGATAGAACATAAAAAATACAATTTTAATAAAAAAAAGTTGTTTATACAAAATATTAACATAATGGTCTTCGCTTCTGTTCTTGACATTCTGGTTCTCCAATTGTCGGTGCATTTTTCTTAATGTAATTCAGCAATTTTGTTTATTAACAAACCGCTTAAGCTAAAAATGAGCCTCATTGCTGAACGCAATTTTGCGATTACACATCGGATCAATTTACTGATTTTCAAAGTAAATCTGGAATATTTGGTAGCAGTTTTCCACCGTTAATATATTCATGATAATTTGCCAGACTATACTGACCATAAATTTCAATAAATGAACGCAGTAGGACAGTTCGTAAGTTCTATCAGGCTTTAAAAACACCCTATGCGCTTGATGACATGATGACCGGCTTTCTTTTAAGGGGCATGATGAACATACATATATGTAGGGTATCTGAAACATTGAGTCGAATATTTTTTAATAATATATTTTTAACTTTTCATGCAAGATATATGTAGGTTAGCTTTTGCATTAATTTATATCACATGCCAGCTTGTTAGTGTAAATAAAACATTGATTTTATTACCTTTATCAGAAATTTATTTAATTGTTGAATGAATCTAATTTAGCAAAAGCCCACTGTCAGCTTCTAATGTAAGAACTCAATTGAATTCAAAAAGTAATAATGTATGATGTATGTAACTAGTGGGAGTTAAAATACATAAGTGCATAAAATGGCATGGTATGATATAGTAGTGACGTGTGATCACGTCCTCAGTTAGTTTTGTTATGTTATGCATACGTTTTGATGTATTATATGTGATATTCAGTAACATACTTTTGTAATATATGTATATTTGCCTAGAGGCTTTTATATTACTAATATTGAATAAATGCATTACGAAATAATTTTGTTATCATACTAACGTCATCGCTAATAGTTTCATTTAAAATTTTGGTCAGATAAGATTTTATTTTACCGAATTTGGGAACTTTTCAAATATAAGTACAACGTGCATCTGCATTTTATTTTCTTTCGTTCACTTATATCAAAATTCCATTTACCTTCCAAAAATAGCACGTTACAAGAAGTATGGAGTAGTCTCTCCTAAGTTCAGCAAAATATGTAGTTTCGATTGTTAGAAGGTAAGCAGGTGTAATAAAGTAAGAAAAACAAGTAGCTATAATTAAAAATAAGTAATTATTAGCGCAGCTATACTTTTGCTATCTTATTATTAAACTTCTAAGTTATATCATACGTATGTGCGTATGGTAACATATGTATGTTCTATGCAAAATAAAACATTTGACTTTTTTCTCCAGTGTATTTTAATTTAACTTTTATTACTCTTTAAAAGTATATGAGAATGTATGGTAAGGGCAAATAGAAAAGCGTATATGTATGTTTGTATTTTTATACTAGTAATAATTTATATTATTTTTAATAATGTTACAAATACAAAAAGTTACACTCGAATTTTAATCAAAATACACTGTTGTTTCTATTTCTGTTTTGTTATTTTATATACTTATACGACACTTGCTTTTTTAAAAATAAATGCCAATCTTTACAATCTTTAAATCTCTTTAGTAAGTTTTGCTTGATTGTAAAATGACTATATTTCAATCATTTGCCAATTACTAAGTAGCATAAATTTGATTCGTCGTTTCACCTATTGATTGCGGGTTTTTTTTATAATTTGTTTGGATAAATAAATACGGTTATTGTATAAAATTAGGACAAAGAAACTTAAAACTTAAATGAACTACTCGAGCACTGTTGTATCTTCTTTGATCAAAAATTCAATAATTTCTTCATCAACCTCATCGGTATCCAAACTATCTGTATCGAAATCTGTAAACGAAAAAAATTTATTAAAAATATTATAATTTATCCTATTGTAATAACACCACATATACAAAATATATAAAATATATACATATGTCTGTGAATCGTAAGCATCCAACTAAGAGCGGATAAATTCCCCCAGCGCTCATCACGTTTTAACTTTTTTATAAGGAAATTAAAGAAAGAATATTTTCCGCACGCATGATCATGATTAATATTAGTTTTACATATATGAAAAACAAAAAGAATATTTCGCAGCTTTCAAACTGTATTTCAGAAAATGTCTATTAAAGACTAATAAGAAATATGGATATACAAATGTAGAACTCTGACAACAAATTTGGAATAAAATTTCAAGATATAGAATAAATATTTCAGACAAAACATTTTGAACTAAATTAAATTTTTAGCTAAAGAAAAATATTTAGTCAACATTTTTTAGTCTTCTAAAGAATCACATGCATGATAATCGATTTCAGCAATTTTTTATTATGACTGATATATTACAATAGCAAACAAACTTACGATTTCTTAACTGCATTCGCCTTGACTTTTGCTCTTTCCATTCAGAAATACGCTTGTTTCGATATTCCATAAATTGATCGCGTAACTGCGCACGCTTCTCTAACAATTCCTTTGAGGCACGAGTCATACGCATGCGATCCTTCTGTTCGAAAATAAAATAGTTTTTCTTCAAATTCTTCTTTATTTCCTTAATCTCCTCTTCGCTGAGAAGAGTGGGTGGACGTGGACGCCACAAGAATTGTACAAAATTCTTAAGAATGTTGCGGCGAATAATACGTCCTTGGAAAGTATACATGTTGAAGCCTGTATCTTCTTTAACCTTCCACGAAGACACCCCGGTAACAACGTAACGGCCAGTAGGATCCCATTCCACTTCAGAAGCGCGAAAATGATCAGGTGAGGCAGTGATGAGAAAGTTATTGTTGGTATCCACAAACTCAAATGTGCCAGTGGTTAAATTCGCCATAACAATAAATTGACCTCTGGGCGACCAGAAGAGATGAGTGCATGATTTCTTTTCAAGTTTTTTAACCAATGTGGGTTTAACGCCATTGTTGACTTCATAGAAACTGACATTCGAGTTATTTGTTTCCCCATGGATAGTGGCAAACTTGTTGCCAACTGGCTCCCAGGCAAATGCCAAAATCAACTCTCGAATTTCTACAGAGTCTACCGGTACCTCCTTTTCTCGCATATGGAAGATTTCGAAATTGTAGAACATTCCCAAGAACTTAACATCCGAATCCTTTTTGTCCTTCTTCAATTTGGAATAACGATCTACCTTGACGCACAAATAGTCACCGGATTTTTGCCAATGCAATTTACAATCTGCCACATGGAAAAGATTCTTATTACGTATTTCCCGTTTTTTTGGAATTTCAAGCAGGGTGACACGGGCCGGAATTTGATTTTGTTCCTCTACCCAATAGGCAATAACATTGTCAGTAGGTGACCACGAAAAGCCACGAATACCGGGCACCTTAATGGATTTCAAATCGAGCAGATAGAAAGAGGGTGTTTCGTATATGTGTATCGAGTTGTCACCCAAACGTGCAACATATTTGTCATCGTGAGACCAACGGAATAACGAGAACATAGATACCCCATCGGCAACAAAGGAACGCTTTTCAGCACCAGAACGTATATCCCAAATTACTACCTTTTGTCCAGTAGGGGTGGGGCCATATGTCACCAAATAATTTTCGCAGGGAGAGAACTCAACAAATTGTGTACCAGGATGGGGAAACCGTTGTATGCGTGTAAACTTGCTGCCACCCCATATAGCAACTCCCGGCTTGTGAAATGTCACCACATAAGTTCCTAAAGGAGACCATTTCACAAAGGTTTCTGTAAAGTTATCACGGGATTCCAATTCGCTAGGTTCGGGTAAAGTATTTTGCCAGAAAGCCACTTGCACACTGTTGGGCGAACTTTCAGCAGCCACACAATATTGATCGTATGCATCAGGGTCCATAAGGAAGCTATACAAATCATTTTGCATCTTGAAAGGTTGTGGAGTAGGCGGTTCCCACTTCTCGGGAATATTGTCGTATTTTTTAAAATCGGTAAACAAATTTACCGCAAAAGTATGGTTTTTATCCAAACGATGATTGTTTAAATTTTTTACGGCTTCTTCGGCTTGATGCGAGTTTTTGAATTCCATAAATGCAAACCCCTTTGTGTGGCCACCTTCATCAGTAGGATACACCGAGTTCACAATGTCACCAAAATTGGAGAATAACTTGCTTATAACTGCTTTTAACTTTTCCAGCCGAGAAGGCTCAACTTTGGGAATATTATCCACTACGACAACATTTTCAACACCATCTGCTTCAGACGGACGTTGCGCCAAAACGTCGACCAACAGTTCTGCAAAAAAAACCACAATGAAATAAAATTAATCTCTTCACAATTGCATATTATTTTTAGGTTATGTTTTTGCTGCACTTGCCCTCATCACTTATATCGTCAACAAATCCTTCGGGATCTTCGAAATTAGGTTCCTCCTCAAAACCTTGACCATTAGTCTGCTCTTCGTTTTTCTTTTTAGCCATTTTTTAAATAATTTTCCACGCCTTTTGCTTATTAAATATTTAAACTTGCAAAGAAATTAGGAAAACGAACGCCACGCCAGTTGTCACGTCAAATGTTTAGGACTCTCAAACTGTGCTTCAAGAAATGTCAAAAAATCTCTTTATAACCGGTTTACGAATTGTTGATATAATTTAGTTAAAGTAGTTGGCAATACATTTTTATTTCATGTCGTATTTTTGGTTTGTGTATTTACTATGTCCATGGAAATAAAAATGGTTGTTGGTTGCTTGCAATTCTAGAATTGATTTTTTTAATTTGTACGGGCTTATGCATAACAAAAAGTTCGAATGAAGTTAGCATATAATTTATTCAATACACAATTGCCAACGATTGCTAGCTTTTGAAAAACAGCTGCTTGTGTCAAAAAGTAATTTTAAGCAAACAAAGTAAAGACTCATTAACAAATGTGTGAGAAATAAACTATTTGCCAACTTCATGCTCAATTTTTGTTATGCATATGGCTGTAAACCCCTACGCAACCTATAACGAACTGCTTACAATAATTGCCGATTGGGCTTAGCAGAACGTAATCAATCAGCTACTTATTACATATACGGCCGATTTCACAAAGTATGATTACAGCTTCTTTTTTTTATACTGTATTTTATTTTATTGAATCTTTCTATTAAAAGAAATTCACAATAAGTATTCAAATCTTATTTCTAAATTATTATTTACTAGTTAGTAAGTACCAACGTAATAACTAATTTTTTGTATTCAAATATTAAAAATCTATCTTCTATTGTGTAGAGAGAGCCGCCTTGCCAGGCTCAATGTGTCAGTTCTTTTTAGTCTCTGGTGGCCGTCAAATTGCAATAAATTGCGTGCTAGAGTGTTGGGATGTGCGACTAGTTGGTTCGCGTATTTGGACGTGTATGTTTTAACTTCTTCGTGGATAGTGGGAACTTTGAGATCCCTATGTATGTTTTCATTTCTTATGTACCAGGGGGCGCATACGCTATGACGTAAAATCCTAGACTGTCTTCTCTGTAACTTCTGGATGTTTGATGCACAGGCAGTACCCCACAGCTGAATACCATATGACCATATTGGCTTTATAACGGATTTGTATAATAGGACTTTATATTCCAAAGCCAAAGTTGAGTCAGGACTTATTAGCCAATGCAGTTGATTTGTTCGAAGCTTAATGGACGTTATTTTTGCCTCAATGTGACGGGTCCAAGTTAGGCGCCGATCTAGGTGGATACCTAAATATTTGACGTGCGTTTCCGCTGGAACCGTGGTATTAGTTATTGTGATTGGTGGACAATTTTGCCTTCTAAGGGAAAACGTTACATGAGCACATTTTGATGGATTTACCTTTATTCTCCACTGTTTTAACCAGTCTTCTAGCTTATGAATATGGGACTGCAGCTTTTCAGATGCATCCTTTGGATCATTACTGACACTTATAATTGCAGTGTCGTCTGCAAAGGTTGATGTATATGTATGTGGTCTTGTCGGCATATCCGCTGTATAGATGATAAATAACAGCGGCCCTAGCACACTACCTTGAGGTACTCCTGCACTGATTTTCCCACATCTTGAAAGCTGGTCCTTTGACCTTACTTTAAAAGTTCTATCGGACAAATAGCTTTTTATAAGCTTGTGAGTGTTTTCAGGTAGAACCCGAACTATTTTAGAAAGTATCCCATCATGGCAGACTTTATCAAATGCTTGGGAAATGTCTATAAATAAAGCTGAACAGTATTGCTTTCTTTCAAAAGCCGTCTAATAATGGTAACGATTCTATGGACTTGTTCATTCGTACTATGCCTTGCTCGAAAACCAAACTGATGATCTGGGATAACGTTTTGTTCATTTAGAAAAGGAGTTACACTCGAGACGAATAATTTTTCAAATATCTTTGACAAAACTGACAGTAGGCTAATTGGCCTGTAGGATGTAATCTGGCTTGAGTCCTTTCCAGGTTTCGGGATCATAACAATTTCAGACATCTTCCAAGAGCATGGGAAGAAGCCGACGCGCAACATGGCATTAAATATGTAAAGTAAAATTCTTACAGCTGAATTAGGTAAGTTTCTTATCATTGATCCTGTTATACGATCAGGTCCAAGTGATTTCTTCATATCCGTATTTTTAATTGTCGATTGTAAAGAAGACAACCGAAATTTCATAGGATCATTCACGATGTGGCTAATAATTGGAATATTGGAATTACTTATATCATGTGGTGCGAAAACCTTCTCTAAGTGCTTTGCGAACGCATTTGCCTTTTCACTTGAGTTTTTAGCCCAAGTACGGTCTTCAAGTCTTAGTGGGGATTCATAAGCAATAGGACATTGTAAGTGCTTTACAGCTTTCCACAGACTATAATCCGTGTTTTTCATTGGATCCAAGTTTTTTAAAAAGTTGTCGATAGCGAGTTGGTGTTTCTGTCTCAATTTACTCCGTAAGTTTTTTGGCATAAGTTCATTTGCATTTTTATGTATGGTGAACGACTATTTTGCCATTGTCTTCTTAGTCTTCTTTTCTCAATGACGAGCATCTGAATATCTGCTGTTGCCTGGTACGTTATTATTTTAGCTGATGGCTTTGTTGGCGTTGCAGCTATGGCTGCGCCAGTCACGACGTCTGTAAAATGGTCTACAGCTGCTTGAATATCAGCTGGATTTCTCAGTGGGATGTTCAAAGGTAAGTGAGAGCTCACATACATTTTATATTTTAACCAATTCATGTTTCTGTTCGGGTAGAAACTAAGTCTGAGTACCCTCTTTTAAGACGTGGGCATATGAATGTTTATGCGCATTAGAACTTTTGGCATTCACATTAGGTAAATTATTTCTCAATGTTTGGGCATATGAAAAGTTTGGCTTAGTGTGTGGCTGTGTAGCTTGTGTACTAGCAACAGAACCAGCATGAAGCCGAGGAAATTGGGAAGCTTTATATTGCTCATAATCAGGTTTGCGTACGACTTTCGCATTATCTTTTACTTATTGAAATACTTTGCAGCCCCTGAAATTTGCTGTATGGTTTTCACCACAGTTGCTGCATTTTTTGACCTTGGTGTCTGTTTTGGAAGAAGTGCTTTCCAAAGTCCGGTGCGCATCACCGCAAACAACGCATACGGATGGTAGCTTGCAGTAGGTTTTCGTGTGTCCGAATTCCTGGCAATTAGTACACTGACGGGGACCGCTACGTTTTAGAGGCTCTTCCACCGTTATTCTTCTGTTCAAAAGGTAGCGCAAATTATATATTGGATGAACCGAGTTTTTTGATTTAAGTTGCGATGCATTAAACACGATTTCAACACGATGCATAGGTTGGGGAACTTTATTCTTATTTAGAATATTGTGCACTGACCTTACGACATAACCTTCCACCTCTATGGCACTTTTTATCTCCTCAGTGGGAACAGAACTGTCTATGCCCTTTATAATGACGATCAAACCTTTAGCACTTTTTAGTTGAAACGTATAATAGCTCTTATTATCTGCATCGACACGACTTGCGATTAGGCGATAATTCTTCTCAGTGTGGGCTTGGATCTTCGTTTCTTGTATCTGTCCTCTTCGTACAGAAGCCACATAGAAATTTTCTTTGCCTACGAGTTGGGACAGCATATTTACAATGGCATTTGATGTTTGTTCGCGCAAGTAGATTGGTGGGGGTTTTTGTTCCCTTACAGTGGGTTCGGAATTTTCATTATCCGGGGTAGCAAGGACAGAAAATCTATTTTCACTTATCGATGTTGCAGCTACTTGATGAGAACCTTTATATTGCTTGGCGGTTCGCTCTGGTTGTGAAGACTTAGGACTCGCCTTCCTCTTCGTTATGGTTATGTACCGATCCATACCAGTTTGCACGCGTTTAGATTCTTCTTCTTGTGCGATTTTTTGTGTATTATTTGTTTCTTTAGTTTTATTTGTTGAATTCGTTGTTTCTGTAGCAGATATATTTATATTTGCTGATAATGAACTCGTTCGGTCAATTGGCCTGGCGGTTAAAAAAGCACTGTCATCTTTTTTTTATTGTTTATATTGTTTATTGCATTATTATCATTTGTGTAAGAAAAAGAGTAATAAGCATTGTTGTTATTACCTTTTGTATTTTTTTCGTTAATGTTTGGTGCGCTCATGCACTCACTATTAATTGTTTAAACAGGTTTAACCATGCACTTTGTTATTGTATTTTTTATCACACACTATATTATAATGCTTTTTATTTTTTGTTATTTATTTTGTTGTTGTTACTAACTGTTAACTGTGTCTCTGCAATTGTTCAATTTTTAAAATAAAAAAGTCACCTTAAATGAATATAAATTATGCATTTAAAGTGAAGTACGTCTTTACTCAAACAAAGTAGAACAATTACTGATTACAGCTTGATTTAAAAAAATTTACTAACGGACCACTTTTCTTAACAGACAGTTTTTAACCAAGAAGACAACCGAAATTTCATAGGATCATTCACGATGTGGCTAATAATTGGAATATTGGAATTACTTATATCATGTGGTGCGAAAACCTTCTCTAAGTGCTTTGCGAACGCATTTGCCTTTTCACTTGAGTTTTTAGCCCAAGTACGGTCTTCAAGTCTTAGTGGGGATTCATAAGCAATAGGACATTGTAAGTGCTTTACAGCTTTCCACAGACTATAATCCGTGTTTTTCATTGGATCCAAGTTTTTTAAAAAGTTGTCGATAGCGAGTTGGTGTTTCTGTCTCAATTTACTCCGTAAGTTTTTTGGCATAAGTTCATTTGCATTTTTATGTATGGTGAACGACTATTTTGCCATTGTCTTCTTAGTCTTCTTTTCTCAATGACGAGCATCTGAATATCTGCTGTTGCCTGGTACGTTATTATTTTAGCTGATGGCTTTGTTGGCGTTGCAGCTATGGCTGCGCCAGTCACGACGTCTGTAAAATGGTCTACAGCTGCTTGAATATCAGCTGGATTTCTCAGTGGGATGTTCAAAGGTAAGTGAGAGCTCACATACATTTTATATTTTAACCAATTCATGTTTCTGTTCGGGTAGAAACTAAGTCTGAGTACCCTCTTTTAAGACGTGGGCATATGAATGTTTATGCGCATTAGAACTTTTGGCATTCACATTAGGTAAATTATTTCTCAATGTTTGGGCATATGAAAAGTTTGGCTTAGTGTGTGGCTGTGTAGCTTGTGTACTAGCAACAGAACCAGCATGAAGCCGAGGAAATTGGGAAGCTTTATATTGCTCATAATCAGGTTTGCGTACGACTTTCGCATTATCTTTTACTTATTGAAATACTTTGCAGCCCCTGAAATTTGCTGTATGGTTTTCACCACAGTTGCTGCATTTTTTGACCTTGGTGTCTGTTTTGGAAGAAGTGCTTTCCAAAGTCCGGTGCGCATCACCGCAAACAACGCATACGGATGGTAGCTTGCAGTAGGTTTTCGTGTGTCCGAATTCCTGGCAATTAGTACACTGACGGGGACCGCTACGTTTTAGAGGCTCTTCCACCGTTATTCTTCTGTTCAAAAGGTAGCGCAAATTATATATTGGATGAACCGAGTTTTTTGATTTAAGTTGCGATGCATTAAACACGATTTCAACACGATGCATAGGTTGGGGAACTTTATTCTTATTTAGAATATTGTGCACTGACCTTACGACATAACCTTCCACCTCTATGGCACTTTTTATCTCCTCAGTGGGAACAGAACTGTCTATGCCCTTTATAATGACGATCAAACCTTTAGCACTTTTTAGTTGAAACGTATAATAGCTCTTATTATCTGCATCGACACGACTTGCGATTAGGCGATAATTCTTCTCAGTGTGGGCTTGGATCTTCGTTTCTTGTATCTGTCCTCTTCGTACAGAAGCCACATAGAAATTTTCTTTGCCTACGAGTTGGGACAGCATATTTACAATGGCATTTGATGTTTGTTCGCGCAAGTAGATTGGTGGGGGTTTTTGTTCCCTTACAGTGGGTTCGGAATTTTCATTATCCGGGGTAGCAAGGACAGAAAATCTATTTTCACTTATCGATGTTGCAGCTACTTGATGAGAACCTTTATATTGCTTGGCGGTTCGCTCTGGTTGTGAAGACTTAGGACTCGCCTTCCTCTTCGTTATGGTTATGTACCGATCCATACCAGTTTGCACGCGTTTAGATTCTTCTTCTTGTGCGATTTTTTGTGTATTATTTGTTTCTTTAGTTTTATTTGTTGAATTCGTTGTTTCTGTAGCAGATATATTTATATTTGCTGATAATGAACTCGTTCGGTCAATTGGCCTGGCGGTTAAAAAAGCACTGTCATCTTTTTTTTATTGTTTATATTGTTTATTGCATTATTATCATTTGTGTAAGAAAAAGAGTAATAAGCATTGTTGTTATTACCTTTTGTATTTTTTTCGTTAATGTTTGGTGCGCTCATGCACTCACTATTAATTGTTTAAACAGGTTTAACCATGCACTTTGTTATTGTATTTTTTATCACACACTATATTATAATGCTTTTTATTTTTTGTTATTTATTTTGTTGTTGTTACTAACTGTTAACTGTGTCTCTGCAATTGTTCAATTTTTAAAATAAAAAAGTCACCTTAAATGAATATAAATTATGCATTTAAAGTGAAGTACGTCTTTACTCAAACAAAGTAGAACAATTACTGATTACAGCTTGATTTAAAAAAATTTACTAACGGACCACTTTTCTTAACAGACAGTTTTTAACCAATGGTTACACATTGAAATACAAGTGTTTATTAAAATTTCTATCCCTTTTGCTTTTCTTCCAAGTGACAATTAGTATCATAACCGAGAGAATTTTGTCGGATAAATTTAACAAGAACTTACCGGTTAAATTCTGTCAATTAAATGAAAACGGCCGATAAACTCTAAAAATTCGGTACATTTTCCTATCAAGAACCTACTATTCAACTAATCTTAGCACCTTAAACTATAGTCAACGTATGCTAACAATTAACTATTTTGGAAAAACAAGGGCTTATGTCAGCCATTTAAAAGCAAAGTCTCATTGAAGTGTCAACATTAGAGCAGGTTCTTGAATTAGAAATTTCTCCGTAATTTCAGAGTTGATTTGTAATTAGTTCAAAGACAGATTAATAGCCATCCCACATAAGCTCTATGCCAACGATCTGCTAAGCCTAATGGGCATTCTAGTTAGTACTCTGTTGTATGTGGTGTACAACGAGCTGCTACCTTTTTGTTATCCATAAGGCTGCCAGTTTTTTGCACACAAACTTCTTGTAACTATTCCATTTTTAATTTTAAAGGTCGCCGCAGGAAAAAATCCATTATTATATTCCGAAAAAACTGACTTTATTATTTTTAATATCGAGGTAATTGCAGCATAAACGCAAACAATCGAAAAATTAGAAATCCGCAGCTTATGTCATATTTCCGCGACAATTCTAAAATATCCTACACGTACTCTATCGGGTAGTGCCTCGTATGTACCATTTTTGAACAATAGGCCCAAGATATCAAGAGATGCTTTCAGATTTTGTTCAAATATATTTTTATATGCGATCCATATTACCTTTGGAGAAAACTAAACAACCTATTGCAGATGATGTACGAATCATAAAACTGCCAGCACCATGTTGGAAATTGAATATAGTGAAATGGTAATTTCCGAAAAAGATTTGCTGATTTTTACATGCCTTGACAAAACCGATTTTTAAAGATAGAAAAAACAACGTTTTTCAAAAATACATTGCCCACTTAAACTTACTATAATTTTTATAATTATTTAAAATAACTGAAGAAGTTAGTTACCACGTTGTAAGTGGACTTTTTCCCGTTAATTGCAATATTTTAATTTGTTTATCCATAATAATTTCAGTTATGTATGTAAGTTAGCAAACCAAACGCGCTCATCTAAAATTTAGGCTATTCGCAAATTAAGTAAAGCATGGAGTAGTGTTTTGAAGTATTTAAAACACAAATTAGGAATTTAAACAGTATTACTCTTGATGTTGGCTTTTTTACAAAACATCTGCAGTCATATTCGTGTTTAAGCAGTTACAAAAACATTTGATTTGTGCATTTGGTAGCTATGGTAACAATTGTGTAAACATTGTCAGTTTTTCACCAAAACTCAAGTTCGAAACGTCTTTAGTCATATCAATATATTTTAATTAAAAACTGTAAATATGAAGTTTATACCACTACATGCTACAAATACAGTCATCATATATAAAAATGCAATTTGTTCAACTGCGACGCTGCTTGTGCTGACTTTTTTAGTTCTATCCGTAATAATACCCGTGCTTCTGGTTTCGCTGCTAAGCCCTTATTCGGGTATAGCAGAATCTCGCGTCTTATACGAACAACCCCAAGTGCAATTCAAATACAATTCGATATTCTTGGCCAATACAATGGAGATCGGAAATAAGACACCTGCAAAAGAGGCAGATGTATTTGTTTGTAGTACATTTCCAAATTTAAATAATGCCTTGACAAGCAATAACGGTGATAAATGTGATGGCATTAAGGTGAGTCCAAAATTGCTTTATTATTGAACTTATAAATTTTATGTTGTACATAATTTATTAGTACTGGACAGAAGATTTGGACTACGATGGTAATGTAGATAGGGTTCATTTTGTGCAACACATGGAATCGTTAGATGGTAAACTAGTTGGGTTTAATGTAGCTCTAGTTTTTGAGGCCAGCTTAAAGGTTTGTGCTCCTTATTTACATAAATATAACATTTATAAATTTTTTGTTTTATACCCAGCACAAGTGTCACTTGTCTCCACCTGCGTTGCTAATGCATCACTCTGACTTGCCTATGGCTTCTCAATTAAGCAGCGGTGTGATAACTCTACGTGCTGAGCTAATTCTCAAACAATATGTCGAATTCACCTGCCCTTTTCCTGGACGAAATATTAAAACTTCCTTTCGTAATATAAAATTTAATACCAATACTTCAAATATGCAACAGTTCCAGATAGAATCTATGTGGGATCATGTCAAATCAAATCCTGGTTACTTTCAGTTGGATGTCCAAGAATCATATATACGAAAAATGCCTGCCAACCAGGGCCTAAGATTTCAACTAGATTTGGATATTTTGCAAATAGGTGCCCGTTATCATTTAAATATTTGGGAAAGATTGGGCCAATTTTGGTTGTATTTTGCTTCCTTCTTCGGTATATCATTTTATATAATGAATAAAGTCAAAGATTTTCTATTTGGCAATCATATTGTTCGTTCATGGGAAATCATACCATGGAAAAAATTATACTGACATAGAAACGGAGACAACATTTACATAGATGACTACTCGGAAACGAATATGTTTTGACTGCAAAAGAAATTTGTCAACCTAATTAAACTTCATTAATTTAGTGGAAACTTTGTTGTCAAAAATTTGTTCATGATTTTCGATTCAAAAGTGCATTATTTATTGAAACAAATTATATTAAAACAAAAATAAATTGCATTCATACATACATATATTAAAATATTTGTCTACCTATGAGTGTATGTACATATATGTATATCTACATATGTGTGAATTGGCATTAATTCAAAAAAGTTAATAAAATTGTCTATGCGCAAAACAAAATTTCAAATTAATTTTCTTTACTGGACATTTAAAATATGGATGTGACAAGTTGGATACAGATGAAAACTAAATTTACTTTGTATAAGCTGTTTATGAGCTGAAGAAACGTTATCGTGTTTCTTTCCAAAATGCCTAAAGAAACTGGTGTCTGTTACAAATAGATAGAAGACATATAATATAATCCCTTTTTTAATATTCCTTTTATCAGAAATTCATTCTTGATAAGTAAATGTACGATTTCACCTAACATTCAACAATTTAGAAATCGTTTATTCTACGTTTTTTTAATATTTCACGAGCTGGAAAGAACTGTGCTAGTTCCATAACTAATTCTATATGAACGGTATGAAATCGAAAACACAATGCATAATAAATTATATTTGGGTAAAAGGAATCAGCAGAATTTTATAAAAATGTATAAAAACAAATTTTAATCCAAATGCATAATAGAAATAAGAGAACAAGACTGCCTATTTCGGTTTTAAATCGTTTCACTTTAAATATCAATTTCCATAATTAATTTTCCTGATTAATTTCCTTTTTTTTTTTGTTCTGCACTGTCGTGTAGGTAGGCCCCTAATTTACCACACAATTAAATTACACTGGCTGTTTTTTTTTCGCCATTACTATTGTAAATATGATTTTGACATACAACCGAAATTCCATATGTATAGCAATCATGACATTCCATATGACTTTTACACCTAATGTAAAAACAGCTTAAAAACCCCTTCCTCTTTTGTACTACTTTTATTTAAAATTATACCCAATGAAACTAAATCCGTTCATTGTTTTATTTTTAGCAATTACAGATAAGAATCTGGTTAAAGTCCGCACAGCATGAAATCATTTTCAATATATGTATGTACTATTCATACCCAAATGTTAAATTATCTATAACACTTTATTTATCTAAATGTTGCGACATAAAAGTTGCATACTTGAAATGAAACAAAAAAGTTTCTTGAGGCCGGTTCCAGGAAATAGTTCCACAACTTATACACGCTCTAACGAATAAAATACAAGTCTCTTGATAATATTACATATGTTAAGGAAATATATACTTCTTTATTCCTTATTTAAATTTCGGATTTTCTTGGCGCTTTCTATTTTAATTTATAAAATTTTTCAGAGCTTAAAGGTCTTTTTATAAAAAATTCTTTTATTCATTCATTAAATAATATACATATGTATGTATATAGTTAATATAAGTATTTTTTAGTGTTTTGATTTATGTTATTTAAACAAGTTTTCTATACATGTAAATACAAATGTAATTATTTCAGCTTTAATGTTATTTTTTTATTTTCTGTAAATATTGAAGCATTTTTGAATGATTTTTGTAGAAATGTAAAATTATTTTTATTGCTTATGTTATTTGTGTTTTCTGTAAATTTTGAAACATTTCTGAATTTTCGTGACAAATATTTTTCCATATAAATAATTTTAGCTTCTTGGTTTTGGTTGTTATAAAAAATATTTTATTTCCTGATTGTGCTACACAATGAAGTAGCGAAATATCGAAAGAAAAAATTAAAAAAAAGACCTTCAAGTTTGGAAAAATGTAATAAATTAAATTTATTATTTATGTTGTTACGAACGCACTAAAATTTGTCCCAAGTTTGAATATACAGCTGTTGACAACTAATTAGAAACGCACTTATTTTTAAGACCGTGTATAACATTTCAACAAATATGTATATGTATTTTTACCGTTACTTTTCCTCTCTTTTATTTTTGTTTATGATTACTGATCTATTAATGACTAAATTCAATCAATTGTTGCTGTGCAGTTCGTTATGTGTACTGTTATCTTTTTTTAAATTTGGGTGCCTCTTACTTTTTAGTTGTGTTATTTGCGACAACTAATTAGAAACTTACACATTATTGGTGAGTGACGCTGATTAAAGCAAAAAGTTTTAAAAAGTTTTATTCAAAATTTTGAAAGATTAATACAAATTTAAATTTTGGTAAGTATTATTGTGTTTTTAGACCATAAATATTTTTATTAATTTTTTTCAACATTTGATATGGGAACACGTAAAAGTTGTACTCCAGAGGAGAGAAGGGCTATATCAGCCCTTCGTGATAATGGAAAATCATTTAGCGAGATTGCTGCACATCTTCACTGCTCAAAAAAATGGTTTTTGGTGCTTTGCAACATCTTAAGCATCATAAAATATTTGCAAATGTTCCCCGAAAAAATAGGGCAAGAAAAACATCTGCTGACATGGACATAAAAATTGTCAATATATCGTGAGCCGACCCAAGGAAGACGGCCAGACAAATTCAGCGCGAAATAAAGGAGCTGAAAAATGTCCAAGTGTCGTCACGCACCATATCCCGCCGTTCAGTGGAAGATGGTCTATATGGCAGAGCAGCAAGAAAAAAAAAGCTTTTGACAAAAGTACAGCGGAAACGACAGCTTGAGTTTGCGACGTCATATTGGGCCTGGACAGAACGTGAGTGGAACACAGTGGTCTGGAATAATGAGACCAAAATAGACTTGGTTCGGACGGAAACTGTTACGCCAGGCAGCCTGTAAATCAAGAATTGAATCTTCGCTATGTTTCACGTGTTTGTTGTGAAGCATGGTAGAGGATCGATTATGGTCTGGGATTGTTTTTCTTGGAATGGTGTCGGGCCAATTCATAAGATCGATGGAATTATAACAAAGTAGCAGTACCTGGACATTCTTAAAACCAATTTGGTTCCATGGGCTGAGGATAATTTGCCTGTTGTTTGGAAATTACAACAGGACAATGATCCTAAACTTTACTGGTAATTTGATCGATGTTTTGGATTGGCCGTCGTCAAGCCTAGATCTCAACCCCATAGAGCATTTGTTCGGTGACGTAAAACGGGCAGTGAATGAAAAAATGTCACAAATTTGGCAAATCTCTTCACTATAGTAAAGGCTGTGTGGGAGGCTATTCCAGTGGAGGGATGTCGCAGGCTTATTTGCTCCATGCGTAAGCGTTGCGACGCTGTAATCAAGCAAAATATTAAAAAAAAGTCATTATTTAACTACATTATCTCACGTTTTTTTATATGCTGTTTCAAATTAGTTGTCGCAAAATTTTCTTTCTTTTTTTATAGTTATTACAAGAAAATGAGCGAAACTAGCAATACGCCCACATATTGTTACGATTTAAAGTTTTTTTTTTTAAGTTAAGGAAAAATATGTACATTTTATTTCTATAGTAGATGCAGAATATGATTTTTTATTAATAAAGTTTTTTAAAACTCTTGTTTAAAAAAATATCGTTTCTAATTAGTTGTCAAAATCTGTATATGTTTAAAGTTCATTAAAATTGCAAAAAAGGCAGATGAGGGATTAAGCACAAAATTTGTCTATTGACTACATACGTGTATGTACATATTTGTAAAAGATGTAAAGTTCAACATTTCTTTTAAGTAACAAGGAATAATTTGTTATTTACAATATTTAATACAAATATAGTTACTAAACATAAAAATTAGTTACATTTATTTAAGCCAAAAATATTACAGCTCAATTTATTTATAAATACATATTAATGTGTATGACCTAATCAAGTGTAAACTATTGGCCGAAAATTTTGGAAAAATTTAAATAAAACATAAATAAAATTTTAGTTGGCATACCTTTCATTTTCAATTGTTTGCGGAGGGTATCCTAGTTTTCCTCCCGGATCCGCGCCTACATATAGATGTAATATTAACTGACTGTAATTCTAAACTTAATTTACAAAACCAACAACACTGTGCCGCAGAATTGAATAAAATAATTACTTGCAAACACCTACCTACATATTTTTATAGACTTACTTACAACTTTGAAACCCTAACTTCGGAAATTAAAAAAAAAAACTCAAAGATATGAATCTATGCCATGATTTTTTTTTAATTTGAATATAACTTTGAATATAGTATAATTTGCGCAAAATTAGAGGCATTAAATTTTGCCCACAAAAAATGATCACTTCAAAAACATAATAAAAAGTTTATTATTTGTTTACTTCTAAAAATGTTAATAATTCATATTTTTTATAATAAAAGAAGTGATAAATTTATGTACATACATTGAATTTAGCTGAAAAGATTTTAAATACATAAAACTTTAAGCCAACTTTGAAAAAAAGAACTAGAAAAAATTATAAAAAGTAATAAAATTTATAAAAGAGTCAAATCAAATTGGCAACATATCTTTTGTATCTCAGCTTATACAAAATATTTGTTCATTGTATGTATATAAATATAATATATTTTCTATCTCAATTTATGATCTTAATAAATTTTAATAAAAAAATAATAAACGCTCTTGGGCCGATGTAGATAATAAGCGCCAAGTGCGCTTTATACTAACATATTGTATTAATGCACGGACACAAATTAAGAAGCCAAATGCCATTATCAGCCACCATAACCAGGAATTTTCATGTGAAGCCAAGCCAGTTGAATGTTTCACTATCAGTGTCCATTTGGCCAGAGACAAACCGAAACCGGATAAGGCACCATAACGAGCCGCAATGGTGTGACAGAAACATGTCAGCATTAAGAAACCAATCCAATTGAATAAAAATGCCACTGCAAACGCTGTTATAAACATAATGTCTGTACCCAAGAGATTATTATCACTTGAATTAGTTAGATTTTCTGCCTCCGAAGCATCAATTGCAATAAATGTAAGACCCGGTGTAGCGCCACCACCACGGGATGTCACTCCAGGCGGGTCGCGCAAATTGGCCAACAGTGGGTTCGGTGGCGGTGCTAATGGTGGTGGTTGTAAGGTATGTGTAGTTAAAAATCCCGGTGGCAATTCTCCGTTCAGTGACTTTTCCATTTGCACTTCTTCATATGTAGGTAATTTACCATGATGTATTTCCATTAGTGTAGGTGTTTGGTGAAGGTTTTGTTGATTTAATGGCAATTGTGATTGCTGTGTTAAATTTACATGACTGTTATTTAGTTCATATGGTGGTGGAGCACTAAAATCAGCTTTGGGAGGGCCCAATTCGGGCTCGGGCGGGCCTTGGTTATTATCTGGCATAGTGATTAGAAAAAATTGTTGTCTTGACTGGAAATATAATAGAAAAATATATATTGTTAACAAAACATAAAATACAATTAGTACGATTGTGATATTTGGTAAACCAAAGAATTTCGAATTTGCAAAGATCCTTTTAGAAAATATGTTTGACTCTATTAATGGGTTAAAATAGTGATATATTCGACTGCGCGAAAGTTTATAAATTGTATGTGTGTACATATGTATATTTCTTTCTTTTATCTGAAGATACTTTTCAAAATAATATAATTTTTAATTTTTGTTATACAAATTTTCTTATTTTTGTGATGAAGAACAAATGCGAATGCCCTGGTAATTGAAAATAAATAGTAAACAAAAAATTATATTTGAACGTAATTTGTATTCATCACAACGTCCTCCCCACATGCCCTGCACTCATCACTATCCGCATATCCTATACGGTGGATATGTGTCTGTAAACTCGAGTGACCCGTCAGTATGCTCGCCATTTTAGTAATATCATATTTGCTCATTACCTGCAACCTCCTTGCTTTATCTCTATTTGGGTCTCCCCATAGGATCTTTATTATTTTGCCCGCCGTGTTTTCAAAAAGCCCATAGCATCTTTGGCCTGTAATTCTTCGAAAACGACGTTAGTATAGACATCACCCGCAACAGCGAGAGCTACGGATCTAGCTGAACGGCGCTACAAATGGCATACACGAACGCCACAATTGCACCTTGACTCTTACACAGTTTGCTAAAGCCGCAGGTCATGTCAATAACCCGCAACCGGCCAATGCACCCAAAGACAACGTAAGCCACTTCATTGCTAACATCCTATTCCTTTCAGATGATAGAACTACATTAGCACCTTACACGCAGCTTTATTTATCTATTTCTACATCGAGGCAACCTTATTGGCAACGACCTTACAATATAAAAAAGCTTCTGTAACAGTTTGAAGGTAATATCCGAATTCAAATTTAAGCACTACAGTTCTTTAAATTATTTAAACATTAAAATTATGCATTAAAACTTTTTATTCCTTACTGAACAATGAACAACTGATTTTATATTTTCTCAAGAGGGTGTTTATTTTTTTTTTTTTTTTTATTAAAAAAGGTTAATAACTTTCTAGAAACGTTATCAAAAATGTTAATACTCGGTAATGTAGTGACAGTTCATCCTACATTCATGGTAGAATAACAACTGTTTTGGATTAGGTAACTTTCAAAAGAACAAACAGAGTAAAAAGCTACTAGAACAAAATTTTATAAAATTCGTTGAACTTAAAAAAAATATGATAAATTAATATTTCCAAAATGAACTTTTTCAGGCGAAAAATATTTACCTTTTGTTTTACAAAAAGCGCCAACCATGAGAGAACAAGTATAACTTAAAAAATATTTTATACAAAATAACACAGGGTCTACCAGCTGATATAAACTTTAATATAATACGTGAGAGAGAACGTCGGCAGAATAACGAAACTAAATTGTCAATATTTATTTTGTTGTTATACAGGGGGAATTTTAATTAAAATTTTCTTTAAACACAAATAATTTTAATTATATATCTACGTAAATATTTAATTATATATCTACATAAATATTTTCTTTAATTAAAACAAATTTATTCTAATAGTTTCTTGCATCTATAAACACACATAATTACATATAAATACATATCGCACCTGTTCCACAATAGTGTAACAACTCAAAATTTACAGATTTTCGTTTTTTGCAAGAAAACAACACACTGTGGTCATCTCTACCCACTGTAAAAATCATCTATTATTTTGTCTCCTCTTTCGTGAAAAAAACCGTTATGACTCTCTCTTTGTTTTCAGAATAAGTTTTTTAGACTCAACTAAAGAGTAACATTTTTAGTTGTCTCCAAATGTTTAAGCAAATCAGTTTGTTTTTTATCATATAAAGAGTAACATTTTTAGTTTTGCCTTTTTACAATTTATAACGGCTTGGTGAAGTTGCGTTTCATTTCGATTTATCACACTCTATTTTGTTAATATGTTTTTAATTCAAGTGAGAATTTTCAGTTAAACAGGGACAACTCAAAATAATACCACTAAGTATATAACAAAATTTCAGGAAAAGAGTAACAACTCCAAAATTTGTTATTTTCCTACAACTACTAAACAAATAAAAACGCAAGCAACGGTTTTATTCTTTTTAATCATAATTTCTGACAATAACATATTTTTTTCTTGAAATATATCATCAATATTAACGGAAACAGTTTTTCGTCTCTACTGAAAATTTTGAAATTTTGACTTGTTACACTATTGTGGAACAAGTGCGATATGTGTATGTTGTTTGACAATTAATATTATACTATAGTTGTGTAGCAATTTATCATAACTACGATCTTATAAGTTATCATAAGACTTGATTTGAAGTCTACACGTAACAAAATTCTCTCTGTGATTGAATTTGAAGTTTGCTGATACAAAATTTTTGATATTATATTTTTTTATTTTTTATGTAATTGTATGAAATTGTTCAGAACCTCAAAAACCCTTTTTTCGAAGTATCGTAAAAACCCCCCTCCCGCCTAAAATGACTGATAGTCTTAAGATTAAAAAAAAATAGATGATTTTATTTACCATAACGATAACGTGGGGTTGAATTACTTAACCAAGCATAAAAATACAATACATTTGGTCCAGTTTTTTTTTCCCGCGGAACACAGAGCAAATAACTCAATTTGTACATAGTCTTTCAAGATTATTCAACAATATTAAAATACAAGAGGTTACACAAATAAAATAAATAAAAACAATTAATAAAACAATTTCATATATAGAGTTAATTAATTAATACTTGTTTATTATCTATTTACTACTAAAAGTAATAGTATGCAATAACGTATAATATTTTTACTACAAACTGAATACAATTATTATTTTATGATTTAGTCAAAATGTAATATTTCGTTGTTCAAAGGAAATGCAAAGTATTTAAATATTGAGAATAAATATGTTGGTAAAAATAATACAACAGCTATTAAACAATTATAATATACTGTCTTAATGTCTTTTATGGTTTCATATTTAAAAAAAAATACTTTTTAATAAATACATTAATAATGCAACTAAAACAATAAACTGCCACAAAGAAATAAAAAAAAAACAAAAAATAGTTATAAATACTAAATAAAGTAGGACAAGATAAAATTAAACATGTTTATATGTAATAAAAAATAAATTAATTGAATGCAAAACAGCTGCTCAAATGTGAAAAGCTAATTTAAAAGATACATTTTGTTATTTCCAAAATGTATTTTAAGTGAATACACTATATAAAGGCTCCGGAAAAAATCGTTTATTTTGTTACATTCTTAAATTTAGGACGTTCCTTAAACTTTGCTAACACAGAGTTAAGGATTTAAATTAACCAAAATTATGCTTAAATTATAAATAAACATTCCAAGAAGGAAGCAACCAAAGGATAAATTTAAATAGGCTTTTAACGTTTAAATGCCGATGATAATGGTAAAACTTGATAATGATGAGGACCAAAGGGTCGCATTTCAGGAATTTTGGTTATGCCATCTACTTCATCCATACCAGCATTTTCATGGGCCATTGCGGAACTTTCGCTTAATTTTAATTTTTGTCGCTTTTCATGTCGTATGTATAGCGAAAAAAACAAGACGAGCATAAATATTAAAGCTAAAGTGGCACCACTAGCTATACTGGCTGTTTCCAACATGGCACGTTGTCTGGTTGGTAAGTAACTACCATCAATCTCTTTATATTCACATCTTGGACCCATAAAGCCATCAGCACACTCACAATTATACAAAACTTCATTATGAATTTCCACCTTAAAGCAAGTGGCATCATTAAGGCAATACCAGGCCGCGTATGGCGGCGGACAATTCAAAATAGGAAATGTTATATTGGGTCTTGGTGTAGTCATTGGTGCCCTTGTTGCGGGCGCTGTTGGGCTAGGTTTGGAGGCAGCTCTCGATGTACAACCCAGGCACATAGTCAGCATTGTAATAAAAAGATGTAGTGTTATGTAAAAACCTTTAAAATCCATCATCATGATGTTTAGCTAATTAATTTTATCATTTAATTTTATTTCGGTAATTCCAACATTTTATTCCAAATGTTTTCGTTGTAGATATTTTCGTTTCTTTTTGTTTTCGTGTTCATACGTAAGTTATTAAAATGAAATGGCTGAAAATTAACATAAAATATTTTAAATTAATGATGTAAAGAAAAAAAACGGATGTGTTTTAAAAAATGTATTAAAAAGTTTTATTTACAAATAATCATTATTCAGACAACACAAAAAATTAAAGCAAAAAATTAAAATTCAAAATTTAAGCAGCTTGTTGCTCTTAAGTATTATGAAAGTATCTTCTCAATCCCCCACAAAATATCCCTGGCTAGAAGCGGTTGCTTTGTTAGTTGTCTATAGCCTTTTTTAGAGCGACCTATTAAAAAAAATAACGAACGCAATCATTAGAATTGAATGTAGCAAAAAACATGGACTTTAAAGCAAATTTTGTATTTACCTGAATAATTTTGTCATTTTGTTAAGTAAAACGTACGAAATTCTTAAGTTCAACTATAAAGAACAATTTAAATAGACTATTAGCACAACCATGTTCACATTTAATTTCAATTAGCAATCAAGTTACAAAAATAATAAAAATTTTTAATAATAACTTGAAGGCATCGAACGGAAATAAGCCTTTCATATTATAGCACGTATGTTTGGCTTAGTATTGCAATAAGCCAAGTTTACAGTCATAGATGGGGTAGAGCCCTCAATTTTCACTAAGACTTAGTGATAGTACAAAATTATTGAATGGAAAAATATAAAATTAAATTATTTTATTAAAAAAAAAAACAATCTTCAGTTTATTGCAACTTTATTTTTCTTTACTAATCTTAGTGCAACGTAAAAACTTTCGCACTATATATTATTAAAATTGATTTATTATTATTAATTGCGCAATTGATAAATTTACGCAAATAAGGCATTAATTGAGCTCAATTTACCATACAAGATCTCAAATAATAAATTGAGCAGTTAGTACTTAATTGCAGCCTTAAGTAAGTCATATTCCCAATTAAACTCTGGCGAAGTTTGTTTAGTGAGCAGAAAAAACTATGTTCTATGACAAAATCAAAGCACTTCAACAAGGTTACTGCATCACCAAAAGAAACGGCAGGTTAAATTGACGGTTAGTAAATGTCATGAAATTTGTAACGAAATTACGTTTTAAATATTTAATTGATTTCATATTAAGGAATATGGGGCAATTTTTCAATGTTCATGTTTTTGCCTTTTTTCGTGTGTCAGAACGAAGATATAACACTAAGTTTTTGTTATTGTATATTTATTATCATGTGCGTTTTGCTTCAACCAACCATCGGTTAGCAATGGTGAATTAGATAATGTTTATAGTAGACACAAAATTAAAAGAGAGGCACAAAGAATGTTGATAACGATAGCATTTGCATTCCATTCTGCTCTTTGTATAATAAAAATGTTTACTTTTATTGCATTCCAAATTATCTTATAAAAGAAAAAAAATTTTTTACAGAAAGAATAAAATATAAACTTAAGTCTAACAATTAATTCCTTAATTTAATAATGCTAGTTCGACACATTTAAGTTAAACAATAAATTAACAATAAATTAATATCTTTAAAATTTGTTTAAACCCGAATTTTTCTCCATTTCCACAAACAAAATTAACACAATTCTAACTGCCAAATGCTGATTGCGTAAGCTAAGTTGCATGTGTATGAACGCCAAAGTCTATAACTCAATATAAAATTTAATTGTCTCAGTTAAGGTGCATGTGTGAACATAGTATAAGACTAATACTTTATTATAATTAACAAAATTGAATAAAAGCAGAAAGGAAATAGAGAAGAAAATAGAAAAAATTAATAATTTAATGGCCATTAATTTTTCAAAATTTAGTGACAGTGTATTAAAATACAGCCTTTTGTTAAGTGCAGTTTAAAATTTTGCACTAATTGAGTGCAGTGCAGTTTTTTGCCCCAAATCGTGATAGTGGAAAAATTAGCAGTGGCTCTAAATTTTTTTAATGCGGGAAATCAAATCTAGAAAAAGTTCGCCTTTTGGACTAGAGCAACGGATGATGAAATCGAATCTGCACCATTAATGTCAAAAGGAAGCAGTTGCACGGCTATCCGTTTTGAACTTTCTAATGTGGAAACGAATTATGGGGAAATTGCTACCATAATAGCAGGTTGCCTACAACGGTTGGACAAGAGGTAAAGACGCCGATTGGTACTATATTTGTTCCAATTTCAGATAATGTATTTTCCTCAATACTTAATCCGTGTGAGGTGCAATGAAATTAAACGAATTTTTCAGGTAAGTGTACGGGTAAAAATATATACAGACATACATACCTATATGTAACATACATATGTATTAATAATGTATAAATTAGATATTTTTAGGGGAAGAACAAAAATTGTACTACCAGCAGATATCGCATTTAATTGAGCTGCAAAGCCATAACAAAAATTTTTTTAAATATAAATGCAGCGGTAATTTTAGTAACATTTTTCGAAAAATTAAATAGAAGATATAAAATCGACGTGTATTTGTCGTTAATTTTATCCTATCGTCACATCGGCCGCGAAACGGAATGAAACCTTAAAACCGTGCCCAGATACATGAAGACTAAACAAATATATGAACAAAGCTGCAAAGAAAGAGTTATAACAGCTTTAAATCCGGCGGAAATGAGAAAAGTTAGCAGAATTGCGTCGAACTCAATCCTTTCAAAAATCAGGATGGAAGCTATCATACAAGCAAGTATCTTAACATTATGTAGAGCTATCATAGGCTGTGAACACTTGGAGTTGTGAAACCTGAAGAAAAAGTCTCTCATTGAATAAGACACGCAAACAAAGGAGTGCAAAAGAAAAGAGTTCAATCAAATGATTGGAAAGTCATGGGTCTCACTGATGAAAAGTTGTTCAACATGGATGGACCAGATGGATATAACTTCTATTTCCATAATTTGAGCAGAATAGGCAGTATTCTGGTGTGGGGTGCTGTATCGTACTATAGAACAATAGAATTACAATTTCTTAGCGCTAGAATGACTGCAGAAACCTACAAAACTTTCCTTAATTTGGCTTTTGCAATACTAAATGGCATTTTTGGACCGATTCCATGGAGGTTACAATAGGATAATGATGCTATATATAACGCCAGATCTGTAAAATAATTTATTTCAGGCCAAAACGTTCGTCTTCTTTGTTGGCCGCCTTATTCTCCTGATCTAAACATAATTGAAAACGTTTGGGGTTGGCTTAAAAAATGAGAAAAAAATCCCATTAGACTATTTAAAGTCACTTTATTATTCACTAAAAGATTGCATTTTGAAATTATTGTAAGCCGCCGAGGACTATACATAAATAAAATTATTAAAAATAATTTGGGGACAAACCAGTTTCGACTATGTGCCATCTCCACTATTGTGTTTTATTGTTTGTCAAGTATTCATTTGTCATGTGAGCTTTATAACAGGTAAATCACGTTTATCAAGTCAGGTGTGAACAGATAGGGGGTAAAGCTCGTAGATCGGGTGTTTTTTGTAGGGCTTGGTAGATGTGAGTGATTACTGTTTTATGGCTTTGTATTGTCGGGCATGTTCTGACACTCGCAAGAGTGTCAAATCGCATGCGAGTAGCAAATCGCCAAACTTATTTCTGCATGTTCTGCAACTCACGCGTTTTACTTGCGATTTGCTTTTCAAAAGTTTTAAAAGAAAACTCAGTATTTTTAATATTTCTAATACCTGAACCTAGAATTACAGCACTAGCTGCGTATATTTTTCGAAGATAACTCGTATTAGCTGTTTATTGAAATCGCCAGTGCAAAAGAAGAAATACAGAGGTAAAAGTTGCAGAAGCAAAGAACGTTTTTAAATTTCATGTTTTTAGAAAATATATGTTGTGTCGGAACATGGCAGTGTTTTTTTTTTTTTTTTTTTTGATTTTTACACAAATTTTGAGAAAAGTTGAAGTTTGAATTTTTTGGAAAAGTGTTTATTCATCAATATCCATTTTGTCCCCTTCAAATAATACCCCTCAGATACACTGCACTTATGCCAGCGCTTCTTCCAATCCTCGAAGCACTTCTGAAACGCGCTTTGCGGTATGGCCATCAACTCGTTCTTCGATTCTGACTTTATCTCATCAATTGTGACAAAACGCTTTCCTTTCATTGGTCTCTTCAGTTTTTAGAATAGGAAAAACTCTCAGGAAGCCAAAGCTGGTGAATAAGGTGATTTAGTCACAAACGTGACTAAACTTTTTAGTTGTCAACAACAAGCTACTAATCCAAATTGGCTTATAATGCCAACATATGACTAACACATGTATACCAACTTAACAAAAAAAATTTCGATAATCGAACAAACCATGTACATAAGAAAGAAGTCCAAATTTTTTTGTGTTTAGAACCTGGTGGAGTATAAAACTCAATTTTAACGTTGGTGTGGAATTCATGAGTGCTTACTTTCTATATGAAGGTATACGAGTAGATCGGATGCAGTTCCTGGGAAAAGCATCTTGTGTCATAATCTGTTGTGTTTTTATGTATTGCTTGACGTTTTGAAGGCAATATAAATAAAAGCAATACTGCCTGCTCGCAAGAGAATAGACGACACGTGAATTGTATTTCCTAAAGTAAAAGAATAGATTATTATTTGGAACCAAGTTTGTTTTTTTCTTTTTCACAAACATATATTCTTTAATATTTAATTCATTTATTTATAAATCAAGTTTTGGAACTGAATATTTTAAAGCTAATCTCGTTTTTAAAACGGACGATTAAGTATTAAATTACTAAAGGAGTTTTGATTACTGACAGCAACATTGGTTCCGAAGAGCGTTACACCTGCCTCAGGTGTTACTGAAGAACGTACTATATCTCTTAGGCTTTTAGAAAGTTTTGCAGTTTTACGCATGGATTCATTACGCTGCTGTTTCGTTTCGACAAAATGTTGCGATCGACAACGCTTGCGGGAAAGTTGTTCTTTCAATTGTTGACGTTTCAGTTGTTCATTTAATTGTATCTCGCGGAATTGTTCCTCATGTTGCAACTGTTCAATATAATTGTCGTACCGTAAGCGTTTCAGATAGTTGTCTAACATTTTATTGCGTATATGATCGGCTCGTTGGAGACGTTTCGTTAGGCGGTGACATGTTTCACTTTTACGTATCATTTCATCTAAGTTTTGTTCTTCCTGATGCAAATTTACACATTCCGTCTTACGCATTTCCTCACTACGTTTTTGATTAACAGTCAAGTCACGCTCAATGCGTAAACTTTGTAAACGTTTTTTTATACGATCATCTTTTTGCTGTAGAGATGATCTCAAACGTTGTAACTCTGCTAAATCACGTTGGGCTATCTCATTAAGTCTGGCTTTCGTCTGCAGATAATCCTGAAATTGTTTATCCCGAACTGCTTTTTTATATTCCTCCATTTGTTCACATTTTAAAAGTTCGCGTTCATAGCGCTCATTCTCCCAATATTTGCGAGCTAGCCAAGCATTCTCTTTGGCCAATGCTTGCTCGGAACGTTTTGCTGCCATACGATTTAAAATGCGTTTGTCGTGATCAGGTACTTTATTGTATGCTTCTTTAATGGTAGGCGCTAAACATAAGTTAGCCATTGATTCACTAAGTCTTATGGGCCCAAAATTTGTTTCTTTATCATGTAGACAAGAAAACGAGTGATGGCTTTGCGACAGTAGCAAATGTGGTGGTGATCTAGAAGTTCTAATCATTGGGTTTTTATCCTTTTCGATCAAGTCTTCTTTAATATCAGTTGATTTTCCTATAACTTCTAAATTCATTAAATATTTATCATCCAGAGAGGTCAAAAGATCTTGTAATATTTCACAATCTCTAGTATAATGACGTTCTGAACATTGACTTTGACTTCTTTGTAAAGCGACACTTTTCGAGCGTTTCTTTGCTTTACGTTTCTTACGTAAATCTGCAGTATCCTTAAGCTTTTTTGTATTTAAATTTTCATTTGGCAGTATTGTTCCATTGGAGAGATACGACGATTTTGTTGAACAATTTGGATGTGGTAAATTGGAAGCACATTTCTTTTTTTTAGCTTTTATATTGTCAGACACTTGCCCTGAATTGTCTGCAAATTTTTTATTTGTTATTTGCTTACTATTGCAGCACTCATCGGTTTCACTACGATGACTGTTGTAACAATCACAGTGACATATACCACAACAACTATCTGCCAACGGAATTGTTTCCAATGCTTTTAACAAATTGAGATGTTCTTTTATACGTGATTCGCTTAGCGAACTACGTCTTTTTGTAGTCATTGCTACTTAGTTGAATTAACTCTAACCGAACGTTTGTAGAATTTCAGCATTACACATTTATTTCTAATTTCTAAACATTAAATGAGCTGTTTTCTAGTTTTCGCCTGGTATTTAGGTTAATTGTTAATTTTTTAGTATTAGCCATTATTATACTTCTTTAAGTCGTTTTTGTTTTGTGTAACTTTTAAGTTTGGTTAAGAATTTTAAGAAAGGAATAAAGAAGTAAAAGAATTTATTTTACTGCTTGACTTTTGTTGGTTCCTTATTGATTTCCTGTTGAGTAACTATGCCAACGTGTAGAATTACAACGAATATTTTTGTAGCATTAAATGTCAAGGTATACATACATAGGGACACACGAGTACACATGATGAACGACAAATAAGAGACGGCACTTTTACGTCGAATTTATTTTGCCTAAATATCAAAAGTCAGTTAATAATTATATTTTGTATTAAGCTATGAGCCATTACACAATATGTCTTACTTTTACAAAACATTAAATAACTTTTGACGCTGCTAGACAACGTAAACAAAAATTTATCCGGTGGCAACATTTATTATTGTTAAATTTCTTATTTTTTGTAAATTATTTTATTTAATTGATAATTTGTACTTAATGAGAGCACTTAAAATAATGGTTATTCAAGATAGTCAAGATGTTCAACATAATCAAGGGTTATCAAGAATTTTGAAGTCGGAGGATTGATCAATAGATTTAAGACGCTGAGAGACACAATTAAAAAAGTTAAGTCAACGATAACTTTTCTGATTCGTTGTAGAAATTCTGGCGTTATTCGAAAATTTATAATCAATTCGACGAAGATTTCGAAATTTAAAACTTGGGGACAATTTTTTATTGTTAATTTAAAGTTTTTATAATATAATTTATTTTCTGATGAAACTACACAAAGGCGTAGCGAAATATAGACTGTAAATAATAAAACTGTGTTGAAGAACTTTTTTAAAGAACTTAAGTGTGAATAAATTAATTAAATAAGATTAAAAGGTCAAAAAACTATAATAATTTGTACTTAATGAGAGCACTAAAGACTATGGTTAATCAAGTAAATTATTATATTTTTTTACAAAATCTGATTTTTTAATTAAAGCAACGAATTTACGTTGAAATAGTTAATAGCGCGATCTTGTTTGTTTTAAAACTACTTACCAATTAACAGCAAGATCGGTCAAATCGGGAAAATTATTAATTTTAAACAAAAATTTGTTAGAATAAAACTTCACTTTGTTAATTTCCATAACCTGTACACGAAGCATCAAAGTTTGTCTTAATAGAATGATTAACCATTAACTGATCAGTTGCAACAAACACTTAAAACAGACAGGTGGCATGTTTAACATCATTGTTTAAGCTTCAGAGACCATTAAGGTGACTCTTAAAATTAAAAGTTACATTTCTCCCATTGGTAAATATTAATAAAAAAAATTCTTGCTTAATTTGCACGTCTATCGGTTGGTGTTAAGACGTACCCGCAAGCGCGCTTAAATTAGGAAAGCGCATAAAATTTAATAAGAGAATAAAAGAGGAAAATGTGAAGTTTGTATATCTTTTACTTGGCAACTTTTCTCTAAATTAAAAAAAAAAATTATTAAGTATTAAATAAACCCATTACTATGAAAATTTTTATATTTTATTAAAATGTCATTTATTTATTTTTTAACCTACCAAAGTACCAGTGCCTATAGTCTTGAACGCTTGTAGAACATACTGTTATTACTATTCATCTGTATTGAAAATAGAATTACATTCTTCCAGCAGTTCTTTTTGCTATATGGTTGACCCACATTAGCAGGCCAACAATATCCTTTACTTTAGTGAAAGCAGTTATTTCATTATAACTCGCAGAATTTCCATCCAGAAATTCTTGGTTGTCCTAAAACACCAAGGCGAGTTCTAATAATTCTCCATAGTCATCTCTTGGTAGTTTTTCTTTGCGCATAGACTGAGCAATCTTTATAAAACGCCATAACATAACATTCTATTATTTCGTCAACTATTGCAGTTCGAAATTTAGTTGTGCACTACATACAATGAGCTGTTATCTATAATGCCGACAAGGTCTAGTGGCTCGTTGGCATAGTGCTTATGAATGAATAAAGGCTATTAATCCGACTGCCAACTTATTACAAATCAATTCTGGAAATTAGGGAAATTTTTCAGTTCAAGAACCTGTTCTTTGACTAATGTTGGCATTTTAATGAGTCTTTTTTTTTTCTTATAATAACTTTTTAACATAAACCGATGTTTTTCAAAAGATTGCAAATGGTAAGCATAGGGCTAGCAGTACGTTGGCTATAGTTTAATAATTGTGTTATAAATAAACTACACATGTTAACTTTTTGTTATGTTTATATGGTCTTGAGTAGCTCTACATACAGCTAATGCCTGCCTGCTCTCTTCAAGTTCCACTTTCCAAAGCGGGGAATGTGACCGTAGTGACGGTAATATTTTACCGTCCATATGCAAGCACAAGACATTAAAAGTACTAAAGTCGAAATTTCGTTCAAACTTTAATATGTCATTTTGTCGGATTTTTCCCCGAGCCACTTGAACGTAATTTTTATATATTATATAGTTTTGAGCATCAAGCTCCAATGCCTCAACAACCGCAATGATGTACCGCTTTTCTGTTGCTTATCATGCAAGCATTCAAAGCAGCTGTAAGATTTGGTGAAACGATTTCTTTCAAGCATTTTATTTTTTTTTTTTATTTCTGTTTTGTCACACTAGATATTTTTCTATATACATACTCGTACATACTTATGTAGTAACGGAAAAAACAATGTATAAGGTACATTTCAAGAACATGTACGTTAATATTCTTATATTTCATTACCTTAAAAGTTTATCTTGCTATATCTAATACAGGTGTTAATGATCCTTGGTCTATGAACTACATACATACATATATAAATGTATATAAGAAATATTTAAAAAATTTGCTATGAGGACATTTTGTGTTTATTTTTTAACTATGTGACAACAAAATTAAATTTCAAGATTTCTTCTAAATTTGAGCTGGATTGGCCTGAAAATGAAGAAATAAATTCAAATCGCCATATACTAGGTAAGGATCATCCTGTCAATTTAAATATGCAATTATAAAGTACATATACATACATATATGTACGTTCATATGTACTTCAAAATACTAAAGAAAATGATTGGTAAAGATTAACTAAAAATGTTTTTAATAAGAAAATATATCTTAACGAATAAGAAAATAAAAAGAACAAAATAATTACAAGATAAAGGAATTTCCAACATTCAACACACCATTTGCACATGCGCGCACACGGCAAAGAAAATAAAAAGTTATAAATGCATGTACTTACATATGCGAGGTCCCTTTAACAAATACAAGAAATTAACATTTTTCTTTAATAAGAAAGCTCTTACAGCGATTCTGCTTTATCGATTTTTATATTTTTGCAAAAAGTTGTTTTTATATTTTTAATTTTTACTAATACATACAACTTTTTTATATTTTGTATACACTGAAACAACTAGGCCAGCCAGTCATAGAATAAAATTTTGTGTGTAAAATCATCGAAGGCATCGGATGAACAAATAATATGTTTAAAACATCGATTATGAACTATAATTGTTTTTATTTATTTATTAAAGTACTGTTAAAAATAAATAAAAGCTACATGAATGAACATATGTACATAGCTGCTCATTATGCTCAACTTTTTTTTAATAATCTCTTACATTTTGATTACCACTAAAACAAGTGTACGCCAAGTTCCCATACATTTCAATAATAGATTCTTTCGTGGCATATGCATATATACAATAAATATCTAATGCGGTACATTTTGTGGAACAGTACTACCTATAATTTCAAAACACTTTTATAGAAACTTTAAAGTTTACTACTTCTCAACTTCGTTAAATCATATTACATACATATTTGAAAATATATACTTAATAACTTTCGTATAACAAAATTTGAGCATAAGCAACTAGTATGTTATACATACAGTGAACTTCCGATTATAATAACATCATAATATATGAAATTTTGGAGAATTTTTTTTTGCTTTTAAATCTTTAGGTGCATGTACCTTGAGAGCTGAGGTTTGCTTTCTTGGA